>JAKSZU010000007.1:89929060-91129060 GCA_026018925.1 Tupaia tana | reverse complement strand
AAAAAAAAACATCCCCCAGGGGGTATGGCACGATGCAATCCCTTCTCCATTTTCCTCTCTGGATTTTGGGCACGCAAGCACATGTACCCTGCATGAGTTTTAAGATGCTGGGTCAGAGACTTGAACTGCAATCAACTACGTGGGAGTTCAGTGCCGTAACCATTACACCATCTGCTGATTCCAGCACCTGATATTTTTTAAGTCAGACTTAAGAAAAGAGATTCTATGGGACCAGCAGATGGTGTAGTGGTTGCGTCACTGGACTGCTACATGGCCAACCACAGTTCAATTCCAGACCCACTGGCTTAAAAATCACGCCAGGAGCATGTGCATGCGTGCCCAATATCCCAAGAGGAGAAAAAAAGAGATTTCAGCGTCACCATACCTCTAGGGAGTGATATTTTTTTTCCCTCTCACTGTCTCCCCTGTACCTCAAAGCACGAGCCCTAAGGCAAAAACCTCTTTAAAAAAAAAAAAAAAAAAAGAAAGAAAGAAAAAAGGAGGGCTCAAAAAACAGCTCTTTTACTGGATTATTATACATATGACTAAATACTAAGAATTAGAAAGGCTGACTACCATTCCAGACTCTACTTATATTAATGTTTGATTACTCAGACTTCTAAATCTCATCCATTAACTTGGCCTGAATTCTCTTACCCATAAAAGATGGATAAGAGGATATGGATGATCTCCTTCGGCTCTAAATTCCTATTATTCTAGAAATGGTAACTGCCAATTCACAGATGAGCACCAAAAAACCCATTTTCACAAAACTTAAACAAATACTATTAGTACATTATTTGTGCCTCATAGTTAATTCATTTACCTCAACAGGCCCATTAAAGATTTAACTGGGGCCAGCAGGTGGGGGTAGTGGTTAAAGCTCTGGCTAACCAGTCTGAGTCTTGGACCTGGCAGCTTGAAAATCATGCCAGGCACATATTCCTGTGTGACCAAATCCAGAGGGGAGAAGGAATTGCAGCATGGCCATTTCCGGGGGTGGGGTTGGGGGGTGAGTTCTCACTTTCCCTCTCTGTCTCTTTTGAGCAAGCACAAATGCCCTACGGCCAATAAAAAAAAAAAAAAAAAGAACTTTAAAAATAATTTTAAAAATTTTATTGTACTACTCTTCTCAACCCTATCCCTTTTCCAGAGATACACACACACATATAAAACACCAAAGTCCACCTTAAGCATAACACTAAATAAGTCATAAAATAGACTCAAGTAATATTTATAAATAAGGAACTTTAATGAAGACTAAAACACAAAAATTCTGATAGTTGTCCTCATTCTCCAACAAGATCCATGTATCTTTAGAAGTTGCTTGCAATCTCAAAACATCTTCCATAATCTATCCTCAAATGAGCAGTTCTTGGGGGTCAGCCAGTGGCACAGTGATTAAGATGGCTGGATCCCACATGGTCAATTGTGCAGTTCAAGACTCAAGCTGGCGGCTTGAAAAACACAGGATACATATGCATGCCCAAAATCCTGAGAGATCAATGTAAAAGGGACTGCGGGATAATTTCTGGGGTCATTTTCTCTCTCCCTCCTTCTCCCTCTCCATCTTTCTCTGGTGTTTGCCCTATAGCAAAAGTAAAAATCCAAAATAAATTTTTTTGGAGAGGTTTTTTTTTTTTTTTTTTCGCTATAGGGCGCGTGTGCTCGCCAGACAGAGAGAGACATAGAGACAGAGAGCGAGAAATCACCCCCCAGGCGGATGGTCACGCTACAATCCCTTCTCCTCCTTTCTCCTCTCGGGATCTTGGGCATGCACGCACACGCGCCTGGCGTGAGTTTTAAGCCACCGGGTCCGGGACGCGAACTGCGGTCGACTACATGGGAGTCCAGCGACATAGCCATTACACCAACTTTTAGTTCCCCGATAAATTTTTAAAAATATAATAAAACGTGGTTTTGTATTTAATTATACCTTCAAATTTCCCCCTCCAAGAAATCTCATCTTTCTTCCTATATACTTGGCCTAACTCAATCACTTTACCTGTCTTGAGGCATTATGGAGACTGTCATTTTCAACTCAACCTAATTACTGAGACTTTAATCTGTACTTACCTTCCCGATAATACTCCTGTTCCTGAAGACTAACCTAAAGTACTCATACATTTTCTTCCTTTCCACTTTCAAAAACTACCAGTCCCATATTAATCATACATAGGTTTCTCATAACTCCTAAATTAACTCACTTAAAAGAGGGAGGAGTTGCAGGGACCACAGTTGGTATAATGGCTATGTCGCTAGACTCCCATGTAGTCAACTGTGGTTTGAATCCTGGACCTGGTGCCTTAAACTCACACTGGGCGCATGTGCGTGCATGCCCAAGATCACGAGAGGAGAATGGAGGAGAAGGGATCGCAGTGTGGCCATCCCTCCTAGGGGGTGACTTCTCGCTTTCTGTCTCTCTGTTTCTATCTTTCTAGCGCATACACACACCCTATAGCAAAAACCTCTCCAAAATGAAGAGAGAGTTGCAGCCATACCAAACAACCCCCAGCTTCCCTCTTGCCAATAAAGGTCCAACATCCATGTTTCACGTAGTTATACCAATGGACTGGTCAAGCAACTTGAGAAAAACTGGATCCCAAACATCTTCCCTCACGAATGAATGTTACTCTGAATAATCATGTCCCTTTCTCACTTCATTATCTTTAGTTTCCCTATCTTCCTTCTGCCCTTCCGGAAAAAAAAAAATTGTGTGGGATGATCAAAACAGTTTCTGTCAGTGTTCTCATAAGGAAACACATCTACCCTTCTCTGCCCCTAAGGACCAATTTGGAGCTAAAGAGAACTTCTCCACAAGGTAAGTGGAGACACATTCTACTTTCCCTGAAGTTTCAAGACCCCAAACAGCACCCCAGGGGGAACCAGCAGTTAGCATAATGGCTATGTCGCTGGACTCCCACGTAGTCGACTGTGGTTTGCGTCCTAGACCCGGTGGCTTAAAACTCACGCCGGGGGACCAGCAGTTAGCGTAATGGCTATGTCGCTGGACTCCCACGTAGTCGACCGCAGTTCGAGTCCCAGATCTGGTGGATTAAACTCACGCTGGGCGCATGTGCGTGCGTGCCCAAGATCCCGAGAGGAGAATGGGGGAGAAGGGATTGCGGCGTGGCCATCCCCTCTGGGGGGTGATTTCTCACTTTCTATCTCTCTGTCTCTCTCTGTCTGGCAAGCACACGCGCCCTATAGCAAAAACTTCTCCAAAAAAAAAAAAAAAAACTCACGCCGGGCGTGTGTGCATGTGTGCCCAAGATCCCGAGAAGAGAATGGAGGAGAAGGGATTGCAGCGTGACCATCTCCTCTGGGGGGTGATTTCTCGCTTTCTGTCTCTATGTCTGTCTCTGTCTGTCTGGCGAGCACACGCGCCCTATAGCGAAAACCTCTCAAAAAAAAAAAAAAAAAAAAACAGCACCCCAGGGAACCTCCAAGCATGGCTCAATCATTGACCAAGATATCAAAATAAAAAAAAAAAAAAGTCACCTCATGCAAGATGTAGGGCATACTTCTCCAAACTGAGATTACCACTTTTTAGAATCTTGTCTACTGGTGTTTTGCCTCCCAGCATTTCTTGCAAACCCCGTGTCACCCCTTCTGACTTTCCACTGATTTTTCAGCTATTTAATTTTAAGGTGTATATAATTTACCCACGAGAAGTCAAGATCTTTAAAAAAAAGGAAATAAGGATAGACAACAGAAAAAATTTCAGTACACACAGAAAAAGTATCAAATCATAATACATTTTAATAACAGGTGGAAGCCTTTATACTTACAGTTGGTACATATTCAGATGGAAATTTGTTTGTTGTATAGGATATCAGGAGACATGTTTTACCAACAGCACCATCACCCACAACGACACACTTAATGGTCTGCATTGCTGAAATAGTTGTGTATCCACTTTAAGTATTTCCAATTGGATGCTGACCTACAAAAAGATTAAGAATATTTGTTTTATTTATTTGTACATGTATATATACTTCTTCTTCAACTATTAACAGGTCCAGTCATTCAGCATAAGAACAGAACTAGCATGACTCTGGCTCAAAGAACCTAAAAAGAGAAATAGTGACTTACTCAAAAGTCAAAAAAACAAGTTTAATTTTTTCTAAGTTTCTGATTTGTGGTTGTTTATTGGTTTGTGGTTGGTTGTTGTGTGTGTGTTTTTTTAATTTAATTTAATTTTATTTTAGCTTTCGTTTATTCTAATTTAACCAGAGAGAGAGGGATAAAAAAGAGAGAGAGAGTGTGTGAGAAAACAAGTCACCAGGTCTGGGACTTAAACCATGGTCAGCCATGTGGGAGTGTCCAGCACCTCAATCACCACACCACATACTGGCCCCTTTTTCAAAATTCTGAAGTGGTGTAATGAGCATCCTATTTTTTTTTTTTTTAAATAATGGAAGAGAAGAGGCTATAATCAGAAAAAATCTTGAAGAGCTGGGCACAGTGACATGTGCCTGTAGTCCCAGTTACTCATGAGGCTGAGACGGGAGAATCTCAAGTTCAAGGCCAGCCTGGACAACACAGCAAGACACTATCATCCCCCACCCCACTCCACCCTCCCAAAAAAGAAAGAATCCAGAGCCAGCAGGGGACCTGGTGGTTGAGGCACTAGACACTACCATGGTTTAAGTCCCGGACCTGATGGCTTGCTCTTTCACTTTCCTTCTGTGTGTCTCTCTCTGGTCAAATGAAAATGGCTAAATAAATAAATAAAATTAAATAGTTTTTTTTTTTTTTTTAAAAAAAAAAAAAAAAGAACCCAATGTAGTGTGCCACATATTTTGTGAAAGCTTTCCTTCAATTGCATGAGCACACACATGTTTATATATATGCAAACTAAACTGCAATACAAAGGCTTTAAAGCATAGCTCAGGGGCCAACAGGTGGTGTGATGGTTAAGCCACTGGATTCCCACATGGCCAACCCTGGTTCAAGTCCTGGAGCCAGTGGCTTGAAAATCCTGGGCCCATGTGCATGCCCAAAATCCCGAGATGAGAATGGAGAAGAGATTGCTGCATCACCATCCCCCGTGGGAGGACATGATTTCTCACTTTCCCTCTCTCTAGGGAGCACACATGACCTATGGGAAAAACCTTTAAAAAAAAAAAAAAGACAGTTCACTTGTTCAGCCTTAGAGCTGTAGTTACTCAGGCTGTAACCAAGGAGCAGCAGAAAACTGCCACCAACCCCACCCCACAACCTGAGGAACGAGATAAAGATCAGGTTGATTCTTGTTCTCAGCAGTTTTAGCACCAAGCTGCCTAGTTACTGATCCAATCAATATGCAACAGCATGAAGAGTACAAAACCTACCTCTTTTTTTTTTTTTTTTTTGAGAGGTTTTTGCTATAGGGTGCGTGCGCTCACCAGACAGAGAGACAGAAAGCAAGAAATCATTACCCAGGGCGGATGGCCAGGCTTCAACCCCTTCTCCTCCATTCTCTTCTCGGGATCTTGGGCACACACACACGCGCGCCCGGCGTGAGTTTTAAGCCACCAGGTCCAGGACATGAACCGCAGTCGACTACATGGGAGTCCAGTGACATAGCCATTACGCTAACTGCTGGTCCCAAAACCTACCTTTTTGTGATGGAAAAAAGAGCCCTGGATATCATACTGACTTATAAACATTGAACTAATTTAGCTTCTCTTGATGGTAGTGCTCCATTTGAAGAGTCTACTGATTACCACCCAACAAACGTATTTCATGCATACGGAGATACTTTGCAGAAAGGGGCCATGGAGGGAAGAGGACTAGAGCCAGCTCCACAGCCTGGTAGTTAAGACAGTCAAACCCAGCCAACACATTGCTGACTACGTATTTCAAGTCCCAGACCCAACAGCTTGAGAGACATGCCACACAGGGGTACATGTGTACCCAAAATTCCCAAAGGAGGGAGAGATGGACAAGGAATTGTGGTGTGACCATTGCCCTGGGTGCTTTCTCCTCTCCCTTTCTCATTCTCTCTCTGTTGAGTACGCCAGCAAGAAAAAAAAAAAGGAGAAAAATCCTTTTATTACATTTAGACCTCTAAATTAGACCATCTCCAAACATCTGAGGGTGTCTTACAATCATTATCAACCATTTCACTCCCACATTTTCACGTCTATGAAACTGGAATGAACAGAATCTTTTTTTTAAAGAATTATTTATTTTTTATTCATTCATTTTAATTTGACCAGAGAGAGGTACGGGGTGGGGAGTGGGGGAGAGAGAAAGCAAGCCACCAGGTCCAAGACTCGAACCGTGGACGGCCATGTGGGAATGTCCAGCACCTTAACCACCATACCACCTGCTGGTCCCTGAACAGAATCTTAATTCAATACTTTAACAGTTTTTCAGGGAGAATAAAAAGGCACCACCAACCCATAAATACCTAGGTTTTAAGATAAAGTTCTATTTCGATTACAATGCTGAAGGAGCTCCAATTTCTTTTTTTATGAAAAAATTGTTTTATTTAACTTTATTACTTTATTTATTTATTTATTTATTTATTTATTTATTTTACTTTGACCAGAGAGGGACAGAGCGAGAGAGAGAAAGAGAAAAAGAGAGAGAGAGAGAGAGACAACGCAAGAAAGCAAGCCTCCAGGACCAGGACTCGAACTGTGGACAGTCATGTGGGAGTCCAGCACTCTCAACCACCACGCCACCTGCCAGCCCCAGGAGTTCCAATTTCTTGCTGGCTAGAGTTGTCACCTCCTCTGGGTAGGATGACCCCATTACATGCTCCTACAAGCACTCCTCACCACACTTACTCACAATGATTTACGAATGTGTATTAACAATTCTGTGTGTAAACCTATACCACATCAGGCACCACTGTACTTCCAGCACTTAGCACAAAGACCGGCACGTTGAGTTTTCTGATAGATGTGAAAATCACATACAAGAACATGAAACTACACTAGGAGTGAGTAACCTATAGGAAATGTATATTCTTCCATCCCAATTCAAAAATATCTGGATTTTATTCCTCTTTGTTCAGCTTCCTTTCAATCTCTTTCCTTCTCTCTTCCCCATTATGCACTAGAGAAGCACTCACATTAATAAAGCATTGGAGACTAAAATCCTGATCCCTCAACTACTAGTTCAACCTACAAGTGTTCTCAAATAGTAACAGCGATAGCAGCAAGAAATTTTATAGCACATAGGAATGCCATGTACTATTCTAAACACACTACATGTGTGCACACATTTCATTCTACCAACAACTCTATGAGGTTTATATTAAATTATTCCTATTTCAAGGCTCAATGAAGCTAAGGGACTTGGTCAAGGTTACTCAGCTGGTAAAACTGCAATTTAAATTCAAGCAATCCATCAGGCTCCTGCTCTTAAACATTACACTGCACTTGCTAATGTCACTAAGAAATTACATTAATAAAAACCAAACATGATCACTGCCAGTAAAAGTTACAAGCATGTAAGACTTGCCAGCAATGCAAAGAGGAAGGCAGAAGAGGAAACAAGAAAGAGGAGTTAAGTTTACTTCCTATTTATCACCCTACAGTAAACTGCTGCATTTTATTAGGAGAGGAAAGACAAGGACAGAGAATCAGGAAGGCAGAGTTTGCTCTTCTCCTTTCTATTTACCCACATCTCCTCTGTTTTTAAGCTTTCCAGAACTGACAGCTCAGCAATGTGTTGGAAACAGGTTGCCGGTCCCGTTGAGAACCTGGGTTCTAAGTCAGACTAACTCTACCACTTTCTAGCCATGTGACCTAAGGCAAGTTAGCAATATTTAGCTGTTCAGTGGACCAGCAGATGGCGTAATGGTTATATCACTGGACTCCCACATAGTCAACCACAGTTCAAATCTCTGACCCAGTAGCTTAAACCTCACTCTGGGTGTGTGTAGGCACTTGCCCAAAATCCTGAGAGGAGAACAGAGAAGGATGTGGCATGACCATCCGCCATGGGGGGTGATTTCTCTCTGTCTCTCTCTGCATCTCCAGCGAGCGTATGCGCCTATAGCGAAAATCTCTCTTTAAAAAAAAAGAAGGAAAAAAAAAGATTTCACTGTTCAGTGGCTCAGTTTTCCCTTCTCTAAAAATGAAGACAGTAGTACCTTCCTCATAGGGAGAGCTGACTGAGTAAGATAATATACATGAAGAATTTAAAAGTGTCTAGTGGGCTAACAAGTAGAATAGTGATTAAAGCACTGAACTCCCAGATGGTCGACTGCAGTTTGAGTACTAGACCTAATGGCCTGCTTTCTTACTTTCCTTCTCTCTCTCTCTGGTGAACTAAAAAAAAAAAAAAAAAACAGGGACTAGCAGATGGCATAATGGCTACATGACTGGACACCCATGTAGTTGACTGTGGTTCGAGTCCGATCTGATGGCTTTAAACTCACATTGGGCACGTGTGTACGTGCCCAAAATCCTGAGAGGAGAGTGGAGAATGGACTGCGGCATGACCATCCCTCCTGGGGAGTGATTTCTCACTTTCTGTCTCTCTCTGTCTCTGTCTCTGGCTCTCTGTCTCTGTCTCTGGTGAGCACACACATCCTGTAACAAAAAATCTTTTTTTTTTTAAAGAAAGATAGGTAGGTAGGTAGATTGATTTTTTTGTTTTGTTTTAGAGAGATTTTTAATATAGGCCACGTGTGCTCGCCAGAAAGACAGAGAGAGACACAGAGACAGAAAGCGAGAAATCAACCCCCCCGGGGGGGTGGGGGGGAGATGACCATGCCGCAATCCCTTCTCCTGCAATCCCTTCTCCTGCAATCCCTTCTCCTCCGTTCTCCTCTCAGGGTCTTGGGCACACATGCACACACGCCATCTGCTAGTCTATTTATTTAATTCCATTTACCATTATTATTTTTTAATTTGGCCAGACAGAGAGAGAGAGAGAGAGAAAAGGAAAGCAAGAAAGCAAGATGCCAGGTCCAGGACTCGAACCATGGTGGGCCATGTGGGAATCTAGTGCCTTTAACCACCATGCCACCTGCCAGCCCTAACAAAAAAACTCTCTTAAAAATATAATAATAAGGGGCCAGCAGTTAGCGTAATGGCTATGTCGCTGGACTCCCACGTTGTCAACCATGGTTCGAGTCCCAGACCCGGTGGCTTAAACTCACACCGGGCGCGTGTGCATGCGTGCCCAAGATCCTGAGAGGAGAATGGAGAAGAAGGGATTGCGGTGTGGCCATCCCCCCTGGGGGATGATTTCTCGCTTTCTATCTCTCTGTCTCTCTCTCTCTCTCTGTCTGGCGAGCGCACGCGCCCTATAGCAAAAACCTCTCCAAAAAAAAAAGATATATATATATATATATATATATATAGATATTTATATATATATATAAATAAAATAATAACAGGGGCCGGCAGGTGGCGTGGTGGTTAAGGCACTGTTTACAGCATGGCTGACTGCAGTTTAAATCCTGGACCTGGTGGCTTGCTTTCTCACTTTCTCTCTCTCTCTCTCTCTCTCTCTCTCTCTCTCTCTCTTCTCTCTGGTGAACACATGTGCCCTATGGCAAATTTTAAAAATAATAATAATAATAATAAATAATTCTAAAAAATAATAACAATAAATAAAAGTAAATAGTTCTTTTTTAAAAAACTATCTAGCAGTAGTAAATGCTTAGTAAATGTTAGTTATTACTTTTGAATGAGTAAAAGGCCCTTTAAGTCAAGATAAGGGGGTTTAAAACAGCAACATTTAAAATGAGACCATAAATTTTTATTTTTATTTTTATGTCTTAATTTGCTGTAAGGCGCATGCACTCACCAGAAAAAAACACACAGACCACCATGCTACCTGGCTGGTACAAGTACTATAATTATTTTAGAAATTGGGACCAGCAGTTAGTGTAATCGCTATGTTGCTGGACTCCCATATAATCTACCACGGTTTGAGTCCCAGACCCAGTGGCTTAAAATCATGCCAGGCACATGTGCCTGCGTGCCCAAGATCCCGAGAGGAGAATGGAGGAGAAGGGGTTACAGCCTGGCCATCCCCCCGGGGGGTGATTTCTGTCTCTCTGTCTTTCTGGCGAACACACGAGCCCTACAGCAAAAACCTCTCCAAAAAAAAAAGAAAAAAAGAAAGAAAATTTTAAAGGTGGTCCTATAATCTAGAGTTTAAGGGAGTGTACCTGACTGCTGTAGCCAACTGTGGTTTGAATTCCGGTCCCAGGAGCTTGAAGTTATTAATCATTATTTCACTTCTTAAAATGTCACCAGGGCCAGCTCGTGGCCTGGTAATTAAGGTGGCTGGACCCCACAAGATTTGAGTCTCTGACCTGGTAGTCTGAGAAACATGCCAAATGTGTGAGCATGCATGCCCAAAATCCTAAAAGGAGAAAGAGCGATGAAGAAGGGATTGCAATGTGACCATTCCCCATGGGGATTCGCCATCCCCCCCTCTCTCTCCAGCAAGCACACGTGCCTACTAGAAAAGTTTATTTAAAAGGGCCTTGGGACCAGCAGTTGGCGAAATGGCTACGTCACTGGATTCCCATGTAGTCAACCGCGGTTCAAGTCCCAGATCCAGTAGCTTAAACTCATACCGGGCATGTGTGCGTGTGTGCCCAAGATCCTGAGAGAACAGAGAAGGGACTGCGACGTGGCTATCCCCCTTGAGGGGTTATTTCTCACTTTCTGTCTCTCTCTCTTTCTGGTAAGCGCACATGCCCTACAGCAAAAACCTCTCCAAAAATAAAGAGGGGAGGGGGCTGGCAGGTGGAATAGTAGTTAAGGTGCTGGATTTCTACATGATCAACTGCAGTTCAAGTCCTGAACCTGGCAGCTTTTTTTTTTTTCTCTCTCTCTCATGCACACATGCTCTATAGCAAATTTTAAATAATTAAATTAACAATTCTGAAAAAATAAAATCACAACAAATAACTAGATAAATAAATGTGTTGTGGGGTTGTGTGTGTGTTTTTTTTTGTTTGGTTGGTTTTTTAGGTCACCAAATAAATACACAGATTGGGGCAGAGAGAAAGGAACTAGAGAAAACTTTGCAATAAAAGGGGGCTTACAAAATTTCACAGAAATGGGACCAGCAGATGGCGTAACAGTTATGTCGCTGGACTCACACATGGCCAAACAAAGTTCGAATCCCAGCCTGGAGTCTTGTAACTCACAAACTCACACCAGGCACATGTGCATGCATGCCCAAAATCCTGAGTGGAGAATGGAGGAGATGGGTTAGGACTGAGGTGTAGCCATCCCTCCTAGGCGGTGATTTCTCGCTTTCTGTCTCTGTCTCTCTGGCAAGTGCACATACCCTATAGTAAAAATCTCTCTTAAAAAAAAAAAATCATGGAAAATGATGAAAATACTATGCATGTGTTTCAAAATCACTCTCATCCAAATAAATCCGTACTTTAATTTTATTTCTCCATGAGCTGCTGCTGTTGCTGCTGCTGCTAAGGCTTTTGCCATAGAGTCACTCGCCAGAAAGAGACAAAGAGACAGTGAAAGGGAAAGTGAAAAATCATGCCCCTATCCCCCCAGAGGATGGCCAAGCTACAATCCTTTCTCCTCCACTGCCTTTTGGGATTCTGAGCACATGAGCACGCACACCAGCATGATTTTCAAGACATCAGATCCAGGGCCAGAGCCGAGCTCAGATCCAGGCTCAAAACACAGTCAGCCGTGTGGGAGTCCAACACCTTAACCACTACACCACCTTCTGGCCCCTCTCCATGAGCTTTTTGAAGATTCTTTATATATACAACATTATACCAGCTTCAACAACATGGAAGAAACTGGGCCAGGCATCTTCATATATCCTACATTAACTGCCTGTTGGAATGTCAAATCACTAAGGCAAGAACGTTGTTACACAGTACCAATTACCATTTCGCCATCTAGAGAGGCTAGAAAGGTTACTATATACCAAACTAATATTATCCCTCTTTAGAAGTAAAGTTCATTTGTACCACAATTTACATTTATGGCTAGTCAACTGCAGAATTAAAAACTGACTCGGGGAGCCGACAGGTGGCATGGTGGTTAAGGTGCTGGACTCCCGCATGGCTGACTGCAGTTCAAGACCGGAGCCTGGTGGCTTGCTTTCTCCCTTTCCCTTTCCATCTCTCTGTCTCTGAACAACTGAAAATAATAACAAATAAAATTAAATAAATTAAAAAAAAAAACTGACTCTACCAATCAGAAGGAAATAAAATTGAAGAAAAAGTATCTACTGTGAATTTTCTACCTTTCTTCCTAGGATCTATCCCTCCACCAGACAGCTACACTAATACCCTTATCCTCTAGGGTATTAACACTTTGGGAATTCCAATCTTTGAGAACCTCAGTGCTAAAGCCTCTGAAGTTCTGTGGAATCCATGGGCTATGGAGGCTGACTAAACCCTCATATCATTATTACTGGCTGGCTGCCAACTGAACGCCACCACAGACAATCCTGGGAAAAGGATTTTTGTGGAGGAAGAGGTGACACCCAGATACAGATGCTCTATTTTCCCATGCCCATAGTTTATTTTAGGCACAGGCATACACAAATGAGCTTAGAAAAGTTCATGGCATCCCAGTTGGGTGGCACACTGGGGGCTGCAGGGAGAGAAGACAGGCTGAGCTGCAGTGCTGGAGACAAAACGGCTGACTGCAGTGCAGATCCCTGGGTTAGTGTGAAAACGTCCTGTGTGACAGCACTAGGGCCTGAGGGCCGGAGGGCTACAGGGTGGGGCGGTGCTACAAAGTGGAGTGCAGCACGACAGGGCCCTGCCAAGAGTTCTGTATCATACACGTGCTATCATGAATACAAACTTTTTCTATCATGAATACAAACTCTTTCATTTTAAGTTTTTCTGTAACAGTTTGTGGCTTCATGGCTTAGTTCTTAAGGCGGCCAGATCCCAGGTGTTGACTACTCAGCAGCTTGAGAAACACATATGTGTACAGGACGGACAGATGGAGAAGAGGAGATTGGGAAATGACCAGGTAATTTCTCCATTCCCTCCCTTTCTCTGGCAAGTGCATGCACCCTCTAGGAAAAGTTTGTGGAAAAATGGAAGTATGAGTTTATTTTGGTGCAAAAAAATTTGAAATCCATGTTTTTGTTTTTGGTTTGTTTTTTTTTCCCCCCGAAATTTATATCTTCCACGAACTTTTTGAAGATCCCTAATACAGTACAAATAAAAACATTTCAGATTTTTGTTAATAAATGCTTTGTAGGGAACCAGCAGTTAGCGTAATGGCTATGTCGCTGGACTCCCACGTAGTCGACCGCGGTTCGCATCTCAGACCCGGTGGCTTACAACTCACGCCGGGCGCGTGTGCGTGCGTGCCCAAGATCCCGAGAGGAGAATGGAGGAGAAGGGATTGCGGTGTGACCATCCCCCCTGGGGGGTGATTTCTCGCTTTCTGGCTCTATGTCTCTCTCTGTCTGTCTGGCGAGCGCACGCGCCCTATAGCGAAAAACCTCTCCAAAAAAAAATAATAAAAAAAAATAAATGCTTTGTAAAAAATTTAAATTATCCATCAATCACTAAACCCCCTTTAAAACTATGTCAAATATTAACAGCAGGTGATTTGAGTAAAAGGCAAGTTAAAATTTTGGTAATTCACTTCCCTAATAAATACTTGGTCTTTGTCCCCAGTTTCTAGCACAGAGTTCCTAAAACCCTAGGAATTTCCTGAGAGATGAGTATCTTTCGTTATTCATAGGAAAAATCGCAACTGACCTAATAAGGTGACTTTGGGGGTAGCAGGTCTAGATAGCTGGTTACCTAGCTTGTGACTTTCCACCAACCTCCAGAGAAAGGAAGGGGGACTAGAGACCGTGCTCCTGAACAAGGGTACTGGAGAGCTTCAGATGTGAACCTATCGAGATGCTGGAAGGGTGACACACTAGGAACAGACATGGAGGCTCTCTCCATGCCATATACCGTGTCCTGCCTCTTCCATTTGGCTATTCTTGAGTTGCAGCCTTTATAATAAAGGAGAAAACGTAAGTAAATGTTTTCCTGAGTTCTGTGAGTTGTTCTGGACTGTGGGAATCCCAAATTTGTAGTTCACTGGCAGAGAAGTGGGTAGCCTAGTTACTCATTTGCACCTGGTGCCTGACATGAGGGCAGTCTCGTGGGACTGAGCCCTTAGTTACAAGGGAGGACTTAGTATGAGAACTGAATGACAGAAATGGCGTCAGGAAAAAAGAAGCAACCACATTCACACTAATCCAAAACATACTAAAAGGTGTTCTCATCCAAAACATACCTGCCCTTGAAATAACCCATTTTCATACTTAGGATGCAGGAAAGCAGCGGCATCATGGGAAGTCAAGAGAAGAGTGACCCATTTCACAAGTCTTTCCTACCCATCCAACAGAACACTTGAGTGGTCTGGTCGCAGGGTCAGACAAAAATCAATAAAATCAGGACCACTGATCTATCCATTAAAATAGTCATTTTGGAAAATGCCATTTACATAACCTTCTGCTATGAGTTAAAGGAGTTCATCTAAAGTACAGTTTTTAAACATCTGCCCACATGATTATTAAGTAATTCAAAGCATTCAAACTACAGAGATATATTCGAGACATTTACATGCATGCAAGTATTTGACTCATTGTCTTGCAAACAAAAACCAAAAGTTCTTTATCCCAGAACATGTGTGAAAGCAAAAAGCATATGGTTGACCTTATATGTTCATCCAAGAATACAACACTGTTTAGAAAGTACTAACCAAGCCCAACTGCAGTAGTGCAATGAATGCAATGCTCTGCAATGCTGGAGCTATATGGGTAGTACTAGGTTGGCATCACAAGTTTCTTTGTTAACCATGAGCATTTGTGCCCATAATCCTCACTGGCTGAGTCTGTGAGTAGATTGCAGCATGATTACCCTGTTGGAGGTCTTTCTCTCTCAAGAAACAAACCTAAAAAAAAAAAGAAAGAAAGAAAGAAAAAAAAAAAAAAAAACAGGACTAGCAGGTGGTATAAACCAGCAGGTTAGGTATGGAGGTTAAGGATCTGGATCCTTCCTGGTTAGAGTCTTAGACTCAGAGGCTTGAGAATCATGCTGGGCACACGTGCATGCCTGGCCAAAATACCAACAGAGTGGAAGAGAAGGAATCTCGTCACTCTTTGGTGGGCACACGCTCTCTATAACAATAACTACAAAAAAAAAAAAAAAAAAAAAAAGTCCTACCCAAAAATCCTATTTACAATACCCACCAGAGTTACACTTGGTCCCCCAAAACAAACAACACATTGGAAAAGGAATGATTTTAAATGCTGAAACAGAAGTTTGGCTTCAAATATAATTTAAAAGAAGGTAACCATGAGTTTACTCAATACTTAAAAGGGGGGGGGGGACTTTTTCAAAGAATTCAAAGGTCCCTTAATAAGCTATAACCCCACTATTTACACAGATTCTGGTCAAAACACTAGGACTTGTCCCAAAACCAGACAGTTAGTGCCATATATCCTAACATTTTTCCCCCAACTCTTTAGACTTCAAGCAAATATAGAACAAGTCACATAAAGACAGTTCTTTTCAAACTTCATAATGTGTATGTTTTGTTTTGTTTTGTTTTGTTTTTGAGAGGTTTTTGCTATAGAGCACGTGAGCTCGCCAGAAAGACAGAAAGTGAGAAATCACCCCCAGGGGAGGATGGCCACACCACAATCCCTTCTCCTCCATTCTCTTCTCGGGATCTTGAGCTCGCACGCACCCATGTCTGGCATGAGTTTAAGCCACCGGGTCCGGGACTTGAACCATGGTTGACCACATGGGAGTCCAGCTACATAGCTATTATGCCAACTGTTGGTCCCTATAATGTGTTTTCAGAGTCCTGAGTAAAAGGAAACTTTCTTAGAAAATGCTGGCATGAGCTAGTAGGTGGCATAGTAGTTAAGACAATGGACTTCCACAAGTCCTCACACCTGGTGTGCATGCCCAAAATCCCAAGAATGGAGGAGCAGTTTGGTCACCCCCAATGAGGATGACTCCTCACTTTCTCTCTCTCAATCTCTCTCCCTCTCTCCGGCAAGCACACAAGCCCTATAGCAAAAATCTCTTAAAAAATAAATAAATAACTCTGGCATGCCTTCAAAAAGTCAATTTACTACAGCTACTATTCAATAAAAATATGTATTATTTTCCTAATAAAATATATATTAGTACTACATTTATAAGCTTCTAAAACAAGCTTTAGTATTAATAACAAATGTATTGGGCCAGCAGGTGGTGCTGGTTAAGGCGCTGGGTCCCACATGTCCACTTACGCTGTTCAAATCTCAAGACCTGGTGGCTTGAAAAATATGCCAAGTGCATGTGTATGTTGTGCCTAAAATCCCAAAAGGAAAATTGAAGAGAAGGAACTGCAGCATGGCCATCCCCGGGGATAACGATTTCTCACTCCTCACCCCTTCACTCGCAGTATATCAAAAACTAAAGTAATTAAATTAATTAATAAAACGTATCCATTCCAATTTGAAAAATTAAATTAAAATTGAAATTCTGTAAAATCTTTTTTACAGAATCAATCTTTTATTTAAATTATCTGTAAAAAGTAGATAGCCCTCTATGGGGAGATTGGCCTCTTCTGCTCCCATACATCTTATTGGGTAAGCTAAGGCCTTCCCACATGGGCCCAACACTCCTGATTGTTCCCTTATCACTGCGCCACCACCTGGCCCAATAAAACTTTTTTTTTTTAACTTGTTTTGCTTTTAATTTTTCAAAATTGAATCCTTTTTTTTTTTTTTCTTCTTTTTTGGAGAGGTTTTTGCTATAGGGCGCGTGCGCTCGCCAGACAGACAGAGAGAGACAGAGAGATAGAAAGCAGGAAATCACCCCCCAGGGGGGATGGCCACGCCGCAATCCCTTCTCCTCCATTCTCCTCTTGGGATCTTGGGCACGCACGCACACGCGCCCGGCGTGAGTTTAAGCCGCCGGGTCCGGGACTTGAACCGCGGTCGACTACGTGGGAGTCCAGCGACATAGCCATTACGCTAACTGCTGGTCCCAAAATTGAATCCTTTTTAATGTGTCATAGGGCACACGAGCTCCCTAGAGAGAGGGAAAGTAAAAAAGCACCTTCTCAGGGGGAATGGTGCCATTGCAATCTCTTCTCCATGCAATCCCTTCTGCTCTATTCTCCTTTAGAGATTTTGGGCAAGCACACATACGACTGACATGTTTCTCAAGCTGATGGGTCCAAGGCAGCTAGAGATCTAGCCACCTCAACCACCACACTAATGACGGGTCCCAAGCTTTCTTTTGTTCTCGCCTATTCTTTTTTTTTTTTTTTAAGACGTTTTTTGCCAGGGCCAGCAGGTGGCATGGTGGTTAAGGGCACTGAACTCCCACATGGCCCACCACGGTTCAAGTCCCGAACGTGGCGGCTTGCTTTCTCTTTCTCCTCGCCCCCCCATCCCTCTCTGGTCAAATTAAAGTAAATAAATAAATAAAATAAAGTTCAATAAAATAATTCTTTTTTTAACAAAAAATAAAAGGCTTTTGCCTTGGGGCACATGCACTTACTGAGGGGGAGAGTGAGACAGAGACTGTGAGAGGGAAAGTGAGAAATCACCCACACAGGGAATGGTCATGTCACAATCCCTTCTCCGTTCTCCTCCCAGGATCTTGGGTATGCACACAGACACACACAGCATGATTTTCTAAGACCGGGAATCCAACTGTGGCCGACCATGTGGGAGTCCAGTGACGTAACTGCTAAGCCATCTGCTGGTCCTGTTCTTACCTATTCTTAAACAGCTACGAGTAACTTCATTTTCCCCAAATTCCATTTATTCACCTCTAGTATCAAATCATTTTAGAAATTTAGAAAACAAAGTCTCTTTGGTACATGGCAGAGAGCCCTATTGCTGCTTTTCTCTTTGATTTTTGATGTGGGGCCGGTAAAGAGAAAAATTGGTAATTATTTTACTAAAAAAAATAAAAATAGTACAAAATCACAGAGGCAGTCTCAGGCAGAAATGTGGCGACAGCACTACTACAGCTTTTTTTTAATAAATAAATAGATAAATAAATAAAGTTAAAAAGAAATTAATCTACTTATTTATTTATTTTATAATTTTTAATTTGACGAGAGAGAAAGAGAGAAAGAGAAAGCAAGCCACAAGGTCCAGGACTCAAGTCGTGGTCTACCATGTGGGAGTCCAGTGCCTTAACTACCATGCCACCTGCTGGCCCCCACTGATTGTTAGAAAAGGCACTGAGGTTTTTTTCCCCTTTCCCTATTATATTCTTTTTAAATGGTGCCCAACACGAAAGCATCTTTGGATTTTTGGCAAATACTTATCATCTTAAATTCTTCATGCATCTCTTCTACAAAATGTTAGCAAAACTCCAGTATCTCCAATTGCCAATTAAATGCATTAATATATTTATTAGATGGCAAACAGAAAGCGCTCACTGAAGCAATAATTCAGTCTTTCATTTTCTGCCACTTATGAATGAAACTGATACATGTGAAATTGCAACATACCTAAGAGGCATACAGATATTCCTCAAGTTACAATGAATGGGGTTATGTCCTAATGAACCCACCATTAGCTGAAAATACCATTAAGGCTAAAATGTATTAATTCACCAAAACTATCAAATATTGTAGCTTAGCCTAGCCAACATGGTCAGCTGCCTTCCATCAGCCTACAGTTGGGCAAAATCATCAAGCCTACTTTATAATAAAATATGGCATATCTCATGTAATTTATAGTAGGACTGAAAAACAGAATAGTTACATGGGTACTGAAAGTACAGTCTCTACTGAAAAACCACACAGTTTTTGAGATCATCTTGAAGTAAAAAAAAAAATCATTAAACTGAACCATCATAAATGGAAACTCTAGAGTACAGCCAGGTTTATCTTTTTTTTTTTTTAAGGATTTGTTTATTCCATAAGTGAGTGAGAGACGCAGAGAGAAAGACATTATCTAGACAGACACACAGCCTCCCCAGTAGTGTCTAAACACCACAATCCACTCCCAGCCTCAATCAGCCCAGACTGTAAGCACACACATGCTGGATATACTCCGGGAGGTCTCTCGAGTTAAACCAGCAGCCCTTCCATGTGGGCCTTGAAAACTATTGCACCAACTGTGCCCTTGTCCCCTATGGGTCACTGAAAGAAGGACAAAAATGAAACCAAAATGTAAAGGGGAAAAGGTACTGACAGTGAAAGATTAGGATTCTCTCTGGAAAAGGGTATTTCCAGCAGTGCTACAAGTTTATTTTCACTTCACTTCTGAAGATGACTTCATTCTGAAATGTGTGATCATCTTAGTGAGAGATGACATTCTAATTTTTACTGATTTTGCCTTCTCAAGTTGGCAAAAACTAGGGGACACTGACCAGTTATCATTTTAAACTGTATTTTTAATTCAATTAGTAAAATATTTGAGGTACATTTTATTCACCTTACAAGTTATTTTACAATTTTTATGGCACATGCACTCACCAGAGAGGGAGGAAAGGAGGGAGAAAGAAAAAAAGTGAAAAAGTGTTCCCCTACCCCCAGGGAGATGGTCACATCACAATCCTGTCTCCACCATTCTCTTAGGATTTTGGGCACACATGCACATGCACCCAGCGTGTTTTTCAAGCCATCGGGTCCAGGAGTCAAACTGCACATCATGTGGGATCCAGTGGCCTAAACCACCATACCATCAGCTGGCCCAAAGTCATTCTACTTCTAACTCTCTACCCCAAAGTACCACCTTCTCTGAGATACCTTTTATAACAATTATCTAAAACTGACCTTAGGGGACCAGCAGTTGGCATAATGGCTATGTCGCTGGATTCCCATGTAGTCAACTGCAGCTCGCGAGCCCTGGACCCGGTGGCTCAAACTCACGCCAGGCGCGTGTGCGTGGATGCCCAAGATCCCAAGAGGAAAATGAAGGAAAGGGGATTGTGGCATGGCCATCCCCACCCGGGGGGGGGGGGGGGGGGGTGATTTCTCGCTTTCTCTCTGTCTCTGTCTTTCTGGCAAGTGCATGCACCCTATAGCAAAAACCTCCCCCCACAAAAAAAAGAAAACTGCCCTTAGCCTCCTCCATGACACAGTGGTAACATACTGCTCAAGAAAAGTACCACCTCATATGGAAACGTCAAATCCCCACCCAGTAGCCTGAAAACAAGCCAGGCACATGTTCCAGTGCCTGGGACCCAACAGGCTGGAGGACTGCAGGAAGGGGATCACGAGGGGATCCAGACCTCATGACCTGGTGAAGGATTCCCTCCCATACCCCCTCACTCTCGCATGTACAGGCACGCAAGTGCTCTATCATGAATATATTAAAAAAAAAAAAAAAGCCCCAATCACCTAACTTTCCACTATGGGTTTGAATGCTTGTGTCACCCCCAAATTATTATGCTGAACCCTAACCACTGATGCAATGGCTGTTAATAGGTAGGGCCTGTTAATAGGCAGGTGATTAGGTCATGAGGGTAGAACCCTCACACATGGGATTAGAGAACTGCCTTGCTTTTTTATCCTGAAGGACATGGCAAGGTGTCATCTATGAGCCAGAAAACAGGCCCTCAACCGACACCAGTGAATCTGCCAGCACCTTAATCTTGGACTTCCAGCCTCCAGAACTGTGACTAATAAACTTCTGTTGTTTACAGGCTACCCAATCTGGGGTATTTTGTTTCAGCAGCCAAAATGGACTCAGGCAGTTCCAATGGCAAGGCCCCTCTTAACACTCTCAAACCTCCTCTCTCTTACTCCTCCTCACTCTGATCTCCAATGCTCTGGCAGCTCACATCTCTACATCTTCGAATATGCCAGGGCTATCCTGCCTTCAGGTCTTTACGACAATACTTCTTCCTCTGCTCTTAAAGCCGTTGGCTTCGCATTCATTTCAGACCTCAGCTCAAATCATCAGAAAGTCCTCTCCTGACCACACAATCCAGAGTAACAACTCCCTCCTTCCTTAACACTCGATCATATTACCCTGTTTACTTCCTTTATAGTATGGTCATAATCTATAATTATCTTGTTTATCTGTTATATTGCAGTAAAGGAGATTCTTATGTGTATGTATGTGTGTTTGTGTATATAGATATTTATATAAAGGAAATCGCCATAAACACAAAGACTGCTGTATTCCCAGAAAATAATAGTTCAATACCAGCCACATAGTAGGTACTCACTCACTGAATAAATGAATCACACCAGTACTGAATCATGCCATTTGTATTCACATGTGCTTGTGTTTATTCTAACAGATTTTAGCTACAGTGGGTAAAGAAAGAACTTAAACTTTTTTATGCCCCTGTCAAAGCACCTAATACTATACTGAGCCATATGTTAAGGGCAAGAAAAATTACAATTTTAAACATTTTTAAAACCTTGTTTCATTTCTTGTTTGTTTGTTTTAGTTTTTTGCCATAGAGTCGGAGAGGCTGGCCACACCATAATCCCTTCTCCTCGATTCTCTGGAGATTTTGGGTATGTGCACACACATGCCCAAATCAAGCTGCTGTATCTGGGACTAGAACTGAAGTACCTTCTGTAACTATTTGTTATCAAAAACTGCCCTTTGGGATCCAGCTGCCTTAACATCCACATCACCTGCTAGCCCTAAAATTCTGCTGATAAGGAGTTACTTCTGTGGCCTGGTGGTTAAGGCAGCCAGATCCCACATGGCTGACCCCATGGCTCAAGTCCCAGACCCAGATGCTTGAGAAACATGCAAGGTGCATATGCATATGTGTCCAAAATCCCAAAAGGAGGAACAGATGGAGTGACCATTGTGTATATAGTGACCATTCCCCATGGGAATACTTTTTCCTCTCCATCCTTATTTCTTTCCAGAGAGTGCACACACCCTCCAGCTAAAAACAGAAAAGCAAAAAAAAAAAAAAATTAAAAATAAATTAAAAGTTATTGAAAAAGTAATAATATTAAAACAATATATAAGATGTTTAAAGACAAGTGAATATAGGTTCTGCTCTTAGCTCCGTTTTGATGTATGTGATCCTGACAAGTTACTTCACTCCTATACCTTCATTTTGTCATCTACAAAATAACGTGTAACTCAAAACTACTGTAAGAGAAATGGGGTAAGGTATACAAAGCAACTGGTACGACACACCACTAGCACTAATTAAATACCCAATATGGTTCCTTATTCCTTTCCCAATTACAACGTGCAGAAACCCAAACTGCCCTACAGTAAAGATCACAAAAATCCTCGCTTCTCCTGACAGGGTTCTCTGCGATTTGATCAAGCCTTCTGGAATTCCCCTTACCCCAATCCCAAAGAGCAATTGAAAATACATGTCGCATTTGTAACCAGGGGATTCAGAATGATATAGAAAGGGTTGCAAACCCCTCCCCCCCATTTTCAGAAGAAACAAAACAGCTTAATCATTTTCAAGTCAGGCAGAACTAAAACTTGTATTCCCACTCTACCATGACTCTGAGCAAGCTACTTGATCTCTTTAAACCCTCATTTCTCCATTTGTGAAACAGAACTAATATCAACATCATGTGTTGTGAGACTTAACTGAGTTACATGTGTATAGCATTTAGCACTCAAATATTAGCTATCATCATTGTGAAGTACTCCAGGTAAGTAGTCAATTTAGAATTTTTTCTAGGCAATCTGCAGCAGGGTGTGACATACACACTGACCTGAAAGCTAAGCACATACCCCTGAAAACAAAATGAAAGCAGCACTAACGAAATATTTGATTACAAGAGAATGAAGATAACACTAAGATTTCCCCTCAAAATATCAGAATGTAGTTCACAAGGCAATTTAGGACCTAATACAAAAAGCAAATTTTTGCTTTCAAAAAATATCTGGATGGGACCAGCAATTAGCATAATGGCTATGTCGCTGGACTCCCACGTAGTCGACCACGGTTCGAGTCCCAGACCCGGCGGCTTAAACTCATGCCGGGCGCGTGTGCGTGCGTGCCCAAGATCCTGAGAGGAGAATGGAGGAGAAGGGATTGCGGCGAGGCCATCCCCCCTGAGGGGTGATTTCTCACTTTCTTTTTTTTTTTTTTTTTTGGAGAGATTTTCGCTATAGGGCGCGTGCGCTTGCCAGACAGACAGAGAGAGACATAGAGACAGAAAGCGAGAAATCACCCCCAGGGGGGATGGTCACGCTGCAATCCCTTCTCCTCCATTCTCCTCTTGGGATCTTGGGCACGCACGCACACGCGCCCGGCATGAGTTTTAAGCCACCGGGTCCGGGACATGAACCACGGTCGACTACGTGGGAGTCCAGCGACACAGCCATTACGCTAACTGCTGGTTCCCAATTTCTCGCTTTCTGTCTCTCTGTCTGTCTCTGTCTGGCAAGCACACGTGCCCTATAGCAAAAACCTCTCCAATTAAAAAAAAAAAAAATCTGGAACAACAAGAAATAAAGCTTCCCTGTCTAGGTCAATACATACCCAAATGCAACATGTACATTCTTTAACCTGGCAAATTCACTCCTAAGTCCTTCTATAAGTACACAAAAAAGGAGGTCCAAAGATAACTCACTGCAGCCTTGTTTATAGAAGGAAAAGACAGGAGATTACCTGCTATAGCACCAGCAGGGGACCAATAAAATAAGTTACAGTACAAAGGAATACTATGCAATTAATACAAAAAATGCACTATACTGTTGGGTTTTTGTTTTGTTTTGCTTGTTTGTTTTTGCTATAGGGCACATGTACTCACCAGAGAGTGAGAGAAAAGGAAAGAGAGAAATCATGCCCCAGGGGGGATGGCCACTATACAATCCCCTTCTCCTCTGGTCTGCTCTAGGGATTTTGGGCGTGCACATAAACGTGTTAAGTGTGATTTTCAAGCCATCCAGTCTGGGACTTGAAGCTCACAACCTGTCATGTGGAATCCAGCACCTTAACCTCCACACCACCTGCTGCCCTGCTATACAGCCTTTTATGGGCTGAACTGTGTGCCCCTCGACAAATTCATATATTGAAGTCTAACCCCCATACCTCTGAATGTGATCGTATGTGGAGATAGAATCTTCCTTCAAAGAGTATATCTGGTAAAACAAGATGTACAGGTGGACCCTAATCCATTATCACTTGTGTTCTTTTTTTATTTTCTTTTTTGGAGAGGTTTTTGCTACTGGGCACATGCGTTCGCCAGAAAGACAGAGAGATAGAAAGCGAGAAAGCACCCCCCAGAGGGGATGGCCACGCCACAATCCCTTCTCCTCCATACTCCTCTTGGGATCTTGGGCTCGCACATGCACCTGGCGTGAGTTTAAGCCACCGGATCCGGGACTCGATCCGTGATCGACTACATGAGAGTCCAGCGACATAGCCATTATGCTAACTGCTGGTCCCATCACTGGTGTTCTTATAAGGAAATAGGACCTAGCCTTTGGTATACTTTGTATACCAAACTGCAGAGCTGGAAGCCAGATGCCAAGCCAATTCAAGTTCCCAGCCCAGCAGGCATGAAAGCACACATGGTGAGCACATGTGCCCAGGATGGAATAAGGAATAAGGTACCATATTGGGTATTTAATTAGTGCTAGTGGTGTGTTGTACCAGTTGCTTTGTATACATTTAGGTCCTTGGCAGGCTGGAGAAAAGAGACTGCAACATGATGAAGCCAGCCCTGAGAAGGGTGCTTCTCTCTCACATGTGTGTACATACACTTACTCCACCACAAATCAAAAAAATAAAGAGTTTAAGACACAGGCATAAGTAGAGGAAAAACTATGTGAAGACATGAAAGTCATCTCTAAACCAAATCTCGAGAGAAGCCCTCAGAAGAAATTAATCCTACCAACACCTTAATCATATGGACTTCTCGCCTCTATAACTATAAGTAAACTTCTGATTATTTTTTAAATCACACAGTCTGTGTAACTCTATTACAGCAGGGCTAGCAAGCACAGTGCCAATATGGTATCTCTAAGACACATTAAGTTTATAAAAAGCAAGATGCAGGTCCAGCCCCATGGTCCAGTGATCAAGGGAGCCAGATCTCACATGGCTGACTGCATAGTTTGAACCTAAGCATCAGAGGTTTAAAAAGCATGGGGGTCGGGGGAGCAAGGGGAGGGTTGGCAGGTGGTGTGGTGGTTAAGGGCACTGGACTCCCACATGGACAACCACGGCAAATCCTGCTTGGCAGCTTTTTTCTCACTTTGTCTCTCCTTCTCTGGTCAAACTAAAATAAATAAAGTTAAATAAAATATTAAAAAAAAAAAAAAAGCATGCCAGGCACATGTGCATGCATGCCCAAAATCCCACCAGGATGGAGAAATGAAGGAGAGGGGATTATGACATGACCACACCCAACTAGGAGTTGCTTTCTCCTCCTCCCATTCTACCTCTCTCTGGCAATCACCTTCTCTGGCAAATTTTAAAAATAAACAAGGTGCAGAACATGAGTAACACACCAATGTAACTTTTATGTGAGTTTTTGCTGAGCTTATTTTATTTACTGAGAGAGGACACCCTCAATAGGGTCTCACCATACCACAAGCCTCCCAGGATCCAAACTAAAGCCACCCATTCAGCCCCAGTTGCATGCAGCAGTGCCCTACTGCCTGTGCCACCACACTGGACCTGTGTCTGTTTTCTTCACTACACTTACAGATTTTGAGACTATCTGCAAAAATGCGTAAGAAACTGGTAAGAGCTGCTGCTTCTGGAGAGAAGATAGGATATTTCAGATGACTGCACTCATTTTCTGTCATATTCTCTTTGATTCACCATGAACATGTAATAGTTTCTTAAATTAAAAAAAATCTACAGGACCAGCAGATGGCATAACTGTTATGTCGCGACTCCCACATAGTTGTGACCATCGTTTGATTCCCAGACCCAGTGGCTTAAAATTCACAGCACATAGTTGTAACCGTGGTTTGATTCCCAGACCCAGTGGCTTAAAACTCACACCCGGTGTGTATGTATGCCTGCCCAAGATTCCAAAAAGAGAATGGAGAAGGGACTATAACATGGCCATCCTCCCTCGGGGTGATTTCTCGCTTTCTCTGTCTGTCCAACAAGCATACACACCTTATAGCAAAAATTTCTTTAAAAAAAAGAAAATCTACTAAAATGAAAAGATATCCAAGACATAGATAAACAACTAGGAAAAAACACCATTACCAAATTTTCAAGTCCAGCAGCTAACAAATGCTGATAAAAAATATATATTCACCAAAATCCTTGACCTAGTTCACGACCTTAAGGAAGTTTTAAATACTTTAAGCATGTATTTTAAGAACCGTACAAATAGGGAACCAGCAGTTGGCGTAATGGCTATGTCGCAGGACTCCCACGTAGTCGACCGCGGTCCGTGTCCCGGACCCGGTGGCTTAAAACTCAGGCCGGGCACGTGTGCATGCGTGCCCAAGATCCCAAGAGGAAAATGGAAGAGAAGGGATTACGGCGTGACCATCCCCCCTGGGGGGTGATTTCTCGCTTTCTGTCTCTGTGTCTCTGTCTGTGTGGCGAGCGCACGCGCCCTATAGCGAAAACCTCTCAAAAAAAAAAAAAAAAAAAAAGAAAAGAAAAGAAAGAAAAAGATCCATACCAATAATCATGTTGTTGGGACCAGCAGTTGGCGTAATGGCTATGCCGCTGGACTCCCATGTAGTTGACCACGGTTCGAGTCAGATCTGGCGGCTTAAACTCACACCGGGCACATGTGCGTGCATGCCCAAGATCCTGAGAGGAGAATGGAGAAGTGATTGTGGCATGGCCATCACCCCCCCCCCCCCCAGGTGATTTCGCTTTCTCTCTGTCTGTCTGTCTGGCTACCGCAAGTGCCCTATAGCAAAAACCTCTCCAAAAAAAAAAAAAAAGTCATGTTGGGCTGTCCTCGTGGCCTGATGGCTAGGGAAGGCAGACCCCACATGGCCAACAATATGGTTCAAACCTCAGTCCCAGAAGCTTGAAAAACATATCAGGCATGTGTGCATGTATGCCCAAAAATCCCAACAGAATGGAGAAATGAAGAAGGTATTGTGCTGTGACCACATCTCATTGGAGTGTTTTCTTCTTCCTCTCCCTCGCTCTCTGTCTCTCTCTATCAAGTGCACATACCGTTTGGGAAATTCATGAAAAAGAAAAGGAAAAAAAGATATATTTACATCATTTGTCTCAGTAATTCCACTCAGTAACTTACCCAAAAGGAAAAAAGTCATTATCAAGAAAAAATGGTGGAACCCGCATATGCCACAGCAGTTATATCACTAGACTCCCACATGCAGACCACAGTTCGAGTCCTGGACCTAGTGGCTTCGAAATCACACTGGGTACATGTCTGTGTGCCCATGATCCCAGGAGGAGAACAGAGAAGAGATTACTGCATGACCATCTTCCCGGGAGGGTGATTTCTCACTGTGTCTGTCTATCTCTCTTTCTCTCCCAGGTAAGTGTATGCACTCTAAGGCAAAAACCACTAAAACAAAAAATGGAATGACATAACACTAAAACAGTTAATGCAATAGAAAAATGATTAACACTGTCACAGGATGAAGTGCTATACATATATCATAAACCAATGTGAAGGGAACCAGATGGTGATGCAACTGGACCTACATGGGAGAAGTCTTGGGCTCACATCCCAGGACCTCCCTGGGCATGCCAGGTACAGCACACATATGTCTATGATCCAGGCCAGCTGAGACTGTGGGTGGATTTCAGCATAAAGACCCTATTTAGAGCACCTGTCTGTCTGCATATGTCTGACTCTTTTTCTCTCTCATGTTAGAAAACAAGTAAATGAAAACACTTGCAAAGCTTCCAAAGTGGTAGCACAGTGTTACTAAAAACGTAACTATTGGCAGGCCCAGCTGCAGTGCTGTAGCACAATGCTCTATAATCCAGGAAGACATACGAAGATCTAGGTTCAGTTCCTGGGTCAATCTATACACACCAGGACAAGAAAGTCATGCTCCTGATCCTAGCTGGTTGGGAAAGGTTGGGGGTTGGCTGCAGCATGACACTGCTGAAAGTACTTGTCCTTTTCCATTCCTACATAATATAAATCTAAATATTGATATGCATGTGCACATAAAACTGAAAAAATCATGCAATCTTTTTTGTTCTAAAGGGGAAAAACAATTTAAAGAGCTAAGCAGCAGCTGTAATAGTGTATGTGTCAGTTAAAGAACAAAATCTGAGACCAGCAGTTTGTGTAATGGCTATGTCGCTGGACTCCCACATAGTCAACCGCGGTTCGAGTCCTGGACCCAGTGGCTTAAACTCACGCCGGGTGCGTGTGCGTGCGTGCCCAAGATCCCGAGAGGAGAATGGAGGAGAAGGGATTGTGGCGTGGCCATCGCCCCTGGGGGGTGATTTCTCACTTTCTGTCTCTCTGTCTCTCTCTGTCTGTCTGTCTGGCAAGCGCATGCGTCCTATAGCAAAAACCTTTCCAAAAAAAAAAAAAAGTATCACAGACTGGATGATTTACACAACAAAAAGAAATTTAGAGTTCTTCCAAGATTTAAAGAGGGCCAGCAGGTGGCACGGTGGTTAAGGTGCTGGACTACCACATGGTCAGCTACAGTTTGAGTCTTGGACCTAGTAGCTTTGGACCTAGTAGCTTGAAAATCACGCCAGGTCTGTTTATGCATATCCAAAAACCCTAGAGGAGAATGGAGGAGAAGGGACTGTGGTGTGGCCATACCCATTTAGGGGGTGATTTCCTACTTTCTGCCCCCTCACCAAAGAGCATACAAACCCTATAGCAAAGCCAAAATATAAATAAAATAAAATAAAGTCAGCAAGATATTTAAGTGCTTAGTATAGCAGTGCACTGGGTAAGGTAGAAATTCTGCCTTCAAAAACCTTCAAAACATTGCAATAATTTACTGAATATCTACTCTGGGTCAAACACTATGTTAGATAGCTCAACACAGACTACCTTGTATATTTTATAAGTTATAAGCAAAAGAAGCTAATAACTGTAGTTACAAATTTATATTATAAACTATGAATGGCCACAGATTTTCAAGAGAGTAATAAATACAGGCGAGCAGGCTAGAAATATGTAAGAGTAAATCTCTAGTTAGATGAAGTATCAGGAGAAAGTGCCCAATAAGCCTATAAATTAGAACAAACAAAAATGAGTCCAACGCATACAGATATAAGTCACACAAACTCTGAAAACTAGGCAGAGTTTTAATTTAACAAAGTTAGAGAACAGAGAGCTACCATTTCTTTCATATCCATGAACACTATTTTAGGAATATCAATACTGTCTCTGTATTCTAAAGTAGATAAAGCAACCAGGTAGTCAGAGAAACTCAGCTAAGAAACTACTGCAGGTGCAGCAACAATGATGCACACTGCTGAAAATGAGAGGCTGGGGCAGTGTGGGAGGCCCAGGTTTGATTCCTAGCCTATCTCACCCAATTTAGTCCAGGCAGTGGTGCATGCCTATAGTCCTAGCTAACAGGGATACTGGGCCAGGGGATCATAATCACTTAGAGAAGTCATAATCATTTAAACTTTCTTTGTTGTATCTTATAAGGCAGAGGTGCCCAAAGTCAGATTTTTTAAAAATATTTTTTAGAATTGTTTATCAATTTTATTTATTCATTCATTCATTTTAATTTGACCAGAGAAAGACAGACACACAGAGAGAAGGAAAGGGAGAAAGCCAATCACCAGGTCCGCAACTCGAACCATGGTCAGCCACGTGTGTCCAGAGTCTTAACCACCATGCCACCTGCTGGACACCCCACAGTCAGATTCTCATAAAATCTGTTTTATAAACCACAAGCCATTCTTTTTTTTTCTTAAGAGAGATTTTTACTATAGGGCACATGTGCTTGCCAGAGAGACAGAGACAGAAAGCAAGAAATCACCCCTAGGGGGATGGGCACACCATAATCCCTTCTCTATTCTCCTCTCAGGACCTTGGGCAAGCACGCACACACACCCAGTGTGTTTTAAGCCGCATGGTCCGAGACTCGAACCACAGTCAACTACATGGGAGTCCAGCAACATAACCATTACGCCATCAGCTGGTTCCCCATAAGCCATTCTGAAGAGGGCAAGACAGGACAGGACTGCCAAGATTCAGAATCAAAGCAGTCGACCAATATTTATGTAAAGTCTACTATTACTGGGGTGAACTTATACAGATGCCTTCAATAATTCCATAAATAATTTGGAAAAGAGTAATACCAGATGCTGTAACACCTGTTCCAAAGTTTGTATTAATGCGGTACAACTGGCATGATTGCAGATGTTTCCGTTTGGATGCACAGTAGTTAATAACATGGTTCTACTCAAAAACACGTAAGTAGAGTTGCAAAGACTGAAAAAGACCGTTACATGTTTTCAAGCACACTCTGAATCTAAGAGCAACACCATGAAGGCACAAACTTCTGGGTCAGCTGGTGGTGTGGTGGTGAAGGTGCCAGATCCCGTGAGATTGCACAGTCCAAGTCTGGGACCCAGCAGCTTGAAAAAAACACACTGGGCATGTGTGGGTACATGCCCAAGATCCCAACAAGAGGGAAAAAATGGAGGAAAAGGGATGCGGCCTGACCATTCCTTAAGGGGATGCTTTCTCACTTTCTCTCCCTCTGGCTCTCCCCCACCAGCACACGTGCTCTCCAGCAAATTTAAAAAAAAAAAAAAAGGGGGGCACCAACTTCTACCTTGACTATCAATCATTTCTACAGAAATTACACACCATACACGATATTTTGGAAACTAAGAGTACTTAAGATATTTTTTAATTTCACACAAATTAAACAGAACTACTTTTCACTGACTAAAAATTATTGTAATTGTTTCCTTTACCTGGAATGCTCCTGCCTGGAGGATGGCTCAGTCACATCCCCTTAAGGCCTTTGCTCAGATGTCATTTTTGGAGTGAGAACTCCTCTGACTACCCCATTTTTAACCACACCCCGAGTTCTACCAAATCCTGATGCAGTTGACTATACCGCAACCCTAGCCCTCCCTTATCTTCCTCCTTCATTTCACTTCACTCCACGTAGCTCCAACTCACATGCCAGGATCTAAACTGCATGAGGGCAGTGATTTGTTTTGATCTATTTTATTCACTGCTGTGTCTCCAGACTCAGAACAGTGAATGACACAGAGCAGGCACTCACAGGGTTGTTGAATTTATACATTAGTAAGACAATATAAGGAGATCCTTAAAAAGTTCACAAAAGTATATATTATGAAAAAGCTATGTATGAATTTCAATTTTTTGCACCAAAATAACTCATACTTTAATTCCATTTTTCTTTTTGTTTTTTTAGTTTTGCTATAGGACTTGTGCACTTGTGAGGAGAAGGGGGGTGACCACACCCCAATCATCCTTTCTCCATTCACCTCTCAGAATTTTGGCACACATGAACACATGTGATATGTCTCTCAAGATACCAGATCTGGGGCTCAAACCACGGAGTTGCCATGTGGGATTCAGCCATCTTAATCACCACACCACCTGACTGGCCCCCTTCAATTCTGTTTTTCTATGAATTTCCTGTAATCCCTTCCCTATGGGTTAGAGAGGAAGTTAAAGAAGAGGGGAAAAAAAAAAAAAAAAAAAAAAACCCACTTGCTCTTTGGATTTAAAAATACCGTTTAACATGCCCTCTAGACTTCTAAACCCTCTCCTACTATGGTCTGAATAAAGAACCAAAAAAGGAGACCAGATGGTAGCTCACCAATACAACACAAGAGAGACATCCTTAAGTACACTAGGTATGTGTGCCGTGGTTTAGGCCTGGCTGGGGACGGAGCAAAGTGGGTGCTTTCTCTTGCTCATAGAAGAAATAAACGTTCAAAAAGAAGAAACTGATATTCTTCTGAAAGGAAAACAATCCTATTTCTACCTCATAAGTCAAGATCATAACCTGAACTAAAGTAAACACCAGGTGCTTTTTTAACCACTTGTTTTATTTTGAGGGAGGTAAATAAGCTGTGTCACCATAAGCAACTCTAATTCTGCTACAGAAATGCACATTCTACAAATTTTAAACTAAGAAAAAAAGCCTCTCCTAGAAAAAAATGACATCTCCAAAAAGTTTATGTATATTACACTGTATTTGCAACTGCATTAGAAACAGTTAAACAATTTAACACTCAGTAGTTTGTCTTTTGAGAGATTTTTTGCTAAAAGGTGTATGTGCTCCTTGGAGAGAGTAAGAGAGAGAGACAGAAAGTGAGAAATCACCGCAAGGGACTGGCCACACTGCAATCTCTTCTCCTCCATTCCCCTCTTGGGGTTTTAGGCATGCACGCAACCATACCTGGCTGGCATGAGTTAAGTTGGAGGGTCCAGGATTCGAACCGCAGTCAACCACGTGGGAGTCTAGCAACGGAACCATTATGTCATCTCCTGGTCCCAAACACGCAATAGTTTCTATAATTAAAATATACCTCTATATTTAGGTTAATTCATTTCAAAAGTTAAGTTATATATCAAATTATAAAATACAAAAAAATTGAGGCCAGCAGATGGCATGGTGGTTGTGTTAGATTCACACATGGCCAACCACAGTTCAAGTCCTGGACCCAGTGGCTTGCTTTCTCATTTGTAAACAATTATTAAGATAAAATTTCACAGCAATAAAAACTTGAAATTTTTTGGATCACAAATAGAACAGTTATTTTATGACTTTCAGAACTTCAATACACTGCCTTTGAGATTAATGTACACTTTTCAGAATACTAAAAAACAGTAGCTTATTCAACTTGGATCACTGACCCAGGAACAGAGGACACTGGAGATAGTGACTCCTTTCAGAATTTCCCCGAAGCCAGCAGATAATCACTTCTCTCATAATGGTCTGCTTCTCTCTTCTAATATCTTGCCCAATTTTAAGTTGAGAAAGAGCTACTTCCAAATGGAAACCCACAAAGGAATGTGTTTTATATATAAATGCTCAGTCCTGTCCCAGTAAATTCCAAATCAGGGTAGCTGTACAATAGTTCTTCAGTGGGGTTAGGCCAAGCAAGAATACATCATCTATAATTACTCTGCAGTAGTCTACCATTCATCTGACTAGGAAACTTTTTAAAACAATTTTTTCTGGGCCTGCCAGTAACCTAGTGGTTAAAAGCAGACAGATCCTGGGACCAGCAGTTAGTGTAATGGCTATGTCACTGGGCTCCCACGTAGTCAACTGTGGTTCGAGTCCCGGACCCGGTGGCTTAAACTTACGCCGGGCGCGTGTGCGTGCATGCCCAAGATCCTGAGAGGAGAACGGAGGAGAAGGGATTGCAGCGTGGCCATCCCCCCTAGGGGGTGATTTCTCGCTTTCTGTCTCTCTGTCTGGCGAGTGCACACACCCTATAGCAAAAACCTCTCAAAAAAAAAAAAAAAAAAAAAAAAAAAAAAGGCAGACAGATCCCACATAGCCAAGTGCACAGTTCAAATCCCGCCCCCAGCAGCTTGAAAAATACACCAGGCACATGTGTGTGCATACCCAAAATCCCAGTAAGACAGGAAAACGGAGAAGGATGTGGCATAACCACACCCCTTTGAGGAGTGCTTTCTCCCGATCTGTTTCTCACTCTCTGGCAAGTACATATAACCTCTGGAAATTAAAAATATCTTTTTAAATAGTAGTAATGTTTCCTATTTTTCTACCTGTAACAAATGTTATTTAACCAAACCAACAGTCCTTGAGCCAAATGGAGATCACTAAGCTACCATTACCTTTCTTTTTTCTTTTTTGTTGGAGGTTTTTGCTATAGGGCACGTGTGCTCACCAGAAAGACAGAGAGAGATAGACAGAAAGCAAGAAATCACCCCCCCCCCCCCCATGGGGGATAGCCACGCCGCAATCCCTTCTCCTCTATTCTCCTTTCAGGATCTTGGGCACATACACACGCACAAACGCCTGGCATGAATTTAAGCCACCTAGTCCAGGACTCGAACCGCGTTTGACTACATGGGAGTCCAGCGACATAGCCATTACACCAACTGCTGGTCCCTCAGTTCATTTTTTTAAAACTTAATAAGGATATTCATTGATGGCATGGTGGTTAAGGCGCTGGCCAACCGAGGTTTGAATCCCAGACCCGACAGCTTGAAAATCATACCAGGCACGTGTGTGTGCCTAAAATCCCAAGCGGAGAATGAAGTAGAAGGGACTGAGGCAAGGCCATCATCCCCACCCCCTGGGGCAGGGGGAGGGGATTCTCACTTTCCCTCTCACTGCCTGTCTCTCTGGCCAGTGCACATACCCCACGGCAAAAACTTTTTTTAGAAAGGGGGGTTATTCATTGGGAGAGGGGAAAAAAACCCCACCTAACAAATTTAAGCACCAAGTTAAACAGGTTCTCGGGCAATAATTTGTCTTACCTTTAATAAACTTACATACATTCTGAATTCTCTATAGGGCGTGTGAGCTCGCTGGAGAGACAGACACAAACAGAATGCAAGAAATCACCCTCTCAGGGAGGATGGCCACGCCACAATCCCTTCTCCTCCATTCTCCCCTCTCAGGACCTTGGGCACACATGCACACACACTCAGCGTGAGTTTAAGCTGCCAGGTCTAGGAATCTAACCACAGTTGACTACATGGGAATCCAGCAACATAACCATTATGCCATCTGCTGGTCCCACATTCTGAATTTTTTACATGAGGATATAATAACTTGGGTTTCCAATATCTCTTCCAGATAGTCTGAAACATATTAAATACAGGTATTACCCTAAAACCCAAAATTATTCCCTACCCCCATCTATACTGAATTATAAAATAGTAGGTGATCTATGATGTAACATTCTCTTTAGCCTTGTGATGAGCAGAGAAAATAAAAAAGTGGGGACCACCAGGTGGTGTGGTGGTTAAGGACGCTGGACTCCCACATAGCTGAGCCAAGGTTCGAGTCTCAGACCTGGCAGCTTGCTTTCTCACTTTCCCTTTCTCTCTTTCTCTCTGGTCAAATTAAAAATAAATAAATAAATAAATAAAGTTAAATAAAATAATTCTTTAAAAAAAAAAAAAAAGAAAAGAAAAAAGTGACCTAATGCAAACAGTTCCTAGTTTACATTTTAAGGATACTATTTGTATTTTCTAAAACAAATAATGGCACTAAATATTTATTTAAGCCCCAAAACTAATATTCACAGAAACTATCAATTTTATAAAATTATCTGATAGGGGTCAGTGGGTGGCATGGAGGTTGAGGCAGCTGAATCCCACATGGCCAGCTTTGCGGTTCAAGTCCTAGGCCAAGCGACTTGCGGGAGGGGGCGGGGGGGGGGGGGGAGAGTGGATCACACCAGGCACGTGAGCATCCATGTCCAGGGTCCCAAGAGGACAGTGGAAAAGTGACATGGTCATCTTCGGGGGAGGGGGTGATTCTCATTTTCTTTGTCTCACTTTCTGCCTCTCTCTAGCATTCTCTTGCTAGAATGCACCATATTGGGGGTGGGGAGAATACCTGATAAATTTTTTTAAAAGTTAAAATCTAATCATTTCTTTTGAAATCTTATTGTTAATCTTAAACTCTACACAATAAAAATAGTTTTCTCTGGGAAAGTAATAAATGATATGCACGTTATGCTTAATTCCATTTCACAAGGGATCTAAAATTGAGCTCCTCTTAAATAGCACTCAGCTAGTGAAACAAATACTAGTGGCTAGTGAACCTGTATTATAATGAAAATCCCCTAAAACTGGTAGGAAACATTATTTTGTCAGAAGGCACATGTGCTTGCCAGAGAAAAGGCCAGAAACGGAGAGGAAAGGACCTCCCAATGGGGCATGGTGACCTTGCACTCCCTTAATGTCACTGCCTCCATCTCGCCATCCAGTCAGGATTTTGAGCATGCATCAACACGCATCCACCGTGCTTTTCCTATCTGCTGAAGGCCTGCATTCAAACCACACAGAAGCCCAAGTGGGATCTGGCCCCTTTAACCACCAGGTCCCGGGACCAGCTCAAGAAAGGATTCTTTTACTTCTTACTCATTTGCTCTTAAACAGGTTCTAAAGCAAACCAAAAATGTAACAAGTATTCCTAAGCTGTCTACCAGCAAAGCAAACAGATTGTAGCTGAGACCTCAGCTTATGCTTTTTTCTGCTAAATTTATATTCTTTTCTCATACTCTAACACTAATTAACACAGCATCCTTTATTGCACCTCCATCTCTCCCCCTGGTTTCATCTGTCTCACTCCTCTGAACTGTCCTCAGACAACTACTCTTTGCACAGAAGTAACCAAAAAAGCTGTGACTTCACACATTCAAAAGTAGGTGGCTTCTGATTGCCTACTGGGACACAGTGAGTGGACAAGAGTGTGCCTGAGACACTGATCCCCTAGCAATCCTGGCACTTGGGAATAGTAGCACCTCTAGCCAGTCCAGGGCAGCCTCTCTCCGTTTACTCCACAGTGGCATATAAATATTTTTCTATATCTGTTTTGATTTGAAAACGGTTAAGAAGCATGACTCTAGAGCATGTACTGCCCAAGGATAGTATTGGTGAATTATCTGCTGCATCAAATAGTTTAAGAAAAACAAAAAAGGCAGGGCCAACCAGAGAATATGGTCGTTAAGGCAGCTGGATCCCACATGGCCACCTGCATACCAGACCCAGTGGCTTGAAAAAACACTCCAGGCAAGTGTGCATGCTTGCTCAAAATCCTGAGAGAATAGAGAAGGAATTGCAGTGTAGTCATCTCCCCTCGGGGATACCTTCTCATTTTCTCTCTCTCTAGCAAGCATGTGTACCCTAGAGTAAATCTAAAAACAGAAAAAATAAGGCAACATATGAAAAATAAACTCTAATCCTTATAGAATGGTAATAATTTGGGCACCAGCAGGTGGCATGGTGGTTAAGGGCACTGGACTCCCACAAGGCTGACTGGGGTTTGAAGACCTGGCAGCTTGCTTTCTCACTAACCCCCCCCACCACCCATCAAATAAAAATAAAATAAAGAATAAAGTTAAATAAAATAATTCTTTTTTAAAAAATGGTAACAATTTTTTCAGGATGACAACTGAAGAAAAGACTAGATTTGGGGACCAGCAATGGTTAAGGTGCTAGACTCCCACGTGATCAACAATAGTTCAACTCCTGGATCCAGCAGCTTGAAATTCACACTGGCCACGTGTACAAGAGGAAATGAAAGAGAATGGATTGTGGCATGTCCGCCCCATCCAGGGGAGTGATTTTTCTGTCTGTCTCTCTCTCCAGCAAGCACACACACACCCTATAGCAAAAATCTCTCTTAAAAAAAAAAAAAAGACTAGGTTTCAGTTAGTAACATTTTCTCTTGAGATTGGAAATACGATTTAGTGGGACCAACAGTTAGAGTAATGGCTATGTCGCTGGACTCCCATGTAGTCAACCGCAGTTCGAGTCCCAGATCCGGTGGCTTAAACTCAAGCTGGGCATGTGTGTGTGCATGCGTGCCCAAGATCCCGAGAGGAGAATGGAGGACAAGGGATCATGGTGTGGCCATCCCCCCTGGGGGGGTGGTTTCTCGCTTTCTGTCTCTCTGTCTCTCTGTCTCTCTGGTGACGGTACGGGCCCTATAGCAAAAACCTCTCAAAAAAAAAGAAAAAAGAAATACGATTTATTTTAGCAAAGAAAGCAGAAATCATTTTTACATTTGATCGGCTAAGTGGCAACTTTTTATTTCACTTAAGTTTTTATAATCAATGTGAATCATTCTAAGCATGTTTAGATCATTCTTCTTCATAACAATTGGTTTTCAGTAAGATGTCATATAAATTCAAATGTATAATTCGTATACTGAATTTAAGATTAGTTATTACTAAACAGGCAAAGGAACTTTAATAATTTTTTTTCTTTTTTTGAGAGGTTTTTGCTATAGGCTGCGAGCGCTTGCCAGAAAGAGAGACAGACAGAAAGCAAGAAATCACCCCTGGGGGGATGGCCACACCGCAATCCCTTCTCCTCCATTCTCCTCTCAGAATCTCAGGCATGCGCGCACACGCACACACACAGTGTGATTTTAAGCCACCGGGTCCAGAACTCGAACCACGGTCAACTACATGGGAGTCTGGCGACAGAGCCATTACGCCAACTGCTGGTCCCAAACTTTAATAATTTTAACTTTAAACAAAACATCGTTTTCTGATAATGAGCACACATGTGAGGCAATTCTACATAACAAGCAAGAAACTACTGCCTTTAAAGACAAATGGGCTTGGGGCTGGCTGGTGGTGGATTTCCATATGGCCAACTACGGTTCGGGTCCTAGACCTGGTGACTTGCTTTCTCACTTTTCCTCTGTCTCTCTCTGGTCAAATTAAAAATAAATAAATGGATAAATACAAAAGATGGCTTGACTTTAAAAAAAAAGGACAAATAGGCTTCAGATTAATTTACAGATTATGATCCTTGCAATAAATTCTGGTAGGATGCCTAAAAGAAACCAGGTTGTGGTCCAGCCTCAGCGTCACTGGCATTAAGGGCACTGGTGTGTAATGCTGAAGACCATGTGGAAAGGCTCTGGGTTTGTGACCCAGGTCTGCAAAGTTCAGGGGAGCATGATGGTGTGAAGGCCCATCAACAGTGTCTGTCTCCCTGTGTGTGTGTGTCTGAACAATTAAGTATACTTTAAAAAAAAGAAAAAGTCAGGACCAGCAGCTGGTGAACTGGCTATGTCGCTGGACTCCCATGTAGTCGACCACGGTTCGAGTCCCAGACCCAGTGGCTTAAACTCACACTGGGTGCGTGTGCGTTCATGCCCACGATCCTGAGAGAACGGAGGAGAAGGGATTGCGGCATGGCCACCCCCCGGGAGGTGATTTCTCGCTTTCTGTCTCTCTGGCAAGTGTACGCACCCTATAGCGAAAACTTCTCCAAAAAAAAAAAAAAATCAAGTTATACTTCATTAAGGAAAAAAAAAATCAAAATAAAGCAACACTGTTTCACAATGATCCTCACTTCATTTAGGAAAAATGTTATAAACTTGGGCTGGCTCTGGGGCCTGGTAGTAAAGGCAGCCAAAGCCCACATGGCCGACTGAGCCACTGAAGTCCTAGACTCCAAACTTCAGAAACACAACAGGTGTGTGTGCTTCCACGCCCAAAATCCCAAAAGGAGAGAGAGAAGATAAGGGACTGCTATGTGACCATTCCAATGGGGGCTTTTTCTCTCTCGATTTCTTTCCCTCTCTCCTGTGGCAAAGTTACATGTCCTCTAGCACACCCACACAAAAATTAGATTCATGAGATTTGTCTGGAGAAAGGTAGCTATTAAAATGTTTATGGAAGGTCCAGCAGATGGTGTAATGGTTACTTTACTGGACTCCCACGTAGTCAACCAAGGTTTGAGTCCCAGATCCGGTGGCTTAAAACTCACTCAGGGCGCGTGTGCATGCATGCCCAAAACCCCAAAAGGAGAAGGGATTCCGGTGTAGCCATCCCCCCAGGGAATGGTATCTCTCTCTCTTTCTCTCTGTCTCTCTCTACGGCAAGCACACGTGCCCTATAGCAAAAATCTCTCTTAAAAAAAAAAATGGTTCAGGACCAGCAGTTAGCGCAATGGCTATGTCGCTGGACTCCCACAAAGTCGACCACGGTTTGCGTCCTGGACCCGGTGGCTTAAAACTCACGCCGGGCACATGTGCGTGCGTGCCCAAGATCCCGAGAGGAAAATGGAGGAGAAGGGATTGCGGCGTGGCCATCCCCCCTGGGGAATGATTTCTCACTTTCTGTCTCTCTGTCTCTCTCTGTCTGGCGAGCACACACACCCTATAGCAAAATCCTCTCCCCAAAAAAAATGGTTTTGGATAGCTAGAGAACAAAGTCATGAGAAAAGGAGGGCTTGTTGCAGTGCCACCATTTCTTCTGCCTTCGGACTCTGCGCGTCTCACAGAGCTCCCAACAGTGCCATGCTGGGATAAAGCATCCGGAGGAGGGTCATGACCTCTGTGGTCCGTAGGAGCCAATACAAGGAGGGCCAGGAAGAATCTGCCATTTTCCGCGGAACACAAGTGGTGATTACTCATTTGTTGACTTTATACTTTGAACTGAATTTGCTAAATCTTTCTTTATAGCAAGACACCAACTGCTTAAGAAATAATGATATTCTGGGGCCAGCAAGTGGAACACTGGTTGAGGTGCTAGATTCCCACGTAGCCAACTGTAGTTCAAGTCCTGGACCTGGCAGCTTGCTTTCTCATTTTCCTTTCTCCCTCTCTCTCTCTGATCAAATTAAAATAATAATACTGAAAAACATTAAATAATTATTCTTAAAAAGAAATAAGGATTTTAATTCATCTGTTTAATAGTTATGAAGAACATTTTAAAAGGTGCAGGCACAATCTCTGAAAAATGGATCAAAGGATCAAACTGTTAAACGCATAGCATACTAGATATGTTTGTAAACAAACTTATGACCTGAAAATAATTTATTAATTTAAAAATAAAACATTTATGGGGACCAGCAGTTAGCGTAATGGCTATGTCGCTGGACTCCCACGTAGTCGACCGCGGTTCGAGTCCCGGACCCGGCGGCTTAAACTCACGCCGGGCGCGTGTGCGTGCGTGCCCAAGATCCCGAGAGGAGAATGGAGGAGAAGGGATTGCGGCGTGGCCATCCCCCCTGGGGGGTGATTTCCTGCTTTCTATCTCTCTGTCTCTTTCTGTCTGTCTGGCGAGCGCACGCGCCCTATAGCAAAAACCTCTCCAAAAAAAAAAAGAAAAAAAAAAAAAAAGAAAAAAAAAAATAAAACATTTATGGAGGTCACTTAGGTATCTTAGTGATTAAAGTGGCTAGATCCTATATGACTAACTGCACAGCTCAAGTTTAGGACGTGGCAGCTTGAAAAACATGCCAAGCACATGTGTGTGCGTGCCCAAAATCCCAGAGAATGGCAGAAAAGGGACTGCAGCACGGTCATCCCCCCGAAGAGGATACCTTCTCGATTATTCCCCCTCATCTGTCTAGAGCAAGCGCAAGCACCCTATAGCAAATTTTAAAAATAAATAAAATGTTTATGTTTGGAGGAAATATTGATGGCATCTTAAAGATGAAGAAAATCTAAGAGGTTTTTTTTTTTTTTTCGGGAGGTTTTTGCTATAGGGTACGTGCGCCTGCCAGAAAGACAGAGAGAGACAGAGAGCTAGAAAGCGAGAAATCACCCCCCAGGGGGGATGGCCATGCTGCAATCGCTTCTCCTCCATTCTCCTCTCGGGATATTGGGCACACACACGCGCCCAGCATGAGTTTAAGCCACCGGGTCCAGGACTCAAACAGCAGTCGGCTACATGGGAGTCCAGCGATATAGCCATTATGCTAACTGCTGGTCCCAAGGTTTTCTTTTTTTTTTTTTTAGAGGTTTTCGCTATAGGGCACGTGCACTTGCCAGACAGACAGAGACATAGAGATAGAAAGCGAGAAATCACCCCCCAGGGGGGATGGTCACGCTGCAATCCCTTCTCCTCCATTCTCCTCTCGGGATCTTGGGCACGCACGCACACGCGCCCGGGGTGAGTTTTAAGCCACCGGGTCCGGGACGCGAACCGCAGTCGACTATGTGGGAGTCCAGCGACATAGCCATTACGCTAACTGCTGGTTCCCAATCCCAAAGTTTTCATAACATACAAGGAGGGCCAGCCCCAGGGCGCAGAGATCCAGAGAAGATGGATCCCACATGGTCCACTGCAGTTTGAGTCCCAGACCAAGGAGCCTGAGAAATATTCCAGGAACACGCATGTGGCTAAAATCCCAACAGGAGGAAGAAATGGAGAAAAAAGGAGGACGAGCAGGTGGTGTGGAGGTTAAGGCACTAGACTCCCATATGGCTAGCAGTTTCGAGTCCCAGACCCAGTGGGCTTGAAATTCGTGCCGAGCGTGTATGCATGCATCCCCATAATCCCAAGAGGATGGAGAAGGGACTGCTTCATGATTTCTTACTTTCCCTCTCTCTCTCTCTCTCTCCACAAGAGCACATGCCCTATGGCAAAAACCTAAAGAAAAAAAAAAAAAGGAGGGACCCAGCAGTTAGCGTAATGGCTATGTCGCTGGACTCCCACATAGTCGACAGCGGTTCGCGTCCCGGACCCGGTGGCTTAAATCTCACGCCAGGTGCGTGTGCATGCGTGCCCAAGATCCCGAGAGGAGAAGGGAGGAGAAGGGATTGCAGCATGGCCATCCCCCCTGGGGGGTGATTTCTTGCTTTCTGTCTCTGTCTCTCTCTCTGTCTGTCTGGCGAGCGCACGCGCCCTATAACGAAAAACCTCTCCAAAAAAAAAAAAAAAGAAAGAAATGGAGAAAAAGGAATTGTGGCATGACCACCGCCTATGGGGAAGTGTGCTTTCTCCCTCTGTCTCTTACAACTTAAAAATAACAGTAAAGATGGTAAGAGCAAATACTTATTTTTTTAATAATTTTTTTTTTTATTTATTCATTCATTTATTTAAATTTGATCAGAGAGGAACACAGAGAGAAACAGAAGGAGAAAGAGGAAACGAGGGAAAGTGAGAAAGCAAGCCGCCAGGTCCGGGACCCAGGACTCGAACTATGGTAGGCCATGTGGGAGTGTCCAGTGCCTTAACGACCGCACCACCTGCTGGTCTCCAAGAGTAAATATTTATTACAGTACTTGCTAGTACCAGACTTCAGCACTTCACATATATTAAACAATTTCATTGTCATAACAACACTGTGAGGTAGACACTTGCCAGCCCTATTTTACAGGTGATAAATCTAAGTCACAAAGACATTATTTAGATGTCACATGGTTAAAAATGGCACAGCCAGGATTTGAACCAAAGTTGTAATGTTCCAGAGGTCCCTTTTTTGGGGGGAAGTTTTTTTATTTTATATTCGTGAGACCACATGTACATGCATGACAGAAAAAAAACACCCTCAACTGGGTCCTGTCCTGTCTCGGTCTCCTTTCCTTAGTCCTCCAGCTCCTCGAGATCTTAGGCATGCATGGACGCCCATGGGTGTAGCATGTTTCAGGCTGACTTGGGGATCCAAACCCAAGGTCAGCCACGTGGCTTCCAACACTGCATTTCACTTTGCTGATTATGCCACTACCTTGCGCCCAGTCTATACTTTCTATTAATTTTTTGCCATAGAGTGCGTGTGTTTCCAGAGACAGACAGAGATAGACAATAAGAGAGAAAGTGAGAAGTCATCCCCCGGGGGCATGGCCACACTGCAATCCTTTCTCCTCCATTTTCTCTCAGGACTTCAGGCAAGCATGCACACACACTCAGCACAATTCTCAAGCTGCTGTGCCCAAGACCGCAGTTGGCCATGTGGTAGTCCAGCACCTTAACTGCCATCCCTCAACCATGTGTGCACACCCTAAGGCAAATCTGTTTATTCTGTTTGGACAGAAGGGATAAGTAACTAAAAGTAGAAAGAGGTAGGGACACAAAACACAACTAGGAATTGGACACTGGAGAGGGGAAGAAATGACAAACAGAAGTTGCTGCTTATGAACAGAGTAAGAATTCTAAAATTGAATAATTCTTAGGCAAATAAGAGAACTAGTCAGCAGACATTTTCTAAATGATGGTAAATTGTCCAGATAGTGCAGCTGCAGAAGACCCTAGTCTAGGAGATACTCACTATACAGGTGGACAAGTTCAAGCAAGAGTAGACCAGCAATCATCAATGAGCCCACATACAGAAGGAAACACACGGCCAAGCAAAAAGCTGGCTCAGGAAACATATCACAAAGCTACCAAACACGCACAAAGGGAAAATGGTGACCCTTAGACATTATCGCATTTATTCATTTGACAAGTAATTCTTTTTTTGGGGGGAGAGGTTTATTTTGCTATAGGGCGCATGCGCTTGCCAGACAGACAGAGAGAGACATAGAGACAGAAAGCGAGAAATCACCCCCCAGGGGGGATGGTCACGCCGCAATCCCTTCTCCTCCATTCTCCTCTCGGGATCTTGGGCTCGCACGCACACGCGCCCAGCGTGAGTTTTAAGCCACCGGGTCCGGGACGCGAACCGCGGTCGACTACGTGGGAGTCCAGCGACACAGCCATTACGCTAACTGCTGGTTCCCTTGACAAGTATTTCTTGAAACCTACTGTTCAGCTGTATTCCAGGTGCTAGGGATAAAGGGTGAGAATGCTAGGCACCGTGCGCTCAAATTCTAATGGAGAAAACTGCTGTTTTACTGATATTCAAACCTCGCATTCCTTAAGGCTGTAATATCTGCCTTAGAGTTCCAAAAAAAAAAACTAAGCTTAATTTAGCATGGGTTAGTTATAATATGAACACATTTTAGCGATAAACCAAGGATGTTTGAGTATTGAAGAAACTCCTGGAGAAGAGTTCATTTTTAATACTCAAATTAATTACCAATCTCTTATCTCCCTGTCTCAGTCTAAGAACTATAAATTCAAAATATTCTGTTGTGTGTTTTTTGGTTTTTGGGGGGTTTTTTGGAGAGGTTTTTGCTATAGGGCACGTGTGCTCGCCAGAAAGAGAGACAGACAGAGAGACAGAAAGCAAGAAATCACCCCCCACGAGGCATGGCCACACCACAATCCTGTCTTCTCCAGTCTCCTCTCAGGATCTTGGGCACGCACGCACGCACACGCGCACAGCATGAGTTTATGCCACCAGGTCCGGGACTCGAACCCCGGTTCTACAACATAGTCATTAAGCCAACTGCTGGTCCCCTATTCTGTTGAATTTTAAAAGGAAAAACACAAAGTAACATATAAATTGTCTTAGATATAGAAAATTAAATATGGCAGTAGATGAGTGTTACAACTTCATATTCCTAGAATAAAGTACCACATTAAGGCTTACATTAAATATCTTTCAGAAAATATTTGCAAGCTCCACACCTATCCTATCATCTACACTACCCTACACACTACAGAAAGCTGATTTAAACCTGCCTCTCCTTTTAAATGTTTCTGAACAAGCTCTCTGTTCTCTCTATACAAAATGAGAAACAATGGGAAAGTACTTGTTCCAACATGAACTACCCTTCTAACAATGCACTGCACAATGGGATCGCATTTGCTTTATAATGTTAACATTTTTCTGTGTTACTACGCCCTAAGGCCAAGAAAAGATATAAAGTATAGGATGTACCTAATATTCTGGGAACAAAGATTGTGATTCCCCAAAGTGTTAAGATATTACTCAAGTTTTTTTTAAATAAAAATACAAAACTCGTTTTAACTGACAAAACTAGTGTCGAGCAAACAAAGATTAGGCCTAAAATAAACCGACTCTTCAACAAACCTTTGCCACAAAAGCACGCTGGAGTTCTTTCAGATATTCTTTACCAAAGGAGTCAGGTGGGAGAAGTCAGTCTGGGAAAGTCATTCTGGACCAGGAAAACGCTCCCACAAGTTCACCTAATTCGAGTACAGTCACGGGGACGACCTGTAAGCTGACGCCTGCACAAGTGGTTGGAGACGGTGTCGTGTAAAGCTTTATTCCCTGATTCAAGCTAATATGGGGATTTTTAAACCTCCTTGGCTTGTAGATGTATTTTAAGTGGCCATGAACACAAGTAACAGGATTTAAAAAAAAAAAGAAAAGAAAACGCTCTCTGAATACGCTGCGTTAGGATGCAATCAGGATAAGCCTCTGGGCTGCAGAATGCCGTCTTAATGTGGCGAGTTCCCGACTTGTAGGAGTTAAAGCTCTCACCCCTATACTGCGATGACGTAATCTTCTACACTGCATTTCTCTTGGACTTGACGGGAGGGAAAAAAACAAACGAACAAAGAAAATTTCCCCCGACAGAAGAACCAGCCGCGCGGCCGAACCCGGCTTCGGGAGGTGGTTAGGTAACTCCCCATGGGCAGGGGCCGCGCTGGAGGGGCGCACGGAGACGCCGGGAACTCCGCCGCAGGCAGGCGCAGGGCCCGGGCCGCGGGCAGACCACCCGGCCGGCGGAGGCGCGGGGCCGCGGGGGCGACGGGCGCGGCCCGGGTCGGGATGGCCGCCGCCCCTCCCGCCGCCACTTCCCCGCCGCCGCGGCGATTCCGCTCCCCTCCCCCGCCCGCCGCAAAATGTCGGCGGCGGCGCCCGGCGAAGCAGGAAGTCGAGCCGGAGCGCAGCGGGCAGAACCCAGACTCCGATCCCGCGGCCGACGGCCCGGCCCTGCCCGCGTGCCCGCGAGCGCCTCCGCAGCCCCGGGCCCTGCGCCTTGGCCCCGCCGCAGCTCTCGTGGCCCGCTGGGCCGGGCCGGGGGGAGGGGAGCCGGCGGCCGGGATGGGTGTGACCCCTTCCTTCCGCCGCTGCCAGTGACAGCGCGGCCCCGCCCGCGCCCTCCAGCCCGCACCCCGAGCCCCGGCGCCCACTCCCCTGCGGGCGTGCGCCCCCGCCGACCCTGCCGCCACCCCTTCCCCTGGATCCCCACAGAATCCGGACCCGCGCAGCCTGGAGGGAGCAGCACGAGCCCGGCACTCCCTCGCGCTCCGTGCTCCCAGCCTCCCCGGGATCCCAGAAACGGGGTTCCCCGAGGACGGGCAGAAGCCGGGAACGACGCAGCGGGGACGGGACGGTGGGGGAGCAGCTCCCGCGGGGAGCCTCGGGCCCCGCACTCACCTCAGCTCCTCCACCCGGGCGTTGGCAGCACTGCGCGGGGTCTCCTCCGCTGCCGGACAGGGGCACGCACCTGACGTCAGCACGCAAGAGACGCACGGTGGGTGTCCGCGGAAGTGGGAGGGCAGGGAAGGGGAAGAGGCTGGGGCGGTTGGAGGTGGTGCCTGGATTCCCTCCCAGCGCTGGCGCCGCCCGCCCACCGCGCACGCGCCCGCCGGCGCACGTTCCAGGTGGCGGTGTGCGCTTCTTTTCCCAATGGTTGTGTTTGTAGTGATACTATGACCGGTGTTGTGCAAGGTACTTCCATTACCGTTCCTTTTGATTCTTCAGACCTCACGAAGCAAATTATCATCCTATTTTGTGAAAAAGACAGAGCCTTCTCCAAGATAAGTAGTGACTTGCCCGAGATTGCATTGCAAGGGCATGGCTCCTGACTGTCCCAGGCCGTATATCATAAGCTGAATAGCGCTCCTATCTCTGCCTACACCCCCTGTCCCTAGCTGCAGCCGCATGGGTGTTCTTTGGCTTAGGGACTTCCTTCCTACTGCAAAGCCTTACACTTACTCCCTTCTCTCTTTCTCTCCCTCAGATCTGTGGTTGGCTCTCAGCCCTCAGGTGTCACTGCCTCACCTATCCTCAAAGCACCTGTTCATTATCTGTCTTTTTTTTTAATTCATTTTTTTTTTTAATTTGACCAGAGAGAAACACAGAAATAGAGAAAGTGGGAAAGTGAGAAAGCAAGCCACCCGCTCTGGGACTCAAACCGTGGTCGGCCATGGGGGGATGTCCAGTGCCTTAGCCACCACACCACCTGCTGGTCCCTCATTATCTGTCTTAACCTGCTGGGTGCACAAGCTCCGGGAGATTCGAGGTCTTCCTTTTCTTATTCTCAGATGTTTCCTGGGGTTAGAGAAAAATATCTTTTTTTTGGGGGGGGAGAGGTTTTTCTATAGGACACAGTGCGCTCACCAGAAAGACAGAGAGACAGAAATCAAGAAATCACCCCCAAGTGGGGATGGCCACACAGCAATCCCTTCTCCTCCATTCTCCTCTCAGGATCCTGGGCACGCACGCACACACACATGTCTGGTGTGAGCTTAAGCCACCGGGTCCAGGACTGGAACTGAGGTCAACTACGAGGGAGTCCAGCGACATAGCCCTTACACCAACTGCTGGTCCCAGTAATAGTTCATTTATTGATTACTACCACAACTATTTGGGCAAAAAAGGCATAATTCCAATATATTGAACAGTCATATTTTCTTTTTTTTTTCTTTTTTAAATTGCAGGGAACGGAGCCAGCAAGTGGCTGGACTCCCACATAACTGACCACAATTCGATTCTCCACCTAGTGGCTTGAAAATCACACTGGGGCATGTGTGCGTGCCTGCCCAAGATCCCAGGAGGAGAGTGGAGGAGAAGGGATTGCAGCGTGGCCATCCCCCCTGGGGGGTGATTTCTCACTTTCCCTCTCATTGTCTCTGTCTCTCTCTCTCTCTCTCTTCAGCAAGCACACACTATGGCATAAACTTCCAAATTTTTTTTAATTATTTTTATTTGGGGGGGGAGAGGTTTTTGCTATAGGGTGCATGAGCTCGCCAGACAGACAGAGACAGAGAGACAGAAAGCGAGGGACCAGCAGTTAGTGTAATGGCTATGTTGCTGGACTGCCATGTAGTTGACCCCAGTTCATGTCCCAGACCGGATGGCTTAAAACTCACGCCGGGAGGGGACCAGCAGTTAGCGTAATGGCTATGTTGCTGGACTCCCACGTAGTCAACCGCGGTTCGAGCCTTGGACCCAGTGGCTTAAACTCACGCTGGGCGCGTGTGCGTGCATGCCCAAGATCCCGAGAAGAGAATGGAGAAGGGATGGCAGCGTGGTCATCCCCCCTGGGGGGGGGTGATTTCTTGCTTTCTATCTTTCTGTCTCTGTCTATCTGGCGAGTGCACGCGCCCTATAGCAAAAACCTCTCCAAAAAAAAAAAAAAGAAAACGAGAAATCACCCCCCAGGGGGGATGGCCACACCGCCATCCCTTCTCCTCCATTCTCCTCTAGGGATCTTGGGCACACGCACACACACGCGTGCCACCCAGCGTGAGTTTTAAGCCACCAGGAACGGGCCTCGAACCGTGGTTGACTACATGGGAGTCCAGCGACATAGCCATTACACTAACTGCTGGTCCCTAAAATTTTTTAAATTTATTTTAAAAAATAAATTGTGTGGGCTGGCAGGTGGAGTGGTGGTTAAGGGCGCTGGACTCCCACATGGCTGACCACGGTTCGAATCCTGGACCCAACAGCTTGCTTTCTCACTTTCTCTATCTCTCTCTGTCACTCACTCTGTCCCTCTCTGGTCAAATGTAAATAAAATTAAATAAAGTTAAAATTTAAAAAAAAATTCTAAAAAGAAATAAATAAAATAAATTGCAATGAAGGGACCAGCAGATGATGTGGTGGTTAAGGTGTTGGACTCTCATATGGCAGATGATGGTTCAAGTCCCAAACCTGGTGACTTACTTTCCTCACTTTGCCTTTCTCTTTCTCTCTGTCTCTCTCTGGTCAAATTAAAAATAATATGGGACCAGCAGTTAGCGTAATGGCTATGTTACTGGACTCCCATGAAGTCGACCACAGTTCGAGTCCTGGACCCGGTGGCTTAAACTCACACCGGGCACGTGTGCATGCATGCCCAAAATCCCGAGAGGAGGAGAAGGGATTGCAGCATGGCCATCCCCCGCCCCCAGGGGGTGATTTTTCACTTTCTGTCTCTCTAGCTCTCTCTTTCTGGCGAGCGCACGCGCCCTATAGAAAAAACCTCTCACAAAAATTTTAAAAATAATAATAGTAATAAAGAAAAATTAAATGATTCTTAAAAAAAATAAATAATAAATGAATTGCAATGAGTGTACGTTCACCAGAAACAGAGAGAGAAAGCGCCCCCAGTGGGGCATGGCTACACCACAATCACCTTTTCTCCATTTCTCCAACCTGTCAGAACTTTGGGCACACAAGTACCCATGCCTGGAGTGTTTCTCAAGCTGTAGGGGCAGGACTGAAGCTGCAGTCATCCATGCGGGTTCTGGCCTTCCATGTAGAGCACTTAACCACAGTGCTGAGGACCCTCTTCTGGATTTTTTTTTTTTTTTTAGTTTTGCCATAGGGTGTGTGCACTTGCCAGAGAGAAAGCAGAAAGAGTGATAGGGAAGGTGAGAAGTGCCCCCTAGGGCAACGGCCAGCCACAGTCCTTTTCCCTCCATTCTCTCAGGAATTTGGGCATGGATGCTGACATGCCTGGCATGTTTTTCAAGTCGCAAGGTCTGGGACTTGAACCACAAAGTCAGCCATGTGGGATCCTGCCACCTTAACTACCCAACACCAGCCCCCTCTTTTGCATTTTTTAAATTACTCTAGAAAATAACTATGTTTTTGAGTGTTTACTATAGGCACAGTGTTAACAACTTTGCATGTAACAGTAGCTAATTTAATACTCACAGCACCCTGTGAGTTCAGAAGTATTACCCTCAGGGGACCAGCAGATGGCATGGTGGTTAAGGTGCTGGACACTCCCACAGGGGCGACCACGGTTCGAGTACCAGATCTGGTGGCTTGCTTTCTCACTTTCCCTCTCTCCCTCTCTCTCTGTGTCTCCCTCTGGTCAAATTAAAATAAAAATGAACAAATAAATAAAATAATTCTTTAAAAAAAAGAAGTATTACCCTCATTTTATGGATGTATGAAATAAGGTTAAAGGACTTCACCAAGATCCCTTAAGCCACCAAACCAGTCAGTGGCAGAGACGGGACTTGCACTCAGGAGGCTGGCTCTGTCTAGTCAACTACTACAGTAAGTATCACACCACCCAGTAGCTTTATCATAGAAAAATCAAAGCATACACTTCAGTGTAGTCTTACCCCTAATGAAACCAATTTCTTTTTTTTGTTTAAGGTTTTTTGCCACAGGGCACGTGCACTTGCCAGAGAGAGAGACGACAAAAGGGTAAGTAAGAAATCACTCCCCAGGGAGGTTAGCCACACTAAGATCCCTTCTCCTCCAGTCCCCTAGGATTTGGAACACACGTGCACTAGCATGATCGTCAGGCTGCCAGGTCCAGGACTCAAATCAGTTGGCCATGTGGGAGTCCAGTGCCCTGAAACCAGCTTTTAACATTTTGATACACACCTTTTCATACTTTATTCTATGTATATATACATTTGTTACACACAAACCATAAGATTATAATTTGTTTTTGTCTCTCAAAACAACTATTACAAACTATTATTAAAATCACAATCGGGGGACCAGCAGGTGACGTGGTGGTTAAAGTGCTGGACACACCCACATGGCCGACCAGGGTTGGAGACCTGAATGTGGTGGCTTGCTTTCTTACTTCCTCTCTCTCTCACTCTCACCCTCTGTCTCTCTCTGGTCAAATTAAAAAATGAATGAATGAATAAATAAAAATTAAAATAAATAATTTAAAAAAAATCAGGGGACAGCAGGTGGCATAGTGGTTAAGGATACTGGACTTCCACATGGCCAACCGCAGTTTGAATCCCGGACTTGGTGGCTTGCTTTCTCACTTTCTCTCTCTCCTCTCTCTCTCTCTCTCTCTCTCTCTCTCTCTCTCTCTCTCTCTGTCCCTCTCTGGTCAAATTAAAATAAATAAATAAAAGTTAAATAAGATAATTCTTTAAAAAAAAACACAATCACTTGGGCCAGCAAGTAGCATGGTGGTTGAGGCACTGGACTCCCACATGGCCAACTGAGGTTCAAGTCCTAGACCTGGCAGCTTGCTTTCTTATTTTCTTTCTATGCCTATATCTTTCCCTATGTCTCTGGTGATCACATATGCCCTACAGCAAATTAAATAACAAGAATTAATTAATTATATAAACACACACACACACACACACACACACACACACACAACTAGGGGGGAAATTTTGGATATTTTCCATGTCATAAAGCAGTCTCCAGTGTTGAAATCTAGGTTGTTTTTGGCTACTATAAATTTTTGACTATTATAAAAATGTATAAGTTTAGTTTCTTTTTTAAAAGTGAATTATTTTAAGGGACCAGCAGGCAGCGTGTGGTTAAGGTGCTGGACATTCCCACATGGCCGACCAAGGTTCGAGTCCCAGGCCTGGCGGCTTCCTTTCTCCCTTTCCCTCTCTCTCTCTCTCTGTGTCTCTCTCTGGTCAAATTAAAATAAATGAATAAATAAATAAAATAAATAATAATTTTTTTAAAATGAATTGTTTTATTTAACTGTATTTTAATTTGACCAGAGAGGGACAGAGAGCGAGAGAGAAAGTGAAAAAGCAAGCCGCCAGGTCTGGGACTCAAACCATAGTCAGCCATGTGTGAGTTCAGCTCCCTTAACTGCCACACCACCTGCTGGTCCTGAGTTTAGTTTCTTTTTTATTTTTTAAATAATTATTTATTTAATTTTACGTAGTCATTCATTTATTTTAATTTGACAGAGAGACAAAGAGAGAGAGAGGGAAAATGAGAAAGCAAGCCACCAAATCCAGGACTCAAACTGTGGTCTGTCACATGGGAGTGTTCAGCACCTTAACCACCACACCACCTGCTGGTTCTATGAGTTTAGCTTCTTAAACTTGAGGGAAAGTGGTGGTTTCCTCTTCCCACAAGGTCAGCTGGCAGTGCGCTTTGCTTCATCCCTTCTCACAATTCCATGAAGGTCCCCAGACTGTCTACCCTTTCCCTCTGCAGCAATATTTTGGCGGGGGTGTCACCCAACTGCTCAGCCTTTCCTGTCTTGTTTTGAGGACTTGGACTCAGCACCCTCTCTATTGTGTCATCAGGGTTTTGTCAGAAGGGCCCTCCCTGACCTTCTCACAGCCCCGGACAGCAGGGCCATTACTACTTGACCCCATCCCTTGCTGCGATCTCAGACCCCAGCCTCCTACTGCCCTCTCGCACTGCCACTGCCACGCTGGCTACAGCTGGCTGGGATTAACAGGACAGGTGGCCTGTGCGTCTGCAGCCTCTTCCCCTGGGATTACCATCCCAGGGTCCAGTCGTTCTGGTGACAGCACTTCCATTTCTGCTGGAGCAGGCCCTGCCTTGAGCCTTACTCCATGTGTCTGTAGGGGAGAGCTGCACATGGGACCCAGGCTTGACCAGACAGCATTTAGAAAGCCCTGTTGCCACAGCTTTGCAGCAAGGGGCATGTGACCTAGTGAGATTCAGTTCTGGACCTCTGGTTAGAACTGCCCAGTTCAATGAATCTCTTTATTTGCTGAGGGCAAGGTGTAATCATGGCACTGCTGCCCAGCAGCCTGCGTCGCAAGGAGAGCCTGCCTGAGGGTGAGACCAAGACAGAGGGGAAAACAGCTCAGAGGGGTGAAGCCAAGTCCCAGCTGCATTGCAAAAGCCATTGAATCCAGTCTTGCTTTAATTCTCAGTCACATTGGCCAATCAATTCCCTCTACTGCCTGCCAAGTTGAGTAGGTTTCTGTTGCTTGCGACCGCAAGACTCATAAATAATTCCGGTATGTTATGCTTTAAACGCAGTGTGGTATAGGAATGATTAGCTGCCTCGAGTTGTCAGGGAAGACTTCAGAGCTGAAGCCTGAGCTAGTCCTTAAATGCTAGTCCTTCATAGGAGTTGGGCAGACACAGAAAGGGAGCACCAGATATGCACAGAGGTGACAAGGAACACAAGGTCAATGTTGGCAAAAGGTGAATGACTCATTCTGCTACTCCTGGGTCCCCGTCTTTCTCAGTGTGGGACTAGTCGCCACCCTCTGTGTAGGTGACTCCTAAACCTCTACCTCCTCCGGTCTCTATTCCCACCCCCATTTCCAAATTTTCAGCACTACCAAGATCATCTTCCGGTTTCTGCCTGCTCCCGGTTCTCTGGCATCTGTTGTTGGGTCCTGCACCTTGTACAGCCAGGGGTCCCAATCTCCTCCACATCTAAGATTCTGTACCCACAAAGTTCAGATCCAGTTTTTTGTTTTTTGTTTTAAGAGAGAGATTTTTGCCATAGGGTGCACGCACTTGCCAAAGAGACAGAGAAAGAGAGAGAGAAAGTAAGAAATCACCCTCTAGGGGTAATGGCCACATCACAATCCCTTCTCCTCTATTATCATCTCATGATTTGGGGCATGCACACACACATGCCTGGCATGAGTTTCAAGCCACTAGGTCAGGGTTTCTCTCTGTCTCTGGCCATAGGGTGTATACATATCCTATGGCAAAAAAACTAAGACAAAATACATGTGCACGCTCACGCATATGTATAGACAAATTTTATTTTTTTAAAGAATTATTTTATTTGACATTATTATTATTATTTTCTAGTTTTATCAGAGACAGAGAGATAGAAAGGGAAAGTAAGAGAGCAAGCCACCAGGTCCAGGACTTGAACCAGTCAGTCATGTGGGAGTCCAGCACATTAAACCACCATGACACCTACCAGCCCCAAAGAAATTGATTTATTATAGGGAATTGGTTCACACAATTATGGAGGTTGACAAATCCCAAGATCTACAAGGTGAGCTGGCAAGCTGGAGAACCAGGAGACCCCAGGTGTAGTTCCAGTCCAGGTCCTAAGGCCTGGGAACTGAGGAGCTGATGTTTTAGGTCCAGTCCCAAGGCCATGAGGCTGAAGGCCCAGGAAGATGTTCCCATGAGCCTAAAGGCAAGAACAGTTCTCCAATACTTGAGGTCAGGTCAGTTTTCTTTTTTCTTCAGGCCTTCAACTGGTTAGAAGAGACCCATCCACATTGGAGGGGGGAATTCCTTTCTTTCAGTCTACACTTTGAGTCTAGAAACACACTCATAGATGTGCCCAGAATAATGTTTGGCATCCCACAGCCAACCAAATTGACATAGAAGGTTAACCACCACCCCTTCCGTCACACGCCTTCCGCCACAGCTAGACGGAGTTCTTGGTGTTATATACATGTAGATACCATGAAGTCTTGCCTCTACACCCCTGCTCTTTCTGTTCCCCTTGTTTAAAACACCTTTCTGAACACCCAGCCTATCTGTCAAGCCCCCGTCTCCTTCCCGCCATGAACCGCACCTTTCACCAACACTGACCTCACGTCTTCCCCATCTCTGTGTCTCTGCAGTTCAGAGGTTCCCTTCTCCTTCTGCCAAACTCCTACTCTCTTCTCCTTTGAGGACTAGCCCAGGCCTCAGCTCGAAAACCTCCCGACAACCCAGGCAGCCAACCTTTCCTGTAACACTCTATTTAAAGCTTACCGTGTTGGAATTACTCGTATCTCGGCTAACTCGAAACCATTAGGCCATGAACAGGCAGAGATCTTATCTTATTCATTTTGCGTCCTTTTACCTAGTTTCCTGGCACACTGTTGGCCCTCAAAAAATGTTGGATAAATGATGCATGAATGAACATTATGCCAGCTCTTCCACAAAGCTGGCTCTGCTTCCTGCTGTTAAAAATGATCCCTGCCGCTTCTAAACTCTCAGGGCACTTATCCAAGCCCTTCTTTACCCATGCTTTTTCTGCTAGGTGTACGCTCCCAGGGGCAGGCTCAGTTTTAGCAGCATCTTTGCGGCCTTCCCAGCGCTCTTCAGGTGCCTTGAGTGGGAAAACAATGGCTGCATTCCCTGTCAAATGCCAAAGGCACTTTCCAGGGGCCTGCCAAGATTTACTAAAGAGGAGGAGGCACTACATTAAAGAGTTTCTCTGCCTGTCTTCAATCTTTAGGATTTACTTGAAAAATCCTAATTTAAGACTTTCTGTGTGATTCAGAGGTGATAAAACTACAAAGAAAAGCAAGGAAGTGAGTATCATTCAAATCTGGCGACTGGGCCAGCCAGTAGCATGGTGGCTGAGGCGGCTGGAGCCCACGTGATCAACTGTGCAAGTCCCACAATCAGCAGCTTTAAAAACACACCAGGCAGGCGCCCATAGGTGGCGTGCTTATTAAGGGTGCTGGATTCCTACATGGCTGACTGCAGTTTGAGTCCCAGACCCAGTGACTTGTTCTCGCTCTCTCTCTCTCTCTCTCATCAAATTAAAAAATAAAAATAATAAATAAAGTTAAATGAAGAAAAAAGAAAAATATGCTGAGCACATGTGCATGCGTGCTCAAAATCCCTAGAGGAGAGTGGAGAAGAAAGGATGGCTGCATTGCCAACCCCCAGGGGGCGATTTCTCTTTCCCTCTCTCGCTCTGTCTCTATGAGCACACATGCCCTATCTCAAATTTTAAAAAAGAATCCAAACACCGGCTGCCTCTAATGGGGTTTATAATCCGGAAGGGATGGGGAAGGGGTGGGGAAGGGGCCGTGTTTGCAATGTTTTATTTCATGACCTCGGTGATGATTACATGGATGTTTCTTTTATACTGTACATTTGTTTCATATGCTTTTCTCATATGTAATATTTTATTTTAAAAAAAGTTAAAATAATCAATTAGGGGCCAGGAGGTGGTTAAGGGCACTGGACTCCCACATGGCCAACCACGGTTCAAGTCCTGGACCTGGCAGCTTGCTTTCTAACTTTCCTTCTCTCTCTTTCTCTCTCATGCACTCTGTCTGTCCCTCTCTCATCAAAATAAATAAATAAGTAAAGTTAAATAAAAATCATTCTTTAAAAAAAGGAATGATCACTTTAAAATGAAGTATTTCTGTGATTCCCAAAAGGTTGGCGTAACTGCGTAAATTGGTATCATGAAGACTCACATCCACTCCCTCCTGATTCCCACAGCAGGTTTCCGGCCCAGGCCTAGCCAGGAGCCCCACGCTGCTGCGAGGCCTGCCACATCACGAGGGGTTACAGCGGGGCTGTCGCAGCCTTCTCCACAGGCTGCACCTGCGGGACCCATGCCCTCCTCAGCCCTGGCGCAGCGCAGCCTCCTGCCCCACATGTGGCCACGCCATCATACTGGTCCAGGGACCTGAACCCTTCTTGGAGTCAGAGAAAACAGACTGACCGAACCAGTTTCCTGCTTGCCTTTCCTCTAACTGGCCCAGGCTTGCCTTCCTCATCCTGATTACACATCTCTGGTGGAGACAGTGTAGGTCTTTGAAGGTGGGTGGAGGAGGCAGGACAGGAAAGAGGGAAGTCTAGACGTAACTGAGCAACTCTATCCCCATCCTGTAGAGTTCCTTAGGAACCCACAGGCACATGGCACAATGAGAAAGTCCTAGCTTGAGAACAATCCGAGACTCGCTCGTGTGGGCCCATCTGTCACCACGTGTGACCAACATTCAATGGTTAGTGTCTTCTATGCCAGCTTGTGCCCGATACCAACAGCCAGTGAGTGTGCCATATGCCGGGGCCCTTGGCTGAAAAGAGGAGCTATCTCCCCAGCTGCACCCGATGGCCTTGCCTGGATCTTCAAATGAAACCTAGACCCCTAACTACAAGGCCCTCCATGATGGCCCTTGTCCAGCTCCCCAGCCCCAGCTGGACCCCAAACCCACTCACTGGCTCCTGCCATGCCAACCTCTTTGCTGTTCCTCACACAAGCTGAGTTATCAGTACCTCAGTGCCTTCCACTTGCTGTTCCCTGCAGGCCTTTGCTCAAATAAACACCTCTTCTAGCAGATCTTCTCCCCACTCAGCTTAAGTAGCACCCCCAAACTGCTATCATACCCCACTAATTTCTTCCCTTTATTACACTGATCATTACCCAGAAATGTTTTTACTTTGTTATTTTTTGTGATATCTGTCTCTTCCCACTAAAAAACAAATTCAAGGGGCCAGCAGGTGGCACAGTGGTTAAGACACTGGACTTCCACACGGCTGCCCCCAGTTCAAGTCCCGGATTTGGTGGCTTGAAAATCACTCTGGGCACATGCGCACATGCACCCAAAATCTCAGGAGAATGGAGAAGGGATTGCAGTGTGGCCATACCCAACCCCCGTGGGGGTGATTTCTCACTTTCTCTCTCACTGTCTCTTTGTCTCTCTCTGTCAAGTGCATGCGCCCGATGGCAACCTCCTCCCCCAAGTAAATTCAAGGGCTTGTTTCACCACTCCATCCTCAGTGCTAGAACATAGAGCACACTCAATAATTATCTACGGAAGAAATACAAGGAATAAAGACACAACCCCACTTATGGAATTAAGATCCCATGGTGGGACAGACAATAATTAAAATAAGTGCTAGGACAGGGATATGTATAATGATGTAAGGGAATCAGAAAGGCAGAGAGTTCTCAGCAGTCACAGCTAACATGCATCAAGCACTGTCGAGGCTCCAGGCACTGCGCTGTTCATTATGTATTATCTCACCTGAAATTCACAAGACTCTGAAATACAGAAACTACTCCACAAAAATCAGGCATGGACAAGTTAGCAACGTTTCCCCAGATTATACAGCAGGTAGGCAGGTGGAGGAGCTGGAATTCAGACCCAGAGCTGATCAGGGAAGGTTTCCCAAAGGAGCAAGACTGGCTGGGCCAGCGTACGCATGCCATATCCTGGCAGAAAGACAGGATGTCCAGGTACATAGGCATGGAGTGGGTGACTCCCACAGCCCTAATACTGAGCACAAGAAGCCAGACGCAGAATGATTCCATTTGGTTCAGAAACAGACAACACTGCTCTAGGACAATACGAATCCTAATACGCAATTATCTTTTGGGGTCAGTAACTGGGAATGGCCATGAGAACAGCTTCTGGGATACTTGTAATACTCTGTACTTTGATCTGGAAGATGGCTATAGGAGCATGCCCACTGTGTGAAAATCCACTACATCTTATAATTACGATTTGGGTGTGTTGGGCCTAGCAGGTGACGTGGTGGTTAAGGACTAGACTCCCACATGACTGACCATGGTTGGAGTCCCGGACCTGGCGGTTGCTTTCTCATTTTACCTCTATGTTTCTCTCTGGGCAATTTAAAGATAAACAAATAGGGGCCAGCGGGTGGTGTGGTGACTAGGGGCACTGGATTCCCACATGGTTGACCATGGTTCAAGTCCCAGACCTGGCAGCTTGCTTTCTAATTTTCTTTTATTTTAATAATTATTTTTTATTTAATTTTATTTATTCATTCACTTTTCTTTTTTGAGTTTTTTTTTTTTTTTTTTTTTTTTTTTTTTTTGCTATAGGGCACGTGTGCTCGCCAGAAAGACAAAGAGAGACAGAGAGACAGAAAGTGAGAAATCACGCCCTGGGGGGGATGGCCGCGCCGCAATCCCTTCTTCATTCTCCTCTCACGATCTTGGGCATGCACGCACATGCACCAGGTGTGAGTTTAAGCCACCGGGTCTGAAACTCGAATGGCGGTCGACTACATGAGAGTCCAGCAAGGTAACCATTACGCCATCTGCTGGTCCCACTCATTCACTTATTATTTTAATTTGGCAAGAGAGAAAGAGAGAGAGAGAGAGAGAGAGAGAGAGGGAAAGTGAGAAAATAAGCCGCCAGGTCTGGGGCTTGAACCATGTCAGCATGTGGGAGTGTCCAGCACCTTAACCACCACTCCACCTGCTGGTCCCCTGTTTTCTCACTTTCCCTTTCTCTCTCTCTCTGTCTCTCTCTGCTCAAATTAAAAAATAATAATAACAAATGGAATTAAGTAAATAAGTAAGTAATTTAAAAATTAAATGAAATAAAATAAAATAATAGAATTAAATGAGTAATTTTTTTAAGAGAGACTTTTGCTATAGGGTGTGTACACTTGCCAGAGAGACAGAAGACAGAAAACAAGAAATCACCCCACGGGGGGATGGCCACGCTACAATCCCTTCTCCTCCATTCTCCTCTCAGGATCTTGGGCACGCACGTACACACACCCAGCGTGACTCGAACTGTGATCAACTATGTGGGAGTCCAGTGATGTAACCATTTCACTGTCTGCTCAACCCTAAATAAATAATTCTTCTAAAAAAAGATTTGGGGGCTTTAAGAATGCATGTTACATTTACATTTTTTACATGTAAGATCATAGGACTAGAAGGTGGTGTGGTAATTAAGGCACTAGAATCCCACATGGCAAACCACATTTGAGTCTCAGACCAGACAGCTTGAACATTATGCCAGGCATGTGTGCATGTATGCCCAAAATCCCGAGAGGAGAATGGAAAAAGGACTGTGGCATGACCATCCTCCCTGGGGGGTGGGGGGGCGACATCTCACTTTCCCTCTCTTTGTGTCTCTTTGTCTCAATCAAGTGAGCAAACATGCCCTATGGTAAAAAAAAAAAAATCCCCCCCCCCAAAAAAAAGCAAGATCTCTACAGCAATAGCCTTGACCTAAAAAACAAAACACCTGTGATTTTTTTAAGAGGTGCAGAATTTTTGCAAGTCAATGATGGGGTTTAATGGCAGTGGGAAAGACAGCCAAGGAGGAGAGAGAAGAGTGGGAAGGTAAGAATAGGATTTGTTATATTTAGAAATCAGAAATGAAAAGACGGAGCTGGCTGGGGAGAGGCTCAGAAGAAAGGAACAAGATCAAAGAATCAGCTACACAAGAAAACGCTAACTGAACCTTCCCCTGATGGAGCAGATTGCTTGTACCAAGGGTCCCTGTGCCCCAGGGCCGGTGCTGGGATGACCCTACCTAGGAAAAGACAGGGATGACACGGGTGGAGGAACTGCAACCCAAAGAGGTGACATGACTCGACATCACCCACACACCCCATAAGCAGTGAAGTTATGGTTGCTAGAAACTTCGCACTTGTAACCCGAAGCGAGCTCCCAACCACTAAGCACCGGCCCCACTGGAGGCGGAGCTTGGGCTCAGAGGAAGTGAAGGGGGGCCCTGGCAATTCTGGTGGTGTTGGTGGCTTCCTGCCCAGGAGACACACCCAGCTTCAAAATCACCATTCTGGGCAGTCCAGTTGTTGCTAGGCACCAGAGGGGCCCTGCGCTTTCAAGCAAGCGCACCTCCGGAGAGGTCAGGTACAAGAGGAAGCCCTGTCTCCAGTGAAACCTCCCTTTTTATTGGTGGCAGTGGTTTCTTTTTTTTTTTTTTTTTTTTTTGAGAGGTTTTTGCTACAGGGCTCATGCACTCACCAGAAAGACAGAGAGACAGAAAGCAAGTAATTACCCCCACACAACAACATTCCCTCCTCCATTCTCCTCTGGGGATCTTGGGCACGCACGCACATGTGCCCAGCGTGACTTTAAGCCACTGGGTCCGGACTCGAATTGCAGGCGGCTACATGGGAGTCCAGTGACATAGCCATTATTGCAACTGCTGATGTGATTTCGTTTTTATCTCCAGGCCTTCCATGGGAATCAAGGGTCTTACTCCTTGCTCCCTCCCTAATGTACCACTTTTGTGTTTTAATTGCCAGAGTGTACAAGCCCTCACCAGAGAGACAGAGATGAGGGAGAAAGCTCCCTCATGGGGCGTGGTCACACGTCATCCTGTCTCCATTTCTCCATCCTGTCTGGATTTGAGGCACATGTGCTCCGCATGTGTTTCAAGTCACCAGGGCCAGGATTCAAACAGTGGTCAGCCATGTGGGACCCGGACCCGGCTCCCTTAACTGTCCCAGTACAGTCCTGCTCTCAGTGAACCTCAGCAGTCACCTACGAGCTGTAATGGTTACTGTCTGTGTTCACTTGAAGGAAACGCCTTAAATCGGAGAGCAAATACGTGTCTCCCGCAAATGCCATGGCAGTCCTTGAGGACCAGCCCCTGCAGGCCCTGCGTCAGCGGCCAAGAACACAGGTTCCCTTGTCGTGGAGCTCCCAGTCTGCCGGGGGACACAAACTGGACGCTGCACTGCAGGGTGACAGAACGGGGCATGGCACCTTGGGTACACAATTTATATTTGCTGAAGGAACAGAGGCTGAGAGACAATGAAAAACAAGGTACTGCGGCAGCTCACAGGAGGGTTCGAATGCTGGCTTGTGGCAGGAACCAATGGCGGCTTCACAAGGATGACCACGTCCATGTGGCATCAGAATGAATAGGAGTAGGCTGGCCAAGGTCAGGGAGCGCGGGGACGGGCGTTCCGGGCCAGGGAGAACCTCCAATAAATGCATGGCAGTGGGTGGAAAGAAAATGCTTAACAAAATAGTCAAGTCATTGTCAAGTGTGTTGTGCTGTGTGCAGCCGCCTATGGAAACCGACCACACACGATGCTCTTGGGAGAGCCAGCACCCCACTCCCCAGCTGCCACCACCACCATGGCCCCACAGCCCCTGGGCTGGCCTCCTCTCCACCAGCCGGAGCCTGGCGCCCACTCGCTGCTCAGGGAGTAACTGCCCGACAGAGGACACGTTTTTCCGTGGCACTGGCCCGTTGCTAGGCAGCTCATGTTACTTTGTGGTCCCAACACTGGTTTCTACCAGCAGCCGTCTGGCAAGAGCATTTTTCAATAACTAGATAAATGATTCTTTTTTTTTCTTTTTTTCTTTTCTTTTTTTTTTTGGGAGAGGTTTTTGCTACAGGGCACGTGCGCTCGCCAGACAGAGAGAGACAGAGAGATAGAAAGCAAGAAGGGGGGTGGCCACGCCACAATCCCTTCTCCTCCATTCTCCTCTCAGGATCTTGGGCACGCACGCACACGCACCCGGCGTGAATTTAAGCCACCGGGTCCGAGACTCGAACTGCGGTCGACTACGTGGGAGTCCAGCGACATAGCCATTACGCTAACTGCTGGTCCCGATAAATGATTATTTTATGGGGCCAGCAGGTGGCGTGGTAGTTAAGGGCTCTGGACTCCCACATGGCTAACTGCGGTTTGAGTCCCAGACCTGGCAGCTTGCTTTCTCACTCTCTCTCTCTCTCTTCAAATTTAAATAAATAAATAAATAAAGTTCAATAAAATAACTGTTTCTTTTTAAAAGAATATTTTATGGAACTTGAAGTCAAAATAATCACAAAGGAAGCTGGCCCCATAGTGATTAAGCACAGTGCATAGGGAACCAGACCCCACGTGGCCAGCTGCACTTCGAATCCTGGCCCGGCAGCTTCGAAAACACACCAGGTGCACCTGCGTGTATGCCCAACCCTGATAGGGTGGAGAAATGGAGGGAAAATGATTGCTGCAGGATCGGGTTCCATAGGGGGATTCTCTCTCTCTCTCTCTCTCTCTTTCTCTCCAGCACTCACACATGCCCTCTGGGAAAATATTGTTACTACCAACCACAAAGTGAACACAAAGGAGACCTTTCTGAAACACAGTGTCATGTTTCCACATTGCCCCCTTTCCCCCATAACTCACGGGACCAAACCTGTGAAATGACAGTCAGGGACCTGGGTGTTGCCCGCGGGTGACGCCAACTAACTGTGGCTGCAGAGAGACAGCACAGACACCACCACAGGGAGCAGCCCCTGAGACCAGAACTCCTATTCCGGCCCCCACAGAGCCCTGGCAGCACTGAGGTCAGTCCCCTCTGACATTCGGCAGTGTGACCTCGCAGAAAGGGTGGGACTGATGGGGCCAGAAGAGACGGAGATGGACCCCAGCGTCTCCACTCACTGGGTGTGCTTGGGGCAACAGATCGCATCTGTAAATTCACATCCTGGCAAGGAGCTGGTACCACAGCCCTGGGCCCAGCTGCTACCATAGCACTGTGCAGACAGGCTGTTGTCAGAACGCGGAGGTCCAGCCCTGACTCTGCCTTCTCTCAACCTCGGGACTGCTTCAGAGGTTTGACTCCAGACCAAACCCTCGACTTTACACTTGTTTGTTTTTTTCCTTCATTCTCCTCGGGATTTTGGGCATGTACACACGTGTTGGTATGATTTTCATTTTTTTTTTTCTTTAAAGATATTTTTTTTGCTATAGGGCACTTGCCAGAGAAAGAGAGACAGAGAGATAAAAAGTGAGAAATCACCCCGAGGGATGACCACACTGCAAGCCCTTCTCCTTCTGCTCTCAGGATTCTGGGCATACATGCACATGTGCCTGGTGTTTTAAGCTGCCAAGTCCAGGACTCAAACCATGGTCGTCTACGCAGGAGTCCAGCGATTAACCATTACACTATCTGGTGGTCCCATTCAGTATGATTTTCAAGCTGCTAGTCTGGGGCTTGACCACCAGTCAGCCATGGGGGAATCCAGAGGCTTAACCACTATTGGCCCCTACACTTCTTTTTATTTTGGGAGCTGGGGAGTGGAGGGGGAAGGTTTTTTGCTACAGGGCACATGTGCTCGCCAGAAAGACAGAGAAAGACAGACAGACAGAAAGTGAGAAATCACCCCCCGGGGGACTGGCCACGCCACAATCCCTTTTCCTCCATTCTCTTCTTGGGATCTTGGGCACACACACACGCGCGCGCCTGGCATGAGTTTAAGTGACCGGGTCCAGGACTCAAACCACAGTCGACTACATGGGAGTCCAGCGACATAGCCATTACCACAACTGCTGATCTTACCCCTACACTTCTAACTAGAATGTATAACATAGGGTAAAGCCATATGGGGGACTACCGTGCAGCTGCTAAGAAGAAAAAAGTTTCAAAATAAATCTCTTTATGTTGATAGCAAAAGACCTCTAAGATTTATTGGGCCATGAGAAAATATACACTAAACATGCATGAGATGAAGGTATTTCAAAAACTTCATGGAACAATAGAACTAAAATACTAGTTTATTTTGTTGTTAAAAAAAAATTGAAGGGACTGGCAGGTGGCATGGTGGTTAAGGTGTTGGACTCCCACACAGCAAGCCATGGTTCAGGTCCTCAACCTGGTGGCTTACTATCTCACTTGCCCTCTCTCTCTTTTTCTCCCTCTCTCTGGTGAGCACACATGCCCTATAGCAAGTTTAAAATTAATAATAATAAAATTAAATAAATAATTCCTTTTTTTTTTTTTTTTTTCAGAGGTTTTTGCTATAGGGTGCATGTACTCGCCAGAGAGACAGACAGAGAGATGGAAAGTGAGAAATCACCCCCCCAGGGGGGATGGCCATGCTGCAATCCCTTCTCCTCCATTCTCCTCTTGGGATCTTGGGCATGCACGCACACGCGCCTGGCGTGAGTTTTAAGCCACCAGGTCCAGGACTCGAACTGCAGTTGGCTACATGGGAGTTCAGCGACATAGCCATTACACTAACTGCTGGTCCCAATAAATAATTCTTTAAAACAATTTTTTTAATATAAAATTGAAATCCAGCTCTTTTCCAGCTGGAACCATGGAGGACATTCAAGAGAAGGAAAAGAAAGTTCCTGCTGCGGCAGAAACCAAGAAAAAGGTTCCTGCTGGGGCAAAGCCACCAAGAAAAAACAAAGGGGGACCAGCAGGTGGTGTGGTAGTTAAGGGTGCCAGACTCCCACATGGCTGACCGCTGTTCGAGTCCTGAACCTGGCAGCTTCTCACTTTCTCCCTCCTTCTTGCTCTGTCCCTCTCTGGTCAAATTAAGAATAAATAAATAAAGTTCAATAGTTCTTTAAAACAAAAGAAAAGTGAAGGAATATTGTGGAGCTGAAGATCAAGTGTCTGAGAAAGAGGTTTGCTCAAAAGATGCTTGGAAAGGCAAGGAGGAAGCTTATCTATGAAAAAGTTCAGCACTGTCATAAGGAATATGGAACTGAGATTTGTCTGGCCAGGATGGCAAGAAAAGCTGGCAACTTCTATGTACCTGCAGAACCCAAATTGACATCAGAATCAGAGGTATTACAGGAGTGAGCCCAAAGGTTCAAAAGGTGTTGGAGCTTTTTTGTCCTCACCAGATCTTCAATGGTATCTTTGTTAATCTCTAGAAGGCCTCAATTAACATGCTGAGAATTGTGGAACCATATATTGCATGGGGGTACTCGAACCTGAAGTCAGTAAATGAACTGATCTACAAGTGCGGTTATGGCAAAATCAGTAAGAAGCTAAGTGCTTTGACACATAACGCTTTGATTGCACAATCTCTTGGTAAATTTGGCATCATCTGCATGGAGGATCTGATTCATGAAATCTATACTGTTGGAAACGCTTCAAAGATCCAAATAACTTCCCGTGACCCTTCAAATTATCTTCTCCACGAGGTGGAATGAAGAAAAGGACCACCCATCTTGTAGAAGGTGGAGATGCTGGCAACAGGGAAGACCAGATCAACAGACTTGTCAGAAGGATGAACTCCCCCCCACAACCCCCAGCAGCCTCAGCCAGGCCTGGATAGTGGGCACATAGACATGCCCCACTTCCTCGGGGGGAGGGGGGTCTCTGAACATGAGCCCGTAACCCTCCCCGTGGGTCAGCCTTGCATTGCATAATGTTGGACCACTGGACCACAGGCGGACCCTGAGCTTCTAATGCTTTTAATATACTGCTTTTATGTTTCCAAAGAAGTGATTAACTTTCAGAATTCATGATTCTCATTTTGGTGGCATGAATGGGAGCTTTTGTAACTCCTTAAGTAACTCACTCGAGATGCCATGGAAATCTGAAAGTTTGACCCTTAGCCACATGCCCGGTAGTGACTTGATCAATTAGCTCCAGTAGTCAGCATTTGAGAAAGATGAGGTAAGGATCAGGAGCGGTGTGAGCTGGAGGTAAGAGCTAAGGCTGTGAGAAGTAGCAAGGTCCTGGCCTTCGTTTCCTTTTTTAAATTTTATTATTTTTAGAGAGATTTTGGCTATAGGATGTGTGTGCTCACTGGAGAGACAGAGACAGACAGTGAGAAGTCACCCCCCGGGGGGGATGGCCACACTGCAATCCTTCTCCTCTCAGGATTTTGGGCACATACACACATGTGCCCAGTGTGAGTTTTTAAGTCATTAGGTACAGGATTCAAGCTGCAATCATCCATGTGCGAGTCCAGTCACAGTCATTACGCCATTTGTGAGTCCCAATTATGATTTTTTTGTGTGAGGTTTTTGCTATAGGGCACGTGCGCTCGCCAGAGAGAGACAGAGAGACAGAAAGCGAGAAATCACCCCCCAGGGGGGATGGCCACACCACAATCCCTTCTCCATTCTCCTCTCAGGATCTTGGACATGCACGCACACGCGCCCGGCGTGAGTTTTAAAGCCACCGGGTCCAGGACGCAAACCGCGGTCGACTGCGTGGGAGTCCAGCGACATAGCCATTACGCTAACTGCTGGTCCCCCAGATAGATTCTTGTCACAACCAAAGGCAAGTTCAAATAAAACAGATTCAGATTTCCCATCACTGCCATTGGATGTGGCATCAGAGAATCGCTGGCTTATCTGTCACACACAGGCTGAGCGAGTAATAGCAGGACTTAACCCATGACTCTGACTCAGGGCTGACACCCCTGCACTGGAGCGCCGAGTTCCTGGGAGGACAGCCTGGAGCTGTTCTCCAGCACCAGATTCCCGTCTGCTCCTTCAGGTGACTAGTGGGTTTCAGCCACTATCCACCATCTCCTGGAGATGTCTGAGGCCATCCTTGGGCCTGGCTGCATCTGCAGACCCGAACTTGGTAAACCTCTGTGTAAGACTGAAAGGCTGGGAGGACTCCTTCGTGGCAGGGTCTCAGGGTCCTTGACAGAGACTTCACTAGGCTCACTGGTAGAAGCCCGGAAGGCGCTTGTGGAACCCGGCTCTAAAACCAGTGTTAGGATGACTTATGGCTCCAGGTTGCCATCTCATTTAGTGGCGACTTCATTCAATCATTCTGGATTTCTCTATTTCTTTGAATTTCTGGGTACCCTTTAGTCTTCCTTCCAGAATGCTGGGAAGAAATGTTTCAGACTCTAGAAAAGCAATGAAAAATATCAGGATCGGGCTGGCAAGTGGCGTGGTGGTTAAAGAAGCTGGATTCCCACATGGCTGACCGCGGTTCGAGTCCCAGAGAAAATGTGTCAATGGTGTACCAGAATGAGAAATGTAGATTCTCAAACAAAACAGAAAGAATAAAGAATGCTAGCTTTGCTAGAGAATCTTGCATTCATTTCCACCACCCCCCCCCCATGAGGTATTTTACATGTTAAATCAAAAAGAATGATAATATGCACATGATAGAGGTGGGGCTTGAAATCATGGGGGTTTGCTTCCTCCAACCTGTTTTTTGTTTTTTAAATCTTTGGTATAGGGCGCCTGCACTCACCAGAGAGACACAGACAGACAAAGTAAGAAATCAACTGAGGGGGAAGGGGAGAGAAAGCAGGAAATCACAACCCCCTTGGAAGGTGGTCATGCCTGAATCCCTTCTCCACTGCTCTCCACTCAGGATTCTGGGTACTTATGCACACATGTCCAGCAAGATTTTCAAGCCACCGGATCCAGGACTTGAACTGCAGAGTTAGTCATGCAGGATCCAGCACCTTAACTTCCACACCACCTGCTAGCCCCCTCCAACTCTTTTTTTTAATTTTTTTTTAAAGGTTTTTGGTAGGACACATGTGCTCATTAGAAAGACACAGTAAAGAGAAAGTGAGAAACCACCCCCAACACAACCTGGGGGGATGGCACACTGTAATCCCTTCTCCTCCTTTTCCTGGAATTTGGGGCATGTGTGTGTACATGCGCCCAGCGTGTTTCAAGCCACCCACTCTGGGACTCGAACCGTGGTCACCCATGTGGGAGTCCAGAACTTCAACCACACCACCTGCTGGCCCCTTTCCAAGCGTTTTTATGAAACATTTGCCACGTCTACAAAGCAATTCATAGAGAGATGCTAAGATGGAGGAGACAAAGATCTGTTCATCTGCATCTACTTTGCAGTCTTCCCTCCCCCCACTCCTCTGCCACCTCTTTCGTGGCGATGAAAGGGCAGCAAGTGTTTAGGAAGTACCACTTTAGGGGCCAGCATGATACTTACGGTGCTGGACTCCCACAGGGCTGACAGAGGTGCGAGTCCCAGACCTGGCACACCAAGCACGTGTGCGTGCATGCCCGAAATCCCAGGAGGAAAGTGCAGAAGGGATTGCAACATGGCCATCACCCCGATGATTTCTCCTTCTTCCTCTCTGTCTCTCTCCAGCGAGTGTACACACCCTATGACATGTCGGCCTGCGGGAGTCCAGCGACTTAATGCTATGCCATCTGCTAGTCCCAAGGGTCACCTTTTCTATTAACCTTCTTCCAGCACAAACAACTAAATCCTCCCTACTCTACAGGTCAGGAATACTGACATTTAGAATCCCTTCCACTTGGTGCGGGCAGGTGGCATGGACTTCCACATGGCTGACGGTGTTTCAAGTCCCAGACCCGGTAGCTCACTTTCTCTTTCTTGCTGTCTCTCTCTGGTCAAATTAAAATACATAAATAAAGTTAAGTAAAAGAATTTTTTAAATAAATAGACAAACAAACAAACAAATAAATAAATAAAATCCCTCCCACCAGAGCCAGCCTGTGGCATGGTGGTTAAGGTATCTGAATCCCACATTGCCAACTGTGCAGTTTGAGTCCTAGAACCAGCAGTTTAAAAAATGCCAGATATAGGGCTAGCAGGTGGCATGCTGGTTAAGATGCTGGACTCCCACATGGCCGATGGAGGTTCAAGTCCTGGCAGCTTGAAAATCACACTGGGCATGTGTATGCAGGCGTAAAATCCAGAGAGGAAAATGGAAAAGGGACTGCCACTTGGCCATCTTCCCTGGAGGGTAATTTCTTTTCCCTCTCTCTGTCTCTCTCCAATGAGTGCACGTACCCTACGGCCCCCCCAAAAAAAAAATCCTTTCACCTCGGGCCAGCCGCAGTGGCATAGCACAATGTTCTGCTGTGGTGAAGCCATATGGGCAGGCCCTAGTTCAAGTTCCAAGGTCTCCCTGTGTGTCCCAGACACACTGCATGCCCCTTGCTCCTGGCTGGCTGAGGGTAGGGAGGACTGCAGCGTGAAGACCCTGCTGGGGTGCCATCTCTTCTGCCTTCATGGAAGAAAGAAGTGAACATTTTTTCTTTTTCTTTTTTTTTTTGGAGAGGTTTTGCTATAGGGCGCGTGTGCTCGCCAGACAGACAGAGAGAGACAGAGAGACAGAAAGCGAGAAATCACCCCCCAGGGGGGATGGCCATGCCGCCATCCCTTCTCCTCCATTCTCCTCTTGGGATCTTGGGCACGCATGCACACGTGCCCGGCGTGAGTTTAAGCCACCAGGTCCGGGACTCGAACCACGGTTGACTACATGGGAGTCCAGTGACATAGCCATTACACTAACTGCTGGTCCCAAGTGAGAATTTTTAAAAATCCCTTTTATCTCAGTCTCTCAGGGCTGTTTCCTGAACAACAACTGACAAAGGACAATTACTGACTAGTGGGCCAACAGATGGCCTAGTGGTTATGTCGCTGGACTCCCACATGGCCAACCATGGTTCGAGTCCTGGACCCTGTGTGAGAATGGAGGAGAAGGTATTTCAGGTGTGGCCACGCCTCTTGGGGGGTGATTCCTCACTTTCCCTCTCACTGTCTCTGTCTCCCTCTCTCTGGCAAGTGCACATGCCCTAAGGCCAAAAACTTCCATAAAATGTTTCTTTAATTACTGACTAGCTACTGTGCATTAACTAGCTCCCAGCACTGACTCGTCTTCTCCAAAAGCTCCTTGGTCCATTTCTTGAGGGATCTCTCGCATGGATCCCAGATGTAGCTTGGATCTTCTTTGGAGCATGCCAGTATATATTACATCATCTGAGTCTTTGTTCACCAAGGGGGTGTGCTCATCCGGAAAAGTAAGCTGTCCCTAACCTAGGGTGATGAGAAGGGCAAAAGCAGAGGACTGCAGTCCTGCCTTACCCTCAGGCTATGTTCCAAAACCCTCAGTGGGGACCTGAAACACAGATGGAACCAAACCCTATTTATACTGTTTTCCCCCACATACACAAGAGGACTTTCCTTGTGGAAAAACGTAATTAAAATACGAGTTTATTTTGCTTTTTTAAAAATTCATGATTACACAAGTGTGAGTGCACACTTGAAAGAGAGCACTCTCCACAGGGTCTGGTCACATCATGGTCCCCTCCCTCCAGCCCTGCAGCCATCCGATCTGGGGCATTCCTGTGTGTCCCAGAATGTTTCAGGGCAACAGGGCTGGAGATTCCGACTGTGGTCACCATATGGGATTCCGCTAAAATACTAGTTAACTTTGGTGCAAAAATTTGGGGGCACCAGCAGATGGTGTGGATGTTAAGGTGGCTGGATCCCACATGGCCTACTCCGTGACTTGAGTTCTGGACCCGGCAGCTCGAACATCATGCTGGACACCCGTGTGCTCATGCCCAGTCCCAAGAGGAGAATGGAGGAGCAGGCACTGCAGTATGGCCATCCCCGCAGGGGAGCTGACTTCTCATTTTCCCTCTCTGTCTCTCTCCAGTGAGCATAAGTGCCCTATGGCAAAAAGCTAAAAAAAATAAAAATAAATAAATTGAAGTTCATAGTTGTTTCATAATATGCATTTTCCATGACTTTTTGAAGATCTCTTATACATACCTATCATAAAGTTGAATTATAAATTTAGCCTAATAAGCTTTTTAATTACTAAAGGGTACATATCTCGAGAGAGAGAGGGAAAAAAACCCACCCTACTCTGTTGGGTCTGGCCACACTGCAATCCTTCTTCCTCCATTTCTCCATCCTATTGGAATTTGGGACACTCAGGGGAGTTTTTCAAGCCACTGGGGCCAGGATTCAAATTGCGGCTGCATGTGGGATCTGGCTCCCTACGCATGGTACGTAACGGCCGCACTGAGAGATTAACAATAACTAATACAAATTAAAACAAAATAGAGCAACTATAACAATATACTGTCATAAAAGTTATATTGTCTCTCAAAATATCCCACTCCACTCTACTCACCCCCCAGTGACAACGCGAGATGACACAATGCCTACGTGAGGAGACAAGCAGGGCGATGCCGGCACTGGGGGTAGTGAGGCTCCTACAGACCTTCTGAAGAACATCAGAACATCCTGGATTGCTGAGCCAGGACCATGCTGGTGGCTGGATGCAAGAGCAGATGATGTCAAAGGCTGGGGATTCTCAAAGTGAAGGTTTTTTTATTTTTTTGCTATAGAGTATGTGCTCTCGCCAGAGAGACAGAGAGACAGAAAGCGAGAAATCAACCCCGGGGGGATGACCACGCCACAATCCCTTCTCCTATGTTCTCCTCTCGGGATCTTGGGTACACACGCACACGCGCCATGTAAGTTTAAGCCACCAGGTCTGGGGCTCGAACCGCGGTTGACTACATGGGAGTCCAGCGACATAGCTATCACGCTAACTGCTGGTCCCGCTGCACAAATCTTTTGAAAGAACATTGTAACCTAAAGTTGTCTCATTGGAGCAGGCAGGTGGTGTGGTGGCTGAGACGCTGGATTCCCACATGGCTAATCATGGTTCAAGTCCTGAACACGGTGGCCCAAGAATCACAACAAATTAATAGGTAAATGAATGTTTAATTTTTTTAAAATAAAGTTGTCTCTTTATTTTTAACTCACTGAAGTGTTGCTGCAGAGGCTATAATCTTTTGATAATCATATGGGTGACCTGAATGCTTCTGGGTTCCACCCAAGGATCATATTCCATAATTCTGTCCTTTAAAGTCTGTGCAATTTGAAAGACTTAGGCAAATTTCTGTAACATCCACATTGCTGGTTCTGCTTCAGTTTCTTCATGTTCCGCTTCCTCCGTGGGTGACTCAACAAGTTTTTCCAGTTCCTCATTTAACACTTTTGATGGCCTTCAATAGGCTCTCCCACTTTTGTCAAGCACCTTGGCCAGTCCTTCCACCAGCTTGCCTTGCCATGTGAATGATTCTTCCAAATTCTGTCTCCGTAGTTAACTTCAACTCTGCCAGAAATGGGGCAGCGTCTTCTTCAACAGATGCAGCCTCCCCGATACTTGTTCATGTCCAGCACACCTATCCCTGAACCTGCTTACCAGCCCTTGCTTGCAGTGAACGGCTTGGGGCTCACTTCTTGCAGGGGCTCCCTTGCCGAGGTCTTCACACAGGCTTCATGCTTTCCAGCACAACACGCTGCCATTGACTGGAGCCTGTTTTCTGCTCATCTTTCCCACCCACAAGTTTACTGCCTCTTCCATCTTAACTGAGTACTCACCACACACTGTGGCCATAACTTTTGCAGTCTGAGGTGCAAAAGCAAAACTAGCACCAATTTCCTTTTCCCACTTCACGATTTCATGGATAGAAGATTCTTACTGTAGGTCTTAGCAGCCTCGGAATATTCTTTTCTTCTTTTCTTATTAAATGAAGAACGTTCACCTTTTAACTGAAACGCTTTCTGGCTTCTCTTCGGCATATCTGCATTGCCAGCATCACTTCTCCTGCACTTTGGGGCCATTAAGTAAAATCAGGTTACCTGACACAAGCACTGCTATACCACAATGACCGACGTGGCTCAGGGACTGCCGGGTGGGCAGCGCATCCAGTGGCTACCCTGGGTAAAGGGCTAAGCATGTCCCAGGCTGGAGGGGGCAAGATGTTGTCATACCATCAGGACGGCATGCAATTTAAAATGTGTGAATTATGTATTTCTGTAATTTTCCATGTACTATTTCTAGATCATGATTGACTGCTGGTAACCGAAACTATGGGTAACCAAAACCAAAGTCAACCGAAACTCAGGAAAGCAGAAGCACAGACAATGGGAGGGCTATTGTATCTCACATGCAGGGGTTCCTTGAGTAAAAAATAAATATTTAGTCAAAGAAAGTTGAATGGGGGCCAGCAGGTAGCATAATGGTGAAGGCGCTGAACTCCCACACGGCTGACTGCAGTTTGAGTCCCAGATCTGGCAGCTTGAAACTCACCCTGGGTGCATGTGCATGAGTGTCCAAAGCCCCAGGAAGAGAATGGAGAAGAAGGGATGGCAGCATGGCCACTCCCCTTGAGGGGTGAGTTCTCACTTTCCCACACTCTCTCCAGCCAGTGCACACTTCCTATAGCAAAAACCTTAAAAGAACCAAAAAAATCATGCAGTAGGGCCTACGAATGCTGCTTAAGAGTGGTTGTCCATATCACAACGTGACCAAGGTGCAGCTCAAAAGGTGCGGCATGACCCCATCTGAGGAAATCCAACACACGCACACAGGCGTATGTAACCAGATATATCCTCAAATACTAGCTAGAAAGTTATCAAAGAAATTAATTATATTCATTTCTGAAGGAACAGTGGGAGACAGATGAGACATTCATTTTCATATTTTTCTGTATTTATTTCTTGCCTTTTTTTGCTGGTTTTTTTATTTTTCAAAAGAATTATTCATTTATTTAATTCCGTGTTATTATTATTTTTTAATTTGATCAAACAGAGACAGGGAGAGAGAGAGAAATTGAAAGAGAGAAAGCAAGACACCAAGTCTGGGACTAGAGCCACAGTCAGCCATGTGAGAATCTAGCACCTTTATCCTCCATGCCACCCACTGGCCCTTTTCTCTCTCTGTGTGTGTGTGTGTGTATATATATATATATATATTTTTTTTTTTTTTTGAGAGGTTTTTGCTATAGGCGCATGTGCTTGCCAGAAAGAGAGACAGTGGACAGAAAATGAGAAATTAACCCCCCGGGGCGGGGGGGAGGGGGTGGCCACACCGCAATCCCTTCTCTTCTATTCTCCTCTCAGGATCTTGGGCACGCATGCACACACACCAGGTCCAGGACTCGAACCATGATGGAATACATGGGAGTTCAGCGACATAGCCATTACGCCACCTGCTGTCCGTTCTTCTGTATTTTTTAAAATTAGAAATCTGTATTATCTTTACAACTCAAAAGGACAAAACTGTGCAGGCTTTCCTCCTCCTGCCCAAAATCTCTGTTCATGAAAAACTCACACAGGAAAACACCCTTTCACTAACTGTATTCCTAGTACCCGAGGTTCTTTACAAGCTGTCTTCTAGGAACAATCTCCACTGTCTTAAGGTGGGCTCTGGAAGACAGACCAGCTCCACAACCTACGCAGCTCATAAACCCTATCGGTTTTACAAGACCACCTGCCAAACACAACTGTACCTCCCAGTTAGTAACTCCAGCTTACTGCCTGTATATTTTCTTTTTCTTTCTTTCTTTTATTATTATTTTTTGTTAGGTTTTTGTCATTAGGCACATTCACTCGCCAGAGAGAGACAGAGACAGAGAGAGGGAAAGTGAGAAATCATCCCCCAGGCAGGACGGCCAGCCACAATCCCTTCTCCATGCTCCTCTTGGGACTTTGGGCACGCAGTCCAGGGCTCAAACTACTATCAGCCACGTGGAGCCCAGCGCCTTGACCACTCCGCCACCTGCTGGCCCCGCTGCCCTTTTATTTCCTACGTGGTGCGGTGCTGAGGTTTAGCCACCCTCCCGCACATATCCCTAAGTCACAGGTTCAACTCTCCAGACAACCGCGTCCCGGGGGCTTCCAGGAACAGGACCATTCGCTGAATTTCACGTGCCAGACAGCCCGCAGCCTTCCGCCACCCGGCGGCCACTACTGTCAACTCCATTCGCAGATAAGCGAAGCTCTTAAAGACGGACTTGCCCAAGGTCAGGAGGCCAGAAGGTGCTGCCACGACTCAACCGAGGGACGGGAACGGACCCCAGCGACGGGGCTGGGAGCTGAGCTCCGGGGGCTAGGCCGTCCCAGAAATGGGCTTCCTGGGTAACAGGACGGGGACCTCCGCGTCCTGCGCCGAAGCGAGGCCGGAGGCCACAGGCCACGCCAGCCCGATGGGTCGGCAGACCCCAGAGCCCCGCGGGCCAAGCTCGCCGCCCGCCCGCAGTGCACCCTGCGGGGCCACCTTAGAGGTCAGGGACCGCCACGGGGACCGCGATGGGGACCGGGGCGGGTCGGGATCTGCCCCTGACTGCGGAAAACGGGTACCACCTCCCGGCGCAGCGCTTTCTCGCACATCCCGGAACCGGAAGTCATGCCAGCTGCCGGAAAGTTGGAAGGAAGGGAGAAGTAGGTGAGGGGGTGGGGGGCGGGACGGGTCTCTCTAGGCCTGGGCGGTGCACCGCAGCTTCATGATTTTAACTCTTGCTGGGCTTTCGCAGCCGCCCCTCAGTCGTCTCTGGTGCGTGCTGCATGGGGTACAGCCGAGGCAGCTTTTCGCTTTGAAGAAGTACTAAGTTTTTTTATTTATTATTTTTTCATTTTTTTAGATTTTTGCTGTAGAGTGCGTGCGCTCGTTGGAAGAAAGCAAGAAGTCACCCCCCACCCCCCCGGGGAGATGGCCATGCAGCAATCCTCCTCCGGAGGCACACAGCCACACCCGGGAGTGAGTTTTAAGCTGCCGGGTCCGGGACTCGAACCGAACCGTGACCACCCATGTGGAAGTCCAGCAACATAATCGCTATGCCTTCTGTTGGTCCCAGTTCTTTGCCTTTCTGAGCTGTATTTGTCCAGTTACAAAATAGAGATGAAGGGGGAGTTGAGATACACTAGGAGGGATCCTGTGGCGCCTGGGAGCCACTGCAGGTGAGGCAGTGGGCAGTCTAGGAGCTAGGCCTGCCTCGGTGTCCCAGAGACAGCAGCGGGCAACTGCTCAGCATATGCTCATGGGGTTTGACTGTGCACTGAGGGGCGGCCATGTGTGGACAGGAGGCCAGATCAGCCCTGTGCCTCTTCCCCAAGGCTTTCCAACTGCCCCTAGGCTAGACACCATACCCGATGGTTCAGAGCAGAAGTTCTGAAGTCAGACCATGCGGTGCGAGTCTGGATGGGCAAATGGCACAGCCAGTAAGAGGAAACGGTCCGATGGTGATGGTACACTGGTAATGAGGCTGGACCCACCTGGGAAAGGGCCTGCGTTTACACCCTGGAACCTCCCGGAGCTTGCTGGTGCAGGCACGTGATTTCCACATGGCTGACCGTGGTTTCAGTCCAGGCCCTGGCATCTTGCTTTCTCCCTCTCCCTCTCCTTGTTTCTCTGTCTCTCTCTGGTCAAACTGAATAATACTAAACAAATAAAATAAATAATTCTTTGAAAAATAATAAAAGATGGCAGAGTCGGAGGTGGGGGGCAGATCGTGGTGCAAAGACCATGCTGGGGGGGCCTGCCTTCCTTTCTCTCCTGATTCTCGTTGAAGAAATAAACGTTTTATTAAGTGGAGTCATAGCGGTGCTAAGCAGGCAGCTTGCCCACCTTAGCCCACCTTCACCCTGCAGGGCAAGGGGTTTGCTGTGGGAAAGGCTCATCCCTCCTTCCAACTGGCCTATCTGAATGGGGCGGGCTAGGGCTGGACCAGGGGCTGAGAGGGACACCCCAAAGGCTCTGTGCATCCAGGCCAAAGCCCAAAGCCAATGTCCTTGGGGAGGGGAAGATGTGCCCTTTGTCCACACTGTCCCTGCCACTGCTGGTCTGTAAACTCCTAGGTGACCAGGTACCGCAGCTGGTGGTTCAAGAACCAGGACTCCATGCTCTGGCCCCAGCTTGACCTGCTAGAGCAACGTAGCCCCTCCTCCCCATCTTGGTATCTCCACCTTTTGTCGTTCTCTCGGCCCTGGTTTTCCCATGTGCAAAATGAGAGGGTTGCACTAGGTCAAGGACTTCCAGCTCTCTCCTGAATTCTCAAGTTCCTTGGGAATGCTTCAGAAAACTGGGAGTGGGGTAGGGGGGAGGGGGCATTCTGGATCCCAGAGCAGCTCCCACAAATGTATGTGACAGTCTGTGTGTTAGGAGCCAGGTGGTGGTGCAGTGGTGGTGCAGTTGGACCCACATGGGCTGGTCCTGAGTTCACACCCTGGGGTCTCCCTGAGCACACTGGATGCAGGTGCACACCTGTCATCCAGGCTGCTGGGACTCGGGTGGATCGGCTAAAGATGCTGTTGGCGAGCCTCCCCAGCCCCAGGTAAGAAATAAAGGAATACGCTGTTTTTTTGTTTGTTTGTTTTTGTTTGTTTGTTTGTTTTTTAGAGGATTTTGCCTTAGAGTGTGTGCACTGGGGTGGGGAAGGGACACAATGAGTAGGAAAGTGAGAAATTACCCCCTGGGGGGGATGACCATGCAGCAATCCCTTCTCTATTCTCCTCCTGAGATCTTGGGCATGCACGCGCACATGCCTGGTGTGATTTTCAAGCCACTGAACCGCAGTCAGCCATGTGGGAGTCCCGCAACATAACCACTATGCCATCTGCTGGCCCCATGAATAAACTAAAAAAAAAAAAAAAAAAAAAAAAAATCTAAAAAATAAAATTGCCAGCGGGCGCGTGCACTTGCCAGAGTCAGAGAGGAGAGGGGGAAGCGCTCTCCAGTGCAGCACAGTCACACTCCAATCCCTATTCCTTTATTTCTGCATCCTGTTGAGATTTTAGGTACATCCAGGTGCCTGGCATGTTTCTTCAAGCCACCGGGGCTGGGATTCAAACAGCACAAGTGACCATGTAGGATCCAACTCCGTTAACCACCAAGCCATGAGGTCAGGCTTCCTCCCAGCCCCAGTTTTTTTCAAAATATATGTATTAGAGTTCTGTGTAAGGTTACTGTTACAATTCCAGTTCTGTACTTGCCCCATCTCCCTTCTCTTTCCCCAGCCTCCTGTGCTCCAAGCACCGTAGCATTCTTGTTATTTGGCAAAACCAACAAGCTCAACTTCACGTCTTTTGCTGATCCCTGCTTGCTGTGGTCTCCTGAGCTCTGTTCCCCCCAGATTCCAGCTTAAATGTAGTCTCTCTAGAGCTGCCTTCACTGCTCCCCGTCACTGCCTGCCTCCCACCCACCCCAAAGACATCCACCCATCCCCGTGTCGCCTGTGACCCTACTTTTGTGATTACTATTTATTTTCTATTTCATCCACTAGAGGCAGGGGCCACAAGGCCAAAGACCTTGTGCTGTCACCACCATGTCCCTAGTACTTAAAACCGATACAAACTGTGTAAATATTCGTTGAATGAATCAATGAGTGATGAATGAACAGGGAAGGCTTGAATTTCATGACGAAGCCAATCTGGGACACACCTGCTGTTTAGCAAAGCCGTTTATTAACTTGCAGCAACAGAGGCAGCCTACCGGGAAACTGGAGCGTCTCATCGGACACAGGAAGAGGCCCAGCCGCAGTAGCACAGGCTGTAGTGTACTGATCCGCAGAGCTGGAAGCCGCACGGTGGTCCTTGGGCTTGGATCCCGAGTCAAGCACGTCAGGGGCACGTGTGTGCCCAAGATCCTGACTGGCTGGAGGGTTGGAGAAAGGGGATCACAGTGTGATGAGGCCCTTGCTGCAGGTGACTGTCTGTCCCTCTCAAAAGAAAACAAACTTTTAAAAAAGAAAACAACACAATAAGAACATTAAACAAGCACACAAAAGCCCTCTCTCCCCGAAAAAAAATCTTAAAGAAAGAATTACCATAGGATTTAAGGAAGCGTAGAATTTATTGTAGGTGAAATTGACATGAGGCAGTGTTTTTTTTTTTTTTAAAGAATTATTTTATTTAACTTTATTTATTTTAATTTGACCAGAGAGAGAGAGAGAGAGAGAGAGAGAGAGAGAGAGAGAGAGACGGTGACAAAGTAAGCCGCAGGTCCGGGACTTGAACCATGGTCGGCCATGTGGGAGTCCACTGTTCTTAACCACCACGCCACCTGCTGGACCCAACATGAGGCAGTGTTGATAGCCTCGAAGCACCTCTGGCTGTATGTAAAGGGATTGGTATCTGGTACGGGCTGAGAATCAGACTCATCGTCTTATTTCCTTGGAAACCAGCAAGTTAAGATACAAACTTTTGGGCTCAAAACCCCTTATTTGGGGCTGGCCCTGTTGCTCAGTGGTTAAACACTGCACACAAGGAGCTGAATCCCACATGGCCAATACTGGTTCGAATCCCAGCCCCTGCAACTTGAAAAAACACCAGGCACGTGTGTGTGTGTGTGTGTGTGTGTGTGTGTGTGCGCATGCACACCCCAAATCTTGACAGGATGCAGAAATGGTAGAAAGGGGATTGCAGGGTAATCAGGCCCCATTGGGAGGTATTTTCTCTCTCTGTCTTGCTCGCTCACTCTCTCAGGTGGAAATGTTCTTTCCGACAAAACAAAACACCTTATCTGAAGCTCTGCACCAGGGTTGGAATCCAGGCCACTTCTCTGTGTCAAATCTGGCTCTGACCCACTAAACAAGACTGGTAGGCCGGATCATGAAGCGATGTCAGACACCAAGGTTTCCGACAGGCTCTGATTGTAGAGAACAAGGTTTCTCAGCACTATGTATCTGCTATTAATTAACAAAAGATTTGACAGGTTCACATTTGATGTGAATCCTCTCCTGCCTCAAATCTAAGTGTGAGGACCAGCAAGAGCTCCAAGCTTGTTTTCTTTTTCTTTTTTTTTTTTTGAGAGGTTTTTTTTTTTTGCTATAGGACGCATGCACTTGCCAGACAGACAGAGAGAGAGATAGCAGGAAATCACCCCCCCAGGGGGGACGGCCACACCGCAATCCCTTCTCCTCCATTCTCCTCTCAGGATCTTGGGCACGCACGCACACGCGCCCGGCGTGAGTTTAAGCCACCGGGTCCGGGACGTGAACCACGGTCGACTACGTGGGAGTCCAGCGACATAGCCATTACGCTAACTGCTGGTCCCAATTGTTTTCTTTTTTTAGTTTAGTTTATTTCTTCTACAAGTAAGAGAGAACATCACGCTGCAGTCCTTTCTCCTTTGGGAGTTTTGGGGCACACACACATGCCCAGCATCCTTTGCAAGCTGTTGGGTTCGAGACTTGAACTGCACAGTCAGCCATGTGGGATCTAGCTGCCTTAGCCACCATGCCACTGGCTGGCCCAAATTATTGGCTCTTTACTATTTTAAAATGAAAGGTCAGTCTCATAGCACAGCAGCTAGGCGCTGCACAGAAGAAGCCAGATTCCACATGATTGACTGGGGTTCAAGTCCTGGTCCTATCAGATTGAAAAACATGTTGGGCACATGTACATGCCCAGGATCCTGACAGGATGGGGAACTAGAGGAAAAAGGATTGCAGCATGACAGCCTGTTGAGGGGTTCTCTCTGTCTCTCTCCTTTTCTCTCTCTCAGCTGATGACATGGCACCAGAAGATGTGGCATTGGTAGGCAGGCACCCACTCGCATGGCAGGAGATCTGGCACCAGTTAGCATGGCTTCTGCTGGCCTGGCACCAGGAGACATGGTCCCCCGGTAGGTGTGGCACCAGTAGCCATGGCATGGCACCAGGCAATATGGCACCTGTCGGCATGGCACTGGGCAACATGGCACTGGTAGGCGTGGCACCGAGAGACCATGGCACCTGCTGGCGTGGCACCTCTTGGCATGGTACCGCACATTTTGAAATTTTTTGGCATTGCAGTGATCTTATTGGGAGGTGAGAAAATCCTTGCAGAATGAGTACGTGGTAGAGAGACCAAGAACGGGGAGCGTGGCAACGCAATGCACAGTGGGCCATGTGGGCGTCAGCTCCCTAACCACCGTGCCACCTGCTGGCCCCTCATTCTCATTTACAATCATTAAAATGTCAATAATTCCTTCGTTCAATCTTTTTTTTTTTCTTTTAAAGAGGTTTTTTTTTTTTTTTTTTTTTTTTGGAGAGGTTTTCACTATAGGGCGCATGTGCTCACCAGACAGACAGACAGAAACAGAGAGACAGAAAGCGAGAAATCACCCCCCAGGGGGGATGGCCACGCCGCAATCCCTTCTTCTCCATTCTCCTCTCGGGATCTTGGGCACACACGCACACGCGCCTGGCGTGAGTTTAAGCCGCTGGGTCCGGGACTTGAACCGTGGTCGACTACGTGGGAGTCCAGCGACATAGCCATTACACTAACTACTGGTCCCTAAAGAGGTTTTTACCTTAGAGTGTGTGTGCTCTCCAGAGAGAGGGAGACAGAGACAGAGACAGTGAGAGGGAAAGTAAGAAATCACTCCCAGGGGGGATGGCCACGCCACAGTTCCTTCTCCTCCATTCTCCTCCCAGGATCGTGGGCGCGCATGGACATGTGCTTGGCGTGATTTTCAAGCTGCTGATTTCAGGACTCAAACCATGGTCAGCCATGTAGGAATCCTAGTGATGGAACCACTACATCATCTGCTGGTCCCCCTTCATTCGATCTTCTTTTAAAATTTTATTTATTCACTTATTTATTTTAATTTGGCTAAAGAGAGACACAGAGAAAGAAAGTGAGAAAGCAAGCTACCAGGTCTGGGACTCGAAGCATCGTCAGCCATGTGGGAGTGCCCAGCGCCTCAACCACCATGCCACCTGCTGGTCCCTCCTTCATTCAATCTTAAAAAATTTTTCCTTATTCATGATAGAGTGCATATACAGGCACAGAGGCAGGGAGTGGGGGTAGGAGCGCTCTCCATGGGCTCTGGTCTGGCCGTAATCCCTTCCCCAGTCCTCCAGATACTGGATATGCCCATGTGCCCTGCACATTTCAGGCTGACTGTGCTGGAGGTTTGAACTGCACTTACCAGCTTCTCTCTTTCTCTCTCTTCTTTCTTTTTGTTTTTCTTTTGTTTTAGTTTTTTTGTTTTTTTTTTTTTTTTTTTTTTTGTTTTTTTGTTTTTTTTTTTTAATTTTGCTACAGGACACGTGAAAAAGAGAGAGAGAGGGCCCCCCACCACGAGTTCCAGCACCTCTCAGGCACCCAACAGGCACCCTGTCCGCAGCCAAGATGCCCAAGAGGAAGGTCAGCTCAGCCCAGGTGACAGCCAAGGAAGAGCCCAAGAGGAGATTGGCGAGGTTGTCGGCTAAACCTCCTGCAAAAGTGGAGACGAAGCCAAAAAAGGCAGCAGGGAAGGATAAATCTTCAGACAAGAGTGCAAACAAAAGGGAAAGGGGAGCAAAGGGGAAACAGGCTGAAGTGGCCAACGGAGACGCTAAAGAGGATTTACCTGCAGAAAATGGAGAAACTAAAAATGAGGAGTCCACCCTCTGAGGAAGCAGGCGAGAAAGAAGTCAAGTCTGAGTAATGTCATATCCCATGTCTTATCAATGGTCTCTGTCTCCCTTCTTGTACAACCCAGAGGAATATTTTTGTCAACTATTTTGTAAATGCACCTTTTTTAGTAGCTCTAGAAACATTTTCAAGAAGGAGAGAATCCCACCTCATCCCAATTTTTAAGTGTAAATGCTTTTTTTAAGGGGTGAAATCATTTACTGGTTGTTTATTTTTCAGTACAACCAGAAAATAGTGGGATGTTGACTTACAGAAGGCTTTGACTGTCTTGCTTGTCAGCTTAACATTCCATAGGTGGGGGCAGGTGGGTAATTTTTATATCCTACATACAAAGCATACTAAATGGCAGTTTGGAGTCACAGTCATGCATTTAATGTGTCTTGAATATTGTTAAATGACTTCTATTATGCTTTTTAGTAGTACTGTTTCCTAAAGAAAGCCACTCCTTGACTGTTGCTCTCCCTGTCAGAATTGTGTGGACTCTGCAACATCTTTGGTCGTGGTAGCCCAGTTTTCCTAATCATTCTGTTAACGTGCTGTGAAAGGTTGGAAATGTGAAGCATGTAGTGTGTGTGATACTGAATTGTGATTTGGTGGGACTTACATAACAGCTTTCAACATCTGAAGACAGTGGTTCTTGATATCCTCTTAAGAAAAATTTGCCTACAAATTTGAAGCTGGAATGTCCCTGGAATAACTTCAAAGAATCCCTATACTTGGCTTTTTTTAAATTATAATTTATTTAATTTTATTTATTCATTCATTTATTTTAATTTGTCCAGAGAGAGACATAAACAGAGAGAGAGAGAGAGAGAGAGAGAGAGAGGAGAGAAGAGAGGAAAGGGAGAAAGGAAACTGCCAGGTCCGGGACTTGAACCATGGTCAGCCATGTGGGAGTGTCCAGCACCTTAACCACAATGCCACCTGCTGGTCCCTATACTTGGCTTTTTAAAATTTTGGTACATAGCAGTTGCTACATCTCCCCAGAGCCATGCCAATGGGTGCCACATCTCCCAGTGTGAAAGAATACTTTTTCTTTAAAGAATTATTTTATTTGGGGCCAGCAGGTGGTGTGGTGGTTAAGGGTGCTGGATTCCCACATGGCCCACCACAGTTTGAGTTCCAGGCTTGGCTGCTTGCTTTCTCACTTTCCCTTTCTTTCTCTCTCTGACTCTGTCTGGTCAAATTAAAAAATAACAGTAACAAATGGAATTAAATTAAATAAGTAATTCTTTTAGAAAAAGACTTATATAAAAGAATTATTTTATTTAACTTTATTTTCCAGTTTGATCAGAGAAAGAGGGAGAGAGAAAGTGAGAAAACAAGCCACCAGGTCCAGGACTTGAACCATGGTCAGGCATGTGGTAGTCCCATGCCTTTAACTACCACGCCACCTGCTGACCCCGAAAGTATACTTTTTTAAAAGAGGGTATGAATTTATTCGTACATTGAGTCAGTAGGTGGTATGGTGGTTAAAGCACTGGATCTCACCTGGCCAACCACAATTCAAGTCCCAGACCCAAGAGCTTGAAAATCATGCTGGGGTACATATAACAAAGATCATTCATCACGACCAGGTAGGCTTTGTACCAGGGATGCAAGGGTGGTTCAATATACGAAGACCATAAATGTAATACACCACATTAACAGAAAGAAAGATAAAAACCATACGATCATCTCAATTGATGCGGAGAAAGCATTTGACAAAATACAACATCCTTTTATGATTAAGACTCTCAGTAAGATTGGTATAGGAGGGTCATTTCTGAACACAATAAAAGCAATCTATGAAAAACCTACAGCTAATATTATACTGAATGGAGAAAAGCTGAAAGCTTTTCCTCTGAAAACAGGTACTAGGCAAGGCTGCCCACTTTCTCCACTGCTCTTTAATATAGTACTGTGACGGGGCCATGCAGGCAACACAAGCTGGTAAGGATGCTGCCTCCCATTTTAAGGCAAGGCCTGGACTGGGAAGAAACTGAGGCAAGGCCCAGTTTACGAGCTCTCCCTTGTGTCCTTGAACTGGCCGGTATTCAATTTTTCTGCCATAAGTTTTACTATGGTACCCTGTAAGGGTAAAACATTACCCCCAACCATTACAATAAAGCCAATTAGTGACTTTGTAAGAATGTGGTTCTCTAAGACTGACAGGAGGACCAGGAAGCTTAAGACTCCCCCACCTGTCTGTTTTTAAGCCAAAATTAACATATAGATTAAGTTAGTATAAACCAAATTAGCATTAGAAGCATATGTAGACTAAGTTAGTTTAAGGCTAGTTTTTGTAAATACCCCTTATTAAAGCTACAGGCCAAAGTTAACTCATGCTAGGCAAAGTCAGCACATTCACCACATAACAGAGACTTAGAGATAAAACAAAAGAACTCACTAATTGACAGACTCAGCAAATAAAATGCAGAATCCCACAGGTTTATTAAAGGAAAAGGCCTGGCTGGGACAACAGGATAAACAAACCTGAGGGCTCCAGAAAAAAATTAACTTAGCTAGGAGCTCTTATCTAAAGCAACAGGTAGTTTTCAACTACAAAGAGTTTCTCATCTATGTGCTATTGACCATGAAAAACTGCTAATAAAACATCCTGTGTTGTCTCCTGAGCTACAAGATTATCTTCCTTTCCCATGCATAGATCATAGACTCACCTATTGTTGTAATGTATGAATGGTCCATATATTAACTGTGTCTTTACTTAGCAAGACAAGATTTCTATCTAGGACTTTACAACCAGCAATGTTATCGGCCTGACCCAGGACTGAAGTTATCAAACATCCTGCAAGCCCCCTCGTCTGAAGACCCTTCCCAGTAATCAAGATCTAAGAAGAAGATACAACAGACAAATGGACTTCCTCATCCTGAGAACTGTGATTGATTTTACCTGATCTGACAAGACAAACAGCGTGTTTTATGTTTATTGCTTCCATGCTTTGTACACCCTGTTCCTTAGAGTAAATTTTTTTCACTGCCCATTTACTTGCATGTATCACATTTTCAATAAATAGGCACGATGATTCCTAGCAGTTGTCACTCCCCAGAGAGCGATCTCTGGGTGGTGTCCGGCATAGGACGTGCATGAAAAGGCACCGAGGCCTATGTCTTCTGTTCACCTGCGCCGCCTCCGTCGAGTCGACCCACCCCCGCCGAGGCTAGACCCGAGGCTAGACCCCGGCAGTACTGGAAGTCTTAGCTATTGCAATCAGAGAAGAGAAAAATATTAAAGGCATTCAAATAGGCAAAGAAGAGTTGAAAATATCTCTATTTGTAGATGACATGATGGTATACTTAGAAGACCCAAAGGTATCCATGAAAAAGCTTCTTGGGGAATCAGCAGTTAGCGTAATGGCTATGTCACTGGACTCCCACGTAGTCGACCACAGTTTGCGTCCCGGACCCACTGGCTTAAAATTCACGCTGGGCACATGTGCATGCGTGCCCAAGATCCCGAGAGGAGAATGGAGGAGAAGGGATTGCGGCGTGACCATCCCCCCTGGGGGGGTAATTTCTCGCTTTCTGTCTCTATGTCTCTCTCTGTCTGTCTGGCGAGCGCACGCGCCCTATAGTGAAAACCTCTCCAAAAAAAATTTAAAAAAAAAAAGCTTCTTGAAGTAATAAGTGAATACAGTAAGGTGTCAGGATACAAAATCAATATCCAAAAATCTATAGCATTTCTATTTATGAACAACAAGTTGAACGAAGCCAAGCTGAAGAAAGGAATCCCTTTTACCATAGCCACAAGATGTATAAGATACCTAGGGATAAACCTAACTAAGAAAGTTAAAGACCTTTATAAAAAAAACTATGAAAATTTTAAAAAAGATATTGAAAGTGACATTAAAAAGTGGAAGGACATCCCATGCTCCTGGATTGGAAGAATTAACATAATCAAAATGGCAATTCTACCCAAATTAACCTACACATTTAATGCAATTCCAATCAAAATACCAGAAAAATTCTTCACAGATCTAGAAAAGACAATCATAGAATTTGTCTGGAATCATAAAAGACCTGTATTGCAAAAGCAATCCTGTGCAAGAAGAATGGAGTAGGAGGCATATCACTCCCTGATCCCAAGATATATTATAAAGCTGTGGTCATCAAAACAGCATGGTATTGGCATAAAAACAGACATGTAGACCAATGGAATAGAATAGAGACCCCAGAAATAATCCCCAAAGCTTACAGCCAGCTGATCTTTGACAAAGGATATCAGTCAATCCATTGGGAAAAGGAAAACCTCTTTAGTAAATGGTGCTGGAAAAACTGGGTATCCACCTGCAGAAAGATGAAACTGAACCCCCATCTTTCACCATTAACAACAATCAACTCAAAATGGATCAAAGATCTGAACCTAAGACCTCAAACAATAAAACTTCTGGTGGAAAATGCTGGGGAAACTCTGGGAGACATTGGAGTGGGCAAAGACTTCTTAAATAAGACCCCCAAAGCACAGGCAATAATGCCTCAAATAGACAAGTGGGACTATATTAGACTAAGAAGTTTCTGCACAGCAAAAGACACAGTAACAAGTGTGAACCGACAACCCTCAGAATGAGAAAATATTTTTGTTAAATATGCCTCAGACAAGGGACTGATAACCAGAATACAAAGGGAACTTAAGTGACTTAGGTGAAAAAAAAAAATGATTAACCCAATTAAAAGATGGGAAAATGAGCTGAACAAAAATCTCTCTAAGGAAGACATACGAACAGCCAAAAAGCATACGAGGAAATGCTCGACATCCCTCATCATAAGGGAGATGCAGATAAAAACCACAATGAGATATCACCTAACCCCTGTCAGAATGGCAAAGATGAAGAATATAAAAAGTGATAAGTGTTGGCGGGGATGTGGTGAAAAGGGAACCCTCCTACACTGTTGGTGGGAATGTAAACTAGTTCAACCACTGTGGAGAACAATATGGAGATTCCTCAAAGATCTACAAATAGAATTACCATTTGACCCAGCAATCCTGCTTCTGGGTATTTACCCGAAAGACAGAAGAACACTCAGTCAGAAAAGTGCTTGCACATCATTGTTTATTGCAGCGTTATTCACAATTGCCAAGACATGGAACCAACCTAAATGTCCACAAACTGATGAATGGATTGGACAAGTGTGGTATATATACTCTATGGAATACTATTCAGCCATAAAAAATAACAAGACCCTGGAATTTGATAGAAAGTGGTCAGATACGGAGGATATATTGCTGAGTGAAGTAAGCCAGGCTATGAAAGAAAGATATTGTATGTATCCACTCAATATATACCGACTATCTGCACTCTATGGTAGAGAGCAAAAAATTGGAGGACATAAAAGCAGTGAAAGTACTTAACGAGAATAGGACAGTGTGGAATGGGGGGGGGGGTGAGGAGAAGAGGATAGAGAAAGTTAGCAAGAGAACTAGAGAGGCAAGACGTTAGTGAGAAACAGATAAGGCTTATTACCTCTTGATGATGACATGTATAGTATTCTCAACTGGATAGGTCTGAGAAGTATTTCATGATGGGCAAAGTATTTGTACAAGCAAAATGAGAAATAGTGATTGACTGTTTTAAAAAATAATTAGAATAATAATAATAATGATTGGGGAAAACATAGAAAAGATATTGAATGTTGAAGTGGGGAGATTAATGTCTCTGTATTGACTGACATGCATGGCATTCCCTTTTGAAAAAGCAATGTAATACATTGTAAAATTATATCTAACCCAAAGTAATATAAAGAAGATTATGATGATAATAAAAATAAAAATTAAAAAAAAAAGAAAAGAAAGATACATCTTGGAATAAGAAAAAAAAAAAGAAAAAAATCATGCTGGGGTTGGGGCCAGCAGGTGGCATGGTGATTAAAGCGCTGGACTCCCCCATGACTGACCATGGTTCAGGTCCCATGCCCGGCAGAATGTTTTCTCTCTCTCTCATAAAATTGAATAATAATAGTAACTAAAATTAAATAAGTAATTCTTTAAAAAAAAAAAAAGTTTCTTAAAGAAAATCATGCTGGGCATGTATGTGTACATGCCCAAAATCCTGGGCGGAGATTGGAGAAGAAGGGATTGCAGCGTGACCATCCCCTCTGAGGGGTGAGTTTTCACTTTCTCCCTATCTCCCTCTCTCTCTCTAGTGAGAGCACATACCCTATGGCAAAAAAAAATTTTTTAATGTATGCGCAGTCTGGCTGGGACCACGTTTCCTTTCGTGGTGTTCCGGAGACACATGAGTAGTGAGATGCACCTACTCTTCTGTTGCTTCTGTCCGCACGGCAGTGGTCTTTCAGCCACAACACTTGCTGGGCTCCAGCCATGCGTGCACCTGCGTGGGCTCCCCCTGGGTGTCTGACTCACCTCTGTACTCATAGCCTGCACTCGCCACCAGGCAGGCACCTAGTAAATCCTTACGGAGTCTGATACGCTCACTTCTCCTTCAATAGTGAGTCACACAGGGGCGGGCACAGCATCTTCCTTCCCTCTAAGCCCTCCTCTGGAACAGGAATGAATGTTTGTTGAGTGAATAAGTGACCGCAGTCATCTTCTCCCAGCCCATCAATGGACACAGAAAACACAGGGTCCTTCCCACTCTACCACGAGCCTCGGAGGTCTGGCAGGCGCGGTTTCTGTGCAGACTTTACCACATCTTTGTGCCTGCCTTGAGAAGCCACTGACTGCGTGTGACTATTACCTGTGTGGCCAGCATGTCCCAGCGTTCCCGGGATTGTCTCAGTTCTCGCACTGACAGTCCTGTGCCCTGGGAGTCCCTCGCTCCCAGGCACACTGGGACGGTTGCTCACAGCACCTCCTTTTTCCCTTCCCGTGAGATGATTGGGTCTGGTCTCATCTCTGCATCTCCGATCTGAGACTTCAGGCCAGAGGGGCTAAGAGGTGAGTCAATAAAGGAAGAAATACTCGATTCGGATTTTCTAAGAGTTCTTTATTCTTTATAGAGAATATGGAATTGACACTGCTGCCGGGCCTTGGTTCTAGTGGTTTGCAATGGTCTGGAAAAAAAAAAAAAAAAAAAAAAGAAAAGAAGAAGTGAGGGAAACAGAATAGTCTAGTGAGAAGCAGAGGTGCTGGGAGTCAGATGGCCCTGGGTTCAACACCCGGTCCCACCATCCATTAGCTGTGTGACCCTGGAAGAGGGACTTGGCCTCTCTGAGCCTCGGTTTTCTTATCTACGTAATGAGGGTGGTAATAGTCGCACCTCATGGGAGTTCTTGAAGAAACTATCTATGGTTTTAGTCACCACACCTGGCATAAGTCTAAGGACTCTACGAATCCAGCCACTGCAGTTAGGGTGAGTGATATCGACGCTCTTGGGCCGCCTTTCACACTGTTTTCATTACCAAAAGGATGCGCTATCCCGCAGGCGGGTCTGCACTCTCCCTGGGCCTGAGCCCCACCGAGGCTGTCACCACACTGCACTGGTTGCTCATTTCATCACTGGCCCCACCGGCGGCCCTTTGCCTGCCCTCTCTCTATCCTGCATGTCAGGAAGGAGGCAGGGCAGAGGAGGCGCTGCACAGACTCTTGCTGGAGTAAGGGAGTTCAGCTCAAAGCTCCCCCCAGAGGCCATCCAGATTAGCAGAAAACATCCCGACTCCTCTGGAGTGTTTCAAGAACCCCTTCTAGGAGATTTTCAGGCCTTCCTTGGGATCTGCTATTCTTGCTCAACCCACCGTGCTCTCAGAAGAGACACCACCCTGAAACCCTCCCGGCCACCCAGTCTACATCACCTCCTGGATCCAGTCGTTGAAGGCCGAGACGCGAGTGAACACTGTGGGCTTCTTGATGGTGTTGCAGCCGAGGGCGGAGACGAAGCTGGTCACGCCGTGAACCTGCCAGCTGCCATCCGCTGCGGGGCAGTTGAGAGGCCCTCCAGAGTCACCCTGGGGTGAGCAGAGACAGGAGTCTAAACTAGGTCTGGGGTCTGAGGAATCACTTCCAAGCTTTCAGGATTTTGAGAACCCCCCCACGTTCCTTGGCCTCTCTGAACATTTGTGCTCATTTGTGATGGGGAATAATAGCATTCTAACAAGAAATAGCTTGTGAGAATTAAATGAGATGATACACTGTTTTTGCACAACACCTAGTAAGAAGAAACCCTCGATAAATGGTAGTTCTCATTATTGGTAACGGTTAATTATTAGTATCATTATTCATACTCATAATACAGTGTTAGTATTCTTTTTCTTCTTCCTTTTTTTTTTTTTTTCCTGAGAGACAGAGAAGAGACAGAGGGAGAGGGCCCTCAAGCCAGGCAGAATCGTAGGCCTTCCCACACGGTCTCTAGCATGACTGCCTGCGGCACTGTGGCAGAGCCAGTGATTTTTTATTTTAAGTTTATTGATATTTTATCTTTTTTTTGAGAGAGAGATTTTTGCTATATGGCATATGGGCTTGCTGGAGAAACAGAGACAGACAGAGAAACGGGAAGCAAGAAATCACCCACCAGGGGGTGTCAGTGGCCACACTGCAATCCCTTTTTCTCTATTCTCTTGGAATTTTGGGCGTGCACACACACGTGCCTGGCATGAGTTTTAAGCCACTGGGTCCAGGACTCAAACCACGTAGACTACATGGGAGTCCAGCGATGTAACCATTCTGCCATCTGCTGGCCCCAATATTTTATCTTTTTTTATTTAATAATTATTTATTTTATTTTATTTATTCATTTATTTTAGATTTGACCAGAGAGAGACAGAGGTTGAGAGTGAGAGAAAGAAGTGAGGAAGCAAGCCACCAGATTCAGGACTTGAACCCTGGTTGACCATGTGGGAGTGTCCAGCGCCTTAACCACCACATCACCTGCTGGCCCCGATATTTCATCTTCTTTAAGAGAGATTTTTACTATAGGGCATGTGCACTTGCTGGAGAGACAGAAACTGAAAAATCACCCCCTGTGGGGGATTCCCTTCCCCTCCATTCTCTCAGGATTTTGGGTATGCGCGCACATACACCTAGCATGAGTTTTAAGGCTCTGGGTCCAGGGTTTGAAACACAGTCAGCTACATGTGAGTCCAGCAACGTAAACATTACATCATTTGCTGGTCCCTTGATATTTTATCTTAAAAAAAAAAAAAAAAGGACAGGAGGCACACACACTTGCGAGAGAGAGAGAGAGAGAGAGAGAGAGAGAGGGAGAGCCCCCAGTGGGACATAGCCACATTGCAATCCACCTCTCCCTCCTTTGGGGCACACCTGCAGACACTCATTGTGTGTTTTTCAATCCACTGGAGCTAGAACTTGAACCTCAGTCAGCCATTTGGGACTTTGCTTAACTATTGTGCTACAGGCTGGCTTCAGTGACAGTATTCTTTCCTTTTATTAAGAGAGATTTTTGCTATAGGACACATGTACTCACCAGAGAGACAGAGAGACAGAAAGCAAGAAATCACCCCCCAGGGGGGATGGCCATGCCATAATCCCTTCTCCTCCATTCTCCTCTCAGGATCTTGGTTACACACGCACACGTGCCCAACGTGAGGTTAAAGCCACCGGGTCCAGGACTTGAACTGTGGTCAACTACGTGGGAGTCCAGTGACATAGCTGTTACGCCCTCTGCTGGTCCCCAGTGACGGTATTCTCAATGCTTAAGTGCAACTCATGGGTCCTACCTGACTCCCAGGCCTGGGCTGTGTCTAGACTACATTGAGTCCCTCTAAGCACTGCCTGGCCTGGAGGCTCAGGGGGGCCAACAGGACAGGTGCCTCCTCCACCTTCCAGGCAGCCGGTGAGGGCCCTGCGCAGCCAGAGCCACCTCGGCAGGGAGGGCCAACTCACGTTGCAGCCGGATTGAATGTCCCCGCCAGCACACACCATGGTCTTCCTCACAGAGAGGCCCCACCAGTCCCACTTGGAGCAGTGCTCGTAGTCCACCACAGGCAGCAGGGCCTGCTGCAGCTTGTCTGGGAGTGGCCCGTTAGCTGCAGAGACAGACAGACAGTGCTGAGTCGGGTCTGGGGTGCAGGGCTAAAGCCTTACAGGGCATTAAAGGCACACAGCTCTTCTGGCTTGATGGGGACTCTGCTCCCTCGGCCCGGCCCGAAGGCTTTGTGCACCTTTGCAGCCCAGCTCCTGGCATGCGGGAGACACTGAAAGACGCTCAGGAGGACACACCCACGGAGGGGGAGAGGGAGGCCGTGGCAGGGGAGGGAGGGGGACAAGTGCCAGGACGAGTCCCGGTGTTCCAACCCCCACCCTAGGCCCTGCTGTTCTGCCACTGTCCCTGGGGCCGGCCGGGGGTCCACACATACTGTAGAGTCGGCCCCAGCCACTGATGTAGCAGGGCGTCTCGTTGGGCAGGATGTCACCGGCTGGGGGGAGGCAGGCGAGCTGGACTGTGTCTCCCAACTGGGCGCTGCGTGACAGCTTGATGAGGGCAATGTCATTGCTGGAGAGGAGGGAAGAGCCTCAGGGCCAGTCCTCTGCAGGCCCGAGCCCGCCTCCGATGCCCCATGCCTCTTCCCTGGAAACCCGTTCTTAAGGCTGAACAACTTTATTATAATTATTTTGTCACTATATTGTCATAGGGTGATGCACTTGCCAGAGAGAGAGGGAAAATGAGAAATCACCCCCTGGGGGATGGCCATGCCACAATTCCTTCTCCTCCATTCTCTTCTTGGGACCTTGAGCACCCACGCACACACCCAGCTTGATTTTCAAACCTCCGGGTCGAGGAACTGTGGTCGGCCATGTGGGAGTCCAGCTCCGCCACCATGCCACCTGCTGGCCCCAGACTGAGAAACCTCAGGAAGCCCCCCAGCCCCTCCGGCTCCCACTGCCCTCGGCCTTCGTAACTGCCCTCGGCCTGTGGCGCTCACATTTGCGCCACATCGGAGTCACAGGAGGCTTCCTGGGCACGGATCGCTGGGCCTCGCCCCAGAGTTTCTGACGCTCGGGCCCGGGCGGAGGCCCGAGGATTCACGTTTCTAACAGGTGTCCAGGTGGGGCTGGTGCTGCCCCGAGGACCATGGCTCGCGGTCTTCACCTGCCTGCTTGTCACTCAGGTCGGCAGGGTCTGGCCCTTCTCTCTGCATCCCCTGTGACGATGGCCCAGGCCCCGATCACTGCGGCCCGTCACTCCGATATGCGCTTTCAGGGCTTCTGCGCCCTTTGACCCTCCGCCAGAAGAAGCCGAGCCCCCCAGTCACGCCGACTTGCATACACTTGACAGGCTTACAATGGCTCCTTGACCTCTGCTGCCCCCTGGAAGCCCTGCTTCTTGGTCACCCTTTGATAAATGGCTAAACTGAGGCCCAGAGAAGACAGTGACTGCTCAGTCCACACAGACTCAGTGCCAGGGCCCGACAGCCCAGAGCTCCTCCTCTTCCCCACAGTGCCAGGAGCCCAGGACGCCCTGGGTGAGCAATGTCTGTCGAACGGGGAACCCTTGGATTTGGGGGAGAGGGCCAGACGAGTCCTGGGCTCTGAAGCCAGTGGCCAAATGGCTTTCGGAGGGGTTCCTGCCCCTGCCTGGGCCCTGCCATCCCCTCTAGGGAGACAGGCTCGGTGTCAGTGGTCCTTAGAGGCTCTGCGGCCCCGTTGTAGGACCCAGGCACAGGCTACTGGACCCAGCCCCAACGTCCCTGAGCGTGTCCTCTGATTTGGCATTGGATCATAGGGTTCAAGTAGAGAACCCTCTGGGTCCCGGGCCTGGGCGTCTACTCACCCACAGGCCACACAGTTGGGGTTCCAGAGCGGGTGCACAAAGAGGTCCCCGGCGTTGATGGGGATCACTTGCTCGGGGCCTTCCTCTTCAGCCCGGTCGTACTCGCCCAGCACCACCTGGTAGGTCCGGGAGCTCCTGCGAGGAGGTGGGTGCGTCTGGGCCTGCTGGCCAACCCCCCCACCCCGTAGCTGCCCACTGCCCCAGGCTGCCTGGTCTCACACGGGGACGGGGCAAGAGAGAGAACTCACGAGATGCAGTGGCCTGCAGTCATCACCCAGTCGGGGGCGATGAGGCTGCCCCCACAGGTGTGGTGGAAGTTTCCGTCCTTCTCATACTGCAGGGAGACCTGGCGGAAGAGGAGCAAAGAGCCTGAGTGGCCTAGGCCCCACAGTGACCGCCAGTGATGGCTGACCGGTTGTGCCCGGTGCACGCATGGTACAGCAGAGGGCGCTGCTCACACGGAAAACAACGGCAGCTTCTGAAATGTGCAGCGCGCAACCTGCACAACTGCTAATGGTGGCCCCGCCACTTTTCTGTAAATAAACATGCGTGATTGTGTGTGTGTGTGTGTGTGTGTGTACAGTTGCCAGAGAGCACATGCGCTTGCTAGAGAGAAACGAAGAGAGGGACAGGACCAGGGATAAGGTTACCATGGAGCATGAGTACATCACAATCCCTTCTCTTCCACTTCTCCACCCCGTTGGGATTTGGGGCACACACGCACTTGTACCTCTTCAAGCCACAGGGCCAAGGACTTGAACTACACTCAGCCACGTGGGATCTGGCTCCCTTAACCACTGGGCCATGGAACTGGCCTTGGGACAAACTCCCTAGGACCACATTCTGATTCTCCTGAGCCTCCCCACGCCACATCGGACCCCACAACCTTCCCAGGGATCCCACCATCCTCTGCACTTTAGGGCATCCCCAAACCTACCTCTGGAGGGGACCCATTCTTCTGAGCTTCAGATCTTTCAAGAGCTCTTGGATCTTGGGACCAGCAGTTAGCGTAATGGCTATGTCACTGGACTCCCATGGTGGTTCAAATCCCGGACCCAGTGGCTTAAAACTCACGCAGGGCACATGTGCGGGCGTGCCCAAGATCCCGCCGAGAGGAGAATGGAGAAGGGATTGTGGCGTGGCCATCCCCCCTGGGGCGTGATTTCTCGCTTTCTGTCTCTCTGTCTCTCTCTGTCTGTCTGGCGAGCGCACGCGCCCTATAGCAAAAACCTCTCCAAAAAAGAGCTCTTGGATCTTCTGAAGTTCAGCCCACTTCCTTTGCCTCTCCTCATTTCCTACACACTCTGATCTTTAAAAGCTCCCTCTACAGTTGGCAAACTGTGACCCAGGGTCAAATCTGGCTGGTCTGGTGGCCTGTTCAGTGCAGGAGGCTGGAGCACAGTTGTGCGCCCTGTTTTACATTTGTGGGTGGCTGCTTTTGTGTCACAATGGCAGTGCTAAGTCGCTACTGCCCAAACCACGTGGCCGACAATGCCTACACTCCCTACTCTCCGGCCCTCTCCAGGGCGAGCTTGCTGACCCTACCTGGAAGGACTTCCCGCGATTGTGGAAATGTGCTGTCTCTGCTGTCCAGGATGGTGGCCGGTAGCCGTGGGTGGACACCGATCATTTGAGATGTGGCTGGCACCGAGGACTACATGACTTCCAAGTTTATCTTACCCACGGAAAGAGCATGTGTGCATGCCCCGAGGGAGTCTGCGAGGCAGAGGCAGACCCTCGGCCAGGGCCCATCGCACCTGTCTTCTTCCTAGCCTCCAGCTGGCCAGGATCTTGGGGCCTGTACCTGCACCCAGCATGCACCAGGTCAACTGGGGACCCAGTGGGGACTATGTGGCTTCCAGCACGCAGTTCAGTCCATCACTGCCTGTGCCACCCAGGCTGGGCCAGGAATTGAATTTTTTTTTTTTTGAGAGAGATTTTTGCTATAGGGTACATGCGCTTGCTGGAAAGACAGAGAGACAGAAAGTGAGAAATCAACCTCCAGAGGGATGACCATCCCACAATCCCTTCTCCTCAATTTTCCTCTCAGGATTTTGGGCACATGCCCAATGTGAGTTTCAAGTCGCCAGGTCTAGGATATGAACCTCAGCTGACTATGTGAGAGTCCAGCACCTCAACCACTATGCCATCTGCTGGTCCCGGGAATTTAACTTTTAGCATCATTATTATTTTTTCTTTTTCTTTCTTTCTTTCTTTTTTTTTTTTTTTTTTTTTTGGAGAGTTTTTTTGCTACAGGGCATGTGCGCTTGCCAGAAAGACAGAGAGAGACAGAGAGAAAGAAAGCAAGAAATCACCCCCCAGGGGGCATGGCCACGCCACAATCCCTTTTCCATTCTCTTCTCGGGATCTTGGGCACGCACGCACATGCGCCCGGCGTGAGTTTTAAGCCACCGGGTCCAGAACTCGAACTGTGGTCGACTACGTGGGAGTCCAGCGACATAGCCATTACACTAACTGCTGGTCCCCATCATTATTATTTTTTAATCTGCCAGAGAGTACATGTGCTAGTCAGAGACAGAGACAGAGAGAGAGAGGGAGAGGCAGGAAATGTCCCCAGTGTGGCATGGCACACTCCCTCCTCCTCCACGCCCCCACTTGTCTGGACTTGGGGCACACACATGTGTGGTCTCCTACAGCTGGGCCTAGCAAGCCAGTGGGTCGGGATTGGAACCACGTGGTCGGCCATGTGGGATCCAGGTTTCCTTACCCACTAGGTCCGGGGACTGGTCCTTTAATATTTAATTTAAATTTAAGTAGCCACGTGGAGCCAGTGGCTACTGTTTGCCACAAAGCAGGTCTGTGGCTCCCTCCACTGGCCTCTATAACGCCCCACATCCTCCTACTGCTCTCAGACCTCACAGCCCCGTTGTCCAGAAAGGAGTCCCACACCTCCCTCCTGAGGCACAGTGCTGAAGTCCCACCTCTCGGACACGGTCCCAGCGAGGTAAGCGCTGCCCTCCCTCTGTCCCACTTGCAAGCTGCACACAGCCGGGGGAGGGTTACACGTGGAACGGGCAAGACCCCCACGGGGAGCCGACCAACCTAGGGTTTCTGGCCTTTGGAAGCTGAAGTGAACGTTGGAGAAGGGGCTGAGAATCAGAGCCCGGGTCTGGGAGCCGAGGTGGGAGTCAGCACAGCTGGCACTGCTCTTACCTGCCAGGGCCAACTGTAGGGGACTGCGTCCTCGCCATTGACGACCCGGCTCCCGGCACGGTAGGACGGGCGGCCACAGCCTGAGGCTAGAGGGGAGAGAAGAGGTGTTGCTCAGCCAGATAATTCCCCAGAGCGATGAGGCTAGAGTCTGAGCCTTTGCTGTGCCAGACTGGCTGTGTGACCCTGTGCAAGCCCCTTGGCCCCCCTGGACCTCAGTCACCGCAGAACACTGAGCATCTGGGCCAGAGCAGAGGTTTCCAGAGTCCCAAGAGTCCAGGGATGGGGATAAAAGTGTGGCTTTGATCAATGGGAGGACCGAAATGGTGATACACTTAGATCGGTGCCTGGCACCCAGTGAGCCCCCAGACTCTGACAGCTGGCGTCACAGAGCGGAGGCTTTGAAGTAAGACTGCCTGCATTTTAAGTGCAGCCTGTTCCTTGTCATGGGGTGAGCAGCTTTCCCGCTCTGTGTCAGTTTTCTCACCTGTAAAATGGGCACTGACTTTTTTTTTTGAGAGGTTTTTTTTTTTTTTTTTTTTTTTTTTTTTTTTTTTTTTTTTTTTGCTATAGGGCACGTGCGCTCGCCAGACAGAGACAGAGAGACAGAAAGCAGGAAATCACCCCCCAGGGGGGATGGCCACGCCGCAATCCCTTCTCCTCCATTCCCCTCTTGGGATCTTGGGCACACACGCATACACGCCTGGCGTGAGTTTTAAGCCACCAGGTCTGGGACTCGAACCACGGTCGACTACGTGGGAGTCCAGCGACATAGTCATTACGCTAACTACTGGTCCTGGCACTGACTTCTTAATGTCATAAGAACCGTAGGACAGAGCCAGAGGTTGGTTAAATTGCTGGACTCCCACATGGCTGACTGTTCGAGTCCCGGACCTGGTGGCTTGCTTTCTCACTTTCCCTTTCTCTCTCTCTGTCTTTCTCTGGTCAAACTGAAAAATGATAATAATAAATAAAATAAACTTAAGAAATTTTATTTAAAAGAAGAAGGGACCAGCAGGTAGCGTAATGGCTATGTCGCTGGACTCCCACGTAGTCGACCGCGGTTCGAGTCCCGGACCCGGTGGCTTAAACTCACACCCGGCGCATGTGTGTGCGTGCCCAAGATCCCGAGAGGGGAATGGAGGAGAAGGGATTGCGGTGTGGCCATCCCCCCTGGGGGGTGATTTCTCGCTTTCTATCTCTCTGTCTCTCTCTGTCTGTCTGGCGAGCACACGCGCCCTATAGCGAAAAAAAAAAAAAAAAAAAAAAAAAAAAAAAAGACTCTCCAAAAAAGAAGAAGAATTGTAAGACAAAAGAAAAAACCCTGGGCCAACCAGGTGGTGTGGTGGTTAAGGCACTGGATTCCCACATGGCTGACTGTGTGACTTGAGTCTCAGACCCGGCAGCTTGAAAAACACATTGGAGGGACCAACAGGTGGCGTGGTGGTTAAGGCGCTGGACACTCCCATATGGCTGACTACGGTTTGAGTCCTGGACCTGGAGGCTTGCTTTCTCACTTTCCCTCTCTCTTTCCTCTCCTCTCTCTGTGTCTCTCTGGTCAAATTTAAAAAAAAGAGAAAAAAAGAATGAATAAATAAAATTAAATAAATAATTCTTAAAAACAAAACAACACACTAAAAGTATGTGTGTGAGTACCCAAAATTCTGAGAGGAGAATGGAGGAGAAGGGAATACAGTGTGACTATCTCCCCTGGGGGGTGATTTTTCACTTTCTCTCTCTCCCTCTCTGTCTCTCTTTGGCGAGGGCATGCGACCTATAGAAATTTCCTTTTTTTTAGAGAGATTTTTGCTATAAGGCACATATGCTCTCCAAAGAGACAGAAAGTGAGAAATCATCCCAAGGGTGGGGTGGCCACACTGCAATCCCTTCTCCTCCATTCTCTTCTCAAGATTTTGGGCACGCATGCACACATGCCCGGTGTGCGTTTCAAGCCACTGGGTTCGGGATTTGAACCATGGTTGGCAACATGAGAGTTCAGCAATATAACCATTACACCATCTGCTGGTCTCCCTATAGCAAATTTTTAAAAAAAGAAAAGAAAAAGATCAAATCCTTAGCATTCAGCCTGGCGTATAGTAGACACTCAGGAATCGTCATCTGTTAGCATTCTTTTTTTGGAGAAGTTTTTGCTATAGGGCGTGTGTGCTCGCCAGAGAGAGAGAGACAGAGAGACAGAAAGCGAGAAATCCCCCAGGGGGGATGGCCACACCACAATTCCTTCTCCTCCATTCTCCTCTCGGAATCTTGGGCACGCATGCACACGTGCCCGGCATGAATTTTAAGTCACCAGGTCCGGGACGCGAACCGTGGTCGACTATGTGGGAGTCCAGCGACATGGCCATTATGCTAACTGCTGGTCCCGTCATCTGTTAGCATTCTGTCAGTCGGGAGAGGTTGCTAAGAGGAGGCAGCCGGCTGGAACGTAATAGGAAAAGCCTAGAACACAAGATATGGAGATGGGAGAGGGGAGGGAGAGAGGGGAGTCAGGGTGGAAATTCTAGCCCAAGCGATCTACCCGCAGAGCCAAACCCCTAACCATCAGACTTTGCTCACTGCGCCACTGAAGACACCCACCATGGCCCTGTGGGTGCTCCTGGTCTCTCTCCTGAGCTGGGCATTCATGGCTTTGCCTCTGCTCCCCTTTGCCTCTTCTGGCACCGAGCTAGAGCCCCACAGCATGCCCCGGTTCTAGCTGAGAACCACTCTGCCTTCGGAGAGCAGGCGTTGGGTGTCACGGGACCCAGAGGGGTGGTAAGTTTGCAGGGCCCTCAGCCCTGGGCAGTACAGGCACAGGAGGGGGTCTTACCAAGGGCCACCAGGAGGACCAAGCTCAGCAACCGCAGCATGGTGAGTTTTGAGATAAGAGACACAGAGCTTGGGGCTCTAATATAGGGCAGGAGGCAGGTGAGGGGCTGGGCTGGGCCCAGGCCCAGAACAGGTGGTGGGACGCCTGGTCTCCCATGAGCCAAGGCCACCGCTCCCCACTGCAGATGAGGAGTGGCAGCCGAAGAAGGACCCAGGGTTCCCACCAGCATGTGGCTGCACAGGTGGCACTGAATAGCCAGCTGATAACAGGGTGCAGGAAGGAAAGTTCACATCGGAACTGCCAGCCTCTCTTGGGAAAGGACATGGGCCCCGGAACTGGTCAGACCTGGGTTTAACTCCTGGCTCTGCCACTTCCAAGTTCTATGACCGTGAGCACATGGCTTAACCTCTCTGTCTCCAGTTTCTCAGCGCTAACACAGGATTAGTTTCAGAACCCACCTCAACAATAAAACTAATTGAGCACTTACTCTGTGTACATGAGGCACTGTTCTAGGGAATGCAGTCATTCTGCACTTGGGGCCCAGCCTCTCCAGAGCTTGAGTCTATTGAGGAGACAATGACAGAGCAGCAAAAGTGAACCAAGGCCGTTTCTGACTGTGCTGGCAGGGGCTGTGAAGAGAACGAGACATTGTGGGCCAGATGCGCACAGCTGTAAAGCAGAACTTCAAGACAATCCCACGTGAGAAGGTTCCAGTTCAAGTCCAAGACCTCCCTGAGCACACTGGCTATGCATATGTCCATGATCCAGGGCTGGGGGTGGATCGTGGCATCAGGACCAAACTAAGGGTGCCTGTCTCTCTTTCTCTTTCTTTCTTTCCTTTTTTTTTGGGGGGGGGGAGAGGTTTTTGCTATAGGGCGCGTGCGCTCGCCAGAAGACAGAGAGACAGAAAGCGAGAACTCATCCCCCAGGGGGATGGCCACGCCGCAATCCCTTCTCCTCCATTCTCTCTTGGGATCTTGGGCACGCACGCACACGCACCTGGCATGAGTTTTAAGCCACCAGGTCCAGGACTCGAACTGCGGGAGTGCAGCGACAGCTATTACACCAGCTGCTGGTCCCTCTTTCTCTTTCTTAGAAGAAATACATGTGCTTTTTTGTAGGCTTTTGCTATAGAGTACATGCACTCACTGAAGAGAGACAGAGAGGGAAAGTGAGAAATCACCCCCCAGGGAAATAGCCATGCCACAGTCCCTTCTCTTCCATTCTTCTCTTGGAATTTTGGGCAAATAGGCATACGTGTCCAGAGTGATTTTTTTTTTTAATTTTAAGAGAGGTTTTTGCTATAGGGCGCGTGCATTCGCCAGAAAGACAGAGACAGAGAGACAGAAAGTGAGAAATCACCCCCCGGGGGGATGGCCTCCCCACAATCCCCTCCCCTCCACTCTTCTCCAGGAATCTTGTTTTTCCCTGAGGAAACTCATCAGCTATTTATTTATTTTTACATTTTTCCACAAACATTTTCTGTAAATATCTAAAAAAATCTACTCACACTCCATAGTCTATTTTTTTTTTTTAAGGACTCATGCACTCACCAGAGAGACAGACAGACAGAGAGACAGAAAGCGAGAAATCATCCCCCAGGGGAGATGGCCACGCCGCAATCCCTTCTCCTCCATTCTTCTCTCGGGATCTTGGACACGCACGCACACACGCCCGGCATGAGTTTAAGCTACTGGGTCTGAGACTCGAACTGCGGTCCACTACATGGGAGTTCAGTGACATAGCCCTTACGCTAACTGCTGGTCCCAACACTCCATAGTCTTCATGAGGCAAACAACCGCAGGCAGCCCCAGGCCATGTGCGCGTGTGCGCCTGCAGTATTAGGAAGGGCTCCAGATGTGAGCCGGAACCTCCCATGTAGGTCCACGTGGCACAGTGGCCAGCCCCATAACCCACTTTCACTTGTAGAAAAGACTCGCATGTCCTCACTGGCTGTTGGAGACAGCCTCTCAGCTGAGGCCTAGCATTTTGCAAGTGCTTAATAAATGTTTGCTGACAGAGGGAGGCCAGTTCCTCGCACTCCCCTGGGTAATCCCTGTCCTTCCTTACACCCAGTGCTCCAAGAATTGCCAGACTCCTGCCAGAGTGTGGCTGACCCAGGCACAGGTGTTGGAATGCTGGAAGCCTGGTGGGAGGCCAAAGCTTAGCTACGTCAAAGGGACCCCTGTGGCCGAAGGTCAAGTGCAGAGCTGGGCCAGCTTCCTCTTAGGGCTGGACCCTCAGTCCACTCTCAGTCTGGCCTGCTAGTGCAATAACCTGGGCGGGGAAAACTTGTGGACCCAACAGAAGCAGCTGTGAAAATCCTTCAATCTGCGGTAAAAATAGCCATGCCCTCCCTTACCCCATTCCCTGCGGGCCTGGACCTGTTTATTTGCTCAGCTTTGAAGCTCCGAGCCATTCCCCAGACCCTGAGTTGACGAAGAAAGAGGGAGGGGCCCCGGAGGTGGCCAGGGAGCAAGAGGGGGCAGGTCGGGCGCTCCCAGACGCCGCTGCAGGAAGTCCGAGAGGCACAGGGCCTGAAAGGGGCGCCCCTCCAGCCTCTTCTACCTGCCAGATGGGGAAATTATGACCCAGAGAAAAGCCAGGACTTGCTCAAGCACCCCTGGTTTGTCACCACTTGGCCCGTACAGGGTAACCTAAGGGCACACGAAGGGCCCCCTCCCTCCCCCAACTTCAAACAAGAAGCCCCTGGCCCTTTTCCAGGTGGCCTTCAGCAAGTCCCTGCCTCTCTGTCGGCTCTGTGGACAGACACGCGGTGGCCACCCTGGCCCTTGGCTTGGTCCTGAGAGAAATGAACCCAACTGTCACATCGCAGTCCCTGCCTGGTGAGTCTCGTCTTCCAGGCCTCGGTCAGCCACGTCTCTGCTGAACCCTCTGGCCTGGGAGCAAAGTCTGTAAAGATGAATGTCTTCCAACCCCGGGAAGAGGGGGCTGCCAGGGAAGGCCAAGGGCTAGAGCCACCGTAGGCCTTAGCCCGAAGCGAAGCAAGACATTTCCTGAATGGGAGGTGAGGTGAGGGCAGAGCATGGGGAATTAGGAGGCAGGGCCTAGTTAGGACGGGAGAAGGGGCTGAGGGGGCTGGAGAGCCTTTTCCTTAGGGGGAAGAGTGTTTCCATTCTTCTAACTCCCACCCAATGGGAAGCACCACAAATGCATGGCTTTATCTTTTTTAAAAGAATTATTTATTTAATTTTATTTATTAATTCATTTATTTTAATTTGAACAGAGATAAAAGAGAGAGAGAAGGAAAGCGAGAAAGCAAGCCACCCGGTCCAGGATTCGAACCGTGGTCAGTCATATAGGAGCTTCCAGCACCTTAATCACCATGCCACCTGCTGGTCCCCTTTTTATTTATTTATTTACTTTTAAAGAATTATTTACTGGGACCAGCAGTTGGCATAATGGCTATGTCACTGAACTCCCATGTAGCCAACTATGGTTCGAGTCCCAGACCCAGTGGCTTAAACTGATGCCGGGTGCATGTGCATGCATGCCCAAGATCCCGAGAAGAGAATGGAGGAGAAGGGATTGCGGAATGACCATCCCCCCTGGGGGGAGATTTCTCGCTTTCTATCTCTCTGTCTCTCTCTTTCTGGCAAGCGCACACGCCCTATAGCAAAATCCTCTCCCCCCAAAAAAATTAATAAATAAATAAATAAGAATTATTTATTTAATTTTATTTATCCATTAATTTATTTTCATTTGACCAGTGATAAAAGAGAGAGGGGGGGAAAGTGAGAAAGCAAGCCAGCCGAAGCTTGATCTTATTCATCTTCAAATTCCCAATGCCTTACAGGGAGCCTGGCACACAGCAGAAATTTGACAGTACAAAGGGCCTTCAAAGGGCTCACAGAAAGTGTGTGTTATGAAATATGTGCACGGATTTCATTTTTTTCACCAAAATAACATTTTAAAAACATTTTTTTGAGAGTTTTTTGCTATAGGGCACGTGCGCTCTCCAGAAAGACAGAGAGAGACAGAGACAGAAAGCGAGAAATCACCCCCCAGGGGGGATGGCCACGCCGCAATCCCTTCTCCTCCATTCTCCTCTCGGGATCTTGGGCACGCACGCACACGCGCCCGGCGTGAGTTTAAGCCACTGGGTCTGGGACTCGAACTGCAGTCGACTACATGGGAGTTCAGCGACATAGCCATTACGCCAACTGCTGGTCCCTAAAAATAATTTTTTTAAGACTTATTTTTACCTGAGACCAGCAGATAGCATAATGGTTCCATTGTTGGGGCCCCACATGGCCAAGCGTGGTTAGAGTCCTGGACCTGGAGGCCTAAAACTCACCAGGCACATGTGCATGTGTGCCATAAATCCTGAGAGGAGAAGGGATTGCAGGGTGGCCATTCCCCCCGGGGTGTGGTGTGTGATTTCTCACTTTCTCTCTCTCTCTCTGCGAGCACATGTGCCCTATAGAAAAAATCTCTCCGAAAAAAGGAGAGAGACGGAGATAAAGGCCTTGTCCTAATGGAGTTTATAACTATGGGTTTACAGCAATGGCAGCAGGAATCCGGAATATTCCCCACCTGTTCTGCATCTGCTCCTGCCAACTCCACCCTGCTCCATAGCCCTGCTGGCCACCTGGTGGACAGCACAGGGGGCTCCCTCGTCTCTGGTTCCGTTTGGTCAGTGGACGGTGCCAGCAGCAGGTCGGGGGCAGGAAGAGGCAGCTGCTCAGTTACTTATTCCTGGGCCCGTTCTTGCCGGCCCAGGGTTGCGATGGCTGCCGTCTACCAAGGCCCAGGCGCCTACCCGGGTAGGTGGGCTCCGTTAGTTAACTACTTCCTCCTTTGCCTCTCAGGGCCTAGGGGTGGTGCCAGCTCTGCATGTTCTAGCCTGGGGATGCTCCCCACCCCTTTTTAGTCTCTCCAGCCCCGGTCCCACTTTTATTCAGTACTCAGTTACCCCCCACCCCCAGGGTTGCCATCTGCTCCCTGCCTGGCCCTTCCCTGCCTGGCCTTGCAGCTCTGCTCTGTGACACCGTCTGCTCGTTCTGCCCGGGTCCTCCACCCCTAGACCGAGCCTCCCTCCCCAGCCGTGTGTGATGAGTCCAGCCGTGTCCTCCCGGAATTCCTAGGCTGAAGTCCTCAACCCCAGTGTCTCAGAACGCGACTGTGGAGAGAGGGCCTGGCCTGCGGTCATTAGGGTGGGCCTTCAGCCAATAGGATGGTGTTCCTATGCGAAGGGGGAACTGGGACATAGAGAAGTAGGTCTAGAGGGAAGGTGACCAGCTACAGGCCAAGAAGGGAGCCTGAAGCCTTTAGAAGGAAGCAGCTTTTTCCAGAACTGTGTGTGATACTTTGTTACAACAGCCCTGCACACCCATACACCCTCACCAGCTGCCGACAGAGCAGAAGGGGCCAGCTGGGTGTGTGTGATACTTTGTTACAACAGCCCTACACACCCATACACCCTCACCAGCTGCCGACAGAGCAGAAGGGGCCAGCACAGGTGGAATTCTGGACAAGCACAGGTGGAATTCTGCCACGGCCTTGTCTGTCTGCCAGGCACACAGGAAGTGTGGCTTTCATTCGGCATGGCCCTATGCACTGTGATAAATCCTCCTACCACGGACGAAGGGGAGAATGGTATCATGGCAGCTATGGGTCTTTGCCACAAAATGCAGGTATTTTCAGAGGTGAGTGACTGGGACCTTGCCTAAGTTACAGTCAGGGAATGCATCTGCCCACAAGGTGTGACTTCAGGCTGAGAGGCGGTGGTGGAAGCAATGCGTGGGCCAAGGTTGGCTCGTCCCAACTGTCCCCTCGTCTCCACCCTGCACGGGCCACTGGCCTCCCCCGGGCTGTCTGCGATCAGTCAGGGCCTCCCCAGGCAACAGAAATCACAGGTGTGTGAAATAGAGGGAATTTGATCTGGAACTGGTTACCTAATGAGAAAAGCTCTGAGGAGACAACAGGGAAGGCAGGGAGCCCAGGGGCTAGCCAAGGTCCCTCCCAGGGTGTGCGTCAGAGGGAGGAGGTGCTGGTAGTTGGCACCCAGAAGCCGTGGTCTCCTCGCAGAAGCTGAGCCCAGCCCATGGAGGAGGTATACAGAGAGAAATACCCTGACTTCTCTCTTGCTCCCGTCACCTGGCCTCCCTCCAGAAGCCTGCCACCAACAACCGAGGGCGATCCAGCCTGCTTGCCCGGCCGCAACGAAAGGTGGAGAAAGTCTGAGGGCTTGAACTGTAGGAGGCCAGGGAGAAGGGGGGAGAGCCTTGCAGGGCAGATGCCCCAGGGCAACAGGGGCCTTTGAAGGGTTTTCAACAAGAGGGCAAGGTGGGGCCAGCGGTTAAGGCAGCCGGATCCCACGTGGCCAACCATGTGATTCAAATCCTGGACCTGGTGGCTTGAAAAACACACTGGGAGCACACGCAAAATCCGGACAGGAAGAGAAACGGAGGAGGGGGACTGAGGCATGGCCATACCCTGCTGGGGGGGGTGTGCTTTCTCCCTCTCCCCATCTCTCTGCATCTCTGTCTCTCCCTGGTGAGCACATGCACCCGTTGGCAAATTTTTAAAAATAAGTAAATAAAAATGAAAAGAGATGGATGTTTGTGAAGTTTCCCTCTGGCTGCTGGCTGGGAGAGTTGGAGGAGGAGCAGGAACACCAGCCGGGAGGGAGACTCGCTGGGGCTCTACAGAGCCTGCCCGGGGAGCCAGGGCCGGGTGGCCGCGGAGCAGGTGGCTTACCACGAGCAAGTGTGCCTTCAGGGAAGACCGTACCGGGACCTACAGAGGCACCAGTCAGGCTGTGCGCAAACGCGCCTCCCCCGGCCTGCCCCGGACACTCAGGGGGACCCAATATCCCGCTCCGTGCATGGTGGACCCAGCGCACATGCTCACACGCGCACACAGCAGGGCTTGATCCTTCACGGCCGGGCCCCGACTGGTGCTGACCTGCCGTTGCCCGGACCCACCCTTGGAGAACAGGTATTCCTCGCCACAGGTGGCAGATGAGCCGTGGAAACCGCCACGGTAAGGGCTTCTCTCCTAACCAGAGGGCAGGGCGGGCAGTCCCTGGGTGGGTGACTCAGCAGCCCGGTGATGTCGCCGTGGACCCAGCTCTTGCCATCCTTGCCCTCCGCCAACCTCAGGGCATTGGCCTCTCCCTCGGGCTCCTTCTTTGTGGTCCCAGGAGCAGACTCTGAGACAGGACTTGGTCGTGGGCAGTTTGTTTGGGAGGTGACCCCGAGAAGCAAGTGTGGGGGAGCAGAAAGGGAAGGAAGCCAAGCAGAGGGTATTCATGGGATCCTGGGAACTCTGGGAGCCAGCACCTCCGAGTCGCCCCATCTAAGCGTGGGGAGGCTGCACACGCATCTCCCCACGCATGTCCCAGAGGCCCATGTCCCAGTGTGTGCTGGAGGTTACCCACCTGCACCTCCCCATCGTGCCCAGCCCAACCCAAGCTCACACCCGGGATCTGCAGCCTGGCACACCCCAGAGGCACACACAACCGCAGGCACACACATACACATGAGCCAGCACACACCCCTCCCTGATCAAAGAAACATCTCACTCCGGCTCCTTCTTGTTCTGGCCTTTGGTTTGGGCCTGGCCAAGGGTAGGACATGAAACCTCTCTGAAAAGAGCTCCCTCATAGCACCCCCTGAAATGGGATTGCTGGCAGAAGCTGCAGTGCAGAAGGAGTGAACGGGGGAGCCGGAGCATCCCCTCTTCACAGCCACGCTTGCACCCCCCAGCTCCAGGTGTAATACTACAAACTACCAGTAGGGGGTGCCCGAGAGCCACAGCTCTCCGGGGTGTTTTCTGGGAAGTTGCCTGGTTTGTGTAAGGGTGCTTGAGCGAGAGGCCAGGTCCCAGGGGTTACTAGCTGGAATTCAGCTGAGTATGGTGGATATGCCTACCACCAATTTTAGGAATTGTGTCCCTTGGGCTTCCGTTCCCTGGCGTGGAGTCGGTTCTTGGTTCGTATTAGATGAATGGATGGAGGCATGGACAGACAGATTAACCAATGGACGGGTGAATAGGCAAATGATGACTGGGGGATAGAGAGGAGACGGCCCAAGAGAAAGAAAGCGAAACGATGAGTTAGAAGGATGGCAGTGGACAGATGGGGAGTTGGGGAAAAGAGAAATGCAATGAAGTCCCGTGGCAGGGAGGGGTCCAGGGCCACCGAGGAGAGGGCTAAAGCTTCTAGCCTGGATCCAAACGGTCTCTTTCTCCTGGTGCCTCACTCTCCTGCCCACTGCAAACTTTCCCATCCTTCTGAGTCAGCTGGCACCTCCTTCAGGAAGCCCTCCCTGAACCCCCAGGTGAGATCGGTCCTTCCTGTCTTTATGTGCCCTGGCTCTGGGGGATGCTACCAGGGCCCCTCTGCTCAGATTAAAGTACGGGCAGTGAGTCACAGACCCAGGTCTGAGTGGAACTCTGGCTCAATCATCGTTGGCCTCAGCCGAGATCCCTGACCTCGCTGTACCTGTTTCCTCAGCTGGGGTAACTCTGGGGCTCCTTCAAGGGCGTGGTGAGAATCGGAGCGGGTAAAGCACTGAGCATGGGGCTTGGCACATGGGAAGCACGGGGCCCGATGGCTCTCGCATTCCGGAGCCCCAGCCTCACAGTCTGGCTCGTTGTCAAGCTGTTTGCCCCAATTTGGGTTCACACGATATTGTGATCAAAGCCAATAGTGAACACCACTGGTCAAGGAATGTATGCCCCCGATAATGCCTATCTTTACATAATTCTTTTTTGTTTGTTTGTTTTTGCCTAAACGAAGCGTTTGTGCTCATCAAAGAGAAAAAGAGAGAGGGGAAAGTGAGAAATCACCCTCGGGGGCGGGTGGGGAGATGGCTGTGCTGCAATCCCTTCCCTGTTCCCCATGCCTGGTATGATTTCCAAGCCACCAGGTGGAGGACTTGAACCACGGTCAGCCACGTGGGAGTCCAGCACCTTAACCACCACACCACCTGCCGGCCCCACTTCATTCATCTTTGACATGTACGAGAATATTTCAGCGTTGCTTAAAATAACAAAAAGACAGTGTAGCAGTGGAATGTGACACTGTAGGGCTGACCTGGAGGGAAGGTTCCGGGTTCTCATCCAGAGACCTTCTCAAACATGCTGGCACCGGCACCCCTGTGATCCGGGACTGGCTGATGCTGGGGATGAACTGTGGGATCAAGATCCGCGGGGGCCAGCTGCATGGTGCGGCAGTGAATGCTGTAAAGAGAAAGCAGATCTGGGACCAGCAGTTGGCGTAATGGCTATGTCACTGGACTCCCATGCAGTCGACCACAGTTTGAGTCCTGGACCCAGCGGCTTAAACTCACGCCGGGCATGTGTGCGTGCGTGCCCAAGATCCCGAGAAGAGAATAGAGGAGAAGGGATTGTGCCGTGGCCATACCCCCAGGGGGTGATTTCTCTCTTTCTGTATCTCTTTCTCTCTCTCTCTTTCTGGCAAGCGCACGGCCTTATAGCAAAAACTGCTCCAAAAAAAAGAGAAAGCAGATCTCATGCGGTGACCGGTCGGAATCCCTGGCAAGATCAGCCTGAAACACGCCAGGCACACTCACAGGTACCCAGGATCTCACAGGCCGGAGGACTGGACGAAGGGGATCGTGGCACGACCAGACCCAGGGAGGGTGCTCCTCTCTCTCCCTCTCCCCCCCACCCATGCATGTGCATGTACTACATCACACACACACACAAAAGTAAGACCCCATTGGGGGTGCTGCCCTTCTGTTTCATCATTAAATAAAGAAAAGAAAAGAAAGAGGGTCAGGAGGTGGCATGGTGATTAGGGTAACTGGATCCCACATGGCCAACTGAGCAGTTCGACTTCGGGACTCAGCAGCTTGGAAAACGCACTGGGTGCATGTACCCAAAATCCCAAGAGGAGAATGGAGGATAAGGGGTTATGGCTTGGCCATCCTCCCTGAAGGTGATTTCTCATGTTCCTCTCTCTCTCTCTCTGTCTCTCTGGGGAGCACATGTGCCCCATAGCAAGCTAAAAAGAAGAAAGGAAGAAAGAGGACTGGCTCCATAGCGCAGTGGATTAGGCCATGTGCATGGGGAACCAGATCCCATAGAGCTGATCACAGTTCAAATCCTGGTCCTGGGAACTAGAAAAGCACGCTGACATGTGCGCACGCGTGCATGTGTGCATGCACAAATCCTGACAGGATGGAGAAATGGAAGGAAAAAGACTGCAGTGTGACTCTGTCCCCAAAGGGAGGTGCTTTCTGTCTGTCTCTGTTTCTTGCATTAGTGCACACACCCTCTGGCAATGAGAAATAAAAGAACAGAACATAATTGGAAAGAAACATAGTATATATCAACAGGAGAAATGGATGAACTGGATATTTGTAAAATACAATAGTAAACAGTGGAAATCATTGAACCTATGGGGCCAGCAGGTGATGTAGTGGGTAAGGCACTGGACTCCCACATGGCCGACTGCGGTTCGAGTCATAGACCCAGTGGCCTGAAAGTCACACCGGGTATGTGTGCGTATGAGCTCAAAATACCAAGAGGAGAAAGGAGAGGAGATCTCAGTGAGGCTCTCCCCCTGTGGGGTAATTTCTCACTTTCTCGCTCTCTGTCTTTCTCTGGCAAACACACACTATGACAAAAACCTCTTAAAAAATACATAAAATAAAAGTTAGTTTTACTTAAAAAAAGAAATGATTGAGCCTAGATCTGCATATATTGATACAAACATACCTTGAAAGCATATTGCTGAGTTAAAAAGCATCCTACAGAATGCTCACCCAGCGTAATGCCGTGGTACCTAATTTTAGAACAGGTGGGCAGCGGCACCTGCCGTGTAGACCGACAGGCGAGAAAGACACAGCTACACAGCGGGACACCAGGCGGACGCTGCCCTCTGAGAGGGGAGGGCGTGGGCTGCGAGGGCTTATGTGGCTTCAACCGTGTCTGAAAACTTAGCTTGTTTTTCCTTTTTTTTTTTTTTTTTTTTAATTTTATGTATCATTATCATTTAAATTTATTTTTATTTTGATCAGTTAGGGACAGAGTGAGAGAGAGAGAGAGACAGACAGACAGGGAAAGTAAGAAAGCAAGCCACCAAGTCCTGGACTTGAACCACAGTGGACCATGTGGGAGTCCAGTGCCCTTAACTACCACACCACCTGCAGGCCCCAATTATTATTATTATTTAATTTGCTACGGGACATGTGCACTCACCAGAGTGAGAGAGGAAGCGGGGAAGCAAGCCACCAGGTCCAGGACTCAGACTGTGGTCGGCCACCTGAGGGTCCCGCACCTTCACCACTGTGCCACCTGCTGGCCCCGCTTAGCGTGTTTTTTGAGACCCTTACAGATGGTACGGGAAGGGAATGAGTCCCTGCAGTACCCTACGGGTGACCTAGGCTGAAGCAACTAGGTGAGGCTCCGGGATGCTCCGGGAGGCGCCCACGCCAGGCCAGCCTATAGAGGCAGAGGTGGGGCCACTCCCAGACCTCCTAACCCCTGCCCTCCCTATCGGCAGGCTGCCTGGCATTTATGGAACTGCTAGGGTGGAGTCGGGCTGGAGACACGCCCGAGCTGGGGCAGAGGGACCGAGCTGCCAGGCTGGGCAGGGAGGGCTTCAGCCCACCAGGTCCAGGGCTCATCCCATGCCCACTAGGAAGCTGGGCCTAGCCCAAGCCCCAGGGGGCTCTTGCCTTCAGGTCTGTTTCCTGGTGCTCTCCTGGTAGCACCAGAGGTCAGGGCTGGGCCAGGCTTGGGCAGGGTCTCCGTGGCAGGAAGCAGAGGCCTCACCTCCTAGGGCCCGCAGGAGCACGGGCAGGAGGAGGTGCATACTGCGAGCTCCGTCCTGAGGGGGTCCCAGGTTTCCTGACGGGAACCTCACATCCTCGGGGCAGAGAGGTTCCAGGACACGGCCTGGCACTCATTCACTTGTCCTTCCTGCCTGCCTGTCTTCATCCCGTGAACCCACCAAGGGCCAAGGCTTATGCCAGGCACCAAAGAGACAAGGATGAGAAGAGGCTCCTTAGACGCGGCGGGAGATGAAGTGAGTAAACCGAGAGGGCCTGTAGACGCGCAGTACCCGTGCGGACTGAAGTGCGTGAGAACCCGCCAGGACAACACCAGCCCCAAGGAGGGCTGTGATTTGCTCAAGGTCACGGAGAGGCGCGGTGGCGTAGCTGAAACGCCCAGAGCCGAGCCCAGAGCCCAGAGCCGACCCAGGGCCCCTCTGCACGCGGTTCAGCTGCTTCCTTATTCTCCACGTTGATCACTGTGAAAAACTTCAAGTGTCCAGAAAGGTTCGAAAACTAATACCGTTAGAGCCAGCAGCTGGCATGGTGGTTGCGGTGCTGGGCTCCCACGTGACTCCCGCGGTTCGAGTCCAGGGCCTGGCAGTTTGCCTTCTCACTTTCCCTTTCTCTGTCTCTCTGTTCAAAGTAAAAAACAATAATAACAAATAGACATAAATAAGTCTTTATTAAAAAAAAAAAGAATACCATGGGAGCCAGAAGGTTAAGACACTGCACTCCCATGTGGGTGACCGTGGTTCAAGTCCTGGACCTGATGGCTTGAAAATCACACCAAGAGCATGTGAGTGGGTGGCCAAAATTCCAAGAGGAGAACAGAGGAGATATTGGGGTGTGGCCATTCCCTCTGGGAAGTGATTTCTCACTTTCCTTCTCACTGGCTCTCTCTGGCACCTATGGCAAACCTTAAAAAAAAAAAGCACCATCTGGGCCAGCCTGTGGTGTGGGGGTTACGCTGGCTGAATCCTACATGGCTGACTGCAGGGCTTGAGTCCCAGACCCAGTCGCTTGAAAAATATGCCAGGCATGTGTGCCCCGAATCTCAAGAGAAGTGGAGAAGCGACTGCAGCATGGCTGTCCCCAGGAGAGGGGCAGAGGGCCTTCCCACTTTCCCTCTCTCTCTCAGGTGCTCATATGCACCCTCTGGCCAACAACAACAATAATAGTAGTAGTACTACGTTCCCTGGGACCGTACCATCGGGCGTTACCACCTGTACAGTGGTCACGGCACCTCCTTCACAGACTGACCCAGGTGCTCTCCTTGTTTCCTGCGACCTGCCTCTTCTGTGGGGAAGAGCTTCTTTTACAAAATGCTGTGAGATATTTTCTGACCAATCAATTCACCTATTCTTTGACACCAACTGGGATTCCAGCAATTCATTTTTTTTAGAGAGGTTTTTTTTTTTTTTTTTTTTTTTTTCTTTTTGCCATAGGGCACTTGCACTCACCAGAGAGTGAGAAATCACCCCCCAGGGGGATGGCCACACTGTAATCCCTTATCCTTCATTCTCCTCTCCGGATTTTTGGGCATGTGTGAGTTTTAAGCCACCAGGTCCAGGACTCAAACCATGGTCGACTACACTGCATTACATCCCACATGTTAAAGAGCTTGGGGCTCAGTCCCCCCCAGACTATGCCCACTCCAGACCCCCGTCCCCCATGCTGGGGCCACGCGACCTCAATAAATCTGACCAACCAGCTATAATGCGGAGGGGCCGGCCACCTCAGGGGTGATCGCTCGCTGTAAGGGCTTGCAGAACTGAGGGAAACCCTTACAGTATGGTTCATTGAGCAGAGAAGGGGGACACAGGCCAGAGCCCAGAAGGGCCCCAAGAGCACAAGGCCAGGATCTGTGGGCACCACTAATGAGGACCAGAGGCCCGGGGCAGGCTGTGGAGACCGTCTGGTCCCAGACTCGCCTTCGCTGGCTGAGCAGACTGAGGCCAGCTCTTTCAGCAAGTTGCTGCAGAGCTGGGTCTAGAACCCGGTTTCCTCATCAGTCAAAGACTGGTGGCAACAGCTGGGGCCTACCTAGATCCTTCTGCACTCCAGGGATCCACTGAGCAGGGAAGGGTTCTTACTATCCCAGCCGGCAGCTGAGCCACTGGGTATGCAGAGAGCCCACTCAAGGTCCCCAGCTGTTAGAGCGGACACACACAGAGCCTCACGCCAAGCGGCCCTCCCAGAGCAGGAAGGCTTTTCCGCACAATGGTGAGAGAGTCTTGTCATCGGGCACATTTACAGGAAGAGGAAATTGTCAGCGGCTGCTTCCAGCTCTCCGTAGGGGTGGCGGAAGGAAGCCGGCTCCTGTGTGAGGAGAACACCTCCATGTGGGTGAGCCTCCCCACCTCTACCGCCACCCCAGTGAGAAGGGAGGGAGTCCGGAGCCACTTCGATGGGGGCAACAAAGGAGGGGCATGTGGGCTTTTCTGCCCGTGGCCGAAAGCCAGGCACCTTTCCAGGCTCAGTGGCCTGAGGGTGGGGGCCTGTGGAGGGCCTGCACCAGAGGCAAGGGAAAAGATAAGGTGGACAGCAGGGCTGGCCCCATAGCCTAGTGGTGAAGGGAACTGGATCCCCCAAGGTTGACTGTGGTTCGAGGCTCAGTCTCTGCTTGAAAAACATGCTGGGCAAGTGTGCAGGCCCAAACCCTAGTAGGATGAAGACACGGAGGAGAAAGGATCGTGGCGCAACCACATCCCACTGGAGGGATGCTGTGGCCTCTCTCCTCTCTCTGGTGAGTACATGTGCCCTCTGACAGTCATTTCAGAAAAGGAAAAGAGGGCCAGCACGTGGCATGGTGGTTAAGGCTCTAGATCTCACACAACTGATGCTGAGGTTTGAGTCCTAGACTCAGCAGCTTGAAAAACACACTGGGCGTGTGCCCAACATCCAGAGAGAGTGGAGGAGAAGGGATTGCTGTGTGGCCATCCCCCCGGAGGGTGATAGCTTACTTTTCCTTTGTCTCTGTCTCTCCCCGGTGAGTGCACATGCCCTACAGCAAAAATCTAAACAAATGAGAGAGAGAGAGAAAAAGAGAGAGAGAGAGAGAGAGAGAGAGAGAAGAGAGAGAGAAGATAGAGAAAAGAACTGAGAAATTATGAAATATTCAGTGTTGAGCTGTTTTCTGTCCTGTGCTGTCTCGTCACCCCCCTCTGCCATGCTGTGCCATGCTGTGGTCTGTCACAATAGCTGTGTGTCTGGGAGGGTTTGTGCAGGGACCAGCAGGGAGCAGTGGTCACAGTGTGGGATTGCTGAGGGGAGACGACAGCCCCAGGAGGAAGGGTGGCAGGAGGGGCCAGAACTGGTCCAGAGCAGGGATTCAGAGTGAGAGGTGACAAGCAGCAGTGGCACAAGGGTGACAGAACTCTGCCACGCCGAGACCATATACGGAAGTCCCAGGCTGGCGTCCTGAGGGCTCCCTTGCACGCCAGGCGCGTGCGGGCCTGTGATGGAGCTGGTGAGGCCAGCGGGGGTTGTGGCGCGAGCACGCTGTTGAGGGTGCCCCTCTCTCGCTCTGCCTCACTCTCTCCAGGAAGAAATGAACAGGCCGGCCCCATAGCACAGCAGTTACGTGCTGTGCATTGGGAGTAGGCTCCTATATGGCCATCCACGGTTTGAGTCCTGGCCCTGGTGGGTTGAAAAACACACCAGGCACATGTGCTGTGTGCTCAGCATCCTGACCGGAAGAAGTGGAGGAGAAGGCCTTGCGGAGTGAGCACACCCTAGTGGAGGGTGTGTTCTCTCTCTCCCTGGCAAGCACACATGCCCTCTGACAATTAAAAAAAGAAAGATGGGGGACCAGCAGGTGGCATGGTGGTTAAGGTGCTGGACACTCCCACATGGCCAACCACGGTTCGAGTCCCGGACCTGGCGGCTTCCTTTATCCCTTTCTCTCTCTCTCTCTCTCTCTCTCTCTCTCTGTGTGTGTGTGTGTGTGTCTCTCTCTGGTCAAATTAAAATAAATGAATGAATAAATAAAATTAAATAAATAATAATAAATAAATAAAATTTAAAAAAAGAAAGACAGGAAAAAAATAGGCTTAAAAAAATAAGAGCGAAGGGTGACAAGAAGCCCCTTGGGCTTCTTCAGGAATAGCAGGGAAGGCTGTGAGCATCCCAGGGCGCACAGGAGAGAGACGGGAGCTGTTCCACTGGACCGAAAGGAAAGGGTGATCTCGGAGCCCGGGCGCGCCTGCGCCTCCACTCGGTAATGCTTACAGAAGGGCGATTGCAAGTACCGCCTCAGAGCACCAGAGGGCAGTCCTGAGCAGACTGCGCGGGCTCGCCTGGGCTGTTTAATGAGGTGTTACTTCGCTGCCCTCCACTCTCTCCTTTGAAAAACGGGGATGCTACTCGTCAACATCTACTGCTGACGGTGGCGTTGAGGAATAAACGAGTTAATGCATGCAAAGCTAAGACTTAGCACAGCACCGGGGGCAAGGTTAATATTCAGTATTCACAGGCCATTATTATTATGGTTTTATGAATGGAGAAACAGATATTTAAAAAGTTAACATTACAGGGCCAGCAGGTGGTATAGTGGTGACAGTGGTGGACTCCCACCACCGATCACAGTTCGAGTCCTGGGCCTGGTGGCTTGAAAATCATGCTAGGCATATGTGCTTATGTGCCCAAAATCCTAAAAGGAGAATGGAGGAGAGGGATGTGGCATGGCCTCCCGGCGGGAGTTTTCTCACTTTCCCACTCATTGTCTCTCCATCTGTCTCCAGTGAGCACACACACCCTTATGGCAATAACTTTGTGTAAAAAAAAGTTAACGTTGGGACCAGCAGATGGCGTACTGGTTACATCCCTGGACTCTCACAATCACGTCAAGCATGTGTGCATGTGTGCCAAGATCCTGGGAGGAGAATGGAAAAGGGATTGTGGTGTGGTCATTTCCTGGGGATGATTTCTTGCTTTCTATCTCTGTCTCTCTCTTTCTGTCTCTCTGGCAAGTGTACATGTCCTATAACAAAAATCTCTCTCTAAAAATAATAGTTAACATTAAGGGCCAGCAGGTGGCATGGTGATTAAGGTGCTGGATCCCACATGACCAACTTTACAGTTCAAGTCCTGGACCTGGCAGCCTGCAAAACATTCCAAGCACATGTGTGTACATGCCCCAAACCCCAAGAGGAGAATGAGGAGAAGGGATTGTGGTATGGCCATGCCCCCTGCTGGGGGAAGGGTGATTTCTCACTTTCTCTGTCTTTCCATCTTTCTCCTATGAGGACATGTACCCCATGGCAAAAAATCTAAACAAATAAAAATAAATAAATAAAGAGTTAACATTTGGCCACAGTCACATGACTTCACTAGTGTGCTGGTGACCAGGTCTCACACAAAACAAAACAAGTCCTGATTTGTCATGTATGCCAGTTCCTGTGGTGTAACTATTCCCACCTTGTCTGGTTTTCAGCTCCCCATGGCTGACCAATAGTTCACCAAAATCCCAGAATTTTTATTTTTCAGTTTGTCAGAGGGCACATGTGCCAGATTGAGGCAGGGGGAGGGGGTGCCAAGCAGGCACCCCATATGAGTGTGATCACACCACATCCCTTCTCCATTTCTCCTTCGTTTTGAAAATTTGGGACCACATGACCCCTCGGTATGTTTTTCCAAGCTGCTAGGTTTCGGACAGGAGCCACAGGTAGGCCAGGTGGGATCCAGCCACCTTAACCACCAGGCCATGCGCTGGCCCAGAATTTTTTTTTTTTTTTTGGGGGGGGGGAGAGATTTTTGCTATAGGGTACATGTGCTCGCCAGAGAGACAGAAAGAGAGAAATCACCTCCAGGGGAGATGGTCAGGTTGCAATCCCTTCCCCTTCATTCTCCTTCCAGGATCTTGGGCACTTGTGCTCAGTATGAGTTTTAAGCCGCCAGGTCCAGGACTAGAACCGTAGTCAGCCACGTGGGAGTCCAGCCAGGTAACTATTATGCCATCTGCTGGTCCCTAGAATTTTTTTTAAAGGTTTTGCCACAGGGCATGTGTGCTTGCTGAAGAGAGACAGAGACAGTGAGAGGGAAAGTGAGAAATCACCCCCCAGGGAGAATGGCTACACTGCAGTCCCTTTTCCTCCACTCTCTTGAGATTTGGGCATGCTCTCACATACACCTGGTGTGATTTTCAAGCCACCAGTTAAGGACTCTAACCAGAGCTGACAATGTGCAAGTCCAATGCCTTAACCACTATGCTTCCTGCTAGTCCCAGCCCCAGAAGTATCTTTTAAAGAATTATTACTGGGACCAGCAGATGGCGTAGTGGTTATATTGCTGGACTCGCACATGGCTGACCAAGTAGAGTCCCAGACCAGTGGCTCAAAACTCATGCTGGGTGCGTGTGTGTGCATGCCCAAGATCCTGGGAGGAGAGTGGAGGTGGATTGTGGCATGGCCATCCCCCCCGGATGGTGATTTCTCACTTTCCCTCTCACTGTCTCTGTCCCCCATCCCCCACTGCAAGTGCATGTGCCCTAAGGCAAAAACCTCAACCAAACAAAAACAAATAAAAAGTATTGTTATTTTTTAAATGTGATTACATAATACACACACACACACGCACGCACATTATATATATATATATATATATATATATATATATATATATATATATATTTGCTATAGGGTACGTGCACTCACTGGAGAGACAGAGATAGAGAGACAGAAACCAAGAAATCGCCCCCAGGGGGATGACCACTCTGCAATCCCTTTTTCTCCATTCTCCTCTCGGGATTTTGAACACGGAAGCACATGTACCTGGAGAAAGTTTCAAGCTGCTGGGTCCAGGACTCGAACTGCGTCGACCGTGTGGGAGTCCAGTGCCTCAACCAGTATGCCAGCTGCTGGCCCTTAAAGAATTGTTTATTCAATTTTATTTATTATTAGTATTATTATTTAACTTGCCCAGAGAGAGACAGAAAGGGAAAGCGAGGACGGAACTGACTCGAACGGCCATGTGTGAGTCCAGTGCCTCAGCCACAACACAACCGCCAGCTCCAGGCCCAGAATTTTTAGCAGTCTGCTCTTGCAGGCCGGCATCTCACTGTAGAAGCTTATAAATTAATCATGCATTTAGAACTGTGCCTGGAGCCCATGGAGCATTTCATAAACATTCACTATTCTTTTTTTTTAATTTATTTTTGCTATAGGATGCATGAGCTTACTAGAGACAAAGAGGAAAATGAGAAAGCACCCTCCAGGAGAAGTGGCCGTGCGCAGTCCCTTTTCCTCCATTCTCTTCTTGGGGGTTTTGGGCACATACACAGGTCAGGCGCTTTTGTCCAAGCTGCCACCGTGGAAGTCCAGGTACTCAGTTCCTGCAGTCAGCTACGTGGGATCCAGCCACCTTAACCTCCACACCACTTCCAGGCCCTCTGTTATTTTTTCATTTGCCAGAGGGTGCATGCACTCATCAGAGAGAGACAGAGACAGAGAGAGAGAGAGGTAAAAAGCACCCCTCCAATGGGACACACCGCAATCCTCTCTCCTCCATCTCTATCCTGTCAGATGCAAGTGTTTATCAAGACTCCACGTGTGGGACTCGAACCATGGTCAGTCATTGGGACCTGGATTCCTTAACCACTAGACCATGAGGCCAGCCCAACATTCATCATTACTGTAAGCCAGTCAAGTCAACACACTGAACCTGTCTTTGCACCCATTTCTCAAAATGGGAGCTAGAGACTTAAAGAATATTCAGCTATTGAGGTCAGCAGGTGGCGTAGTGGTTGAGGTTCTGGACTTCTCCGTAGTCAACTGCAGTTCAAGTCCTGGACACAATGATTGAAACATGTTGGGTGTATGTGCGTGCGTGCCCAAAATCCCAAGAGAAGAATGGAGGAGAAGGGATTGCAGAGTGACCATCTCCCCCAGGGGTGATTTCTCACTTTCTGTCTCTCTGACTCTCCAGCGAGGGCCCAAGTCCCATAGCAATAGTCTCTCTCTCACTTTATTTTTAAAGATTTATTTATTTATTTAATTCCATATGCTATTGTTATTATTATTATTATTTTAATTTAACCAGAGAGAGAGAAAGGAAAAGGGAGAGAGCAAGCTGCCAGGTCTGGGATTTGAACCATGGTTGGCCATGTGGGAATCCAGTGCACCCAACCACCATGCCACCTGCCGGTCTCCAAAAGTCTCTCTTAAAAAAAAATAAAAAAGTTCAGCTACTTGCCCCAGGCCCTAGCAGAAGCCATTCACCTGCCGTCCTGCCTCCCAGGGCACTGCGTGCTCACAGCAAGGTTACATGAGCCTGCGGGTGATGTCTCCCCAGCCCCGCACCTGACAGGGAATTACCCGGGCCCATAAAGATGGGAGCCCTGTCAGCTCCCAGATGAGCTGTTCGGCTCTCAAAGCCCTCAGGTAGCTTGGCAGGAGGGGGTTCCTGCTGGCTGTGGCTCCCGCCAGGCCACACCTGCCTGGTGCTCCTGAGCCCAGACCTGCCCTGGCTTGTGCCTGCCTCACACAGGCTTGGGGAGGCGCTGTTTCTGGCAGCTGGTGAGGGGAGGGCCAGAATCCTGGAGGGGATGTGTGGGGGCGTGACCTACTATCCTCGGTGGGGGGAAGGCTGCAGACAGGGGACAGCAGAATCCTGGCCCAGGGCGAGATTTCCAGCCCTGCAGGCAAGGTGGCCCAATGCCAGGTAAGGGCTCAGGTGAGTCACCCTGCTAGAGTCACCTGAGGCTGGCCACACGCCCTTCAGGCAGGGTGTAAGAGGCCTGAAGACTTTATGGCTCTTGGCTCTGGCCATTTCTTTGACGTGGGTGTCACATGCAGGTGGCTCCTGAGCTGGGCTGACTCCTTACCTGTGATGCTCCCAAGAGCCACGTGGCTGAGGGACAAAGGGATACACCTGCGCCACCTCAGGCTTGCACGCTAAATGCCAGGTGAGGGGTTAAAGACCAGCATATGCGCTAAGGGGCCAGGGTGCAAGATCTCCGTGGAAGAGAGCTGCTTCCCTTACTCTGAGGGATCCCGGAGGGACGATGCCCTTCAACTTTTTGTGCTAGAAATGGGGGCCCCTGCAGAGAAGGGCAGTCAAGGGAGAAGGCATGAGCCAAGCCCAGGACTTGCTGCTGATTTGGTAAAGGAGCTCAGGAAGCAAGGTTGGGGGTGACCCCGGTGGGGCAAGAGGGGCGCCCTGGGGCTGGAGCCTCAGCAGGGCAGGGCACCCCACCCCGCCCCCAGGACATTCAGAGACACCATCCTGCAGTGCTGGGAAGGGGGGCTTGGCTGGGTGGTGGAGGATGGGGCTCAGCGTGGGGTCTGCAGCTAGACCCCTCCCCTTGTGCTAGGCCCACAAGGCACTTCCCAAGTCCTCACTGGGTGGGGGTGGCCCTCCCTCTTCCCCACTTGGTGCTTAAGCCTGTAGGCTCTGTAATCAGAAGGCCAGGTTCTAATTCTGGCCTGCTGGACAAGCTTGAGCAAGTCCCCTGCCCTCTCTGAGCCCCAGTGACCTTATCTGGAAAAGAAAATACCTACCCTTAACGAGATTATTGCCAATACATACATTATTTTCCTTAACTTCATTTTTACATTGAGTCAAAATAATCTCATTAAAAGTACCTGAATAAAAATATGTATGAGTAACATCATAAAATTAGTGATTCTGTAATTCAGCTTTTAAGATTGGTACAGAAGAATTTGTATGCTTGTTAATATTGCATTTATTGCAGCAGAAGTTACAAAAGAAGAGAGTTGAAGCTTTTTGTATTTGCTGTGTGAGCATTTTGTAAAACATTGAAAATGATTTGAGATAGTACAAGAGAGCATTTCTTACGACTTATTTTATATCATTTGTTTTCCTCATCCTAAAAAAGTTGAATAAAATCTGTTTGATTCAGTTTTCCCATTAAAAAAAAAGAAAATACCTACCCTTTAGGACTGTTGTGAAGATGAAATGAAAGGCCTGGCCCCGACAGTGTCAGGTCTCGGCACACAGTAGGAGCTCCACCAGTGTCTGCTTTCCAGATGGGCCTGGGCAAGACACCTCCCACCAGCCTCCCCATCACGTGTCCCCAGGCTCAGCGTCGGCGGCACCTCAGCTGGCCCTTCCTAACTCCAGGCCAGCCCCAGAGAGCCCAGAATCTGAGCACTAATGACAGAGCCACCTTCCCCCAGCAGGAGAGGAGGCTTTTTTGTCTCCCAGACCCATTTTCTGCTCCTACCCCATTCTGGCTCTGAGGCCTCTGTGGCCCCAGTAGGCCTACGGGTTCCCTAGTGTGGGGAGCCTGAGACAGACCTTCCTGATCTTATGGGACACAGCCTGGTTTTCTGGGAAGATGGAGGATAGCACATTCCTCCTGAAATAATTGTCCCGGAGCTATTTCCAGCCACTCTCCGTGCCCAGGCCAGAAATGGCTAGTGCTCTTGGTGCTGGGTACCTTCAGGACAAACAGCCCCGAGGCCCAGCCCTCCAGCTAGCTGCCTGCCTGCCGGCCCAGCCCAGAGCAGAGCCAAGCCCTGGCTCGGGCCCCACAGGGAACTGTGGACACCGCTTCCAGGTTCAATGAGTTCCCCCTCGCTCCTCTTCCTCCTCCTGGCGGGGAGACCCTGTGAACCCTTCTCTTGGCTCCCCGTTTAAACAACTCGACCCCACCCTGAGGCTAAAGGCCCCTGTCAGTGACCGTGGGAAAAGGAGGGCCCTTTCGGGGTATCTGTGCCAAAGTGCTCGTAATCCTGGATCTGTTTTCATTAGGAAACGTCAGATAAACCCAGATCGAAGAACACCCTCCAAAACAACTGGCCTGTACTCTTCAAAATCGTCAGTGTCGGGAAAGACAAAGAAAGGCTGAGGAACGATACTAAGTCGGAGGGTACGAAAGAGACCTGAGAACCAAGCGCAGTGCCCCACGTGAGCGAGTCCTGGACTGGAAGAGTGACTGCCAGGGACAGACGGTGGAGCGGCAGTAAAACGCAATGCCCTGAGAGTTGGTCCACACAGGAAGGTTCTGGGTTCATGTCCGGAGAGACCTCCCTGAGTACACTCACCTTGCCAGAGAGACAGAGGGACAGAAAGTGAGAAGCGTCCCCCAGGGGAATGGCCACACTGCAATCCATTCTCCTCCGTTTTCCTCTTGGGATTTTAGGCACACATGCACCTGGCATGAGTTTTACGCACTGGGCCTGGGGCTTGAACCACAGTCACTATGTGAGAGTCCAGTGACGTAACCATTATGCCACCTGCCGGTCCCTCTAAAATTTTTAAAATGTATTGTTATTTAGTTCATTTTAGGGCACATACACTTGCCAGAGAGAGAAAGGGAAAGTGAGAAATCACTCCCCAGGGTGGATGGCCATGCCTCAATCCCTCGCTTCCACTCTCCTTTCTGGATTTTGGGCACACGTGTATGTGGCGTGATTTTCAAGCCTCTGGGTCTGGGATTTCAACTGGGGTCCGCCATGTGAGAGCCCAACACTTTAATCACCATTCCACCTGCTGGTCCAGGTCTGAGAATGTTTCATAGTAAAAAGTAAAACTATATTATTAATATTTGAGGGAAAAGGAAGCAGGAGAGAGGCCTTTCCTGGCAAACACCATGAGACCTTAAAGAATAAAATCCTTTCATTCAATAAATACATATCAGACACTCCTATGGGCCAGGCCCGAAAGAGGGGCTTGGGTTCTGAAAGCGGCCCTGAGGTCTGTTCCCTGAAGGAGCCTCGGACTCTAGCCAGAGCCTGACCCCGAAGAGGTGCTTAGCACGGGGCTGCTGGCTGCACCAGGGGTGGGTGAGAAGGGAGAAAGACATTGGTATTATGCCTGAGAATGGGTCACCCACAGAGGCAGCACTCAACCGGGGCTGGTAGGTGGTGTGGTAGTTCAGGTGAATAACTCCCACGTGGCTGACCACAGTTCGAGTCCCAGGCCTGGTGGCTGGACTTCCTCACTTTCCTTCTCTGTCTCTCTCTGGTTAAATTTAATAATGAATAAAATTAAATAAAAATAATAATTTTAAAAAAAGAACTCGATGTTTGCCAACCCAGTGGGAAAAGAAAAGAAACGAATGCTGACCACAGCAAGCAGGAGTTAAATTTGAGCTAACATAAAACTCCCTGGCTCCCGGCGTAGTTAAACACGAGAAAAACAAGGAACCCTGGAAAAAGGCCACCCAGCCTCGTTTCAAAAATAGGGCCCATCTGTCCTGGCAGGCTAAAGTAGCTCTGACCCTGACGCAGGGGCTTGGCCAGGATGACCCTGGAGGCCCCTCCCGGCTCTAGGGTTCCATGATTCTATGACATGGCCAGCAGTCTGGAGTGGCGGCATGAAGGTATCCACAGTGGATCGCAAGAGGAGGTCTAAGTCACCCACCTCCTAGAAGACAGAGTGAGCCGGCAAAGCCCTGAGGCAGAGGGACCCGGCTGGCCAGAAGGGGCGGGGCGGGGCGGGGCTCTGCCTGGGTCAGCCCTCAGTCACCTCCTGTCTTCAGAGGAGGAGATGGGGTGGGGGTAAGGGGGTGGGAGAGGCCAGGTCTGGACATTCCACCCATTTCTGGCCCAAAGGACAAGGGCAGCTGGCGGGCCGTGGGCTGGGAAGGGGCAGGCAGCTGGTTTCCCGGCGCGATGGCCTCGATTACGGCTGTTGTTGCCAGGCGGACAGGGGAAATTAGCACTGAGTTGGCGGTGGGGGTGGGTGGGGGTCAGAGCCTTCCCTCTGGCTGAGCATGGGGGGCGGTGAGCACTGGGGAACCACAGTGCCATTGGCTGGGCCCAGGAGGGGGCAGCTCTTTGGCCTGGTCAGGACTTCGTGTCCCTGAAGTGCTCAGCTTGTAGCCAGGAAGCCCAAGGACCCTAGTGCCCCTCCTCTGGTGGAGTGGGGGAGGAGATCCCCTATGCTCAGAGAGAATCAGCCCCCTGGGTGACTTGTCTCACCCCCGCCCCCCAACTCAGTTTGGGGCTCCTAAAGTCAATATCGATTTAGTTGTGGTTGGCTGTCCCTACTCTCCTTACCCCTCCCGATGTCCCTGCCCTGGCAGCACCCCCCCCCCCATCCTTAGCAGGCTGTGAGGGAGGCCAAAGTCCCCCCAACCACACAGCATTGTCTGTCGGGGGTCATCAGACACACCACTCACCCCCCGCGAGATCCTAGGGAAGCCAGGTCATCTCCCGAGCCTCAGTTGCTCTCCTCTGTCAACTGGGAACAGTGAGGAACTTCCTCCCTGAGCTGGCCCCCAGGCAGTGGGTGCGTGTCATGTCGCATCGAGGCTGGGACATCACGGCTAGGATGCAGAACTAGCGGCAGGGTGGGCGGGAAGGTTGATGGGAGCTGCTGGGTGTCACCTCTGAAGAAGGACTGTCCTTACTTGGGACTTTACCATCAGAGACCCAGTCCTTGGCCTCTGTGGGCTTTGAGTCCCTGCGTGAAAGGCGAATGGGAATTTCGGAGTGTGGGTAGAGTAGAAGGAAAACGAACACTGCCCCGCTTGTTCTAGGGGGTCCTCTAGCCTCGGGCGTTTTCCTTCCTTCTCATCCTTTTCCCTTCCTGAAGAAGAGGGTGCCAGTTTTCCAGTTTGAGACTCCCTGGGCCTGGGAGGATGAGGGGCAGGGGTTACCTGAACACCTGGAGAGAATGCCTGGGGGAAGGCCGGGCGCCCAGGTGAGCTGCCCCAACTCTCTCCCGCCAGGCCCAGGTCACCTCCAGACGCTCTCCCAGCTCAGCCACGAAGCTTGACCCACCCGGCCCGGAGGATGCCTGGACACCAGGTGAGCCATGCCAACACCTACAGCCACTTGAGCTATCCCAGCAGCATGAACCGAGCTCCGGGCCAGGCCCCAGGTCCCGGCCTGAGCAAGGCTAACAGCTCCAAGCGCCCCCGCGCCCCGAGTGACTCGGAGTCCAGCAGCTGCAGCAGCCGCTCTGAGCAGGAGTCGCCCTCCAGCACCCCCGGCCTGGCCCTGAGGAAGATCTGCATGGGCCGGCCCTACAACTCCAAGTGCGTGGAGACCAGTCACCTGGCGACCCACCCCAGGGTGGCCAGAAAGCCCGCCTGCTGTAGTGGCCCCCACTGCCTGCTCTGTACAGACCGCCCCTCGGGCCCCTCCAGCCCCTCCTTCCTGGACCAACTCATCAAAGGCATCAACTACCTGGATCGATCCACCAGTGCCTTCTACAACAACTGCCCCAAAACGCTGAGCCTGCCCAGGCTCGCTGCTAACTGCCTGGAACGAGCCGCCAACTCGCTCCACCTGGACCGCAGTTACTCCAGCCCCGGCGCCTGCATGGCCACGGCTCAGGGCACTACCCCCGGCACCTCCATGGTGCCATCCACCAGGGGCCCCCGTGCGCTACAGTGCCTGGACAACTCCACCTGCCTGAGCAGCTCACACCAGCCTCACTGCCTGGGCCTGACTCCTGCGCTGCCGCAGAGGCCAGGGATCAAGCTGCCCGAGCTCCCTTTGTTTGGACATGGGCTCTTTTCCTTAGGTCGCCTGCCCAAGTTCTGGGAAGCAATTCGCTCAGGCTGGACCGCCCCCGAGCCCATCTCCAAGCCCTCCAACTGGTGGTGACATCGACATCCCCCAGGAAACGGGCACGCGTCCATCCGGCTGTGGTGTGGACAATAAATTCTCTGTGGCAAAAAGCTCCTCCCAAGGTGTGCTGCTGGGGGCCAGTGGCCATTTAGTTTGGGGGTCACAAACTCAAGGGTCTCTGGGCCAGGCAGGTTAGAGGCCAATAAGTGAACCAGGCTGGGTGATGGCAGGGAGTAGCAGACACTGTGGGTGAGCCGAGAGCGCCTGCCTGGTCCGGCTCCCACTCTCACATAGGTCATTGCCTTTACAAGAGAAGCCAGAGAGCCGACGGTTTCGTGTTAGCAACCAATTTAAAAATGCCATGGCTTGGGAACCAGCAGTTAGCGTAATGGCTATGTCGCTGGACTCCCACATAGTCGACTGCGGTTCGCGTCCCGGACCCAGTGGCTTAAAACTCACACTGGGCGCATGTGCGTGTGTGCCCAAGATCCCGAGAGGAGAATGGAGGAGAAGGGATTGCAGCATGACCATCCCCCCTGGGGGGTGATTTCTCACTTTCTGTCTCTATGTCTCTCTCCGTCTGTTTGGCGAGCACACGCGCCCTATAGCGAAAATCTCTCTCAAAAAAAAAAAAAAAAAATGCCCTGGCTTTGGGACCAGCAGGTGGCATAATGGCTACGTCACTGGACTCTCATCTAATTGACTGCGGTTCGAGTCCCAGACCTGGCGGCTTAAAACTCACACCAGGTACATGTGTGTGCGTGCCCAAAATCCTGAGATGAGAATGGAGAAAAAGGGATTGCGGCATGGCCATCCCCCTTGGAAGGCGATTTCTTGCTTTCTGTCTCTCTGGTGAGCACACACGGCCTATAGCAAAAATCTCTCTAAAACAAATGCCTTGGTCCTCTGTGGGCTGAAGGCCAAGCCTGCCAGGCTCAGTTTGAATCCCTGGTTTTCGTGTTGTGAATCCCTAGGAAAGGTCCCTAGCCTTCCTTGGCCCCTGCTTCCCACGTGGGGGCGACCGGCTAGCGGGTCAGTCCCAGTTCCTCTCTGCAGTCCTCTCTTTCAGGGTTGTTGATTGTAGCACAAGCCCACAAGAGCAGAAAGGCAGCGATGATAATAATAATAGAAAGAAGAACAAGAAGAAACACTATGGGGCCAGCAGGTGGTGTAGCAGTTACATCGTTGGACTCCCACATGGCCAACCACGGTTCAAGTCCTGGACCCAGTGGCTTGAAACTCACACTGGGTATGTGTGCATACAGGCCCACAGTACCAGGAGGAGAAGAAGGGATCGCAGCGTGGCCATCTCCCTGGGGGTGATGATTTATCACTTTTCCTCTCATTCTCTCTCTCTCTCTCTCTGCCCAGCAAGTCCATGCACCTTAAAGCAAAAATCTCTACAAAAAAAAAAAAAAAAAAAAAAAAAGAAAGAAAGAAAGAAAGAAAAAAGAAAAAAGAAACCCCAACCCCACTTATTTTGTGGCAGGAAGTGTCCTAAGTATTGAGTTGTTGAAAATGTCGTGACATATTTTTTGTTTCTCTACGCAAAAATTCGTCATGACTTTTCCAATGGCCCAATACTTTATACATACTTACATCTTTACTTTTAAAAAAAAAATTTTTTTTTGCTGGAGCTGGCAGGTGACATGGTTTTGGGGGCACTGGACTCCCACATGGATGACCGTAGTTCAAATCCCAGACCCAGTGGCTTGCTTTCTTGCTTTTCCTATCATTTTCTCTCTGGTCAAATTTAAAAATAAATTTTTAAAAAATATTTATTTATTTATGCAAGAGGGCACATGCATTTTAACCAGGGAGAGACAGAGAGAAAGGGAGAAACCCCCCATAGGGATCACACTGCAATTCCTTCCCTTCCATCCCTTCCATCTTTTGGGACTTGGGGCATGCATGCATATGTACTCGATGTGTTTTTCAAGCCACCAAGTCTAGGACTAAATTGTGATCGGTCATGTGGGACCCAGCTGCCTTAACGACCATGCCAGGGGCTGACCGTGTTTCTTTAAAGATGTGATTTTCATGACCAGGGCCTAAAGAGGACATAGAGAAACCTTTCTCTCTCTCTCTTTTTAAAAGAATTATTTTATTTATTCATTCATTCATTTATTTTAATTTGACCAGAGACAGAGACAGAGAAAGAGAGGGAAAGAGAAAGCAAGCCACCAGGTCCAGCACTTGAACCATGGTCGGCTATGTGGGAGTGTCCAGCACCCTAACCACCACGCCACCTGCTGGTCCCTGAGAAACCTTTCTGAGGCTAGCATGCGAGATATTGGACCAGTAGCCAGTGGTAGCTGCATGTCGGGGCCTGGCCCTCGTCGGAAATCTCTATGTACTTGATTCTGTGTGGGCCAAGTGCGGGCTAGAAGTCTGAATGGCAGAGCCGGTGAGGTGCCCTTTTCTCCATCTTTCTGGATTTCTTGCTGGAATTCCTGGCAAGTGTCCCCAGGGCTACCCAGCCAAGTTGGCTGCTGGGAAATCAGGTCCCACCAGGCCCCCAGTTAGCCACCATTCTGCCAGGGAGACTTGGGACTGGGGGTCCCACCTCGTCCCACCATCCGCCTGCCCTGAGATCTCGGATACCCCGTGCCCGGTCTCCAGGCCTGCTTCCCGGTCTGTAACGAGGGAAGTAGTAGCTTTAATGATCTCTACGGGGGCCCTCGACTCTGATGTTTCTAAACGTCTCCTCCTGGTCCCAGGCCAGGCTCAGAGCATCTCAAGCCAAGAATTAAGTGCCCCCACACGTGGACTTGAGCCTCCGGGATCCTGAGCCAGGGTTTCCCCCCGACCCGGCCCCTCAGTGCGGCAGTTCTCCCATCTCCTTGGTGACCAATAGCAGCTCAGAGTGTGGAATGGGGCTGACCTTGAGATAATGCAGAACCTGGAAGCCACAAGGTTCCTTGGAGCTTGGAGGCAGTGACCTGCTGTGGCTGAGCCAGTGTCCAAGCAGAGAAGGTGACAACCTGGGTGTCCTCACCTCGAGCTCTCCACGGTGGTCCCAGGACTGGAGGCCCAAGCCCCTGGCCTACTGAATTTACCTCCTTCTGTTCCATGTCCGCGGGCCAAGGGAGAGCCGCCCTGAGCCTGGGCCCAGCATGCACTGCCTTCTTTCTTTGTGTCTCGCTTCCCCTCCCTCCCTGGGTAGAAGACTGTGGCCTCAGTCTCGTGTGTTCTCACCGCACCAGTGACCCCCCCAGGTAAACAGTCACAAGAACATAGGTTGGTAGGGTCCCTTCAGGCCCAGGAAGGGCCATCTCAGTGCCAGATCCCCAAGCCCTCTGCCTGGCACTGCAAGCCGTCTCCTCCCTGCTCCAGGCCTATCTTTGCCTGGTCCTCTGAGGCAGACGAGTGGAGGTGCCAGCTCTGAAATGGCCCAGATGCCCCCAGCTAGGGTGTATGACCCCTGCCTAGGCACTGCTCCTGAGATGCCCAGCATCGAGTTCAGTTCTGGCTAACAACAGGCTCCTGAGAGTGAGAGAGAGAGAGAGAGAGAGAGAGAGAGACACACCCTTGGCAGGTCTCATCACTCAGCAATCCCCCTCCCCAGCCCTACCGCTCGCTGTAGGATCTTGGGCACATGAGCAGACCTGGAGTATTTTTAAGCCAACTCAGGGATTTGAACCGGCAGTTGACCACATGGCCTCTAGCACTGCAGTTCAGTTTGCTACTGACTGTGCCACCAGGGCTGCACCTATTAAATGCTCTTGTTTTCGGGTTTCTCCTGTCATCTATCTCTTCCATGAGGTTGGAGAGAGAGAATCAGAGAGCACCCCCAGCCAGTTCCCCACGCTACCCACCCCAGCCTCAGCCAGCCCCAAACCATGAACACACGTGTGCCCAGCATACTCAGGGGTCTCTGGATGGAAATCTGGAACCTGATGGGGGTTAGCCTTGCCGAGCATCACGTTTCACTGCCGTGCCACTGTCCAACCTGTAATGCTGATGACAGGGCTTTGTGTGCCATAAGGGCTCAGAAAGGGTAACTCCATTAACCCAAGGGTGATGACAGCGTTTCATGCAATGGACGTTCAGTAACTAATAATATTAACAACGATCAGCAACATTTATTAAGCTCTTAAAACTATACGCCAGACACTGGTTTTGTTTGTTTGTTATAGGGCATGTGTGCTCTCTGAAGATAGAGAAAGAGACAGCAAGTGAGAAAGCATGCCCCAGTGGGCACAGCCATGTGGAATCCTTTCTCCTCGATTCTTCTCTCAGGATTTCGGTACACACGCACATGTGTCTGGGATGTTTTTCAAGCTGCCGGGTTCAGGGCTTGAACAGCTCAGTTCAAGGGATCCAGCCACTTTAACCACCACACCACTGGCTGATCCCAGGCATTGTTTGAAATGCTTTGTATGTGTTGATATATTTAATCATCACAACTCACAACTCTTTAAGAAAAGTACAATTACCCCATATTTTTGGGGGGAGGAGAGGTTTTTGCTGTAAGGCGCATGCACTCACCAGAAAGACAGAGAGACAGAAAGTGAGGAATCACCCCCCAGGGATCGTGGCTTGGCCATCCACTCTGGGGGTGATTTCTCACTTTCCCTCTCACTGTCTCTGTCTCTTTCTCAGGCAAGCACACACATCCTAAGGCAAATCTTCTAAAAAATAAAAAAAAACTGACATTGTCATTACAGACTACTATTTATGGAGTAGGCACTCAATAATTATTTTCATAATTATAACAGCTTGTTAGTAGTAGGTAGTCTGCAAATGCACACAGTGGGTGTTCCATGAATGGCAGGTGTTCTTCTAGGGTCCTGTATAGTAGATACTCAAGAGAGCTTTGCCCGTTGGCCAGGGTTTAAATTGTACCTGTTGGGACAGAATCTCTGTCCTTGGCCCAAATTGCCTCCTGGGATACTCACACCTCACAAATCCCTTGCACAAGGTACTCAGCCTGAGTCCAGAGAAAATAAGCATGCTAGTTAGAGCAGGTCCTCTGCTCCACGTGGCCAAGCAGAGGCCACAGGAAGTCCCCCGTGTCCACAGTTCAAGCCATACATATGCAGGGTCCGAGTAAACAGGAAGCAGCACGCTGCTGCAGAACAATGCCACAGCCTGCTGAGCTGTCCCCTTGTTGAAGGTGGCCAAGGAAAGTCCTTCGCACCTGCAGGGTACGTGGTCCTGGTCGTTTACTGAGCACTCATGTTTGTGCCAGGCATGCTGACGAGGCCTGAAACAAGGCTTTCAGCCCTCTCCCCGCTGCTGGGCTAAGTCTCAGTATCCTTTTGTGCAGACGGGTAAACTGAGCCTCAGAGAAAGTGATTTGCCCAAGCTCCTGCAATTGGTAAGTTGCCAAGCTGGGACTCCAGCTCAGGGCTCTGGCCCACAAACAATGCCATTCCGATCCAAAGTGCATTTTCCTTCTCAGTATTTACTGGATGGCTTCCAAGAGGAAGAGGGGGAAATCTCAGCTTCCAAAATATGCAGTAAATTAGACAAAGCTAAGATGCTGTTTAACCCGGGAGTTTGGGCTGCTCCTCAATAATGTTGAGTGCCCTGAAAGGGCAGGGCTGACCCAGAAAATGCTCTTTCCAGTAAATAATAAACAAAAGAAATTTCCTTAAAGGTCACCTTCGGTTTCAATTGCTCGATCCAATGGTTCCCATGTAATTTGGTCTTCTTTTGTCACAGGTGCTTGTTATTAAATGATTTTGTGCATATTTTAAAAAATCTGACGTCTTTTCAAACAGATAATTTGATATTCCTGTTTGATGATTCCAGAAAACAAATGCCGACTTTTGTATTGCTAAAGTTCACTTTGCAAGAGACATGTGCCCCCTGTTCCTGACCCTCGCTCCTCCCCTAACCTTTTCTGTGAACCTCACCCTCTGAGCCTCAGTCCGCTCTGTCCCTCACCCCATTCCTGAGCCCCACTTCACCCCTCACTGCCTTTTCTGTCTTCACGGAGCCGGTCCTGCTTATTGGGAACCTAACCCTGGGAGGGGGTGGCACCCCACTCCCACCCAAGTCCCATTCACACTGTTCTCCTTTAAGCTGAGCTCCACAGGAGGAGCAGAGCCTCAGCGTGCTGTGCCTGACCTGGTGCCACCACACTGGGCAAATTCTTCAACAGCCTCCTGGACCCCTCCCAACACGGCAGGAATTTCTGGTGAACAATTGAACAAAGCCGGGAACTTGCAGGGAGAAGGCACAGGACATTCCAAAAGGATTTCTCTCAAGCTCCCAAAGACAACATGCAGGAACACTGCAGCAAGCCCATGGCTGAGCAAAGAAAACCATGAAAGGGACGGAAAATCTTCTCAGTAGGAAGGGCCGTGCAGGCTGGAGGAAGGAACCAAGGGCCAGGGTCAGGAGGCCTGGGAGGGAGGCCTCGCTCTGCCACTAGTGTCCCTGCAGAGGCCACTCCACCTCTGGTCTCAGATTGGTGGTCCTTGAACACTGAGAACTGGAAAAGTAAACACCCAGTCCACACACAGCCTTTCGTAGCAGTGCTTTGTTCATAACGAAGACTGGAAAACAACCCAAAGGCCCAACAGCAGGACAGGCGTAATCAACTATGGTGTGTTGATGGGACACAGTTTCAAATAAGTATTAGAAATATTATGGGGACCAGCAGTTGGTGCAATGGCTATGTCGCTGGACTCCCACGTAGTCGACCATGGTTCGAGTCCCAGACCCAGTGGCTTAAACTCACGCTGTGCGCATGTGCGTGCGTGCCCAAGATCCCAAGAGGAGAATGGAGGAGAAGGGATTGAGGCGTGGCCATCCCCCCTGGGGGGTGATTTTTCACTTTCTGTCTCTCTGTCTGTCTCTGTCTTTTGGCAGGTGCACACACCCTGTAGCAAAAACCTCTCAAAAAAAATTAAATTAATTAATAAATAAATAAAAGAGAAAAGGAAGACATGAGATCATACAAATACAAGGGTCACAGTGAGGTGAAATGTGTGTGTCTGCACTGATGAAGGAAGGAAAATGCACGTTTCTGAAGCTCCGGCTTCACTCCTTGAACAGAAGTCTTCCATAGCCAAAGCTGAGGCTTGTGGGCAGGAATGTGAGGGGGTGTACGGAGGCCCTAAGAATTCCAGCCTGGCTGGAGGGGAGTTGTGTGGGTGGGGGACATAAGTGACAGATTCATGGGAGAGACCTTTTACGGTCAGCTCAGGAGCCAGGCTCTGGGGCAACAATTTGCAAAAAGTGTATTACGAGAAACACCAGCCCTAAGTGATTTTCCATGAAAGCAAGTGGATTCCGGTCTCAAACACGTTGAGGAAGGCTGGGTTAAACAGAGTTGGAGGGGCCACTTCTTTTGTAGCCTGTCTGGAAACTTTCCTGTGTTGGTGTCCCTGGAGGTGGTCGAAGTGTGGGAAAGAGTGGACAGTTCCCAGCCTTCAGTGACCAGAGAGCTCCTTTGCTAACCAGCATCTTGGAGGGCAGGCGACCACGCAGTGTAGAGCGGGAAGCTTGCACTGAGGACCCAAGGCAGGATCTCAGCAAGAACGCCCCGAGAGTGGCCAGGCCACAGTAGGTGAGCGGGCATCAGGAGGGACAGGCAGGCCGGGCCCAAGGCCATTCCCAGAAGACTTCCGCCTGAGCAGAGTGGAGAACGGCCGGCGCGGCTGAGGATGCGCTCTCTGGAATCAGATGACAACGGGAATGCTGGTTCTACCTCTCACTGGCCATGTGACCGCAGCAAGCCACTTCACCCCGGATCGCCACGTCCTCACAATGCAGGGGATCAAATGCAATTCAGCAGGAGTCGAACAATGATGGGCTTTACCTTTGTCCCAAGTGCAAACCAGGAGAGGGACGCACGCACTGTGTGCCACCATCAAACCAACGTGTTCTTTCCTTTCCGTCAAAACTACCCAAGGGACAACTGTGGGCCTGTGCTCTTCTCAGGGGTTGTAGTTGGGGACAAGAAACAAGAGCCACGCTCTCGGGGCCAGCAAGTGGTGTAGTGATTAGGGCACAGGACTCCCACACGGCCAATCGCAGTTTGAGTCCTGGGCCTGGTGGCTTGAGAATCGCATTGGGTACATGTGCGTACGTGCCCAAAATCCCAGGAGGAGAAGGGATTGTGGTGTGGCCATCTGCACTGGGGGGTGATTTATCAATTTCCTTCTCACTGTCTCTCTTTGAATGCACACACCCTGTGACAAAAACCTTTAAAAAAAAAAAAAAGAAAACAGAAAAACACATGATCTCTGTTTTTATTCTGTCTCATAACAGTACATGACCTTCCAAATTATGACAATTGTCGCAAATGCTGCCAGAGAGAAGCATGGGGGTTTGTGGGAAGTGTAGGAGCAGGGCATGTGACCTAGCCCACGTGACCTTTGAGCTGCATCCTGAGAGCAGAGTGAAGGGGATGGCCATCTGGTGGGAAAGGCCTCCGAGGGGAAGGAACAGCACGTGCAAAGGCCATGTGGCCGGAGCGACGGGCAGGACGAGATCTTGCTGGGCCTTTCAGGGCCTCTGCTCTCCATGAGCTTTCACTGCCCGCTTAGTTAGAATCGGGTCCTCTCTTCCCTTTCTTCTTCAGTGCCACCCTTATTTGCTCTCCTCCATCCCAGGCTCCTTTCACACCCATGTCTGGGTCCACCTTCTCACTCAGTTCTCACCCTGACTCTGCTAGCGTCTGTTTCCCTGCACGGCACGGAAACGCTCATCATAGCAGGCGTTTACTTTCAGCCTCGGATGCTCCTAGGGCTACGGATAACTCACATACTGCCTTGCTCATATTAGCAAAAAGTACCCCGGAACAAGAGGTATTACGACTCCTCTTCGCCCACTCGACTGTACTCCTTTGTGCGGTGAACAACCCGCTCAGCTGTCCATGGCAGCCCTTGATGAATAAACAGATAAAGGAATGTAAGATAAGTGTGAGGCTCTGAGGTGGAGAAAAGACTTGGAATGCAAGTAGAAGCCAGGAGAAGCCCAGTACTGTCAGTTTGGGAGAGGCAGACAGGTGAGTTGCAAACCCCGGCTGTTGGATCTAAAAGTCCCCAGCAGGACCAGCAGTTGGCATAATGGCTATGTCGCTGGACTCCCATGTAGTCGACCACAGTTCAAGTCCCAGACCCGGGGCTTAAACTCACGCTGGGTGTGCGTGCCCAAGATCCCGAGAGGAGAATGGAGGAGAAGGGATTGCGGCGTGGCCATCCCCCCTAGGGGATGATTTCTCGCTTTCTGTCTCTCTGTCTCTCTCCATCTTTCTGGTGAGTACATGCGCCCTATAGCAAAAACCTCTCGAAGGAAAAAAAAAAAAAAAAAGTCCCCAGCTCCTGTTTCTCAGAAATCAGCTTTGGCTGTTCCTGCCTATCCAACTTATTCTTCTATTTTTTGTTTTTTAGTTTGTGCATTTGCTGGAAAAAGACAGAGAAAGTGAGAAAGCACCTCCCCTGGGGGGATGGCCATGCCACATCCCTTCTCCGGTCTCTCCTCTGGATTTTGGGTGTACACACACACACATGCCTGGCATGTTCTTTAAAGCTGCCAGGTCAGGGATTCAAACCACATAGTTGGCCATGTGGGATCCAGCCATCTTAACCTCCATGCTATCTGCTGGCCCTGCCTATCCAAACTCTGTAGCCCTCCTTACTTAAGGAACCTCACGCAGGACTTGGAGTTGTCTCTCTCCCAGTGTTTGACAAGCACCCTGGGCTAGGAGCACCTGCAATGCGTTCCAGGCGTCTCCCCCAGGCCCAGCGAAGCCCAGAAGGCCCTGCCTCTTCTCTTCAAGGCCGTAGAGGAGACTGCCAGGCCGATACAAAGCAACTTGAGAGCATTTACTAAAGATATCGAGGGCTGCAAAGTAAAACTGAGCAGCCAAGTCCCTAGTGCTGAGGAGAGTGCGCGGAATAAATAGGTGGGTGACCAGTCCTCAGGCAGGTGGGGTTTCTCGAGAAGACGTTCTAGACAGGCCATGCTTTCCTGCTCTGCTTCCCGGCTCTCTGTGTCAGCCCAGCTCCTCGCAGTCCACGGGCAGCATCGCCATCTTCCCCCAACCTCTGTTAGAAAGCAAGACTTCCAGCTCTGGGTTAGTCTTGACCAAACATCTACAAAGGGTGGCTTGTTTCCCCTTTCCCTTTGCTCATGAGCAAATCATCGAAGAAGCCAAAGCTCTGGGACTTAAAGGGCCCGAGGTTTGCAATTTGTCATGGAGCCTGACCCTCCATGAATGGGCAAGGCCTCGGAAAAATCTCACCACCAGCACTGGCCACCTGCCAACTCTGAAGTCAGTGGAGTCCTGAAGCCTTCCTCATCAGACAGGGAGTTCCTGAGTGCAAGGCTGTACTCCCCAGCAGACTGAGATCCTAGGAGCAGGGGCTGTCTTGCCAGCAGATTGGGAGCACACGCTGGGTATGGAGGCTGCTCCTCCGTCAGCCCGAAGCTCCCTGAAGGCAGAGCCCTGTCTCTATTTTCAAAGTGGGAGCACATGCAGAAGTGTAATAGGAGCCAGTAGGTGGCGTAGTAGTGAAGGTGCTGGACTTTCACATGCTGACCACAGTTTGAAACTCTGACCTGGAGGCCTGAAACTCACACCACGGGTTGTGTGCGTATGTGTATGCCCTGAGAGGAGAATGGAGGAGAAGGGATTGGGCATGGCCATCCCCCTGGGCAGTGATTTCTCCCTTTCTGTCTCTATGGTGATCACATGTGCCCTCTAGCAAAAATCTCTTTAAAACAAACAAAAAACAGTAGTAAGAAGCAGTAGTAAAAGAAATGGTGGACAGCCGGTGCTGTGGTGATTAAGGTGGCTGGATCCCCCATTGCCGACTGCACAGTTTGAGTCCTGGACTGGGTGGCTTGAAAAATTCACTGCGGGCATGTGCAAGCCCAAAATCCCAAGAGGAGAATGGGCTGCGGTGTGGCCATCCCCCCTGCCCCTGGGGAGTGATTTCTCACTTTCTCTCTCTCTCTCTCCCTCTCTCCAGTGAGCATATGTACCCTGTAGCAAAAGCTAAAATAAAGAGAGGGGACCAGCAGGTGGTGTGGTGGTTAAGGCGCTGGACATTCCCATATGGCCAACCATGGTTCAAGTCCTGGACCTGGTGGTTTGCTTTCTCACTTTCTCTCTCTTTCTCTCTCTCTGTGTCTCTCTGGTCAAAATAAAATAAGTAAATGAGTAAACAAAATTAAAAATATTTTATAAAAAGCTAAAATAAAGAGAAATGACTATCATTTATTTAGCACCTGAAACTGTTTTATTTAAGAGAGATTTTTGCTATAGGGTGCGTGCACTCGCCAGAGAGACAGAAAGTGAGAAATCACATACCCCCCCCCCCCCCCCCAGGAGGGGATTGCCATGCTGCAATCCCTTCTCCTCCGTCCTACTGTCCGGATTTGGGGCATGCATCTGCCTGGTGTATTTTAAGCCACCGGGTCCAAGACTTGAACTGTGATCGACTATGTGGGTGGGAGTCCAGCAACGTAAGCATTATGCCATCTGCTGGTTCTGAAACTGTTCTTTTCTTTAAAACAAACAAACAAACGGAATAATCCAAAAACCTTCACCTAATCCTTGCAACAACACTCTGAGGGAAGTGTCGGTGTTATGCTCTTCTTCTGTGTGAGGAGGCTGAGACGTGGAGGCTGACTACTTTGCTCAAGATGGCACAACTAGGAGGTGGGAGCAGGATTCTCGACCACACCGAGAACAATGCGAACACACGGACGATGTTCGCCCCCCTCCCCCACCAGGTTAGGGGGTCACAGAGAGCCAAGATTGGGTGTCTCCCTCTGTCCACCTCTACCTTCCTGTCTGGAGTAGGGGCGGACCTTATTCAGTGCTGTGCCTGGGGTCTGGTTGGGGCCGGGAAGTTGGCCCATCACTTGGGTCATCACCTCGGCTCCTACAGCTCTGAGCTGGTCCCCCAGGGATGCACCTTGCAGAGCAAGAAGAACCCAACCTTTGGAAGATGTGGCATCTACCTAGGATGTGGGTGAGGATGCCAGTGTTTTCTAATCAGCCTGGTGCCTGGATGGGCGGCCCCAGGGTGGCTGTGGGCCTGCAGGCCTCTATCACGCCCAACACGCTTTCCGGAGTCAGGCTGGTGCCACCGGTGAGCTGGCCGTTTCCTCCGCACAGCTCACCTCCCTCCTGGCTGCAGCCCCAGCTCCGACTCCCTGGAACCTAGCAACTTTCACAGGAAACAATGGAAACTTCAGTTTTTCTTCTCCTCCCTCTATCATTACTCAAAAGGCTTTCCTCAAAGCGCCACAACCACACACCAGTGTTCTCTCCTCCCATCCGCCCCGGGCTGCCCTGGAAAGTTTCAGGCAGCAGAGGGGGCCTGAGAGTAGGCGGCGGAGAGGCCGTGCGTGCTGGTGTGCACTGCCTGTGGGTGTGTGTCTGCGGCGGCTGGTCTGCGGCTGTGATTTACGCCCAGCATCTGTGCTCGGGGCTTTGGCGGGGTCTGCGTCTAGGCTGGGTTCTCTGACTTGCTGTGTCTCTGGCACGGGGCTGGGATTTATGAGAATGGAAGTTGGTCCGTGAGTGATTTATGGGGGCAGTGGTGTAGGGTATAGAGGGCAACCAGTTGAGCGTTGAGTGCCCACTCCGATTAGTGTATGAGAAAATAAAAAAGCACAGGCAGGTGAGCGCGTGGCGAGGACTTTGTGAAAACGCATCCTTACACTATGGGGGAAGGTGAAAGTCGGAAGCTACAAGTGTTCATGTGAGCCTGTGAGGATCGTTAGTGCGCAAGAGTGTGAAAGCGCTCCAGGATGGCGATGAGTGAGAGCGTTGTGGGTCCGAGTTGGCGGGAGTGTGTGGCGCTGGTGTTGAACATCGTGCGTGCGTGTGTGAGCGCAGGAAGGCGAGTCTGAGGGACCCCGAAAGCTGCCCGTGTGCGCCGTCGCCTTGCGCGGGGTGCGCAGGGGCGTGGGGAGGCTTCGGGGACTCTGGAAGTTGGCGGGGAGCCAGAAGAGCTACGCGCCAGCGTGCGGGAGTCGGGCGCTCTTGGAGAGACGCGGGCCCTGCGCGCAGAGCTCCCGCCCCGTCCCGCGCCCGGGCCCCGGGTCCCCGGCCCCCGTCCCATCCCATCCCACACTCCAGGCCGCGTTTGGCGGGGAGCCGGCCTGGGCCGCGGCCCGCGCGGAGGGGGCTGGGGGCCCAGACAAAGGCCCAGTCGGCTGAGCGGCCGGCTCTGGAGAGCGCAGCCCGCGGCCTGGGGGCCGGGGCGGGCGCTCCGGGGCGGGGCGCTCCGGGGCGGGGCCTGGCGCCGGGGGCGGGGCGGAGCGGGCGGCCGCGGAGGTGGGGCGGGGCGGGCTGCGGGTAGGGGTGGGGGCGGTGAGGAGCGTGCCGCGCCGTCCCGAGGACTCGGCAGGCCGGCGAGCCAGCTAGGCTGCGAGGGAGCGGCGCGGGCCGGGCCATGGGACGGCGGGAGGCTGGCGCGCTGCTGCTGGCGCTGCTGCTGCACGGGCAGCTGCTCGCGGTGAGTGTGCGGGGCGGCGGGGTGGGGCTGGGGGCGCCCGGGCCCCGCTCACAGCGCCCGCCAGCTTAGGTGGGGTGCCCGGGACAGCGCGGCCGAGATTCTGGCCCAGGACCGCGGCGCCCGCAAGGACCCCGGTCCAGCGCAGGCCGGCGCCACCTCGTGGCGTGGGGCTGTCCGGTGGGTTCCCGAAGGACTCTGCGTGGGGCCGGGGACAGGACCGGCCCGTGTGGGAGCCCGTGGGTCTCCCGGCCACGTTGCCGAGTCCTGGAGTTGCGCTGGGCATGTTCCGCCTGCCGCTCCTGGGGACCAGGGGGAGAAACTTTGAGCAGGGTGGGAACTTGGCAGAACGAAGGAAACCCTGGCTGTGCCAACTTGGCAGAGGGGCAGTTAGTGTGATGGGTACTCTATCAGTCCTTGCGGGAACTTTACCACGCCCTCTGTCCCCGGGGGGAACTTGTAAGCAGGCAGGCACAAGCAAAGAACTTTTGGGACAGAACTCAGGCTTGTGTGGAACCCCCACGACTTGAGTCTTACCGCCCCGGAGCTGACTCAATCCCTGCCCTTCACTGAGTAGCTATGTGACCTCGGGCTAGCCAGGTACCGTTCGGAGCCCAGCCCCATGTGCCGAGAGGGAACTCCGAAGGCATGGCTGCAGGGCGGCTGGAGCACGGGCTGGTGTGCACACTGGGGGAGGGGGGTCCCCTTTCCTTTACCCAGGTCTCCAAGGTGCAAGGGGGGCCTACCCTACATACAGCCGGGTCCCCTGCTCTGAACTTCGGTTTGCCCACATGGAAGAAAAGAGAATTCCGGGACTGGGAAACCCACCTTTAGGAAGGCGCTTGGTGGGGAATGGCCCCAGGACCTGAGTGAACTCAAGGGGTCTGTGGGCAGGGAGGCTTTGGCAGCTGTGGGTGGGGGCCTCTGGGTGAGCTGGGCCTGCATGGTGAGCCACCCTCTCTGGAAGCTCCCGCAGTCCCCAGGCCTGCTTGCCTCCTGTTTTTAGAGCCCGGGATTCTTCCAACCAGGCCAGTGTTTACCCAGTGACTGGCTCCCTGTCCTTGCCTTGCTCACTCCCTGTCACCTCTGTCCTTCTGAGTCACCACTTAGCCCCCACCCAGACCTGGCCCCTCACAGCCTTGCCTTCCACCCCACAGCTCCTCTCCCATCCCGCCTGGGCAGCCCCCTTAATCCTGTCCCAGCCTCTGCCTCCAAGAAGACAGACCTGCAGTCGCTCCCCAGTCTGGGTCTGAACTTGCAGCTCCCAGCGCTGCCTTTTCCCGTTCCCGGTGTGCCAGCCTTGCAGCAGTCTCTCCTGGCCTTCCCCTGCTCTGCCTCCTGACCAGGGGCTCCCCGTGCACGGGCTGTACAGTGGCCAGTGCGGTGGGTGGAGCTGTTTGCTGTGTGCATAAGGAATTTCCACAGAAATTCCCAGACTGCCACCGACCTCTCACTCGCTTGTTCATTCACCGCATCTTCACTGAGCACCATTCCGCGACAGTGGTTGGGAGTGCGCAGGTTCATTCATTGGGTAGGTATTTGCCAAGCACCTACTGTGCGCCAGGGCCCCTGGCTTGGTGCTAGGCGCTAAGGATAGATGGGAGAGCAAGAACAGGCCCCGCTGGGCTTGTCCAGAACCCACAGGCGAGCGTGCCGCAATCAAGGAACGAACAGGTGGCACCAACCCCCACAGCCTCCTCAGCAACCACAGCCCCACCAGGCTGATGTGGTGGGCTGGAAAGAACTTGGCCTCTAGAGTCTTACAGACCCGAGTTTGAACCCCAGCTCAGCCATTCTCTAGCTGTGTGAACTGGGGCAGGTTCCTCTCTGTGAGCCTTAGTTTCCCTGTCGGTAAAGTGGGGGTGAGAAGTTTGCATGAGTCTTAAATGAGATCAGGTTCCTAGCCCAGTGTCCCAGAAAGCCTTGGGCTCCTCCTTGGCCACAGTGAGTGGGGGAGGGTAGGACCCAAATGGGCCTTAGGGAGCTCAAGACCTCACTAGAGCCAGGAGACAGGACCGCAGGAATCGGTGGTCTGTGATTAAGTGTGGGAGTAATGTCGGCTGAGGCCGTTGGGAGGCTTGCTGGGGAGGGGGGCTGGCGGCGGGACTGCGTGACTCAGGGCCTCCGCTGGCCCGCTGACCCCCTTTCTTCCTGCTGCCCTTAGCCCTTCCTTTCTTGGGGCCAGCCCTGCAGGACACAGGAGTCTTGGGGGTGCCGAGGGAAGTCACGGAGATACCTGTTTCCTGCCTCAGCTGGATTTCCTCGCTGGCATGGGGGATGCCGCTGGCGGGAACTGGGGGAGCTTCCTCTTCCCGGGGCTACCTCAGCCCTCCGCTCCCCAGAGTGGGTTGCCCTGTCGCCTCACACTGCCCCTCTTTTCCCAGGACAGGGTTGTGAGTTGCCCTGGAGATTCCCGGGCTGAAGGCTAGAGGCCTGATGCTGGGAGGGGCAAAGGATCCCCTCGCTCCTTAGGCCGTGCTCCCAGCACCTGGGGAGTCCTGGCCCCCGCCTGGCTTGGCCCGGGCCTGTTCCCAGGCTGAGCTCAGGCAAGTTCGGATTTGCGGGTCTGAGGCCCTGCCCAGGAGACGGGAGGAAGGAGGGTGACGGAAGGTGACCAGGTTCAGGCTTGGAAGGTGAGCAGAACGGTGGGGGGGCGAGGTCTGGAGTGTCAGGCCAGGTGACGCCACAGTACTGGGGTGGCCCACATTCAGGCAGTGCCCACTGTCTGCCAGGCACTAAGTTTCCAACGAACCCTCATGTCAGCCCACGGGGTCCCCAGCTCCCCACCTCCCCGTGCTGCTTATAAGCAGATCTGCACCCTGACCTGGTGTGGGCAGTTCAGAGGCACTCCACCTCTGCCACCTTCCCTGTCTACGCCCCCAGCTATGCCAGTGTTTCTCAAACATGCTAAACACACGCTCACCTCAGGGCATTTGCAGCTGCTGTTCCTTCTGCCTAGAACGCTTGTCCCCAAATTTTCACATGACCCTGTGCCCTGGCTACTCTGCCTGTATCCTCTGTCTCCTGTCACTGCTCCGGCACCTCCGCCTGTGTCTCTTCGCTTGTTCACCATCTCCTGCCTCCCTCTGTGGGTCCCGGCAGAGCAGACCTTCTCTGTTTTTGCTTAGTATCAGTCCCCAGCAGGTTGTAAGTGCTCAGTAAGTTAAACCATAGCTTAGTGGTGTCCCCATCCTCTAAGTAGAGGACATTGAGGCTCAGAGAGGTTGCGTCACTTGCCCAGTGACTCCAACAGCCAATCTGTGAAGCCAGGCGAGGCCTCCTGACCTCGCTCTGCCCGCTGTCCCACTGTGTGGCAGGGTGCCGGTAGATGCTGATAAAAGTGAGCGTGCTGGTCCCAGGTAGCTCGCTCCCTCAGGCGGGGGTGGGGGGACTACGTGCAGGGACAGAGGGACTCAGGACCAGTGTGCCTGGGGTCCTGGGGCCTCCTGTGAAAGTCTAGGAACTTAACCCTAGGAGGGCCATTTGTAGGGTGTTAATTAACTTATGTCCTCATCAGCTGTTCCCTGAGGGGCTGCAGACAGTTGAATTACTCAGGGGCTTTCAGGCCTCACCCTGCACCCTGCACCCTGTGCTGGCGAGCCTGGGGGCCTCTGCCCTGTCTGCTGCTGGTGCCCTGGGGCTTGAGGTTAGGGTGAGTCTGTCAGGCTGCAGGGCTGAGTGAGCCTCAGGGGTGCTGTGGAAGAAGCTTCCCGGGTTGTGGAAAGATCTGGGCGATGATTCAGAGTGATGATTCAGGGCTACTTGGAAGCTGGATATGTGGATTCTGGACCCTCAAACAACTTGGGGTGCTAGGAAGGGCTCTCAGTCCTGACCTGGCTTCTCCCAGTCCTGCGCTAGCTGGGAGGGGTTCAGGCTGGTGGAGGAAGGGGCAGACGCAACCTTTCCCAGCAGCTTCCCAAGCGTGCACCCCCCACCCTGGTCTCGCCCCATCTCCTGCCAGGAAGGGGCAGGCTGGACTGAGGGTCCTAGCCCTGCTGGAATGCTGCCCCAGCCCTGGCCTCGGCCTCTCTGGCCCTGCCACCCCCTCCTGCTCCCAGGGCCTGGCTGGGGCTGCCTGCCCCAGCGCCCAGAGCCGCTGACTGAAACCCAGAAGTATGTGTGGAACTCGCTTCGTGGGGAGCCGCCAGCCTCACTGGTGGAGTCGGGGCCTTGTCAATAGTGGCCTTGAGAGGGGAGTGGCTTGTGGCTGCTGGGGGTGGCTGGGCTGGGGGGCGCCATCATGAAAGCCCTGAGAACAAGGTGGCTCTTTGAGGCCTGGGAATGTGGGGCCTTAACTCTCAGCCACCCCCAGAACCACCCCCTGCCCTGCTTTCCATGATGCCCATCAGTGCCAGGGCCTCGGGGACCAACTCCCAGCTCCCTACCGGAGCCCTTTCCCTAAGGCACAGAGGAGGGTGCCCTACTGCTCCGGATTTTAGGGGCGCTGTCTGGCACATAAAAGCATGCAGTATGTGTTGAGTGAGTGAATGAACCAGTGATAATATGATTAAATATTCTGTAAACGGAAGACTCCTACAGGTGTATATAGGATTAAATTCATTTACCAAGGGGCCAGATGGTAGCACAGTGGTAAAGCAAAGCTGACCCCCGTGGGAAGGTTCTGGGTTTGCGTCTGTCACCTCCCTGAGTGTGCTGGCCACACACATGCCCATGACCCAGGGCTGGCTGAAGTTGCCAGTGGATGACGGCTTTAAGACTCTTGGGGGGAGGGGGTGCTGTCTCTCTCACTCACGGATGAAAGAAAGAAACTAAAAATTCATCGAACAGATATTTCTGGAGTATCTTTTATGTATCTGATTCCACTCTAGATAAGAGAGGACAAGAAGTCCAACTCCCTCCCTTTGTGTAACTTGCCTCAGCTGATTCAGGAAGACAGACGAGAAACACAGTGTCAGGTGACGATAAGCGCTTGGAAGGAAAACCAAAGCAGGGAAGAGGGTGGCATGAGGAGGTGGAGGGGTGGTCAGGAAAAGCCTCTGATAAGATAGCATTTGTACAGGAGAGCTGAAGGAAATGAGGGTGTGAGCCCTGCAGCTCTCTGGAGAGAGGACATTCCAGGCAGGGGGGCCAGTGCAGAGGCCCATGGTGAGCGGAGCAAGCGCTTGGCCGTCTCTGGAGAGCCAAGGAGGCCTGGGTGGCCGGACAGCGTGGAGGGGGAGCGTGGTGGTGGATGTGGGCAGTGGGTCGGCAGGGAGGGGTCTGCAGGACCTCAGCCATAGCTTCAGATTGGCTTCTGAGTGAGTCAAGAAGGTATCGAAGGGCCTGGCATTCAGCAGGGTCGTTCCAATCACCGAGGGGAGACGAGAATGTGGAGGGTCAAGGGCAGAGGCGAGGAGGCCATGACCCAGCAGACACAGCGGGCGCGCCTACCAGGGCCGCGGAGGCCGAAGGAGTGGCTGACTCCAGGTGTAACCTGAAGGTCAGGCCAGCTGGAATGGCCAATGGATTGAGTGTGGGCAGGGCAGAGAGGATCCCGGATTGTCTCCAATCTTTGGCCTGAGAAGGAAGGAGCTGCCACCAGTTGAGATGGGAACACTGAAGGAGGAGCGGACTTGGGAGGAGATCCAGAGTGGCTGGGACGGAGCTGGCTGCTGGGGTGGGGAGGGACAGAAGTCAGCCCTCTGGCCTTCTTGAGCCGGCAGGTGTCCCCTCCCCCATGCCAGGGCCGCAGCGTCACTCATGGGGTGGGTGCAAGGCATCTGGCTGAGGTCCGTTGGTAGCCATGCAGACACTGGTTCCTTTGAGCCCCAGGCCCGAGCGCACGCCTTCTCCGTTTGGGTGTTACCATGGGTGTGTGGTCTTCTCGCAGTCTAGCATGGAAGCCCCGGGAGGGCAGGGCCTCGGTCCTGTTCTTTGCACTCTGCCTGGCGTCAGGCAGGTGGTTGGGTGGTTACAGTAAGGCCTTGAGGAAGCCAGCGGGCCAGGACGGCCCAGGCTCTTCGCCGAGGACTGGGAAGGGGTTTCCTCTAGCCCCCGGACTCGGGGGAGCTGCCTCCCCAGCAACTGCTCCCTGCTGAGACTCAGGGGTGCAGCACAAACTGGGATGCCCACTCGTGTGTGTCCTCACTGGCTTCAGAGCCTCTTCCCTGAGCACTGTGGTCCAGAGAAAGGTGTGGCTCAGAGCGCCCTGCTTTTGGTCTTTGCTCAGCCCTGACTAGCTGCGTGACCTTAGGCAATGTGCTTCACCTCTCTGAGCCTCAGGTTAATTGTGAGATAGGCATCACAATACCTGCTTCCAGGCAGATGAGCCCCCTCTGCTCGACCTGTGCTGCCCAGGTCAAGCGTGGGGTTTGACCCAGGGGCCCAGTGCCTGGCATAGTGCACCTTCTCTACTGACCCGGGCCTGCTGGGTTCGTCGAGTGAATGGCTATGGAAAGGGACTGTCCCTGTCCCCTCTGCTTCCCTTTCAGTCTCCGTGCCCCAGATATAGCTGCGGCTGATCTGTCACTGCCCCCTCCCCCACTGAGGCCGCAGCTGCAGGACAGAGTCCACCCTCCCATGCTGATTGCTCCTTCCTGGAGGGAGGGGGGGCCCACCCCAGGGTGTGGCCTGAGAAAGGCTGGAGCCTGTGGACATGTTGTCCCTGTCCCAGATGTGTGCAGTTGGTGGGCTCTGAGCTCCAGGAGGTGTGGCCCAGGGGCTCCCATGGGTGAGGAAGGATGTTCCTGCATCCTGAGGGGAGCGGTGGAAGGGGCCTCCTGCCACCTCATCCCAACCGAGCGCTTCCCGAGACCCAGGCTGGAGGGGCAGGACCTTGCGGGTCCTCGTTGGGCTGCTGAGCTACACAGCTTTGAGCTGCCCCTCGTGGGCTCTCAGAAGCAGCAGGACTGAGGAGGAAGTCACACAAGACCCAGGATCTCCCCCCACTCGCCCTGCCCTGTGCGCTTGGGCTGATGGGTAGAGACCCCCCACCTTCCCACCAGGTGGGTCACGTCCAGGTGTTTCATTTTTTTTAACAGTTGGTGTCTCTCTCCATCTCGCCAATCCCAGTAGGTGGGGAAGGGGTGGCAGCCTGGGCTGGACTGGGCAGGGAGAGGACTTCAGAGGTGGCCTTGGGTGACCCCGCAGATGCTTCTCCTGGGGTGGGGCTGGGAATTCCCAGCTGCCCCGGCCCCTACCCAGCCCACCTCCGAATCCCTGCCCACCCCTGACTCTGCCCTAAGGAGCCTGCCCTGAGCCCAGCCTCCCCTGGCCCCTGCTGACTCATCCCTCTCCTTGTTTGGCTGCTCCAGTTTTCAAATACTTGGGAACTGGGATCATGCCTCTTCTTGGCGCCCTCGCTGCGCGGGATGGGCCTAAGTTCTGGCCTCATAAATCCCGGCCCTGTGGCCTCTGACTCTAATGGCTCTTTTCCCTCTTCTGCCTTTTGCCTGCTGTGACCCTTGGGCCAGAGGAACAGAGCCCTAGGAGCTGCCTGAGGACACACCAGTCTCTTTTCTGCCCTGAAGGCCTTCAGGGTCTCCTCCCCAATGTCCTCAGCTGGTGTCCAGCAAAGGCTCACACCCTCTCTTGAAACTGCTGCGCTCTCTTGGGTGGCGCCTCCCACTGGGCGTTACTTCATACAACCCAGTCTTTGAGATTGGAATATCATCTCTGCTTCTCATGGCGGGTGCCACTCTGAGGCACAGAGAGGAAGAATGACTGGTCTGTCATTCATTGAGTACTGCCACAGCTGGGCGTAGAGGCCAGGTTGTCTGACTGCAGGACTCCCAAGTCGTTATTCTAGAGAGAGGACAGTCTAGGAGGAGGAGGCCAGCCCACGTAGAGAAGGGCGGCCTGAGCCAGGCTGAACAAAGGGTATGACAAGCCGCATGTCTGCCGCGTGGGCTTCCCAGCTCCTGCTTCTCAGACGTGGGTGCCTTTGCCCTGCCTTCACTTCAGTCCCAGCTCAAGGATAGCATTCTCCAGGGAGATAGATTTGGCTTCGCCCAGGCTTGAGACCCTGGGGTTGGCAAAGCAGATCTTTCCTAGTTAGTCACGGGTTCCCTGTGGGGCCTGCAAATTTGGCCCTGCAGGGAGTGCAGGAGAGGCCTGTTCTGACCTAGCCCTGTGCCCCCCTCAGTACAGGGGCTTGGGTGAAAGACAAATGCACAGCCCAGCTGAAAAGTAGTCTGAACAGCCCCATTCAGTGGAAGATTTGAGAGTTTACCCTTCCATCCATCCATTCATTTTTTCAGTCGTTCTGCTGACATGGTCCGTGGACCTACTGTGTGTCAGCTACTGTGCTAATTGTCTTTTCTGCATTATCAGCTCTCCTCTGTAGTTGGGATTATACTTCCATTTCCCAGATGCGAAATAGCTCAGAGAACAGTGACTTGCCCAAGATCACACATCCAGGTGCAGAGGACAGTGGGAGCCGAACCCAGTATTACCGGTTTCCTGACAGAAATTCAAGGCACAGTTCCTACTCACCAGAAGCTGTGGATCTTGCGGGAGAGTCAGGACTCCAGGGCCATAAGTACTAGCACAACTCAAAGTCCAGACAACAGCAGATTGTCAGGGAAGGAAAAGATCAATTTGGCATGAGTTATCTGGAAGGACTTTCTGGAGGAAATGGCCTTAAAGAGCAAGGAGGAGCCCAGCCTCCATGGCACAGTCAGCATACTGAAATGCAGTGCTGGAAGCCACATGGTTGGCTGTGGGTTTGGATCCCTGGCTCGGCTGACCCGAAGCATGCTGGCTTTGTGTACATGCATTCACACCCAAGATCCTGACAAGCTGGAGGGCTGAAGGAAGGTGGTTGAGGAGACCCTGTGGAGGGTACTTCCCTTTGCCTGTCGTCATCCCTCTCATGTGCCAGCAGGTGGCATGGTAGATGTGCCAGCAGGTGGCATGGTAGATGTGCCAGCAGGTGGCATGGTAGTTAAGGCAACTGGACTACCACGTGACTGACCGTGGTTCGAGTCCTGAACCTGACAGCTTGCTTTCTCACTTTCCTTCTCTCTCTGTCTTTCTCTGGTCAACTTCAAAAAAATAAATAAATAAATAAATAAATAATGACAATGAATAAAGTTAAATAAAATAATTCTTAAAAAAATTAAAAAGGCCAGCCAGTGGTATGATAGTTAGGGTGACTGGATCCCACATGGCCAAGTGTGTGGTTCGAGTCCCAGACCTGGTGACTTGAGAAACACGTTGGAGTGTGTGTGTGTGCGTGCGTGTGCCCCAAATCCTGAAGAGTGGGAAATGGAGAAGGTGTAGCATGACCGTTCCCCTGGGTGGGTGCTTTCTCACTTTCCCTGCCTCTCTGTCTCTCTGGAGGGGGATATGGGGAGAAACACACCCTCTGGCATTTTTTTTTTTTAAAGCAAGGAGGATTTAGGTAGTGGAGGCAGGTGTTGGCCAGAGGTCCAGGAGTCATCCCCATGGTCGCTGCATTTGCATTGTCTGGTGAACAAGAGCAGGAAGGGCCCTTGCCTGCTGCTGGAATCCTTAAAGCTGGATAAAGAATGCAAGGAAGTCCCCAAGATAGCTGAGGTGACATCCTCCCAACCCCGACCCCACCTGGCCTGACAGGAAGAGGCCAGGCCTGAGCCAGCCAGTTACCAGCCCTCTCCCTGGGCCTGAGGTGGACTCCTTTCTTGCTTTTTGGCCTCCCTTCACATCAGAGGAGAGGAACTTGGAGTCCTCGGAGAGAATGGCTAGCCCACCCTCCCCAGAGTTGGTGGTGTTCCCTGGGGTCAGGGGTGGTAGCCTCCCTGAGGAGCCCACATCTCACCAATCCCACATCTCTCACCACCGTCCACCGGCCCACAAGTGCCCGGCCCTGAGTGCCCTGAGTCGGTAAGTAGATGAACCCTCAGACCTCCAGCCTGCCCTGCCCTGGGAGCTCCGTGCCCCTCCGGCACCTGCTGCAGAACTCACATGCAGGGGCCGCAGCCAGCCAGCACTAGTCTGGAGTCACAAGGTTCCTATACTCCGGGACCCAGGGCATTCAACCTCTCTGAGCTTCGGTTCCCCAGATGCAAAATGGAACCATTCATTCACAAGCATTTATGGATGAATGCAGACATTTATGGGAATAAACACCAGGAGCTTGCAGGCTGGCAGGGAGGCCAGCCCATGCGTTAGTCAACACCGGAGGAGGGAAGGAGGCTGCACTCAAGGAAGCCTCTAGAGATTTAGAGCAGGTCGTCTGGGTCCTGAGCCCCTCTCCCCAGGAGACCTCTGGAGTCCCTGTTTCAGCTCCTACTTGGTACTCTTCCTGTGCAGTCTGTCCCTGCAGGCGGCTTGTGGCAGAGGGGGCCTGGGCCACGGGGGAGAGGACTCATAGGAGCGGAGAGTGGGGAGAGGAGCGGGCCCACTTCGCTGAGTCTCAGGAGCTCCTGGTGTGAAAGCCAGGGCTATTTTTACTGGGTCTGGTTATTTCCGTTTAGCAGAAATGGCAGCTGCCCCTGGAGCTCAGGGTGGAGCTCTGAGGCATCTGATGAGTTCACTGGAGGGGAGCAGGCCTGAGCTTCCAGGTCCCCTTCCCCTCTCTCTCCCCTTGCTCCTGGGCTGGGGGTGAGGGGGAGGCCTGATCAGCTCAGGTGGGAATGGAAGGAAAGGGTTAAACCTGGTCTCCCACCTCCCAGGTGGGGATGAAGGAGAGGGGAAGAGGGAGAAGGGAAGGCTGGGGGCTGGGCAGGAATTCGAGATAAGATCAAAGCTTCAGCCTGCCTGGGCCTCACCTGGGTTTCACCTGAGCAGCTGAAGGGTATTCTCTGAGCCCTGGAGGAGGGGAAGGTGGCTTCCCAGGGGAGGAGGTTATAGGTTCGCCTTCCTCTTCTCCCCTTGAGCACTCTCAAAGGCTCCGACTCACACTTCAGGTGCCCCCACCTGACCCACCTCAGTCTCCCAGGAGGCCCGCCTCTTGCCCTGATGGGCACTTCCCGAGCTCCAGCCCCCTTTCCAGCTGTCTGGCTGCTGGGGTTTCCAAACCAGGGTAGTTCCAGGTTTCCAAATCCAGGACTCTGGAGGGAGCTGGAGGACTTCTGACAGGCCAGATGGAGCCTAGAGGCCCCCTGATGTGGCCGTGAGCCCCTATCCCTCAGTTCATAAGTTCATAGGCTGTTTCTGGCCGGCATCATGGGCCGCAGGCAGAGCCCCGAGTGTCCTAGCTCTGTCCCTTCCCACTGTGGGAGCCTGGCTGGTGAGTGAGCCTCCCTGAGCCTCCCTGGCCAGGGGGAAGGACGGCAGGGACTCAGCATCTCGGGGAGATAGGGGAGATAAGCGGTCATGCAGATTGCCTCCAGTCAGAGCAAGCGGTTGACCAATCACCAGAGCCCTTACTTGGTGGTCCTCTTTCCCCCTTCGGAACTGCCCCGGGTAAATATGGTAACGAGTGAGTGAGTGAAGAAGGCCGGAGCCCTTCAGTGCTCTCCAGGCACCTCCTGGCCCCCCTGCCCCATGTAGCTCCAGCCTTCCATGACGGCCAGTCAGCTGGTGGTCCTGGCTCCCACCTCTAGGCCCAGCTGTACGGCTGGACAAGTGGCCTGGGACGTACCAGCTGGGAGGAGCTGCTTCTGGGGTGCCGCAGCCAGGCCTCCTGCCTGGGCTCTCCACCCTGGCTATGCCCAGGTTAATGATTACTCTGGGCAGTGGGAAGGTGGGGAGAGGGAGGCCCGCCCAACTGCCCAGCTCTTTAACCACTGGTTGCACCCAAGGTATGTCAGCCACCTGGGTGTTCCCTGCTTTAACGTGTCAGCTCTGCTCTGGGGCGCATGGGTGCTTGGAGCCCCAGATTGACGGGCACGTTGTGCTCTCTGGTCCTGGGCACACTTGGGGCCCACAGGATCTAGGTGAAATGTCAACTACTGGATAATAGCAGGTCCCTGTGGTGTGGGGTCCGTGTGCGAGCAGACCCCACAATAAGAAAAGAGGGTAGCAAGCTGCTTCCAGCCCAGAGGAGCCTTGGCACCCCTCCTCTCCCAGGCTCAGAACCTGTGGCAGAGTTCCAGGGGGAAGGTAATATAATCTTCTGGGCTTTGGGACAGCTAGGCATGACTTCCAACCCCGCTTTGCCAAGTTCTGGGCTGTGGGACCTTGGGCAGGTCGCTTCACCTTTCTGAGCACCTGCTTTTTATCTGAAAGGACTGCTGATCCCTTCTCTGCCTGTGAGCCAGCCAAGGCAGGGGAAGTATTTAGCTCTTAATTAATACCTGGGGACTGGTGGCAATGATTGGCTTGGTGTTCCAGTTAGGAGAAAGAGAAAGTTGAATTGTAGGCAGCAGTAGCCTGTGGGATAACGGGGAGGGTTTGAGCGGCGTGGAAGGGAGAGCCCAGGGACAAGTGTGAAGACGAGTAGGAGAGGGATGGGGTGGTCAAGAGCAGGGGCTTGGAGGGGTCTCGGTCACCCTAGGCCTCGTCAGTTCTGCTAGCCTGGGTTGCTCCCTGGGCCTGGCCCTGAGGCTGGCGCGGGCCGAGAGTGGGGGAGGTGGGAGGACTGTTTATTTTGATAACATTAGGGCATTTTCCCCTGTTGGCAGCTGCTATTTTGAGAGCCCTGAAGAGCAGGGGCTATGGTTAAATTAGGTAATGTTGCTGCAGAGGAATGTGTGAAGCGGTCGGTCGGTGTGCTGGGGCTGCAGGGAGAGGACACTCCATATAAAATGAAACTGCAGCTTGGAGAGGAGCAACTCGGCCGCTTTATAAGGTGATGAGGGGGAGGCTGCTGGACGCCGTTGCTGGGGGAGTGGAGAGGATGACCACAGCCTCTTTCTGGGGAGCCTGGGCGCGTGCCCAGAGCCTGGCGGACCCAGCAAGGAGCCAGTGACAGGGCTGGTGTGTCCTCACCAGCCGGTGGGGCTGGGGTGGTGTGATGCCTGGGAAGGACGGGTTGGCAGACTTGGCCGGAGTCTGCTGCTGCCTCTTTCTAGGGTGCTTTCGGTGAGCCACGTGACCTCACTAGCTCTCAGTATGAACAGCAGTGAAAGAAATGCTGCAGTTCTAGGGGGGTTTCTCACAGATTCGACTGCAAGAAGAAAAAGCATAGCTAGCTCCTGTGGGCCTACTGTGCGCAGGGCACCATTCCAATCACCTATGTCCTTAGAGCTGCAAGGGTGGTCCATGTCCCAGCATTCAGGTTTCTCCTGTGAGTTCATCAGAAATGCATCTCGGCCCCGCCCAGACCTGGTGACTAACGAGACCCCGGGTGATTTGTGGGTACGTTCAGGCTGGAGAAGGCGCTGACCCACATGGTCCCCCTTCATCCTGAACACCACTGTGTGATGTGGGGACGGTCATGAACAGACGCTCCGTGTGCACTCATTCTTTTCCCGTATCCTCTCTTGGACTGGGCTTCAGAGGGGAGTGGGATGTCAAAGCCCCTGGCAGGCCTGGGAAGAAAGTCCAGCCTGTTACCACCCCTGAGGCGTAACCACACACTCCTCCTGCGCATGGGCTCAGCACAGCTGCCAGGCCATCTCCCTAAGGTCATTCTGTACCCCCCGTCCTTGGGGAAAGATGGGCCCAGGGCAGGGGTTCCCCACTGATGAGGTGTGTGGTGCAGACAGCGGCCATGTGTGTCAGTCCGACTGGGGAGGAGCAGGCAGCAGGGAGGCCCGTGGGAACGGCTGTCCTGCCTCAGTTAACTTCCCTCACCAGAACATCCAGGACCTGGCCAATGTAGTAACAGATTCTTGGAGAACACCTACTATGTGACCGGCTCTGGGGAAGTATCCTGAATTCCCCCCAGTTGTGTAAACCCTTAAGATTATACAGAGTAAAAGAGAAAAACCTGTTGCTGTCGTATTCATCACTTCCCATCAGCACACACTGTGTTAAGCACTCGACTGGCATTCTTTCTTTTAGCTATTTATTTTTAAAAATTTATTCATTTAATTTTTTTCTTTTAAAGAATTATCCATTTAATTTTATTCACCATTATCATTTCTTTTTTTTTTTTTTTTTTTTGGAGAGGTGTTTGCTATAGGGCGCGTACACTCACCAGACAGAGAGAAACGGAGAGACAGAAAGCGAGAAATCACCCCCCACCCCGGGGGGGGATGGCCACACCTCAATCCCTTCTCCTCCATTCTCCTCTTGGGATCTTGGGCACGCACGCACATGCGCCCGTCGTGTTTAAGCCACCGGGTCCAGGACTTGAACCGTGGTTGGCTACGTGGGAGTCCAGCGACATAGCCGTTACGCTAACTGCTGGTCCCGAACCATTATCATTTCTTTAGTTTGACCAGAGAGAGGAAAAGTGAGAAAACAAGCTGCCAGGTCTGGGACCCGAATTGGCGGTTGACCGTGTGGGCATCCAGCAACCCAATCACCATGCCACCTGTCAGCCCCTGTTTATTTAATTTTTGAAGTTATTATTCTTTCAAAATTTTTTTTGCTATTGGGCACATGTACTCACCAGAGAGAGGCACAGAGAGACAGACAGACAGAGAGGGAAAGTGGGAAGCAAGCCGCTGGGTCTGGAACTTGAACTGCAGTTGGCCATATGGGAGTCCAGCATCCTAATCACCACACCATCTGCTGGCCCTAGATATTTAATTTCAACCTAAATCTTCTCTATAAAATAGTGGTAATAATAACCACACCTATTCCATCGTTGTTACGATGATGACTTAATGTTTGTGAAGTATCTGGCATGTAATATTTGTTAAATATAAAAGTACAAATCATCTCTCAACAAGGCAGGTACTTATTTTCCTCACTTTACAGATGTACAAATTGAGGTCCAGAGACCAGCAGATGGTGTGATGGTTATGTCACTGGACACCCACATGGCTGACCGTGGTTCAAATCCCGGATCCGGCAGCTTGAAACTCATGCTGGGCATGTGTGTGTGCATGCCCAAGATCTCAGGAGTTGAATGGAGGAGAAGGGATGGTGGGATGGCCAGCCCCTTGGGAGGTGATTTCTCAATTTCTGTCTCTCCCTTTCTCTGTCTCTCTGGTAAGCACACGTAGCCTATAGCAAAAATCCCCATTTTCCCACCCCCCACACACACACACAAAAGGAAAATTTGAGGTCCAGAGCAGGGAAGTGACTCATGAGGACCATGGGAGATTGGGGCAGGGCCATAAGAAACTGAATTTCCAAATTTGTAAACTGATATTATAATTAAATTCAGCTTAGTCAATATTTGCTTCTTATTATATTCTGGGCATTAGAAGGTATCTAAAGCTTAAAAAAATAATAATAAGAGACCAGGACCAGCTGATGATATGGTGATTAAGGAGGTTGGATCCCACATGGCTGACTGTGCAGTTACAGTCCCGGACCTGGAGGCTTAAAAAACATGCTGGTGGGACCAGCAGCTGGCATAATGGCTGTGTCGCTGGACTCCCATGTAGTCAACCACAGTTCGAGTCCTGACCCTGGTGGCTTCAACTCACAGTGGGTGCGTGTGCGTACATGCCTAAGATCCCAAGAGGAGAGTGGAGAAGAAGGGATTGCGGCATGGCCATCCCCCCTGGGGGGTGATTTCTCACATTCTGTCTCTCTGTCTCTCTCTGCCTTTCTGGCGAGCGCATGCACCCTATAGCAAAAACCTCTATAAATAAATAAATAAATAAATAAATAAATAAAAATAAATAAATATTGGTTTTCTTGACCAAAAATGAAGATTTTCTGCTGAGACTTCCCCCTCCAGACTCATTTCTAGTGGACAGTGATAGCTCTGTGTCTCTTTCTCTCCATTTCTCTCTGTCTCTCTCTGTCTCGCTAAATTAAAAAAAAATGATAAAATGCTGGGTGCATGTGTGCCCAAAATCCTGAGAGGAGAATAGAGAAGGAATTGTACCATGGTGGTCCCCCTTAGGGGGTGCTTGCTTGCTTTCTCTCTCTCTCTGTCTCTGTCACTCTCAGGCAAACACATTTACCATATAGCAAAAAAAGAAGAAAAAAACCAAACCAGCCTGGTGTATGTCCCCCAAGGAGCAGGAGAGTAGAAGCAATGACTCGCATGACTATAACTAAGACCATATCTATAGGCCCATATGTTAGAAATGAGGGCCTCCAGATGTGCAAGGACGAGAGGTGTCTATGTGGAGTCCAGGGAGACTGCAGAGTGGAGGTGGTGATTGTGTTTAACCTTGAAGGGTGGATGAGTAGATTAGATTGGGAGGCATGGGAACAGCATTCCAGAAGAGGGAAGAGCACGCATAAAGGCCCAGAGATAGGCAGTTGTGCCTGTGTGCCCCTGAGTGGGTGCCATCCAGTTCTCGGGAGCCCGGAGGGCCATCTGGTGTGTTATCAGATATAAGGGGGAGGCCAGCCCAGCTTTCTTGCCATTGATTTCCAGTGTCTTCAGACGTGGCTCCTCAACCAGCTGGGATTATTCCTTCATCACTCTGCCCTTTCTTCATGTCAGAAAATCAAAGACCTTGGGACCAGCAGTTAGTGTAATGGCTATGTTGCTGGACTCCCGTATAGTCGACTGTGGTTCGAGTCCCGGACCTGGCAGCTTAAACTCACACCGGGTGTGTGTGTGTGCGTGCCCAAGATCCCGAGAGGAGAATGGAAGAGAAGGGATTGCGGCGTGGCCACCACCCCTGGGGGGCGATTTCTCGCTTTCTGTCTCTCTGTCTCTCTCTTTCTGGCAGCGCACGCGCCCTATAGGAAAAAACCTCTACGAAGAAAAAGAAAAGCAAAGACCTTTATAAATGGCCCGTCAGAACTTCTGGTCTGTGTGGGAATAACCCATGGAGCTGACAGAGTTCGGGCCAGAGGCAAAGACGTGTGATGCCTTGATTAAGTAGGCGGCCTTGTCACCTGCTCTTGTGCCGTTTGCACTCGTCTTCTTCCAGCATTGACTATAAGCTGGCGGGGGGGCATGGAGGTGGAGCCAGGCCTGCGTTCTGGTTTCGCCTCTCTGGCCTACCAGCTGTGCAGTCTCAGGTGAGCCTCAGTTTTCCCCTTCGTAAAATGCAGATAGCTCTACCTCCAAGCTTGGCTTAAGGATCAATGCTGGTGTAATCTGCACTTCCCAATATGTCTTGTGACTATTCAATATGAAATTTAATGAAATAACAACATTATAAAGTGTAAGTATTGGGGCCAGCAGGTGATATAGTAAAGGCGCTGGACTCCCTCATGGTCGACCATGATTTGAGTCCTGAACCCAGTGGCTTGAAACTCACACAGAGCATGTGTGCGTGCATGCCCAAAATCCCAAGAGGAGAATGGAGGAGAAGAGACTGGTGTGGCCATCCTCCTGGGGGAAATTTTTTGCTTTCTATCTCTGTCTTCAGTGAGCACATGTGTCTTATAGCAAAAATTTCTCAGGGAAAAAAAGTTCTAAGTACTAGTAAGAAGTGTTTATCGTGGCCAGCAGATGGTGTAGCAGTTACATTATTGGACTCCCACATGGCCAACCATTGTTTGAGTCCCGGACCCGGTGGCTTCACATTCATGCTGGGCACGGGTGCGACCATGCCCAAGATCCTGGGAGCAGAATGAAGGAGAAGGGATTGCAGCAACCATCCCCCGCCCCGGGTGATTTCTCTTTCTCTCTCCTTGTCTTTGTCTCTCTCGGGTGAGCACGTGTACCCTAAGGCAAAAACCTCTTAAAAATAGGAAGCGTTTCTCAGTTGCCCTAGTGGCTGCACATGGCCTGTGACCACCTCAGTGAACGTTCCCCGTCGCCTGCCCTGGTGAAGAGGTCCCGGGGACATTGCTGGTGTCTGAGTTACCGTGCGCCCAGTAAGGCGTGCCGTTGTCATGATTGCTGGCTCCCTGTCCCAGTCGGGACCCCGAGGGCCTTGCTGGTGACAGACAGGGTTGCCCTGTGCTCAGCAGCTGGGAGCAGTCGTCCCGCTCTCCCCCATGTCAGGCACCACTCGTAACGTTAAAGAATCCGTGACTTGGCCCTATGCGGCCCCCTTCCCCCTTAACTGCCCACCCGTGCCCTCCACCCATCTCCCTGTTCAGCTGCTGTCACCTGGACTGCCCGGTCCCAGGTGGCTTGCCCTGGCAGTCCCCAGCTCCCAGAGCCCCTGGGCAGAGTGGAGATGATGTTTTGTTGTGACGGGGGCAGTGGGCAGCCTGCCCGCTCTAACACGCTGTATCTGGGCGCCAGGCATGCTGTTTGCACTTGGCTGGGCCTCGGGACTGGCCCGGTGCCAGCAAGGGCTGGCCTGCTTTGGCACCTCTGGTAACAAAGGCCGGCCACAGGCCTCTGCCTGCCAGGAACACAAGGAGCTGTGCCTGGGCCGGGTCCTGATGGCGAAGGGGCATGCCTGACACCCAGAGTCAGAGTGCCGGACAGATGCCTGGGTGCAGACTAGGGGTGAGGCGGGGTGTAGGCTCTCGGGAGCAGGCTGGAGGCCACCTGGACAGTGCGGGCTGCAGGGTCTGCATCAGCATCCACGCCTGGCGCGAGGAGCTGCGGGCCTGAGATGCCAGCCAAGCCCAGGTCCCCCCAGCACATGCTGTCCCCTCCACCTTTTTTTGGCCTCCTTTCCAAGGTGGAGGCAGCAGGCATCGCAGGGCCATCCACGAGGCAGCTGGGAGGTGTAGACTGTGAGGTCACATGGCCAGTCTGGGGAGTCGGAGGCCTGACCCCAGCGCCCTCCACATGTCTCTCATTTTATCTCTCCCCACAGGAGCACTGAGGGGACTAGACGCTGGTCACTCAGCTGAGGAGGGTCAGATCCTGGCCCTGCCCCCCGCCCCTTCCGGGCCCTGGGACAGGCCTCTCAGAGAACAGGGCTAAGATGCCTAGTTGTCAGGACAGTCATGAGGGTTACTGCCCCCCCCCCACCCCCCCGGCTGTTCCCAGAACCTTCTGAGCATTCTCCTGCCTCGGGGCAGGCCTTGGGGCCTTTATGGCTGCTGTCCTCTAGCCAATAGTGTTCTTCTCCACACGCACCTGACCGCCTCCTGTCCGCCACACCTTTGCAGGCATTGGCCCGTGTGACATGGCAACGTCGCCCCCAACCCCCTATTTTTCTCGTTAGCACTTCTAGCACCATCACCATCTATAATGGACTTTGGGGGATGTGAACGTCAGGAGGGCAGAGAGCATCACATGACCCGAGTACCTGCTTTAGTAGTATCTACCCACATAGTACCTCCCCCATAATACCTGCTTCCATAGTACCTGCTCCTGTAGTGCCTGCCTCCTAATACCTGCCTGCATAGTACCTGCTCCTGTAGTACCTGCCCCCCATAATACCTGCCTGCAATACTACCTGCTCTCTAGTACCTGCTCCTGTAGTGCCTGCCCCCCGTAATACCTGCCTGCATACTACCTGCTCTCTAGTACCTGCTCCTGTAGTGCCTGCCTCCTAATACCTGCCTGCATAGTACCTGCTCCTGTAGTACCTGCTCCCCATAATACCTGCCTGCAATACTACCTGCTCTCTAGTACCTGTTCCTGTCGTGCCTGCCCCCCATAATACCTGCCTGCATACTACCTGCTCTCTAGTACCTGCTCCTGTAGTGCCTGCCCCCCGTAATACCTGCCTGCATATTACCTGCTCCTGAAGTACCTGCTCCCTACCTACTCCTATAGTACCTGCTCCTGTAGTACCTGTCCCCATAATACCTGCCTGCATATTACCTGCTCTCTAGTACCTGCTCCCTACCTACTCCTATAGTACCTGCTCTCGTAGTACCTGCTCTCGTAGTACCTGCTCTCGTAGTACCTGCTCCTGTAGTACCTGCCCCCGTAATACCTGCCTGCATATTAACCTGCTCCTGAAGTACCTGCTCCCTACCTACTCCTATAGTACCTGCTCTCGTAGTACCTGCCCCTGTAATACCTGCCTGCATATTACCTGCTCCTGAAGTACCTGCTCCCTACCTACTCCTATAGTACCTGCTCTCGTAGTACCTGCTCTCGTAGTACCTGCTCTCGTAGTACCTGCTCCTGTAGTACCTGCCCCCGTAATACCTGCCTGCATATTAACCTGCTCCTGAAGTACCTGCTCCCTACCTACTCCTATAGTACCTGCTCTCGTAGTACTTGCCCCTGTAATACCTGCCTGCATATTACCTGCTCCTGAAGTACCTGCTCCCTACCTACTCCTATAGTACCTGCTCTCGTAGTACCTGCCCCTGTAATACCTGCCTGCATATTACCTGCTCCTGAAGTACCTGCTCCCTACCTACTCCTATAGTACCTGCTCTCGTAGTACCTGCCCCTGTAATACCTGCCTTCATATTACCTGCTCCTCAAGTACCTGCTCCCTACCTACTCCTATAGTACCTGCTCCTGTAGTACCTGCTCCCTACCTGTTCTCATAGTACCTGCTCCTGTAGTGCCTGCTCCCTGTAATATCTGCCTGCATATTAACCTGCTCCTGAAGTACCTGCTCCCTACCTACTCCTATAGTACCTGCCCCCACAGTACCTAGCCCCTACCTACTCCTATAGTACCTGCTCCTGTAGTACATGCCCCTGTAGTACCTGCCTGCATATTACCTGCTCCTGTAGTACCTGCTCCCTACCTACCTCTATAGTACCTGCTCCTGTAGTGCCTGCTCCCTGTAATATCTGCCTGCATATTACCTGCTCCTGAAGTACCTGCTCCTGTAGTACCTGCTCTTGTAGTACCTGCTCTCTACCTACTCCTATAGTACCTGCCCCCACAGTACCTGGTCTCTACTACTCCTATAGTACCTGGTCCTGTAGTACATGCCCCTGTAGTACCTGCTCCCTACCTACTCCTATAGTACCTTCTCAGTAGTACATGCCTGCATATTACCTGCTCCTGTAATACCTGATCCCTACCTACTCCTATAGTACCTTCTCCTGTAGTACCTGCCCACATAGTACCTGCCCCTGTAGTACCTGCCCCCATAGGACCAACTTTTGTAGTACCTGCTCCCATAATACTGCCCACATATTACCTGCCCCCATAGGACCAGCTTCTATTGTACCTGCCCCTATAATACCTGCTCCTGTAGTATCTGCCCCCATAGTATCTGCTCCCTACCTACTCCTATAGTATCTTCTCCTGTAGTGCCCCCTGCTGTAGGACCAGCTTCTATAGTACCTGCCCACATATTACCTGCTCCTGAAGTACCTGCTCCCTACCTACTCCTATAGTACCTTCTCCTTAGTACCTGCTCCTGTAGTACCTGCTCCCTACCCACTCCCATAATACTTCCTCCTATGGTACCTACTCCTGTAGTGCCTGCCCCAGTAGTACCTGCCTGCATATTACCTGCTCCTGTAGAACCTGCTTTCTACCTACTCCCATAGTAGCTGCTCCCATAGTACTAGTACTACTCCTGTAGTACCTGCCCTCATAGTACCTGCTTCCTACCTGCTCCTAAAATACCCGTCTCCATTGTACTGCTCTTGTAGTACCTGCTCTTGTAGTTCCTATAGTGCCTATTCCCATGGTACCTGCTCCTAGAGTACTTGCCTCTGTAGTTCTTGCTTCTATAGTACCTGTTTCTGAGCTACCTGCTCCTAGAGTACCTGTCCTCGTAGCTCCTGCGCCTATAGTAACTAATCCCATAGTACCTGCTCCTAGAGTGCCCACTTCTGTGGTTCTTCCCCCTATAGTACCTGCTCATGTAGGACTTGCTTCCTACCTGCTCCAAAAATACCTGTCTCCATTGTACCTGCCTTCGTAGTAACTGCTCTTGTAGTTTCTATAGTTCCTGTTCCTGTGGTACTTACTTCTAGAGTACCTGCCCTCATAGTTCCTGCTCCTATAGTACCTGTTCCTATAGTACCTGTTCCTAGAGTACCTGCCACTGTAGTATCTGTTCCTGTAGTACCTGCTCCTAGAGTACCTGCCCTCATGGTTCCTGCTCCTGTTCTCATGGTACCTGCTCTTAGAGTACCTGCCCCTGTAGTATCTGCTCCTATATTATCCGTTCCCATAGTACCTACTCCTGGAGTACCTGTCCCCATAGTTCCTGTTCCTGTAGTACCTGTTCCTATAGTACATGCTCCTAGAGTACCTGCCTTCATAGTACCTGTTCCCGTAGTACCTGCTCCCATAGTACCTGCTTCCTACCTGCTCCTAAAATACCTGCCTCCATTGTACCTACTCTTGTAGTACCTGCTCTTGTAGTTCCTTAATGCCTGTTCCCGTGGTATCTGCTTCTAGAATACCTGCCCCATAGTGTCTGCTCTTATAGTACCTGTTCCCGTAGTACCTACTCCTGGAGTACCTGCCCCCGTAGTTCCTATTCCTATAGTACCTGTTCCCATAGTACCTGCTCCTAGAGTACCTGCTCCTGTAGTTTCTGCTCCTACAGTGTCAGTTCCCATAGTACCTACTCCTGGAGTACCTGTCCCTGTAGTTCCTATTCCTATAGTACCTGACCCCGTAGTTCCTACTCCTGTAGTACCTACTTCCGTGGTTCCTGCTCTGATAGTGCCTGTTCCTATAGTACCTGTTCCTAGAGTACCTGTTCCAATGGTACCTATTCCCAGGGTACCTGCCCCCATAGTTCCTGCTCCTATAGTACCTGTTCCTGTAGTACCTACTCCCATGGTTCCTGTTGCTATTATACCTGTTCCCATGGTACCTATTTCTAGAGTACCTGCCTCCCCGTAGTATCTACTCCTGTAATACCTGCCCCCCGTAGTACCTGCCCCCATAACAATGCCTGCCTAGTCTCCCTTCGTCCAGTACTCCCTGATACCCAATAGTCACTGTTACTGGCACTTGCTGTGAGCCGGACTCAGGGCTGAACCACTTCCAGCCCCCCTCGTGGATTTCACAGAGTCCCCATCCCCTGCCATTGCCCTCCATATCAGAGATGAGGGGCAGGAGGTACCACAGTGACTTGCTCAGAGTGTGGTGTTCCCACAGAGCTGCCTTCAGTGCTGGGTTCATGAGGTCAGAGCCTTCCCCACACTGGGGGCACATAGCCATAGGCCTGGATTCAATGGGTCAGGTTTAGGGGCAGCTCTCAATTGTTCTGGGTTCTTCCCTATCCAGCCTTCTCCTCCTTCTGTGATTGGTCAGTTATGGCCACACCTACTGCCCCCAGTGGCAGGTGCCCTTTGGCTGGGAAGACCCGGAGACCAACCCAGAGGCCAGCCCAAGGCTGCAAGGGCAGGCAGGGAGCAGAGGGTAGGCCCAGGTCCCTGCTGTCCCTGCGCTGTGTGGGGCAGGTGGACAGGATGTTCCCTCAGGCAGCAGACATTCCTAGTCCGAGGTGACAGGCAGCAGAGAGATTTACCATTTCCGGTAACCTGAGTCCCTGGGATGTTTTCTTCCTGCCAAGGACATGCAGCCCTCCCTTGCCAGCCGTTCCTGCCATTCCCTCCCAGGGCCTGTCTGTCTGGGGCTTGGGGACAGGCAGAGGGCCTAGGAGTTGACACAGGCTCGCAGGTCCTGATCAGCACCTGGCAGAGACCTCACCAAATGCCACCCTCGTGGAGTCCTCATCTGTGGGGCCCCTTAGCCTGGCCTCAGGGAATCCCCGTCTCCATGGAGGGGGAGGAGGTGACTCTGGGGCCTGGAGCTTGGGCCTGGGTCTGCCTCTACCGTCAAGTTGGTGGAAGGTTCCTCCTTTCTTCCTAGAGCCACCATGTCCTTGCCCTGTGCCCGGCCTCGTCCTAGACCCTCCGCACACACGCCAGCTTACCGAGAGAACACTACGGCGGGGGGTGGCGGGGACGAGGCCCAAAGGGGTGAAGTTGCCCAGCACCCAAAAATATCAGGGAAACCCAGCTCTGGCTGCACCCCCTTGCTGCCTGTCCTTGTCCTCTGTGGCCTCAGTTTCCCCTCCTGATAAATGAGGGCCTCGAGCTCGGTGATCCCTCCCAGCCTGACAGCGGAGGGTCCAGGAATGCTTTGGAACTTTCTGTAGCACTTGGGGGACTTGTTTTCCTTGGGTGTTAGCCCGCCTGGGAAGGGGCAGAGCAGGGATTATTAAGTCCCCGGGGCTTGGCGAGCTCACCGCTGTGAGGTCGTGGGTGGGCAGGGTGGGAGAGAGGAAGGGGAAGAAGTGACACTTCGTGCTAGTGCCCGACCCCAACTCCGAGGTTGTCCTGTCGAACCTTCACAGCAGCCTTAGGAGGGGGTCATTCGTATTCCCATTTTAGAAGCAGAGACTCAGCAAGCTCAAGTCGTCTGGCCAGGGCTGTTCAGCTCGGTCTCCAAGCCAGGGTGTGCAGGCAGTTCTGCGTGGGGTGGGGGGCACATGGCCCTCACACCTCCCTGGAATGGCTTCGACTGTTAACTGAATGTAACGAAGGTCACGGGCGTCTCAGAAAACCATGGATGTATCCTGGAAACTTGGATCCCTCTGCGTCCCAGCCCCATCTCCGGGGCTGCCTCTGATACCCGGAAGTAGCCCGAATCCTTTGTTCAACCACTTTTGGAGTTTTGCTTTGGAAAACATGGTTCTTCGTAATTATGGGTGTGTGAGTTCAGAGGAGAGTGGCGTGGGCTGGGGCCGGCTGGAAAGGCCTGTAGCGAGCTGGGTGGGAGTGGAGCGGGGAGCGGGGCTGAGGGGACCTGGGGCAGGCCAAGTTCCCAGCGAGGCGCCTGTGCCCGGCTGTTGCACCAGGAAAGCCACCTCTCCGAGGGCCCTCCTCCCTGAGTACTGCTGTCCGCCTCCCCACTGGGGTCCCTGGGGGCGGTCTAGGCTCTGGCTCAGGCATGCTCGGCTGCAGACCTTTGCTCCAGCCCGTCCACCCTCACCCCGGACTTCCCCAGAAACTGGGTAAAGGGCTGTGGGATGGGGTGGGGCAGTGAGGCCCATGTCCTGGCCGCCGAGCTCAGCGGGGCTGGGCACCCTGGGACATGAGCAGTTGGCAGTCCTCAACTGAGGTGACCCCGGCCAGCCTGCTCCAAATCCCCCACTCCCGTGAGGCTCTTGGCTCGAGGCCCCAGCAGCTGTCAGCAGGGAAGAGTGACAGAGGAGGGCCAGGGGTGACTTCCCAGCCTGCCCCTTCTCCCCCTGCTTGGGCCAGGCCCAGAACTCTCGCCAGCTGTTGTCCGCAGCTGCTGAGCTTTGTTCCAGAGCCAGCACTGGGCACCTCCTCCTCCCAGCACATCTTCCCACCGGCTCCACAGCCCTGTGGGAGGGGAGGGGGCGCACATGGGCCACACGGCCACATCCTGTAGTTCCTTTGATCTTCCTTGCGATCTGAAGAAATAGGAAGCAGCGCGCCTGCAGTCGTGGAAGAGCTGATTCAGAGAGGCCAAGCCACTCGCGCAGAGTCACACAGCTGCTCAGCTGCTCAGCTGCTCCTTGACTGAGGTCAGGCTCCTGGCTCCCAGCGGTGCTCTCTGCTGCCTTTCTCTGAGGTGTGTTTATGCAGGGTGACAGAGGCCTCCAGGTTCCTGGGTTTAGTTCCCAGCTTGGCCACCAAGCTCCTTGGCCACCAGGAGCGGAACTCCCATTTTCTCGCTTGTAAGATAATAGTAGTAGCTGCCTCCTGGGCCTCTCGAGTGAATCAGGTGAGGTAATCAGCATGAAGCACTCAGCCTAGGCTTGACCTGGTCCCAGTGCTAAATGCGAGAGCTGGCGGGACTGGCAGGTGTGTGGTGGTCGAGGTGCTGGACTCCGACATAGCTGATCACGGTTCCAGTCCCGGACCTGGCGGCTCGCTTTCTCACTTTCCCTTTCTTTCTCTCTCTGGTCAAATAAAAAATATAAATAATAACAACAAATAAATCATCTTTTTTTGAAAGACAAAAACAAGAGCCGATGATATTAGGCAGGAGCTTAGCCACCCCTCCACTGCCCCGGGCCGTTCTCTGGGGTCACAGACACATCCCGTGATGGGGCACCTGCTGTGTGCCAAGTACAGGGAAAAGAGCAATGACCAAACAAATTCCCATCCCTGCTCACGCTCCACCCCACATGGCAGCTGGGAGACGCGACATCATCTGAACTGTGGAGGTTTCAGGTGCTCTCACGCACCCTGGGACTCGTATCCACATTTCGTAGCTGAGAGAACTGGGACCCAGAGAAGACAGCAGAGCAGGGGCCAGGCTCCAGTGCTTCTGAGGCACTTGGGCAGTGCGGCTGGGCAGGGGAGGCAACCCTGCGGACTTCTTGGAAGAGGAGATGCTCATGCTGACTGTTCCCCACGGTCTGGCCCTCAAGGCCTGGCGGGAGACGTGGGGGAGGCAGCCAGTGGAGTCTGGGCAGCAGTAATGTCAGGAAGGTCCTGTGGAGGCCAAGGCCTTTTGTTCCCCAGGGCCAGGCCCAGCCAGAGCTTTAAATAACCCAGCCACCCAGAATAGCCCCATTGTCTTGACCTGCAGCAGGAGGACCCTGGAGGAGACAGGACCCCCACGAGGCTCCCAAGCGGGCGAGGCCGGTCCTGGGGTGGAGAGCGGCGGGTCTCGGGCCCTTCCTTGTATGGTATGGGTGGTGTCTCTGCAAAGACTTTCCTTTTGGCTCCGCTGGACAGGCTGCTGTGGGGGGGGGTGGGGGGCGGGGCTGCCTGGGTTCTGCGTGAGTAACGTGCAGTTGACCGGGAGTGGGTGGGCGGGGGGTTCCCAGGGAGGACTGTGCCCTTGTGAAGGTGCCCCTTTGTGTATCAGGGTATGTGTGCATTGGCACACGGGGCCCTCCTGTGGGCGGGCCCAGCCCGAGCCCCTGCCCAGGGCCTCCTGGCACCCTTTCCTGCTCTGCTATTTTGAGCCCTGGCTGTGTTCGGGTTTGGGGAGCTGTGGGTAATCCTGCCCAGACCAGCGATCTGGGACGGGGTTGCTAGAGGCACTCCCTAGACCGCCCTGCCAGCCTCCCTGGATCTTTGATGACTGCAGAGTCTGTCTCTGGCTTTACCCTTAGAGGGTCCCAGTGAGTAGGCTCTGAGTGGGGCCAGCCCTGCCAGCCCTGCCAACAAGGATGTCTCCTGCTCTCAGCATCAGGAATAGTCGTGCCTCTTCTCAGCAACCCGTTTATTTAGGGACTAGTCAGGTTTCTTTCTTCCTGTTGGCCACCGGAAAGCTCAAGTCCAATGAGTTGCTCCTTTCCCAGGTCTCAGGTCCAGCACGTGCTTTCTGGCCACTCGCCTTCCTGCAGCCTGTCTGTCTCCCCTTCCCTAATTTTCCTTACAAGTGCTCATTCCTCTGCTGTGCTGTGTGCATCTTTGTAACTGAAATCTTTCTGGAACGGGGTGGAGGGGGTATGACTAACCGGTGGTGATGGTGCTGATGATAGTCCTCGGCAGGGCCGTTGCCTGCAGTCTGGCCTGGTGGCCTCACTCCAGCCCTGAGTCCCTTCGTGAGCCCTGCTGTTTCCTGGTGGTTCTCAGACCGCGAGCAAAGCCCTAATGTTTCATGGTTTTGGTGTCCTAAAATGTCAAAGCCAGAAGGAACCTTTGGGATCATCTAAATTGATAGCTTTCCGAATTATTAAGCAGTAAAATCCTTTTTTAAAATTATGATTTATTTATGATTATTATTTTGTTTGTTATCTAGTACACACGCATTCCCCAGAGAGAGGCAGAGAGAGAAAGAGAAAGAGAAGAACAGTGAGAAAACAAGCCTCCAGGTCTGGGACTCACATCGTAGTTGGCCATGTGGGAGTTCAGCGCCGTAATCACCACACCACCCGCAGGCTCAAAACCCTTTCTTGTAATTTTTTTTTTTTTTTTTTTTTTTGCCAGTGGGGGCATGTACTGGCTAGAGACAGAGAGAGAGGGAGAGGGCACCTTGATGGGTCATGGTCACCCGCAATCCCTCATCCTCCATTTCTCCATCCTGTTGGGATTTGGGGAATGCACACGCACATACAACACACCTGGTGTGTTTTCAAGGTCCTGAGGCCGGGCTTCAAACTCACAGTCAGCCTTGTGAGTTCTATGCACCTTAACCACCCCGGCTGGCCCCCTAAATCCTTTTCTTTGACAAAATAACAGTAATAGGCACAGCAAAGGCTTACAGAACATGCACTGTGCTAGAGCTATTTATAGTACATTTGCATTTTTATTTAATCCTCACAGCAGCCTATAAGGTACGATACAATTACTAGAATTATCATGCCCAGTTTTAAGAGTGTATCTCTTGCAAATAGAGACAGACGCCCTTGGCAGGGTCGTGTCATGGCACCATTGTTACCCCGCCCCGCCTCCTAGCCAGCGAGGTCGCGCGTGTGCGCTGACACATCTCACATCAGTCAGGATCCGAACCCTGTCTTCCATGTGGCTCAGCACTGCCGAGGGCTTGGGCCATGGCAGCTGGGCCTGCCATCCCAGGCTACGACGAGGAAGCGGAGGCCCAGAAAGGCCTCACAGCTAACCGGAGGTGGACCAGATGCATCACATAGGAAGTCTGAGCGTGAAGTGGAGAGGGTGTATTTGTTCTGAGTATTGGGAGGAGGGGCCCCAGCTGCTACCCATCTCTTTCTTCCACACCCCTCTCTGGAGTTAGCCCAAGGCAGTGGAGGACAGAGTGGGCAACCGTGAGCTGGGCAGACTTCATCCTTTGACGGAGGTGGGGTCGAGGCCCAGAGAAGGGGAGGGACTTGCTGAGAGAACGGGGGAGTTGGGAGCCCTGTTCTCAGTCCCTTGGAAGTACACCGGCCGCCACCCCTGTGTTGGCCCTCTGTACCCCTGTAACTAGCCCCATGCCCACTCTAACCACGCCGCAGCTGGGACCTTCAGATCTTCTGGATGTTCCTAGTAGATGAGAGTGACCAGGTGCTGGGCCACCCTCTCCGTCCCCTCACCCTGAGGATAGGATGTACCCTGCGTGCCACCAACTCACCTGTCACTGGCGGGTTTTCCCTCCTTCAGCACTTCATTCCGTGTGGCCTGTGGCTTTTCTGTTTTCCAAACTCCCCAGGTGGAGTGGAATGTCATGTCTTTCGTTCCTTTAAAGAATCATTTGTTTAATTTTATTTATTATTATTTTTATTTTAAAATTTGCTATAGGACACATGCACTCACCAAAGAGAGAGAAAGAGAAAGCAAGCCGCTAGATCCGGGACTTGAACTATGGTCAGCCATGTGGGAGTCCAGCACCTTAACCACCACGCCACCTACTGGCCCCTGAATGTCGTAATTAACATCTGAAGCCTTACTAAGACTAGCTGAGGGTAAGGCCCAGTGGTTGGAGTGGTATTCCCAAAGTGTGTCCTGTGGAGTCCTGGTCCATTGAGCTTTGTTTGAGAAAAGGGCTCCAGTTGAGCAAGTTTGGGAAACACTAAATAACCCCCCCCCCCCCCATGTTGTTTGAGATGTTTGGGACTCGAGGAACGGGCCCGGCTTTGTTTAACCGGCCTTCCCAGATGTGGGAGGACTCTTCCCACACCTGTTCCTGTCCCCACGTTACTGTGCCCTGGACTGGACATGAGTCATGAGGAAAGGGGGCACTTCAGAAGGAAAAGGCCTCTCTCATTTCCAGCTCTGTGGCCCACAGGCCTGTCTCGACCACGGGCTTGGCCCTGCCTGCCCCTTCCTCCCGCTCCAGGAAGCAGATGAGGAGAGCCTGGGGACGGGGAGCCGGCCTCTCTGGCCACAGCTGCGGGGCTGCTGCTCCAGCCTGTTTTTTCCTGTTGCTGATACCCACGGGAGCACGCGCTGAGTGGTTACTGAGGCCTGGCCGGTCAGCTGTGTTGTGCAAGGCCCCGCAGCCAGACCTCCGGCCCTGCTCAGTCTGAGGCCCCCCTCACTCCCTGGAATACTCGCTGGTAACCATTTGCAGACACTTGGAGACGGGCTGCCAAGCAGGAGAGCCCAGGTGCCAGCGCACACAGTGATGGAAGGAGGAGGGATCAGGTAGAACCGGGTTCTTCCGGGTTTAGAATCAGAAGTCCTGGGTTCAGGTCCCAGCTCTTCCAACTCTGTGACTGTGGACAAGTCAGCTCTCTGAGCCTCAGTCTCTTCGTTTGCAGACCCCTTCACTCATTCATTAACATCATTAATTGAGCGTCTACTATGGGCCAGGTGCTGGGGAAACAGCAGTGAGCAAAATGGACAGGGTCCCTGCCCTCCAGAACTTACCTTTTGGTGGGGAAGACAAATAACAGACAGACAGGTATGGGAACGCAGAGTGACCTGTCACGTGGTAAGGTGTGATGAAGAGCAGGAGAGCCGAGAGTCGTAGAGTGCAGGCCCGGAAGTGGTCAAGGCGGGTCTCTGAAAAGGTGGCACTGAGCAGAAACCGGAGGAAAAGCAGGAGTGCCCGATCGCTATCTGGGGGCTGTGTCCTGGGCAGGGCACAGCACGCGCACAGGCCCCAAGGCAGCAAGGGGTGTGAGGACTGTCGAGGTCAGTGACTAGAAAGCGGGGAGAACACTAGCCAAAGGGGATGGAGAACGTCACGCCTGTGGGTGTGTGCGCGAGAAGGCAGATCACATAGAACCTGGCAGACCACAGGACGGCTTCTCTTCCAACCCTTTGGTGAGCTGAGAGCATGGAAAGACCCAACCCAGCAGGTCAGGCAGTGTCCCTGTGAGTGGCATCTCGTTTCGACAGGTATTTGTGGAACCTTTCGTCGTCCCTCTGTAGGCCTGGCGTGGTGCCAGGGGCTTCATTCATGACATCCTAGGCGGAGACCTAGGAGGGCACACGCAGGCCCAGCCAGGTTGGTGTGGCCTGCAAGCCCCGTGGACATGCAGTGCCCTGTGGTAGCAGGGCCCCTGGGAGCCAGACAACCTGAGAACTAAGCTGGGCTGTGAGGAGGAGGCGGGCACGTGGACGCCGCGGGCACGTGGACGCCGCGGGCACCAGCAGAGCTTGGCGGATAATGTTCAGTCCCCGAGGACGGCTGCCGGCAGCCCAGCCTGGAGCGCAGCTGGCACGTCGTGGGGGGAGAGCGGACACTTCCCGGTGGCTTCCTGCTTCCTCCTAGAGCAGGCAGGCGGCTCACTCAGCTGCTGGGGCAGCCATCCTTGGGGCGCTTGAGGGGCTGAGGGAGCGTGCCATCTGGGGCAGGAGAGACCTGGTCCATAGCACGGCTGAGCGCATGGTCCTTTTTTCTTCCTTTTAAGAGAGTTTTATTTTCTTTCTTTTTTTTTTTTTTTTGAGAGGTTTTTGCTATAGGGCGTGTGCGCTCGCCAGACAGACAGAGAGAGACATAGAGACAGAAAGCGAGAAATCACCCCCCCAGGGAGGATGGTCATGCCTCAATCCCTTCTCTTCCATTCTCTTGGGATCTTGGGCACGCACGCACACGCGCCCGGCGTGAGTTTTAAGCCACCGTGTCCGGGACGTGAACTGCAGTCAACTACGTGGGAGTCCAGTGACATAGCCATTACACTAACTGCTGGTTCCCTTAAGAGAGTTTCTTTAGAGAGAAATTTTTGCTGTAGGGCACATGTGCTCACCAGAAAGAAAGCGAGAAATCATCCCTCCAGGGGATGGCCATGCCGCAGTCCCTTCTCCATTCTATGCAGTAGTTCGAGCACACATGCACGTGTGCCTGGAATGAGGTTTTATTTTGCTGCTGCTGTTTTTTTATTTTTTTAAGAATTACTTTATTTGGGTCCAGCAGTTAGCGTAATGGCTTTGTTGCTGAACTCCCATGTAGTTGACCACAGTTCAAGTCCCGGACCCAATGGCTTAAATGCCGGGAGTGTGTGCGTGCGTGCCCAAGATCCCGAGAGCAGAATGGAGGAGGAGGGACTGTGGCATGGCCACCTCTCCTGGGGAGTGATTTCTCGCTTTCTGTCTCTCTGTCTTTCTGGTAAGCGCACATGCGCTATAGCAAAAAAAAAAAAAAAAAAAAAAACTCCTCTCCAACAACAACAACAAAAGAATTACTTTATTTAGCTTTATTTATTTATTTTAATTTGACCAGAAAGTGACAGAGTGAGAGAGGAAAAGCGAGAAAGCAAGCTGCCAGGTCCAGGACTCGAACCGTAGTCAGCCCTGTGGGAGTCCAGTGCCCTTAACCACCATACCACCTGCTGGCCTCTGGCATGAGGTTTAAGCCTCCAAGTCCAGGACTTGAACCTTGGTGGACTACATGGGAAACCAGAGATGTAACCATGACGCCATCTTCTGGTCCCAGAGAATATGACACTCTTAAGTGGAAAAGCCTGTTCAGGGCTGCTCCCTTTGACCCTCCACCACCTCACGCAAGTGTCCCACTGCTCCAGCGTCTTCCTGTGCCCCCTGCCCCGGCCTGTGATACCCTCCACTCTGCCTGCTATTCACTGTCCCCTTCTCCACCTTGCTTGGGTGAAATAATCCTCCAGGCCCCGCTGAGTTGTCACTTCCTCTGTGAACCTTGCTCAGGCTCTTCTCCCCCACACCCTGCTATGTTGGGGACCCTCCCCTGGCATCTCCTAGCCCCCACTTTCCTCTTCAGAACTCTTCTCTCATGAGCTGTCCCGTGGTTCGGTGGTCAGTGCTCCCGTGTCTGTCTGCTTTGCCATCTTTTTTTTTTTTTTTTTTTTTTTTTGGAGAGGTTTTTCGCTATAGGGCGTGTGCGCTCGCCAGACAGACAGAGAGAGACATAGAGACAGAAAGCGAGAAATCACCCCCCAGGGGGGATGGTCACGCCGCAATCCCTTCTCCTCCATTCTCCTCTCGGGATCTTGGGCACGCACGCACACGCGCCCGGCGTGAGTTGTAAGCCACCGGGTCCGAGACGCGAACCGCGGTCGACTACGTGGGAGTCCAGCGACATAGCCATTACACTAACTGCTGGTTCCCTGCTTTGCCATCTTGTCCCTGGGCCCAGCATGCAGTAGGTGCTCAATAAGTAGAGGCCACAGTGACTCAGATGAAACCTTATAGAGCAGGCCTGATTGATGCTCTATTTTCCCACGGTGTGGAAGTTGAGGCTACCCAGCTAGAAGGTGGCCGAAGTGGCCTGGGGTCGGGGTATCTGGCTGGGCTCATAGCCTGGCCCTCTGTGCACGCACTTTCCCTCTGAGCCCAGAGTCAAGCCTCTGGGGTCACTGCCCTGGATTGGGTGCTCCCCCACTGCTCCGTCATGTAGGGCCTCCAAAGCAGAGGCCGCCTCAGGGCAGGGCTGACTACATGGGAGTCACTCCTCTCTCTGAGCCTCGCTGGCGCTGTGAGATGAGTTCCCCTCCCTCAGGGGTGCTGGGCAGCGTCATTCGTTCGGTCCCTCTGTTGCCACGTGCACGTCTGTCCAGAGATGCAGCAGTGACCCGGAGACAGAAGCCACCACCTTCCTGGTGTTGATGTCCACACCAGCCTTTCCAGGCCCCAGACCTTGGCAGGAGCTTACAGAGCGCAAGGATCTGAGACCAGCAGAGGGGCCCTGGGTTCGAGCTCGCTTCCCCTTCGCTGTGGGGCTTGGGCCGGGGGACGCCATGTGGGAGTCCAGCCTTGTTTCCGAGTCTCGTTTTCTTATCTGCAGAATGGAGCGCCCCGCCTCGTGGTCACTGTGGGCAGTGTGAGTCTTGTCCAGGTGACAGCTCTGCACTGGCACGTGTGGCCCCTGAGTGCCAGCCCTTCTCCTTCGTGGCCCATGGGCTGGCATGATTCCTGCCACCTTCGCGGTCTGAGTGTGAGAAGCTGGCAGGCCTCCCAAGTGGCACGGGCAGCTCGGGCATGCCAGAGGAGGCTGCGGCCACCTCCTTTCCGGCCCGGCGCCCCTCTCAGACTGCCAGGGGATTAAAGGCCTTTGGGCCTTTGTGTCAGGCTCACCCGCCCCTGGCAGTTTGCACAACAAAGTGCTGCCCTGACAGATTCCTTCCCCTGTGCCTCTGCCCATGGACAGGGCACTGTCCACCGGGCGGCCTGGGGGTGGGGCGGCACCTTGACCTGGATTGCAGGGTGGGACCAGCTCGGGCAGGGGGCTCCTGGGAGCCTTATATGGGCAGAGTCGGGGAAGGGACTCATCTGGGCTCAGGTCCCTCCTTGGAGGTTTGGGGGCTGGGAGTCACGTCCTCTGCTGGTTCCTCCATGGTGGGCAGGGGAGGGGCCCTGAGAAGGCGGGTCAGAGCTGGCAGGGCAGTGGGAAGGAGGCAGGTGGGTAGGCAGGGGCTCGCTTGTCCTCCGCCCCCGCGGTGCTCAGATTGTGATGGGGTGAGCTCACTCCAGCCCCAGATGCCTGGAGCCTTGCCCTGGGCAGCTGCAGCCGCCCTGGGGACTGTGCAGGCTCTCAGACCTTCCTGCCTAGCTGCGGGGGCTGCAAGGGGCTCAGCCCCGGCCGGGGCCATGAGGAAGGAGCGGTGGGCTGGCTGCCCAAGGCATGTGAAGAATGTACCAGCCCCAGACTCAGGCTGGGTACCTTGAGCCTCACAACTGTTGTCCCCCAGCCAGGGCTTGGCCTGCAGCGCTACGCGTCCCTTCAGCCGGAGCCTGGAGGCCACCTCGCCCTGAGCCCACACCCCGCCCTGAGCCCACACCCCGTGTGTGACTTCTCATACACCTACCCGCCCCCTGTTCTGCACCCTCTGCATGGTTCTAATTCTTACCCTGATGGGGCACTGCCTGTATACAGGGCACCACTGGCTCCTGAGCCTCAGTTCTTCATCCGTGAAGTGGATGCAGTAACAGTACACGTTCAGTCCCCTGATACCTCTGGGGCAGGTGTGTTTTGGAATTCAGAGGTTTTCGGGTTTGAGAAAGGTGACATCAGGCGTGTGATGTCTGGAGCCGCAGCCCCGGTCAGACATTTTCACAGTGTTACAGTCAGACACGAGACTGTTAACCCTGATGGGGAATTAGGATACTACCAGTTTCACGTCAGCTCAGGTCTGGAAGTGGCACCAAACAAGCTTGCTATAAACATATTTGCCTTTTTTTTTTTTTTAAGGAGAGATTTTTGCTATAGAGTGCATGTGCTCACTGGAAAGAGAGAGACAAAGAGAAAGCAAGAAATTACCCCCCAGGTAATTGTGGCCACGCCTCAACCCCTTCTCTTCCATTCTCCTCTTGGGATTTTAGACTTGCATGCACACGTGCTGGTGTGAGTTTTAAGCCACCGAGTCCAGGACTCAAACTGCAGTCTGCTACATGGGAGTCCAGCGACGTAACCATTACGCCATCTGCTGACCCTGCTGTAAATGTACTTGTAAAAGACACTTGGGGTTTACGAAGCTCTTTAGATTTGCCTTGTTGCAGAGGAGGACTGTGGCCCTGCAGTGCCAGTCCTCCCCAGGGTGCAGGGTGGCTGCAAGGGTTGGTGGAGGTGGCCCACAGGGTGTGCAGGACGAGGGCTGGTGAGGAGAAGCCCTGCGTGAAGCTCGGCGCCTGCTGTCCTCACGCCACTGCACGGCATCTCCCTGCAGCTTTAGAAAATCACTTCTACAGAGAAGCTGTGCCCAGCCCACACCCCTCACTTAACTTTTGCAGGCCCTGAACCCTGGATCCCCTATCTATATCTGATTTTTTTTTTTTTTTTTTTTTTTTTTTTTTTTTTTTTTTTAATTTGCTACTGGGCACATGACTTGCCAGAGTAAAACAGACAGATGGGGGAAGTGAGAAAGCACCCCCAAGGGGGGATGGCCATGCTGCCGTCCCTTCTCTATTCTCCTCTCAGGATTTTGGGCATGCACACACACATATCCAGTGTGTTTTTCAAGCTGCTGAGTTCAGGACTTGAACCACATAGTCAGCCATGTGGGATCCAGCCGCCTTAATCTCCACACCACTGGCTGGACCCAGTCTTCCTTCTGTATCTGCCTCCCCCTGGCTCTCACTCCTCCCCACCTTCCTTATGCCTCTGATGGCTCAGCCTTTCTCCCCCACACTTTCTTTGCTGGCCATGGCTCCCTCCTCATCCCGGCCCAGGCCAGAGAGGCAGCTGCAGCCTCTGACTCTTGCCCCCAAGGGCCCCTGTAGGACTTGAACCTGTAGCTCCTTGTACGGCCTTTTCCTCGCTGGGGGGCCTGGACACCACCAGCCTCAGGAAGTAGGTGCACCCCAGAAGGCCCTGTCTGGTCCCCCACCTGTGTTCGGTGCCTGGCCAGTGTCTGTCCCAAGCAGTGGTTCCCAGCATGTCTGACCTGCCGTCTGGCCTTAGGATGAGTCAGCTGCCCCCCTTCTCCCCCAGAAACCTACAGGGCCTGGAAAATCCCCCTCTCTGCTTGGCCTCTTCCTTTCTGGCCCAGGTTTGCCCTCCAGACCCCTCCTGTCCAGCCCCACCATCCGGCTCCAAGCCTGCCCGGAGTCCTGGGTTCCTCTGGGAGGAAGCTGGGCTCCCTCACGGCGAGACGGGCTGGAGAGCAGGAAGCCTGGGTTCTATTTCTGCCCCTGACCTTGGAGCCACCGACCGCCCTCCTTGGGACCTGCGACACGTGCTGCACAGGCCTGGGCCTTTCCAGCTGGGCCCCCTGGGACTGGTCAGGTTCGCTGGGTGTCCTGGTACTTCTGCCTGGGCCTTACAGCCAGCTGGAGGTCCAGCCCCAGCCTTCCCTCCGTCCTGGTGAGCAAAGGATGCGGGGAGGGGCATAAGCCACTCAGCTCTGAGCTGGGCATGGGGCTTCTGCCCAGGCCCCAGCTCCCCTCTCTGTGCATCCCTGCTCTACCTCAGAGGGTCGCCGTAGCTCAGATGACACCAGCTGAGGGCGTACTCCGGGAACCAGCGTGCACTGTGGCCGGAGGCTTTGGGAGTGGACCAACTCCCAGTGACCTTGGTCCCAGCTCATTCCACATCCCTGGCCCAGAGGCGATCGAGCACAGTGGTCAGAGCTTAGGCATTGGAGCCAGACCCGCGGGGCCCCGACCCCACCTCTAGACGTGCTCCTACCAGCCGGGAACCCCCCCCCCCCCCCCCCCCCGCCGCCCGACAGTGGGACTGTCACACCCGGAACTGCTTTAGAAGTGCCTGATGCGTAGTAAGTGCTCAGTGACCGTTAGCTCTTATTCCCAAGTCGAGCCTGCACTTTCCAGGTCGGGATCCAAGTTCCCTTCTATGGTCAAGTCTCGAGCTCCTTTCAGCTCTTCCCCAGATGTGAAATACAGCTGCCGGAACCTTGCGATCTTCAGTTTTTCACAGATGAAGCCTCTGCTCTTGCTGGCTCGTTCCTTGCTTCAGGCCCTGATCTGACCCTGGATCCTCAGACCCTGGGGAGGTAGCAGCAGGGAAGGGCAGGCTGGCATGTGGAAGGGGTCATTCCCTGGGGTCCCCCCGTTCGGGAGATTTCTTCCCAGACCTCCACGTGCTCTGGGCTCTCCCCTCTCGCTGCAGATGTGTGTTCCTGGCATTTTTTCCATGTTGAATGTCTCTGTGTTATTTCCTGTCCAGTCCCAAGCCCTCGCTCCCACCCCAGCTCCACCTTCCCCTGGAAAAGTTTAGGACCTTGTCATCATCAGGGTTTTCCTTTCCAGACAGTGATGTCTAGAAGGACGAGGATTCTCTGTGCACACCCTCATGGCCCGGGTTGCTGGGGAGGGGCGGGGTGTGGCAGTGACACAGCCCTTCCTAGGTGGGGAGGACACACGCCTTCCCCCCGGACCTCCCATGCCCAGGGTCGGCGCGGCAGCAGCCCTAGCCGCATCCCCCCACTGAGTCCATCAGGGCCTGCTTAACCACCTCCCCAGGGGGATCGTCGTCCTCTGCGCCTCCAGCGAAGGAGGCGGAACGCCTGACAGGTGCTGGTGCCTAGCCAGGCGCTTCCGCACCAGGGTCGTCTTAACCACAAGACCCTAGGCGTGAACAAGAATAGCCATCCTATGTGGGACGGGGCGCCTCGGTGGCTCCGAGAAGGTGCCTGGGAATCTGTATTTCTCGTCACTTAGTTCGTAGAGATTCAAAACACAATCTCTGTGGGCTTGGCCCCGAAGGCCACTAGCCACCACCGGGAACAGGGACAGGCTTGTTCAGAGGGAGAGGAGGGGGGCATTATCTTATCAGCCCTTGAATTGTGGGGAGGGCTATTTGGCCACAGTGGGGCAGTGCTGACCTTACCCAGGGCTTGGTCACCCAGACACACAGGTGACCTTGCACCCAGCCCCAGCCCCTAGGGCGTTCACACCTGGGAAGGGAGACATGAGGATAGGGTAGGTAGACCCTCCAACGCAGGTCCTCTTCAGGAAGCAGCTGGAAGAACGATTTGTTCGTTCATTCACTCATGCTTGCAAATATTTCTTGAAAACAGCGCTCTTGGAAGCCAGAGATGAATTCATCACAGCCCCTGCCCCCGGGTGCCTCCTGCCACTGGAGGTCAGGCTGTAACTGGGTCAGCCTAGGAGGGTCCAGACCCAGCCTGCAGGTTGAGGAGTCGGGACAATCTCCCTGAAGTTTCTTCCTAGTCATCCTTATTAGGCGTAAATTAAATCCAGTGGCACGTGCCCCTTTTAAATGTTACAGCGCAGTGGGAACGAGATGTCCTCGCCTGGGAGCCGTCACCCCAGCAGCTTCCCTCCTCTGCTCCCCGCCTTCCCCCCCCCCCCACCCCGGGTAACCACTGATTTCCTTGTCACTACGGAGGAGACATCACCCTGGCGTTTCCTAGAAGTGGATTCTGGCATGTGGCTTCAGTCCCTCAGCAGAATGAGTTTGGGGGGTCATCTGTGCTGCCCTACCTGTTCCTGATTCAGGACAGGAGTGCAAGGAGGTGACATTTAAGCTGAATTTGGGAGGGTGAGTTGGAGTTGGCGTGGAAGAGAAAGGAGGAAGGGCTGCCAGCAGAGGGCTCAGATGGGGAGAGGCAAGAGGTGTGAGGGGCGGGAACTGCAGCGGCAGCGGTCGGGAGAGAGGGGATGGGCTCTCTTCGCTTTGTTTCTCCTCCTTGGGCCTCAGCACTTGCCCAGCCAGTGCATTTGGATTTCACAAGCAGGATCATTTCGAGCTGGCTGCCTAGACCAGGCTGAGGCCAGGCCAGGCCGGACACCCTCCTGGCAGGCCGTCTGGGCTGGACATGCATTAAGGGGCTGCAGGAATCCATATATGTGCGTGTGGCCCTGGGGTTCCCTTGGGCTTTGCTGGGGTTTGTTTTCCTCCAAGTTACCCAGTAAAACTCCTTTGGAAACACCTTGGTTTTTTTTTTTTTTTGAAGAGGTTTTTTTGCTATAGGGCGCATGTGCTTGCCAGACAGACAGAGACAGACAGAAAGTGAGAAATCACCCCCCAGGGGGGATGGCCATGCCGCAATCCCTTCTCCTTCATTCTCCTCTCGGGATCTTGGGCACGCACGCACACGCACCCGGCATGAGATTAAGCCACGGGGTCTGGGACTCAAGCCACGGTTGGCTACATGGGAGTCTAGCAACGTAGCCATTACGCCAACTGCTGGTCCCAACACCTTGTTCTTATCTAAGGAGAGAGAAGCATTCCTGGCCTGTCCCACACTGAGAAAGGCTCTTCTGCTCTGGCCTCGGCCGGCCGAGTGGGGCCTCAGCAGCAATTATGCAGCGCGGGAGCCCGAGGTGGAGCTTGTGCTGGCCTCAGCGTTTAGTGGGGGGTCACGTGGGGTTGACAGCAGGCCTGGCCTGCCCCATTCAGCATAGCTGCTGGGCTCAGCCCGTGGCCCTGGCCCCGCCCCACCCCAGCTGGGTGCAGTGGAGGAGCCTGTCAGGGTGGCCGCAGGTGCCAGAGCTAAGGCTCCAACACAGAGAATGTGCTCCTGGCAGCCCTGCAGACTGAGGCAGGAAGAGGTGGCCAAGATGGCTTGGGAGGAGCTGTTGTCAGAAGCAACAGCTTTGTTTTTTATTTTATTTTATTAATTTATTTTAATTGTCAGAGGGCACATGCGCTTGCCAAAGACAGGCAGAAAGAGGGAAAGAAAGAAAGCACTCTGCAGTGGGTGTGGTCACACTGCAATCCCTTCTCATTCATTTCTCCATCCTGCCAAAATTTTGAGCATGCAGGTCAGCAAGTGGCATGATGTTTAAGACACTGGACTCCCACAGGGCTGACCACGGTTCGAGTCCTGTACCCAGCACCCTGAAACTCACACCCAGTGTGTGTACTCCCAAAATCTCAAGAAGACAATGGATGAGAAGGGATTGTGGCATGGCCATCCCCCCAGGGGGTGATTTCTCACTTTCCCTCTCTGCATCTCTCTCTCTGGTGATTGCATGCACCCTAAGGCAAAAACCTTAAATTTTTTTTTGAGTACACAGGGACACACATGTTTGATATCTTTTTCAAGCCACAAGGGCGAAGTTTAAACTGTTAGTCCTTTTATTCTGCTACTCTTTTTTTTTTTTTTTTAATTCTTTTTTTCTCTTTTTTTAGCTATAGGACATGTTTATGCCAGAGAGAGAGGGAGAGGGAGAGGGAGAAATTGCCCCAGGGCAGATGGCCAGGCCTGATCCCTTCTCATCCATTTCCCTCTCAGGATTTTGGACACGCACACACAAGTGCCCAGCATGATTTTCAAGCCACACATCTGGAACTTAGACTGTGCAGCCAGCCATGTGGGATTCAGCCTCCTTACCTCTGTGCCCCCTGCCCCTTTTACTCCACTTTTTAGTTTGTTTCTTTATTTAGAGGAAGTAGAGAAAAACAGGCAGACACAGGCGGGCATCCCAGCAAGATCTTCCTGCCGTGACCCGCCCCTAGCCCAGCCGGTGGCTCGTGGGCACATACCGGCCTGGTGTGCTCAGGGAGGGCCTAGGACGCCCACTCAGCACCTTTGCACGCAGGCCCAGTTGCATCACTGCTGCACCATGGCCCGGTCCCTGAAGGCATAGCATTTTTTTAGGTTTTTAGTATAGCACGTGTGTGCTCGCCAGAGACAGAGAGAGGAAAGTGAGAAATCACACCCCCACCTGGGGGGGTTGGCCTCGCTGCAATTCCTTCTCTGTTCTCCGCTCAGGATCTTTTTTTATTGGAGAGGTTTTCGCTATAGGGCACGTGCGCTCGCCAGATAGACAGAGAGACAGTGAGACAGAAAGTGAGAAGTCACCCCCCAGGGAGGATGGCCACGCCGCAGTCCCTTCTCCTCCATTCTCCTCTCGAGATCTTGGGCACGCACGCACATGCGCCCAACATGAGTTTTAAGCCACCGGGTCTGGGACACGAACCGCGGTCGACTATGTGGGAGTCCAGCGACATAGCCATTACGCTAACTGCTGGTCCCTCCGCTCAGGCTCTTGAACACACATGCAAACGTGCCTGGTGTGGTTTTCAAGGCACCGGGGTTTGTGGTGGGCCATGTGGGATTCCAGGACCTTAACTGCCATGCCACCTGCTGGCCCCTGGAGGCACAGCTTTGCTCATGAACTTTCTCAGTTCCTGCTCTGTCCCCCATCCATGCTGACCCTGGCCGCCGTCCACCTGCCTGTGTCCTCTGTCCCTTGCTCATGTCCTGGATGTCCCTCAGCTTCTCCGTAGGAAAAGGAGTCATCACTATTAAAGCAACTTTAATTTTACTGTTTGCTTTATCCGAAGATATATTCACAATGTGCAGACTTGGGCCCTGAGGCCTCCAGGGGCCACCTGGGATTTGGGGAAGTCGAGTAAAAACAATGGTTCAGCACCCGCCTGTCTCTTTACCAACCTGACAACTCCTGGAGGATTTGGGGGGGTATCTGGGTCCCCCCTTGAAGTGAGGGGAAGGGCCCTGGGGCTTGGTGGGAGCCAGAGAGTCTGACTCGGTGGGTCCTATTGTCTCCCGCAGGTGACCCATGGGCTGAGGGCGTACGATGGCTTGTCTCTGCCTGAGGACGCAGAGACCGTTGAGGTGGGCCGGGGCAGCTGGAGCTACTCCTACCTGTCAGACGACGAGGACCTGCTTGCTGACGACGCCTCTGGAGGTGAGCCCAGGGCCCTTGCCAGGAGTGCGGGGCACGAGGGGTGTTGTTCTTCTCTCTGCTCCTTGGAAAGGCCCTGTGAAGTCCGCCCAGGGTGAGGCCTGCAGACCCCAGTGTCCTCCACTGACAACCTGTGCAGCCCTGGCCAGCTGTGGCTCCTCTGCAGCTCAGGACAGTGGGACCAACGGGGAAGGTGGTTGGCAGTGCACGGTGCAGGACACTGACCATCTGTCTGCTGCCCTCTGTCCTCACCTGGAGGCCGGGCTGGCCTGACCCCTCCCGCCCCAGCCACAGGATAGGTCACTGAATCCCTCGAACTGGGGCCTTGGTCCGTATTCTGGCGGAGGCTTCCAAGCTGACTTCTGCAGGCCAGCCCTCCCTGGGCGTGGGGGAGGAGGGCAGCTGCACCCTGCGTGCCAGGTCCAGAGGAATGCCTGGACCTGCAGGTGCTCCACAACGTCTGTCATTGCTGAGTTAGTCTCTTTTGCTTGCAGATGACCAGGGCAGTGGGGACCTGGGCAGCGGGGAATTCCATATGGGTAAGTTGCTCGGGTACCCTACAGTTCCCGTTGTGCCCACCGTGGGGCCCCAGAGCACGGGCCAGCCATGCCCCGGCCATGGAGGCCCATCTCCTGGGCTCAGACCCTGAGGGCTCCTTGGCCTGCCCTGGGTGTGCGCTGTAAGGAGAAGCGGGCATGGTCCCCTACTGCTGAGTGGCGGATGTGCGGGCTGGTTGGCAGGTCCTGCACACTGGGGGTGGCTGGCTCTGGTGCTTACCACAGGGGACGAGGCCTGGGCAGTGGGCAGGAAAGGCCCAGTTGAAAGCTAGCCAGCCGCTCAGCATTCTCAGCACACCTTACCACCAAGTGGCTCAGCTGTGGGGGCCTTCCCCAGAGCCCTTCTTGGGGCCAGCTCTGCAGAGCTGGGGACCTCAGGTAGGGCGTGTGTGGAATAGACAGGCCAAGAGAAACAGCAGTGATGGAATAGCCTTACCCCGCTCTGGGTGGGTCACCTACTGGGAAGCCAGGGGTTCCTGGCTTGGGGGAGGGGTTTGGGCTTTGTGGAGAGACAGGAGTCAGGCCTCCATCACCCGCCCATCCTGGGATTCTGGGGAGAGGAGGAACTAGCCCGTGTCAGGAAGCAGCAGCTACCTGTGGTTCCTGCTGCCTGCTCAGGGAGCCAGTGCCCCAACGGAGTCAGGGTGATCAGGGCCGGGATGAGGCAGGGGCTCAGCTCACACTAGCCCTGGCAGCCGTGTTGTGTCCAGCACTGTCCAAGCCGGCGGGTCAGCCTTGGGCACGTCTGACCTGGGCCTCCCCAGGGGTAGGATATTAAGGGCCTCCAGATGCCAGCGGGTGGCATGCTGGCTGGGCCTTGGCAGACAAAGGTTGGTCCTTGGGAGGCCTGTCCTGACCGAGAGCTCCCAGCACCTGGGGCTTAGACCCTGCCTGAAGCTTTGCCACCTGTAGGCTTTGCAGGGGTGCGGGATGCCTGGGAGCTGGGCAGGGGCCACATCCCAGAATGGCCCAGACTCATACGTCCCTGGGAGTTGTCTCTTGCCAAGCCAGGCCTGCCTGCCGAGGCCCTCCTGCTCTGCGGTGGCCTCCGTGGTTCCTCGGGCCGGCCTGAGCAGCTCTGCCCTGCCCGACAGTCCTTACCTGCCGCCTGCCCTCCTTCAGAAGCAGCTGTGAGGGCAGCAGAGGCCATGGGCAGTGGGGTAGGGAATAGGGCACGGCGACCTGGAAGCCCAAGACCAGGGCCGGTGCCTTTCCTTACGAGGGGGGAGAGACGGGGCCTTAGATCTCCAGCCTCAAACCCTGGCACTGGCTGCTGCCCTTGGGGCAGGTCCAGGCAGCTGGGCTGCACCTCAGGCCGGGAGGCGGCAGGCATGGCCCCTGGTTCCCAGAGCTTCGGTCCCCACCTCCGCCTCCCCCAGGGCAGTACCTCCCTGTGCTGGAAGCAGGGGCCATCCTGATGGTGAGGAGCCATGCCCGGGCTGTACCCTCGCCTGGCCCCGGACCCCGGAACCTCACCCCTACTGCGGCTCCCCTGCTCTGCCCCTCCCCCTTCCAGGGACCCCTGCCCTCCCTGGTTTGTTTCCATCTTCTGACTCGTCCCTCTGTCTTTCCCCCTCCTGCCCGTGCTGCTTGGACACCTGTCTCACCCCTCTCCCCCGGCCCCGGCTATCTCTTCCCTGCTCTCTATCTCTGTCTCCCCTCTCCTTGGCTCACTGTCGGCCTTCCCTCTCCCTCTCCCCCTCTGCCTTTGTCTTGCCTTTTCTTTCTCCTCCTCCCTCCACTTTCTCTTCATGTCTCTGTCTCTGTGTGTGTCTCTGTCATGCTCCTCCCTCTCTCTTGACGTCTTCTGCCTCTCTCTGGTCCTCTCTCTTTCCATTGCTGTCTCTGTCCCTCCTCGCCTCCCTCTCTGTCTCCCCTCTGCAGGCTCGGGGTCGCCCCTGGGCCGCCCGCCCATGGCTGGCATGATGGTCCTGGAGTCTGACGAGGAGTTCCCTCTCAGTAAGTGGCCAGGCCTGGGCCGGGGGCGCACTGTCCCCCCTCTGCCCCTCTGCCTCCCTCCCTCTCTGTCTCCCTGTTCTCTCCCTCCCCAGTGAGCACTGTGCTGTGAACCATCCTGGGGGGCGTGGCAGTCCAGGGCCAGGCCAGCCAGTGCCCCTCCCAGGACACAGCCAGGCTTCCTCTGGACTCAAGGTTCTAGACACAAGGCCTTCCCCACGGGTTTTCCTTGTGGGGTGCGGGTGGGCCAGGGGTGAATGTAACAGCCCCGTGGGGAGCAAGGCCCTGGAGTCTGGGGGCAGTTGTGCCCACACAAGGGACCCACACAGACCCGGTGCTCGCCATGTGGGAGGGGGAGTTCCGCTGAGCCAGGAGGTGGTGGGGTGGCCTGCTCCTGGGCTGGGGTGGGGGGCCGAGGGTGCATCCCCCACCATGCAGGGTAGCCCTGGGCCTCCCATCTCTCCAGCTCTGGCTCCGTGAGCTCTTCAGGCAGGGCTGGAAGAGACCTGGAGGCAGAGGGCTGGCCAGCCAGGCCCCAGTCACCTCCGCAGCCTCCCTGTTCTTGCTGCCCCACCGTCAGCTCTGGGAGAGAGCCGGTTCCTGACACACAGCCTCACCTGCTCCAGCCCTCGGGCACAGCCACAGGGAGGCAGCCATGGGTGCTTGGAGGACAGAGGGCGCTTGCCCTGACCTGCCCCTGGTCTGGAAGGAGAAACGGCTGGGGCGGGCTGGAGGGTCTGTGCCCTGCCCAGGTCCGAGTAGAAAGGGGCTCTGTGGGGCTCGGCCCCTCCCTGGGAGCAGGCGCATTCCTGGGCAGAGGCCTGGCCTCCTCGGCCGTTCTGTGCTGTGGGGCTGAGGCCAGGGGCCAGAGTGGGGGACTCAATGGGCCTCTGTGCCACTCACAAGGGGCCTCTGTGGCCAAGCCCACGGCCCCCACACTCGGCTACCAAGCCCCGCCCAGCCGGTACCCAGGAGCGCTGTTTCAGAGTGGCCATGGCCTTCAGAAGCACCCTCTGGGCGTAGGAGTCGACCCCAGCACCCGCTCATCCCCAGCCTGAGGGAGGGTGCCCTGGTTCGGAAGGCTGTGATCTGCGGGCCTGACAGTAGGAGCAAGACGGGCCAGGCGGTCTCACAGCCAGCGCCACTCCCTGCTTGCCACCTCCACGCTGCATCTGTCACCTGGCTGGGCCTGCCCCTGCCCTTGGCACTGGCTCTTGCTGCTGCCGAGGGTGCCCTTCTCGCAGACACCGCCCTGGGGCTCATTGCCTCCCACTTCCCCTTCCCTGGCCTCCCTCAGAGCAGCCACCCGCCCCACCAGCAGGCCCTCTCCCCTGCCTCCCCCAGAGTCCGCACTTACCTCACTCACCTGTTCGATTCCCTTCCCCCCCCACAACAGAGAGTGATGTCCACAGAGGTCTCCCTGTGTCCCCTGCCCCCAGAACACCAGCTGCCATAGGGCAGGCCTTCTGTGTGCACCTGGGAGGGGTGGGTGCCCTTCCCAGACAGGAAGGAATCCACCAGGCACTGTGGGAAACACCACTTCTCCCACCACAGCCTTGGAGTGGGCAGCGCTCCTGTCACCCCTACTTTACAGATAAGGCAGCTGAGCTCAGAGAGGGCCTGAGATCCCAGGGCTGGGAGCAGCAACGGTGCCTCTGCTGCACCCGTCCCACGCCGCGCTGTGTTCTCAGCTCTTCACATGTACTTTAAACTCAGTGGTAACTCATGTGAGCTGGCTTTTATCATTTACACCGTAATTCACGAACATTATGAAATTTAATGCATAAAAAAGTCTGGTAGGTAACAGGTGCCTCACGCAATGGTCGTGTGTATGTGTGTGTATGTACACACACCAGTGTGTACATACCATTGATAAGTGGCATGGGCTTTGGCCACTGTTTTGTATCTGCCACATGCCAGGCTCTGATACACACTGTGTGTCTCACTTACCACTCACTTACAATATACAAATGCATGACTTGTGCAGTTTAATGAGTATAAACTCACTTGAATGTAGCAGGTGCTTAGGAAACAGTACGTGTGTGTGTGCGCACACCACCCTCGCCGAGGTGCATTTATTCAGCCTTCGCTCACAGGCCCCTCCTGTGCCAGGCACGATGCAAGGACTAGGTCCTGGGGTGATGATTCCCAGGGTCCCGCTCGTGAAGCCTGAAGTCCAGGGTGGAGGGAAAACGACGATAACAGTTTCTCATTGTCAGGCTCTTACTCTGCCGGGCCTGTGCCTGCACTCGGGGAGCCAATGCCTGAAGAGATACCATTTACGCCCTGCGGCCACGGGGTGGCAACTGCAAGTCCTATCCCCGTCTTACCGAGGACTGGAAAGCCCTGGAGTGGGGCGGTGCCTGGACCGCTGGCCACAGAACCTTGGCTGTTACTGCAGTGCTCTGTGGTCCTCGTGGGACCCGGCAGGATCTAGGCAATGCAGGGTGAAAGGTGGTCTGCTCGAGGAAGCAGAGGTGCGGGGGAGCCCAGAGGAGGAAGCGCCAGGGCAGTCAGGCAGCCTTCCTGGAGGAAGTGATGGCAGCGATGGCTCCTGAGGGATGAACTGGCCGGGGAACGGTGGGGAAGCACACCCTGGTCCCAGGCGGGTAACCCTTGTACTGCCTCTGGAGGCCACCCTTCTTGTCCAGCCTTCTGAGCCACCACACCATCACTTGGTCTCTGGAGGGCCATTTGCTCTGTTGCTTCAAGCTCCTCAAGTCCACGCCTTGGCTTCGACCCCTGGGCAGACCTGCCAGGGCTACTTGGCTCATGTTCCTGGGGGCAGTGCTGGTCACAGCTGTGGGCCCATAGGAGCCAACCTGTGCAGGCCACCCAGGGCCATCCATCACTGGTCCAGCAGCCCGAGGCCACTCCATGCTGGACAGGACCCCTCATGATGACACCCCCACCCCTTCTGCCTTTCCACAGTATATTTCCGGGCCCTGGTAAATTTCACTCACTCCATCGAGTACAGCCCTCGGCTGGAGGACGCAGGCTCCAAGGAGTTCCGAGAGGTGTCCGAGGCTGTGGTAGACCTGGTGAGGTGAAGGGTTTGGGGAGCGCCCTGGGGTGGCAGGGCCGGTCTGGGGACGGGATGAGGGTGTCTGGGACTGATGGTGCTGTTCCCGCCCCAGCTGGAGTCGGAGTACTTGAAGATTCCTGGAGACCAGGTTGTCAGCGTGGTGTTCATCAAGTGAGGAGGGTGCCCGGGGGCTGGCGAGGGCCTAGGGTAACCTGGAGGGGCTGATGGGACGGGAAGGAAGCCCAGGTCCAAGAGGGAAGGCAGGAAAGGCCTAATGGGTGCACTGCCGTGGGTGACAAGTCAGGAATGGTGGGATCCTTTGGGCCTGAACTCTCTGAGTGTAGGCTGTTGAACAGGCCTGATCACCGGGCAGGGGCCTGATGGAGGAGCTGAGCACAGGCCTCGTTCTCACCCGCTCCCCCGTCCCTCCCTAGAGAGCAAGACGGCTGGGCCTTTGTGGAGCTGGACGTGGGCTCAGAAGGGAACTCCAACGGCACTCAGATTCAGAATGTGCTGCACACAGTCGTCTCCAGGGGCTCCATCGGTCCCTACACCACCTCTCCGCAGGGATTCCAGTTCCGACGCCTGGGTGCAGGTGAGCCTGTCCCGGGGCCAGGGGTTACCTCCTCCCACTTCTCATTCTTGTGGGGTCCCCCCAGTGTCTCCACCATGGGCTGTCCTAGCTGAGACTTGCACACCACCAAGGACAGGGACTCACCATGCCTGGAGTCTGCCCTGTCATTTCTGCACTCATGGTGTGCGTGGAGCGCCGTTTCTGCTCACGTAGCATTGGGCGCAATTTCTGCTGTCCCACCACAGACCTTTGCACACTGGGGACAGGGGTTAACTCCCTCCTATGGGTCCTCCAAGTCCAGAGCACTCCGCCTTTCACAGCAGCCAACAGGGGCCAGCTGGTGCTGTGGTGCCGAAGGCGCTGGATCCCACATGGCCAACTGCAGTTTGAGTCCCGGAATTGGCGTCTTGAGAAACATGGCAGACATGTGTGTGCATACGTGCCCAAAATCCCGAGAAGAGAATAGAGAAGGGATCGAGGTCTGGCCATCCCCCCTGGGGGATGCTCTCTCGCTTTTCCTCTCTGTATCTCTCCATCACACACGCCCTAGAGCAAGTTAACAACAGTAGCCAACCGGTGTTGTCGAGCACTACTGTAAGGTTGCTGCTGTGCTGAGGCCCTTACAGCCAGCCCCTATTCAGTCTCCACAGTCCCTGTGAGGTGCATATGACTACTCCTGTTTGTTTTGCTTTTTAAGTTTACTTATTTCTTCCATGAGTAGGAGAGACAGAGAAATAGACAGTTACCCCAGCAGGGGCTTCGTGCCAGGCCCCTGCCCCAGCCTCAGCTGCTCGGAGCATGTTCAGGGAGCTGTCTAGGTGCCAGCCGGGCACTTTCCCATGGGTCAGCGTCTGCACTGCGCCACCACTGGTGTCCCCCCACCACTGATTCCTTCTGGATTGGAAAAGTGGGAACTGGGGCCCAGAAAGGAAGCGTGGCTTGTCTCCACTCTGATGGGCGGGCGTAGGAACTCCAGAATGTAACTCAAACCTGCGTCTGCACCAGTCTTACCAGAGCCTAGGATGAGATGAGATGAGAAAAGGATAAGAAACAGACTCAGGAAAAAATAGGAAACTGACCCAAAACAAACAGCCGCACAGCTGTTTGACACAGAAGCCTGGCTCGTGCCCTGGGTCACTGTGCTCTGCCAGCCCACCCCTGGGAGGGCTCTGGTTTCTCGGCGAGACCTTCCTGAGCGTGTGCGTGCCATGGTCCGGCGCTGGCCGGGACTGGTGGAGCACGGAATCGGGCCCGGTGGGGGTGCCCGTCTGTCTCTTTCTCCGTCCCTCTCAGTCATGGAAGCATTAAGTAAATGAACTAGAATTCTGTATGTATGTATTTCTGAGGGTTCAGCCTTCTCCCGCTTTTCAGTGAGTCCTCTTGACCAGGGAGGGTGACATGGGCCTGGCTCAGCCGTCACTCCCAGGGCCAGGCCAGACAGCCGCTGACCACCCCTTCCTCTCCAGCACAGACCCCCCCACCTCCCCCAGCCGCTGTGGCGGTCGCGGTGACACCAGGTGAGAGTGTCAGCCAGGCCTAGTCCCAGCTGGGTGATCAGGGAAGTTGATGGATGGAGAGAGAGGGGGACGTGGGCTCGCTGGCCAGGCCCAGCCACAGGCCCCCTTCTCTCCTCCCTCTTCTTCCACACTGGGCCGGGCCGTGGCCTGCATGTGTGTGGTGTGCCAGCTGCATGCGTGTGGCATGTCCACTGTGCGTGGGGTCTAAGGGGTGGGTGAGCCCATTGCCGTGTGTCCCGTGTGCTGTGGATGTGTGTCCCCATGTGCCCCAGCTGGCTGGCCTGACCCTGGGCACCAAGGCCCACCCCTGCTGTGCAGTGCCTGTGCTGTTCGTCTCGCCTTCCAGCAACGTCTGCCCGCCGCCCCTGACCCCCTCCCACCCCCGCAGTGCCCCAGCTGCCTAGGCTCTGCACGGAGACCGAGTTTGCCTGCCACAGCTACAACGAGTGTGTGGCCCTGGAGTACCGCTGTGACCGGCGGCCCGACTGCAGGGACATGTCTGATGAGCTCAACTGTGGTGAGGGGCTGTCTGGGGGCAGGGTGGGGGTCCTACGCCTGAGTCGCTAGGCCTGCGAAGGTTCTGTGCGGGCAGAGGGGTCTGAGGAGGGTGGGCGGGGAAAAGCAAGGGTGATGAGAACCAGGGCTGGGGCCGAGTGTGGCAGAGCGGGGGGAGGAGCCACCGCCTTTGCCAAGCACTGACAGGACTCTGTCCACAGAGGTGCCTGTCCCGGAGGTCAGCACCACACCCCTGGTGGAGACACCACCCTCACTGCCCCTGCCAGAGGCAACCACCACACGGCAGCTGCCAGCCACCCCCACGCCCCAGCCTCTGCTCCCCAGTCCAGGCAGGCCCGTGCCCTGTGAGCCCCACGAAGCGGCATGCCACAGTGGGCACTGCATCCCCGAAGACTACCTCTGTGACGGGCAGGAGGACTGCACGGACGGCAGTGACGAGCTGAACTGTGGTGCGCACCGGCAGGGGCGGCGGGGTGTGGGTGGGGCCAGACCCGCTGGGGGAGGGCTGCCGCTGACCCCTGCCTGGCCCGCCAGGCCCGTCTCCGCCCTGTGAGCCCAACGAGTTCCCCTGCGGAAACGGGCACTGTGCCCTCAAGCTGTGGCACTGTGACGGCGACTTTGACTGTGAGGACCGTACCGACGAGGCCAACTGCCGTGAGTACCCGGAGTCTGAAGGGAACCCCTGGTCCGCCCTCTCAGTCAGGCCCTGGCTGAGGACGGAAGGCCCTGGACACAGACCTCACAGCTCGGGCCTCTTGGCTCTGAGCTGCCCTTGGTAGGAAGCAGTGGTGAGCTGCTCGTGATTCCCGTCTGTTTCTTCTCTTCGTTTTCATTACCTTTTTTTTAATTATTTAATTTTATTTATTCATTCATTAATTTTTTTTTTTTTGAGAGGTTTTCGCTATAGGGCGCGTGCACTCGCCAGACAGAGAGAGAGATATAGAGACAGAAAGCGAGAAATCACCCCCCAGGGGGGATGGTCACGCCGCAATCCCTTCTCCTCCATTCTCCTCTCGGGATCTTGGGCACGCACGCACACGCGCCCGGCGTGAGTTTTAAGCCTCCGGGTCTGGGACGCGAACCGTGGTCGACTACGTGGGAGTCCAGCGACATAGCCATTACGCTAATTGCTGGTTCCCTTCATTCATTAATTTGACCAGTGAGAGACACAGAGAGAGAGAGAGGAAAGTGAGAAAGCAAGCTACCAGGTCCAGGACTTGAACCATGGTCGGCCATGTGGGAGTACCCAGCACCTTAACTACCATGCCACCTGCTGGCCCCTCGTTTTGTTACTATTAATCTCCTCTTTGGTGTTCATGTTGATGTGGCTCAGAGGGCCTGATGAGCCAGGGGCCTTGGTGTACCTTACCCTAGGAGCCAGAGCTTTGTCACCTAAAGCTGGCTCAGAGTTACTGTTCCTCTCCCTGCCCATCTCCACCCGCCTGGTAATCGTCCAGCGCATTCAGTCACCAACTGTCCATCCAGCATCTGTCCTCCCTTCTGTCCATCTGTTCACCCTCCATTCATACAACTGTCCACCCACCCAGTGTCTGTCTACCTGGCTCTTCCACATACCCACCCACCTGGCCAGCACCCTCCCACCCAGCCAGCCCTCCATCTGTTCTGTCTGTCCATCCACTGCCCTTCCCAGGCCCCCGTCCATTCCACACCCGCCCATCCATTGTTCATCTTTCCAGCTCCATCCATTCACCCGTTTGTTCATCCGCGCATCCACCCCATCCAACATCCCTCGCTCCCGTGCCCCAGTCCACCCACCCGTCTACATGCTACCCATCAGCCCTCAGTGCTGTGGACACCATGACAGTCGGTTGCGGTGACCAGCATGCTGGCAAAGGCGACTGGGCAAGATGAGAGTGACCCTTGGGCCCCCCTGGGGACGGTGGGCAGGGCTAGGCTGCTGGGTAGGTGGGAGCGCTGTGGCTCTCCCTGGGGCCAGTGCTGGTGCCCATCCCTGGCTTTGTCCCCCAGCCGCCCAGCAGCCCGGGGAAGTATGCGGGCCCACACAGTTCCGCTGTGTCTCCACCAACACCTGCATCCCGGCTAGCTTTCACTGTGATGAGGAGAGCGACTGTCCTGACCGCAGCGACGAGTTCGGCTGCAGTGAGCAGTGGCAGGGGCTGGGGATGGGAGTGGGGGACACGGGACGTGGGGGGTTCCACAGGTGTCGTGCAGGCCCCACCCCTGCTCCTCCCACCTGGCTCTTGGAGCCCTTCCCTCCCCCTCTCCTCTGCCCTCGACCCTCAGCCCCTGACTCCTGCTCTGGTCTCCCCAGTGCCCCCCCAGGTGGTGACCCCTCCCCAGGAGTTGATTCAGGCTTTCCGGGGCCAGACGGTGACCTTTACCTGTGTGGCCATCGGTGTCCCCACCCCTATCATCATCTGGAGGCTCAACTGGGGCCACATCCCCTCGCATCCCAGGTGCGACTTGACCCGGCTTGGGGGAGGGAACGTGGGGGAGGCTAGGCCTAGACCTGACTCCACCGCTGTCTTGGGCTCACCAGGGTGACAGTGACCAGCGAGGGTGGCCGTGGCACCCTGACCATCCGCGATGTGAAGGAGGCAGACCAGGGTGCCTATACGTGTGAGGCCATGAATGCCCGGGGCATGGTCTTTGGCATTCCCGATGGCGTCTTGGAGCTCATCCCACAGCGAGGTAGGGGCCAGGGGAGGCAGATGGGGCAGGCCGTGGGGCAGAGCCGACCGTGAACTGCTCCATGCTGGCCGCAGGGCCCTGCCCCGACGGGCACTTCTACCTGGAGCACAGCGCCTCCTGCCTGCCCTGCTTCTGCTTCGGAGTCACCAGCTTGTGCCAGAGCAGCCACCGCTTCTGGGACCAGATCCGGCTCCGCTTCGACCGGCCTGATGACGTCAAGGGTGCGTGGCGGGCCGGCAGGTGCTGGGAGGTGGGAGGTGGCACTGGTGCCCAGAGGGCTTAAGGACTTGTGTGGGATGGATGGGGCCACAGTTTGGAGAGCAACACAGTTACTGAAGACATACGGAGTCCCAGAGAAAAGCATTTCAAGGGAAGTCAAGCATTTTAGGAAAAGCCACACCCGCACTTACCATGTACACGCTTCAGTGTGCAGAAGGCGGGCCCTGGAGCCCGGTGGCAGGCTCAGACCCTACCCTGACACTTAGGCCTGTGTGCCTTTGTCAGGTTGCTTACTGTCTTGGGTCTCAGGTGTTCCCCCGTAGAATGGGTGTGAAATGATGACCGTCTCTGAGGGTGTTGTAAGGACCAACGGGTTAATGTGGGCAAGACCGTCAGAAGTGGGCTCGGCCGCAGCCCGCTCCCACAGGTATTTGCTAATGTCCTCCCGGTCCTCCTGAGAGGCCCGTGTCCCCGGAATGTGAGCGCCCAGGCTTTGCGTCTGGGCCAGGCCGTGTAGCCCAGGGCTGGCCTCCCATTGTAGCGCTGGCCGCCTGTGTGATTTTGGGCAGGCCTCTTGGCTCCCCTGGGCCTCTTTCCCCTGATGCAAAGGCACGGACATCTTGGCTCAGTTCTGTCTAGCCCTGAGAGGCGGAGCGGCAGGGGACTGAGAGCGTGACCCAGTCCTGCAGCGACCTGGGTTCAGGCCCATCCCTGTGCCTGTCGCCTCCGCCAGGCAGCCCGTCCTCTCACCGAGCTTCCCCGCCTTCGTCCCAGAGGACTGGATGTGTGGGGAGGGCCAGCTCCTCAGGTGGGGAGCCCTCAGCAGAGGTGGCCTGAGGCCCCTTCATCGATTGAAGCGCCTCAGAGTGACTTGGGGAGACTTGCTACCCCCAGTTTATTCCTATGGCCATGCCACCATCTGTAGAGCACTCAGCACTGCAGCTTGACACAGTTGTTGGCTAGCCAGTCATCCCTGTGGGGATGGGACTGCTTTTTTCTTTTTTAATTTTTATTTATTCATTTATTTATTTATTTTTAATTTTACCAGACATACACACACACACACACACACACACACACACACACAGAAAGTGAGAAAGAAAGCCGCCAGGTCCGGGACTTGAACCATGGTCAGCCATGTGGGAGTGTCCAGCACCTCAACCACCGTGACACCCGCTGGTCCCCGAGGGCTGCTATTTTTTTTTTAAAGCATTACTTTTTTATTAAACTTTATTTATGTATTTATTTTAATTTGACCAAAGAAGGACAGAGAGAGAGAGAGAGAGAGAGAGAAAGCTGCCAGGTCTGGGACTCGAAACGCAGTTGGCCATGTGGGAGTCCAGAGCCCTTAACCACCATGCCGCCTGCCGGCCCCAGTCAGGGCTGCTTTTAAAGTTTTAAGATGAGATCCAAAAATAAAAACCAAGCAGTTGAGGACCCTAAGGCTGAGATCGAGGGGCTCCCCTGGGGTCACAGCTATTCAGAGGCAGAATTGTAACCCAGGCCTGTCTCACTGGGATTGCGATGGTCGGGGGGCATAGCTTTCAGAGTAAGCAGGTGGCCTGTGTGTGGATGGTGACCAGGATGGAGGGGACCTGAGAGTGTTCCGGAAGAGAGGTAGGATGGAAGGCCTGGGGTTATGTAGCCTGGACTTGGTGGCTGAGAGTGGACTCTCTGCGATGTGGAGCGCAGTTCTCCATGGCTGCAGGAGGGCCACCTTCAGGATCGAGGGGGCAGAAGCTGTTGGCAGACACTTGTGGGTTCCAGAGCAAGCCAGTGGCATGGTGGTTAAGGCGGCTAGATCCTACCTGGCCAGCTGTGCCGTCTGAGTCGTGGACCCTGCTGCTTGGAAAGCATACTGGTGTGTCCAAAATCCCAAGAGGAGAGCAGAGGAGGAGGGATTGCAGGATGGCCGTCCCCGTGGGGGGTGCTTTCTGTTTCCTTTCTCTCTGTCTCTCTGGCAAGCACACGGGCCCTATGGCAAATTTAAACAAGACAAAGGAAAACTGCTAAGAGTCGAACTGTCCAGAGCTAGGATGGACTGCTTCTGGAGGTAGTGGGCTCCCATCCCTCACCACTGTGTCGCCCAGTGTGGTGGTCACTAGCCACTGGGCTGTTGGACATGGAATGACAATGCACTCCTTACCTGCTCCAGCAGCATTGCCAGGGCTCGGTAGCCATGTGCCCTCCTGGACGGCTCTCTTGGACAGTTGCAGAGAGCTGGGAGGGTGCTGTTGGGGGGCTCCGTGTGGGGGTGACTCTTGGCTCTGTGTAGGAGAGGTTGGACTAACCGACCCTCATAATAGGGACAAGAATCAACCATTTTTCAAGCACTTCCTTTGCACCTTAATTTTTTAAAGCATTTTATGTCAACTGCCCATTTTATCTTTAAAATAACTCTACAAAGCAGGCTGCTTTGCACAGCATTTTGCAGCTAGGGAAACTGAGGCCTTCGCCCGGACTCCGCCATCTGAGTGTGGTACAGCCACACTCCGGTTCCTGTTCTTCAGTCTCATGTAGCTGTCCCCTCGGCCTCCCCAGGGCAGTTCCTGCCCTGACAGTCTGTAGGTCTCTTAGCAAGCAAGGCTCTGAGAAGTCCTGTGGCAGAGAACCCCTGCCCTGTCTGTGACCGAATTCCCGAATGGCTCCCAGTCACTATTCTGTAGCGTTGGCCTTCCCTGGAACACATTTTGGGAAATGTTGCTGCCCCAAAACTTCAGGAGGACAAAACTTAGGGAAGGGAGACAGGGGACTATTTCTTAACTTTGGAAGAGACCAGTTTTCTCTAAATCAGATTCCCGCCAGAGCTCTCCCACCTGTCTAGGTTACCAGCGGGTGTCCCCGGCAGATACGTGCTGTGGCGCTCAGCCCCCTCTTTTGCCCTCCCGGCAGGTGTGAATGTGACGATGCCTGCACAGCCCGGAGTGCCACCCCTGTCCTCCACCCAGCAGCACATTGACACCGCCCTGCAGGAGTTCCAGCTGGTTGACCTGTCCCGTCGCTTCCTCATCCACGACTCTTTCTGGGCTCTGCCCGAGCAGTTCCTGGGCAACAAGGTGAGGGGCCGCACTGTATGGGAAGGGCGGGGCTGCTCTCCTGGCACAGGCCTGCTTGGGCTCTGCTCCCTCTGAAGCTGGTGGGCGGCGGGGCAGAATGAGCTCTGGGGGAGAGGACAGGCCTGGCACAGCCCCTGTGGGCACCGGCTCCTTCCTTTGGGGTAGAATCTCTGCCCACCACTCCTGGTTTAGGACAAACTCTTACTCAGGCTTAGAAAAGAGTTGGCATCCCTTCCTTCTGACAGCCCCCCCTGCCCACGCCTGGCCAGGCTCAGTGCCCTTACTCCAGCCCCCAGCATTATCGTACTCCTTGTCCATGGGCTGAGCACCCCAGGGCTGCAGTCTCAGCGGCAGGCATGCAGTGAGCAGTGGGTAGGCAGACTGAGGGAGGAGCAGAAGTCTGGAAGAAGTTGCTCTGGTGAGCACCACGGGCAGGAAGCAAGCCCACCACCGCCCCGTCTAATCCACCCGTGTCGGCCAGGTGGACTCCTATGGGGGCTTCCTACGCTACAAGGTGCGCTATGAGCTGGCCCGTGGCGCCCTGGAGCCGGTGCAGCGGCCAGACGTGGTCCTGGTGGGAGCTGGACGCCGCCTGCTCTCCCAAGGCCACACACCCACCCACCCCGGCGCTCTGAACCAGCGCCAGGTCCAGTTCTCTGAGGTGGGTCACAGCTGAGCCCAGGGCTGTGGGGGAGGCAGGAGGCAGGCTGGTGGGCGCTGACCTGTGACCACTGCAGGAGCACTGGGTCCACGAGTCCGGCCAGCCGGTGCAGCGGGCGGAGCTGCTGCAGGTGCTGCAAAGCCTGGAGGCCGTGCTCATCCAGACAGTGTACAACACCAAGATGGCCAGCGTGGGGCTGAGTGATGTCTCCATGGACACCACTGTCACCCACGCCACCGGCCACGGCCGCGCCCACAGCGTGGAAGAGTGCAGGTACCTGACCCTGCGGGGCTGGGGACCCCGGAGACCCTGCAGGGATGGAGGAGAACCAGCAGGGCCTGGCGTTCCTGCAGCCACCCTCTCGGGCCTGACCCTGCAGGTGCCCCATTGGCTATTCCGGCTTGTCCTGCGAGAGCTGTGATGCCCACTTCACCCGGGTACCTGGTGGGCCCTACCTGGGCACCTGCTCTGGCTGCAACTGCAATGGCCACGCCAGCTCCTGTGACCCTGTGTATGGCCACTGCCTGGTGAGTAGTGCCAGCTGGCACTTGGGTGCTGGACGGGGGCAGGGGCAAGGTGTGAGATTCTCTTGGCACACGCCTCTACATTACCCGCCATGGCTGCCAGATACACCGTGACCTCCGGAGGCATTAGCAGAGAGAGAAGCGTTAGACAGGGAGGTGAAGGTCTTGCTCTGCTCCACCCTGATCAGATGAGCCCTGGAGGGCACCATGTAAAGCATGGTCCTTAGGGCAGCCCCAGGGGGACGGGCCTAGGTGTCATCCGGGTCTCTTGGGAACCGTGGAGAGAGCTGGGATGACAGAGCTGACAAAGAGCAGGCTCAGGTAGGACAGAGCTCTTTGTTCCAAATTCCTGAAAAGCCGTCAGGGTGGAGAGAATGGACTCCTGGGGTCTGGGGGTGAAGGGGATGCAGGTTGGGTGGGCACTGCGTGTGACCCCCACATGGTGCGGGTTGGAAGAGAGCAGTAGGTTCAGGCCAGTATTAAGCAGGCATTTGGTACCATCCAGGGCACAGGCTGCCTTGTGAGGTGCTCAGCTTTCTGGATGCTCCCGTCTCCAAGCTGGGTGGGTTCCACACGCTGGGCGGGGAGGACTGAGCCCGAGGCCCCTCCTCTATAGAGCCTGAGCTGCCCCACCCCACCCCCCGCTCTCCCCCAGAATTGCCAGCACAACACGGAGGGGCCTCAGTGCAACAAGTGCAAGGCCGGCTTCTTCGGGGACGCCACGAAGGCCACGGCCACTGCCTGCCGGCCCTGCCCTTGCCCGTACATCGATGCCTCCCGCAGGTCAGAGCCAGCGTGGGGCAGGGCCGAGTGGGTGGGCGACGCAGTCAGTGCAGCCAGCTGGGCAGAGAGGTGGAGACCTGGGTTCATATCCCAGCCTGGTCGCCAAGTCGTCCTGCGCCCCTCGACCCCTCTGAGCCTGTTTCCTGGGGTCATCTGCCTTTCAACGGCTGCTATGAGACTAGATCAAAAGCAGCAGGCCTAGGGCCAGCAGGAGGCATGGTGGCTGGGGCTCTGGATTCCCATGTGGCCAGCTGTGGTTCGCGTCCCGGTGGCTTGTTTTCTCACTTTCCCTTTCTCTCTATCTCTCTCTAGTCAAATTTTTAAAAATAAGTAAGTAATCCAGAGACCAGCATATGTGTAATGGTTACGTTGCTGGACCCCCACCTCGTTGACCATGGTTCGAGTCTCGGTTAAGTCCCCAGTGGCTTAAAACTCATACCGGGCGCGTGTGTATGCGTGCCCAAGATCCCTAGAAGAGAATAGAGGAGAAGGGATTGCGGCGTGGCCATCCCCCTTGGGGGTGATTTCTCTCTTTCTGTCTCTGTCTTCCTCTGTCTCTCCAGTGAGCACACTGTAGCACTCTATAGCAAAACTCTCTCAAAGTAAATAAGTAATTCTTGAAAGAAAGAATAGTGGACAAGGAGCTGGCATCGGACCTGGCAGGATGCTGTGTCCATGGGGACAGTGCCATTCCCAAGGGTGGCAGCGTTAGGTGTGGCCCGGCCCTGCCCCACACTATGCCCACTGATACCACAGGTTCTCAGACACTTGCTTCCTGGACACGGATGGCCAGGCCACATGTGACGCGTGTGCCCCAGGCTATACCGGCCGCCGCTGTGAGAGGTGAGGATGAGCCAGAGGCTTGGGGGAGCCGGCTGTGCTGGGTGGAGGCATGGAAGTGCCGCTGACCGCCTCTCTGTCCCCCAGCTGTGCCCCCGGATATGAGGGCAACCCCATCCAGCCCGGTGGGAAGTGCAGGCCCACTAGTGAGTATCGCAGCCACCGTCCTCTGACACCTCCCAGGTTACCCCCAGACCTGCTCCCTCCCTGCCCCAGCCCCAATCCTGGAGCCCGGCCAATACCCCGTGATCCTTGGGGAGCCCTCCTACTCTGTCCCTGTCTGCCCAGACTGTGGCTAACCCATCCCCACCTGCTCTGAACACCACTCTGCCCCAGACCAGGAGATCGTGCGCTGTGATGAGCGAGGCAGCCTGGGGACCTCCGAGCAGGCCTGCCGCTGTAAGGTACGTGCCGTCCCCCACCCAGGGCCTGGGCCCCGGAACCACACAGGGCACGGCAGGAAGGAAGCCCACTCTTCAGAGCTCCTTGGCCAGTGGGTGGTGGCCTGGCTGGACCTGCTGGGCCTGCTGGCTAGTCTTCCCACCATGACAAGGGCTGGCATTGGCAAGGAGCACTGGTTAGGGAGTCAGGTGACCTGAGTTCAAGTCCCAGTTACTCTTTGTGCAAACATTGTTTCCTCTCTGTACTTCTGTTCCTACCGTGGTGTTTTTGTTTTTTGGGTTTTTTTGAGAGGTTTTTGCTATAGGGCGTGTGCGCTCGCCAGACAGAGAGAGACAGAGAGACAGAAAGCGAGAAATCACCCCCCAGGGGGATGGCCACCCCGCAATCCCTTCTCCTCCATTCTCCTCTTGGGATCTTGGGCACACACACACACACACGCCCGGCGTGAGTTTAAGCCACTGGGTCTGGGACTCGAACCGCAGGTTCCGACTGCGTGGGAGTCCAGCGACACAGCCATTACACTAACTGCTGGTCCCCTTACCATGGTTTATCGGGGCTCACACTGACACAATGACATAGTATCCCCAGTCTGGGGGTGAGAAAATGGAGGCTCAGAGAGGAGAAGTCATTTGCATTAAGAAGGAAAGAATCAAATGTCAATGGTAAAAAGAATTGGACAAATTTTGGAGGCAGACCCTCCTGATCTTAAATCTCAGCATGAATGAGCAAACTGAGTGACCTTGTGCAAGTCATTTCACAACCCTGAGCCTCAGTTTTCTTATATGAAGAATGGAGATACCACTTACCCCTCAATTTGTTTTGTTTGTTTTTGGAGAGGTTTTTGCTATAGGGCGCGTGCACTCGCCAGACAGACAGAGACAGACAGTGAGACAGAAAGTGAGAAATCACCCCCCAGGGGGCATGGCCACGCCGCAATCCCTTCTCCTCTATTCTCCTCTCGGGATCTTGGGCTCGCACGCACACGCGCCCAGCGTGAGTTTAAGCCACCAGGTCCGGGACTTAAACAGCGGTTGACTACATGGGAGTCCAGCGACACAGCCATTATGCTAACTGCTGGTCTCATCCCTCAATTTGTGAGCCCCCGGCAGCCAAAGAGAAAAGGGGGGAAATGGTTGCATAATCTGCCGTAACTGGAAATTACTGTTCAGACGGTGGTGCTGCCTCAGTGGCTCCCCTGGGCTTGGGCCAGGCTGTGGGTGGATTCAGCCAGAAGCTCTAGTAGCCCCTCCAGGGGCCATCTGGCAGCTCCCAGCTCTGTGCCTGCAGAACAACGTGGTGGGGCGCTTGTGTAATGAGTGTGCCGACGGCTCCTTCCACCTGAGTACCCAGAACCCCGACGGCTGCCTCAAGTGCTTCTGCATGGGTGTCAGTCGCCGCTGCACCAGCTCCTCCTGGAGCCGCTCCCAGGTACCTCAGCGAGGCGGGTGGACAGGTGGGCAGGACCACTGAGCCTGGAGCTGGGTGGACCAAGTGCCAGTCCCAGGCCAAGGCCCCACCCCAGCCCCTTCTCCCTGGCCCAGGTGCACGGGGCCTCTGAGGAGCCCATGCGATTCAGCCTGGTCCACGCTGCCAACACCCACATCACCAGCGAGGGCATCTCATCCCCGACACCTGGGGAGCTGGTCTTCTCCTCCTTCCACAGCCTCCTCCCTGGGCCCTACTTCTGGAGCCTCCCTCCCCGCTTCCGGGGGGACAAGGTGGGCAGGGCTGGAGGGAAGAGGGAGTACCCAACAGTAGGCTTAGCACGTAGGGCACGGGCCTTCAGAGATCAACAAGGTGCTGCTGGGAGAGGTGGCCAGAGTAGTGACGGGACCTGTCCATGTCGTGCCCAGGTGACCTCATATGGAGGTGAGCTGCGCTTCACGGTGACCCAGCGGCCCCAGCCTGGCTCCACGGCGCTGCATGGGCAGCCGCTGGTGGTGCTGCAAGGCAATGGCATCGTCCTGGAGCATCACAGCGCCCGGGCGCCCAGCCCTGGCCAGCCCAGCTCCTATACTGTGCCCTTCCGAGAGGTGAGCCGCACCGTCCTGGGCGCCCTCCCTGGGTCAGTACCCCAGGGTTCCGGGATGAGCAGTGTCCTTTCCTTGGCAGCAAGCCTGGCAGCGATCTGATGGGCAGCCGGCCACGCGGGAGCACCTGCTGATGGCACTGGCGGGCATCGACACCCTCCTGATCCAGGCGTCCTACACCCAGCAGCCAGCCGAGAGCAGGTGTCTGGGCCGGAGGGCAGGCGGGCGCTTGGGTAGGGGCCCCGGGCTAAGCCAGACTGCCAGCTCTGCCGCTCACAGGCTGAGTGGCCCTGTGTGCCCTGTTTTCTCCGTCTGCGACGTGGAGATTATGATGGTGCCTGCCTCGCAGGGCTTGTCCTAGGCCAGCCTCCTGGAAGCAAAGCCCGAGGCGAGGACCAGCGTGCACAGGAGTCTAGAGGAGTCCACAGGGCAGGGCCCAGCAAGGGTCTGGTCTCAGGTCAAGTCCACCCCTGCCGCATCCCACGGCACTCCGGTCAGGCAGTCACTGGCAGTCGTCTGACCTAGAGGCAAAGGAGCTGCTTCCTGTCCCGGCGTCAGCCTGTCATTGGTCACCTCAGGGCAGGAGGCTGGTGTGACTCCCCGGGAGGAAGGATAACAACCCTCTGAGGAGCGCTGCAGGTCCTCATGGCAGTAGGGGACAGGTGTCCCTGTTGGGGATCCAGACAGGGCCCAACAGCAGCCTGAGGGTCATTGGGAGGATCACTGAGACCTGAGTGCAGCCCAGGCAGGCCTTGTGCTCACCGCCATGGCCCTTGTCACATCCAGGCTCTCAGGCATCAGCATGGATGTGGCCGTGCCCGAGGACACCGGCCAGGACCCTGCACTGGAAGTGGAGCAGTGCACCTGCCCTCCTGGCTATCGGGGTCCATCCTGCCAGGTGAGCCCAGGCCCATCACCAGTTCAGCCCGCTCCCCGTGCTGCTCCTGGCTCCTCCTCCTCCGCTCGCCCCACCCCCCCAGCGCCTGGTGCCCCTGCCCACTCCCGCTGTCCTGCCCCAGGACTGTGACACTGGCTACACGCGCACCCCCAGCGGCCTCTACCTGGGGACCTGTGAACGCTGCAGCTGCCATGGCCACGCGGAGGTCTGCGAGCCCGAAACAGGCACCTGCCAGGTGAGGCCCACCCTCCTCCTCACCCCAGCGACCTGCGGCCTCCAGGGGCCTGGCCTCCACTCACACTCTGTCCCTCCAGGGCTGCCAGCACCACACGGATGGCCCTCAGTGTGAACAGTGCCAGCCAGGGTACTACGGCGATGCCCAGCGGGGGACACCGGAGGACTGCCAGCCGTGCCCGTGCCATGGAACTCCTGCTTCCGGCCAGTGCGTCCTGCCCCATCCTCCCCGAAACATCCATGCCCACTCCCTTCCTCCCGGCCGCCCGAGAGGCTATGGGTAAATCCCAGCCTTAGCGCTCCTCCGAGTGTCACCTGGTGGAAGAGCCGCTTCCCGTTCAAGGCCTCGGCTTTCCGGCCTGTGAAGCGGGGCTAGTGGAGCTCGGAGCACTGCTGGCCAGTGGCCGCTCCTCCCGTCCTGAGGGGCAGGAGCGTGCTGCCTTTCTGACTAGGAACTCGTCCCCCTCAGGGCTGTCCACACTTGTTTTCTGGACACGGACGGCCACCCCACCTGTGATGCGTGCTCCCCAGACCACAGTGGGCGTCACTGTGAGAGGTAAGCAGCCCATGGGGAGGGCAGGGCTGACCCCGAGGACCAGGATGTCCCACCCTTACCTTCCACGGGCCCCAAAGGACAGTCTGCTCCCTCTTGGGGAGCCTCAGCTTCTCACCTGGCATTTGAGGCCCTCAGACATCCTGGCCTGCAGTCCCCTCCAACCTCCAGCATCCCCTGCTCTGGCCGGGCCAGGCTTCCCACGAGAGCCCTCGTTCTAGCTGCAGGTCTCAGGTTCAAGGCCTGATCATGCTAGCTCACTGGCCGAGTGGCCTCAGACACCTGCTCTTCCTACCTGTTTCCCCACCTGTAAAATGGGTACCTTCGGCTGATTCTGGTTCCATGAGGTCACTGAGTCCAAGCAGGCCCCCCAGCAGTCCTGGGCTCAGGACAGGCTCCCTGGGATCCCGCCCTCTTATCTCCAAGCTCTTTCTCTCTGCAGGTGTGCACCAGGTTACTACGGCAACCCCAGCCAGGGCCAACCTTGCCGAAGTGAGTATGGTTGGGAGTGGGAGGTGATTGGGTCAGGCCACCCAACCTCCCTGAGGTGGAGCTAGGACAGGGCCTTTGTTCCCCCGTGACCCAGGGGATGTGGCTTTACCTGTCTTCACCTTGGCTTCTCGTCTGTAAAGCAGGGGTAGGGACAGGCACCCCCCGGCCTCCAGGGGCTCCTGGAGAGGAGAGACGGCTACACCAGAAATAACTGCTCCCTCCCTCAGAGCCGATCGGGATGCTCCAGATGGTGGGATGGGGGTGTGATGGCGGGCTCGGGCGTCCAAGTGTGACTTTCTCCAACCCAGGAGGTGACCAGGTGCCAGAGCCAATAGGCTGCGGCTGTGACCCCCAGGGCAGCGTGGGCAGCCAGTGTGATGCTGCTGGCCAGTGCCAGTGCAAGGTCAGTCCGACCCCTGCCCACCGTGAGGTCCCGGGCCGAGCGGGAACATCTGACTGGAGCTGGGGCCTGGGTGCGGGTTCGAGCAAGACTGCTCAGAACTGCCGGAATTGGGTAAAAGGCTGGCCTCAGGTGCCGGGCTGCAGGAGACCCACCCACATTCCCTGCATGCATCTCTCCATCCGTCCACCCAGGCCCAGGTGGAAGGCCTCACCTGCAACCACTGCCGGCCCCATCACTTCCACCTGAGCGCCAGCAACCCCGACGGCTGCCTGCCCTGCTTCTGCATGGGCATCACCCAGCAGTGCGCCAGCTCCTCCTACACGCGCCACCGGGTAAGAGCCTGAGCCGCCCAGCCCCGGGGCCGCTGCCCGCACTCTCTGGTCCTCGCGGGCTGGGCCCCGTTATCTCCGTGGCAGTTACATGTCCCCACTGTTGCCTGTCTCCGCTCCGATCAACCCTAACCTCTGCCCAGGTACCCTCCCCATGCCCTGATGTGCTCTCAGCCCTGAGCCCACACCTCCCTGCTCGCCCCACAGCCCTCCCGTCCCCCGCTGTTTCTCCTCAGCCCTGACGTTGGCAGGCCCTGGTACTCTGCCCTGTCGCCCGCCTATGCCCCGTTCCCCACCAGGGTGCCAGCTCCAGTGCCCATGCTGACACCCTGTCCTCCTGTTCCCAGATCTCCACCCACTTTGCCCCCGGGGACTTCCAAGGCTTCGCCCTGGTGAACCCACAGCGGAACAGCCACCTGACAGGAGGCTTCACCGTGGAGCCTGTGCCTGAGGGTGCCCAGCTGTCTTTTGGCAACTTCGCCCACCTCGGCCATGAATCCTTCTACTGGCAGCTGCCCGAGACATACCAGGGAGACAAGGTGTGACATGCAGTGGGGACTGCAAAGCCCCCGGGCCACCAGGCCGTGACACTGAGCAGGGTCAGCTGGCAGGTGGCCACTGGCCGGCAGGCATCTGCCCTGTTGCTGTTAGGGTGAGGCCTTAGGGGACCTGTTTAGCCGGCGATCTCATTCCAAGCTGAGCTGCTGACCGACTGGGCACCTGGGGTAAACCCCGACTCCAGGGCGCTGAGAGGACGGGATCGGGCCGGCACACAGCGAGTGCTGAGCTGCTGGTGGTGGCTCGCTTTCACGCGGTCGTCCCACAGACAGGCCCTGGGCGGGGACCTTGAAGCATGAGGACCAACGAGGCCCCACTGCCAGCCCACTCCTTTGCTCACGCACCGTTCATTTACGTGCACCTACACTGCTGGGTCCCGCCTGGGCTGGGCGATCACTCCTACTCCAGGGCGCAGGCACTGGGCTCTTGCTGTGTGTGGTCATTGCTCCAAGCCCCCACACATCACAGACCCCAGCTCTGTGAGCCAGCTGTCACGAGTGAGGAGACCCGTGAGCGGTCAGGTCCCTTACGTAGAGTCCAGGGGCAGGGCCGGGTCCAGTCTCAGGGCAGGGCTTCACTTAAAATGCTTTGCTGTCGGAGGTGACTGCTGGTCCATACTGTGGTCTGGGGAAGGCGGTGGTGATGGTGCCATGGGGGGGCCTCAGGACGGCCTCTGGGGCAGCCCACCTCAGTGTGTTCCTCGAGTGACCACCGCTGTGTCATGATGTCTAGGGGGAGGTCTCAGTGCAGGGGTGCCCTATTAGCTGAGGTCAGTGCTTAAGATGTATCCCCAGGGCCAAAGGGCCAGTAGGCAGGGAGGGGGCTGCTGGGAGAGTCCTGAGGCTGCCCCATGCCTGTTCCCTGGGCAGAGCCGGGTACCTCAGGGCTCTCCCAGGGCTGGCTGCCTGTCTGTCCCCTCTCCCTCTGGGGTCCCTCCTCTCCTGGCTCTCCTGCTCTCAGACTCTCTGTACCCCGGCCTTCCCCACACCCCACAGCGGGAGGCGTACTTTGCACGACTGCGCCGGGCTCACCAGGTAGGCCTGTGACGTGAGTGGCATGACAGTGTGTTCTCTGGCGTGGCATGTTCTCGGATGCCCTGAGCCTTGTGTGGGGAGGGCATCTGAAGAGTCTGGATTTGCACGAACCCTGGCAGTGGGCGCTGTTGTGCTGAGCCCGTGATGCCAGGAGTTAGAGCCAGGAGGTGGGGCCTTGCCTCCTCACCTGCTGTGTGCTCTGTTGTGGGTGCCGGCCATCCAAGGTCAGGCTGGTGACTGAGGTGGCAGGGTGACTAACTCGATGCCAGTCTGCACGACTTTCCTGGGCCTCCAGGTTCCCCAGGCCCCGCGTCACAGGCAGGCCCCGTTAGCCCTCTGTGTGCATGTGCCCTTCCAGCAGCCTGGAGCCCACCCTGGCTGCCAGCCTGGGGAGGGAGCATGCATCCTTATTCCGTCAATGCGAGCGTTTCTGGCCACTGCGTCCAGGGGTAAAGGACGCTACCCGTAGCTCTAGCTTGGGACCCTGTTGATCCGAGCTGGCCTGTGCCCTCACCCCCTCAGAACCGCACGTCCCTCTCAGAGGAGCAGCTGCGGACAGCTATGACAGCGGGGAGGACCCTGGGGCCCCCAGAGGGCAGGGGCCAGGATCCGCGGTTATCACAGGTAACCTGCATAGGTCAGGCTTGTCTGGGGCCTCGGGAAGACCAGAGAGCTTAGTCGAGGCAGAGCCTTGAACCAAGGCCCTGACCCTCCTGGCCATCTTCCTCCCTGCCAGTCCAGCCCCCAGCCTACTCCAGTGTTGTCCTTGGGGAATGTTCCGGGCCAGGGGCATGGGGACACATGGAGAGGCAGGCTCAGGGAGCAGCCTGCCCTGCCTAGAAGCCTCCAGCACTTCTGGCCTCGGCCGTCTGCCCCTCCCTTGGTGGGCACCATCTACAGGGATGCTCCCCATCAGTCACAGGCCACGGCACATCCCAGGATGGCCCGCCTGGCCCACGAGGGGCGAGCAGGAGGGGGCAGCAGGGCCAGGCCGTCGGGCAGCCTCGTGACAGATAGAGTGGAGGTGGGAGGCTGACTGGGCTCGGGCACGCCCTTGGGGAGGCAGGGCTCTCAGGTCTCCCCTGCCTCTCTGCTCCTCTCCCTTCCCGCCGTCCTTCCTCTCCCACCCTCAGGTGGACGAGGCCCAGAGGCGGATGGATGCTGAGATCTGGCAGCTCCTTTCCAGCTTTGCTGCACACCCCCTCCCTCCTCCCCGAGGGCTCTCCCCCCGCCCCCAGCCTGCAGCTGCTCTGCGAGCAGCCCCTGGCAACCCCCCCCTCTCCTCAGCCTCCCTGTCTCCCCCTGCAGGTGCTCAGGTATGTGCCAAGGCACCCCCGAGGGCCCCCGCCGCCCTGCTTTCTAGACTTCCCTCACTTCTGAGCCAGCTTCATAATTTCTGTGCGGTTTCTGAAAATTTGCTTCAGATTTTTCTTTACTTGTATTCCAGCTCAGACATACTGGTTACAGGTTCCTAAATACGCATGAAAATAGCCACTGAATGTTTAAATGTTTGCTGCCGCACCATGTAAATCTCAGGTCTGGGTGGGAGGAGGGGCTGATACTGGTCACGCCCAGAGAGCAGCCAGGGTGTCCAGCCTGGGTTGGGGGGTGGGCAGGCAGGCTGTCCACAGAACAGGGCCAACCTGAGCTGCGGGAGGGGCTGGGGCTCTGTCCCTCCACCCTGCTCCCCGGCCTCCGGCCTCTGTCAGGACCACCTGTGCCGCCCGGCCCCGACGCCCCGCTGCTCTCACTGCCTGTCCTTCTGTCCTAGTCCTCTCTCACCTACGAAGGCTTCTCTCTGCTTCCTGGAAGCCTCTATTATTGGCAGCTGCCCCGGGCCTTCCTGGGGAACAAGGTAACAACTGGGGCCACAAGGGTCTCGCAGAGTGCTAGAATATCAGAGTATTGGGCCAGCCAGTGGTGTGGCTAAGGAGGCCGGATCCCTCATGGCCAGCTGGTTCATGTCCTGGTGGCTTGAAAAATGCGCCAGGTGTGTGTGTGTGTGTGTGTGTGTGTGCGCGCGTGCGCGCCCTAAATCCTAACAGGAGAATGGAGACGGGATCGCTGCGTGGCCATCCTCCCTGGGGTGTGCTTTCTCACTTCTCTTTCTTTCTTTCCTTCTCTCTCTCTTTCTGTCTCTGGCAAGTACACACAGTGTAGCAAAATTGGGGAAGAAAAGAATAAAGATGTATTAGAGGGCTTTGTCAAAGCCGTTTGTGACACAGCTGGGACCAGGGCTCACAGCAGGAAAGGACCTTGCCCAGGGGCCCACCCTCAGGTCAACGCTCAGCCGAGATTGTCCAGCTCTTCCCCCCCAGCCAGCCCCGGCCCCCAGCCAGCCCCTGGGGCTGGGAGGGTTTCTCCAGCGCCTCTTCTCTGGGTGCCCATTGCGCTGAGTGTGGGTGGCCAGCCCGGTTCTTAGAAGGGTGCTCGTGCATTCACGAGGTGCCGAGTCCCGACCGTGTGCTGCGTCGGGCACAGGCAGGAGGGCCCCTGGCCTTCCGGAGCATGTGCTAGCCCAATCGTCATTCCTGACCTCGGGCAGTGTCGCCACTGTTGGCACCGGCACTGCCATTCGTGCCAGCGCTCCTTTTCCCCCGATGATGAGGATGCCTCTGGGAATACTTGTCATTTTCAACAGAGTAACCAGAGAAGTGGGTGAGGCCATTGGCCAGGGCGGGGAGGGCAAGGAGAGGTCTGCTCGAACCGAGGGCGGGCCGGAAGGAAAGCAGTCATCAGCTCTGCGGCGTGTTCGCGGCCCACGTCAACCGTCTGCATGCGGGCCCCATGTGACCTGTCCTCGTGGTGCCGTTCACAGGTGTGCTTTGTACTCTCGCTTCCATCTGTAGGGCTCGGAGAGGGTCAGGGCTTGGCCACAGCTGGCCAGCGGTAGAGCAGAAGTAGAGCCCAGCAAGTGCGGACTGTGGCTGTGGTCGCCGTGCTGTACTCACCTGCACGTGCTAGAACGTTGGCCCTAGACACGGCTCTGAGCATCTGGCATCCAAAACAAAGGGACCCGATTGTTCCATGGTCATCTGGTTATGCCCACACGTTCCTCACCACGGCCTAAGCTGTGGAGTGTGTCTTGGGGCCTGCGTGTCCTGGGGCCTGGCATGCAATCAGTGTCTAAGTGCCCACCAGCTGGAGGGCCGCACAAATACCCGAGAGGGCCAGGCCAGCGGGGTGGGCTGAGTTGAACATCTGCCCTGGTGGCAGAGGAAAGAAAGAAAGGCAAGCCGTAGAGGCAGAAGGAGGGCCGCAGCTGCCCATGCGAGCCTCTGCAGCAGGGGTACGGACCCTTCCCGTTGCGAGCAATACAAATCCCAAGTCCTGCAGGCTCAGCTCAGCCGAGACTCCATTGGCACCTGCTGCTGCAGAGTCCAAGGATCAGGCATGGCTGGATCCAGGGGCTCACTGGGGCTCCATCTTAGGTGGCGTCATTCTCCAGCTTCTCTGACTAGAGCAAGGTTTCTTTGTCCCAGTAGAAGTGAAGTGCCAGGCTCACTCGTTCATCCCTGGCGGGAGAGAAGGGAGTGGTAGGACTTGCAGATCGGCCAGGCCTAGCTCACGTCTCCCCTGTGGAGGAGGAGGGGCACTGGCCCCTCAGACCACATGGCCTGCATGTAGGGAGAGTTATTCCTTCAGGAACACCTGGATGTAGTTCGCAGAGAAAGGGAAATGGATCCTGGGCAAACCAAAATCGCCTGCCCAGAAGACGAGGCCTCCAAGAAACCACCCTCAGCCCCAGTGAAATCCTGTAGATGAAGAGACTTAGGGCCAGTCAGTGGTGTGGTGGCTAAGGTGTTTGGATCCCACATGACCACTGTGGTTCGAGTCCCAGACCCAGCGGCTTCAAAATTAAAAAAAGAACAGAACTTGGAGGGGTTTTTTTTGCTGGGACTGTCACACAGCAGAGAATGGGAAACTGGAACACAGAAACCTGGCCACGTAGCGTCATCGCCACCCGTCTGAGGCTGTGGAGGGCCTCGGCAATGTCCTGTTTCCTAGGGGGACAGCACAGGTGCAGAAAGGCCTCCAGAGGCTCTGCCCCTCGCTGTATGGTCAGACACACACACACCCCGGAGGACAGAGCCGGCCTGTGACCACAGGGCTTTCCTCTTCGCAGGTGGCGGCCTATGGCGGGAAGCTGCGATACACCCTCTCCTACAGGGCTGGGCCCCAGGGCAGCCCGCTCTCTGACCCCGATGTCCAGATCACGGTGAGCATTTGCACTCTGCACCTGGAGGGCAGAGGGGAAAGTGGGAGCCCGGACACACGCAGCTGTTCTGGCCTCTAAGCCAGCACCCTTTGTCCCAGCATGGCTAGGGCTTGGGCACTGCCCAGGCAGAGGTCCAGTGCTGGGAGGAAGTGGGAGGATGTGGTTAGGGTCTGCGACGGTGGAGGACCCAGTCCCCGAGAGCCCCCCCAATCTCACCCGTGTCTCCCCAGGGCAACAACATCATGCTGGTGGCCTCCCAGCCTGCACCGCAAGGCCCCGAGAGGAAGAGCTACGAGGTCGTTCTCCGCGAGGTGAGGGGCATGGGCCACACCGCGTCTGGCCTCCCCCTGTAGCCCTGATTCCAGCCTGGCTTAAGTGCCCCCAGCCCTGCACCTCACCCCGCTTCCTCACCTCACGGCCCCTGCCTGGGAGCCCACCGGAGCAGCACTGAAAGCCCAGCTCCCCCACCCCACCCAGGAATTCTGGCGCCGGCCTGACGGGCAGCGAGCCACACGTGAGCACCTCCTGATGGCGCTGGCCGACCTGGACGAACTGCTGGTCCGCGCCACGTTCTCCTCGGTGCCGCTGGCGGCCAGCATCAGCGCAGTCAGCCTGGAGGTCGCCCAGCCCGGGCCCTCAGATGGACCCCGGGCCCTCGAGGTGGAGGAGTGCCGCTGCCCCCCGGGCTATGTGGGCTTGTCCTGCCAGGTGAGTGTGACCCACCTGGGCAGCAGTCATGGCCATGCCGTGATGGCCATCAGTACTGTCGTGGCCCTGCACTCGGCGTGGTCTCCTTCACTCCTCTCAGTAGCCCAGAGACACGTGTAACATCCCCTTTGACTATAAAAAAATGGCTGTGCTGAGGGACCCGTGACCTGCCCGAGGGTAGCGGGAAGTGGCTGACAGCAAAGCCTCGCGTGTCCTAACCCCGGACAGCACTGCCTCGTGCAGGCTGCAGTCTCCAGAGGGGAAGACCCCGCTCTGGCCCTCAGGGTCCCTGTCAGAGTTGAGGGACAGAAACACCCAGGGCAGAGCACGGAGACATCTCCGAGAGGCGAGCCCTGTGGGTGGCGGGAGTGCAGGTCGGAGAGCAGAGCACCAGAGGCTCCCCAGGAGGAGCAGTGGGGAACGGCCTGTGATGCTGCAGGGTCGCCCCAGGAAACCAGGAGGACCCAGGAGCAGGCGCCCACGGTGGGGCAGACCAAGCTGCTGAGGGTCAGGACCACTCCTCTGTGGAGTGAACAAGATAGACGGGCAGGGGGCAGGCGTCCCGTGTGGAGGGGAGGGCAGTGCACGAGACAGGGCGTCACTTGGACGGCCCTCAGGACAGCCTCCAACGGCCGCTGCAGGGCTGGCTGGCCTTGGGAACGCTGGGAGGGCAGGAGCCCCCCCCCCCCCCCCCCCCGGCACACAGCAGGCTCCCAGTTAATGTGCGGAGAATGGGTATGGAGCCGAGGGAAGGAGGGGTCACCAGAGGGTGTCAGGGAGGTCAGGCGTGGGTCAAACAAGCCCCCCAGTTTTATATCCGGGATCTTCTCTGGAGCTTCGAGCATTTTGAAATTGAAATACATAAATCTCATGCTCTGCAAAGTTACAAAGTCTAACAAATCTTGGAGGAGGAACCTTGGGAAAGGCAAGATCCTTGGCACACATTTTTGGAGCAAACAGAACAGATTTATGAACCTCCCTTTGAAGTCCCTGGGAGGCGGTCTGGGGAGGTTTCAAAGAAGAGGAGACAATGGAAATGCATTGTTTTCGGAGCCACGAGGGTGGGCACAAACGTCCCTGTGCGCACTGCCAGTTTCACTTGATTTAAGGAACACAAACAGCTCTGAGGGTCCTCAAGGGCTCATGCTAAATCTCCCTATCCTGAGCCTGCTTTTTCCAGTTAGAGGTTGAGTTTTTCAATAAAGTCCCTTCCTGCCAGAAGAACCTGAGGGGACAAAGTCCCAGGAATGGGGAAGGGCCCCCCCATAAGGATGAAATATTATTTCACTAAATTCTGAGAGGCTGAAGATGCCAGGCAGGGCGGGAAGAGACACTCCCCAGCTCTGGAGCCTCGAGAAAGGGAAGAGGAAAAATGGAGGCTGACGGCCATCAAGGAGGGGCTCCTGGGGTGGAGGGCTGGGTCCAGGATTCCTCTCCAGGAGCCAGTGGGAGTCTGGGTGCTGGGGCAGGGCTGGAGAGAGTGGGGTTCGGGGTCTCCTGGCCCTGGATGGGGAACTGGAGACCTGCCCTCCCATCTGCAGGACTGTGCCCCCGGCTACACGCGCACTGGGAGTGGACTCTACCTCGGCCACTGTGAGCTGTGTGAGTGCAACGGCCACTCGGACCTGTGCCACCCGGAGACTGGGGCCTGCTCGGTGAGATGCAAGCAGGGCCTGGGAGGTTCCGGGGCTGGGTGCAGGGCGGGGAGGGCTGGCCTTGGTAAGTAGGCCTGGGTCTGGGACAAGGTCATGGGGCATGGCCTGTGACTACAGGCTGGGTCCCGAGGTGGCTCCAGGCCTGGTGAGGTGGCCAGAGCTGTGGCATCATGCCCTTCTTTGTAAAGAATAGTTTGGTTCTTACTGTTTCTTATCACCAAAGTGGCACCTGTTCTCTGCAGAGGAGTCCTACTTCGGAGCTAACTAGACAGAGAAACCACAAAGTGTAATCTTCTTATTCGGTCCCCGAAAAGTCACTGTGAGCGTTAGTGCGGGGGCTCTCCTCCTTTCTAGGCAAGTATGTGCACACATTAACGCCTTTCCTGGTTTTCTTTTTCTTTTTTGCTATGGGTTGCGTGCACTCACCAGACAGAGAGGAAAAGTGAAAAATGGCCCCCGGGGCGTGGACACAGTGCAGTCCCTCCTCTCCTTCTCTCAGGACTTTGGGCACACATACCCAGGCTCCCAGGTCCGGGCCTCAAACCACACAGCCAGCCACGTGGGATCCAGCCGCCTTAACCTCCCTGCCGCTGGCTGGCTCCACTCACTTTTCTTGTTATAGATCGACATACAGCCGCTGTGCTTGGCAGTCACTCTCCTCAGTTACTTGTTCCTGAGCATCTTTCTACCCGTGTGTTTTCCTACCCAGACTTTCCAAACACGTGCGGCTGGCCCTCCAGGTGCACACACAGTCCAGGTCCGGTGGTCAGCAGAGCCCTAGGCCAGGCATGGCGTGAGGAACGCACCGTTAATACACAAACATGATCTCTTTGGAAGAGAATGTATACCCCACACATTTGTTTTTTTTTTTTGTTTTTTGTTTTTTGTTTTTTTTTTTGGAGAGGTTTTTCACTATTGCGCTCGCCAGACAGACAGAGAGAGAGACATAGAGACAGAAAGCGAGAAATCACCCCCCAGGGGGGATGGTCACGCCGCAATCCCTTCTCCTCCATTCTCCTCTTGGGATCCTGGGCACGCACGCACATGCGCCCGGCGTGAGTTGTAAGCCACCGGGTCCGAGACGCGAACCGAGTGGGAGTCCAGCGACATAGCTTACGCTAACTGCTGGTTCCCACATTTGTTTTCTTCTTTTATGAGAGTGGTAAGGAGAGACAGGAAAGAAACAGAGATACGCATCTTGACAGGGTGCTGTTGCCATTCTCCTGCCTAAGCCTCCCAGCTGGCTGGGACCACAGGCATGCAGGACCACACCTGGCATGTCCAGGTGGCCTGGGAAGTGCATCCCTGCCTCCTGTGCTGTCCAGCGTCCTGAGTGGCGGTGCGCAGATAGCCAGGCCCCGTACACGTGTTGATGATGAAGCATGTGTTTTCAGATCTCTGCTCCCAAATACGCAGGTGTGTACCTAACTTTCCTTTGCTATGACAGGTATTTAGGTAGGAAAAGATAAGAAATATGACCAGCATCATTTTTTTTCATTATTGGCAGAGGGTCTGTGCACTTGCTGGAGAGAGACAGAGAGCAGAAGATAGAAAGCAGTAGGTCGTGGTCACGCCGCCACCCCTTCTTCCCCGCTGTCCCACCTCGCTGGATTGTTGTGCACGCACACACACGCCCAGTGTGTTTTCCAAGCTGTTGGGGCCAAGATTCAAACCAAGTGGCTAGCCATGTAGGGTCTGACTTCCTTACCCACCAGGCCACAAGGCCGGCTCTACATCATCCTGCTCCAGTTCCCTCTAACTGGATGTTCCGTTTGGTTTCTAGTATTTTGTTCTCATAAACACCACCGAGAAGAATATCCCTCTTGTAACATCTTCATGCCTTCCATGGTTATTTCTTTAAGATAAGCTCAGAGTTGGAATTGCTAGATTGAGGGTTGCAGGGTTGAAAGGCTTTTGTACGTTTCACCAAATGGCCAGTGTCTGACGCTCGCTTGTCCCGCAGCAATGCCAGCACCACGCCGCCGGCGAGTTCTGTGAGCTATGTGCAGCCGGCTACTACGGAGATGCCACGGCCGGGACGCCTGAGGACTGCCAGCCCTGCGCCTGCCCGCTGGCCAACCCGGAGAACATGTGGGTGCCCTTGCTTGAGGCCCGAGGATGAACTCTGTTGGGGACTAGAGGGCACCATGCTGGCTTTGGGGTGTACTTTGGCGAAGCAGGGTGGGGAGTGGACTTCTGGCCTGACCTTTCCTCCCCTACCCCAGGTTCTCCCGTACCTGTGAGAGCCTGGGAGCCAGCGGGTACCGCTGCACAGCCTGCGAGCCTGGCTACACCGGCCAGTACTGTGAGCAGTAAGTTTACAGAGGGGGGGGGGGGGGGGGGCGGGGGCCACACCGGCTAGTACTGTGAGCAGTAAGATTGTAGATGGGGGTGGGGGGTGGGGGCCACACCGGCCAGTACTGTGAGCAGTCAGTTTGCAGACAGGGGGGGGGGGGGGGGCGTGTGGTGAATACAGACAGGTGACAGCCCCAGCTAGTGTTGCTCAGAAGTCTCCATCATGACCTTTCCCTGCCCAGAGCCCTTTCAAGATGCCACACTGCCCTGGGGACAGGCCTTAGACAGCCTTTCTGTGTTTCAGTCTCATGCTGGGCTTCACTTTTTACATTCTTAATGTTCAGGTCTTTCATGCTCTGTTCCCTCTGCTTGGGACAGTCTTCACTGCCCCAGACCTCCCCTTCCTGGCTAATTCCTGCATAACCGTCTGGACAGCTCTGTTCCCTCGATCAGTGGCTGTCGGCGGCCGCTGTGTGCTGTGCAGTGTGCCGAGGGGTTGGGCCAGATCCCGCCCCGGTCCTTACGGAGCCTTGCACCTGTCACAGGAAAGAAGGCAGAGTAGCCATACAGGACAAAGGGCACAGGCTGCTCTGAGGACTAGGACGCTCTATCCCCTCCTCTGGGCAGCCCCGCATCGCTGACCCCGTGCCCTCACAGCTCTCGTTTTACACGTTTCCAGCTAGTCAGTTCCACAGGAGGGCCGTCGCGTTCACTGCTGGGGCTCCTGCCACGCCAGGTGCCTGACTCGTAGAAGCTGCTTAATAAACAGTTGTTGAATGAATCTTTCCCTGGAGAATACAGGCCTTACCTCCCTCAGTACCCAACCTGCACATACTCTCTTCTGCTCCCCATTCTCAGCCCACAGAGGTCCTGGGGTCTCTTTGCCCCCCAAGTCCTCCGTACTCCACATGGGCGGCTGGCTGAGCATCCAGCTCCCCCGGTCTCCATGAGGCACTGGGTTTCTTGTCCCTGACAGAGCTGGTCCTTGTTCCTCCTTACAGGTGTGCCCCAGGTTACGTGGGTAACCCCAATGTGCGAGGGGGCCGGTGTCTCCCACAGAGTAAGTGGCCGCCCGCCACAGGGTGGTGGGTAAGGGGGTACACTAGGGGAGGCCTGGGAGACAGGGCTGAGGATGGGCACCTGGCTCTCGGGAAACAGAGCCCTCTGAGGCAGTGCTGGGGGCCTCCTGCCTGAATGGCCTCTCCTGCCCCTGCTCCCCCAGCAGACCAGGCCCCGCTGGTGGTCCAGGTCCACCCTGCTCGGAGCGTCGTGCCCCAGGGTGGCCCCCACTCCCTGCGGTGCCAGGTCAGCGGGAGCCCACCTCACTACTTCTACTGGTCCCGAGAGGATGGGCGGCCCTTGCCCGGTAGCACCCAGCAGCGACATCAAGGTACCATGGCCCCTGTGCCATCCCAGCGGAGGGAGGCACGTCCCTGCCTGTGGCTGCCTACCGGTGTCCTATGCTAGAGTGGAGGGCTGAGTGGGAAGGGGCACGCTCTCTCTTATGCGCCCCATCCGTCCTGCCAGGTTCCGAGCTCCACTTCCCCAGCGTCCAGCCCTCCGATGCAGGGGTCTACATCTGCACCTGCCGTAATCTCCAGCATACCAACTCCAGCCGGGCGGAGCTGCTGGTCGCCGGTGAGTCCCTGCACAGCCGGTCCTGGGCTGGGCCACAGCCACAGCTCCAAGCCGAAGGTGCATGCATCTGCCCGGAGGGGACAGCGGCCGCCTAGACCGCATAGTGGCCGTGAGACTGGGTGAGGGCGATGGTGCAGTGAAAGCTCTCCAGAGGCAGAATCAGCAGGACTGACTGGTGGTGAGGACAAGAGAAAAGGATGAAGCCCGAGGTCCAGGTCCCAGCTGCTGGGCAGATGGGATATGAGCTGAGGAGGACTCCTCTCTCTAGGAGTCTTCATCTGGGTTCCCCTTCATCGGGGTCCGAGACGAGGGTTTGCATGTGAGGAGGCGAAGGCGGACGGGGAAGGGAAGGCGGCTAATCCGGGTGTGGGTCAAGCTACTGACCTCCAGGAGCAGTTGTTATTTCATGGCCAAGGAAACGGACAGCGCCCCGCGCCCTGGGCTGGGGAGCTGAGGTGCATGTGCCCCAGCTGTCGGCAGTCACTACCGTGGCTCCACCCCCTGCACGTCTTCCCTGCCCGGCGTGCCCCGTGGTTCAGGGCCTCAGAAAGTTCTGGGACAGAGAATGCAGGGCTGACCCGAATCAGCGAAGGGAAGAGTCCGGTGGGGGGGGTACTGTTAGCCCCCACTACACACAGGTAGGAGGGAATCACAGTCTGGGACTTGTTCAAGTTGGGATTTGGGGGAGATATCGAAGTGGGTCTGTCAGGCAGGCCTTGACTATGAGCCGAACTCGGGAAGAGGCCCGACCTAGCCAGAGAGATGGGTCTGGGAGCCGCTGGTCCAGGACAGGGCAGAGGGCAGTCACCCAGAGCTTGGCTGGAGGACAGGGCTCAGGACAGCCCTGAGGACCGGCGTCTGGAACATGTCGGGTCAGAGGGGAAGGAGACCCAGACACCTCTGTCTGGGCACAGCCAGAAAGAAGAGGAAACCGGAGGAGGGGATCAGGGATGTCGAGAGGGGAAGTGCTTCCAGGACAGCACGGCCCGTCTCACCAGCTGCCACGGGAGAGCAAGATTCGGGCAGCGGGGCGGTTTTCAGCAGGCAGAGGGGAACCGGCGTGAGGCCAGGAAGGCACACAAAGACAGCCAGTATAGACAACTCCACAGGCTTGGCTCAGAAGAGAGGGCCAAGAATGGGCAGTAGTTGGGAGAACGTGGGTTCAAGGGGAAGTGTCAGAGATGGAAATGTTTCCAAATGGAAAGGATTCGGTGGAGAGGGCGAGGAGGAATGTGTAGCCGAGCAGGAGGAAGGCCTTGGGAGGGCCTGCCCCTTGGGCCTGGGTGCAGGAGAAGGGTCTTATCCTTCATGGGCCAGGAAGGGTGGAGGTGGGCAGATCTGGAGGACAGGGCGATTCCCCAGTAGGAACTGCTAACTTCTCAGCAGTGAGGTGGGCCTTAGCCACACGTGGAGGGAGGTCAGGGTTGGCGACGGGAGGAGGTGCGGGATAGCGGTTTAGGACAGAATCTCACACCGGCCAAGGAAGCGCTTGGCTTCAAGTATGAGGCGCTCGTGTGATCTGGGCTCCTGGCCTGGAGCACGGGATCATAGTGGAGTTCTTCAGCCACCAGCAGGAGGCAGGCAGTGCTAGGAGTCAGCAGGGATGAGGGGGGGAGTGGGCGGCACCCACGCTGGACTAGGAAAGCAGTGGCACCTGGAGAAGCGGTGGAGAAAGAGCAGGTGACCGCGGATGGGGTCTGGCCAGCAGCTTGCTCACCGGCACTGCCTGTCCCCACAGAGGCTCCCAGCAAGCCCATCACGGTGACGGTGGAGGAGCAACGCAGCCAGAGCGTGCGCCCCGGGGCCGACGTCACCTTCATCTGCACAGCCAAGAGCAAGGTGGACAGCAGGGCACGGGCCCCGGGTACTGCTTCTGGGGTCCCTGAGCACTCCCGTGACCCCACGCCATCACCCCGTTGCCCTGCAGTCCCCAGCGTACACCCTGGTATGGACCCGCCTGCACAACGGGAAACTGCCCTCCCGGGCCATGGATTTCAACGGCATCCTGACCATTCGCAACGTGCAGCCGAGCGACGCGGGCACCTACGTGTGCACGGGCTCCAACATGTTCGCCATGGACCAGGGCACGGCCACGCTGCACGTGCAGGGTATGCCTCGTCTTCGACCGCACCCTCGCCCAGCTCACCCCGCCCGCCAGTTCTTCAGTCAGCCAATCTCGCCTGAGCACCTCCATGGCATGCCAGGCCAGGAGACAGGGGAGAGAAGGATAAACAGGGTCTCAGCTTGTCTGAGCCTGCGTCCTGGTGGGGGAGACCGTGCTCATGAACAGAGAAGTACGGATGGTAATGAGTGCCAGGGTAGGACGGCGGAGGGAGCAAGGAAGGAGGCTGGGCTACCCTGGAACAGCTGGCCAGGGAGGGTCTTCCTGAGGACAGCTAAGCTGAGCCTGAAGGAGAAGAAGGCATTGTGCTAGTTAGAGAGCTGGCAGGCAGTGGTCTGGCACAGGGAGCAGCGTGTGCAGCGGCCCTGGGGCAGGACAGCAGGGCCAGCACGGAGCCAAGGGAGAGGACTGGTGAGAACTTGGAGACGGGCCAGAGGTGAGAGCATGCGGGCTGGGGCAGGTCTGCACAGGGTGCTTGGGGTTCAGAAAGTGATCAGGAGCCACGGACAGGTGTTAGGTGGGGAAGCGACAAACTCTGCGATGTTTTTAAGTCCCCCAGGATGGCGGTGTGCACGCGTGGCCATGGATGTCTGTGGGGAGGGAGTTGCAGTGGGCCAGACGACACCCCCTACCCTGATTGTGCATTTCCTCTCCTCCCACGTCAGCCTCAGGCGCCTTGTCTGCCCCCGTGGTCTCCATCCACCCCCCACAGCTCACGGTGCAGCCAGGGCAGCTGGCTGAGTTCCGCTGCAGTGCCACAGGGAACCCCACGCCCACACTCGAGTGGACAGGTGAGCCGTGCCAGAGAGGTATTCAGAGCCTTACCCGGGTAAGGGAGGGCGGGGCTGGGCCCTGGGCCTGAGGATTGCGGTTCCCAGGGTGGGAAGGGGTGGCCAGAGCTATGCCAGTCCCAGCGGGCACTGACCCCGCTCTCCCCACCAGGGGGCCCTGGTGGCCGGCTCCCTCAGAAGGCACAGGTCCACGGTGGCATCCTGCGCCTGCCGGCTGTCGAGCCCTCGGACCAGGCCCAGTACCTGTGCCGGGCCCACAGCATCGCCGGGCAGCACATGGCCAGGGCTGTGCTCCACGTGCACGGTGAGGAGCAGGCTGGGGCTGGGGCTGGGCACCCGCGGCCACCAGGGAGGTTCTCACATGGCTCTGTCTGCAGGGGGCAATGGGCCCCGGGTCCAGGTGAGCCCAGAGAGGACCCAGGTGCACGAGGGCCGCACCGTCAGGCTGTACTGCAGGGCCGCAGGGGTGCCCGGTGCCACCATCACCTGGAGGAAGGAGGGGGGCAGCCTTCCCCCGCAGGTGAGGAACTCCTGTGCCACACGGCACTCACCGTGCCCACCCACCCACTCCCCTCTGGCTCCCTTCACCCCCAACATGGTAGCCTCAGGCCAGGGACAGCTCTGCTGCCGGCTCTCCTCCTGGGCATCCCACCAGGCCCTCTGCCACCCCCTGCCTGCCCTCACTGCTGGTCCCTGCCTGGCTGCCCCTGGGGCTGACCCCTGCTGTGTGGCAGGCCCGGTCTGAGCGCACAGACATCGCCACGCTGCTCATCCCGGCCATCACAGTCGACAATGCCGGCTTCTACGTCTGTGTGGCCACCAGCCCCGCCGGAACTGCCCAGGCCCGGATCCAAGTGGTTGTCCTGCCAGGTGCGGAGCCTCTGGAGGCGGGGGAGCGGGGAGGCTGGGCCAGGGCCCCAGAGGCCTGCTTCACTCCCACTCTGCCTCCAGCCTCAGGTGCCAGCACCCCGCCAGTCAGAATTGAGTCCTCATCCCCTTCGGTGACTGAAGGGCAGACACTCGACCTCAGCTGTGTGGTGGCAGGGCCAGCCCCTGCCCAGATCACGTGGTACAAGCGAAGCGGCAGCCTGCCTCCCCACGCCCAGGTAGGAGGGGCTCTGGCTGGGGAGCTCGAGCCCACAATTCTCGATGGTTTTGTCCTAGCGCAGTAGGGAGCCATGGACAGGTCTTACCGGGAAGTCCCAGGGAGACGCTTCACACCACCCTGTTCCCTCCTGCTACGGGGCCCACCCCGTTTCCATCTCCCTCTCCAGCTTATGGCCTGGGGTGGCCCAGGACAGAGCCAGCGAGTTTGATGAAAGAATTCCTGGTGTTTAGAGGGAGCTGGGGCTACAGCCCCACCGCCATCCTCACTTCCCTCTGCCACCCCACCTAGGTCCATGGCTCCCGGCTGCGGCTCCCCCAGGTGTCCCCAGCCGATTCTGGAGAATACGTGTGCCGTGTGGAGAATGGATCGGGCCCCAAGGAAGCCTCCATCATCGTCTCTGTCCTACATGGTGCCCACGTGGGCCCCAACTACACCCCTGGTGAAGAGTCAGGTACGGCCGGTCAGGCCTGGGATCACTGCTCTGGTCCCAGGGAAAGTGTGTGGTCTTCTCAGTGGCATTAAGACAGAGGGGGTGGGACCAGCAGTTGGCATAATGGCTATGTTGCTGGACTTCTGTGTAGTCGACCGCGGTTCGAGTCCTGGACCCGGTGGCTTAAACTCACACCGGGCACGTGTGCGTGCATGCCCAAGATCCCGAGAGGAGAATGGAGGAGAAGGGATTGTGGTGTGACCATCCCCCCTGGGGGTGATTTCTCACTTTCTTTCTCTCTGTCTCTGTCTTTCTGGCGAGTGCACGCGCCCTATAGCAAAAAAATAAATAAATAAAAAGACAGAGGGCGTTCCAGGCAGGCACTGAGCCCCCACTGCCTGGGGACAGAGCCTGAAGTAATGTTGGCCAGCTTGCCTGGGCCCCAGTGAGGCCGCTGACTTGGATGTGTCGAGAAGCAGCAGAAGATCATGGCTGGACACTGAGTTAGGAGTCAGGCTGACCAGGGTTCAAATCCTTAGACTGCCCCTTTACATCCTTAGACTGGTTGGTTTGCCTCTGGGGACCTGTTTCCTCATCCGTGAATGGGACGACACCATCCACTGCTGGCTCACGGTGTGGTTTAAATGAGATGGTGTCAGTGGGAAGGACTTGGGAACACCTGGTTGGCTCGATAACAGGGCTCTGGCTCTGGGTCATCGCGGTCTGCAGCCTGGGGCCCAGCCCCGGCTCCCTGTTGGCCAGAGCAGCCTGTCCTCAGGCAGTTGGCCGGGGGCCAAAGTGCTGCATTAGCAGGGGAGCACTTACACTCGCCTGGCTGTGCCTGGGCTGAAGAGCGTGGTCCCAGCCCTAGGAAGGCTTTCCGTGTGCCCAAGCTGGGGCTCAGGCTCTCCCAGGACCTCTGTGTGAGGACACAGCCTGGTGAAGCTCAGGAGCCCAGGCCTCTGACCAGCCCCTCTGCGCCCAGCCCCCGGCAGCTCCCAGTCCATCCGCATCGAGTCCTCCTCTTCCCACGTGGCCGAAGGGCAGACCCTGGATCTGACCTGCGTGGTGCCTGGGCAGGCCCACGCCCAGGTCACGTGGCACAAGCTTGGGGGCAGCCTCCCGGCCCGGCACCAGGTACAGCAGCCCCCAGGGCCAGCCTCTGAGGGGTGGGCCAGGACTGCTCCGGTCCCTTCCCAACCTGTCCTGTTTGCACACAGACCCACGGCCCGCTGTTGCGGCTACACCAGGTGTCCCCTGCTGACTCGGGCGAGTACGTGTGCCGCGTGGTCCTCGGCTCCAAGCCCCTGGAGACGTCTGTCCTGGTCACCATCGAGGCCTCTGGCTCCCTCCCTGGTGAGCTGCTCTCACAATGTGGCACGGAGAAGCCTGAGGGCCTTCCGAGGGGCTGCGATCTAAGTCCTCCTGTTGTGACAGGGCAGGTGGCCACAGGCCAGCCCTGTCCAGGCAGACTCCACGTGGCTGAGGGAGCCGCCATCGTCCCATCGCGCCTCCCTCTAGCCATGTCACTCCCCAACCTTCTGCTCCTCACCCGGCTACGCTCATCTCTGCATCTCCTCTCTCCCCGGCGAGGCTCGGCCCTTGCCTGGCCACTCCATCAGGGTGCTGAGCTGGGGACATCAAGCCCTCCCAGGCGTGAGCCTGGCCTGGGGACACAACCTTACCCTTACTTAGGGGAACATCTACTACCCTCACCCCTGTCCCAGCAGCCCCAGGACCTGTCCCGCCCGTCAGGATCGAGTCCTCATCTTCCACAGTGACCGAAGGGCAGACCCTGGATTTGAACTGTGTGGTGGCCGGGCAGGCTCATGCCCAGGTCACGTGGTACAAGCGCGGGGGCAGCCTTCCCCCCCGGCACCAGGTACACGTACCCGGGATGAGGGAGGGGCTGTGGACAGTGGGTTGCAGCGTCCGGGCCCCTGGGCTGGTGCACGAGCAGTTCCCAGCTCAGGGCAGGTGGGGGCTGGGCTCCAGGAGGCACCTCTTGACACCCCTGCCACGGCTGTCCAGGTCCGCGGCTCCCGCCTGTACATCTTCCAGGCCTCCCCAGCAGATGCAGGAGAGTATGTCTGCAGGGCCAGTGACGGGGTCGAGGCCTCCCTCACGGTCACAGTCCTCAGGACCCATGGCGCCAACTTTGCCTACCGTGAGTGGACTGCCAGGGCCGCTGGGGTGCGGAAAGGGGATAGGCTGGGTGGCTTCAGAGAACTGCAGTGACCAGTGACTGACATACCCACAGCCCCTGGTGGCACCCAGCCCATCCGCATCGAGTCCTCCTCCTCCCAAGTGGCTGAAGGGCAGACCCTGGATCTGAACTGCGTGGTGCCCGGGCAGGCCCACGCCCAGGTCACGTGGCACAAGCGCGGCGGCAGCCTCCCCGCCCGGCACCAGGTGTGAGATTAGAGGGAGGTCCCTGGGGGTGGAGTCGGGTGGGGAGGGCTGGGAGCTCTTGTGAGACACCCACCACGCAGGGGTGCAGTGCGGTGGTAGGGACCCAGGTCCCCACCAGCCAGCCTGGCTGTGCATCCTGGTTCCGCCACGTCCTAGCCCACGCTTCAGGCAAGTTACTGACCCCTCTGCGCCATAGCTTCGGCATCTCCGGAAAGGCCTTACAGGGTTATCCCAGGGCTGAAGGGAACACTCGGGAGCTCAGGAAGTGCTGTGAGCTCTTATTGCCCTGAGACTGTCAGCTATTACTGGACTTCCTAGAACTTAGGGTACCAGGCCCGTGGCCTGGTGGCTAAGGCAGCTGGATCTCACAACTGCATGGTTCGAGTCCCGGACCCAGTGGCTTCAGAAACCCATCAGACACATGTGCATGTGTGCCTAAAATCTGGAGAAGGGATTGTAGCGTGATCATCTCCCCTGGAGGGTGCTTTCTCGCTTTCCTTCCATCTCTCACTGGAGAGGGCACACACACTCTGGCAATTTTTTTTTTTTTTTTTTTTGGAGAGGTTTTTGCTATAGGGCGCATGCGCTCGCCAGACAGAGACAGACAGAAAGACAGAAAGCAAGAAATCACCCCCCAGGGGGGATGGCCATGCCGCAATCCCTTCTCCTCCATTCTCCTCTCAGGATCTTGGGCACGCACGCACACGCACCCGGTATGAGTTTTAAGCTACCAGGTCCAGGACGCGAACCGCGGTCGACTATGTGGGAGTCCAGAGACATAGCTATTATGCTAACTGCTGGTCCCTCTGGCAAATTTTTTTAAAAACCAAATTTAGGGGGCCATAAGGTGGCATGGTGATTAAGGCACTGGATTTCCACATGCAACCATGATTTGAGTCCCGGATCCTGCAGCTTGAAAATTGCCCCGGGCATGTGTGTGTGCGCCCAAAATCCCCGAAAAGCGAACAGAAGAGAAGGGATTGCAGTGTGGCCACTCCCCCCGGGAGGTGGTTTCTCACTTTCCCTCTCTCTGTCTCTCTCCAGCAAGTGCATGTACCTTATGGCAAAAAAACTAAATTGAAATTTTTAAAAAAGAATTGAGGGGGCCCAGCAGATGGCATGGTGGTTAAGGCGCTGGACTCCCACATGGCAGACCACGGTTCAAGTCTCAGAACTGGGGCTTGCTTTCTCACTTTCTTACTCTCTCTCTCTCTCTGTGTGTCTCTCCAGTCAAAACTGAAAAATGATAATAATAAATAAAATTATTTTTTTTAAAAAAAAGAAAGAATTGAGGATACTACTGATCAATTGCAAGGTAGACCATTATTTTCTGTACTTCTAAGGAAAAGAAGCTTCCATTACCGTAGGAAGGCTTCCGTGGTAGATGCATCTTGATCTCAGGCGTGCGCACATGTCACAGCGGGAGGAATACAGCACTAGTGCGTGCTCCTCCTGCCCACCCACACCTCGGATGAACTCCCCCTTCCCCACCTCTGAGCAGGACAGGGAAACTGGCCCAGGGCTGGTGGCCAGGCTCCAGAGGTCAGAAAGGCAGGAAGAGTTACAGGTTACAGGTGCAAGGTCCCCCAAGGGCTCTCTCTGACCTCTCCTCCATGCCGGCCAGACCCACGGCTCCCTGCTGAGACTCCACCAGGTGTCCCCTGCTGACTCGGGCGAGTACATGTGCCGTGTGGTGGGTGGCTCCGTGCCCCTGGAGGCGTCTGTCCTGGTCACCATCGAACCTGCGGGCTCTGTGCCTGGTGAGTATCCTAGGGTTGATGGGGCGGGCCAGCCCGGAGAGGTTCCCTACCCCAGCAGTGGCAGGACCAGGAGTCCAAGCCTCAGACGGCACCTCTCAGGAGACCAGTGCCCCCCCAGGCACCGTCTTCTCACCACTGCCCTCCATCCCCAGCACTCGGGGTCACCCCTCCAGTCCGGATCGAGTCCTCCTCCTCACATGTGGCTGAAGGGCAGACCCTGGATCTGAACTGCCTGGTTACTGGGCAGGCCCATGCCCAGGTCACGTGGCACAAGCGTGGGGGCAGTCTCCCGGCCCGGCACCAGGTAAGAGGTGGGGTGAGGAGGGCCCGAAGGGGCTCATAAATGCGGAACGAGCACAGGCTTGGACCAGCAGACTCGAGTGCAGGCGCTGCTCTGCCATTTGTCTGCTGTGTGACCTCAGGTCTGTCACCTGATTGCCCAGCCCTCAGTGTCCTCTGTCAAATGGGCTCGCACGCTGCCTACCTCACACACCTGTGGCACGTTAGCAGATGTGGGTCCCCCACTTGCCCACGTACTCCCTGGTACAGGTCAGGTGGCAGGCTGGACCTGGTCCCAGTGCTGGGGCAGGAGAATTAAAAGGTGGAGAGGGGACTCTCCCTGGAGGAGCCTGCGTCCATCTCTAGCTGGCCGGTCTGGGACGGGCCTAGGAAGGCGGCAGGAGCTTGGCCGTGAGCCCTGTGCCCAGCTCTGAGCAGGCCTCCTCCTGACCCCCAGGTGCATGGCTCAAGGCTACGGCTGCCCCAGTTGACCCTCGCTGACTCCGGGGAGTACGTGTGCCGCGTGGTCAGCAGCTCGGGCACCCAGGAGGCCTCCGTCCTAGTCACCATCCAGCAGCGCTTTGGCCCCTCTCACCGTGAGCATCTCAGGGATCGTGGCAATGGTGGGGCTGCTGGGGGCCTGACTCCACTCGGGGGCTTCCACATTCTGCCCTCTGTCTCACCTCCCAGCTCAGGGCGTGGTGTACCCCGTCCGCATCGAGTCCTCCTCAGCCTCCCTGGCTAATGGGCACACCCTGGACCTCAACTGCCTGGTGGCCAGCCAAGCCCCGCACACCATCACGTGGTATAAGCGTGGAGGCAGCTTACCCAGCCGGCACCAGGTACAGAACTGGTGGTAGGGCACGCCACCTCTGACGGGAAGTCGGGTGGGGGGCCTCAGCTCCTTGCGCTGTGCTCATTCAGTCATTCAGCAAACACCAAGCACCTTACTGGGCCCTGGGTTGGTGTCGAGGATACAGAGATGGGTCTTGCTAACCTCAGTTGGATCTGTTCACTTGCTGAATTTCCCTGGGAAGCTTTTCCAGCCGAGCACTGGTTCCCAGGACCGCAGATCCAGATGGAGCAAGACAAGGGTTCGGCTTGGGGCCTAGTGGGCGAGGCAGACATGCTGAGTGACAGCACGGTGTAGTCGGAGCCACAGGGGGCATATGGCCCACTGGGGAGGGCCTTGAAGGCATTCTGGCGGGGGACTGTCCACCCCAGCCAGAGGCGGCCTGAGTTGGAGCTCGGGAAGGCCCCAGGGATGCGCCCAGCCCAGGGGCCACAGTGGCAGGGGCCCAGGTGCGAGGTGCTACCCCTCCCGCTGACACTTGCTCCCTGCAGATCGTGGGCTCCCGGCTACGGATCCCTCAGGTGACCCCTGCGGACTCAGGCGAGTACGTGTGTCACGTCAGCAATGGCGCAGGGTCCCAGGAGACCTCGCTCGTCGTCACCATTGAAGGCAGCGGTTCTTCCCACGGTGAGATCGTGGGACGGGGGTCAGGGGGAGGCAGAAAGGGCCCACTGCCATCCCTGTTGTCCGACTCTGACCGCACGAATTGCCCCGCTCTGTCCCTAGTGCCTAGTGTCTCCCCACCAATCAGGATCGAGTCCTCATCCCCCACAGTGGTCGAAGGACAGACCTTGGATCTGAACTGCGTGGTGGCTGGACAGCCCCAGGCGTCAATCACGTGGTACAAGCGTGGTGGCAGCCTTCCCTCCCGACACCAGGTACAGTGAAGAGCCAAGGTGGTGGAGGCGGGACTCTGGGGTCCTGGGGCGGGCGGTGCAGGGACAGCCCCAAGGGTCCCTCTCTCACACCCTAAGGCCTACAGAGACAGCCAGGCAGGTCTGGCAAGGGAGGCCTGAGCTGCCGGTGACCCTGTGGCCCACTCCCTCTTCCTCTCCGACCCCAGGCTCACGGCTCTCACCTGCGGCTGCACCACATGTCCGTGGCCGACTCGGGCGAGTACGTGTGCCGGGCCAACAACAACATCGAGGCCCAGGAGGCCTCTATCCTGGTCTCCGTCCTTCCCAGCGCCGGCAGCCCCTCCGGTGAGTCTGACAACAGCCTAGGAAAGGGACAAGGAGAGGCAGGCTGCCGTGTCCCTGGGAGGAGGAGCTTTGAGTAAGACCCGGGTCGTGGTCAGGGCAGGGGCCCTGCAGAAAGATGCTTCGGGGCAGTGGGGCCAGGTGGCGCGGCAGGGACAATGCCCTATTAACTGCCCCCATAGGCGAAGGTCCTGGGGTCACAGTGGGGACTCCTGGGGCACTGCAGGCTTGCTGAGGCTGGGGGTGGATTGCAGCCTGGAGACCCCACTGGGGGTCCTGTCTCTTTCTTTTCCTCTCTCTCATGGAACATAGATACGTGAGTTCAGATCAGGCCAGCACCGCTAAGGAACTTAGTTTTCTTGTCCATTTCCGTTCCTTACCGGCAAATAGAGCTATTGACCCTCCCAACCTCACGGAGCTGCACTGTGCTAGCGGTCAGGCCACCCCGTGAGTGGCCAGCAAATTAATACAGTTTAAGGTTCTGTGGGTCGCAGGTGGCATGGACGCTAAGGTGCTGGATCCCACATGGCCAACTGTACACTTCAAGTCCTGGACCTGATGGCTTGAAAAACATGCTGGGCGTGTGCATGCGTGCCCAAACTTCTGCTAAGAGTGGAGGAGAAAGGATTGAAATGTGGCCGTTCCACCCAGGGGATGATTGATTTCTCACTTTCCTTCTCTCTCTCTGGTGATCACATGCACCTTATAGCAAATTTTAAAGAGAGAGAAAAATAAAGTCCCGTTTCCAGCATTTGCAGTGCTCCACAGCTGCATGTGGCCGGAGCCGCTGGCGTGGACAGGGCGGCAAAGGCCATCGCCGCCAGCACAGGAAGTGTATGGGCTTGAGAGGAGTGAACGAGCTCGTGTGTGGAAGGTGCTCAGACCTGCGCTGGCCCCTGCAAGGACCTAGTAATATCACCCTGCCGGGTGGGTTCTCCACGCTGGAGATGCCGTCAACCCACCAGCCCGATTCCCAGACCTGCCGACAGCCAGGCCTTGATTCGCTGTTCTGTGCCCCCAGTTCCTGGTGGTGCCGCGCCCATCAGAATTGAATCGTCATCTTCACGTGTGGCCGAAGGGCAGACCCTGGATCTGAACTGTGTGGTCCCAGGACAGGCCCACGCCCAAGTCACGTGGCACAAGCGTGGGGGCAGCCTCCCCAGTCACCACCAGGTACGTGGCAGGCAGGAAATGGTGCACGGGCTGCCAGAGGTGGGGTCCCGGGCCAGCCCCATCAGAAAGGTGGCCTGGGAGCTCAGTGCAGGCAGTACCCGCCTGGCCAGAGGTCAGACTCCAGCCCGGGCCTGCCAGGAGGCCAGGCTGCCGTCTTACTGTGCTCCTGTGTCCCCCCACTGTCCAGGCCCACGGCTCACGGCTGCGGCTGTACCAGGTGTCTCCCGCTGACTCGGGCGAGTACATGTGCCGTGTGGTGGGCAGCTCTGGTCCCCTGGAGGCCTCAGTCCTGGTCACCATCGAGGCCTCTGGCTCTGGCACTGTCCATGTCCCTGGTAAGGGTTGCTGCGATGGGGCTGGGAGGCAGAGGGAGGAGTGAGGGGTATGGCAGGCAAAGCTGGGGAAGGGAGTGCCCTTCTGCCCGCAGCCTGCTGCTCCTGCCCACCCCTCAGTCCAGGGCCAGGCCAGGTAGACCGGCTCCCGTCCGTCTCTAGGGCCTCAGAGCACAGGCTCTGGAGTCTGGCATCAGGCTGGAGCCCAGCTCTCCCCCTGTCTGCATGTCACTGTCCCCGTCTGCAAGGGCTTTTGTACTCTGCTATCTGATGATAGAGATGATCCGCTGAGGTCCCTACAGCCTGGAACTGCACCTCTAAGGGTACTCGAGGGTGACTTTAGGTGGTGGCCTGATAAACATTATCATTATAAGCCGCGATATGCTGGGCGATGACATAACACAGCAAGCCTGTCCTGATTTCCTAGAAATGATTCCTGTAACGGGGCTAAGTACTTAAGGTTACTGTAAGTGAATCGTTTGGAACGAAAATGTGCAGTGAAGAGCAGAGGGGCACAGGCCGCAGCGGAAGTCCTGGCAGTGCAGAGGAGATGAGACAGCACTCTCCCGCTGGCCCTGCTCTCTGCACACATGTAAACTCACAGCACACTAGCATGCTCATGTCACCACAGCTCTTTGAGGTAGGTATGACTCTCCCCATTTTACATTTGGGGAAACTGAGACACAGAGGGGAAATAGCTTTGTGAAGGTCACAGAACTGATAAACAGCAGAGGTAGGATTTGAACCGAAGCCATCTGGCCCCAGAGTCTGGGTTCTTAGTCACACACTGCTCGGTTTCGGAACATGCTAGTGATCTGTATGGAGGTACCTGGCACTGGTGTGCTGGGAGCCTGGGAGGTGGAGAGGGTGAGGCTGTTGCCTGGAGGTGGGACCAAAGAGCCAGGCCTCCACCCTGAGGCCAGCCCGGCCACCCCAGGAGGCCTCTGTCTGCACCTCCGGGCACCCGGGGAGGGGTCCTGCTCACCATCCCCTCCCTGTGCCAGCCCCAGGCGGATCCGCAGCCATCCGCATTGAGACCTCCTCCTCGCGAGTGGCGGAAGGGCAGACCCTGGATCTGACCTGCGTCGTGCCCGGGCAGGCCCACGCCCAGGTCACGTGGCACAAGCGCGGGGGCAGCCTCCCTGCCCGGCACCAGGTAAGGAGACCGGAGAAAGCAGCCTGTGCCCCCAAGTCTTACCAAAGCCAGCCAAGAAGGGAGAGCAGCCCCAGCCACCCAGCCTTGGGGAGAACCCCAGCCAGAATTCACCGCATTCGGGGGCTCAGGGAGGCGCACACAGGGCCTCCCCCAGCCCTGTAGCACCTCTGTGCAGAGGGGAAGGGACCTCACCTCCTCCTCCCGGAAGCAGTAGGCCTTTGGCAGGCCTCCTGAGCTGTGGGGATCGGGTACTGGCACCCAGGCCTTGGGCATCTGGAGGCCTTGGCTACCTCCCAGCTCCTCCTGCCCATTCTCGCCCCCACCTTGGCCAGGCCCACGGTCCCCTGCTGAGGCTGAACCAGGTGTCTCCAGCCGACTCTGGCGAGTACTCGTGCCGAGTGACCAGCAGCTCAGGCACCCTGGAGGCTTCTGTCCTGGTCACGATTGAGGCCTCCGACCCAAGCCCCATTCCAGGTGAGTGGTGAGGCACAGTGGGTGATGCAGTGGCCCCGTCCTGGGAGGCTGCATCCTGGGGGCCCCGTCCTGGCCTGCCCCTCCCTGCACTCCCAGCTCTACTACTGCCCTAGGGGGTGGGGGTGAAGCCGGCCCAGCTGTCTCAGGTCCAAAGCCCTGACCAATTGCCTCTGCGTCCCTGGCCCCTGACAGATCCCTGGTGCAATCCCTCCTGCAGCCAGAGGGGCCCTGCCCTGGGTCTCAGCACAGCATCTCAGCCCCCTCCCCGAAGGGAGGCCTCGGGGCAGGGCTCTCAGCCATGGCAGCAGCCCTCACGCCGCTGCACCTCCTGGAGGACCAGGTGGCTTCAGTACCACCACCTGGTCCCCGTCTTCCCTCTGGGAGCCTCGCCTCACCCCTCCGCTCTCACCCCCTGTGCCTGCAGCCCCGGGCCTGGCCCAGCCCATCCGCATCGAGGCCTCCTCCTCCCACGTGGCTGAAGGGCAGACCCTGGATCTGAACTGCGTGGTGCCCGGGCAGGCCCACGCCCAGGTCACGTGGCACAAGCGTGGGGGCAGCCTCCCTGCCCGGCACCAGGTAAGGGGCCAGGTCAGGGAGGATTCCCAGGCAGGAAGGATCAGCCTGCAGTTGCCTCTGCACCCCATCTCATGCAAACTCCAGCCTTCTTGGGGACCAGGGGGATAAAGTTCTTTTGGGGAAGAGTTCACCAGCCTGTGATCGAGGACCTGGGTCGTCCTCGGGCTCTGCCGCCAACTCATTTCCTACACCTCATCTTCCTCCTCTGAAGGCATGGGTCAGGCTTCTAGGCTCCTGGGAAGGAGCCTCCTTTCCCCCAGCTGGAGTGCTGGGCTCCTGAGACCCCGGGGAGAACTGGGGCCTGGCCCTGGGCCGAGTGCTTGGGCCTGATGGCCACCCCACCTTGCTTCTCCAGGCCCACGGCCCCCAGCTGCGGCTCCACCACGTCTCCCCCGCCGACTCTGGCGAGTACGTGTGCCGTGTCGTTGGAGGCTCCGGCCCTGAGCAGGAGGCCTCCTTCAGGGTCACTGTCCCACCCAGCGCCGGGTCCTCCTACCGTGAGTATGGGGCTGTAGGGGAGGCGGGGAAGAGGGGAGGACTCTGGATCCAGCAGGGGCTCCCCCGCAGTAGAGCCCTCCCTGCTGAGCCTGGCCCTGCCCCTCCCCCAGGCCTCAGGAACCCTGTCATCTCCATCGATCCGCCCAGCAGTACGGTACAACAGGGCCAGGACGCCAGCTTCAAGTGCCTCATCCATGAGGGGGCGGCTCCCATCAGACTCGAGTGGAAGACCCGGAACCAAGAGCTGGAGGGTGAGCCCAGGGAGCGTGGGCTGGAGCAGGCATAGGGCACAGCCTTCACACTGGGGGAGGGCAGGGGCCGGAGAGCACGCCGGTCACTATGTGCACCTGCGGTAGCCCTTACCTGCTGGGCCTCAGCACCTCTGTCTATACCGTGAGGAGGCCAGACCCTTAAGGACTCCCCCATCTTCTGCTGTCTGAGACTGAGCTGGGTACCAGCTGGAAGGGTTGAGAGCGTGGGGCAGAGGGGGCCAGATGGCAGCGCCAAGGCATGGAAGGACCAAACTGACCTCGCTGGCGCTCCCTCCCCTAATGCAACCCACAGACAACGTCCGCATCAGCCCCAATGGCTCCGTCATCACCATCGTGGGCGCCCGGCCCAGCAACCATGGTGCCTACCGCTGCATGGCCTCCAACGCCTACGGTGTGGCCCAGAGCGTAGTGAACCTCAGTGTGCACGGTGAGGGGCATGGCCCGGGGCTCTGCCTTCCCCTTTCCTGCCCCCTCTAAATTCTGCCTCCATCCTTGGCTCGTCTCGGGCACTTGTCCTTCCCTGGACCTTTGTGTCCAGTGCGGTGGGAGACAAGGGCCCACCCTGCAGCCCCTGAGCTGGAGGCCGGGCGGTGCCTGTGTCCAATGGGGCCCTCATGTGTTAGCGGTCGTCATTCCTCTGGGCAGGGCCACCTACAGTGTCTGTGCTCCCCGAGAGCCCTGTGCGGGTGAAAGTGGGAAAGGCCGTCACCCTGGAGTGTGTCAGCGCCGGGGAACCCCGCTCCTCTGCTCGCTGGACTCGCATTGGCACCCCTGTCAAGCTGGAGCAGCGGACGTTCGGGCTGGTGGACAGCCACACCGTGCTGCAGGTGAGGCCAGGTGCAACTCCTCCAGTGGGGGCCCTGCTCCGTTTCAGCTCCGAGTCAGGCCCAGGCTAGTCCAGCCTTGAGCGGGTGCTCAGGGAAGGAAGTGCTGGTCGGCGGGTGTGTGATGAGTGGACGGAGGGCCACAGGAAGGGGTGGGATGGGTGAATGGTGGGTAGATTGGAAAGTAGAAGAGAAGGAGGAGGAGTGCTTGGGTAGGTAGATGGATGGGCTGGACGGATGTGCTGATGCGATGACACGAAGGAGGGCCCGACAGGGTGCAGTGCTAACTCATGGGGGCCCCGGGTTCATATCGTGGGACCTCCCGGTACACGCTGAGCACGCACAGCCTAGGCCTTGCACCGGAAGCACGAAGACCCTGCTGGGTGTGTCTGTCTCCCTCCCTCTCAAGGAGGAAATAAACTTTCAAAGTGAACAAATGGATCCAGTCAGCGTGGTGTTTAAGGCAACTGGATCCCACATGGCCACCTTTACATTTGAGTCAGACCCAGAGGCTTGAAAAACATAATGGGGCGTGTGTATTTGTGCCTGGAATCTGGAAAGGAGGGAGAAACGGAGAAGGCATGGCCGGACCACCCCCGTAAGGAGTGCTTTCTTACTTCCCTCCCCGTTTCTTTCTCTTTCTCCTGTGAGTGCACATGCCCTCTGGCTAATATTTTTTTAATAAGTAAATAATTTTTTTAGAAGGTTTTTGCCAAAGGTACTTGCATTTCCCAGTGAGACAGAGAGAGGAAGAGGGAAGGCCAGAAATCACCCCCTGGGGGAATGGCCACACCACAACCCTCCCCATCCTCTGTGGAGGTTTGGGGCATGCACGCACGTGCACCCAGCATGATTTTCAAGCTGCTGGGTCCAGGACTCTAACCATAGTCAGCTGTGTAGGAGTCTAGCACCTCGACCACCGTACCAACTGCTGGCCTTGTGGCTCTGGCAGTTCAAAAAACACACCAGGGTGGGGCTGGCAGTTGGTGTGGTGGTTAATGGCACTGGACTCCCAAATGGCCAACCAAGGTTCAAGTCCCGAACCTGGCGGCTTGCTTTCTCAGTCTCTCTCTCTCTCTCTCTCTGTCCCTCTGTCTCTCTGGTCAAATTAAAAAAATAAATAAATAAATAAAGTTAAATAAAAAAATTAAAAAAAAAAAAAAAAAAAAACACCAGGAGACCAGCAATTGGCGTAACAGCTATGTCGCTGGACTCCCATGTAGTTGACCGTGGTTTGAGTCCTGGACCCGGTGGCTTAAACTCATGCCAGGCATGTGCATGTGTGTACCCAAGATCCCAAGAGGAGAATGGAGGAGAAGGGATTGCGGCGTGGCCATCCCCCCTGGGGGGTGATTTCTTACTTTCTATCTTTCTGTCTCTCTGTCTGTGTCTTTCTGGCAAGCGCACGCACCCTGTAGCAAAAACCTCTCCGAATAAATAAATAAATAAACAAATAAATAAATAAAGTAAATAAGTAAAAAACACACCATGAGTATATGCATGTGTGTGCACGTATGCACATGCGTGCCCAGTGGAGGCATGGGATTGCAGTGTGACCACGTCTGGTAGAGGTGGTGCTTTCTCCCTCTTCCTGTTTCTCTTTCCACATACACGCCCTCTGACAATTCTTCAAAAACCACAAGTAAACAAAAGGGAGAACAGAGGAGAGAAGCCAGTCCGAGCCGGGGCCGAGGCCGCAGCCCCCGCTCAGCACCCAGAGCCTCCTTCCTTGCTTCCCTGCAGATCTCATCAGCCGAACCGTCAGACGCCGGCACCTACGTGTGCCTGGCTCAGAATGCGCTGGGCACAGCACAGAAGCGGGTGGAGGTGATCGTGGACACGGACGCCGTGGCCCCAGGGGCCCCCCAGGTCCAGGTGGAAGAAGCCGAGCTCACCGTGGAGGCTGGCCGGACGGCTACTCTGCGCTGCTCAGCCACAGGTGTGGTGCAGGGCTGGCATGGGGGCAGGTGGAGCAGTGGTGCCCTGGGGCTCAAGGTGTAGACACGCGGGATCTGAAGATGACATCATGCCTAGGGGTGGCACTTCGCCACTGGCATCTCCAGTGATGGCTGAGGTGCCCACTGAGAGACCCCCACAGAGGGGCAGGCTCATCCAGGGCCCTCCCGGCCACCCCAGCCCATAGCTGGTACCAGAGCAGCCCAGCAACCCCTGGTACCTTGTCTCCACCACAGGCAGCCCTGCACCCACCATCCACTGGTCCAAGCTACGCTCCCCGCTGCCCTGGCAGCACCAGCTGGAGGGCGACACACTGATCATCCCCCGGATAGCCCAGCAGGACTCAGGCCAGTACATCTGCAACGCCACGAGCCCTGCCGGGCACGCTGAGGCCACCGTCGTCCTGCACGTGGAGAGTAAGGCTCCCGTCCTCGCCCTGGGCTCCCTTCCCTGCACGACAAGGAGGCTGAGCCCCTCAGAACTTCTACCTGGGTAGAACCTCAGACGCCCCACACCAAGGCCCCACAGGGACCCAGAGCCTGCCCTTGCCCAGTGTCCATGTGACCTCCATGGACCTTTGGTCTCTGCAGCCCCTGACCTCTGGGCTCAGGAGTCAGCTTCCTGGTCCTTCGTCAGACCCACGGGATCCAGCTCCTTGCTGCTGTCCTGGTCGCCGCCCTTCCCTCCCTGACCTCTGTTCCCTGCCTCCAGGCCCGCCGTATGCCACCGTGGTCCCAGAGCACGTGCCAGTGCAGGCCGGGGAGACGGTGCAGCTCCAGTGCCTGGCTCACGGGACACCCCCACTCAGCTTCCAGTGGAGCCGTGTGGGTGGCAGCCTCCCTGCGAGGGCAGCTGCCAGGAACCAGCTGCTGCACCTCGAGCCCGTGACCCCTGAGGACTCCGGTCACTACCGCTGCCAGGTCACCAACAGGGTGGGCTCGGCTGAGGCCTTTGCCCAGGTGCTCGTCCAAGGTGAGCAGCCCCGGCTCGGTGGGCAGAGAGGGTCAGCTGTCCTTCAGCCTCGGGAATGAAGGCCTCTTTCCATTAGCCCACCTGGAATGCCCTCCTCTCCCCTCCTGCAAGGCCGAGGTGGGCACACCTTCTCCAGGAGGGCCCTCGGTCGGGGACTAGCTCCTCTAGCTCTCGGAGCTCCTCCCTCCCTTGGCCCGGACCCTGAAATGCCAGAGGAAGCTACGTATGCAGTACATACCCCGCCTGCCACCTGCCAGACGGCAAGGACGTGTGGGGCAGGGCTGACCCCGGGCCCAGGACGGGCTGGGTACATGCTTGACAGGGACAACGAATGAGGGACAGGCAGCACCCACCCCAGCTTGCCTGGGGCTTCTGCGGGCCTCCAGAGAATCAGCGTCCCCATGGCCTCCTACATCAGTGCTACAAGCCAAAGAGAAATCTAGAAGCAGCAAAGCATGAAGCCGGACTCTGGACTCATGCAGCCAGGGCCCACCACGTTTGAACTTGCTAGCTGTGCTGCCTTAGCCAAGTCATCTACCCTTTCTGAGCCTCGGTTTTTCTTTCTGTAAAGCAGAGAAACCAATGCCAACCACACTGGCAGAGTTAGAAAGATGCCCGCATGGAAAGTCTGGCACCTTATTTTATTTTTTTCTTGCCAGAGGGCATGTGCAATTGCCAGAGAGAGGGAGGGGGCCAGCAGATAGGGTAGCGGTTACGTCATTGGACTGCCATGTGGCTGACCATGGTTTGAGTCCCAGGCCCCGTCAACTTGAAGATCACAGTGGGCACGTGTGTGTGTGTGCCCAAGGTTTCAGGAGGATGGAGAGAAGGGATTGTAGAGTGGCTGTCCCCTCCCAGGGGGTAATTTCTCATTTTCTCTCTCACTGTCTCTGTCTCTCTCTCCATCGAGCACATATGCCCTAAGGCAAAAATTTCTTTAAAAAAAAAAAAAAAAAAAAGCGAGAGAGGAGAAAGCACCCCTTCATGGGGCATGGTCACACCACACTCCCTTCTTCATTTCTCTATCCTGTTGGGATCTTGAGCACATGCTCACATATTCCCTTGTGTTTTTTAAGCCTCCAGGACTGGGAATCAAACTACAGTTGGCCACGTAGAATCCAGCTGTAAGTTACAAGGCCAGCCTAGTAGGCACTTTAAAAATAGTGATGGGGCCAGCAGGTGGCATGTGGTTAAAGCACTGAATTCCCACATTGCTGAATGTGGTTGGAGTCCTGGACCCAGAGACCTGAAAAATCACACCAGGTGCAGGTGCATGCATGCCCAAAGCCCCAAGAGGAGAATGGGGCAGAAGGGATTGCTGCATGGCCACCACCCACCCCCGGAATGAGTTCTCAGTTTCCCTCTCTCTGTCTCTCCAGTGAGTGCGCGTGCCCTATGGCAAAAACTCGAAAACAAAACCAGTGATAATAAACACCGCACCCACCCTCCTTCCTCGTCATCCCACAGAGGTGCCTTCACACGGCCAGGTCCTGGGAGTCTCGTTTTAGACAGCAGCCAGAATAGTCCGTAAATCATCTGAGTCCCGGGATGGCCCTGTGGCCTATTTAAGGGAGCTGGGTCCCACACGACCAGCTACAGTTCAAATCCCAAAACATCCCAGCTGAGGCCAGCAGGTGGCATGGTGGGTAAGACACTGGATTCCCACATGGCTGACCATAGTTGGAGTCCTAGACTCGGCGACTTGAAAATCAGTCCGGGTGTGTGTACGTACATGCCCAAAGTCCCAGAAGGATAGTGGAGGTCCCCCTTCCCAGGGGCAAAGAGATCCCAAGGGGAAAGGCTGTGGATTGAAAAAGGACAGACGGAGAGAAGTGGGGGGTCAGGCAAGCCCCTTGTCTCTGCTTGAGCGTGCCCAGGCCCCGAGCTGTTCTGTGCTCCTTCTTTTATAGAAGAACGCTTTAGCCGTGGAGCACCTCGTGGTTCTAAACAACCTCTCCTGGCCTTCCGTGCTCACACTCAGGTTTCTTGTATCTGTAAAGCCCAGCGGTAGATTATGTCTTTATTTAAAGCTTTCCCATGCCCTGCAGTGATAGCGCAAAGACTGTATCCACTTTTTCTTTTTCTTTTTTTGGAGAGGTTTTTGCTATAGGGCACGTGCGCTCACCAGAAAGACAGAGAGAGACAGAGAGATAGAAAGCGAGAAATCACACCCCCCCCCCCCAAGGGCGATGGCCACGCCACAATCCCTTCTCCTCTGTTTTCCTCTCAGGATCCTGGGCACGCATGCACATGTGCCCAGCGTGAGTTTAAGCTGCTGGGTCCGGGACTTGAACCACAGTCGACTCCATGGGAGTCCAACGACATAGCCATTACACTAACTGCTGGTCCCAAGACTGTATCCACATTAAAGGGCTCCTTGCATGGAGGAGAAGAAATTGCAGTGTGACCAGCCCCCCTGGAGGTCAATTTCTTCTTCTTTCCAGTGAGCATACATGCCCTGTGGCCAAAAGAAAAGAAAAGATCATAAAAAGAAAAAACACTAGCACACATGATATGTGCCCTAAATCTCAACTGAGTGGAAAAGTGGAAAATGGAGAAGGAATTGGGGTGTGGCCACATCTTAGGAGGGCGCTTCCTCTGTCTCTTCCTCTCTCTCTCTCTGTGTCTCTGGCACATGCACATTCCCCCTGGCATAAAAAGTCTTGAGTCCCTTGCACTATCTGGGCTACAGAGGCAGCGCCCAGCGCCCCACAGGCCCCGAGCGTGAGGTCTGACGGACGGCACAGGTGAGCACATGGACAGATCTGCCATGAAAAAGTCTTTCTCCCTGCAGAGGCTGCCAGGAAAAGAACATTCCCTGAATATTGGATTTCCTGGGTCCCTGTTGGGGGGAGAGCGCCAGGGACAGGACACAGGCACGCAGACATGTGGAACCTCGTACGTGTCTCTGCAGGCCCCTCCGGCTCTCTCCCGGTTACCATCCCGCCAGGATCCACGCCCACGGTGCAGGTCACACCGCAGCTGGAGACCAAGAGCATCGGGGCCAGCGTGGAGTTCCACTGTGCCGTGCCCAGCGACCAGGGCACCCAGCTCCGCTGGTTCAAGGAAGGGGGCCAGCTGCCTCCTGGCCACAGCGTGCAGGATGGGGTGCTCCGGTGAGTCGGCTCGGAGGAGGACTTGGGGCTCGTGCTGGGGCTGAATTGGCGGCCCTGCGGGAAGCCGTGTCTGGCAGATGCGGTACTCTCGGGCCTCCGTTTCCTCAGCTGTTCAGTGGGCCACGTGGGATCAACATGAGAGCAAAGCTCTGAGCAGTGTTTGGTGCGTGAAGGCCTTCCAGAAACAGTGGCCCGTGTTCTTATTACGAGTGGCGGAGAGAACAGGATCTGGGGCCAGATACATACAGACGGCGCCAGATCCCCGCTCTGCGGCTGCTGCTGTCATTCTGAGCTCCAGGCCAGAAGGGCTTTGTCTAAAATGGCTGTGGCCAGCCAGTGGCATGGTATTACAGTGGCTGAATCCAACATGGTCAACTGCACGGTTCAAGTCCTGAACCCAGCAGTTTGAGAAACATGCCAGTCACGTGTGCGTGTGGGCGCAAAAATCCCAAAAGGAAGAAAAGGAGGAGAAAGGATTTCAATGCGCCTGTTCCCCAGGGGGCCTTCTGACATTCCCTCTCTCTCCCTTTCTTTGTCTCTCCCCAGCAAGTGCACATGCCCTCTGGAAGGTTTTTTTATTTTATTGTAATGGGCATTGTGCCCCCGCCCTGCCCCCTACCTGCCGACCTCACGTGGTTACTGGGTGGCTCTACGTGAGCCCCGCTGATCCGTGCCCCCCGCCCTGCCCCCTACCTGCTGACCTCACGTGGTTACGGGCAGCTCTACATGAGCCCCGCTGATCCGTGCCCCCCGCCCTGCCCCCTACCTGCCGACCTCACGTGGTTACTGGGCGGCGCTACGTGAGCCCCGAGGATCGACGATCAGTGTTAGCTTCTACCCCACGCAGGGCAGGGCACTCCCGTGAGGTGTTTCCACTCCCTGGTATCTTACTGCTTTTGTCATTGCAGAATCCAGAACTTGGACCAGAGCTGCCAAGGGACATACGTTTGCCAGGCCCATGGGCCTTGGGGACAGGCCCAGGCCAGTGCCCAGCTGGTTGTCCAAGGTAGGAGGATGGCTCGGGCCTCTCTGACGCGAGAACGGGACTGGTGCAGGGCTCGGACCGTGTTCCCCTGGAAGCTCCCTAAATGTATAAGAAGGATGAGATTCTGGGGCCAGTAGGTGGCATGGTGGTTAAGGTGCTGGACTCCCACATGACCGACCATGTTTCGAGTTCCAGAACTGGCACTTGCTTTCTCACTCTCTCTTTCTCTTTGTCTCTTTCTCTTTGGCGAGTGCATCTGCCCTATAGCAAATTTCTAAATTAAATAATGATTCTTGGGCCTTTTCAGCCACTCTTTCTCTGTTTACTCAGGCCCTCTTCTACCTCTCGGGAGTGTAGTTTTTTTTTTTTAAGAATTATTTTATTTAACTTTATTTTATTTATTTACATATTTATTTATTTAAATTTGACTAGAGACAGAGAGAGAAAGTGAGAAAGCAAGCTGCCAAGTCCAGGACTCGAACTGCCATCAGTCATGTGGGAGTCCAGCACCTTAACCACCACACCACCTACCGGTCCCATCGGGAGTATACTTTTACCAAATAAATTACCATTTCCTTACACTAAGGAAAAAAATCAAATAAATGATTCTTTTTAAATAAAAAGAATGAAAAAATTTGAATTTATATTACGAGTGGCACACAAGGGGCCTTGAGAAATACAGGAAGGGAGGGAGGAAGCAGGGAGGTGAGGGGGGTAAGTGGGTGCCCAGACAGGCCGACGACAGAAGGAATCATGGGTCCCGAGGGGGGAGTGAGCAAAGAGCAGGCGTGTGACGGGTGCGAGAGGGGTGCATGAGACGCGATGAGACGAATGAGTGTCCAGGGCTCCAGGGCACCCCTCCACGCCCCTACCACCACCACCCCCGCAGTCTGCGGCCTCCCTCGGGCCAAGCCTGCCCGTGGCTGGCCTGTCTTAACCTCGGCCTCCCTCCCCAGCCCTGCCCTCGGTGCTCATCAACATCCGGACCTCCGTCCAGACTGTGGTTGTCGGCCACGCCGTGGAGTTCGAGTGCCTCGCGCTGGGTGACCCCAAGCCTCAGGTGACGTGGAGCAAAGTCGGGGGGCGCCTGCGGCCGGGCATCGTGCAGACTGGGAGCATCATCAGGATCGCCCACGTGGAGCTCTCTGACGCGGGCCAGTACCGCTGCACCGCCACCAACACCGCCGGCACCACGCAGTCCCACGTGCTGCTGCTCGTGCAAGGTGAAGCCGGCAGGGATGTAGGGGGAGCGGGAGCAGGGCTGGGGCTTCATGTGCTGCCGCCTCCTGCCTTGCCTGCTGTCCCCTGCCTTCCCACTCTCTTGGAGGATGTTCTGTCGTGAGTGGCCGCTTTTGTAACAAGTGGCAGGAGAGAGAGCTTCCTTTGGAGCAGGCCACTGTTACAGGGAGAGGACAGTCCGCAGGGCACGAGGCGGGCAGAGATAAGGAGTTCCCACCTGTAAGGGCGCCTGCTCTGATGGGAGATGCCTATAGCCCAGTCCAGTGGCAGGCACGACACCAACACCGAACAGACACAGTGGGACATAGGCCGGGGACACGGATGCAGGGCGGACACAAATGCTGCTTTTTCATTGTTTTAATTTGTCAGAGGGCCCATGTGCTTGCTGGAGAGTCAGAGAGTGGGAAAGTGAAAAGGCACCCCGTGGGGAATATCACGCCGGAATCCCTTCTCCATCTCGCCCTCCCTTTGGGAGTTTTGGCACACACACCCGCGTGCCCAGCATGTTTTTCAAGCTTCTGGGTCTAGGACTTGAACGCGTGATCGGCATTCTGGGATCCAGCTCTTTAACCATCAGGCACAGGCTAGCTCACAAATACTGTTTTCTTTAAAATAACTTCTTGTACCCCAAACGTTATGACTCGTCCCCAAACCACCTACCCACACTGCCCTAGTACTCCCCTCTTAGGTCCCCGAAGGACTGCGGTTTATTTATTTATTTGTTTAAGTTTCTGCCTCAGGGCTGGTGTACTCCCGGAGAGAGACAGAAACTCTTTCTGAGAAACTGAGAAATCACCCCCCAGGGGGCATGGCCACACCGCAGTCCTTTCTCCTGCATTCTCCTCTGGGAGTTTGAGCACACACGCACACGCACCTGGAGTGAGTTTCAAGCCACCAGGTTCAGGACTCTAACTGTGGTTGACCATGTGAGAGTCCAGTACTGTAACCACCACGCCACCCACTGGCCCCGAGGACTGCAGTTTTCTCCACAGGCTTCCTGATGGGGTCTCGGGCCGGAATGGACCCGCCCCGAACCTTGATTCTTCCCAGCTCCCTCTGTGTGACCAGGAGTGCGGCCGCCCCTCCCCTCTGAGCCCCAGTCTCCTCCTCCGTGAAATGGCCCAGGGCCTCCCTTCCCGGGATGTGAGACTAAACGCGTCACGCACAGGCTGGCACACACAGGTGGGCGTCATGCTGATGGCCCGTGTCCCCTTCCCCCTCAGCCTTGCCCCAGATCTCCACACCCCCGGAGGTCCGAGTGCCTGCCGGGTCTGCAGCCGTCTTCCCCTGCATGGCCTCCGGCTACCCGACTCCAGACATTTCCTGGAGCAAGGTAAATCTGGCGGGGCCTGGGAGGTGAACTGCCTCGATGTCCCCAGGACCTGGCACAGGCGTGGCAGAGTTCACGCATAGCATGAGGCGGGCCCTGGGGGGCGAGGGCGAGGGCGAGCCAGGGCCCTCACGGCCAGCCTGCTCACAGCTGGATGGCAGCCTGCCGCCCGACAGCCGCCTGGAGAACAACATGCTGATGCTGCCCTCAGTGCGCCCCCAGGACGCGGGCACCTACGTCTGCACTGCCACCAACCGGCAGGGCAAGGTCAAAGCCTTCGCCCACCTGCAGGTGCCAGGTAAGACCGCGCCCCGGACCCTGGAGTCAGCAGTGCCCACCCGCGCCCCGTGGGCCTGGTCTCTAACTGAGCTCTCTGCGGACAGAGCGGGTGGTGCCCTACTTCACGCAGACCCCCCACTCCTTCCTGCCGCTGCCCACCATCAAGGATGCCTACAGGAAGTTTGAGATCAGGATCACCTTCCGGCCCGACTCAGCCGACGGTGAGCGAATGGGCTGAGCGAGGGAGCTGCCTGGGGTGGGGGGCTGTGGAGTGGTGCCTCCGCGGTATGACCGGCAGACCCCGGTCCTGCCAGCTTCTGGGCCGTCTTGTGCCTCCTCTGTCCCTCTGTGCCCCTGCCCTGCCTCTGTGCCTTTCCAGCCCTGCATGGCCCGTCGGCCATTGGCACGTCAGTCTCCATTCTGTGCCGCCTCCTCCTGTCTGCTCCTTCCCGCCCGCCTTTCCTCCCACCTCTTACCTGGGCTTCCTCTTTGTCTCTCTCTCTCGCTCATCTCTTGCGGGTCTCTGGCTTTCACTGTCCAGGCCTCCTTCTCTACTCGGGTGAGTCTCTGCCTCCCTCTCTTCCTTCGGGTGACCCCCCGTGTGCCCTCGTGGGTGAGGTGTGCCGGGGAACAGGAAACACTCGTGTGCTCGGGCCACTCCTGGGTGGGGGCAGACGGGGTGCCCATCCTGGGATGGGCTCCTTACACGCTGTACCTACCAGGAATGCTGCTGTACAACGGGCAGAAGCGGGTCCCGGGGAGCCCCACCAGCCTGGCCAACAGGCAGCCCGACTTCATCTCCTTCGGCCTCGTGGGCGGAAGGCCCGAGTTCCGGTGAGACCCTCAACCTCCCCATTTACAGGGGAGGGGCTGGGGGACGGGCCATGGGGCTCCGGTCAGGCACAGGCTACCCTGGGCTGAGCCGTCCTGAGGAGCTTCTGGAGGGAGGAGATGGGGTCCTCCCCTCGGCGACCATCCGGTGCAGGAGCAGGCCCAGAGTGCAGGCCAGGGTGGGAGGGAGCCCGCCTGGACTTGGGGTGCTGCAGGCCAGGGTTCACGCCTTCATTCACAGTCATTCTCCCACCACTGCCAGGCAGTGATGGGCCTCAGCACAGCAGGCTGAGCTCTGGTCCTTGGGACTAGTCGGGGAAGACCAGCCATTGACAGAGAGAGAGAAACAAGGTCATCTCAGAGAACTGAGGACTGTGAAGCCGGTGCCCGGCCACAGGGCCCTGGACTGCTCTGGGAAAGCTCCCAGGGAGAGGATATGGCAAGAAGAGACCTGGGGAAGGGCCAGGCATGGGGCAAGCTGGGCATGGTGACAGGGTGGGAGAACAGGGGCAGGGACAGAGCCAGGGGTGCAGGACGTTGTGATGTGTCTCCCCGGGTCCCTTCACCTTCTTACAAACCCCATGCCCACTCTCTTGGGCCCCACGGAGCAGGTTTGATGCGGGCTCCGGCATGGCCACCATCCGCCATCCCACGCCTCTGGCCCTGGGCCAGTTCCACACTGTGACCCTGCTGCGCAGCCTCACCCAGGGCTCCCTGATCGTGGGCAACCTGGCTCCCGTCAACGGGACTTCCCAGGTGAGCCCCAACCTGTCCGTGCCCTGCTCCCAGCCCCGTCCCATCCCTGCCAGCCTGAGTCTGCCACTCCTGACTCCCACCCCCAGGGCAAGTTCCAGGGTCTGGACCTGAACGAGGAGCTCTACCTAGGCGGCTACCCCGACTACGGGGCCATCCCCAAGGCGGGGCTGAGCAGCGGCTTCATAGGTGCGTCCCTCTTGCCCCCACCAGGGCCCAGGCTCACCTGGCTGTTGGCAGAGCCCACAGGAGGCTGAGAGGCCCTGCGGGCTAGGGCAGGGCTGGGGCTGGGCTGGGGCAGGGCTGGGCTGGGGCTGGGGCTGGGCTGGGCTGGGGCTGGGGCTGGGCTGGGGCTGGGCTGGGCTGGGGCCGGGGCCGGGGCCGGGGCCGGGGCTGGGCTGGGGCTGGGCTGGCCTCCCAGCACCCCACCCATGCTCACACTGCCCGCCCTAGGCTGTGTCCGGGAGCTGCGCATCCAGGGTGAGGAGATTGTCTTCCATGACCTCAACCTCACAGCGCATGGCATCGCCCACTGCCCCACCTGCCGGGACCGGCCCTGCCAGGTGACCTCGCCCCTCCACACACGCCTCCTGCCTGCCTAGCCCCTGCCCTCAGCCCTGGCTGCCCCCGGGGGCCGGGTGGGGAGGGCCGGTGTGTCCTCAGCCTGACCTCCGGGAATGGCCTTGCAGAACGGGGGCCAGTGCCACGACTCGGAGAGCAGCAGCTACGTGTGTGTGTGCCCTGCTGGCTTCACCGGGAGCCGCTGCGAGCACTCGCAGGCCCTGCACTGCCACCCAGGTGTGTGCCCGCTGCCGCGCCTGCCTCTGCCCACCCTCCCTCCCTCCACCCCACCCTCCCTCCCTCCACCCCACCCGCGGCAGTGCTTCTCTGCTCCGTCCCTCACCGACTACGGCCACTGCCCCCGGGCTCTGGTCCCCCTCTCTGCCGCCCAGGACTCGCCTCCCGACATCCCGTTCCCTACCCCTCAAGTACTCGTCACCCCCACGCCGTTACCCAGGTACCGCCTGTCAAGGACACCTTAGACCACAGGCGCGTGCTCTCTCCCACACTCTCCCAGTTTCCCCCCAGCCTCCTGGGCAGCTTGAGCCTCCCCGAGCCCAGCCTCCCCGGCCAGCGAGGCAGCCCTCCCAGGCGGCCCAGCCCTAACTGGCCAAGGCCCCATGGTGCAATGGGCAGGGCTTCAGCACCAAGGCTCCGCCCCTCCTGAGACCCCCATGTCCTCCTGACTGGCCCTTGTGTCCCCCAGAGGCCTGTGGGCCCGACGCCACCTGTGTGAACCGACCCGACGGCCGAGGCTATACCTGCCGCTGCCATCTGGGCCGCTCAGGGACGAGGTGTGAGGAAGGTGAGGCCTGTGACCCCCAGGGTCTCCGTGCCATCTGGGAAGGCCGGGCAGGGCACTCTGGGGCCTGGGTGGGTCTGTGGGTGGTCGCCATTGCAGAGCCGGAGCGCCTCAGAGTCGCCGGCCGATTCCTGTCTGGCCTGAGCCCCTTACACTAGGCCCCCGGAGAGGACTCCATCTCACTGGGGGTCCTCCCGCTGGTCGGCAGGGCCAGGCAGGGGCCTGTGCTGCTCCGGCTGGGCCTGAGACGGGAGGGGATGGGTCCCAGAGGAAGGCTGAGGAGCTGGACCCCCAGACTCCAGTTGCCCACGCCCTCACCGACTGGTCGCTCCGCAGGTGTGACGGTGACCACTCCCTCCATGTCCGGCACCGACTCCTACCTGGCGCTGCCCGCCCTCACTAACACGCACCACGAGCTCCGCCTGGACATGGAGTTCAAGCCGCTCACCCCCGACGGGATCCTGCTGTTCAGCAGGGGGGCGGGCGGGCCCGTGGAGGACTTCGTGTCCCTGGCCATGGTCGGCGGCCACCTGGAGTTTCGCTACGAGCTGGGGTCGGGTAAGCGTCGGGCACAAGGCAAACGAGCCTCGTGATGCCAAGCTCTGTGCCCTCCTTGGTCCCTGGGAACCAGGGAGGCTTGGAGGCATAAGTTCAGGGGTCAGACCCTCGGGAGGGCCCTGTTCCCACACAGCTCTCTGCGTTGGCTTCAGGCAGCTTCTAGACCTCCCTGAGCCCCGGGCTCCCCGAGACCCCCCTTGCTCCCAGCCCCGCATGTGCTAGGGCGGGCGGGGAGCCCTGCACCAACCCGTCCGGCATCTTCCCAGGGCTGGCCGTCCTGCGGAGTGCCGAGCCGCTGGCCCTGGGCCGCTGGCACCGCGTGTCGGCAGAGCGCCTCAACAAGGACGGCAGCCTGCGGGTGAACGGCGGCCGCCCCGTGCTGCGCTCCTCGCCCGGCAAGAGCCAGGGCCTCAACCTGCAGACTCTGCTCTACCTGGGCGGCGTGGAGCCCTCCCTGCGGCTGTCTCCGGCCACCAACGTCAGCACCCACTTCCGCGGCTGTGTGGGCGAGGTGAGAGGACAAGCGGGAGCGGAGGGCACGCGCTGGGCCTCCACCGGCAGCTCCCCGGGGCCTGGGAGCAGACGCTGAGCCTCTGTAAGGAGGGGTAATAGCACCCGTTCCTACCAGGAGGCTCCTACCAGGAGCGGCCACTCGGGCGGTGGGCGTGGTACGCACAGGTGTCCGGCTTCCTGCCTCACTCCCCACCTTAGACTCCGGTGTCACCACTCCAGCCCTAGCACGAGCCCCAGTGTCCTCTGCTGTACACCTGAGCCCCTGCCTCCTGCGCCCCTTCAGTCCCTCGGTGTCCCTCTCCCCACAGGTGTCAGTGAATGGCAAGCGGCTGGACCTCACCTACAGCTTCCTTGGCAGCCGGGGCATCGGGCAGTGCTACGACAGCTCCCCGTGTGAGCGCCAGCCCTGCCAGCATGGTGCCACGTGCATGCCCGCCGGCGAGTATGAGTTCCAGTGCCTGTGTGGGGACGGCTTCAAAGGTGGGAGAGGCCGCCCCGGGCGTTAGGGAGAGGGGCACCTCCTGCCTGCGCCCACCCGCCCACTCGCCTCTGCCCTGGCCCTCAGGAGACCTCTGCGAGCTCGAGGAGAACCCCTGCCAACTGCGTGAGCCCTGTCTGCATGGGGGCACCTGCCAGGGCACACGCTGCCTCTGCCTCCCTGGCTTCTCTGGCCCACGCTGCCAGCAAGGTAGCCAGTCTGGCTTCTCTCCACCTCCTTCTCGGGACCCTGGGGCTGGACACAGCACCCACAGGCGGCTGTGCCCACCAACTGGACCCCACCTTTCCTCTAGGCCCTGGACACAGCCCAGCAGAGGCCGACTGGCTTCTTGAAGGCAGTGGGGGCAACGGTACGTACACGCCGTGCCCAGCCGGGGTCCGGTGGGCCTGTCTACCCTGGCTTCAGCTCTTAGCCCCCCACCCTGAGTCCATGCCCTCAGCCCTGGCCAACAGTGAGGGGCTTGCCAGGCACAGACGGGAGCATAACCAAGGACACACCACCCGAGTGGGCTCCCATACTTCCAGGCTAGGGGACCCGGCAGGCCTTCGAACCGTGCTGTCCCCTCTGTCTCACATCAGTCAGCGAGCAGCTGTTGTCTGCCTGTCCTGCCCAGGGAGCCTGGACTGATGGAGAAGGCAGCAGCCTCGTTCTCAAGGAGTCTGCTGTCCTAACAGCAGAGCTAGGAATGAAGAGCGAGCGCTTGCTGGACACCTACAGCCACTATGCTAACTCCCTAGTAGACACGTCTCCTATCACTAATGCAATAGGAGAGGCAGGGCCAGCCGGTAAGGTGGTGGTTGAGGCGCTGGACTCCCACATGGCCAACAGTGGTTCGAGTCCCGTACCTGGTGGTTTGCTTTCTCACTTTCCCAATCTATCTCTCTCTGGTGAGTTCATGTAACCTACATCAAATTAAAAATAATAATGATGATGAGACCAGTAAATGGCGTAATGGTTATGACACTGGACTCCCATGTAGTCAATCACAGTTGGAGTACCAGACCCAGTGGCTTAAAACTCATGCCGGGCATGTGTACATGCCAAAGATCCCAAGAGGAAAATGGACGAAAAGGGACTGTGGCGTGGCCATCACTTCTGGGGGATGATTTCTCTCTGCCTCTCTGTCTCTCTCTGGTGAGCACACATGCCCTATAGCAAAAATATCTCTAAAAATATGAATAGTAATAATGATAAAATAATTTTTTTTTAAAAAAAAAAAAGAGGAAAAGCAGGGAGCAGCAGGTCACATAGTGGTTAAGGTACTGGACCCCCACATGGCCAGCCGTGGTTCGAGTCCTGGACCTGGCAGCCTGCTTTCTCACTTTCCCTCTCTCTCTCTCTCTCTCTCTCTGTGTCTCTCTCTGGTCAAATTAAAAAAATAATAACAATAAATTAAATTCTTTTTAAAAAATGAAAGAAATAGAAGCAGTGGTTTAGTGGTTAAGAGCATGGGCTCTGGAGCCAGCTGTCTGGATTTAAATCGTAGCCGTACCATTTGCTAGCCGTGCAACCTTGGGCAGGTCACTGAACCTCTCTGGGCCTCAGCTTCCTCATGTATAGTATGGAAAGAAATAACATCTTTCCATAAGGCTTTGTTCAAAATTTGAGTGAGAGTACAATTCAAGTCCCAGACCTGGCAGCTTGAAACTCACGCCAGGTGCATGTGCATGCGTGCCCAAAATCCCAAGAGGAGAATGGAGGAGAAGGGATTGCGGCATGGCCATCCCTGCTGGGAGGTAATTTCTCACTTTCTGTCTCTCTGTCTCTCTGGCAAGCACACATGCCCTATAGCAAAAATGTCTCTTAAATAAACAAATATATAAGATTTCAGGGGGAGGGCCAGCAGGTGGCTTGGTTAATGTGCTAGACTCCCACGTGGCTGACTGCAGTTTGAGTCCCAGACCTGGTGGCTTGCTTTTTCACTTTTTCTCTCTATCTTTGCTGAGCACACATGCCCATTAGTAAATTAAAAAATAGTAATGTTAAATAAAATTACATAAGTAATTCTTTCTTTTTAAAGAGATTTTTGCCTTACCAGAGAGAGAGATACAGAGACAATGAGAGGAAAAGTGAGAAATCATGGCCACACTGCCATCCTTTCTTCGTTCTCCTCCCAGGACCTTGGGCACACATGTACACATGCCTGGCATGAGTTTCAAGTCACAGGGTCCAGGACTTGAACCACAGTTGGCCAAGTGGGAGTCCAGCAAGGTAACCACCATGCCATCTGCTGCTGGTCCCTAAATAAATAATTCTTTAAAAAAAAGTTTCATGGGCCAGCAGGTGGCATGGTGGTTTGGGTGCTAGACTCCCACATGGCTGACCACGGTTCTAGTCCCAGGCCTGGTGACTTGCTTTTTCACTTTCCCTTTTTCTTTCTGTCTCTCTCTGGTCAAATTAAAAAATAAATAATAATAACAAATTAAGTGAAATGAATAATTCTTTTTTTTTTTTTTGGAGAGATTTTTGCTATAGGGCACGTGCGCTCACCAGAAAGACAGAGACAGAGAGATAGAAAGTGAGAAATCATCCCCCAGGGGAGATGACCACGTCGCAATCCCTTCTCCATTCTCCTCTCAGGATCTTGGGCATGCACGCACATGCGCCTGGCGTGAGTTTAAGCCACCGGGTCCAGGACTCGAACCACGGTGGGAGTCCAGCGACATAGCCATTGTGCCAATTGCTGATCCCTGAAATGAATAATTCTTTTTAAAAAAAGGTTTCGGGGGAACCAATTATACTGAAATAAAGATAAAATTATTTTTAAGAATTCTTTAACTTTATTTATTATTGTTGTTGTTACTTAATTTGCTATAGGGCATGTGTGCTTCCCAGAGAGAGAAAGTGAGAAAGCAAGCCGCCAGGTCCAGGATTTGAACCACGGGCAGCCATGTGGAAGCTCTGTGCCTCAACCTCCACCACTTGCTGGCCCTCAAAATATTTTTTTAATTTTGTTCAATTTGTAATACATGTGCTTCTTTATTAACACATTAATAACAAGATTGAGTGGTGGTCTTAAGAGCCACCACAATTGTAAAACAGTATGAAGCATAAACAATATTGAAATCCAGCCATGGGTCACTTACCAACCTGGGCACATTCTGTGAAGTGTCGCTTTGTCACACACACCACGGCGTGCACCTCCACAGACCCAGGCCGAGTCGCTGGCCGCACGCTGAGTTACATGTCTAGCCTGTGGTCTCTGGGACTACAGCCCTGTGCGTCCCCCAGTGCTGACCGTAATGTGGCTGCGCACACTTGATTGTCTGTAACTGGTGACGCACTAAGCAAGCTCTAGTGACGAAGGCATGGGTCCTGCCACCACGGTCCGCTGCCTGCACCCGCAAATGCGGGAATGGCCAGATTTTGGTGCAAAGCGAGTGGAAATAGGTGCTGTTTTCCCGTCCAGTTCCCAGGCCCCCAAGTTCCATTGACAGCACCCTTGGGTATGCAGAGGCTGCACGCTCAGCGCCCCAGTGGCCATGTGTGTCGGGGGGAGAGGGGAGTCAGGGAGTGGACGCGGACCCCGGCCTGATGCGGGTGAGCAGGTGTCTCACCGACTGCCCTCGGTTCCCCAGCAGATGCCCCTGGGCAGTACGGAGCCTATTTCCATGACAATGGCTTCCTAGCCCTCCCCAGTGGCATCTTCTCCAGGAGGTAAGGCCGGGAGAGCCTGTGGGCCGGGGGGACGGGAAACTGGGCCTCTGTCGCCTCACCTCTCCTTCCTGCAGCCTGCCTGAGGTGCCCGAGACCATCGAGCTGGAGGTCCGGACCAGCACAGCCAGCGGCCTTCTGCTCTGGCAGGGAGTGGTGAGTGTGGCTCTGGGCCGCCGTCTTGGGGTTGCTGGGGCGGGAGACCGGCCTCCTGGTGGCCAGGGCAGCGAGGAGAGAAGAAGGGGAAGGCTCTAGCCCTTGGGAGCCTCAGCATTCCAGGCTGGGGACCCCAGAGGCATGTGCTTCCCTGGCAGGAGGTGGGAGAGGCTGGCCACGGCAAGGACTTCATCAGCCTGGGGCTTCAGGACGGGCACCCTGTCTTCAGGTGGGTCCTGGCCCAGACCCTGCCTTCCCGGGCTGCCCCTGCTCCCAGTGGCTTCCCCACTTACGGGAGGCTGCAGCTCCCAGCACCCCAGCCACGTGCCACCACCCTGGCTCACCCTGTACCTATGTGACCACAGCTACCAGCTGGGCAGTGGGGAGGCCCAGCTCATCTCTGAGGACCCCATCAATGATGGCGAGTGGCATCGGGTGACAGCGCTGCGGTAAGGGGCCCAGGGTTTGGGAGTGGCCAGGGTTAGCCCCATGGCAGGAAGACTGGCATTGCGCTCTGGAAAGACAGAACCCACCTGCCAGAGCAAGACCCCCAGGCCAGACAGAGCCCTCGGGGGCTGGCGAGCACCCACGGGGAGAAGGAAACCTGGGTGGGGATTCCAGGAAGCGGGGTTTGCGGGGCCGGATCCCGCCTCATCCAGAGGGAAGAAAACGGCCAGGCGGATTCTCCATCTGGAGTCAGTGCCACAGGGATGGTCCTCTGCCGTGGGGCTGGGAGGACAGGGGCCCTCGGGGTGAGGTCCTGACCCAGCTCCACTGCAGAGTGGGCCGGAGAGGCTCCCTCCAGGTGGACGGCGAAGAGCTGGTCAGCGGCCAGTCCCCAGGCCCGCACGTGGCTGTCAACACCAAGGGCAGCGTCTACATCGGTAAGTGTCGTGCTGGGCCCGCCTGGGGCAGGGGAGGAAGTGGCCTCCCCGCCCCGAGACTTCGGAGCTGACCAGCCTGCTCATCTCCCTCCCCCGCAGGCGGAGCCCCCGCCGTGGCCGCGCTGACCGGGGGCAGGTTCTCCTCGGGCATCACGGGCTGTATCAAGAACCTGGTGCTGCACTCCGCCCGGCCCGGCGCCCCGCCCCCACAGCCCCTGGACCTACAGCACCGCGCCCAGGCGGGTGCCAACACAAAACCCTGCCCCTCGTAGGCACCTGCCCCACACGGACTCCCGGGCAGCGCCCCAGCCAACAACGTCAAGTATATTATTATTAATGTTATTATTACGAATTTTTGTAAGAAACTGAGGCGATGCCACGCTTTGCTGCTACCACCCTGGGCTGGTCTGGAGTGGGCAGGCCAGCCCCCCACACACACCTGGGCAAAGCCAAAGGCTGGCAGGCAGGGCAGGCTGGATAGGAGTGGGTGCCTCAGAAGCCACCCGGACTTGGGGACAGGCACAGCGGCCGGGTGGGCCCACACTCCCCCACCCTCATGGAGCCCCCCGGGCTGCCCACTTGCACAGCCCTGGGACAGTCTTCATTTCTGCGAGAGCCAGCCTTGGCTTATAGCCTGGTGCCTTGCCAGCTTCCCGAAACGGAAGGACGTCGCAATAGCCTTTGCCACCCCCTCTAGGCCGGGACACTTTAGTATCAGCCATGGAGCAAAAGGCAGCTCACCCTGGCCGGACAGTCCCCCACCCCACCAGCCCCACCCCAGCCCCCCACCTCCTTGTAGCCAGCTGGGCCACCTGTCCTGGCAGCCCCCACAAGCCCTCCTGGCCTGCATTCCTGTTCCCCTATCCCCAGCACACAGCCCAGGGCACCTGCCCTCGGGGGCTGCAAGGGAAACCCCAGCCAACTCTTACCAGGAGCTGCTACCGGCAGAGCCCAGCACTGAGAGGGTCTCCCGCCCACACCAGGCCACGTCTCCCCACTCATCTGGAAGTGAAGGCCCAGGGACTGGTGGGGAGGCCGGCTGTGGTCAGGAAGAGTTAGTGCCTTGGGTGGGGGAAGCCGGACTTGTGACTGGGAGGGACAGGAAGGGGTGTGACAGCCCTGCCCCACTGTGGGAGCCTGAGGACCCAGCTCGGGGCAAGTGCCCTTCCACCAGTGGCCCCCAGACTGGGGGTTGGGCACCCGACCTGTGTCCTAGAAGGGACCCTCCTATGGTCTTTTTCTTGAGTTTTCTTAATAAACGGTGCTATCCCCGCCAGGGGTCTTCTGTGTCTTTGACTAGGGCTTGACTCAGTGGCACGAGAGTGAGCTGGGCTGGGCTGGGGCAAAGCAGAGAGGTGCGATCTGGGAGTGCGGCCGGCAGCTGTGGGCTAGCAAGGAGGCCCTACCCCGCGAGGCGAAGTCATGCCCCATCTAGAGGAGCGGACGGAGTCTCAGAGGGTCAAGTGCCCTTCCCAAGGTCGGGCAGCCACAGCCAGGGGATAGAACCCAGGTTCTGGGGGGCCAGCAGGTGACATAGTGGTTAGGGTGCTGGACTCCCACCTGGCTAGAAACTTACCAGGCACATGTGCATGCGTGCTCAAAATCCCAAGAGGAGAATGGAGAAGGGATTGCAACGTGGCCATCCCTCCTGAAGGGGTGATTTCTCGCTTTTTGTCTTTCTGTCTCTCTAGCGAGTGCACAAGCCCTATGGTAAAAATCTCTTCAAAAAAATAAGATAGCCCAGGCGCTCCTGACCACAGAGCCCGCTCTCCTCCCTCTGGCACCCACCGCGTCTCTAGGGGTGGCCTCCGAGCTCCTGGACGGCCGGCTGGCTCAGCTGCAGCCCGCTGGGGGCAACCTGGCCGGGACACGAGTAGCAGGTGGTGCAGGCTGCGGTGCAGCAGAGGCCGAGCCTGCGGGCACCTGGTTGCCAGGACAGCCGGCCAGAGGAGCAGCAGCACCAGAGCATCAGGAGGATGGCTGTGGTGGGGGGCAGCGAGGAGGCCAGGGCCACCCCCCACAGCCAGGGGCCTGCAGGAGAAGAGAATCTCAGGCCTCAGCCTGGGCCACCACCCCACCCCCTTCACCTGGAGAAGGACAGCATGGCTTTAGTGGGCAGAGGGGAAGCAAGTCACGACCCGGACCACCCACCTGCCAAAGCGACAGGCTGTTTTGCAGGGTCCTGGTCTGCCACGGAGCTCCTCTCAGCTGCAACTTGGAGGGGGCCCGCAGACCCGAGGGCTAGGGAGAGAGTCCAAGCCCTGGAGGGATTGTCGTCCGTACTCCCCGTCTGGCTAGGTACTGAAGAGAGACCTGCAGTGGGAAAGAACATCGCACTAAGAATTGCCCTTCCTAGCCACGCCTGTGTCTCATTTTATCTTCACACGCTCTCAGTTTGTCTCTGTTATCGATAGTATTTCCGTTTTATAGATAAGGGAAGTAAGACATGACGAGGTTAAGTCACTGGCCAAGTCACACAGCTAGAAGTGACAGGGGGTGACCTGAACTCATAATTTAGCTCCAGGGCCTGGAGTTTATAAATACAGCCACTATTTTTTTTTTTTTTTTTTTTTTTTTTTGAGAATTTTTTGCTATAAGGTGCGTGTGCTCACCAGAAAGATAGAGACAGAGAGACAGAAAGCGAGAAATCACCCCCCAGGGGGGATGGCCACGCCACAATCCCTTCTCCTCCATTCTCCTCTCGGGATCTTGGGCACGCACGCACACATGCCCAGCATGAATTTAAGCCACCAGGTCCGGGACTTGAACTGCTGTCAACTACATGGGAGTCCAGCAACATAGCCATTATGCCAACTGCTGATCCCTGCTCTCTCGTTTTTTTTAAAGAGACATTTGTGCTATAGGGCACATGCTCTCACCAGAGAGACAGAGACTCAGACAGAAAGCAAGAAATCACCTCCAGGGGGCATGCCACGCCACAGTCCCTTCACTCTCTAGGGATTTGGGGCACGCATGCACACATGCCCAGCATGAGTTTCAGGCTGCCGATTCAGGACTCGAACTACGGTCAGCCATGTGGGAGTGCAGCAATGTAACCATTACGCCATCTGCTGGTCCCATGAATGGAGCCACTTCTTCAGGTGGCAGAGGGCAGCAGCAGTGTGGTGGTGAAGGCAGCTGGATCCACATGGCTGACTTCAGTTCAAGGTCTGGACCAGGCAGTTTGAGAAATGTGCCGGGTGCGTGTGCATGCATGCCCAAAATCCCAAGGAGAGACTAGACAAGAAGGGATTGTGGTATGGCCATACCTCTGCTTTTTTGCCGCCAACCTCTGCCCTCATTTGGAGTTCACATGCCCTACAGCAAACTAAAAGAAAAAAAGGGAGGAGGCCAGCCCCATGGTGCAGTGGCTAAGCCCTGGGTGCAGGGATCAGGATCCTATGAGGCCGACCGTGGTTCAAATCCTGGCCCAGTCAGATTGAAAATTACCAGTGTATATGCATGCCCCAAATCTTGACAGAATGGAGAAATGGAGAAAAAAGCATTATAGCATGATCACACCCCATTAGCGGGTTCTCACTTGCTCGCTCTCTCTCTCTCAAGCACATGCATCTTCTGGCAATTAAAAGGAAATAAAAAGGAGACTGTGTATGTATTGTCCTTGCCTGTGCTCTAAGCACCATGCTGTGTGCTAGGCGCTTTCCCCACAGTTATGATAGCCCCGAAAGCTTAGGGTTTGCTTCCGCATTTTACAAATAAGGACACTGCGGCCCTGAGAGCCTCGTTCTTCCACTCATTTGACTCGTATTTCTTAAGCGTCTGCCCCAGACAGTGCTCTGGGATTGGGAGCATACAGTGGTGAAAACATGGACATAGGGGCCGGCAGGTGGCATGGTGGCTAAGGGTGCTGGACTCCCACATGGCCTAACCATAGTTCAAGTCGTGGACCTGGTGGCTTGCTTTCTCACTTTGCATCTCTCTCACTCACTCTCATTCTGTACCTCTCTGGTAAAATTAAAATTAATTAATTAAAAGAAAAAAACATGGACATATCTTCATGAAACCTACAGTTCCAGAACCTACAGTACAACGTGGGGGGAGAAACACCAGTGTGACACGTGGAGACGGGTGCTATGGGGGAAATCCAGCAAGGAACAGGGCATGTCACCTGGGGGACAGTTGGTTTTGTTTGGTGGTAGTAAAATGCACATGACGTTTACCATTTTTTTAAATTAGGTCTTTGTCATAGGACATGTGCACTCACCAGAGAGAAAGAGACAGAGGGGGAAAGAGAAATCGCCCCCGGGTGGGATGGCCACACCACAATCCCCTTTCCACCCTCCTCTAGGGCTTTTTGGCATGCATGCGCATACACCGGTGTGATTATTATTTTCTTTTCTTTTTTTAATTATTTTTAGAGAGAGGTTTTTTTTTGCTATAGGGCACGTGCGCTCACTGGAAAGACAGAGACGGTGAGAAATCAACTCCCAGGGGAGATGGCCATGCCACAATCCCTTGTCCATCCCTCTCAGTATCTTGGGCACATACGCTCATGTGCCCAATGTGGTTTTTTTTTGTTGTTGTTGTTGTTTTGTGTTTTTTTTTGGAGAGGTTTTTTTTCGCTATAGGGCGCATGCGCTCACCAGACAGATAGAGAGAGACATAGAGACAGAAAGCGAGAAATCACCCCCCAGGGGGGATGGTCACGCCACAATCCCTTCTCCTCCATTCTCCTCTCGGGATCTTGGGCACGCACACACACGTGCCCGGCGTGAGTTTTAAGCCACCAGGTCCGGGACGCAAACCACGGTCGACTACGTGGGAGTCCAGCGACATAGCCATTACGCTAACTGCTGGTTCCCATGCCCAGTGTGTTTTAAGCTGCCAGGATCAGGACTCGAACCTCAGTCGACTATGTAGGAGTCCAGCAACGTAACCGTTACACACCATATGCTGGCCCCAGCTGGTGTGGTTTTCAAGCCGTGGGTCCAAGACTCAAACCATGGTCAACCATGTAGGAGTCCAGTGCCTTAACTATGCCACCTGCTGGCTCCAACATTTACCACATTACCACTTGAGTGTATAAGTCAGTGGCATTAAACGCATGCATTGTGCAACCATCACCACCTTCTGCGACCACAGCGCCATTAATCAGTAACTCCCCTTGCGGGCCCCTCCTGTAGCCATGTTCTACCCTGACTCCGGCTACGTGGGGTGCCTGGTGTTGGAAGCACACAGAATTTGTCTTTCTGTGACCAGCTTATTTCACTTAGCTTGGTGTCCTCAAGGCTCGTCCATCTCATAGCTGCGTCAGAATCCCCTCCCTCTGCAAGAGTGGATTGTATGGTAGACCACGTTTCTGTTTATCCCTTCAGCTGTGGGTGGACAATGGGTTGCTATTTTTACACAAAGGGGTCAGGAAAGAACCTCCCTTTTTTTTTTTTTTTTTTTTTTTTGGAGAGGTTTTGTTTTTTGTTTTTTGTTTTTTGTTTTTTTTTTTTTTTGCTATAGGGCACGTGTGCTCACCAGACAGACAGAGAGAGACATAGAGACAGAAAGCGAGAAATCACCCCCCAGAGGGGATGGTCACGCCGCAATCCCTTCTCCTCCATTCTCCTCTCGGGATCTTGGACATGCACGCACACGCGCCCGGCGTGAGTTTCAAGCCACCGGGTCCGGAACGCGAACCACGGTTGACTACGTGGGAGTCCAGCGACATAGCCATTATGCTAACTGCTGGTCGAGTGAGAGAGAGGCAGAGGCCTACGAGGATCAAAGGAGTGAACCCGCAGCTCTCAAGGAAAGTCCTCCAGGTGTGGGGGGCGCACAGCCAGTGCAGAGAGAGGCCAGAGGGCAGGACAAGGCTGGCATCGGGAGGGCTGCGGCAAGTGGGAGTCGGCGGGCCCAGACCGTGCAGGGCCTTCGGGCCTCTGGAAGGCTTTGCTTTCCTTGAGAGAGAAGTCGGTGGGGGCTTCTGGGCAAGACGATTTAATGCAGTTTATTTTTTTAAAAAAAGAATTATTCATTTAATTTAAATTTTTTATTATTATTCTTCAGTTTGACCAGATTGAGAGAGAAGTAGAGTGAGAAGGCAAGCCTCCAGGTCCAGGATTCAAACCACAGTTGGCCATGTGGAAGTCCAGCACCCTAACCACCATGCCACCTGCCGGCCCCTACCACTGTTTTGGCCAGAGAGCACATACACTCTTGAGAGAGGAGGGAGGAAGCACCCTCTTCCCCCGCCCTCTCGGGGATGGTCACATCACAATCCCTTCTCCATGTCTCCCTCATCTGGGGGTTCGGGGCATGCACACGCACGCATCTGACGTGTTTCTCAAGCCGCCAGGTCTGAGATTCAAACGTCACGGGTGGCCGTGTGGGATCCAGTTCCCCAACCACGGGGCCACAGGCTGGTCCTGATGGAGTGCTTTAAAGGCCCCCTGGTGAGGAAGCATGACTCCCTCCCAGCGTGGGCTGCACGTGGTGGCTTCCAGAGAGTACATACGGAAAGGGGAGGTAGCGGAGAGACCGACTGACCTCAGTGACCAAGGCCAGTGTCCACAGTCACGAACCACGTCCAGCGCGTTACCTTCAGAGAGTGTGGTGCAAATGGCACGTGACCTCTGTGGGCTCCGTCCAACAACCTGTAGCTCCTGTCTTGTCATGAGCTGTCAGACGAGTTCCCACAGTGGGCTGACCATTCCTCCTCAAAACTATCAAGGTCAGGGCCAGCAGATGGCACAGTAGTATGTCACTGGACTCTCACATGGTCTACCACGGTTCGAATCCCGGACCCAGTGGACTCAATATCACGCCAGGCTCCTATGCATGCGTGCCCACACGCAGGGCGATTGCTCACTTCCCCTCTCACTGTCTCTGAATCCCCCCCACCCCTGTAAGCACATGTACCCTAAGACAAAAACCTTAAAAAAAAAATGTCAGGGTCAGACCAGGAGGTAGCATGGAGTTTAAGGCACTGGATCTCACATGGCCGATTCCACAGTGTGAGTCCCAGACCCAGCGGCTTGAAAATCACACCAAGTGCATACGTGTACATGCCCAAATCCTGAGAGAATAGGGGAGAAGGGATTACGTTGTGGTCATCCCCCAGGGGGTGATTTCTACTCTCTCTCTCATTCTGTTTCTGGCAAGTGCACGTGTCCTATAGCAAAAACTAAAAAAGACAGCGACAGACACTACTCTCCAGAGAGAGAAGGAAAGGGAGAGAGCACCCCTTCCCCAAATGGGCTGTGGTCACACCACAATCCCTTCTCCTCTGTCTCCATCCTGTCGGGATTTGGGCCATATCACCACGTAACTAAGGCGGTTTTCAAGTTCCTAAGGCCAGGTTTGAACCACAGTTTGTCCTGTGGGAATCTAGTCCCCTTAACCACTAGGTCATGGGCCAGCCTTTCTCTCTTTTTGTTGTTGTTGTTTTCTCGATTCTTTTTCTAAAACTACTCTAAAAATATAAAGCTTACAGGCCAGTTCCAGGGCACGGCAGCAATGCACTGCTCAGGCGAAGCTGGATCCCACACAGCAACAGTTCAGATCTCCAGGCCAGGCCACCCGGACCACACTGGGCGTGTCCAAGATCCGATAGGCTGGAGGGCGGGGAGCATCGTGGCTTGACAGACCCTGAGGTGGGTCTCGCTCTGTCTCTCTCATGCAGGCACACATGCTCTGTCATGAATAAAAAAATAAAATAAAATAATTTAAATAAATAAGAACAGTTTATTTTTTTCTTAAGAAATTTTTGCTATAGGGCATGTGCCCTTGGTGGAGAGACAGAGAGAGAGAGACACCCCCAAGGGGGATGGCCATGCTGCAGTCCCTTCTCCATTCTCCTGGAATTTGGGGCACACACACATGCGCCTGATGTATTTCAACTCTCCAGATCTGGGAGTCGAACCGTGGTTGACCATGAGGGAGTCCAGTACTTTAACCACTACGCCACCTGCTGGCCCCAATCAAGTTTACTAAAAGGAAGGAAGGAAGTTCCACTAGACTTCCATGGGAAGAATATGCTAGAGGGGCAAAGGACAGGGACAGGGGACTGGCTCCGGAGTTACCACAGCAGTCCAGAGAAGCTGCAGCGGCTCGGCCGGGGGCAGCAGAGCAGCTGGGCGAGGTCTGCTGGTGACCGGGCTGTGCGTGAGAGGAACGAGCAGTGAAGTGACTCCCTCCACGGTGCAGGCCCGAGCCCCTGGGAGGTGAAGTGGCCATGGCCGTAGTGAGGAGGCCTGCCGAGGGCGGGTGCAGCAGCGTGGCTGAGCTGGGACTTCAGCTTGTGGCAGGTCACCTTCACCATGCCACTTACACGGACGGAGGAGCTACACAGCGGAGTTCAGGGTCCGGCTAGCCTGGGGCTGAGACCACCTAGGGAGTGAGCGGGGTGGAGACGGGCTCAGAGGAACGGGGCCTCGTGGCGCCGAGCAGAGTGTTGGGGAAATAGCCAGGCACCTTCGAAGGGGCTGAGAAGCGGCTTGGGAGGTGAGCGTGTGGGGACCTGGAAGCTCGGCCTTCCCTCAGCTAGGTGCTTTTTGCAGTGAACAACCCGTTTGGCTGTACATGGCAGCCCTGCCTCCATCCCACTCTGGATTTGGGGAACCCCCGGAAGGTTATTCCCAGTGATCAATTCTGGTCCCCCTCATTCCCGTACCCGCCCACCCCGCCCTTCGGCAGAGATCACTCCTGCTCACATCACTTGCTGGCTTTATGACCTTGGGCAAGTCATTTCCTGCCTGTAAAATAAAGGCTCAGGCTGGATTCGTGGTTTTCCAAGTCCGTGTTTACAGGACACTCAGGGCCCTCAGAGGGGCATCGGTCAGCCCAGGCTGAGGCCCCCACGTCCAGCTAGCCAGTGTCTCTCCTCTTCCCCTTTACTCATGACAGAGCGGGTACACACACGTGTCATAGAGAGGGAGACGAGCATCCTCCACAGGGTCTGGTCACGCCGCGACCCCCGCCCTCCAGCCCTCCAGCCCTCCAGCCCTCCAGCCGGTTTGATCCTGGGCACTCTGGCATGTTTCAAGCTGACTCAGCTGGAGATTAGAATAATGGTCACCAGGACCGGCAGTTAGTGTAATGGCTATGTCGCTGGACTCCCATGTAGCTGACTGCGGTTCGAGTCCCAGACCCGGTGGCTTAAACTCACACCAGGCGCGTGTGCGTGCGTGCCCTAGATCCCGAGGGAGAATGCAGGAGAAGGGATGCGGTGTGGCCATCCCCCCTGGGGGGTGATTTCTCGCTTTCTATCTCTCTGTCTCTCTCTGTCTCTCTGGTGAGCGCACACGCCCTATAGCAAAAACCTCTCCAAAAAGAATCACGGTCACCATGTGGGATCTGGCCTCTCCAGAGCAGCGCAGAGCCAGCCCCCGTCCCTCCCTTGGAGGACAGGGGCTGCGTCCCAGATCCCAGTCAGTAGGAGTTTCGCCCTCTAGGCCATCATCTGGGGACGCTGGATTAGGGCATTCATTAGGGCAACGCTAGGGCATTCCTAGCTCGTTCTCGCTCTAGCCGCTGACCCTCAGGCCCTTGGTCTGCTTGTCTCCCTCACCTAGCTCTCGGCAGTGCCCTGCCCCCACCTCTCCCCGGGACCCTGCCCCGGTGGTGGGGGGAAGGCAGGGCCAGGCCGCCTCCCACCTGCACCCATCACTGACCTGTGCAGGAGCCCTGGTCACTGCCATCGCCACAGTTGTCCACGCCCCAGCGGTCACACGCCAGGCTCGGGGGGATGCACCTGCCGTTCCGGCAGCGGAAGTAGGCACCACAAGACCCTGGGGTCACAAGGAGAAGCCTGAGATGAGGATTCTGGATCAGGCCAATGATACAACGGGGTGTGTGGCCCTACTGTGAGAGCGTTGAGAGGAGGGAGGAGAGAGCTGCTGCTGTGTGTGCAAACACGTGTGCACCCCATGGGGAGAGCCGCACACAGCAGGAAGCACAGTGATGACGGCGGCCGTGGTGGGGGTGGCTAACATTACTGAGCGCCTATTCCGTGCCAGACACACTTCCAAATGTTCCCCATACCAGCTTCTCTAGTTCCACGATAACCCTATGGGGTAAATTCTGTTATTAAGAATTTAATTTAATGGGGCCAGCAGGTGACATGGTGATTAAGATGCTGGACTAGTACACGGCTGACTGCAGTTCGAGTCCTAGACCTGGTGGCTTATTTTCCCACTGTCCCTGTCTCTCTCTGGTCAAATTAAAATAATAAATAAATAAATAATATTTTAAACTAATCATTTCGTTTTATTAAGAATTTTGAGATAACTCGGGGCCAGCAGATGGTGTGGTGGTAAAGGTGCTAGACATATTCCCTCAAGGTCTACTGTGGTTCTAGTCCTGGACCTGGTGTGGTGGCTTGCTTTCTCACTCTCTCTCTCTCTCTGTTTCTTTCTGGTCAAATTAAAATAAATGAATGAATAAATAAAATTAAATAAACGATTCTTTAAAAAAAAATTTTTTTTTGAGATAACTAAAGCATAGAAGGCTAGGTTACTTGACCAGGGCTACACAGACTAAGTCCCAGGCAGGCTGACTCATGGGCATCATAGCGCACAGTGGGTGTGCATGTGTGCCTGCATGGTGTGTGCATGCACCCTTCGGTGTCCCAGTGACCCCGAGCCCTCCAAGCAAACCCTCACTCCACTTAGCGCCACCCGTGGGGGTGCACTTGCTTGCTTACGGCTGTCTCGCCAACCCCGGCTCCAGGAGCGTAGGGACTTCTCTTTTGTTCACTGCGGTCTCCCTGGAGCCTAGAACAGCACGAGAACTGCCCCTGGCACACAGCAGGTGCTCAGCTGATAGCTGTGAAAGGTGGGCCAGCTCATGGCCTGGGAGCTAAGGCAGAACTCCACATGGCCAGCTGCGCAGTTCGAGTCTCGGATCTGGTGGCTTAAAAACCCAGAAGGGAGGAAAAATTGGAGGAGAAAGGATTGTGGCATGACCATGTCCCTTTCTCATCTTCTTCTCTCTCTGTCTCTCTATAGTGAAGGTACACACTCTAGCAAAAATTTTTAAATAGTTATGAAAGAAGTGAGCATGCACACAGGTGACAGAACTGTGTGACCAGGGCGTGGCGGGCAGGTTGGCTTACCCAGCATCCCGTTCTGTGGAGAAATGCTGGTTCAGGTGGCACTGACCAACACCAGGGCTTGGAGCGGGAGATGGCGTTCAGGCTTGGCTAATCAGAACATTCCATTTATGGGTGGTGTCACATGACCCAATCAAATTTGGCTCCAGGACTTTTGCTGGAGTCATATGGAAAAAATGCTTGCTCCCGGGCCAACAGGTGGCATGGAGATTAAGGTGCTGGGTCCTACACGGCAGCCTGTGCAGTTCGAGTCCCAGGCCCAGCAGCTTGAAAATCATGCTGGGCACATGTGTGTGCATGCCCCAAATCCCAAGAAAACAATGGACAAGGAACTGTGGCATGGTGGTGATTTCTAACTTTCTCATTCTCTCGAGCAAGCACTTACACCCTATAGGAAAAAAAATAGAAGAAGCTTGCTCTCAATTTCATAAGATTAAAGCTGTAAGAGTCACTTTGTTAGAGGCCAGCAGGTGGTATGGTGATTGAGGTGCTGACTTCCACGTGGCTGACCACAGTTCGAGTCCTAGACCTGGCAGTTTGCTTTCCCAGTTTCCCTCTCTCTCTCTGCATCTCTCTCTCAGTTTCCCTCTCCCTCTCTCTGGTGAGGGAACTTTAAAATATCAATAATAATAAACAAAATTAAATAAATAATTAAAAAGAATAATATGGCCAAAGAAAGAATGAGAAGGTAGAAAATAAAAAGAAAGACAAATTTTAACTTTTTACATTTAAATTTTAAAAAATTTTTAAATAATAAAGAAAATTAAATAATTCTTCTTTTTTGGGGGGGGAGTTTTTGCTATAGGGTACATGTGCTCACCAGAAAGACAGAGAGGGACAGAGAGACAGAGAGACAGAAAGCGAGAAATCACCCCCCAGGGGACGGCCACACCGCAATCCCTTCTCCTCCATTCTCTTCTCGGGATCTTGGGCACACACGCACACGCGCCCGGCATGAGTTTAAGCCACCGGGTCTGGGACTTGAACCATGGTCGACTACATGGGAGTCCAGCGACATAGCCATTATGCCAACTGCTGGCCCCAAAAATTAAATAATTCTTAAAAATAATGAAAGAGTCACTTTGCTGGACTTACAGCTGCAAGGTCACTTTGTTGCCAGCTGAACACAGGAGCTTCCTGAGATGGGAGACAAACAGACCCACACAGAGCACAGAGAACCAAGAAGAGAGCCTAGGGGACATGAAAGTTCCTGGATCCAGCCATTCCTGAGTCCACACCTTCAGGTCATGGCAGCCCCTCCCCAGCTCTTCAGCTTAAGCCAACTTGAGTTTGCAAATGAAGGTGGATAATATATAGAACATGTGTATGTAGCATGCAGGGAGCATACGTGTCAGCAGAGGAGCATGTGTGTGTGTGTGTGTGTGTGTGTGTGTGAGTGTGTGTGTGAGAGCCGGCCAGGCGTGCTGCAGGCGTGACCGACTACAACCGTGTCTGAGGATATGGAATGGAACTCTCCTCACCAGATGACAGATGATTCACCACCGCCACCTTCTTTTTGGAGCCCAATCTTACTAAACAGAGCAGCTGCACCCTCCTGGCTTCCCTGGTACTGAGCAGGAGGGTAAGGCTACAGGGAAAGAGACAGAGAGACAGAGAGAAAAGGAAGGAGGGAGGCGCTGGTTTCCACTCAGCTGGTGAGAGCTGTTCGGAAAACTGCATGATAGAACCTTGGCGTGCTACAGTCCACAGGACTCAGAAAGGGGGCCCCGCACCGTAGGTCATGGCCCCAAGGATTTGAGAGTTCAAATTTCATACAGTGTATCCCAGCATCAGAGACTCTGATAGAGAAGAGAGTCTAAAATCCCGGATCAGACCAGGCACAGTCCCAGGGGAGAAGAACGGTGGGATTTGGCGAGACACAGTGAGACAACATTGGAGGCTCTCAGGGCTGTCCGGGGCCTGGCGTGCCAAGGGCTAGTTCAGGGTGAGGCCGGGCTCTAGCCTCACAGCACTCCTAACATGCTTGCTCCTCCAGTCTGGGTGCTCTTCCGGGGATGGCAATGAGGACTGTGGTGTGGGGACCTCGGGGTTTTGGCAGCTCCTCGGCTTGTCATCACCGGAGACAGCGTCTCTGTGGCATCGGCAAGGGGCTCCAGTCCCAGGAGAACCCGCGGGGGCTAAGGCCCAGAGCTGACCCCGTCTGAGGAGGGAGGCAGGCCAGCACTGCAGCCCGGCTGCTTCCCTAGGAGCAGGGAGGTCTCGGGACTTAACCCCCAGAACCTGTGTCCCACCTGAAGGTAGCAGACAAGGACCCTGCCACAGCAGAGGCGCCGCGAGGCGCACATGAGGTCTGGCACCCGGAGGGCCAGGGGCAACACTTGCACAAGCAGTGCGGTCGAGTCCCGTGGTAAGAAGGCCCTCTCCTTGCTTAAGTGGGTTTCTGTTACTCACCGTCACCAGAGTCCACCCCACGCCTTCTGCAGACATCAGAATGACTGGCCCGGTACCGAGGAGCCCATGTGTGAACAAGAGAGTGTGAGTGTGTGAGTGTGCAAGATGGAACTGTGTGTGTGTGAGCTGTGTGTGTGTACAAGGTATGTGGGTTGTGTGTGGGGGTGCCAGGGTGTGAGTTGTGAGTGTGTGCATGTGTGTGAGCCGCAGGCAGGTGCTCACATCCATGGAAGCCAGATTCATGGGCCTGGCTCTTTTCGCAGTGGTCCCTCACTGTGACCCTCAATCCTTGCCACAGTCCCCCCTCCTTCCCGAGTCTTCCCTGCCCTCAGCAGCCTGGGGGCCCCAGTCCAGCAGCTGCCGGGAGCACAGAGGCCCCAGGCTGGTCCTCAGCCCCAGCTCACCCAGCCGGAAAGTGGTGACTTCACCCACGAAGTCCACGCGGGGCTGGTGGCCTCTGGTGACCAGGCGCAGGCCTAAGAAGGGTCCGGAGGATGCCACAGGAACGGGGATGGTCAGGCCGCAGAGAGGGCCCCCCAGGGCCTGGGGCGCCCCCTGTGGGCCCTCGTAGAACTGCAGGTAGGAGCCGGGGTCGCACCAGTCGGCTGGCGCCGGCGAGGAGGAGGCGTTGGGCGCTGGGGGGACCGGCGACACCGAGGTCAGGCTGTAGACCAGGAAGAAGCGGAACTGGAAGCGGATCCGGTCGCCGGGGGCAGCCGCCCGCAGCCAGAGCTGGCAGTCGGTGTCAGGAGCCACGAAGTAGAACCTGCGCGACGCGGAGTGCGAGCGCAGCAGCAGCCCGTCGCCCTGCCACGTCTGCCCGCACAGGTCCACCAGGTCGGCTGCAGGGGAAAGCGCGGACCCTGGAGCCCCGCAGCCGCGCTGTGTGACCCGGCGCACTCACACACCCTTTCTGAGCTCCAGTTCCTCATCGGCAAAAATCTCAGAATGCTTGTGAGGATTAAATGATTTACTTTGTATCATTTCATTCAAATTCACAATTCCTTGTTCAAAAGCCCTCGGGTGTGTTTCAGGATTTTCCAGGCTTCAGAAAGATCATCTGGGGTACATACAGTGTATTAGGGCGCAGGCCCTGACCAGCCTGCAGCTGCCCTCCACTAGGGTGAGGCTCAGGGCAAAGGAAGACAGTTCGGGTCAGGTGTTGCTAGTAAGTTAAGAACAAATTCTGGTTTTCAGGTCTCTGTATTTTGGAATTGCAGCCGGACAGTCGTGGCTGCCCCAGAGCACAGGGCTTAGGACAGCGCCGGCTCAGTTACCGCTGTTCTCCTGCGTCTGTTCCAGGGTGCCTGCCCACCCCACGGCATTCCCTTTCCCTTTCCCACACGGCCGGTGTGCAGTTCGAATTCCGGACGTGGGGGTTTGAAAAACACACTGGGCCATGTGCTTGTGTGCCCCAAAGTCCAGAGAGGACGAAGAAATGGAGGAGAAGGGACTGCAGTGTGACCATCGCTGTGGGAGGTGCTTTCTCCCTCTGTCTGTCTGTCTCTGGTGAGCCCAGGTGCCCGCTGGTAAACTAGGTAAATAAGTAAACCTAAAGAAGTAAATATGAAAGCAAGAGAAGGAGCCCTCACGACTCTGACTCTGTTTGCCAGGTCTAGGGATTGCTATGTGAACATAGAGCTAGACAATGAGACTTCAGGGAGTTCTGTTGGAAGTTCTGGCAAAACCGTTTCCTCCCCATGAAGAAAGAGGGGGGATGGGGCCGGCAGGTGTCGCAGTGGTCAAGGTACTAGACTCCCACGTGTCCAACCAAGGTTCGAGTCTCGGATCTGGTGGCTTGCTTTTTCACTCTTTCTTTCTATCTCTCTCTGGTCAAATGGAAGATAATAATAACAGGAGTCAGCAGGTGGTGTGGTGGTTAAGGGGCTGGACTCCCACCTGGCAACGATGGTTTGAGTCCCAGATTAGTGGCTTGCTTTCTCACTTTCTCTCTGGAGATAATTCATCGTCATAATAATTAAGAAAATTAAATACATAATTATTTAAAATAAAATCATAATAATAGTAACAAAACAAATATTTTTTTTAAAAGGGAAGGGCCAGCGGGTAGCATGATGGTTAAGGGCTCTGGGCTCCTGCATGACTGACCACGGTTTGAGTCCTGGGCCTGGTGGCTTGCTTTCTCTCCCCCCCCCCCCTTCACTCTGTCCCTCTCTGGTCAAATTAAAATAAATAAATAAAGTTAAGTAAAATAATTTTTTTAAACGGGGTGGAGATCTACATGACAAGCAGTCCCTTTTCCTTCCTGCTTTATTCATTTTTAATTTATTTGTTTTATTTTTAAGTTTTTGCCATAGGGCACATGCGCTCACCAGAGAGAGACAATGAGAAGGAAAGTGAGAAATCGCCCCCGAGAGGGGATGGCCACACAGCAGTCCCTGCGATTTGGGGCATGCATGCACATGCACCCTGCACAATTTTCAAGCTGCTGGGACAGAGAAGAGGTGGATTTTCTGGTGTAAGGTGGGGCCACAAGAGAGTGCTTGAGGACCATTCCAGGTGTGGGTGGGCAGGGAGGAGATCCATCAGGGCTCAGCATGTGGGAGCATCTCCCCAAATGCTCTTGGACCTACCGAGACCCACACCTGCCCTGGAGGCACAGGGGGACAGGGTGGAGTTTAGGAGGGAGTAGACAGGGGCTTTGTACATGCCAGGCGTTGATCTCATCTTAAATGTACAGTAAGTCTCTTAGGCCAGGTGGTCGCACAGTGGTAGAGGCTCCTGGATCCCACATGGCCAAACGTGCAGTTTGAGGCCTCGACCCAGCAGTTTGGACAAAACAACAGGCATGTGTGCATGCTCAAAATCCTGAAAGAAAGGGGACTAGCAGATGGTTACGTTGCTGGACTCCTACTTGGCCTACTGCAGTTCGAGTCCCAGGCCTGGTGGCTTCAAACTCTCACCAAGCACGTGTGCATGTGTGCCCAAGATTCTAGGAGAATGGAGGAGAAGGATTGTGGCATGGCCATCCCCCCTGGGGGGTGATTTCTTGCTTTCTGTTTCTCTCTGTCTCTCTGTCTCTCTGGTGAGTGCATGTGCCCTATAGCAAAAGTTTCTCCACTGGGGCCGGCAGTGGCATGGAGGTTAAGGGCACTGGACTCCCACATGGCCAATCGCAGTTTGAGTCCCAGACCTGGTGGCTTGCTTTTTCACTTTTTCTCTTCTCTCTCTCTCACTCTGTCCCTCTCTGGTCAAATTAAAAATAAATAGATAGGAGCTGGCAGGTGGTGTGGTGGTTGAAGGCGTTGGACTCCCACATGGCCAACCGCAATGTGAGTCCTGGTGACTTGCTTTCTCACTTTCTCTCTCTCTCTCTCTCTCTCTCTGTCCCTCTCTGGTCAAATTAAGATAAATAAATAATGCTAAATAAAATAAGTTTTTTAAAATTAATTAATTAATTAAGTAAGTCTTTTTAAAAAATTTCTCTGAAGAGAAATTTTTTTTGTCATTCATTTCTTTTTCTCTCTTTCTTTATTTTTTCTATAGAGCACGTGCACTCGCCAGAAAGACAGGGGGGAGAGACAGAGACAGAAAGCGAGAAATCCCCCCCAGGAGGGGATAATCACGCCTCAATTCCTTCTTCTCCATTCTCCTCTCAGGATTTTGGGCATGCACGCACATGTGCCTGGCGTGAGTTTAAGCCACCGGGTCCGGGACTTGAACTGCAGTCAACTACATGGGAGTCCAGCAATGTAGCCATTACTCTATCTGCTGGTCCCTCTTCTCATTATTATAATTATTATTATTATTATTATTTAGTTTTTTGCTATAGGGTGCATGTGCTCGCCAGAAAGACAGAGACAGAGAGACAGAAAGTGAGAAATCACCCCCCTGGGGGATGGCCACGCCGCAATCCCTTCTCCTCCATTCTCCTCTCAGGATCTTGGGCACGTACGCACATGCGCCTGGCACGAGTTTAAGCCACCGTCCGGGACTCGAACCACGGTCGACTACGTGGGAGTCCAGGGACATAGCCATTATGCTAACTGCTGGCCCCTTCTCATTCATTTTTGAGAGAAGAATGGAGAAGGGATTGTGGTGGGGCCATCCCCCTGGGGAGTGCTTTCTCTCTTTCCCTCTATGTCTCTCTCCGGTGAGCACATGCACTCCATCGCAAATCTAAAAAAATATATAAATAGGGGCCAGCAGGTGGCATGATAGTTGGGGTGCTGGACTCCTACATGATCAACCGTGGTTTGAGTGCCAGACCTGGAGGCTTGCTTTCTCACTTTCTCTTTTTCTGTCTTTATCTTGTGAGTGCATGTGCCCTATAGCAAATTAAATAATAATAATTACAAATAAAACTAAATAAATAATCATTTAAAAATACCTACCTATCTATGTATAATAAATAGGAGCCCCACCAGCCAGGTGGTATGGTGATTAAGGGGTGACTGGATCCCACATGGCTGACCGCACAGCTCAAGTGTTTACCTGGCAGCTTGAAAATCACACCAGGTGCGTGTGTGCATGCGCGCCTAATATCCCAAGAGGAGAATGGACGAGACAGGATTACAATGTGGCCATCCCCTCTGGGGGATGATTTCTCACTTTCCCTCTCTCTCTGTTTCTGTGTGTGTATGTGTGTAAGAGAGAGAGAGACTCATTTTTATGCTCTATAGCAAAAAAAAAAAAAAAAAAAAAAAAAAGTCCCTTAAATGGAAAGGGCCTAATGTGACTCTAACTTTACTGTCGCTGAAGAAAGCGAGATGTAGTGGATCTCAAGGCTGCAATGGAGGAAGCCGCCCGAGGCACGTGTGAATGCAGGGTGGCCTGACTCCGAAGCCCACAGTATTTTCCACCGCCAGCCCTGAGCGCACCTGCTCCCAGACTCCTGCTTCGGGATGGCTAGAGCTCCAGCCTCTGGAAGGATTTGGAGTGAATCTGAGGGTCCCGAACAAGATCAGGCCAGGCTTTTTCAGCCTCTCCCCCTTTCAAAGGGTCTCAACCCAGCAGACTGAGGCTGATTTGGGAACACGGTCTCTAAGGGCCCACTGGACACCCCAGTCAAGTGGGTGCCCAAGGCATACTCACCTGTCTCCAGCGCAGACACAGTCAGGGTGGCCGCCCCTAGCAGGAGCAGCCTCTGGGGCAGTTGCAGAAGAAAAGCCTTCATGAGGATCTGCTGTGCCCAGCAGTCGGCAGATTGCAGAGTCTTCTGCAGCAGGTCTTTGGGGAGACGGGAGCGGAATGGGGGCCTGGCTAGAGGAGAAGGTGGCAGGACACCAGAGAGAGGGAGGCAGGTCCACCAGTTCCTCTGGCCTCTTCACTGGGCTCTGTGGCCTCCCCACTCCAGATCCCCCTCCTTTGGTTCAGGATTGTGTGTAGGGGTTGCCATGGAGATTTTGGGGTCAGGGCCGATGCCTGGGGAGAGAGGGCAGGGAGGATGTCTGCTCATCCCCTGCCAGACAGGAAGCAGGCTGGTCAGATCCTGGTCCGGCTCCGACTTCCGGGATTCTCTGAGAGCTGCTGCCTTCTTAGGTAGCTGACATCTTAGGGCTGAACTGGAAGGAGGCCCAGGACACAGGGAGGGTCGCTATGCACCTAGCGAGCCGGCAGGTGGTGAGGGAGCACTGGGCCAGGAGCCTGCTCTGTCACCAGCGAAGTATTCCTGCCTCGGGCCCTTGCCGCCGCAGGTGGGTCCCTCTGCTCTTCTTCCGTAGACTGGCTGGCTTGTCGGATCGTCGGGTCAGGACTCACATGTCACCTTCTCAGACCACACTTCCCAGGCCACGCCTCGGTGGAATTAGCACACTCCCCCCGTGACACTCAGTCACTTGGCCCCCAGCTTAGCATCTTGGCCCTTTCTGGAATGATTTATTTCTTGTATATCCATATTGTCCATTGACCCCCAGTGAAATTAGGTTGAGAGGAAAATAGTGAAAAAATACCAGTGTGGTATCGACCAAATGGTCTCTCTCTGGTTTGTGCATGTGTGTGTGTTTCCACAACTAACACACAACCTTACTGCTCCACGTGGTTTATCTTGACCACGATGACGGCGACCTGCCTGTCAACCATCTTGTGAGCTGAGGAGTCGATTCTCACCCTCACGTCCATCAGGCAGCCATGCCCTCCTCGGTTGGTCTGACAGGTATGGAGCCTTCGTTCTTCACACGGCGAGACAGGAAAGCACGGACTGCTGGCGATCGGCCTTCCCCGGCACGTGGTCCCGAAGTCCTGGCCGACACTGACTTCTTCTGCCTGCAGTACTGTTGCACTGAAGCCATGCGCTCAGGGCCTCTGCTTCTTTCTCACATTTCGCTCTTCGAATTCTGCCTTCCCCTTGGTACGTCTTTGACTTGAGGCGGTCACTAACGGCAGACTTGCGAGCATGATTCAGAACCACATCGCATGAAGTGCCGAGGAGTTCTCCTCCATCTTCACGCAGCTCCCCTCCAAACTCAGCGACTCTGTCTGGAGGGTCACACCCAAAGCAGTCTTAGAAGGGTTTCGGGCAGGTGGCGCTATTACTGCAGATGCTTCCATTCTCACTCCGGGTATGGCTCGGATTAGATTCCAGTGTTTTTCGTCTTGATACCTAGCAGGGAAGGGTCTCCAGCACAAAACCAAAGCGTCGGATCCTGGCACTGTCCGTTTGTTCGAACCTGGAGATGCCTTCAAATCCGTTGTTCAGCAAGTGGTGTGGGGAAATAGCTTCTGGGCTTGCACTCTATTTTCCCTGTAGTGCCAGAAATTATGCCTTCACTGCCGCCGCCGCCACCGCTGCCACCGCTGCCACCGCCGCAATCGCCGTTGCCTGATCTAGACCCGCGCCCGTCCTCCTGCACTGCCCCTCTCTCTGGGTGTTAATTCCCCTCATGTAAAATAAAGGGTGGACTGATTCAGGCTTTTTCTTTCTTTCTTTGATTTTTCTTCTTTCTTTTTGTTACATAATCATTTTATTTACTTTTATTGATTTATTTATTATTCATCAATTTGACTAGAGAGAGACAGAGGGATATGGATCCTTTCTGCTGCTTACAGCTGCAAGAGTTTCTACTGCACCTTTGTGTTGGGGGGATGTTACAATCTGGATTGCAACTGTTTTGCCATTGTTTTGCCACTCTTCAGCTTTCCTTGGTCTGCAATATCTGTGACCCCATCTATATAACCCCTGAAACTCCCACAAGTCAGGGTCCAAACCTGAGCGCGTGAGCTCTGCTGGGAGTGCTGACACGCTAGACCCGAGTTCTCCTCTCTGAGTGGCGCGTGGCTCCTCAACGGTCTGTTTTCTTCAACGAGAGCGACAGAGAGTGAGGAAGCAAGTGACCAGGTCTGGGACTCAAACCATGGTTGGCCTTGTGGGAGTCCAGTGTCTTAATCACCACACCACCTGCCAGCCCGATTCAGGCTTTTACAAAAACTTGTTATTAGTAGAATATATTTTTTTCCAAAGATACCTTACATGGCACCTTCATATATAAAACTGGAACTTTTCAAGCCCTGGTATCCTCATCTGTAAAATGGGAAAATGATAGTTCCAACTCATAGTTGCATGGTAAGGACTAAGTGACTTGATACAATTGGGGTACTTAGAATTCTGTCTGTCATGGGACCAGCAGTTAGCATAATGTCTGTGTCGCTGGACTCCCATGTAGTCGACTGTGGTTCAAATCCCGGACCTGGTGGCTTAAACTCACGCTGGGCGCGTGTGTGTGTGTGCCCAAGATCCTGAGGAGAATGGAGGAGAAGGGATTGCAGCGGGGCCATCCCCCCCCGGGGGGGGCAATTTCTCCCTTTCTCCCTTTCTGTCTCTCTGTCTCTCTCTGTCTTTCTGGCAAGCACACGTGCCCTGCAGCAAAAACCTCTTCAAAAAAAAAAATTTGTCTGTCATCTGCCGGGTGCCCAATGCATGCCTGTGTGAATGATGACAATTAATGGCTTTGTTACTATCTAAACAGAAGTGCTCTGCATTCCAGGTGGGAGCACCATCTCTTGCATGGGATTTTTTTTTTTAGTAAAACTTGTAAAAGTGGGGTCAGCAGGTGGTGTGGTGAGTAAGGTGCCTGACTCCCACGTGGCCAACCCCGATTCGAGTCCCAGACCTTGTGCCCAAAGAGGAGAATGGAGGAAATAGGATTGTGACATGGCCGTCCCCCAAGAGTAATTTCTCACCTTCTCTCTCTGTATCTCTGGTGAGTGCATGAGCGCTATAGCAAAAAATCTCTCAAAATAATAATGATAACCATAACAATGAGCACAGAATTTCAGTTTTGTAAAATGAAAATTTCTGGAGATGTGTTGTGCGATAATATGAATATATTTAACATTACTGAACCATACACTTAGTAATGGTTAACATGGAGCTGGCCCTGTACCATACTGATTAAGCACAGGGCATAGACAGCAAGATCCCACATGATTGACCACGGTTCGAATCCTGGCTCTGGCATCTTGAAAATCATGCCAGGCACGTGTGCGCGCATGCCCCAGATCTGAGCAGAATGGCGAAGTGGAGCAAGAAGGATTGTGGCGTGATCAACTGAGGAGAGCATTCTCTCTCTCTGGCAAGTGCACACATTCTCTGGCAAGAAAAAAGAAAAAAGTGGGGCTGTGTGTGTGTGTGTGTGTGCGTGCGCGCGCGCGTGTGTGTGCATGTGCGCCCAAAATCCCAACAGAATGAAGAAACAGAGCCAGGACTATGGCATGTACCCACCGAAGAGCTCTTTGTACCTCTCCCCTTCTCTCTGTCCCTCTCTGACAAGCACATGTACCTGTGGCAAATTTCTTTTTTTATTGGTTGTAATTCTTTTTTTTTCAATTCTAAAGAAATATTTACTTTCAGGACTAGCAGTTGGCGTAATGGCTATGTTGCTGGACTCCCATGTAGTCAACCACAGTTCGGGTCCCGACCCAGTGACTTAAACTCACGCCAGGTGCGTGTGCATGCATGCCCAAGATCCCAAGAGGAGAATGGAGGAGAAGAGATTGCAGTGTGGCCATCCCCCTGGGGGGTGATTTCTTGCTTTCTGTCTCTGTCTCTCCTTATCTTTCTGGCGAGCACATACACCTCATAGCAAAAAGACAAAACAAAACAAAACAAAACAAAAAACTCTCAGAAAAAAAAGAAAAAGAAAAAGAAATATTTACTTTCAAACCTGATTTGGTCTTTATAATTATATATATATATATGTTTCTGTCGTAGGGTGTGCGTGCTCGCTATAGAGACAGTGAGAGGGAAAGTGAGAAATCACCCCCTAGGGAGGATAGCCACGCTGCAGTCCCTTCTCCTGTGATCTGGGGCTCACATGCACATGCACCCGCACCAGTTTCAAGTCATTGGGTCCAGGATTCAAACCCCAGTCAACCATATGGAAATCCAGCACCTTAACCACCACACCACCTGCTGGCCCCGTAATTTTATTTTATTATTATTATTTTTTAGAGGTTTTTGCCATTAGAGCATGTACGATCACCAGAGAGAGAGAGAAAGAGAGACAAAGACAGAGAGAGGGAAAGTGAGAAATCACCCCCAGAGAGGATGGCCACGCCACAATCCCTTCTCTTCCATTCTCCTCCAGGATCTTGGGCACGCACACACAATCACCTGGCATAATTCTCAAGCCACTGGGTCTAGACTCAAACCATGGTCAGCCATGTGAGAGTTCCGCAATGTAACTGCTACGCCATCTACTGACCCTAAATTTTACATATATATATAATTTTTAAACAATTATTTATTGGGCCCAGCAGGTGGCATGGTGGTTAGGGGGACTAGACTCCCACATGACTGACTGCAGTTCAAATCCCAGATCTGACAGCTTGCTTTCTCTCTCTCTCTCTCTTCTCTCTCTCTCACTGTTCCTCTCTGATCAAATTTAAATAAATAAATGAAGTTAAATAAAACAATTATTTAAAAATTATTGATTTATTTAATTCCATATTATTATTTTCTTAATTTGATCAGAGAGAGAATGAAAGGGAAAATGAGAAAGCAAACCACCAGGTCCAGGACTCAAACTGCAGTAGGTCATGTGGGAATCCAGTGTCTTTAACCACCATGCCACCTGCTGGCCCCCCAAATTTTATATATATATATATATATTTTTTTTTTTTTAATTTCGATAAGAAGTTTTAGTGTTTTATTTTTTTCTCCTGAAACTTTTTTTAAATTAATTTACATTCATTCCCTGAGCATCATCACAACATACTAAATGTGGTTTCCCATCTAGAATAAACTGCACAGTGGCTTAATCATGCATGTTATCATCAATAATATTCCATTTCTACTTTCATATATATATATACATATATATATATATATATATATATATATGTATATATATATATATATGTTTTTTACCCCATGTCTGACCCTCTGCCCTTTCCAACTCTCTTATTACACTATCTCTGCTATCTACAGTTGTCTTCAATTCCTTTTCCCCCAACATTTTGTTGATCACACCATATCATAAGTAATCTAACTACTTTCAATAGCAAGTTCAGCGGGTTATTTCAAGAAAAGCAGTTTTGAGCTGGTAAGGATATTTCCTTGAAATGTAAAGCCTAGAAACAGGTTAGTATTCTGTTCAAATAGTAGGTACATGAACCTATTGACAGCTCAAGACAGGACAAAAGTCCTTAAAACTGAACAACAAAGCTTAGAAGAAAAGCAGCAATATTTTAGTCAAGTCACAGAATGCTGTTTCATCAGTTCAGTCTCATGTACTTAATCTTTCTTCTGTTTCTGTTGAGGTTCGATCTTCCAGATTGAATTCTGGGATATAATATTCAACTCCAGACTTTGTCCCTACAATTAAGTTGCCTGTTTTCTTAGTTTTTGAACTCTTATTTCTGTGTGTCTGCATTTAATTTTACTGACATAGCACTCCCTTAAGAACTTCTTGGAGATCTGGTCTGGTGCTGGTAAATTCTTTCAGGTTTTGTTTATCTGGGAATGTTCGTGTCTTTTCTTCCCAAATGAACGATAATCTTGCTGGGTACAGAATTCTCGGTTGAAATTGCTTTTCCTTTAACACTTTGAATATATTTTCCCATTCTTTCCTTGCTCACATTGTTTCTGATGAGTGGTCCGCTGTTAGTCTGATGGGATACCCTTTGTAGGTAACTTGCTGTTTTTCTCTTGCCAGTCTTAGTATCGTCTTTGTGGTTTTAGTCAATCTGGCTATAATGTGTCTCAGAGAAGATCTTCTTGGGTTGATTCTATTTGGGGTCCTCTGTATTTCTTGGGACTGAATCTATGAGTGCCTCTCTAGGTTTGGAAAGTTTTCTTGCAGGATTTCATGGAATAGATTATCAATGCCCTTATGGGTCTTTTCACCTTCTGGGATGCCTATTATCCGGATGTTTGGACGTTTGATGGTATCTAGTATTTCTCGTATATTATTCTCAAATTTTTGGGCCATTTTCTGTCTTCGTGGTGGATTTTTCCAGCAATTTTCTCTTCTATGTCTGAGATTCTATTTTCTGTATGATCTAGTCTGCTTTTAATACTTTCAAGGGAGATTTTGACTTCCTGTATTATAACCTTCATCTCTAAGAGTTCCATCTGATTCTTTTGTAAAGTGTGAAACTCCTCTTTTAGATCTTGCATGAATTTCCTCACCTCCTGGAACTCGTCAACTCCTTTCTCCTTCCTCTTCAGCAGTTCCTTGTCTCTCTTCTCTTCCATCTCTGTTAGCTTTACCATTATCAATGTTCTGAATTCTTTATCAGACATTTCCATGATTTCCATTGAACTGTGTGTGGATGAAGAGAAGTTATCCTTTTCCCTGGGAGGAGAGGTATTTTCCTGCTTCCCCATATTTCTTGTGGTCCTGCAGCGATTTCTAGTCATCTGGTGGATGGTCGGTTTCTCCCCAAACTTGGAAGTTCAATCACGTGAGTTTTGTGTGCTGGAGGCCAAATTATCAGTGGGGTCAAATTATATATTTTTTTAAGGGTTCTGAAATAGTTTATGTTTCAAGACCCATAAACCTGGCCTTCCAGGAGTGCATGGTTTGGTAGGGGCTTCAGATTAAACAAATTATTTATAGCTGAAGATAAATGAGTCAAATGTATGATAAATTGAGTCCTGGTACACTAAGGAGAAAAAAAAGCATAAAGCAGGACGGCAGGTGGCATGGTGGTTAAGGTGCTGGACTCCCATGTGGCCAACCACAGTTCAAGTCCCAGACCTGGTGACTCACTTTCTCACTTTCTCTTTCTCTCTCTCTCTCTGGCCAAATTAAGAAATAATAGTAACAGGGGCCAGCAGGTAGCATGGTGGCTCAGGCGCGCTGGACTCCCACATAGCCCACTGCAGTTTGAGTTTCAGACCTGGCGGCTTGCTTTCTCATTTTCCCTGTTTCTCTGTTCAAATTTAAAAAAAAAAAAAAATGTTGAATAAAATTAAATTTGAAAAGAAATAATAATAAGTCAAATAAATAATTCTTTTTAAAAATGTGAAAAGCAAGATAAGCAGATGAGAAATATCAGACGGGTGCTAAAATATGATAGGATCGCCAAGGGGAGAGTCTTGAGTAAAGACCTGGAAAAAGTGAAGGAGCCAGCCGTGCAGTTACTTGGAGAAAGAACATGGCCTGCAGAGGAAGCGGCAAGTGCACAGGCCCTGAGGCAGGAGGCCACCGGGCACAGCAACGGCAGTATGGGGTAACCACAGAGCGGGGAGAGTTACAGGAGGCGAGTCAGGCCGTGCAGGCCCCTAAGAGTCATTTTAAGGACAGGGCCTTTTCTCTAGCTGTGATGAGACTCACTGGGCAAGGCCAGGTGCTATAGGGCCAGACAGAAGACTCTGAATAATACGTCTGGAAATGACGGTGGTCTGGACTGAGGTGGCAGGAAGTGATCAAATTCTTGGGACGGGCAGATGGCATAACAATTACGTCACTGGACTCCCATGGAGTCGACCACAGCTCGAGTCTCAGACCTGGCAGCTTAAAACTCACACCAAGCACATATGCGTATATTCCCCAAATTCCAATAGGAGAATGGAGGAGCAGGGATCACGGTGTGGCCATCCCCCCGAGGGGTGATTTCTTGCTTTCTGGTTCTGTATTTCTGGCAAGCCCACACATCCTATAGCAAAAATCTTTAGAAAAGAAGTGATCAAATGCTGACCTATTTTGAGGGTACTGCCAACGAGATTTGCTGACAGTTTGGACTTGGGTGTGAAGGAAAGAGAAGAGTCTATAGCACTTAGGGTTTTGACCCGGGCATCAAAAGGATGAAGCTGCACAACTGGAGTGAGGGGCACTGTGGGAAGTGGGGGTTGGGGGCAGAGGGACTCAGTTTTGGACACAATTTAAATTTTCTTTTAGAGAGAGAGATTTTTGCTATAAGGCATGTGTACTCACCAAGGAGGCAGAGAGATAGAAAGCGAGAAATCAGCCCCCAGGGAGGATGGCCACACCGCAATCCCTTCTCCTCCATTCTCCACTTGGGGTTTTGGACACGCACCCACACACACCCAGCGTGAGTTTTAAGCTGCTGGGTCCGTGACTCAAATCACAGTCGACTACATGGGAGTCCAGTAATATAACCATTACACCATCTGCTGGTCCTATGGACATATTCTAATTGACCTACTTATCAGACATCTCAGTGCAAAGAGAGGACAGGTGGCAACTGGATCTTTAAGTCGGAGTTTAGGGGGAGTCTGGACTCGGGACACGAGTTGGTAGTCTGCACACGAATGGCATGTAACGCCAGGACATGGGTGGGACTGCCCCAGGAGTGAGCACAGGAGAGAAGGGGCATGGTGTTCTCTCCCAACTCTGCAGAATTCACCTGGTAGCTGTCATTGGAAGCATGCCCTCTAGGGGGCAGTCAAAGCCAATACAAGAATAAGGAGCCCCATGCCTTCCAGAAACAGCCGCTGCAGGGTGCACTCAGTTCAGAAGCCCTGGACGCTGGCAGCTCCATCTAGGAGCCAAGCTCTCAGCGCCTGGGGACCAAGGCCTTGGTGTCTTCGCCATGTGCTCAGGTCACTGTAGAGAGGGGCAATGGCCCGCCTGCCTGCCTGATGTGCTTATTCTGTAACACAGGGCGGTGACACGGCTCATCTCCACGGGCTCTTGGCATCCTAGACACAGGTGGATGCTCCTGCCCTGGGGATGTCATGTGTCATCGCCACCTTCTTTATTGCAACATGTGTTTGCTACGCTGCTAGTCAATAACTGCCCATTGACACCAGTCCAAGCCTGGTGCTTGAACGTCTTCATCCCAGAAAAGCTGCGAGGCAAGTATCGTCGTTGTCTTTTATGTACAGGGAGGAAGCCAGGTCAGACATGGCGCCTGGTTCAGGGCAGCCCGGAGGGCAGACCAGGACTTCAGTTCCGTGTGCTGCCAGACCCTGCTCACCTGCTCCTACGCTGTCCAGTTCCACCTTGAGTCCTGAAAGGGTGGGCCCTGCCCTAGGGGCTGCGGAACGGAGATGAATGACACACCTCTGTCCCTAAGCAGGTCAGAGTCTAGCAGGAAAGCAAGACGAAAGTATGACTTGGCCTTGTAAGAGCCAAGGTCGGGACCAGCGGGTGGCGTGCTGGTTAAGGTGCTGGACTCGCACATGGCTGTAATGCAGTTCAAGTTCTCTCTCATCCTCTCTCTCTCTCCCTCTCTCTCTGTCTTTCCCTGGCAAGCACACGTGCCCTACTGCAAATAAAATAATAAGGATAAATAATTTTTAAATGATGAATAAAATTAAATAATTTAGGGAAACAATAAAGAGCCAGGGCTATGGGACAAGGAAGGGCCAACCCGGCCTCGCCTGGAGCTGAGGAGCCAGGGAATAAATCAGTGAAGGATGAATAAAGCTAATAAGTAATATTATTGCTAATAGTAAAATTATTATCAGTGATAAAGTAGTCTCAGCTTATTGCGTGCTCACTATTCAGTAAGAATTGTTTTAATTTGGAACCAGCAGTTGGCGTAATGGCTATGTTGTTGGACTCCCATGTAGTTGACCATGGTTCAAGTCCCAGACCCAGTGGCTTAAATTCACTCTAGGTATGTGTGTGTGTGTGTGTGTGTGTGTGTGTGCCCTAGAGGAGAATGGAGGAGAAGGGACTGTGGCGTAGCCATCCCCCCCAGGGAGGATTTCTCGCTTTCTGTCTCTCTGTCTCTCTCTCTTTCTGGCGAGCACACGCGCCCTACAAGCACACACGTCCTATCGCAAAAACCTCGTTAAAAATGTACAGAATTGTTTTAATTTATTTGTTCATTTATTCTTTTCAATAGCTTCATGGGTGCCATTCTCATCCCCATTTTACAGAGAAAGAAATTGAGGCACAAAGACGTTAAGTACTGTACTTAACAGAGCAGCCTGGTTTTCCAGAGGAGGCATTGTCCCAGCTGAAACCTGGTCTGAATAGCACCTGGGCAGGTGAGGCGAGCCCAACCACGTTCAGGGTCAAAGAAGCACACACAAAGTTTCCAAGGCTGGAGAGGGCCCGCCTCTGTCTGCCATCCGTCCCCCAACCTAGCAACATGAGAAAGCGTCCCCTTCTGGTCACAACGGGCTCACGTACCACAGTGGCCAAATATTGCGTTTAGGTTCAATCCATAGTGGAAGGGACCAAGTTGCTGTGAACTCTGACTTTCAAAGAGATGCTTTCTCGGAACCAGCAGATGGCGTAATGGCTATGTCACTGGACTCCCGTGTAGTCGACCGCTGTCCAAGTCCCTCCCAACCAGCGGCTTAAACTCACGCCTGGCGCGTGTGCGTGCATGCCCAAGATCCGGAGAGAATAGAGGAGAAGGGATTGCAGCATGGCCATCCCCCTGGGGGGTGATTTCTTGCTTTCTGTCTCTCTGTCTCTCTCTTTCTGGCGCATGTACGCGCCCTATAGCAAAAGCCTCTCCAAAAAGAAAAGAGAGATGCTTTCTCCGTGACAGCAATGTTTCCTTGTTTGTTTTGTTATAGGGCACATGCACTCACAAGAGACAGAGACAGCAAGAAAGGGAAAGTGAGAACTCACCCCCTGAAGTTTTGATCATGCCCCTATCCCTCTTCATTCTCCTCTCAGGATTTTGGGCATGCACCTGCACGTGCCTGGCGTGTTTATCAGGCCACTGGGTCCAAGACTTGAACCATATAGTTGGCCGTGTGGAATTCAGCCACCTTCACCACCACGCCATGGGCTGGCCCCACGACGATGGTAAGCAAGGTTTCTCAAGACTGAGTTATGTGGGGAAACAGTTCTTCCCTTCCTGTTACCCATATATGAGCAGAGATTGTTAAAACCCACAGTAAAAAAATTCAAGGATGAGGGGCCGGCAGGTGGCATGGTGGTTAGGGGCACTGACTCCCACATGGTCGACCATGGTTCAAGTTCCAGGCCTGGCAGCTTGCTTTCTCACTTTCTCTCACTCACTCACTCTGTCCCTGTCTGGTGAAACTAAAGTAAATAAATAAAGTTAAATAAAAATGATTCTGTTAAAAAAATTCAAGGATGAAATAATGAGATCACAGTCATTTTTACTAAATTAGGAGGGGAAAGGTGTAATTCGACAGACCTAAGGCCCTGTGAGTCACTTGTGTGACCAGAAGGAAAATGGGGATTGACAACAGACAACGGGAATACAAATAAAAGGTAAAGTGCAAAATAAAATGAGATGTACCAACTGCATAGTAAGGTCTTATCGAATACATCAGAAATCACAGAAAAGACACCTACATCTTCAAGAAAATTCATGTCTCTCAGAGCTCCCGGTAATACATATATTTTTGTAATTTCAATACCTCCACATCACCAGATCATAAGCCCAATTTGCATTTACTTGGCAAGGACAAGAAAGTATATTTTAGAAACTATTCCAGGGAATTATAAATAGCCCAGTGCTTGCAGGGACTTGAGAATGTTAAGTCCCCTGCACGCTGTTACATGGATGATATCCTGATTAGAGGAACAGACAGAGAACACATAGTAACTTGGACAGATACAATTATTAAATGTTTACAATTCAGAAGGTGGACACTTACCCACCATTACATTATAAGGGGAGCACTTCGGTTGAATTTTTAGGTAAAATCATTCGAGGGAACACAATACAGAATCAATTAATGAACAGATAAAGAGCACGGCTTTGGTTTTTTTGTTTGTTTGTTATAGGGCGCATGCACTCACCAGAAGGACAGAGACAGAGAGACAGAAAGCGAGAAATCACCCCCCAGGGGGGATGGCCACGCCGCAAGCCCTTCTCTTCCATTCTCCTCTCGGGATCTTGGGAACGCACGCACACGCGCCTGGTGTGAGTTTAAGCCACCAGGTCCAGGACTAGAACCGTGGTTGACTACATGGGCATCCAGAGACATAGCCATTATGCTAAATGCTGGTCCCCGTTTGTTTGGTTTTTTTTTTAGAGAAATTTTTGCTATAGTGCGCATGGGCTCGTCAGAGAGACAGAGAGACAGAAAGTGAGAAATCGCCTCCCAGAGGAGATGGCCACACAGCAATCCCTTCTCCTCCATTCTCCTCTCAGGATCTTGGGAATGCATGCACATGCACCCCAAGTGAGGTTTTCTTTTTTCTTCTCCCTCCCTCGTGAGTTTTAAGTCACAGGTCCAGGACTCAAACCTTAGTCAGCTACAGGGGGAGTCCAGCAATGTTACCATTATGCCACCTTCCAGTCCCAAGGTGTTCTTTTGTTTTTATTTTTTTAAAAAAGAAGAAGGAAGAGGAGAAGCAGTAGCAGTAGCAGCTGCTGCTCCTGGGCCCTCAGGTGGTACAGAAGTAAAGACAGCCGAATCCTACATGGCCAACTTCAAGGTTCAAGTCCCAGACCTGATGACTTAAAAATCACAGTTGGTATGTATGCATGCATGCCCAAAATCCCAAGAGGAGAATGGAGGAGAAGGGATTGCAGCCTGCCCATCCTCCCTGGGGGTTTATTTCTCACTTTCTCTCTCCCTCTGTATTTCTCTGTCTTTTTGGCGAGCACATGTACCCTATAGCAAAAATCTCTAAAAAGTAATAATAATAATAATAAGTTAAACTAAATAATTCTTTTTAAATTTTAAAAAAGTAAATAAAACATTTTAAAAGCTTGTATAATTGGTAGTGGTATTGGACTCTTGGAGAAAACTTATTCCATGTTAAATCTTGTTTACAATGTATCAATATATCCTTGGGAACCAGCAGTTAGCGTAATGGCTATGTCGCTGGACTCCCACGTAGTCGACCGCGGTTCGAGTCCCGGACCCGGCGGCTTAAACTCACGCCGGGCGCGTGTGCGTGCGTGCCCAAGATCCCGAGAGGAGAATGGAGGAGAAGGGATTGCGGCGTGGCCATCCCCCCTGGGGGGTGATTTCCTGCTTTCTGTCTCTCTGTCTCTCTCTGTCTGTCTGGCGAGCGCACGCGCCCTATAGCAAAAACCTCTCCAAAAAAAGAAAAAAAAAAAAAAATATCCTTGAGGATCAGACAACAGACATCCTTAGATAATTATAGAGGCAGTGTGACGACTCACCCAGGCGCCTTTACTACTAAAGAAAAGAGATTACCGTGACATGGGAATGGTGACTGGTTACTCTGAGTTAGATTTTGAAGACCATTCATAGTAACATTTGAGCTTACTGAACAAAAAAATTTTTTTCATTTTTTAAAGGAATTATTTTATTAATTTTATTTATTTAAAATTGACCAGAGAGGGACAGAATGAGAGAGCAGGTGAGAAAGAAAGCCATCAGGTATGGGACTTGAACCATGGTCAGCCATGTGGGAGTCCAGGGCCTCTAACCACCACACCACCTGCTGGTCCCCACCAAGTTTTTTTTTTCTGATACACAAAATCAGTCCAATAGAAAGAAGGGGACTGGGACCAGCAGTTGGTATAATGGCTATGTCTCTAGACTCTCATATAGTCAACTGCAATTCGAGTCCCGGACCCGGTGGCTTAAACTCATGCCGGGCGCGCGCGCGCGTGTGTTTGTGTGTGTGTTCCCAAGATCCTGTGAGGAGAATGGAGGAGAAAGGACTGAGGTGTGACCATCCCCCTTGAGGGGTGATTTCTCATTTTTTGTCTCTCTGTCTCTCTCTAACTGCTGGTTCCAAGAAAGGTAAATTTTAAGAAGCAAAGCACAGGGCCAGCTTGGTAGTACAGTAGTAACACACTGCTCCAGCAATACGAAATCCATGCGCAAGAGTCAGGGTTCAGTTCCCCAGTCAACCTGAACACATTGGCAGTTCACACCCATGATCCCAGCTGGCTGGGAAGCCTAGGGTTGGGGGGATTACAGCAGGAGACCTTGGGGAGGGGGCTTCTCTCTCTCAAGAAATTCAGAAAAAGAAGGAGAATTCAGTCAGGACATAGATAAATTAACCTCGTCACCTTAAAGTATAACATCAAAGATGTTTAATTGACAAAAATGCCCACTAAGGAGCTTCCCCAAACTAATGAGCATTTGGGCACAAACTCATCAATGACATGATCGAGGGAGAGGTATTCCTGCCGTAGCGCATGCTGGAAAACTGCCCCACCTGTCACCCTGTTCTGCGGTCCCCCGAAGGCCTGTGCACAACCCCAAAGCTAGCCCAGAAAAATCTAGTGCATAGACTATACTGAGGCAAAGTCACAGCAAAAACATGAATGTCTTGGGACCAGCAGTTAGCGTAATGGCTATGTCGCTGAACTCCCACGTAGTCGACCGCGGTTCGTGTCCCAGACCCGGTGGCTTAAACTCATGCCGGGTGTGTGTGCGTGCGTGCCCAAGATCCCGAGAGGAGAATGGAGGAGAAGGGAATGCGGCGTGGCCATCCCCCCTGGGGGGTGATTTCTCGCTTTCTATCTCTCTGTCTCTCTCTGCCTATCTGGCGAGCGCACGCACCCTATAGCAAAAAAAAAAAAAAAAAAAAAAAAAAAAAAAAAAAAACTCTCCAGAAAAAGAAAAAAAAAAAGCATGAATGTCTGTGGTGGATCCTTCTTCAGGGTTGGGACTTGCAAAAATGCCAAACCCACAGCATTAGACATGTAGATACTTATTAGGTCTGCGGCGCCCTCCACGCCTACAGATCACAGAATCAAATCAAGGAACATGCTTCATGGTAAGGACATGGGCCTCTGCCATTAACAAAGAAATGATGCCAGGTGAGTGTGCGTGTGTGCCCAAAATCCCAAAAGGAGAGGGAGGAGAAGGGGTTGCTGTGTGGCCATCTCCCCGGGAGGTGATTTCTCACTTTCCCTTTCTCTCTGGCAAATGGAAAAAATAAAGAAAGAAAAGAAATAAATCCCTTTTCTGGGGGGTCGAGGGGGGTTGTGGTTTTACGTAGAAACAAATAAACCACGCACACGGGCTGTCTCCTCATTGTCTCCGCTGCACAGCCTGGCGTCGGGACTGGTGACCCTGACAGCCGACGGGCTGCTCTTGCCACGAGGGCCTGGCGGGCCCGGCGGAAGCGCTTGAGCTCCGCGCAGCTGGACTGCGCATCAGCCGCGCTGCCAGCTCCTTGGCGGACCAGGGACTTCCGGAAGCCGCTGGGCAGCACGTGCTGGCGTTTCTTGTTGCTCCCCAAACCGAGCTTGGGCACCAAGATCTGGCCCTTGAATCTCCTCCGCACCTGCTGTCAGTACCGCTGGGATTCCACCGGCCGTGCTGGATTTTGACATATGGTCTGACTGGTGCCAGAACTTCTTGGTGCTCTTTTTGACAACCTTGGTTGGGCTTCACGAGGGGTCCACGTTGCCGGGTAGGAGAGGGCCGCCACCTCCACGGGCAGCACTGAGGGAGAGCGAAAAGAAAGAAATCTCACAGAGCGCTCCCACGTCTCAGAATCCTGCAGCCGGAGAAAGGGCAAAAGGGTTTAATGAGCTAAGGCTGGTCGTAAAAGAAACAGAAAACGCGAGTGTTCTGACGGAGTAAGTTGCTGAATTCCGACTGGACAGCTATCTTCCTGACGCCCCGGAGCTATTCGAACAGCCAGAACCGAGTCCATAGCCAAGACATTGGACGGAAAGGAAATGGGACAGTGAGAGCACAAGTAGAGAGCCGGTGACCTCCTTCAGAACAGAAAAGCGCTCTCAGTGACGACGTCTGCGGCTTTACTTATAACCACCTTTTTTTTTTTTTTTTTCTTTTTTTTTGCTAGAGGGCACAGGCGCTTGCTAGAGAGACAAAGAGGAAAAGTGAGAATGCACCCCTATGGGGGAAGGCCACGCTGCAGTCCCTTCCCCATGTCCCCTTTTGGGGTTTCAGGCACTAAGCGCAGGTGCCCAGCATGTTTTCCCAGCCTGGGGCCAGGACTCACACCACAGTGTAGAGCCAGGTGGGGTCCAGCTGCCTTAGCCCCCACACCAGCAGCTGGCCCATTTCTTTCTTTCTTTCTTTCTTTCTTTCTTTCTTTCTTTCTTTCTTTCTTTCTTTCTTTCTTTCTGAGGTTTTTGCTATAGGGCATGTGCGCTCGCCAGAAAGACAGAGAGACAGAAAGTGAGAAATCACCCCGCAATCCCTTCTCTTCCATTCTCCTCTCACAATCCTGGGCACACATGCAGATGCACCAAGAGTGAGTTTAAGCTATTGGATCTGGGATTTGAACTGCAGTAGACTACATGGGAGTCCAGAGGTGTAGATGCTATCTGCTGGTCCCAGCTGACCCATTTATAACCATCTTTTTTTTTTTTTTGGAGAGGTTTTCACTATAGGGTGCATGTGCTCGCCAGAAAGACAGAGAGAGACAGACAGAAAGTGAGAAATCACCCCAGGGGGGATGGCCATGCCGCAACCCCTTCTCCTCCATTCTCCTCTCGAGATCTTGGGCACGCACGCACACGTGCCTGGCATGAGTTTAAGCTGTCGGGTCCAGGACTTGAACCGCGGTCGACTACATGGGAGTCCAGTGACATAGCCATTACGCTAACTGCTGGTCCCTTTTTTTTTAGTTTGGATATAGGGTGTATGTGCTCTCCAGAGAGAGACAAAGAGAGAGGGGAAAAGTGAGAAAGCACCCCCAGAGGGGATGGCTACTGTCACAATCCTTTCTCCTCCCTTCTCTCAGGATTTTGGACATGTATACACACACATGCCTGGAGTGTTTTTCAAGCTGCCAAGTCCGAGACTCAAACTGCTCAGCTCAGTCATGTGGGATCCAACTGCCTTGACCTCCATGCCACCTGCTGGTGCTATAGTCATTTTTTTTTTAAGTTTTGCCATAGGGCATGCGTGTGCTTGCTGGAGAGTAACAGTGAGAAGGAAAGTCACCCCCACCCGTGGGGTATGGCCAGCCGCAACCCTTCTCTGGCAAGCACACACACGCATCAGGAGCATCAGGTGTGATTCTTTTTTTTTTTTTTTTTTTTTTTGAGAGGTTTTTGCTATAGGGCGCATGCGCTCGCCAGACAGACAGAGAGAGACAGAGAGACAGAAAGCAAGAAATCAACCCCCAGGGGGATGGCCACACCGCAATCCCTTCTCCTCCATTCTCCTCCCGGGATCTTAGGCACGCACGCACACGCACCCAGCATGAGTTTAAGCCACTGGGTCCAGGACTCGAACTGCGGTTGACTACATGGGAGTCCAGCGACATAGCCATTACACTAACTGCTGGTCCCAGATTTTTTTTGGAAGACAGGTTTTTGCTATAGGGCACGTGTGTTCTCCTGAAAGACAAAGAGAGACAGAAAGCGAGAAATCACTCCCCGGGGGGGTGGCCACACCTGAAGCTGAAATCCCTTCTCTTCTGTTCTCCTCTTGGGATCTTGAGCACGTACACACGCACCCAGTGTGAGTTTAAGCCACCGGGTCCAGGACTTGAACCACAGTTGACTACGTAGAGTCCAGCAACATAACTATTAGGCAATCTGCTGGTCTCACAGGCATGATTTTTAAGCCGCCAGGTCCAGGACTCAAACCTCAGTCGGCCATGTAGGAGTCCAGCACCTTAACCACCACACACCTGCCGGCTCCTCCTATAGTCATCATAATTGGCTCCCATTATGCACCCTTTCTTCCTGTAACTAGGGTAACCATAACCCAATAAGCTGGCTTTAAAACTGCAGTCCAAGATGGTGAGCCCATCCATCTGGATCAAACCATGATCAGACGCAGACTCCCGGACATTCTACGGTGAAAGAGATACATCCTCTTAGGCCAATAACAACTCTCACATGAAGGAGAACAGCGGTCCACTTTCACAGAGGGGGAGGGAAAGGCACAGGACGTCTCAGATGGCCTGACTGAGGTCAATGTGATCTCGATCAAGGAATCCCACACGGGGAAGTCAGCCCCATCAGAGGAACGTCAGCAACCCCAGAGTACGAGACACTCAGCCTGCAGGCCTCGGCCTACACTTAGAATCACCTCTCAGGCGTTTACTAAGAGCAGAGCCAGCAAGAATGGCGATGCCTTGAGAGAGATAAGTGAACTAAAAGATGGAGAAAATTGGGGCCAGCAGGTGGCATGGTGGTTACAAAGCTGGCAGACTGTGGTTCAGTCCCAGACCTGGAGGCTTACTTTCTCACTTTCTCTCTCTCTCTCTCTCTCTCGAGCCCTATATCAAATTAAAATAATAATAATAAATAAAATTAGATAAATCAGTAATTTTTTAAGAAAGATGGAGAAAATGGGGACCAACAGTTGGCATAATGACTATGTCGCTGGTCTCCCATGTAGTAGACTGCAGTTTGTGTCCCAGACGTGGTGGCTTAAACTCACACCGGGTACATGTGCGTGTGCATGCGTGCCCAAGATCCTGAAAGGAGAATGGAGGGGTAGGGATTGCAGCGTGGCCATCCCCCCGGGGGGAGATTTCTCACTTTCTGTTTCTCTCTCTCTCTGTCTTTCTGGCATGTGCACGCGCCCTCTAGCAAAAACCTCTCCAAAAAAACAAAACCAAAAACAAAAACTTCTTGTGTCAGGGTTAGCAGGTGGCATGGTGATTAAGGGTGCTGGATTCCCACATGGCCAATCAAGATCCACGTCCTGGACCCAGTGGCTTGCTTTCTCACTTTCCCTCTCTTTCTCTCTCTCACTTTCTCACTCTCTCTCATTCTGTCCCTCTCTGCTCAAATTAAAAATAAATAAAATTAAATAAAATAATTCTTAAAAAAACAAACAAAAAACTTCTTGTGTTGAGCTTGTCAGTGGTATGCAGAAGAGAGCTGGATCCCACCTTGCTGACCCCATGGTTAGAATCTGGGACCTAAAAGCTTGAAAAACACTGGCTGGGAGGGCCAGCAAGTGGCATAGTGGTTAAGGTGCTGGGCACTCCCACATGGCTGACATGGTTCGAGTCCTGGACCTGGTGGCTTGCTTTCTTGCTTTCCCTCTCTCTCTTTCTCTGTGTTTCTTTCTGGTCAAATTAAAATAAATGAATAAATAAAATTAAATAATTCTTAAAAGAAAAAAAAGAAAAACACACTAGGGATGGACAGCGCTGGGACAAGTGAGAGCTGGCTGGGCACTGGGCGACTCTGGGCCTCACGGAGGAAAGGTAACTAAACACGGGCAAAGGAGCTCCTAAGAAGCTGAGAGGCAAAATGTCATCAGATGCATTCTCTGTGCAAACTTGCCGGGAGGAGCACAAGAAGCAGCACCCAGAGGCTCCAGTCAGCTTCTCAGTTTTCTAAGAAGTGCTCAGAGAGGTGGAAGACCATGTCTGCTAAAGAGAAAGGAAAGTTTGAAGATATGGCGAAGGCGGACAAGGCCCGCTATGAAAGAGAAATGCAAACCTGCGTCCCTCCTAAAGGGGAAACAGAAAAGAAGTTCAAGGAAGGATCCCAGTGCACCCAAGAGGCCTCCTTCAACTTTTTCCTTGTTCTGTTTTGAAAATCGCCCAAAAATCAAAGGAGAACTCCCGGCCTATCCATTGGCGATGTTGCAAAGAAATTGGGAGAGATATGGAATAACACTGCTGCAGATGGTGAACAGCCTTAGGAAAAGAAGGCTGCTAAGCTGAAGGGAAAATACGGAAAGGATATTGCTGCGTACCGAGCTAAAGGAAAGCCTGATGCAGCAAAAAAGGGACTTGTCAAGGGTGAAAAGAGCAAGAAAAAAAGAAGGAGGAAGATGAGGAATATGAAGAAGATGAGGGTGAAGATGAAGAGGAAGATGATGATGAATAAGTTGGTTCTTGTGCAGTTTTTTTTCCTTGTCTATAAAGCATTTAACACCCCCTCCCCGTACACAAGTAACTCCTTTTAAAGAAAAAAACTGAAATGTAAGGCTGTGCACGATTTGTTTTCAAAATGCTCAGTGTCTTTTTTTGTATAGTTAACACACTACCGACTGTATCTTTAGATAGCCCTGTCCTGGTGGTATTTTCAATAGCACTAACCTGGCCTGGTACAGTATGGGGGTTGTCAATTGGCATGGAAATTTAAAGCAGGTTCTTGTTGGTGCGCAGCACAAATTAGTTACATATGGGGATGGTAGTTTTGTCATCTTCAGTTGTCTCTGATGCAGCTTATATGAAAGAATTATTGTTCTGTTAACTAAATACCACTCTATAATTGCAAAAACAAAACAAACAAAAAAAAAACCAAAAAAGTTGCAGTGGTTTTGTTGACATTCTGAATGCTTCTAAGTAAATATGATTTTTTATTAGAAAAAAGAAAAACACACACACACACACACACACTGGGTGTGTGCAGGCATGCTCAAAATCCTGAAAGGAGCAAGAAGTGGAGGAGACTTTCTGGTATGATCCTCTCCCATGGGGTGCTTTTTCATTTCTCTCTCTCTCTCTAGCAAGTGCTCACACCCTCTGACAAAAATTTAAAATAAAAAAACTTGTGTCTTATACATACTTTGTGGATCTCTGTTTATATTTTTTCTGTTTGTTTGTTTATTTTAATTTGACCAAAGAGGAACAAAGCGAGAGAGAGCGGGACAGAGAGAGAAAGTGAGAAAGCAAACTGCCAGGTATGGGACTTGAACCATGGTCAGCCATAGTGGGAGTCTGGCACCCTTAACCACTATGCCACCTGTTGGCCCAATCTCTGTTTAGATTTCTACCAAAAACAAACAAACAAACAAACAAACAAACAAAAAACTACTTTTTTTCCCCCCAAAGGGCACGTGCACTTGAAGGAGAGAGACAGAGAGAGACAGTGTGTGAAAGGGAAAGTGAGAAAGAAATCACCGCCCCAGGGAATGGCCACACAGCAGTCCCTCCTCTTCCATTCTCCTCTCAGGATTTTGGTTATGCACACTTGCACCTGGCATGATTTTCAAGCTGCGGGTCCAGGACTGGAACCACAGTCAACCATGTGGGAGCCCAGTGATTAACCACCATGCCACCTGCTGGCCCCCTAACATTAATCCTTAATCAGACAGACACACATCTGCTCCTTCACCAGGCAGTTTCCAAGCACCGACTACGTGCCAGGCAGTGTCCTGGGTGCAGAGAACACAGCGGTGCACAATGCAGCGAGGCTCCCATTGCTGAAGAGCTGGCGACAGAGAGAGGAGAGACGTACAGGAGCAAGTCAGCGATCAAACCAAAGCGCAGGTCCCTTCAAAGGTGGTAAGTGCTAGGAGAGACAGAAATAGGATGTGGTGGAGGGGTGAGAGAGGGATATGCACTCCTGACAGGCTGGTCGGGGAGGCCTTGTCTGCAGAGCTGACACTTGAGCTGAGATCTGAATGAGGCTACGAGCTGGTTGGGGTGGGGGTGGGGGCTGGAGAATTGGGAGAAAGTGTGAGGGGGGCCAGCAGGTGGCATGGTGGTTAGGGCATGGGACTCCCACGTGACCAACTGCAGTTCAAGTCCCGGACCTGGTAGCTTGCTTTCTCACTTTCCCTCTCTCTCTGTCTCTCTGTGGTAAGCACACATGTCCTATAGCAAAACTTAAAATAATGATAATAATAATAAAAAATAGGTACCAGCAGATGGTGTAATTATTACATCATTGGACTCCCACTTGGCTGACCGCAGTTCGAGTCCCGGACCTGATGGCTTCAAATTCACACCAGGCATGTGTGCGTGTGTGCCCCAAATCCCAAGAGGAGAATGGAGAAGGGATTGCATTGTGGCCAGCTGCCCAGGGGGTGATTTCTCACTTTCTGTCTGTCTCTGTCTCTCCAGTGAGTACATGTGCCCTATAGCCAAAATCTCTCTAAAATAATAATAATAATAATTAAAAACAAAAAAGAGCTGGATGGGTTAAGAGCAGAGGAAGTGGTTGCTGGGGAAGAGTGTTCTAGCAGAAAGCGGAGCAGGGCAGTCACAGGCCCCGAGGCCGGTGAGGTCTCGGCTACCGTGGCTGAAGCCAGTGCGTAGGACGGCAGTGTGAGGTCGGGTTAGTTGTGGCCAGATCACGAAGGCCCTCGTGCTGGTTTCCTAATCCTGCTATAACAAATCTCCACAGATTGAACGGCTTTAAACAATGTATTTTATAATTCTGGAGGTTAGAAGTCTGAGATGGACTTCACTGGGCTAACGTCGCGGTGCCGGAAAGGCTGTGCTCCTTCCAGGGGTTCCAGAAGGGACTCGAACTGCCTGCCTTTTCCAGCTTCTAGAAGCAGCTGGCATTCTTCAGCCTGTGGCTCCTTCCTCCACCTGCAAAGTCAGCAGCAAAACAGCTTTCCTGGGGACCAGCAGTTAGTGTAATGGCTATGTCACTGGACTCCCACGTAGTTGACCCGCGGTTCACGTCCCGGACCCGGTGGCTTAAAACTCACGCCGGGCGCGTGTGCGTGCGTGCCCAAGATCCCGAGAGGAGAATGGAGGAGAAGGGATTGCGGCGTGACCATTCCCTCTGGGGGGTGATTTCACCATCCCCCCTGGGGGGGGTGATTTCTCGCTTTCCATCTCTATGTCTCTGTCTGTCTGGCAAGCGCACATGCCCTATAGCGAAAACCTCTCTAAAAACAAAAACAAAAACAGCTTCCCTGACTCTGACCCTGGCCTGCCTCGCTTTTTCTTCCTTTCTTTCGGAGAGGTTTTCGCTATAGGGCTCATGCGCTCGCCAGAAAGACAGAGACAGAGAGAAAGTGAGAAACCACCCCCCTCCCCCGGGAGATGGCCACCCCGCAATCCCTTCTCCTCCATTCTCCTCTCAGGATCTTGGGCACGAACACACATGTGCCCGTATTTAAGCCACCGTGTCCGGGACTCGAACTGCGGTGGACTACGCAGGAGTCCAATGATACAGCCATTACGCCAACTGCTGGTCCTCCCTCCCTCCCTCCCTCCCTCCCTCCCTCCCTCCCTCCCTCCCTCCCTCCCTTCTTTCTTTCTTTCTTTCTTTCTTTCTTTCTTTCTTTCTTTCTTTCCTCCTTTCTTTCTTTCTTTCCTCCTTTCTTTCTTTCTTTCCTCCTTTCTTTCCTCCTTTCTTTTTTACTTATAAGAACCTTTGTGAGGGCCAGCCAGGTGGCATGGAGGTTAAGGCAACTAGATCCCATATGGCTGAGTCTATGGTTCAAGTTCTGCATTCAGTGACTTGAAAAACACATTGGTCACCTGTTTGTGTATGTCCAAAATCCCAAAAGAAGAATGGAGGAGAAGGGATTGCAGTATGGTCTTCCCTCCTGGCGGCGGTGGTCGGGGGGTGACCTAAGCACCCCATAGCAAAAATAAAAGTTCACGTGGACTCACAGGAGCAATAGTGAGAGACAGAAAGAGAGAAAGTAAGAAGTCACTCCCACCCTGGGGATGGCCACACCACAGTTCCTTCTCCCCCTTTCTCCTCCTGGGATTTTGGGCACACACGTGCACACATCTGGCATGATTTTTCAAGCCTCCAGGTCCAGGACTTGAACCACAGTTAGTCATGTGGGAGTCCAGCACCCTGACCACCACTCCACTGGCTTGCTCCTGAAAGTCAAAGTTCCTTTTTAAGACCTACAGGGCGGTAGTATGCAGAATAGTGTCCCTTCCCCCAGTAAGTCCACACCCTAAGTCTTGGATCCAGTGAATATGTTACCTTATGGTGCAAAAGGGACTTTGCAGATGAGGTTAAATTAAGGATTTTGAGATAAAGAGATTATCCTGGATTTCTAGGATGGGGCCAATGTCATCATAAGTGTTTTGTTTTTGTTTTGAGAGAGATTTTTGCTATAAAGTGTGTGCACTCACCAGAGACACAGAGACAGAGAGGCAGAAAGCGAGAAATGACCCCCTTCCCAGGGAGGATGGCCACGCCACAAGCCCTTCTCCTCCATTCCCCTCTTGGGATTTTGGGCACACATGCACATGTGCCCAGCGTGAGTTTTAAGCAACTGGGTCTGGGACTCAAACCGTGGTCAACCATGTGGGGGTCCAGCACCTTAACCAGTATGCCACCTGCTGGCCCCAGGGGTTCTTTTTTGTTTGTTTGCTTATGTTTTAAAAATAATTATTTAATTGGGACCAGCAGTTAGCGTAATGGCTATGTCGCTGGACTCCCACGTAGTCGACCGCGGTTCGCGTCCCGGACCCGGTGGCTTAAACTCACGCCGGGCGCGTGTGCGTGCGTGCCCAAGATCCCAAGAGGAGAATGGAGGAGAAGGGATTGCGGCGTGGCCATCCCCCCTGGGGGGTGATTTCCTGCTTTCTATCTCTCTGTCTCTCTCTGTCTGTCTGGCGAGCGCACGCGCCCTATAGCAAAAACCTCTCCCAAAAAAAGAAAAAAAATAAATAATTATTTAATTTATTTATTTATTTTATGTCCCGACCCACGGGACGATCAGGCAGGGTGCCTGAGTGAGAGAGCGGAGGTCTGGAACCGGCACAGCGTCACAGCACGGGAGCGACACAGTGTCACAGCTCAAGATGGTATGCAGTCGCTTGTTTATTGAGGGCCGGAGGACATTCTTATATACAGGATAGGAAAAGGGGGCGGGAATTGTCGCGGACCTGACTGAGGACCTGACTGAGGACCTGCCTGAATGAGGAAGTATCAGGGTGAATTGTCTGCTCCCGGAACAAGGATACTTGAAGGTCCTTATATGAAGGTCATGTCAGCCATTTTGGTGCATGTGGCTTCCTACAATTTTAATTTGACCAAAGAGAGACAGAGTGAGAGAGAGAAAGTGAGAAAGCAAGCTGCCAGGTTCAGGACTTGATCAAGATCGGGCCATGTGGGAGTCCAGCACCCTTACCCACCATTGCCACCTGCCTGTCCCATTTGTTTGTTTATGATTTTTAATCTAGGTCATGTTGGTTGATAATTGGCTGGGCCACTGATTGTTCTTATCTCATTGGCTGGGCCCACTGATCTTTCATTGGCTATCTGAAATGTGGCTCAGCTCACTGACTCATTTCACTGGCTATATCAAATGTAGCTTAACACTTATGCGTCCCCACTAATCTGTTTACATTACCTTGGGCCAGGAATTTTTTGCCCTGATGATTTCTTTTTTTTTTTTTTTTTAAAGAATTACTTTATTTAACTTTATTTATTATTATTTTAATATTCCCAGAGAGAGAAAGAGAGAAAGCCAGAAAGCAAGCCTCCAGGTCCGAGACTGGAGCCATGGTTGGCCATGTGGGAGTCCAGTATCCTCAACCACCATGCCACCTGCCGGCTCCCTGATGGTTTATTTCTATCTAGCCACATGGGAGGATGCTCCAGGCTCTTTACCTACTTCTATCTGCTGGTTTTTGCTTGCCTCAGGACCAGCAGGTGGCATGGTGGCTAAGACGTTAGATTCCCATGTGGCTAAAGGTGGTTCAAATCCCACATCTGGCAGCTTACAAATTACACTGGGAGAGTGTGTCCAAAATCTCAAAAGCAGAATAGAGAAGGGATTGCAGTATGGCTATCCCCCCGGGGGGTGATTTCTCACTCTCCCTCTCACTTTCTCTCTCCTGCAAGTGCACATGCCCTACAACAAAAAACGAAGAAAAAAAAGATGTCTATTGTACTTCAGAGCTGAGCGGTGTTGGCAGACGGATACACAAGTCTGGTAATCAAGGAGTGAGGTCAGGCGGAAGGTAGGAATTTGGGAGTTACCCACACACGGTTAGTATTAGTATTTAATATACAAGAGGAGAGGAGCTCACCCAGGGGGCAAACCTAGTTGGAGGACAGGTACAGGTACAGAGGACTGAACCCAGATCACTCAGCTTCACAGGCTAGAGAGATAAGAGACAGCACAGGACCAAGGGGATGGCCAGTGACTAACAGAAAACCTGGCGAATGGGGTATCCTGTAAATTAAGAGAAGACGATGTCCCGAGAGCAGATTTCTTTCTGTTGGACCTAATTTAAAACTTCTTCACATAGGGCTGACAGGCGGTTAAGGGCACAGGACTCCCACTACTGTTCAAGTCCTGAATCCAGTGGCTTAAACTCATGCCGGGTGCATGTGTGTGCGCGCCCAAGACCCCGAGAGGAGAATGGAGGAGACAGGATTGCATTATGGCCATTACCCCGGGGGGAGTGATTTCTTGCTTTCTGACTTTCTGTCTCTCTGTTAAGTGCACGCACCCTATAGCAAAAACCTCTTAAAAAAAAAAAATAAAAAAATAAAAAAAAGAAAGTGTTATGTTGCTCACTGTGCTGCCACTGTTGCGTGCCAAGTTTTTAACTTGGGCAGTTAAATGAGTAGAATTTCTTTTTTTTTTTTTTTTTTTTTTCTTTTTTTGGAGAGGTTTTTGCTATAGGGCGCATGCGCTCGCCAGACAGACAGAGAGAGACAGAGAGATAGAAAGCAGGAAATCACCCCCCAGGGGGGATGGCCACGCCGCAATCCCTTCTCCTCCATTCTCCTCTCGGGATCTTGGGCACGCACGCACACGCGCCCGGCGTGAGTTTAAGCCGCCGGGTCCGGGACTCGAACCACGGTCGACTGCGTGGGAATCCAGCGACATAGCCATTACGCTAACTGCTGGTCCCTAAATGAGTAGAATTTCTACCAAATTAATGTTAAATAAAAACTACAGAAGTTGGTCCAAGGATTGTGGGTTATTGTTGATTATCATTGTCTCCCTCCCACATCCATACTTAACTAACTGTGCCGTAGGGCCGGCAGGTGGCATGGTGGTTAAAGATGCTTGATTCCCACATGGCCAACCGCAGTTCGAGTCCCGGACTGGTGGTTTGCTTTCACTCTCGCTCTTACTCTGTCCCTCTCTAGTCAAATTGAAATAAACAAATGAAAAAAATAATATAAAGTTAAATAAAATAATTCTTAAAAAAAATTATAGGAAGCTATTATTTTGAACTAAGTCCCTACCATAGGCCCCAATAGGCCACACTAAAAACCAGAATATACTGAAGTTCCACATCATCAGATCAACACTAAGTTAATATCTGACCTTTCTGGAAATCAGGAAGAATAACAGCCAAATTTCCCAAGTATGCTAGTTTCAGACATTACAATAATAAAGTTCACTCTGTTTAATCTGAGATTACCAATTCCTTTTCTATTTTCTGTCTCCCTTTCTGAGACAGGAGGAGACTGAGGCAAGGGACATTCCAAACACCTACAATGAAAAAACCTGACAGACAAGAAGTGAGAGACTGGGCTGGAAGCAGGATGGCTAGCCTTCACACTCCCTGCACCCGCTTGTGCTGTATTCGCAGGCTAGCTGGCACGTGTGTCTGCGCCATGACAGTTTGGAATCACCATGGCAATGACAGGACCTACCATAACGAGACCAGAAAATGCGAGGGACAGTGGACCCAGGGAAACCACTGCCCCTTCACAGGAAAAGTCACGCATAAACTGCCCCTTACTTTCCTGCCATATACGGCCGACACCCTCTGAAGTTTAGGCTGCCTTGCCTTTGGAGCAGCCCTTCCGTCTTTCCTTTAGGGGTAACAGGTCTCTCCTTCCTCTCAGAGGAAACTGTTCACTCATCTCCTCTCATGTGGCTGCTCCACCCATGGAGTAGCCTGCTCTGTACACTTTTTAAAATAAAGCGTTCACTCTCCCTCAAAGAGAGAGGGAAGTCTTGAAGTCTTTCCTGCGTGAAGTCAAGGGCCAGGCAGACTCTCACTGGTTAAGTCTCCCTGGAAATGAACATTTCCTTACATGGAAAATAACTCTGAAATGACCAATCCCTTTTTTCTTATTTATTTTTAGAATTATTTTACTTAACTTTATTTATTCATCCATTTTAAATTTTGACCAGAGAGGGACAGAGTAAGAGACAGAGAAGGGGAAAGCAAGAAAGCAAGCCGCCAGGTCCAGGACTTGAACCGCAGTCGTCCATGTGGGAGTCTAGCACCCTCAACTACCATGCCACCAGCTAGCCCCTCCACTTTTTAAAAATTTACCAGAAAGCGCATGTGCTCATCTGAGAGAGGGAGAGGGAGAAGGAGAAAGCCTCCCTTCATGGGGCATGGTCGTGCTACAATCCCTTCTCCATTTTCTACCTAGTTAGGATTTGGGGCACGCACACATGCACCCAGTGTATTTTTCAAGATGCTGGGTCTGGGATTCAAACTGCCTGGTTGGTCATGTGGGACTAGCTGCCTTAACCAACAGGCCACGGAGCTGGGCACCAATCCATCGTTGCTCTTGTTTCTGGTTTCTTCAGCCCTTCTCTGTCTGAAAATCAGCCTCTTCTGCTCAGTTCATCAGAACTCATTCCATTTTATGGAATAAAGTGTTACCCAAGTCTCCTATCACAAACGAAACCAATTAAGATCTTTACGTTATTTTAAGTCTTTATTTCTTCCATGAGCAAGATAGACCTAGAGCCAGTGCCAGTGATGGGGTTATGACTTCTCAGTCCACTCTCAGCCTCAGCCAATCCCTGGGTCATGGGCACAGATGTCCCCAGCATGCTCAGGGAGGTCTCTAGGTGCGAACCCAGAACCTTCCTATATGGCCCATTATGCTCACAGAGCATAATGTTCTATCGCTGTGCTACTGTCCAGCCCCTAATTTTGTCTTCTGGCATCAGAAACTATAGCAGAAAGAGCACATTTCTTTCTCTTTCTTTCTTTCTTTCTTTCTTTCTTTCTTTCTTTCTTTCTTTCTTTTTTTTTTTTTTTGAGAGGTTTTTTGCTATAGGGCGTGTGCACTTGCCAGAGAGAGACAGAGAGACAGAAAGCAAGAAGTCACCCCCAAGGGGGGTAGCCACGCCACAATCCTTTCTCCTCCATTCTATTCTCGGGCTCTTGGGCATGCACGTACACGCACCTGGCGTGACTTAAAGCCACTGGGTCAAACCGCGGTTGACCACATGGGAGTCCAGAGACATAGCCATTATGCCAACTACTGGTCCCTCTTTTTCTTTTGTTTTAAGAGATTTTTGGTATAGGGAACATGCACTCGTCAGAGGAACAGAGACAGAAAGTGATAAATCACTCCCGGGGATGGCCTTGCTGCAATCCCTTTTCCTCCATTCTCCTCTTGGGATCTTGCGTACGCACGCACACGTGCCTGGTGTGTCTTACATTGCTGGGTCCTGGAATTGATCCATGGCTGATTACGTGGGTAAGAGCCAGATTTGAAGGCCAAGTACAAAAAGGTGAAGAGATACGTTAGACCAATATGATAATGTAAGCTATACCAAGTCTATGTCTCAAATATCTTTCAAATCATCTCGTCACTCCATACCTATTATACTGCCCCAGTTCAGGCCTTCATTATCTCTGGCATATACTTATATATATGTAATTTAAAAATATATTTGTCTCTGACTTATATTGCTGCAATAGTTTTGAAAGAGATTTCTGTCTCTGACCTTGATCCAGACTGATACTAGGCAAAACGCAAATCTTGACCATCACTCATCAGCTTTGACCCTTCCACTGTATCCTTTGTCTAAAGGAAAGGTTTTGGTTTGCTTAAATTTTCTCTCTCACTTCTCCCCTTAGAATTTCTGTCCCTCCCAGTTTTTCTTCTGTGCCTTTGCTTGGTGTGGTTCTCTTGATCAGGTCTTTATTATTTTTTTAATGCTTTTTAAAAATATTATTAATCTAATTTTATGTATTATTATTTGTAAGGAAAAGGTAGTTTATTAAGGAAAAGTACACACCTGAGAAGTAGGAGTGGGCCTGAGCAGACAGAGAAAGAGTGACTCAAAAGTAATTATTATTAGTTTAATTTGTCCAGAGAGAGAAGAGAGAGGGAAACCGAGTAAGCAAACCGCCAGGTCCAGGATTCGACTGTGTTTGGCCACATGGGAGTCCAGCGCCTTAATCACCACCCCCCCTCCCCCACCCCGCCCCCGTCAGGTCTATCCTGGCCAACTTCTATTCATCTTTTAAGGCGATGGGAGAGGGAGGCTCTTCGCAGTTAGTTCTTGAAAGCTTTTTCTCTGAGACCAGACTTCCCCAAGGCAGGGAAGGGGAGCTTTGGTTCTGACTGCACGCTCCCACACACCCTCTAGAACGTTTGTCTAAGGAATCCACTCCAAGGTTACACAGCTGGTCTGAAATCAGCTCTCCCCGAAGGGATCTCATTCAAATGTAAAGTTCTCAAATATCCTCACTCAGGGCTTTTCACAGTTCGCAGAACATTCTGATAAGGTTAGTCTTCAGGTCCTGAGGCAGAGTGGTGGAGAGGAAATGCTTCCATGCCCCGGAGGAGAGGAGCTTCCTGAAAGAACTAGGACATCAACACAGAGATGACAGTGTAGAGGTAGTTTGCAACGGCCAGAAGGACCAGCTTACTAGAGAAACTCCCACTCACGCACCTGTGTGCACACTCGCAGTCTGCGGTGCACAGAGCCGCTAACTCTAAACTACAGGTCCCAGCATGCCTCGCAGAGTGGCAAGGCGCACAGCATGCCGGGACACGTAGTCTCGTTCGAGCTCAGGAAAAGCCCAGAACGTCCTGTGACGTCACGAGGACTCGGAAAAGGAGTCGGAACCAGTCCCGGGACAAGTTAAATCTACCACCTGAGAGCCGACCCTGGTTTCTTTGGTGACCTGGCTTCCACGTCCCAGCAGGTCCCACCCCACAGTCCAGACGGACCTATGGCGTGCGCTGAGAGGCCAACCGTGTGAATCCTTCACGATTAAAGAGGCAGTACCGGAAGCAAGAACAGCCTTCCGCCCCCCGGCGCGGGGCTGTTAGAGCAGTGGTAGGCAGGACGCTGCCCTGAATAAGGGCCGAGACCTGCTTCCCCAGCAGCGCCGGTGAGGACGTGGCAAGACTGCCTTGGCCAGCCGCTTCCCTTTCCCCTGCCCGTCGGCTTTCAGTGGCGCAGGTGGCGCAGAGGCTGCTGGGAGCGCGCATGCGCCCGCCGCGGCGGGGAGTACACCACCAACGTCCGTGGGCCCGGGGGGGTGTCGGGTGTCGGCGGCGGCGCTTTGCGGCCGGTCGTGCGGGTCGGGCGCGGGCGGGCGCGGCGGCAGTGGCGCGCACAGGTGATTGACTGGCCAGCTGCCTGAGGGAGCGCCTGCTCGTCATCGCTGGCAGGTGGCGGAGCCCGTTTGCGCGGCGACGGAGGTGGCGGCGGCGGCAGTGGCGGCCCGGCTCGGGAGATACTCCTTGGGCCAAGGCCATGGCCCCGCGCCTGCAGCTGGAGAAGGCGGCCTGGCGTTGGGCGGAGACGGTGCGGCCCGAGGAGGTGTCGCAGGAGCACATCGAGACCGCCTACCGCATTTGGTTGGAGCCCTGCATCCGCGGCGTGTGCAGGTGAGGCCCTCACACCGACCTCGCGGCCCCCTCGCGCAAGACCTCGGAAAGCCGGCCGCGGGTAGGGAGAGAGAGGGAAAGGAAGACGGCGGCCCATGGCGTGCATTTCGGAGCACCGAGAAGAGCGAGGTGGAAGTTCCCCCCCTTCCACCGTCTGGGCCACCTGGGAGACGTAGCCTTCCTGGGCTCTGCACGGAGGTGATACTGCTGAAAGCCCTTTAGGAAGGGCTCTAGGTTTCCAAGCTGAAGATGGCGGGGGAAATGGTTGAAGATAAGAGCCGAGAGCTCAGCAAACGTTGATGATTGTTCTTTGGCCATGGCGTGGCATTTTCATTTGTAGAAAGGAACTTCTTCGAAGTGAGCTTCATCACGGTATGCTTTGGATTAGTGTTGACGCCAAAGGCCGGATCATCTTAGTATTGTATTTGGAGAGGGCAGCGTTAGAAAAACCTGTGGTTAGCCTACGTCATCCCGCCACCCGAGTTGATCTTCCCTCCCTCGTTAAGCTAGTATTTTATAGCTTTACTCTTCGGTCGTTCCGACTCGACACCGCTTTACCCACAAGTTTGAACTGTGTAAGTGGTGTCCTTCACCTCTGCTTAGCCCTTGCGCCTTGGCTTTCTTAAACCTCTTCTTTTAGTTTGAGCCCTTTGTGCCTGTCTTTTCCCTTTTCCACCTTGTAACGCGGGAACTATAGTTTTTGTTTCGGAATGTTGTTGGATTGACTTGGCCACACCGGGCATGCTCAGTAGCTTTCTTTCAGCAGGCGTTTAGTAAATGCTTTCATGAATATTTACTTTCCGCTGGGAGACCCAGAGGAATGGAAGTCATAGTCTCTAGTTTTGGAACTTAATGTCTAGTTTGAAAAGTAAAACGCATCAGGGTGCTTCCACGCAGCAAACCTGTAATTCCAAACTCCTGGTTCCTGGCTCACGAGGGCAGACCTGACTCCATAGTAGAGTTTGAACAGCCTTATTGGGATGCAATTCACATACGCAAGATTTACCCGATAAAGTGTGTAATCTTGTATTTTTTTGTGGGGTTCTTGTCTCCCCTTTGCAGCAGAGAATTGAGGAACAAGGAGACAAACTAAGTGCAGTGTTTATTGAGATAGAGGTGCTCTCATAGGTGGGACTGACCTGGCCAGTCCGAGGAGAGGCAAGCGGGCCTGAGCAAGAGGGTTCCACAGACAGAACCAAGGGAGGCAAGCTGACCTGTCTTGTCCCCAGGGTCCCTTTTGTCCCGTTTTAGCCCTTTGTCCATCTAAAGTATGTGTCCTGAGACCACCTGTGGCTTGTTAATTTTTCTTTCTGACTTGCTCCTCATTCTTGTTTCTCGTAGGACTTACTGTGGGGAGTTGTTTTGAGTCAAAATACAGATGGTTGTAATCCCTCCTTAAAGTTTCTTCATGATCTGGGCTAACTTCCTGGTCTCTATCTGCCTAAGCAACGTTATCATCCCTCGCAACTCCTGACACAGTCACAGTCACAGTCACAGGATTGCTCAGCCATCACCGCCAGCTGATAATAGAACAGTACTGACCCCTTCAAAAGAAATCCTGTACCCGTTAGATTAATACTTGACTATTTTTTGTCTCTTCATGTTCTAGATAGTTTATATATATGCATAATTTTCAAGTTGAAATTCTGAAACACACCTGGTCTGGGACTCGAACCTCAGTGAGCTATATGGAACTCCAGCGCCTTAACTACTACAATACCTGCTAGCCCCTGCTTATCTGCTTTTTATCTCTGGATTTCTCTGTTTGGATATATTATGTAAGTGGAATCGTACAGTACGTGACCTTTTGTGTCTGGCGTTCACTTGGTATGTAGCGTGTATCAGTACTTGATTCCTTACAGCTGAGTAATAGCCTGCTGTGTGGTATACGCATTTTGTTTATCCCTTCATCAGTTGACAAACATTTTTGCTCTCCCTACCATTTGACTGTTGTGAGTAGTATTGCTGTGAACAGTCATGTACAAGTTTTTGTTTGAACACCCATTTTCAGTTCTTTTGGGTATATACCCTGCAGTGGAATTTCCAGGTCATATGGTAATTCTGCATGTTTGCTAACGGTACACCAGCACTTTTCCTTTAAACATACCTTTCTGCTTTTAAAAAACATATTTATTATTTTTTTAAACTTAATTTATTTTTATTTATTTCAGTTTGACCAGAGAGGGACAGAGTGAGAGTGAGAGGGGGGAGAGAGAAAGAGAAAGTGAGAAAGCAAGCTGCCAGATCCGAGACTCAAACTGCTGTCAACCATATGGGAGTTCCGGGTCCTTAACCACCACAGCACCTGCCGGCCCCAATATATTTACTTTTTAATTAAACCTTTAACATTTATTTTTCCCATGAGCAAGGGAGACAGGAGAAGGGTCAGACAGAGAGAGGAACTGAGAAAGCACCCTAACAGGGTCAGGATGCTGAGCCATCCCCGTCCGAGCCAGCCCTAGGTCACGGGCACACGTGTTGGCATCTGCGTACTGGCACACTCGGAGAGGGCGCCTGTTGGGCTCTGGGTCACGTGGTCAGCCTCTCAGAGCTTCGTTTTTCACCTTTGTGCCACTGTTAGCCCTGTGTGGTTTTTCTTTTTGTTTTTTACTAGGCAAGCCTACTGGGTATGAAGTGACACCTTCTGGAGTTTTGGCTTGCATTTTCCTAACAACTGATGAGTTGAACAACTTTTCATGTGCTTTGTGGTCATTCATATATTTTCTTGGCAGAAAGAGTAATTCAAATTTTTTGCCTTTTTAAATAATTATTTTAACATTTATTTATTTTAATTTGACCAAAAAGAGACAGAGTGAGAGAGAGAAGGAAAGTGAGAAAGCAAGCTGCCAGGTCTAGGACTCGAACTGTGGTTGGCCATGTGGGAGTCCAGTGCCCTTAACCACCACACCACCTGTTGGCCCCTCTTGCTTATTTTTTTAAATTTATTATTATTATTATTATTTTTTTGGAGAGGTTTTTGCTATAGGGCGCGTGCGCTCGCCAGTCAAACAGAGAGAGAGAGAGATACAGAAAGCGAGAAATCACCCCCCAGGGGCGATGGCCACACCGCAGTCCCTTCTCCTCCATTCTCTCGGGATCTTGGGCACGCATGCACATGTGCCTGGCATGAGTTTAAGCCACCGGGTCTGGGACTCGAACTGCGGTTGACTACATGAGAGTCCAGTGACATAGCCATTACACTAACTGCTGGTCCCTTTGCTTATTTTTTAAAAGTAATTTTATGTGATTTTTTTTTTGGAGAGGTTTTTGCTATAGGGCATGTGCAATTGCCAGAGAGACAGAGAGACAGAAAGTGAGAAATAATCCCCCCACCCCCACCCGGGAGGATGGCCATGCTGCAATCCCTTCTCCTCCATTCTCCTCTCGGGATCTTGGGCATGCATGCACACATGCCCGGTGTGAGTTTAAACCACCAGGTCCGGGACTCGAACCGCAGTCAACTACATGGGAGTTCAGCGATTTAGCCATCATGCCAACTGCTGGTCCCAGTTTTTTGTAGTTTCAAAATTACACAGAATGTACATCTTTTTTGGGTACAGTGCCTTTATTTTATTTTTTTTTTAAATATTGCTATGGGGTGTGTACTTCCGCTGGAGGGAGAGAGAGAGAAAGCACTCCGGGGGTAGAGGAGGATGGCCATGCCACCGTCCCTTCTCCATTCTCCTCTTTTGGGGCATGCTTGGCGTGTGTTCTGAACCTTGAAGCCTTGAACTGCACAGTTGGTCATATGGGATCTAGCCACCTTAACATATCACTGGCTGGTCCCCCAGTGTGGTTTTTTCAAAATATATATCCCTGGATTACTTTTTTGGGGGGGTAGAGAGAGATTTTTTTGCTTTAGGATGTGCCAGAGAGACAGATTGACAGGAGGTAAGAAATCACCCTCGTGGTTGGGGGATGGCCATGCCACAATCCCCCTTCCATTTTCTTTTTGAGATTTTGGGCACGCACATGCGCTCAGTGTGAGTTTCATGCCACTGGGTCTGGACTGGAACCATGGTCAGCCATGGAGGAGTTCAGTGTCTTAACCACTACGCCACCTACTTAAGAAAAAGTTAATTCATTTATTTCTTTCATTAGAGAGAGTCAGGGAGACAGCACTGTCAATAAGGATCCAGTGCCCCAGTTGGCATCCAGCCTCTGCCAGTTCCATATCATGGTATGTATTCAGACACAAATATGGAACCTCCTTTTTTTTAAAAAAAAAAAAAGTTATTTTTACTTAACTTTATTATTATTATTATTTTCCAGTTTGATCAGAGAGAAACAGAGAGAGAGCACGAAAGTGAGAGAGCAAGCCACCAGGACCCGAACCACAGCGGCCATGTGGGAATCCAGTGTCTTTAACCACCTTGCCACCTGCTGGCCCCTTTTCTTTCCTTTTTAAGAGAGAATTTTGCTATAGGGCTTGTGTACTCTCCAGAGAGACAGAGACAGAAAGTGAAAAATCAGCCCCCAGAGGAGATGGCCACTTTGCAATCCCTTCTCCTCTACAGACTTAGGGCATGCACACATATGCACCCGGTGTGAGTTTTTAGCCACCAGGTCCAGGACTCCGACCGAGGTCTACTATATGGGAGTCCAGCCACATAACCATTACGTCATCTGCTGGCCCCGTCGGGATCTCCTGTGGGGGTCAGCCTCATGGAACATTGCATTTTATTGCTGCTTCGCTGTCTGGGCTTCTCTACTCACTTAAATTTTTTATTAAGCTTTATTTTCTTGTTCATACCACAGCATATGTGTGCACAAGAGAGTGAGACTGAGAGAGACGAGCACCCTCCGCAGGGTCTGATGACACGTGGTCCCATCCTCCAGCCTGCTGGATCTCGTGCACTGTGCATGTGCCCAGCCTGTTTCAGATTGGGGACTTGAGCTGTGGTAACCCCGTGGGTTCTGACTTCTCTTGAACAGCATGTTGCCTCTGTGCCACAGGGCTTGCCCTTTTGCCCACTTCAGATTTGGTTGTCTTTAATAAAAGAGTTGTGGGACCACGAGATGGCGTAATGGTTTCATCACTGGACTCTCACATAGGTGACTGCAGTTTGAGTCTCAGACTCGGCAGCTTACAACTCAGGCTGGGCATATGTGTGTGCATGTCCAAGATCCCAAGAAGGGAATGGAGGAGAAGGGATTGTGTTGTGGTCATTCCTCCTGGGGGGTGATTTCTCACTCTTGTCCTTTCCAGTGAGCTCATGCACCGTAAAGCAATAATCTCTCTAAGAAAAAAAAAAAAGGATTTTTTAGAGTTTAATTCCTGAATTAGATAAATGACTTGTAAATACTTTATCTGATTTTGGGCCAGCAGGTGGTGTGGAGGTTAAGGCGCTGGATCCCACATGACTTACTGGGTGGTTCAAGTGCTGACTTGGAGGCTTGGAAATCACTCTGGCACGTGTTTGGGTGCCCTACATTCTGAGTGGAGACTGGAGGACAAGGGACTGTGGCATGGCCATCCACCTTGGAGGGTCACTCTCTTTCGCTCGCTTGCTTTCTCTCGCTCTCACTCTGTCAATCTCTGGTGAGTGCATACATACTATAGCAAAAACAAACAAGCAAAAAGAATTCCTCATTTTTGGATTTCTTCTCCCTTCATGGTACCATTTGGAGTACAAAACTTAATTGTAGGTGCCAGCAGGTGTCATGGTGGTGAAGGTGCTGGACTCTCACATGGTTGACTACAGTTGAATCCTGGACCTGGTGGCTTTCTTACTTTCTCCCTCTCCCTCCCTGTGAGTGCGCATGCCCTATAGCAATTAAAAAAAAAATAAATTAAAATAAATAAATAATTCTTAAAAAAAGCCAAGGCTTAATTTTAATGTCCAATTTACTGTTACTGTTTTGGCTGCTTTTGGTGTTGAACAAAACCGTGATTCATCTAGGGGCCAGTTTTTATTTTTATTTATTTTTTTGGAGAGGTTTTTGCTATAGGGCATGTGCAATTGCCAGAAAGTCAGAGACAGAGAGACAGAAAGTGAGAAATCACCCCCTGGGGGGATGGCCATGCTGCAATCCCTGCTCCATTCTCTTCTCTGGATCTTGGGCATGCATACACACACCCAGTGTGAGTTTTAAGCCACCAGGTCCTGGACTGGAACCATGGTCAACTACATGGGAGTCCAGCGACACAACCATTATGCCAACTGCTGGTCCCCAGTTTTTATTTTAATATCAAAAATGCTATTTTCAGGACCTGCAGGTGGTGTGGTTAAGGCACTGGATTCCCCTGTGGCTGACCTCAGTTCGAGTCCGAGACTTGGAGGGGCTTTCTTTCTACTTTCCCTTTCTCTGGCCAAATTGAAAATAAATAAATAAATAAATAAATAAATAAAATTAAATAAATAATCCTTAATAAAAGTCTCTGGAGCTTAAAAAAAAAGAGCTCTTTTCTCTCTTACTTTCTCCTTTAGTTTAACCATTTCTTCAGACTCTCTGTAAAATAAAAAAAATAAAAAATAAAAAAAATAAACACCTTAAGGGGCCAGCAGTTGGTACGGTGGTTAAGGCATTGGACTCTTACACGACTGCCCATGGTTCAAATCCCTGGTGGCTAACTTTCTGTCTCTCTGGTCAAATTAAAAAAGAAAAAAGGTGATAAATAAAATTAAATAAAAATAATTCTTAAAAAAAGTGCTTAATTATGATAAGCTTTAAGTGTGTACAGATGTAGGATGGTAGACTGAGCCCCTGACGTGCCCATTGCCCAGCCTCAGCAACTGATCAGCACAAGGTGGTCACTTGTTTTATTCTCTTATTGATGCTGTGCTTTCCCTGCGTAACTGACTACTCAGTAACATCACTAGTTTTATATATTTTTAAGAATTATTTATTTATTTAATTCTACTTGATATCATTATTATTATTATTATTGCTATTGTTATTATTTGACCAGAGAGAGAGAGAGAGAGAGAGAGAGAGAGAGAGAGAGAGAGAGAAAGAAAGTGAGAAAGCAAGGTACCAGGTCTGGGACTCGAATTGCAGTCAGGCATATGGGAATCCAGTGCCTTTACCACCACGCCACTTGCCGGCCCAGTTTAATATGTTGTTAACTTTTAGTTTAATTCTTCACGAAGCCAGTGCCTTTGTTCTTATTCATTGTTATATTGGGTCTTAGAAAAATCATGATGCATTCTTACTTAGAGAAATATAGAAAAAAAATACATCATGACTTTTCCCATAACCTAGTAAATATCTTTCCCAATATATATCTTTCTATGTTCAGCACACTAACTCATGAGACTTTTTTTTAAGAATTATTTTTTAAACTTTATTTATTTATTCATTTTAATTTGACCAGAGAGGGACAGGGTAAAAGAGAGAGAAAGAGAAGGAAAGTGGGAAAGTAAGCCCCCAGGTCCATGACTTGAACTGTGGTCAGCCATGTGGGAGTCCAGCGCCTTTAACTGCCAACTGCTGGCCCCAAGACTTTTGTTTTTGAGAGATTTGTGCTATAGGGCATATGCACTCCCCAGAAAAACAGACAGAGACAGAGACAGAAAGTGAGAAACCACCCCCCAGGGGGGATGACCATGCTGCAATCCCTCCTCCTCCATTCTCCTCTCAGATCTTCCCGGTGTGAGTTTAAGCCACCGGATCCAGGACTCGAACCATGGTCGACTACATGGGAGTCCAGTGACATAGCCATTACGCCAACTACTGGTCCCCCAATACTTTGTTTTTAAGACGTTTTGCTTTAGGGTGCATGCATTCTTTTTCTCTCTTTATTCTTTAAAAAATAATTATTTAATTTCATTTATTTTGGTGCCAGCAGGTGGCATGGTGGTAGAGGGCGCTGGACTCCCACATGGCCTACCGCGGTTTGAGTCCCGGACCTAGCAGCTTGCTTTCTCATTTTACCTCTCTCTTGAAGAAGAAAAATAAACAAAATTAATTTTGTTTATTTATTTATTTATTTTTAAAATTTGACCAGAGAGGGACAAAGCGAGAGGGAGAATGAGAAGGCAAGCCACCAGGTTTTGGACTCAAGCTGTGGCTGGCCACATGGAATCCAGCTCCTTGACCACCATGCTACCTGCTGGCCCCCAGTGCGTGCAGTCTCTGGGGAGAGAGAGACACAGAGACAGTAAGAGGGAAAGTGAGAAATCACCCCCCAAGGGGGAATAGCCATGCATCAGTCCTTTCCCCTCCATTTTTCTCCTAGAATTTTGGGTGCATATGTACATGTGCCCGACATGATTTTCAAGCCATGATCTGAGACTTGAACTGCGGCCAGCCATGTTGGAGTCCAGCAACTTAACTGCTATGCCATCTGCTGGTTCCAAGACTTACTATTATTATATTATTTTTAGGTATTATTTTACTTAACTTTGTTTCTTTATTTTAATTTGACCAGCGCGGGACAGAGTGAGAGAGAAAGAGATGAGAAAGCAAGCCACCAGGAGGTCTGGGACTCAAACGTGGGAGTTCAGCGCCCTTAACTACCATGCTACCTGCTGGCCCCTTCCTATTTTTGTCATAGGATGCCTGCCTTCACCAGACAGAGAGGGAGAGTGAGAAATCACCTGGGGGGGCGTGGTCATGCTGCTCTCCCTTCTCTGTCCTCTGGCGGTTTGGTGCTCCCATGCACACACACCTATCGGGTTTTCCTTTTCCTTGTTCTTTTTTTCTTTCTATTTTTTAAAAAAATAATTATTTAGGGACCAGCAGATGGCATAATGGTTACATCACTGGACTCCCAAGTAGTGGACTGTGGTTGAAGCCCTGGACCCTGTTGCTTAAAACTCACGGGGGATGGGGGTGGGGATAACAGGTGGCATCGTATGTTAAGGCTTTGGACTCACACATGGCAGACCATGGTTTGAGTCTTGGACCTGGTGTCTTGCTTTCTCACTCCCCCCTCATGCCCCTCCCCGAAAAATTGAATAATGATAATAAATAAAATTAAATAATTATTTTTAAAAAACCCCTCACACCGTGTGTGTGTGTGTGTGCGCGTGCATGTGCACTCACACTCACACTCAAAATCCCTAGAGGAGAATTGAGAAGGGATTGCAGCATTCCTTCACCCCCTCCCACCCCGTGAGTCCTTGCGTTCTGTTTCTCTGGCAAGCACACAAGCTCTATAGCAAAAATCTCTCATAAAAAAAGAAAAAGAATTATTAATTTAATTTATTATTATTATTATTTAATTTGGTATAGGGCACGTGAGCTCACCAGGAGAGGTGAAAGTGAGAAAGCAAGCCACCATGTCTGGGATTCGAACCGTGGGGGCCATGTAGGAGTCCCGCGCCTGTTCCACCACACCCCTGCTGGTCCGCACAGCATGTTTTTCAGGCCACGGGGTCTAAATCTCAAATCACATATGGGATTCTAACTTTCTTTTCTCTTTCTCTATTGCTTGCTCGCAGTTTTTGTGTTAGGGCGTGTGCACTCATCAGAGACAGAGACAGTGAGAGGGAAAGTGAGAAATCACCTGCAGAGAGGATGGCCTCACTGCAGTCCCTTCTCCTGGGATCTTGGGCCTGCACACACATGTGCCTGGCGTGATTTTGAAGCCACTAGTGCCGGGGTCTAGCCTCGGCGGGGTGGGTTGACTGGAAGGAGGCGGCACAGGTGAACAGAAACAAAAATTAGACTAAGACCTCAATGCCTTTAGCATGTTCTTAGCCGGCCACAGCCAGAGTTAGCTCCAGGCTGCTGCCCAGTGGCTAGTAAGACATGCGTATTTATTGAGGGAGGTTTAGGAAGTAAGGAGGGTGAGGGGTAGTAAAAATTCCACTCTAAGGAACAGGGTATACAAAGCATGGAAACAATAATTATAAAACATGCTGTTTGTCTTGTCAGATTAGTTAAAAATCAATCACAGTTTTTAGGATGAGGAAGTCCGTTTGTCTGTTGTATCTTCTTCTTAGATCTTGATTACTGGGAAGGGTCTTTTGAAGAGGGGGCTTGCAGGATGTTTGATAATCTCAGTCCCAGGCCAGGGCGGTAACATTGCTGGTTGCAAAGACCTAGATAGAAATCTTGTCTTGTTAAGTAAAGACACAGTTAATACATGGACTATTCATACATTACAACAATAGAAGGTGAGTCTATAATCTTATATCGGAAAGGAAGATGATCTTGTAGCTCAGGAGACAACACAGGATGTTTTATTAGCAGTTTTTCATAGTCAACAGCATATAGATGAGAAACTCCGTTGTAGTTGAACACTACCTGTTGCTTTAGGTAAGAGCTCCCAGCTAAGGTAGTTAATCTTTCTTTGGAGCCCTCAGGTTTGTTCATTTTGTCATGCCAATCAGGCTTTTTCTTTCTTAAGAAAAACCATGGGTTTTTGTTTTATTTACTGAGTCTGTCAATTAGTGAGTTCTTTTGTTTTATCTCTGGGTGAATGTGCTGACTTTGCCTAGCACGAGCTTACTTTGGCCTGTAGCTTTAACAAGGGGTATTTACATAAAACTAGCCTTAAACTAACTTAGTTTTCATATGCTACTGATGCTACTTTGGCTTATACTAATTTAATCTATATGTTAATTTTGGCTTAAACAGACAAGTGGGGGAGTCTTGAACTTCCCGCTCTCTTCTTAGGGAACCACATTCCTACAAGATCACTAATTGGCTTTATTGTAATAGTTGGGGGTGAAATTTTACCCTTGCAGGGTACCGTAATAACAGTAAAACTCACGGCAGAGAAATTGAATACCGGCCAGTTCAAGGACACAAGGGAGAGCTCGTAAACTGGGTCTTGCCTCAGTTTCTTCCCAGTCCAGGCCCTGCCTTAGAATGGGAGGCAGCATCCTTACCAGCTTGTGTTGCCTGCATGGCCCTGTCACACTAGCTTAGGGACTAAACTGCGGTTGGTTATGTGGGAATCCAGTGTGGTGTGACTGCTATGCCATCTGCTGGTCTCTGAAGCCTAGCTTCTTAACCACCGTGCCATCTGCTGGTCTTGAGAATACTATCCTTATTTTGGAGAGGTTTTGCTATAGGGTGCGTGCGCTCGCCAGACAGACAGAGAGAGACAGAGACAGAAAGCGAGAAATCACCCCCCCCCCCAGGGGGGTATGGCCACACCACAATCCCTTTTCCTCCATTCTCCTCTTGGGATCTTAGGCACGCACACACACTCCCCCAGCATGAATTTAAGCCACCAGGTCCGGGACTCGAACCGCAGTCGACTACATGGAAGTCCAGCGACATAGCCATTACACCAACTGCTGGTCCCATTGAGAATACTGTCTTTAGTGAATTGTTGAATGAAAGTGAAAGCCCCTCCTTAGTTCAGGCCCATAGTTAACCACTGTCAATATAGTATAACCTTTAAATTTTTTTCTGTGTATCTGTTAAATTCAACAAATAGTTATTGAAATGTCTCTCTCTCTCTCTCTTTTTTTTTTTTTTTTGGAGAGGTTTTTGCTATAGGGCGCATGGGCTCACCAGACAGAGAAAGACAGAGAGACAGAAAGCCAGAAATCACCCCCCAGGGTTGATGGCCACACCGCAATCCCTTCTCCTCCATTCTCCTCTCGGGATCTTGGGCATGCACGCACATGTGCCCGGTATGAGTTTTAAGCCACCGGGTCCGGGACGCGAACCACGGTCGACTACATGGGAGTCCAGCGAATAGCCATTATGCTAACTACTGGTCCCAAAATGTCTCTTATATACCTACTAGAGGCATTACTCAACAGATTTTTTTTTTGGTACTTCCTATATGCCTTCTGTAGATTCCAGAATGATTTTGGGGATAAAACCCCCAGAGGTTGAAGATTCTTCTTCATGTTCTATATATATTTCAGAGGCAAGATATTCAATAGATAAGTAAGGAACATAGTTTGTTTCTTTTCTTTTGGAAAGGTGTTTGCTATAGGGCATGTGTGCTGGCCAGAAAGACAGAGACAGAGAGACAGAAAGCAAGAAATTACCCCCCCGGGGGGATGGCCATACTACAATCCCTTCTCTATTCTCCTCTCAGGATCTTGGGCACCTTCACATGTGCTCAGTGTGAATTTTAAGCCCCCGGGTCCGGGACTCAAACTGCAGTCAACTACATGGGAGTCCAGCGACATAGCCATTGTGACAACTGCTGGTCCCCATAATTTGTTTCTATTTGACAGTACATCTTTTTCCACATTAGTGTGTACAGATCTGCCTTTTTAATTTTTAGGTGGGGGAGGGGACAGCCATGCTACAATCTCTTTTCCTCCGTTTTTCTCTCAGGATTTTGGGCATGCATACACATGTACCTGGTGTGTTTTTCAAGCCCTTGGGTCCAGGACTCAAATCAGACAGCCATGTGGTATCCAGCTGGTTTTAACTGCCACACCCCATCACCAGCTGGACCTCAGTTGAGTTTTATTGTATGTATTTAAGGTATACAGCTTGATGTTTTAGGATACATATAGATAGTAAATGGTTACTGTAATGATGCAAATTAACATATCCATCTGACCTAGTTAGTTCCTTTTATGGCAAGAACAGCTAAAGTCTGTTGCAAGAATTTCAAATATACTCCTGCCTTTGTCCTTTTTATTAGGTACATGCAGTTTCATTGTGTATACTAGATGTGTTATAATTTAATTAGTTCCCAGTTGATGGATACTACAGAAGCTTTCCATGTTTTGATGCTACAGTGTTGTTGTGAACATCTATGTGCAAATTGATGAGTGTTAAAATGTTTCTACTTAGGTTGCAAGATGGGAAGTTGCAGAGGTGAAGGGCAAGATCTTTAACACTTGTTAGCCTGTAAGGTACTAACACTGTCACCTGCCGTCTTTCCCTATGGCCCCACCCAAACACCTATTCCCAGCACCAGTCTGATTGCTGAAAAATAGTATCTTCTTTTCATTTGCCTTTTTTTTTTCTTTAATTTTTCGACTGGCGTTGGGCATCTTTTTGTGTTTACTGGCAATTTGCACCCCTATGGATTGTGTGTTCTGGATTCTTGGCCATTTTGTTACTGATTTTCAAGAGTTTATTGAATGTTTTCATTGGTACTTTTCCCAGTGTTTTGGAATTTGTGTGTGTGTGTGTGTGTTTCACTTTTATTGTATTAAAATTTATGCTGTTATGTGGCAAAAATTATCAGTGCTTTTTCTCTTTCAGTTTTGCTGTAGAGCACAGAGACAGGGGAAGTGGTAAGGTTGTGCCCATCCCCCAGGGCCACACCTCTATCCCTTCTTTTCCTGAGATCTTGGGCGTGTGTGCACACCTAGCTGCCAGGTCAGGGCCTCGGCTGCTTCACTGGCCGTGTGGAATCTAGCGCCTTACCCTCCTTGCCACCTGAATTAATTCACTCATGTTTTGTTTTAGTACTTATGGTTTCCTTTTGTACAAAATTTGTGTTTTTAGAATTTAAGGAGTGAACTAGGACTCCATCTTTATTTTACTTTTATTGAATTAACACTCTGCTGTCTTAAACCACTCACTGGGTAGTCCAGTCATTGACCTCACAAGTTTAAAAGTCACCTTTATTTTTTTTAAGAATTATATTTTAATTTGACCAGAGAGGGACAGAGCAAGAGAGAAAGAGAGAAAAAGTGAGAGAACAAGCCGCCAGGTACAGGACTTGAACCACAGTCGACCGTGTGGGAGTCCAGCACCCTTAACCACATACTACCTGCCAGCCCAAAAAGCCACCTTTTGATGAGACCCTGTTACTTGAAAACAAGTGAATGAACAGGGATCAGCTGGGTGTAATGGCTATGTCGTTGGACTCTCGTGTAGTCAATTGTGGTTTGAGTCCTGGACCCAGTGGCTTAAACTCACGCCGGGCGCATGTGTGTGCGTGCCCAGGATCCCGAGAGGAGAATGGAGGAGAAGGGATTGCTGCGTGACCATCCCCCCAGGGGGTGATTTCTTGCTTTCTGTCTCTCTGTCTCTCTCTGCCTGTCTGGCGAGCGCACGCACCCTATAGCAAAAACCTCTCCAAAAAAAAAAAAAAAAAAAGAAAAAAAAGAAAAGAAAACCAACCGAACAAAAAAACCCAAATGAACATAAATTTAATGCTGGGACCAGCATAGTAGTTAAGGTGCTGGACTCCCACATGGCCACACATAGTTCAAATCCTCTACCCGGTGGCTCAAAAATCCTGTTGGGCAAATGTATATGTGCGTGCCCAAAATCTGTAGAGGAGAAAGGATTGTGTGGCGTAGCCATCCCACCTGGGGCGTGATTCCTCACTTTCTCTCTCTGTCTCTCTAGCAAGCACAAGCTCTCTATAACAAAAATCTTTCTTAGGAAAAAAGAAGATTTAATACTAAGCGAAGTAAATAGGACTATGAAAGACAGACACTGTATGGCCTACCCTCTGTGTACCAATGTCTGCACCTTTGACAGAAAAGACTTGAGGGTACGGGGTGGGCAGGCCTGTGCCCGAATGACAGTCCAAGGGAGGAGCAGGTGACAGGATGGGTGGGAGGTGCTTACAGAGGTCGTACTTGTCAGTCATAAGGATGTAAAGTTCTCTGATGGGAAATACGTATATGGTATTATCTTTGATTTGATGGTAATGCGATGGATATTTTTGAAAACTGTTGTGTGCTGTGGAGATATACAACAATTAAATGTAAAAAAAGAAAAGGCACCTTTTTATATGATAAATTCCTACATGCAGTTAGGTTTATTTCTCAGACCTCTTCTCTTCTATAGTAATAATCTCATTGACGGGACCAGCAGATGGCATAATGGTTATGTTGCTGGACCCCCACATAGTTAACTGTGGTTTGAGTCCCGGACCCGGTGGCTTAAAACTCACGCCGAGTGCGTGTGCATGCGTGTCCAAGATCCCAGGAGGAGAATGGAGGAGAAGGGATTTCGGCATAGCCTTCACTCCTAGGGGGGTGATTTCTTGCTTTCTGTCTCTGTGTCTCTGGTGAACGTATGCACCCTATAGCAAAAATCTTTCTTTAAAAAATAAAAAAAAAAACCTCATTGACTATTGACTATCTGTGTACCAGGACCATAATTCTAATTACTTTATAATTTCTTAAGAATATATACAAAGACAATACCCCCCCCTTTTTTTTTTAAAGGGTTTTGCCATCCGGCTCATATGCTAGCTGGAGAGAGACAGAGAAAGGGAAAGTGAGAAATCAAGCCCTGGGGGGCACGGCCTGCCACAGCCTTTCTTCTCCTGGGATTTTGGGCACTCACATGCCCAGTGTGATTCTCAAGCTCCCGGGTCCAGGACTTGAACTGCCGTCGGCCATGTGGGAGTCTTGTTAGAGAGGAGAATGGGGGAGAAGGGATTGCAGTATGGCCATCCTCCTGGGGGATGATTTCTCCCTTTCTGTCTCTGTTTTTTTTTTTTTTTTTTTTTTTTTTTTTTAATAGAGAATTTTTTTGCTATAGGGTGTGTGAACTCAACAGAGAGACAGAAAGCAATAAATCACCCCCCCCCCCCCCCCCGGGATGGCCACACCATAATCCCTTCTCCTTCATTCTTTTCTTGGGATCTTGGGCACATGTGGACACGCGCCTGGCATGAGATTCAAGCCGCCAGGTCTGAGACTCAAACCGTGGTCGACTACATGGGAGTCCAGCAATGTAACCTTTTTTTAAAAAAAATTATTTAACTTAATCTTATTTATTTAAATTTTTACCAGCGAGGGACAGAGTGAGAGAGAGAGAGAGAGTGAGAAAGCAAGCCACCAGGTCCGGGACTTTAACAGCAGTCGGCCACGTGGGAGTCCAGCACCCTTAACCATCACGCCACCTGTCGGCCCCAGCAGCAATGTAACCTTTACGCTGTCTGCTGGTCCTTTCTTCCTTTCTTTTCTTTTCTTTTCTTTTCTTTTCTTTTCTTTTCTCTTCTCTTCTCTTCTCTTCTCTTCTCTTCTCTTCTCTTCTCTTCTCTTCTTTCTTTCTTTTCTTCCTTCCTTCCTTCCTTTCTTCGTTTCTTCCTTTCTTCCTCTCTCTCTCTCTCTCTCTCTCTCTCTCTCTCTCTCTCTCTTCATTACCAGTGAAGGTGAGTGCACTGAACAACAACAGAAAGAGGGGGTATCACTCTCCAGTGGAGCGTGTTCATGCTGCAGTTCTTTTTCATCTCCCTGTTCAGATTTTTGGGCGTGTGCACACTCGACATGTTTCTGAAACCTCTGAGTCCAGGACTTGGACGGTGCAGTTTGCCATGTGAGAGCTGTCTTCCTTAACCACCAGGCCACAGGGCCAGTTCTGTAGTTGTTTATTCTAATGTGTCAGAGGGAGCATGTGTGTGTTTGAGAAAGAGTGAGAAACAGAGGGAAAAGTGAGAAAGTTCTCCCCTTGGGGGATGGTCATGTTGCAATCCCTTCTCCTAAATTTCTCTCTGCTCTAGGGCTTTTGAGCATTCGCGCACATGCCCCTGGCATGTTTTTAAGTTGCCAGGTTCAGGACTTGAACAGCTCAGTTAGCCATATGGGATCCAGCTGCCCTAACCACCATACTATCAGCTGACCCAGGAGTTCTTTATTCTGAATATAGATAGATGTTTTCCTGAATGTATGTAATACAGATATTTTCTATCCTTGAGTTTTAACATTTTCTGTGTTTGTGTGTGTGCACTCGTGTGCACGTTTATAGTATTTTTGGTTTGTTTATTCATTTGTATTTTTAGACAGGATCACACTTGGATTGCTATCCTCCTGCCTCAGCCTCCCGTGTAGCTGGGACCACAGATGCTCTTGCTGCACCCAGCTTAGATCTGCAGTTCACCTGGAGTCAGTTATTTACTGTTGTTGGTTGGGAAGTAAGCGCATGGGAGGATTTAGGATTACCCACTCGGTAACCTTAGCAAAGTAGAAGACGGTTGAGTGACTGCTAATGGTAAGCCTTTCTGGTACTAGAAGAAGTAACAGCTCTAAGTAGAATTAAAATGAAAGAAATGATGAGACTTCATGCCTTTTTTTTTTTTTTTTTTTTTTTTTTTTTGAGAGGTTTTTGCTATAGGGCACATGCACTCACCAGAAAGAGATATACAGAGAGACAGAAAGCAAGAAATCACCCCCCAGGGGGAATGGCCATGCTGCAATCCCTTCTTCATTCTCCTCTCGGGATTTTGGGCACGCACACACTTGCACCTGGCGAGTGCACCTGGTAGTGTGAGTTTAAGCCACCGGGTCCAGGACTGGAACCGCGGTCGACCCCATGGGAGTCAAGTGACATAACCATTACACCAACTGCTGGTCCCGAGACTTCATGCTTTTAAAAATAATTAATTTTATTTACATTATTTAAAAAATTTGATCGAAGAAAGAGAGACAGCCAGAAAGTGAGATGCAAGCTACCAGGTCTGGGACTGCAGCCATGGTCAACCACCTGGGAGTCCAGCGCTTCGACCACCGTGCTGCCTGCAGGCTCCAGTGATGTTTAGTTACTGGCAATGGAATTGGCTCCTACGGAGGGTGGGTGTGCTGGGTTCAAGGCTGTGTGTGTGTGCCGTGAGGAGGAGATGGTGATTGAGAGGCTAGGAGGAAGGGGTGGTCATGAGAGAGGAGTCATAGGTCATGGCAAGCCATGGCTCAGCTGTTAGTAAGATGAAGAAATTCTGGGGGCCACCAGGCGGGTGGTGATTAAGGTGCAGGACTCCCACATGGCCGACCACGGTTTGAGTCCCAGACCTGGTGGCTTGCTTTCTCGTCCTCTTGCTCTCTCTCTCTGGTCAAAATGAAGAATAAATTGAGCAACCCATTTTCTGGGACCCCTCCCTTCTTGGGAGCTCTGTTTTTCCTTCCCTCTCCTTTAATAAACTCCCCACTTTGCTAATAAACTTCCGCTTTGCTTTACCTACAAAATAAAATAAATAAAATATATCTTTTTTTTTTTTTTTTTTTTTTTTTTGGAGAGGTTTTTGCTATAGGGCGCGTGCGCTCGCCAGACAGACAGAGAGAGACAGAGAGATAGAAAGCAGGAAATCACCCCCCAGGGGGGATGGCCACGCTGCAATCCCTTCTCCTCCATTCTCCTCTCGGGATCTTGGGCACGCACGCACACGCGCCCGGCGTGAGTTTAAGCCGCCGGGTCTGGGACCCGAACCGCGGTCGACTACGTGGGAGTCCAGTGACATAGCCATTACGCCAACTGCTGGTCCCAAATAAAATATATCTTAAAAAAAAAGATGAAGAAATTCTTGGAAATCTAGCTGTCAGTCACAGGAGATCGGTCTCTTCACCATGTCGTCAAGGACACAGGGTCCTTCTGGCTCTTTGTGAAGGCAGCCAGCTCTATTCAGGAGGTTTGGGAACTCTTTCTTGGAGATGCAGTTGTTGAATCTTTTCCACCATGCTTCTGGAAAACAGCAGTCAGACTCTTGATGCCATTCTTCACTCTCTGCAGCCTGGACTTTTTTTTTGGCCATTTTAGAGTTGAGTGAGACACCTAAGAGTTTTGTATTTGCAAATCCTCTACAGGTCCTTCATTTCCCCTGGCTTCCTGAGGTAATGCCATTAAGAAAATGCCTTGTATTGGGGACATTCCTACAAAGAAATGCACTAGAAGAGAAACCTCATGGATGATTTAGACTTCTTGTATTTTCTGCACATTTAAACAAATTTCTTTACCTTTTTAAAGTAAACTAAAAAAATGAATAGAAGTTAGTAAAACTGTTAGAAACAGGTCGGCAGCTTCGTACTGCAGTGTTTAAGCTGTGCACATTGGGAGACCGACTGTGGGGAGCAGCAGATGGTGTAATGGTTACATCAGCGTAGTCCATTACGGTTCAAGGCCTGAACCTGGCGGCTTGAAACTCAGGCTGGCGCGTGTGCGTGCATGCCCAAAATCCCAAGAAAATGGAGCAGAAGGGATTGTGGCATGGCTATCCCTGGGGGGTGATTTCTTGGCTTTCTGCCTCTCTGTCTCTGTCTTTCTGGCCAGCATACGCACCCTATAGCAAAAACCTTTCCAAAAAACCTGCGAAAACAAAAAGAAAATCACGATGGGCGTGTGTGCATGTGTGGCCCAAATCCTGATGGGATGAAGAGATGAGGAAAGGGATTGCAGTGTTACCGTGTCTCATGGGGTGCTTTCTCTCTCTTCCTATCTCTTGCAAGCGTAGGCCCTCAGGTAATTGACAAGCCAGATAAAGAAACTTAGATTCCAGGGTAGGACACTGTCTTTTTTGTTGCTTTATGTGTCTGATGTGTTTACTAATGTGTATTCCAATTTGAGAAGTGTAGATAAATTAAAATGAAACACAGTTTTATCCGGTTTCTTAGGAGTCAGAGCTCAGTGCTGACTTGAATTCATGTTAAATAAAAGCCACCATTCAGGTTGCAATTTTTTAAAAGAGATTTTTGCTATAGGGCGTATGCGTTTGCCAGAAAGATAGAGACATTGAGACAGAAAGCAAGAAATCACCCCCCGGGGGGGATGACCATTCTGCAACCCCCTCTCTATTCTCCTCTCGGGATCTTGGGCTTGCACACACATATGGCCAGCATGATTTTTAAGCCGTTGGATTCGGGACTTGAACCATAGTCGACTACGTGGGGGTCCAGCAATGTAATTTGCCATCTGCTGGTCCCCAGGTTGCAGTATTTTAGGTTGCACAAGGTTGCACCTTGTTTTTTCTATGGGTACATAAAAACCAAATCTCATCATGTTATGTGCATGCCTTATATATGTATTACATTTTTTTAATTTGCCAGAGGCACATGTGATCTGCAGAGAGATGGAGATGGAGATGGAGATGGAGATGGAGAGAGAGAGAGAAGGAAGGAAAGTGAGAAAGTACCCCCATGGTGGGTGGTACACCTGAACCCCTTCTCTATTTCTCCTTTTGGGATTTTGGGCACACATGCACATGCACCTGGCATGTTTTTCTTCCTGGCTTCTGGGGCTGGACCTGAACTGTGCAGACGGCCATGTGAGATCCAGCTGCCGGAACCACCAGGCAACCTGCTGGCCCAATTACTTTATTTAAGTTTTAAAAATTATTTATTTAATTTTATTTATTCATTCATTTTTAGTTTGACCAGAGAGACACCGAGAGAGAAAGAGGGAAAGTGAGAAGGCAAGCCACCAGGTCGGAGACTTGTACCATGATCGGCCATGTGGGAGTGTCAGTTGCTTAACCACAGCGCCACCTGCTGGTCTCAAATAATTTTTTCTTTTCTTTTTTTTGGGAGAGGTTTTTTTGCTATAGGGAGCGTGCACTCGCCAGAAAGACTAGAGACAAAGGACAGAGAGTGAGAAATCATCTCCCAGGGATGATGGCCATGCCACAATCCCTTCTCCTCCATTCTCCTCCTGGGAACTTGGGCATGCACGCACATGCGCCCGGCATGAGTTTAAGCCACCGGATCCAGGACTTGAACTGCAGCCAACTACATGGGAGTCCAGTAATGTAGCCATTAATCCATCTGCTGGTCCCCCAATTACTTTAAACTTAGTGTAAGAATATTTCCTATTATTTTTATTTATTTATATTTTATTTTTATTTTTCCTTTTTTTGGAGAGGCTTTTGCTAAAGGACGTGTGCACTCACCAGACAGACAGAGAGAAAGAAATAGAAAAACAGAAAGCGAGAAATCACCCCCCCCCCCCCCCCCCGGGGATGGCCACGCCACAATCCCCTCTCCCTCCTCCATTCTCCTCTCGGGATCTTGGGCACGCACACACACTTGCTGTGAGTTTAAGCCATCGGGTCTGGGGACTCAAACTACAATCGACTACATGGGAGTCCAGTGACATAGCCATTACGCTAACTGCTGGTCCCCTTCCCATGATTTTCCCCAGTCCCCCTTCCCTCACTTTTTAAGCTCTTTTAATGTCTGATCATTCTTGTATTATCGCTTCTCTGATTGTTTTGGTATTTTTTAAAATTATTTTTTATTTAACTTTATTTATTTATTTATTTCAATTTGACCAAAGAGGAACAGTGAAAGAGAGGAAAAGTGAGAAAACACGCTGTCAGGTCTGGGACTTGAACTGCGGTCGTACAAGCTGGGGTCCAGCACCCCTAACCACCATGCCCCCTGCTGGCCTGTGATTGTTTTCTTTGAAAAGTATTGTGAAATTTATATAAACATTCTTTTCTTTGCTAGAGGACGTGTGCACTTGCCGGAGAGACAGAAAAGGAGAGGAGACAGCAGCACCCACAAAGGGCATGGTCACGCTGGTCACTTCTCCCCTTCCCTCTCCTTCAGAGACTGGAGGCGTGCACGCTTGTCCTGTGTGTTTCTCAGGCTGCAGGTCGGGACTCAAACTGTCTTAGGTACCAAGCCATGGAGCCGGCCCAACGCAGATTTTTTGTTTTGTTTTGTTTTAGGTTTTCGTCATAAGATGTGTGCACTCACTGGAGAGGGACAGAGAGAAGGAAAGTGAGAAATCACCTCCCAGGCGGATGGCCACACCACAATCCCTTCTCCATCCTCCTTTCAAGACTTCGGGCACGCACACAAGCATGCATGCCTGGCGTGATTTTTGAGCCATCGGGTCTGGGACTGTGAATCACAGTCAGCCAAGTGGGAGTCAGTGCCATAGCCACCATGCCACCTGCTGCCCTCATCCCAACATCAACATCTTTAAGGCTTTCAATACACACTACCGTAGCGAGATTTGCCCCACTAGCTGTGTGGAGTGTGTGAACATTACTGTCTCTGTCCTTGCTATCATTTAGTGATAATTGTTTTTAAAGTTCATTTTGTCCATAAGACAGGGAAACACACACACACACACACACACACACACACGCACAGAGAGAGAGAGAGAAACCCCTGGCTAAGTCTTTATGCCTTGTGATTCAGCCCCCAGCCAGCCAGGACCAACGTGCACAAGAACCTCAGGATGCGAACCCTGGGCCATCCCATACGGTCTCCACAGAGCATTGTTTTACTGCCGTGTTACTGTGGCTGACCAAGAGTATCTTATTTTATTTTTCGTAATCAGATTTCTAGGCTGGATCTGTGACACAGCAGTAAAGTGTTGCTCAAGAGAAGCTAGCTCCCACGTGCTGACTGCAGATTGGATCCCTGGCCAGGTCGGTCTGAGACACTGAGTGCCCAAGATACTATATGCTGGAGGACTAGAGGAAGAGGTTACGGTGTGACAGGCCCTCAGGAGGGTACTCTTCTCTACTGTCTGCACGTACATGCACGTATTACATCGTGGGAAAGAGGAAAAAATCTGATGTCTTTTTTCTCTCACTCCTCACGAAAATGATCAGTGTTGATCAATCACATTTGATACTGTGATTTTTATTTTATTTTTTATTTTTTGAGAGGTTTTTGCTATAGGGCACGTGCACTCACCAGAAAGACAGAGAGAGGCAGAGAGACAGAAAGCGAGAAATCACCCCCAGGGGGATGGCCATGCTGCAATCCCTTCTCCTCTTGGGATCTTGGGCACGCAGGCACACAAGCCCAGCGTGAGTTTAAGTCACTGGGTCTGGGACTAGAACCGCAGTCGACTACATGAGAGTCCAGCGACGTAGCCATTACGCCAACTGCTGGTCCCTGATACTGTGATTTGACCCTTATAGCATCTCTTAAAACTAACCCTCACCTCTACTATCTTCTTTTATTTCAAATATACATATCTCATGTCTCATAACAAACGGCATCTCTTTTAAGTTTCTCTCTCTGTCTTTAATTTTGCTGGAGGGCTTATGCCCTTGCTGGAGAGAAACACAGAGAGAGAGAAAGTACCTCCCCTGGGGTATGGTCATGTGCAATCTCCCTTTTTTTTTTTTTTTTTTTTTTTTTTTTTGGGAGAGGTTTTCTCTATAGGGCGCGTGCGCTCGCCAGCCAGCCAGAGAGAGATAGAGAGATAGAAAGTGAGAAATCACCCCCCTGGGGGGATGGCTACGCTGCAATCCACCCGGTCTGGGATACGAACCACGGTCGACTACGTGGGAGTCCAGTGACATAGCCATTACGCTAACTGCTGGTCCCTCTTTTATTTTTTTTTTTAAAGAGAGGTTTTTGCTATAGGGTGCGTGTGCTTGCCAGAAAGACAGAGAGAGACAGAGAGATAGAAAGCGAGAAATCACCCTGCAAGGGGATGGCTATGCCTCAGTCCCTTCTCCTCCATTCTCCTCTCAGGATCTTGGGCATGCACGCACACGCGCCCGGTGTGAGTTTTAGCCACTGGGTCCAGGATTCAAACCGCAGTCAACTACATGAGAGTTCAGCGACATAGCCATTACACTAACTGCTGGCCCCTGTAATCTCTTCTTCATTCGTCCCTCCTTTTGGGATTTTTAGGCACTTATGCATATACTTCTGGTGTTTTTCAGGCTGGGGTCTAGTACTCAAACCATGTGGTTGGCCATGTGGGACCTTGTCACTTGAACCGGAGGCTATTGCTGGCCCTAGATTCTCTCTCTGATCCTGCTTCAGTGTCTATTAGACAGTTAGAACACTGTGTATTTCCCCACCCCAGGGAAAAGAACCAGGATTTATATTTTAAAATATCCCATTAAAAAAAACTTATTGGGGCCAGAAGGTCTCATGGTGGATAAGGGTGCTGGATTCCCACACAGCCGACTGCGGTTCAAGTCCAGGACCTTGCGGCTTGCTTTCTCACTTTCTCTCTCTCTGACTCTATTCCTCTCTGGTCAAAATAAAATAAATAAATAAATGGATAAATAAAGTTAAATAAAATAATTAAAATAAAACGTACTAAAAACAGGAAAAGTTTAAAATGCCATTCATTAAAGAAGCAAAGCTTGTAGAATATTTATATGATTCTTGTTGAGAAACTAAATTATAACAACCTTTTTAAAAAAGAATTATTTAATTCCACTTGTTATTTTAATTTTTAAATTTTACTAGATGGAGACAGGGAAAGAGAGAAAAGGAAAGCGAGAAAACAAGCTGCCAGGCCTGGAACCTGAACCTTGGTCGGCCACGTGGGAATTTAGCACCTCTATCCACCATGCCACCTGCGGCCCCAATTAGGGATCTTTCTAAAATGTATATAACCTTTCTGTTTAAAATCTAGTGGCTCCTATTGCTAACTGCATGAAGCTCACACTCATATTTGAGGTCATCTTCACGATCTAATCAGCCCACACTTCTTCCCGTTAGCCTCTTGGACCTTCCTGCCTCCCTTCCCCAAAGCCTGCGGCTGTGCCGAACTTCGCACCGGAAGGCTTTATTAGCCTGGCCCCTTGGCCTTCCGGTAGCTGCTTTCCTAGCCTTGTCTCTGCACACACCATCCTCTGCTTGGAATCTTCCTTAGTTCCCCTCCCACGTACATTTGCTTTCTGCAGTCCTTAGAGACTCCCTGCTCGGCAACACTTCCCTCCAGAGCGGTCTCTGCTGCAGCAGCCTGTGCTTCATGCCACCACCGCACTTGCTTCTCTCAAGGGGCCTCTTCCTGTTTGTCCCCTCAGCAGAGTCCTTCTGTGATGCCTGGGACTTGGTCTTTTATTTGCCCCACCTAGGCCCTGTTTAAAGGGTGAGTTGTGTGTGTGTGAGAGCACAGGAGGAAGAGAGTGAAAGAGGCCTTTTGACAGGGTCTCTGCCTCCTCTGCTGCAGCCCTCCCGTTAGCTAGAATTACAGGCACACTCCTAGGCCCAATCCGTTCCAGCTGGTCCGGGAGCTGAACCCGGGCCTGTTGTGTAGCCCCGGTCTCTTGCAGTGGTACCTTACTACTTGGGCCACTGTGGCTGCCCCTCGGGTCTTACACATTCTACTGGGATAGCTCTGCATTTGACAGTGTGCGAACCCCTGAATCTGGTTCCTTCTATAAGCCATAGTTTTTGGCTACACAGAACGAGGTCATTCACATCTGCTCAGGTGCGGTGGAACACGTTAGTGGCAGGCCAGTCCTGCCAGCCTGTATCCATAGCCTGAGAAACTGCATACGTCACCCGGACAGCTTTACTACCCAGGCCCTGCCACAGAGCATCATGTCTTCATCTTGCTGTCATAATAGGTTGAAAAGGCAGAACTGTCTTCCTGCCTCATGTGTATGGAAGTGCCTCCTAAGCACGGGTTTCTGAGTGGATGCAAATTTGAAGCAAAAATGATGCAGGCTGGAACGCCCAGTGGCTTGCAAAGTTGTGTAAGGTACTGTGCTTTAGGCAGTCAGATCCCACCTGGCCAAACACCACTGGCTTGAAACACATGCCAGGCGCATGTGCATGGGGTGCCCCCGATCCTAACAGGATGGAGAAATGGAGGCAAAAGGGTTGCAGTGTGACTATGCCCCAAGGGGGATGTTCCTTCCCACCCTGTCCTACCACTGCTGTGCAGGTACACACATTCTCTGGCAATTAAAAAAAAAATAGACTTGGGACCAGTAGGTGGCGTGGTGGTTAAGGTGCTGGACACTCCCACATGGCTGACCATGGTTCGAGTCCCGGACTTGGCAGCTTGCTTTCTCACTCTATCTCTGTCTCTCTGGTCAAATTAAAATAAATGAATGAATAAATAAAATAAATAATTTTTAAAAAAAGCGCTGTTTGAATTAAGAAGAAATACAGATTGAACATCCCTAACCAAAAATCCAAACTCTGAAATGCTCCACATTCTGGAACTTGGTGCTGGATGGTGGAGCAGTGGTAAGCTGTGGTCTGCGGCTGACCCTGGGGCCTAGCGGTTAAGGGAGGCGTGTCCCACACGACTGACTGTAGTTGAGTGCTAGCCCCGGAGGCTTGAAAAACTTGCTTGGCATGTGTGTATGTGCACCCCTAAAATCCTGACAGGATGGAGAAGTGGAGAAGGGATTACAGCATGACCACGCCCCCGGGGTGCTTTCTCACTGCCTCTCCTCCCCCCCACCCCCCCATAGTCTTTCAGATGTCCTCTGGCAGTTGAAACAAAAAATGTGAGTCTTTGAGAGGCTGACCCACGTGGGGAGGTTCCAGATTTTCTCTCCAGAGACTTCCCAGAGTCTGCTGGGCATACGCAGGACTATGATCCAGAGCTAGCTGAAGCTGGGGGTGGATCCTGGAGTCAGGATTCCATTGTGGTTGGTTATCTCTCTGTCTCTTTGTATCTCTGTCTCTCTGGCTCATAGAAGAATGAATGAGCTTTAGGGAAAAGAAAATCGAAACTCTGGGGCACGGTGGTTAAGGCATAGGACTCCCCATGACTGACCATGGTTTGAATCCCGTGTGTGGCAGCTTGAAAATTACACTGAGCATGTGCATGCGTGCGTGCCCAAGATCCCGAGAAGAGAATGGAGAAGGGATTGCAGTGTGCCCATCCCCCCGGGGGTGATTTCTTACTTTCTTTTCGTTGTCTCTGGCGAGTACACATGCCCTGTGGCAAAAACCTTTAAAAAAAAAAAGAAGAAACTCTGAACACTGCATGAGACCACAAGTGGGAAATTTCATACCTGACTTCATGTGCTGGGACGCAGGACAAAAGCATAGTATACAGTTACCCTCAGGCTGTGTGTTTAAGGTGTATATAAAACATAACTAAGTGCACGTCAGGTTTAGACGTGGACCCATCCCTAGATGTCTCACTATGTAGATGAAGTTACTCCTTATCCTTTTGAGATGCAGTTCCAGTTCTTTTGGATATATACCCAGATGAATGTGGCCTCCCATGTGGCCCCTGCCCCTGCACAGGGTCTGGTCATGCCGTGATCTCCTTCCTCGTCTGCCAGCCTGTTGGATCTCGGGCACTGTGTACATGCCCAGTGCGCTCAGGCTGTCTGGGCTCGGGATTTGAACTGCTGTCACCATATGCAATCTGTCTTCTGAAAAGCACTTTACTGCCACACATGGAGCCAGCCCCTCCTTGTTCTGTTTTTATATTTTAAAAGAAACAGATACAGGGACTAGCAGATGGCATAATGGCTATGTCACTGGACTCCCATGTAGTCATCTGCGGTTCGAGTCCCAGACCTGGTGGCTTAAACTCACGCCGGGCACGTGTGTGTGCGTGCGTGCCCAAGATCCCAAGAGGAGAATGGAGGAGAAGGGATTGTGGCATGGCCATCCCTCCTGGTGGGTGATTTCTTGCTTTCTGTCTCTCTGTCTCTCTCTGTCTTTCTGGTGAGTGCATGCACCCTATAGCAAAAAAAACTCTCAAAAGAAAAAAGAAAGAAACAGATACACAGAAGTGTTTTTCTGCTGTAAGACGATTGATAAAACATGATGTTAAATGATCGTTGACACCTGTGGCCTGTTCCTAATGTGGAATAAAGTGAAGTTAGGGATGTTGGAGATTGACAAATAGAGGTTTTCTTCTAGAGGGAGACTCCAAAGCCCACTGTATTTGGCATTCAGCTGTGTTCCTTAGCTTGGCTTGGAAGTAATAACTTGTAGTTAGAAATGCTTTATGCTGGGATCGGCAGGTGGCGTGGTGGATAAAGGCTCTGGGTTCCCACGTGGCTGACTGCGATTTGGGTCCTGCTGGCTTGCTTTCTCTTTTTCCCTTTGTCTCTCTCTAGTCAAATTAAAAAATAAAATACCAAATGGAGTTAAATAAATATTTTAAAAAGTGCTTTATGCTTCTTTAGTATTATCGAGTCCCCACCACTCCAGTCCAGCTGTGAGCCTTCCCTCTCCTCCAATATTGGGTTCATGTACAAAAAGTTTAGCAAAATTTGATAAGTTTCAGTAAGTTAGACTAAACCCCCCATTTTTTTCCTAGAGGTTTTTGCCTTAGGGTGTGTGTGCTTGCCGGAGAGACAGTGGGAGTAAGAGAGAGCGTGAGAAATCATCCCCCGGGGAGATGGCCACACAGCAATCCCCCCTTCTCCACTTTTCTCCCAGGATTTTGTGCATGCATGCACTTGCGCCCGGCATGAGTTGCAAGCTACTGGATCCGGGACTACAGTCGGCCATGTGGGAGTCCAGCAACAAAACTGCTACCCATCTGCTAATACCTAGACTAAGCCTTTTTGTTTTATAGTAATTATTTTAAAAATTATTTTTACTTATTTATTTATTTTAATTTGACCAGAGGGGGACAGACTGGGGGTTGGGGAAGTGAGAAAGCAAGCCAACAGGTCCAGTACTCGAACCTCAGTTGGCCATGTGGGAGTTCAGCACTTTTCAGCCACCAAGCCACCTGCTGGCCCATTTTAATGCAGAGTACCACTGGTGGCTTCTTGGTTCCCACCTCAAGTGTGGTCATAGGGATGCCGAAGCCTTAGGTTCTTTTTGGGCCCGTATCTTATCACAACTTCACATCACCCTCACTACACGGTGACAGTATTCTAGCTAGCTGAAGATTTATTCACTAATACCTTATCAGCAATTAATCTAAGAAATTATGTTTAAAAAAATGCCAATATCCCAAGACTGAACAATACAGCTTGCTTTCAACCTTTCCCATGAGCTTTTTCAAGTTTTATTATAATTTTTAGGCCACAGAACTGTATTTGCGTTTGCTTTTCAAAGCCAGCTTTAGACCCAGTTGAGCATGCCTGATTTTGTGTGTGGGGGAAGGAGAGGGTGACTGGGAATGCCTACCTTTTGTTCCTTGTTAGTTCGTTGTCAGGAACAGGAGACCAAAATCTGCACGGTCCCACTGGTTCCGTTTTCAGAGAGCAGTGTGTGTGTTTGACCCAGAAGAGTGACTGTCCCTCCAGCCAAATTAGGTGATCAAAGTTTTTGCCACCTTTTTGTTCAAAAGGAGAAAGTGAACAATGAAAATTTGTTTGCTTTTTGAAGAGCAGATTTGAGAGAATTAAATAAGTAGTGTACCTACTTTCTAGTTTTTCCCATAGCACTTGTACGCTTGCCAGAGAAAGATGAAAAAGCACCTCCTGTGGGTGGCCACGCTGCAGTCCCTTCTTTTTCATTCTCCTCTTAGGGTTTTGGGCAGGTGTGCATATGTGCCCAGCATGATTTTAAAACTACGGAGTGTGGGAACCAGCAGTTAGCGTAATGGCTATGTTGCTGGACTCCCACGTAGTCAACCGCGGTTCGCGTCCCGGACCCGGTGGCTTAAAACTCACGACGGGCACGTGTGTGTGCGTGCCCAAGATCCCGAGAGGAGAATGGAGGAGAAGGGATTGTGGCGTGACCATCCCCCCTGGGGGGTGATTTCTCGCTTTCTGTCTCTATGTCTCTCTCCGCCTGTCTGGCGAGCGCACACGCCGTATAGCAAAAAAAAAAAAAAACCTCTCCAAAACCACGGAGTGTGAGACTCAAACCATAGTTGGCCAAGTGGGAGTCCAGCGCCTTAACCACTGTGCCACACGCTGGCTTTATAGCTGCTCTGGATAAAAGGGAAGAGTTTGTGTGAAAGGAGAGGAACTTTTACCCTTAGCATCGTGGCTCCCTTGTAGCAGTCCTGGCCCTTACACAAAAGTTATAGGCCCAAGGGACCAGCAATTAGCGTAACGGCTATGTCACTGGACTCCCACGTAGTCGACCGTGGTTCCAGTCCCGGACCTGGTGGCTTACACTCACGCTGGGTGCGTGTGCGTGTGTGCCCAAGATCCCAAGAGGAGAATGGAGGAGAAGGGATTGCGGCGTGGTCATCCCCCTGGGGGGGTGATTTCTCGCTTTCTGTCTCTCTGTGTCTCTGTCTGTCTGGCGAGCGCACACGCCCTATAGTAAAAACCTCTCAAAAAAAAAAAAAAAAAGTTATAGGCCCAAAAAACCCGAACCAGACCAAAAGAGAAAACGTAAGATACTTCCTCCCACAATGGTTGAGTCCTACATGATTTTTTTTCCTAACCTGGCTTTGACATAAAGCTGACAAAACTACTTTTTAATTGGCCGTATTTGTTTTCATTTTTACCTATTTATTATTGTGTGTGTGTGTGTGTATTTAAATCAGAGGCCATGTGTACTCACCAGATAGAATCTCCCCCACCGTGTCGGACTCTGAGCATGCCTGCATACGTGTTCCTCGGGCCTTGGACTGGGATCTGAGCTACTAGGTCAGCCATGTGAGGTTGACGTCTGTCTTCTTATGCAGCGCTTAACTACCATGTCATGGGGCCAGTCCCTTTGCTTTTGTCGACTAATGGTTTGTCGTGTATTATAACATAAAAAATATTCTCCCCCCTTTATTTTCTTTTTTAGAGGTTTTTGCTGTAGGGTGCGTGCGCTCGCCAGAGAGAGACAGAGAGACAGAAAGCGAGAAGTCACCCCCATCCCAGGGAGAATGGCCACGCCGCAATCCCTTCTCCTCCATTCTCCTCTCGGGATCTTGGGCACGCACGCACATGTGCCCAGTGTGAGTTTAAGCCACCAGATCTGGGACTTGAACTGCGGTCGACTACATGGGAGTCAAGCGACGTAGCCATTACGCCATCTGCTGGTCCCATTTCCCTTCTTTATTTAATATTTATTTATTTATTGAGGAATTTTTGTTGTAGGACACGTGTACTTTCCAGAGAGAAAGCAAGAAATCACCCACAGGCACAATCCCTTCACCATTCTCCTCTCAGGATCTTGGGCATGCATGCACACATGCCTGGTGTGAGTTTTATTATTTATTTATTAATGAAAAAAATTTTTTAGAGAGATTTTTGCTATAGGGTATGTGCGCTTGACAGAGACAGAGACAGAAAGTGAGAAATCACCCCCTCAGGGGCGATGGCCATGCTGCAATCCCTTCTCCTCCATTCTCCTCTCGTGATCTCGGGCACACATGCACACGCCCAGCAGGAATTTTAAGCTGCCGTCTCAGACTCAAACTGCAGTCAACTATATGGGAGTCCAATGACATAACTATTGGGCCATCTGCTGGTCCCTTATTTATTTATTTATTAAAAAATATTTTATTTAACTTTATTGATTTATCGATTTATCTTTATTTGACTGGAGAGGGACAGAGAGAGAGAGAAAGTGAGAAAGCAAGCTACCAGGGTCTGGGACTTGAACCGCAGTCAGCCATGTGCCCTTAACCACCACACCACCTGCTGGCCTCCTGGTGTGAGTTTTAAGCTACAGGGTCCGGGACTCGAACTGTGTTCAACTGTAGGAGTCCAGCAATGTCACCATTACTTCAAAAGGTTTCTCCTCCTTTTATTTTTTAAAAAATTTTTATTTTATTTATTATTGTTATTTTTATTTATTTATTTATTTTTTGGAGAGGTTTTCACTATAGGGCGCGTGCGCTCGCCAGACAGACGGAGAGAGACATAGAGACAGAAAGCGAGAAATCACCCCCCAGGGGGGATGGTCATGCTGCAATCCCTTCTCCTCCATTCTCCTCTCGGGATCTTGGGCACGCACACACACGCACCCAGCGTGAGTTTTAAGCCACCGGGTCCGGGACGCGGACCATGGTCGACTATGTGGGAGTCCAGCGACATAGCCATTACGCTAACTGCTGGTTCCCATATTGTTGTTATTTTTAAGTTTTATTATAGTGCATGTGTTCGAGAGAGAGAGAAAGAGAAAGTGAGAAATCAAGCTTCCAGATCCATGAATTGAATCGTGGACGGCCATGTGGGAGTCCAGTGCCCCAACCACTATGCCACCTGTTGGACCTTCCTTTTTCCCCTCTTGACTGCATTTTCTCCCATATATCATCATTTATTTTATCAGTTCCCTATGAGTGCCTATGGACATTTATGAAGTTTCCAGTTTTCTTGCCTTTTATATAATCGAATGTGTGCGCATGTGCACGTGTGCATGGATGTGGGGGGGAGAGAGAGAGGAAGGGGCAGACTGCTCTTGATAGACCTCATCACTCTGTGACTGTCTTTCCCCAGCGCTCTACCTCCTCCAGATTTTGGGGGCCCTGTGTTTTCCACGCTGACCCAGGATCTGAACTGTTCTCGCCATAAGGCTTCCCACCCTGCCAGGGTGGTAGCGTCTCTGCTGCGACATGGTGGCTGGGCCCGTTTCCAGTGTTATTTACTCGGTAAAGTTTCAGTGGTCACCTCAGAAATATGCAGGATATGTTGTCTTAGTACTATCCTTTATAGCAAGAGACGATCCAAGCTCATGGTTTTATTTAAAAGAATTATTTATTGAGTTTTCATTTATTATTACTATTTTTAAATTTGCTATAGGGCATGTGCACTCACCAGAGAGAGACAGAAACAGAGAGAGAGTGAGACAGCAACCTGGCAGGTCTGGGACTTAAACCACCATGACAGGATATGTAGGAGTCCAGCATCTTTTTTTTTTTTTTTATAGATTTTTGTAGTAGGGTGTATGTGCTTGCCAAAGAGACTTTAGAAAGAGACAAGGCAAGAAATCACCCCTAGGGAGGTTAGCTACACCACAATCCCTTCTCCATTCTCCTCTGCCAGTCCAGGACTCGAACCTCAGTTGGACACATGGGCGTCCAGCGCCTTAATCACCATGCCACCCGAGGGCCCCAAACTCATACGTTTTTGCATTAATTTGTCTTACCTCTTTAGCCTCCTTTAATGTGGAATGACTATTGGGTCTTTGTATTTTGTGACATGGACATTTTGGGAAAGTATAGGTGGGACAGCTTTGTGGACGGTTCCTCAAGTGGGGTTTGTCTGATTTCCCCTCTCGGTGGGCTTTAGGTCATATGCTTTTGCCTAGAACGCCGGAAGAGGTAATGACACATTCTTGTCCATTAGCCCAGGAGACCACGCCGTCAGTTATACCACAACTGGCGGAGATAACCTTGATCGTTGGATTAAGGTGGTGTCTGAGGTACTTGGGGACATTGCGAGCATCGTTCCTCCTCCAGCTGGCCCACCCAGCACCCATGGGTGGCTCTCGTCTGTCTCGTGTAAATCAGATGGACGCCCGTGGTGCTTTTCTAATTTTTTCGTTCCTCCCACTTTGATAGGTAGAGATTTTTCTTCCATCCAAATCTATGCATCTCATGAAGTAATGGATTTTATTTCAGTAGGTTAGAATCGTATTGTTATTTATTCAGTTATCGGATTTGGCCAGTGGGAGCTTCCCTCCCTTCTTGCTGTCTTCTGTGCACTTTTAGTTTTTACATTATAAATTTTTTTTACTGTAAGGCACATACACTCTCTAGAGAGAGATGGAAAGTGAGAAAGCACCTCCAGAGCATATGGCCAGGGCCAATCTGTTCTCCTCGCTCTACTCTTGGAATTTTGGGTGCACGCATGCACATACCTGACATGTTTTTCAAGCTACCGGGTCTGGGACTCGAACCTTGCAGTTGGCCATGTGGGAGCCATCTACCTTGACCACTCCACCACTGACTGGCCTGTTGCCTTTGTGCATTTTTTAAAAGAGCGTTATTAAATGTATTCAACATTATTACTTTTTTTTTTTTTTTGAGAGGTTTTTGCTATAGGGCACGTGCGCTTGCCAGACAGACAGACAGAAAGCGAGAAATCACCCCCCAGGGGGGATGGCCATGCCGTAATCCCTTCTCCTCCATTCTCCTCTCGGGATCTTGGGCACGCACGCACATGCGCCTGGCGTAAGTTTTAAGCCACCGGGTCTGGGACGCAAACCGCGGTTGACTACGTGGGAGTCCAGCGACATAGCCATTATGCTAACTGCTGGTCTCCAACATTATTACTTTTTAAAATTTGACCAGGCAGAGAGGGAGGGAGGGAGGGAGGGAGGGAGAGAGAGAACGCGTGAGAGCGAGCTGCCAGGCCTGGGACTCAAACCGTGGCTGGTTATGTGGGAGTCCAGCACCTTATCTACCACGGCACCTGCCGGCCCCACCTCAGTGCATTGTAACAGGTCCTCATTGTTCTTTCCGTATAATATGCCTTCCTTTTAGAGCTCAGTAAAATGTTCTAGGTCCAGCTTGTAATATCCCTCTTCTGTCCTTGGAATCAGCCATTTCTCCTAGGAGCCTGGGTTTCTTGAGTGGAGAATATTTAGAAATTTCAATTTGTGTTTAAGAATTGTTAACCAGGGGGGCCGGCAAGTGGCATGGTGGTAAAAGGCGCTGGACTCCCACATGGCCGACCACGGTTTAAGTCTTGGACCTGGTGGCTTGCTTTCTCACTTCCTCTCTCTCTCTCTGTGTCTCTCTGATCAAACTGGAAAATAATAATAATAATAATAATGAATAAAGTTAAATAAAAATAATTCTTTAAAAAAAAAAAAAAAAAAAGAATTGTTAACCAGGGACCAGCAGATGTCGAAATGGTTACATTGCTAGACTGCCATGTAGTTGACCGCTGTTCAAGTCCTGAACCTAGAGGCCTAAAACTCACTCTGGGCACCAAGGCCAGCAAGTGGCATGGTGGTTAAGGGTGCTGGACTCCCAACTTGGCTGACTGCATTTCGAGTCTCGGACCTGGAGGCATGCTTTCTCACTCTCTCACTCTCACTCTGTCCCTCTCTGGTCAAATTAAAATAAATGAAGTTAACTAAAATAATTATTTAAATAAAAAGGGGTTGTGTGGCAGGTGGTGTGGTGATTGAGGGTGCTGGACTTCCACATGGCTGACCACGGGTTGAGTTCTGGATTTGGTAGCTGGCTTTCTCACTTTCTCTCTCTGTCTCTCTTTCACTCTGTCCCTCTCTGGTCAAATTAAAATAAATAAATAAAGTTAAATTAAAAGGAAAAAAAAGCTATCACTGGGCACGTGCCCAATATCCCAAGAGGAGAATGAAGGAGAAGCGATTGTGGTGTGGCCATCCTTCCTGGGGGGTGATTTCTTGCTTTCTTTCTCTCTGGTGAGCACGTGAGCCCTATAGCAAAAATCTCTCTTAAAAAAAAAAAAAAAAAAAAAAAAAAAAAAAAAAAAGAAGAAGAGGAAGAAGAAGAAGAAGAAGAAGAAGAAGAAGAAGAAGAAGAAAGGAAGGAAGAAAGGAAGGAAGGAAGGAAGGAAGGAAGGAAGGAAGGAAGGAAGGAAGATAGAAAGAAAGAAAGAAAAGACTTGTTAACCTGGGGGCTAGCAAGTGGCATGATGGTTAAAGGTACTGGACTCCCACATGGTTGACCACATTTCAAGTCCCAAACCTGGATACTTGTTTTCTCACTTTCTCTTCCTCTCTCTATGTGGTCAAATTATAAAAAGAATAATGATAATAAATGAAGTTAAGTAGAATAAATCTTTAAATGAATTCTTAACCTGGGGGCCAGCAGGTGATGTGGTTAAGGTGCTGGACTTCCTCAAGGGTGACTGGGGTTTGAATCCCAGACTTGGTGGCTTGCTTTCTCACTTTTCCTTTCTCTCTCACTTTCTTTCTCGCAAGTCAAATTATGAAATATTAATAAATAAAATAAATAATTCCTTTTTTAAAAAAAGAATTGTTAGTCTATGTCTCCAAGAAAAAGAAGTCTAGAATTAGTTTGGTATGTGTTTCCTTTCCCTTTATCCTAAACGAGTATGCTGATTCCTGACCGTGTTCAAGTTACATGAAGTAATCCCTACTTACCCTTCATTTAAGTATGTATATTTTATTCTATATTGAAATATGTTTTGTGGGACCAGCAGATGGCATAATGGTTACGTCACTGGACTCCCACATATTTGACCGCGGTTTGAGTCCTGGACCAGGTGACTTGAAACTCGTGCTGGGCGGGCATGTGTGTGTGCCAAAAATCCTGAGAGGAGAATGGAGGAGAAGGGATTGTGGCATGGCTATCCTCCCTGGGGGGTGATTTGCTTTCCATCTCTCTGTCTCTCTCTCTGGCAAGTACATATGCCCTATAGCAAAAATATTTCTTAAAAAAAAGAGTATGTATTGGAGGCTGGCAGGTGGCATTGAGCTTAAGGATGCAGGACTCACACATGGCTGACTGTGGTTCAAGTCCCAGGCCTGGCAGCTTGCTTTCTCACTTTCCTCCTCTTTCTCTGACTCTCTCTCTTTCTCTGATCAAATTAAAATAATAATAATAATAATATAATAAGTAAAGTTAAATAAAATAATTATTTAAACAACAAAAAAAGAAATGTTTTGTTTCTGTTCTTTGAATTTAGGATTCCTCCCATCTTTGTTGATATAATTTCATGTGTACATGCATGTGTGCGTTAACATTAATCAATATTAACATGGCACCAAGTTTAGGGATATATATAATAGAATATGGGGGGGCAGCAGGTGACACGGTGGTTAAGGTGCTGGATTCTTTTTGTTTTTTTAAAGAATTAATTAATTTAATTTATTCATTTATTTTAATTTGACCAGAGAGGGACACACAGAAAAAGAGAGAGAGAAAGTGAGAAAGCAAGCTACCAGGTCCAGGATCCAAACTGTGGCCAGCCGTGTGGGAGTGTCCAGCGCCTTAACCACCACACCACCTGCTGGTCCCAAGGTGCTAGATTCTCACACGACCAAGCATGGTTTATGTCTCGGACCTGGAGGCTTAAAGATCATGCTGAGTGCGTGTGTGCATGTGTGCACGTGTGCCTAAAATCCCGAGAGAACAGAGGAGAAAGGATTGTGGCGTGGCTGTTCTCCCGGAGGGTGATTTCTTATTTACTCTCTCTCTGTCTCTCTCTTTGGTGAGTGCATGTGCCACTTGGCAAAAAAAAAAGTATTCAGAAAAATTTTACCCTTCCCCCCCATTTGCTTTAAATGTGGAGGGTCTTGCTCCTCTGGTCCTCCCGCCTCAGCCTCCCAGCTGGGCTATGGGTGTATACCACAACTTTGACTCACTGTGTGGTCTCACCTCTGCTTCTAGTCTATGATCTTCCTGTCCCAGCCTCCCTAGTCCCTGGAATTACAGGCTTGGGACTATGTCCGACTTTTATGTTGGGCCAGGAATTGAACCTGAGCTTCTTGTGTGGTCCCAGTCTGTGTAGCAGAGTGTTGGCGCAGGAGGGCCTCAAACCCCTCCTTGTTTACTCCCCTCGCACGATAGTGATCAGTGAGTGTCACTTGTCTCTAGTTTGCACTTTTTGTATTTACTTTTGCTCAAATGAGAAGATGCATGTGTATTTCCTAGTTGCTCTATTTTTCTTAAATGATTTTTTTCTTTTATTTTTCTTTCTCAGATTAATTAAATTCACATTTTACATAAAGTCCCCATTATGATGTATACAATATACATATACATATATAGTTTTCAACAGAGAACTCTACATTTTTGGTGTTAAATGGTTCTTCCCTTTGCCCCCCACGCCCACTCTCTACCACCCACTCCCCACCACCCACTCCCCTCCCTTACAGCCTCTGGTATCTACATTTATCCTTTCCGCTATTATATCTTCAGATCTTTCTCCTTCTGCCAGAGTGCTGATATTTTTTTTTCATTGCACATCTTTACAGTGTACAGCATGGTTTTTCCCAGCATGAGTACAGTGCACATTAGTCAAGACAATGATATCACCATGTACATCATCATCAGCAGACCACTCTTCATCTTTGTGCCTATTAAGTGTGATGTTTGTTCCCTGAATCCCTCCCCTCCGCCCTCCATTACTCATTCCCATTACCTCTCCCATACTGTCTCCAGTATCTGCAGTTGCCATCCCTGCCACTATACCCTCCAGTTCCTTCACTTTTTTTTTTTTTTTCCCAATTATCAGCTCATAAAGTTTTTTACAATAGGGAACATAGATTCTACTCAGGGTTGGGTTAAGGGTGGGTCTCGTGCAGTTCCGCAATTGTAGGTGAGTCTTCATGGGATACAGTTTCAGGAAAGTGGTTCTGGTAAGCAGAGATGGTTATCAGCCGATGCGGCACAGCATCCATCCTGTGATTACCGGGAATGGTGTTGTGGGGATCTGCAGCGTGAGTCATCCTCGGGTATCTGGCTTCCTTAAGAATGGTAGAATAGTTCTTGTTTTTCCCTGAGGTAATGCAGGGCTGGTAACCATCATCTTCTCACTGTCCATAGGCAGAGAAAATCCTCCTATACAATATATTTCTCAATTGGTTCAAAACAGCCAAAGTCCCTCCCTGTTGCCCACAGTTGCAAGTTCTTAATCCTTGATTTCGGCTTCAGTTTGTCACCTGTGACTGGTGGCCACACGCAGGCCCGGGGACTACGTGCAGGCGCAGGCCCGGCGGCCACGTGCAGGCCCGGCGGCCACGTGCAGGCCCGGCGGCCACTCTCAGGCCCAGGGGCCACACGCAGGCCTGGCGGCCACTCTCAGGCCCAGGGGCCACGCGCAGGCCCGGCGACAACGCTCAGGCCCGGTGGCCACGCTCATGCGCAGGCCCGGCGGCCATGCGCAGGCCCGGGGGCCACGCGCAGGCCCGGAGACCATGCTCAGGCCCGGCGGCCACGCTCAGGCGCAGGCCCGGCGGCCATGCGCCGGCCCGGCGGCCTCGCACAGGCCCGGCAGCCACGCGCAAGCCCGGCGGCCACGCACAGGAACAGGCCCAGGCCCGGCAGCCACACTCAGACCCAGTGGCCACTCGCAGGCCCGGGGGCCACACGTAGGCCCACCGGCCACACGCCAGCCCCGAGCGCGCAACTGTGCCTGGGACCCCGCGCCACTTCCCGCTCGCCCGCCTGGCCAGAGAAAGGAAGGACGGCGACCTCGGCCAGTCCGCGCCGCCGGCCCACGTCGGCGCCGAGCGCGGGACACACCCATCGCCAGAGAGGCAGCGGGGACCGGGTGGTCCGGGGCGCGGCACGTGGAGCAGAGGAGAGCCCCGCGCCCGCTGCCGCGTGCAGGCACAGGCCGTGATTTTTTTTTTTAACGTAATGTTTCTCATGGGGCCAGCAGATGATGTAGCAGTTATGGTGCTGGACTTCCACATGGCCGACCATCGATTAAGTTCCAGACCCAGTGGCTTGAAACTCATGCCAGGCACCTGTGTGTGTGTGTCCAAGATCCTGGGAAGAGAACGGAGGAGAAGGGATTGCAGCACGGCCATCTCCCTTGGGGGGGGGGGGTGATTGCTCATCTTCCCTCTCACTGTCTCTGTCTCTCCTTTTGAACCCACGCACTTTAAGGCAAAAACCTCTCTTTCAAAAAAAAAAAGGTATCCCCAAGGGGCCAACAGATGATGTGGTTAAGGTGCTGAGTCCTGCTTGGCTGACTTCATGGTTTGAGTCCTGGACCTGGTGGCTTTATAATCACACTGGCGGGAGTGCACGTGTGCCCACAATTCCATGAAGAGAATGGAGGAGAAAGGATTATGGCATGGCCATACTCCCAAGGGGGTGATTTTTTTTTTTTTTTTTTTTTTTGAGAGTTTTTTTTTTTTTTTTCGCTATAGGGCGCGTGCGCTTGCCAGACAGACAGAGAGAGACATAGAGACAGAAAGCGAGAAATCACCCCCCAGGGGGGATGGTCACGCCGCAATCCCTTCTCCTCCATTCTCCTCTCGGGATCTTGGGCACGCACGCACACGCGCCCGGCGTGAGTTGTAAGCCACCGGGTCCGAGACGCGAACCGCGGTCGACTACGTGGGAGTCCAGCGACATAGCCATTACGCTAACTGCTGGTTCCCAAGGGGGTGATTTTTCTCTTCCCCTCTCTCTTTCAAGTGGATGTGTCCTATGACAAAAATCTAAAGAAAGAAAGTTTCATGGAAATTAACCCACATCCGTTCATGGAACTCTTTTTCATATTTTTTTTGTTTTAAGTCGCACAGTACTCCATTATGTGGATGCACCATATCCTCTATATTTGGGCATTTAGGCTGTTTCCAGTATTTTGCGATGAAAAACAATGCTTTAATGAATAACCGAATGCAATTTTTTTAAAGGTTTTTACCATGGGGCATATGAACTTATCGGAGAAAGAGAAGTGAGAAATCACTCCCAAAAGAGCATGGTCATACCTCAGTCCCTTCTCTTCTTTCTCTGGGGATTTTGGGCAGGCATGCATGTGCCTGGCATGATTTGCAAGCCACCAGGTCCAGGACTTGAACCGTGGTTGCCTTAACCCCCACATCACCTGCTGTCCCTGTTGAATACTTTTTTTTAAAGCTCCTTCCTTCCTTCCTTCCTTCCTTCCTTCCTTCCTTCCTTCCTTTCTCTTCCTTCCTTCCTTCCTTCCTTCCTTCCTTCCTTCCTTCCTTCCTTTCTTTTCCTTCCTTCCTTCCTTCCTTCCTTCCTTCCTTCCTTCCTTCCTTCCTTCCTTCCTTTTTCCTTTCCTTTCCTTTCCTTTCCTTTCCTTTCCTTTCCTTTCCTCTGTCTGTCTGTCTGTCTGTCTGTCCTTCCTTCTTTCTTAATACACATGCCAGTCATCTTTTATTAGGGATGAATTTTCAATTCGGATATGAAAGGATTTGGGAAGTTCCTTTGGAGGGGTGCAAAGCCAAGGAGATGAAGGTCTAGTTCAGTGTGTGCCCTCTGTGCTGGCCCTCTGCAGTGGTACTTGTGTCGCTGCTCGTGTTTGAGTTCCTCGTAAGAAAGGCAGTAGCTGAAGGGGCTGACAGGTGGCGTGGTGGTTGGAGGCGCTGGACTCTCACACATGGCGAATTGCAGTTGAGTCCAGACCTGGCGGCTTGCTTTCTCACTTTCTCGTTCTCTTTCTCTGTCCTTCTCTGGTCAAATTTAAATCAGTCGATCAATCAATCAAAATAAAATAATTCTTTTTTTTTTAAAAAAAGGGCAGTAGGTGAAGAGCACGTAAGCGGCCAGCACCATAGAAACCCCAGCAACACCCCTCTCTTCATGTTGGTGTCCTTGCTTTAGTACCAGTAGTGACCTCTCTGAGATGCTCCGGCCATGCCTGTAGGGCTAGAATCCTGCGTCAGTGTCCGGCTCGGCAGCTCCCCAAGGTTGACATCCATGAGTTTCTCCTTCACTGGTACGACCGACGCTGTCTTGGAGTCTTGGTGTCCGCTCTACAGCTCCTTTACTTCTAAGGGAGGAAGAGCAGACCACCCCCAGCCTTCTCCCAGCCCCAGATCGAGGCAGCGTGTGCCCGCTGTATGCAGGGAGGACTCTGGACTTGAACCAGGGGTGTTCTGGGGGATTGCCTTGCAAGGGTGTCACCTTTGACCTCTGTGCCACTGTCCAGCTCTCTAATGCATGTCTTTTTGTGTTGGAGGTGCATCTTTAGAAATGAGATTGTTAGATCAGAAGGCAGCCATATCTATATATAGTTTTGCTAGACTGCAAAGTCCCCGCTTGTAGAAGTCCCACCCGGTTCATACCTGACAGCCTGCCTTGTTTCTCCTCAGCCTCATAAACTGAGTGTCTTGTTACACATTCTTGATTTTTCTGATCTTTTAGATGAGAAGTAGAGGAAAAGTAGATCTCATTATTAGTTTTAATATGTCTCATTATTAGTTTTACTATGTCTCTAATAAAAACTGTGCGATTTTAAAATGAAATGATATTTTTTTTACCCACAGACGAAACTGCAAAGGAAATCCGAATTGTTTGGTTGGGATTGGTGAGCATATTTGGTTAGGAGAAATAGACGAAAACAGTTTCCATAACATCGATGATCCCAATTGTGAGAGGAGAAAAAAGGTAAAACATAATTTTCTCAGTGATTACTAGATGGTGTCTCTTGGTTTTTGTTTTTGTCTTTGCTTTTGTTTTGTGCCATGATCAGAAAACACTGCTGATTTCTGTAACCCTTAATCCTTAAGGGAGTAGTGGGACTGTGATGCCAAGTCACTTGAATTGATCAGTTCTTTTTTTAAGAGTTTCTTTCCCCCTTGGAGCTTGTGCACTCTCCAGGGAGAGAAAGACCGAGACAATGAGAGGGAAAGTGAGAAATCACCCCCAGGGGGATGGCCACACCACTATCCCTTCCCCCCTCCTTTCTCCTCTCAGCATTTTGGGCATGCACACACACGCCCGGTGTGAGTTTTAAGCCACCAGGTTTGGGACTCAAACCACGGTTGACTATGTGGGAGTCCTGCCACGGACCCGTTGTGCTGGCCCCAAATTGATCAGTTTTTTTTCTTTAAAGAATTATTTTATTACTTACCTTAATTTGATCAGAGAGGGTCAGAGTGACAGAGAGAGGGAAAGTGAGAAAGCAAGCTGCCAGGTCTGGGACGTGGACTGCGGTTGGCCATGAGGGAGTCTAGCGCCCTTAACCACCATGCCACCTGCGGGTCGCCTGAATTGATTAGTTCTTTGTTTTTTTATTTTTGGAGAGGTTTTTGCCATAGTGCGCGTGTGCTCGCCAGGCAGACAGAGAGAGACAGAGAGACAGAAAGCGAGAAATCACCCCCCAGGGGGGATGGCCATGCTGCAATCCCTTCTCCTCCATTCTCTTCTCGGGATCTTGGGCATGCACACACACGCGCCCGGGGTGAATTTTAAGCCACCGGGTCCGGGATGTGAACCGTGGTCGACTACATGGGAGTCCAGCGACATAGCCATTACGCTAACTGCTGGTCCCCTGAATTGATCAGTTCTTAACAGTATACTTTAAAATAGGTTAGTAGCTATGTAATTTAGTAAGTCTTTAAATAATGTTTTTAGTTCAAATGCCAGTTTTGTGTTTGCTTTATAATTGCACTTTGTTTTAATTGCCAGAGAGAGACAAAGAAGGTGAGAACTCACCCTTAATGGGGCATAGTCACCTTGTGATCCCTACTCCATTTCTTAACCCTTTTGGGTCTTTGGGTATGCATGTGCGTGTACCCGACATATTGTTCAAGCCTCCGAGGCTCGGATTTGAACTGCAGTTGGCCATGTGGGATCCAGCTCCCTTAAACACTAGGTTATGATGCCAGCCTTGCATGTTTTATTGTGAACACTTTTAAAATTTCTTTAAAAGGAGGTAGTAATTTAAGGAGACAAGCTCCTGTAGTGATATAACTTTGCTTTCTAGAGCTTGTTTATATCCGTGTCTAATGTGTGTGTGTAGGTGCGGGTGCTCACCAGGGAGAGGGAGAGGGCAGAAGCACCCCTCCCCTGCTGGAGTGTGGCCACGATCTCGTCTCCATTTCTCTAGCTTGTTGGGGTTTTGAGCACGCCTGCATATGTGCCTGGCGTTTTTCACACTGTTAGGGCTGAGATTCTAACTGGTTGACTATGTGGGCTACTGCTTTCTTAATCACTAGGTTACGTAGCCAACCCTGTTTTACCTTTTTTGTTTGTTCGTTTTGGCGGGGGAGATTTTTGCTATTGGGCGCATACGCTCACTGGAGAGACAGACAGAAAGTGAGAAGTCACCCTCCAGGGGTCATGGCCACACCTTGTTCCCTTCTCCTCCATTTTCCTCTTGGGAGTCTGGGCACTGCACACACATGCCTGGCGTGAGTTTGAAGCCGCTGGGCCTGGGACTTGAATTGCAGTCAATCGTGTGGGAGTCCAGCTATGTGACCATTGTGCCATCTGCTGGTCCCTTCCTTTTTTTTTAAAGGTGCATTAACATTTCAAACCATAAAGTCTAGCATTTGTGAAAAAGTCAGCTATATTGCTATATTAACAGTTTTTTTGTCTATTCAAAGGAATCATTCTTTGTAAGTTCTGGAATTCTCAACCTAATCATTGTAAATAAATTTGTTTTAAAGTTTACTTCTTCGGAGAAACACACACACACACACACACACACACACACACACACACACAGGGCCCTGACTCTTTCCCCCTCCTGCAGCCTTCGGGCCAGCCCTGGATGCTGGGCAGACATGTGCCTCGTGTACTCGGGAGGTTTCCGGAGACCTCCAAACTTGAGCCAGTGGGATCTCCTCACAGAGCCTCAAGTGTAACTGCTGTGGTCCTCCCTGGGCCCCTCGACCTTATCTGTGGTAAATGCTATAACCAGTTGTCTCCCTTTACCTCCCAACCTCCCGATCTCTACCACAGAGAGGAGCATTTCTGGAAGTTTCTCTTTGTCCCCCTATTGAATGGCAACTTTAGGAATATTGCGGATGTAAAACTTAACATCCCCACGTTCACAAGTGATCTTTTCTAGAACCCACTTTTCTGATCTCTAGCAGAGATGGCACCTAGAGAGGAGCAGTGCTGTCCAGAGCTTTCGCCTACTGTGGTCAGGCTGCAGGGGGACCTCCCTCCAGCCTAGGGAGGCTTAAGGCGGTTGTGCTGTGTTGGTTGTGACAGTCTTACACTTTTCTTTTTTTTAAATTATTTTATTTAACTTTAAATATAGTTATAATAATTATTATTATTTTCAGTTTGACCAGGGAGTGACAGAGCAAGAGCGAGAGAGAGAGAGAAGGTGAGCAAGCTATAAGGTCTAGGACTTGAACCATGGTCAGCCATGTGGGAGTCCAGCGCCCTTAACCACCATGCCACCTCCTGTCCCCCTGTTGTTTTTTTAGAGCTTTTGTCTTAGAGCATGTGCGCGAGACAGAGAAAGAGACAGTGAGTGGGAAGGTGAGAAATCACCCCCTGGGGGATGGCTGTCCTGTAATCTGTTCTCCTTCTGGGATCTTGGACATGCACACATACATGCCTGTCATTCTCAAGCCACCAGGTCTGGGATTTGAACCATAGTCGATCACGTGGGAGTCTAGTAATGTAACCATTATACCATCTGCTGGCCCAGTCTTACAAATTTCTATGCTGAAAGTCAAAAACAGTGCTGCTTATACATTTTCTATTTAAAGAGCATTGATTTTATCATTTTAAGTTTTGTGTTTTGCAGAACTCCTTTGTGGGCCTTACTAACCTTGGAGCCACTTGTTATGTGAACACTTTTCTTCAAGTGTGGTTTCTCAACCTCGAGCTTCGGCAGGCACTGTACTTATGTCCGAGCACCTGTAGTGACTACATGATGGGAGACGGTATCCAGGAGGAGAAAGGTTGGTGGATGGGTAGGGGAGCTGCTTCGTTCAAGCATTTTGCCAGCTAGACTACTTCAGAACCAACCGAAAAGGTAGAAGCATGAGTACTCAGTATGTGCCAGAGCATGGTACCAGGTCTTTTATTTTGATTAATTAATTAATTATTTTTGGAGAGTTTTTTTTACTATAGGGTGCTTATACTCACCAGAAAGATGGAGAGAGACAGAGAGACAGAAAGCGAGAAATTGCCCCCCAGAGGGATGGCATGCCACAATCCCTTCTCCTCCATTCTCCTCTCAGGATCTTGGGCTTGCATGCACACGTGCCTGGCATGAGTTTAAGCTGCCGGGTCCAGGACTTGAACTGTGGTTGACTTCATGGGAGTCCAGTGACGTAGCCATTACGCCACCTGTTGGTCCCAACCAGGCCATTTATTTATTTATTTGAGATGTTTTTGCTATAGGGCATGTGCGCTGGCCAGAAAGACAGAGAGAGAAAGCAAGAAATCACCTCCCATGTGGGGATGGCCACATCCTAATCCTTTCTCCTCCATTCTCCTCTTGGGATCTTGGGCACGCACACATACACGCCCGGCGTGAGTTTAAGCTACCGGGTCCGGGACTCAAACCGCGGTCAACTACATGGTAGTCCAGCGACATAGCCATTATGCCAACTGCTGGTCCCCCAACTGGGTCTTTTATAAACATAGTCAAGACTGATAAATCTTGCTATTTCCCTCTGTGTATTTATCATTATGTACCAAAATGGCTGATACTCAAATGAAGTAAGTACATTTAATTACTCTTATTTTTGCTTGCAGCTATAATTTCTGTATGAAGTACTTTATTATTATTATAGTTTACTGAGTTCTAGTGATTAATAAAAATCAACCAATTATGTAGATGAGATTACTCTTCGGTCTACTTTGAGAGAGTTAGTAAATATTTGCTTTTTTCCCCTCAATGCCAGTGGGTACATGGGTTAACAGGGAGGAAGGAGGCATCTCCGGGGATGGTCGTGCAGCAATCCCTTCTCCACTTCTCCCCTGCCTTCAGCGTTTTGGTCACACACACGTCATGTTTTTCAAACTACTGGCTCTGGGACTCAAACCACACAGTTGGTCACACGGGATCCAGCTGCCTTAACCAGCATGGCCAATAGCTATCCCTAGGCAGGTTTTTGTTTGTTTGTTTTGTTTTGAAGTTTTTGTTGTAGGGCTTGTGTACTTGCTAGAGAGAGACAGAGACGGGAACAGAGGAAATTGAGAAATCGCCCCCAGGGAGTACGGCCACACTGAAATACCTTCTGCATTCTTGATTTGGGATTCTGGCCATCCACACACACACACATGCCCGGCATGTCTTTCAAGTCACAGGGTCTGGGACTTGAACTGTGCAGTCAGCCACGTGAGATCCAGAGGTCTTCACCACCACACCACTGACTGGCCCCCAATCCAGTTTTTAAAAAAGTTTTTTTTTTTCTTTTAAAGAGAGAGATTTTTGCTATAGGGTGTGTATGCTTGTCAGAGAGAGACAGAGAGACAGAAAGCAAGAAATCATCCCCTCGGAGGATGGCCATGGTGGATTTTTTGGCATGATGCACACGTGCCAGGTGTGAGTTTAAGCTGCTGGGTCTGGGATTTGAACTGTAGTTGACTTTCAATGACGTAGCCATTATGCCATCTGCAGGTTCTAGTTTTTTTAAAAAGCTTTTAACATATGAATTTTTATATTTTACTGAAGTCTTTTACCATATTATGGGTTATGGAAGTGCATACTTCTAATGATTGTGTGTGTGTGTGTGTGTGTGTGTTTTATTTGCTATAGGTTGCGTGCGCTTGCCAGAAAGACAGAGAGAGACAGAGAGACAGAAGGTGAGAAATCACCCCCCAGGGGGGATGGCCATGCCACAATCCCTTCTCCTCCATTCTCCTCTCAGGATCTTGGGCACGCACGCACATGCGCCTGGTGTGAGTTTAAGCCGCTGGGTCCAGGACTCGAAACGCAGTCGACTACGTGGGAGTCCAGCGACATAGCCATTATGCTAACTGCTGGTCCCAGTTTGTGTGTTTTTTAAAAATAATTTGCCATACAATCCATGTACTCATCAGAGAGACACACAGAGAAACGGGGCGGGGGGTGTGAAGAGACAGGAAAAGTGAGAAATCATGCTCCTGTGGGGAATGGGATGGCCACACTGCAGTCCCTTCTCCATTCTCTTCTTGGAATTTTGGGCACGCATGCGCACGTGTCTGGTGTGTTTTCCAAGTTGCCGTGTCAAACTGAGCCATCAGCCATGTGGAGTCCAGCCACTTTAACCACCATGTCAGCTGGCTGGCCCTTCAGTAGCTACTGTGAAATATAGTGGGCAGTTTGTGTGAGAAATTAGGGGATCTGAGTTCTGTTCTTTATAGATAGGAAAACCAGCAGGGTTTTTATCTTATTATAAAGTATTTCAAACTGTAAAATGAGTGAGTTGGAGTAAATACAAACTATTTGAATTGCTTCATTTTATTTTTTAAAATTTATTCATCCATTTATTTTAATTTGACCAGAGAGAGAGAAAGAGACGGAGAGAGAGAGGGAAAGTGAGAACGCAAGCCACCAGGTCTAGGACTCAAACCGTGGTCAGCCATGTGGGAGTGTCCAGCACCCCAACCACCATGCCACCTGCTGGTCCCCTTTGAATTGCTTTTAATAGCCAGCAAAGCCCTTATACCCCAAGAAGTGAGACTTTTTTATTTATCTTATAAATGTTAATATTGGCTTGTTGAAAGTCACAGGTAAGAACGTCAACATTCAGGGTCTAATCGGGAGACAGAAGCTGCACAGCAAACAGGAAAAGTGTCATACAGAGCTTGTAACGGAGTAGAACAGTGAGGCCTGATTTGTAGAGTTAAAGAGGGTTTTAAAGAAGCCAGGAATAGCTGTCAAGGAGGTGCTGGGCTCTGGAACCCCCACCGATTCACCTGGGGGTTTCCAGGAGGTCATTCCCAGGGTGCTCGTTCAAGAGGAAGTGCCTCACTGGAGGCATGTGCTGCGGAGATGCCAGAGGCCAGAGGCCGTGCCAGGGAAGGCTGCTGGCCAGTGCCCTGGAGGAACTTGCCCCACAGGAGGCCACCCAGAGAGGCACAGCTCCACTATTAATTAATTAATTAATCGTTATTATTTTAAAAATTTAACCAGAAAGTGACAGAGAAAGTGAGAAAGCAAGCCGCCAGGTCCAGGACTTAAAACCATGGTCAGCCATGTGGGAATCTAGCACCTCAACCACCATGCCGCCTGCCAGCCAACACTGTTCCACTCTTTAGGGCTCTCCACTGATGGGGCTTAATCTCCTGATGGCTGACGAGTTTATCTCACTTTAGGTTTTGAAATTTTGTCAGAGAGTGTGTGCGTTCTCCAGAGATAGACAGAGATGGAGTAGGGGAATACACCACCCCCCATGGGGAATGGTCCTGCTGCAGTCTCTCCTCCAGCTCTCCCTCCTGTTGGGACTTTGCGTACACACATGTGTGTGTGGCACCTATCTCAGGCCACTGCGTCCAGGATTCAAACTGCGCAGTTGGCCATGTCGGATCCCGCTGCCTCAACCACCAGGCCACAAGGCTGGCCCTGCAGAGCTCATCACTTATCACAGAGCAGGCAAAAAAGGTGACATTGAAACTGAGCAGCAGTAAATTAGTAACGGGGTAGGAGATCACAGCCAGGTCTCAGGGCTCTTCTGATCGCGCTTCCCTTTTGCATTCCCTCTCCCAACACCCTTAGGGTTTTGTATTCTTCACTCAAGATTCCTGTCACTCGCTCTCTGTGCGACAACACACACATTAATGATAGTTCTCACTGTTGGAAAAGAGGTTTCCGTGTGGTTTGACACCCCAGAAACGTCAGAATTGCTGTTGTGGCTGTAAGGCATTTACAGCTTCTTGCCTTCAGGGAATGTATGCAGACTGTCTAGGCTCCCTCATTGTTTTCAAAAGTTGTGATTGCTAATTTTGTTTCTTTTAAAGTTTTAAAGTGATAAGACAGTACAGTTTGGAGGTAAGGGTGTCCTCCTGTGAAGAGGAAGTGGCTTTTTTTAAAACAGAAAAGTAAACCTAAAAACCTTCCTTTCTTTTTCTTTTTTGAATCAGAGTACGAACCCCAAACCATTTGTGAGCATCTCCAGTACTTGTTCGCCTTATTACAAAATAGTAATCGGCGATATATTGATCCATCGGGATTTGTTAAAGCCTTGGGCTTAGACACTGGGCAACAGCAGGTAAGATTTTTTTTTTTAATGTTCACAGGTGTCTAAGCCTGCCTTAGAATTTATAAAGTAGGGAACCAGCAATTAGTGTAATGGCTATGTCGCTGGACTCCCACGTAGTCGACCGCGGTTCGCGTCCCGGACCCGGTGGCTTAAAACTCACGCCGGACGTGTGTGCGTGCGTGCCCAAGATCCCGAGAGGAGAATGGAGGAGAAGGGATTGCGGCGTGACCATCCCCCCTGGGGGATGATTTCTCGCTTTCTGTCTATGTCTCTCTCTGTCTGTCTGGCGAGCGCACGCGCCCTATTAGCCAAAACCTCTCCAAAAAAAAAAGAATTTATAAAGTAGACTGCTTTTCTTCCTTCCTTCCTTCCTTCCTCCCTCCCTCCCTCCCTTTCTCTCTCTCTCTCTCTCTCTCTCTCTTTCTTTTTCTTTCTCTCTCTTTCTTTCAAGAGGTTTTTGCTTATAGGGCACATGCTCGCCAGAAAGACAGAGACAGAAGGCAAGAAATCACCCCCCATGACACAATCCCTTCTCCTCCGTTCTCCTCTCGGGATCTTGGACACGCACACACACTTGGCATGAGTTTAAGCCACCGGGTCTGGGACTCGAACTGTGGTCGACTACATGGGGGTCCAGCAACATAGCCATTACGCCAACTGCTGGTCCCAAGTAGAGTGCTTTTCAAAAATAACCTTTTCTATTTCTTTAAGAATTATTTATTTAATTTTATTTATTCATTCATTTATTTTAATTTGACCTGAGAGAGAGGGAAAGTGAGAAAGCAAGCCACCAGGTCCAGGGTTTGAACAATGGTCAGCCATGTAGGAGTGTCCAGTGCCTTAACCACCACGCCACCCGCTGATCTCCACTCTTTTTTTTTGAGGCCTAGCCTTGAAGGCCTTGCTACCAAGACCCTATGCTCTGCAGGCTGGGACAACATGGAAAGCCCACGTTCCATCCTCAGTCCAAAGTCATGGTGGGGCATGGTGGGAGACCCTGTAATCCTAGCAGCTTGGGCGGTTTAGGCAGGAGAATCCGGAGCTAGGCTGGCCTGGACAGTATAGTGAGACCCTGTTTGACAAACAGGTGGGCATGGTGCTGTGCACCTGTGGTCGCAGCCTGGAGACTGGAGGCAGGATTGCAGCAGGGCAAGACCTATCATTCTTTCATTTGCTTTTAATTTTTTCTTTTGAATTAGAGCCTATATTTATGATCTATAAATTTTTGTTATAAATCTATGTTATACTTTATGTTTGACTGTATTTTTTAAAATTTGTATGTAGGCCCATAGCTCTAGTCTTAGTTCAGAAATCGTAAATTAAAGTACAGGTAATTTCCGGGAAATTTTTTTTTCTTTCTCTGGCCTCAGTCGGTCCCAGAACACGTTCCATCATGTGGTTCCCAGAACTCAGATTGCACAGTGTTCGCGTCATCATCGGCCAGGGCTCACAGTTACAGCGGCCTCCCTAAACCAACCTTGTCCAACCTCACCTGCTGCCCTGCGCCCCTCATCCCCTTGCGCCCGGTCCCCAGCCCCATTTCGCCTGCCACGTCTTCCTAATCCTCTCAGACTCACAGTGACGCCTGGTCATATAAGGAAAATACTGTGGGCTCATCTAGGGCTGTATCCAGGACCCGGGAGCACCCTACCCTGCTACATCTGCAGCACCTCCCCACGCCATTCCTCCCTTCCAGGAGACTTAATTTATTAATATTTGTGTTAGTTGAAAAGCACGAAACGACTTTTCTTTCTATTAATCTGAACTTGCAGGATGCCCAAGAATTTTCAAAGCTCTTTATGTCTCTGTTGGAAGATACTTTGTCTAAACAAAAGAATCCAGATGTGCGGAACATTGTCCAGCAGCAGTTCTGTGGGGAATATGCTTACGTCACAGTGTGAGTCCCTTTCCACTTTGCCATGGCACTTTTTATTCTAAGACAGTTGCTCACATGGTATCTAATTTTCAGTTCAGTTTCAAGTTATAGCTTTAGTGGGGCCTGAAGTATTTATGTAGCACATTGCCATGGGAACATGTAAACAGCTGCATGATAATTGGAGCTTCATGACAGGGAGGCGTGAGCTGGAGACGGAAGGTTGGAGCCGGTCAGAACAACACGAGTAAATGTAAAGGTCCTCTCAGAAAATCTCCCAGCTATAAAATGCATGGCCTTGCTAGTCAGTTTCTGTTCGTATTTAATTTTTCGTATACATAGCGTACGTTTCATGAAAGAACCGAGGTTATAAATGCTTCTTTCCATCTTTCTGGGGTGGAATGCAGTAGGACTTTATTGTCTTTTCCCACTCTGATCTTAATTTTATCGCTCTCTTTTATTATAGTTGCAATCAGTGTGGCAGAGAGTCTAAACTCTTATCCAAGTTTTATGAACTGGAGTTAAATATCCAAGGGCACAAACAGTTAACAGATTGTATCTCGGAGTTTTTAAAGGTATTTAAATTTTGTATATATTTGTAAACACTCATTAACAGTTGGATGCTGTTCTGAATGGTATTTTGAATCTGCGGGTAAATGTATTTCAACTTTTTCTAAGTAAGATGTGTCTGTGTTATGATCCAGAAGAAACTATGAGTTATTAAATATTGAGGGAGGCTGTGTCTTAAAATAATTGTTAGTATTTCAAGTTACTTCATATGTAAAGTTGTATGTATGAAAACCTATATTAATGTGTGATTGTGGAAGTGGGATATTTAAGGAATTCTAAGTTATTTTACCATAAAGTTAATTTTTACCTTTTTATGTAATGAGAATATGTTAAATGCAATATATAAATATATACACACACACATAGACATACACACACAAATCAACATGCCTTTTTTTTTTTTTTTTTAAATGAAGGTTTTTGCCATATGGTGTGTGTACTCTCCAGAGAAGGGGGTTGGGAGAGTGAGAAATCACCCTCCAGGGGGATGGCTACACCACAGTCCCTTCTCTTCTATTCTCCTGTGATTTGGGGCATGTGTGCTCATGTGCCTGGTGTGTTTTCATGCTGCCAGGTCTGGTACTTGAACCACAGTCAGCCGTGTGGGAGTCCAGCACCTTAACCACCACACCACTTGTTGGCCCCTCAAAACGGTCATTCTTCAACCCCTCCACTCGAAGTTCTACTTTCAGTGTAGTGAGATTTAGGTGCGGATATGGAAGTGGTTGGCTCCCTTTTGTTCTGAGAGGAAATTGTGACCGAGCACCAGGAGGCACATTGCACGATAAATGAGCTTAGTGTACAGCTTCCTGTATGAAAATATCTCTGTGCCTTGCCCATTCCTCTAGCCCATCCATTAGCATGCTTAAAAAAGTCATTTATTATCTTCAGTTAAGTATTCATTAGTGCTCACTGTATGTTAGGCACTGTTTCAGCCCTTGGAGTTAACAATAGTGAATGAAACAGACCAAATTAGCCTTTCTGAAACAGAGAGGAACAGTAAGACAAATAGAAGTACAGTGTGTGCTGCATCAACTCTAGTAAGTGCTATGGACAAAAATAAGGCAGAAGAGAGGACTGTGGAATTTGTAGGCATGGGAATGAGGTCGGTTGCAATTTGAAATAAAGTGATTAAAGGTAAAAATGTGAGCCCCTCAGAATAAGGAAGTGTTCTTTTTTTTTCTTTTTGAGAGATTTTTGCTACCGGGTGTATGTGCTCGCTAGAGAGACAGAGACAGAGACAGAGAGACAGAAAGTGAGAAATCACCCCCCAGGGGGAATGGCCACACTGCAATTCCTTCTCCATTCTCCTCTTGGGATTTTGGGCTTGCACGCACACACACCTAGCATTAGTTTTACACCTTTGGGTCTGGGACTTGAACTGCCGTTGGCCATGTGGGAGTCCAGCAATGTTACTATTACACCATCTGCTGGCCCCAAAATCCCCAAAAGTGTTCTGAGTGGAAGAAACAGCAAGTGCAGAGCCTGAGATAGGAATATGCTTGGTGGTTTGAGGAGCAGGAAGAAGGTCCGAAACTGAAGCAAAGTGAATGGCCCCCCATTATGAACGACGTCCCAGAGGTGACTGAGGGCTGCGTCGGATAGGTCTAGTCGACCTTTGTCACATTTGGCCTTTGCTCTGAGGGAGCTGGAAGTGCCATGGGGCGTTAGCAGTGGATGAGGTGGGCGTTCTAACCCGGTACCTGTGGGTGCTGTCTTAAGAATAGGCTGCAGGCAGGCAGGGTAGACAGAAGGAAGGCATGATGCCTTGGACCAAGGGCTAATGAAAGTTGTGAGAGTCGTATTTGACTTTTAGATATATATTTTCAAAGCAGAGCTAATAGAATTTGTGGACTAGATTTGGGGAGGAAGAAGGGAGTCAGAGGTTTTATGGCTGGACGGACGGCACTGTTGTAACGGGAGGACCACGCAGGGGTGGGAGGGGGTTCAGGAGTTTGGCTTTGGGCATGTCCATTTGGGAAGTGTAGGTCAAGGGGAGGAGCTGGGGCTGGAGAAAACCGCCCAGGAAGAGGGAGAGAGAAGAGACCTATGGATTGAGCCCTTGCACATCCGAGTGCTGTGGATTAGGGAGCTGCGAACAGATGAGGGGTCCCCGGGAAGCCAAGTGAAGGAAGTAATGGTACCAGTGTTGTAGGACTGAAAATGCTTGATTTTTTTTTTTTCTTTTTACTTTCTACACTTCTCTGTTAGCTTTATCTCTTGAATGCAGTTCAGCAAGTTTTACCAGATATATACAGATGTATAATTATGTATTCTGGTGTTCAGTTATAGTTTCTACTCACTTATTCATGGTTTTCTAAGAGTAATTGCGGATCAAGTACATATGCCAGTTTAATATAAGACCTACTTCTGGGAACCAGCAGTTAGCGTAATGGCTATGTCTCTGGACTCCCACATAATCGACCGCGATTTGTGTCCCGGACCCAGTGGCTTAAAACTCACGCCGGGCGTTTGTGCGTGCGTGCCCAAGATCCCGAGAGGCGAATGGAGGAGAAGGGATTGCGGCGTGACCATCCTCTCTGGGTGGTGGTTTCTCACTTTCTGTCTCTGTGTCTCTCTCTGTCTGGCGAGCGCACGCGCCCTATAGCGAAAATCTCTCCAAAAACAAATATGTATATATATAAGACCGACTTCCTTAGAATGCCAAAAGTGGGATCGCTAAGACAAAAACTCACAAGAAGTATTTTAAAAATCATTCACTTTGGAAATAGCCATCTGTTTAAATATTATTGTGTACAGTTTTTATTGTTCATGACTGTTCTTCTTGGATGCCTATTCTTTAAAAAAAATTTTTTTTCCCAGAGAGATTTTTGTTACAGGGTATGTGCACTCATTGAAGAGACAGAGAGACAGAGACAGACAGATGGGAGGCGAGAAATCACCCTCCAGGGGGATGGCCATGCCTCCATCCCTTCTCCAGTCTCCTGTCAGGATTGCACACACACGTACCTGCTCTGAGCTTTAAGGTTCCGGGTTCCAGACTCAAACTATGGTCAGCTGTGTGGGAATCCAATAACCGTTATGCCATCTACTGGTCCCGGGTGTCTATTCTTGATAGTAGTTTGATATTAAATGACTCAAACGGGTGCTATTAACTAAAATGAAATTAGGCTTTACATCATAGGTTTTATCACTTGTTTTTAATCCTTTCATCATTGTCTTCTGTGTTTTTTTTTTTGTAATTAATATATGTTGTTTCTGATCAGGAAGAAAAATTAGAAGGAGACAATCGATACTTTTGTGAAAACTGTCAAAGCAAACAGAATGCAACAAGGAAGATCCGACTTCTTAGCCTCCCTTGCACACTCAACTTGCAGCTGATGCGTTTTGTCTTTGACAGGTAAACGTGTGCAAGTAGTACTATTTATTTCAAACAAAAATGTGTGCACTTTTACTGTAGACATATAAAATAATGATTATAATTTCAAATTCTAGGGTCAGGAGTGAAAGTTACAGGTTGAACCCATCATTTCAAAATGTTAATATTTTATAATTTTATCATAACATTCTTAAAGAAGCTAGCCATAAGTAATTGAGAACTAGAAAAGTATGAAATTCTTACTTTTTTCTTCTAAAAAGTTACTAAAAACTGCAAGGAACTGAATTAGTTTGGCATTCTGTGTTAGTATGTAAAGTATGTTAGTATGTGGAGTTAGTAAGTAAATTTTTATTCATTAGAAGTAATTCCCCCAACTTCCATGGGAATGTATCTTTTATTTTGTAATTAAAACTAAGGCAGGGTTTGCACATGTGCATGTTTTTATGAAGCAAGTGTGTCTGTGTTTTCCTTTTGTGGTTAAGTTAAAACTTCTGGAAAATAAGTTTTATTTGAAATTGGCACTTGGAATTCATACCTTCTAACCTCGTGGCCCAATTATAGAATAGAAGTATGTTTACCCCTGAACAAATTGTAAGCAAGATTGCTAAATGAAATCTAGCTGCTATTGAGTTTTTGAAAATAGCCGATAGAGCTTATACGTTGTTCTACAGTTGTTTTAAGTATAAATATAATTAGCTTTCCTCTTGGTTAGGCAAACTGGACATAAGAAGAAGCTGAATACCTACATTGGCTTCTCAGAAGTTTTGGATATGGAGCCTTATGTGGAACATAAAGGTAATATTCTCACCGAGCAGTGACTGCGTTGGCGGTCAGAGACTGTAACTTGCGACCTCTGCTTGTGGTGGAGGTAGATAGCAATTTGCTGCTAATTCGTATTTGCTAATCTCTGTCTGGAAATAAAGGCTATTTTAGGTGAGCCAAGATGTTGCTTCCATTTTCTGTGAGTAAGCACATAACAAAGATTAGATGGTTCGTCAGTATCTATACAATTAAGGGTTTAAAAATAATTTGTAAAAAGCAAAAGAGGTAGTTTGCTATTCTGAACTCAACCTTGTTACTTTAGTATCAATATTGTTACCTGTGATTTCTCGTAAACGGGATTTTCAAGCTTCCTCCATTCACGTGTGTGTGTGGGTGTGTGCACGCGCGCACGTGTTTTCCTTCCTCAAGAGGGCCTATGTGCTCACACACACAACAAGGGATGAGGGGGTGGGGGCAGGGAGAAAGACGGAGAGAGACCCTCCAGTGGGGGTCGGTCACTTCATTCTTTTCCCCCTCCATTTATCCATCCTGTTGGGGTCCAGGGCACGTGCCTGGTATGTTTATCTAGCTGCCAGGGCCTAGATTGAACCTGGCTGGCCATGTGAGATCCAGCTACCTCCACAAGCCCTTGACCTTGTGCTACACGGCTGGCACCTCTGTTCCTCACTGCCTTGCCATTGGGCACACATGCTTGTCAGATAGACAGAGGGAGAAGGTCCGCTGCGGGGAGTGGTCATGCTGCAGTCCCTTCTCTATCCCCGTTCCGTGAAGATTCTGGGCACACACACACGTTTTCCTGGTATGTGTGTCAAGCTGCTGGGTCTGGGCCTTGAACTGTGTAACCGGCTCTGTAGGATCTGGCTCTCCCAAACTCTGGGCCACAGGGGTGCTCCTCCATTCACTTTTTTTTTTTTTTTTAATAAATTTGCTACAAACATGTGAGACAGAAAGAGAGAAAGTGAGAAAGCATCGCCCAGGGGTGTGGCTGTGCTGTAATCCCTTCTCCATTCTCCTCTTGAGATTTTGGGCACGTGCACCCGGGTTCAGGATTTAAACTGCACAGGTAGCCACGTTGGAACCAGCTACCTTAGCTACCGTGTTACTGGCTGACCGACTGTTCACTTTTTTTTTTTTATTTTGGAGAGGTTTTTGCTATAGGGCACGAGTGCTTGCCAGCCAGAGAGAGACAGAGATAGAAAACGAGACATCACCTCCCAGGGGGGTGGCCACGCCACAATCCCTTCTCCTCCATTTTCCTCTCGGGATCTTGGGCGCACACGCACATGTGCCCAGCCAACTGTTCACTTTTCCCCCCCTTTTTTGCTATAGGGTGCATGCACTTGACAGAGTGAGAGAGAGAAAGAGAGAGGTGGAGAGAGAGGGAAAGTGAAAACCCACTGCCTAGGGAGATAGCCAGGCCTTAACCTCACACCACCTTCTGGCCCATTGCCACTCACTTTGTAAAATCATCTGTCAGAAACATTAGGTAGCATAGATTTAACTATTGATGCTATGATTCTTCAACTGGTGACCACTAATAGGTCCTAGAATGCTATATCATAGGTTTTTTTTAAAGAATTATTTATTTAATTTTATTTATTCATTTATTTATTTTAATTTGACATGAGAGAGAGAGAAAGTGAGAAAGCAAGCCACCAGGTCCAGGACTCCAACCGTGGTTGGCCACGTGGGCGTGTCCTGCGCCTTAATCACAGTGCCACCTGCTGGTCTCCATTATATCATAGTTTTGACAACAAATACTTGTTTTTCTTTATGGAGTCTTCATCTTACCACACAGGGTGATTCTTGCTAGAGAAAAGAACTATCTTACTCTCGTTTCTCTCACCATCACTAGAAGAACCGTTTTACCACTACCACCAGCACCACCACCACATTTTCTTTCACGAGAGAGAGGGAGAAATATTTTGGACAAGCTTGTACTGTGTAGTATCACGGTCCTTCAGCTTCAGCCTCCCAGTCAGCTAGGATCAGAGTCATCCACAGGTGCCCTGGGAGCATCCATGTTGCCTGGGAACTGAGTCTGCCTCTGGCGCTGCTTCCTGGCTCCCCTCGGGGCGGCACTCTGTGCCACAACAACTGGGCCTTTGCCTGTCTTTAAAGTTGCTCTGACTCCTTACTTAATTTTTTTTTTTTTTTTGGTCATATGGTATGTGCTTTTGCCAGAGTGTGTGTGTGTGTGTGAGAGAGAGAGAGAGAGAGAGAGAGAGAGAAATCACCCTGAGGAGTGATGGCCATGCTGCAATTTATTCTACTCCATTCTTCTCCTGGGATTTTAGGGCGTGCATATATATGCACCTGGTGTGTTTTTCAAGACACCAGGTTTGGGAAACTTGTAGAGTTGGCCATGTGGGATTCAGCATCTTAACTTCTACACCACCTGCTGGCCCCACTCCTTACATGATTCTTAAAAAATAAAAAATAAAAAGATTTTTCCGGGGGACCAGCAGTTGGTGTAATGGCTATGTCACTTGACTCCCATGTAGTCAACCGTGGTTCGAGTCCTGGACTCAGTGGCTTAAACTCACACCAGGTGCACGTGTGTGCATGCCCAAGATCCCAAGAGGAGAATGGAGAAGGGATTGCGGCGTGGCCATCATTCCTGGGGGGTGATTTCTCACTTTCTGTCTGTCTCTCTCTCTCTGTCTTTCTGGCGAACACATCTGCCCTATAGCAAAAACCTCTCAAAAGAAAAAATAAGATTTTTTTCCTCTAGAGACAGAGATGGAAAGCGAGAAATTACTCTCAGGGTGATGTCTATGCCACAACCCCTTTTCCTCCAGTCTCCACTCCGGATTTTGGGCATGCATGCACATGTGCCTGGCATGAGTTTTGAGCTGCTGGGTCTGGGACTCTGACCGTGGTCGACCATGACCATGTGGAAGTCCAGCGAGTAATCATTACACCATCTGCTGGTCCCTCCTTACATAACTTACAAAACAGAAGTTAGTTTGTTAATTTTCTCTCTTTCCTCATAAAATTACTAGAGGTAGCTTAGAGTTCAATCAAGCCGTAAAAACCTTGAAAAGAAATGACTGAGAAGGTCGGGGAGAGAAATACTAAACAAATAGTTACACTTTTCAGCGGAGTGTTGCTCTGTCTGTCCTCATCTGCCATGGAAGATGGAAACGGCTAGAAACTCTACCCTGGACGCTCCCATTCTTGTGGGTGTTGAATGAGTAAAGTTAGTTATGATTCTATTTATAACTTAGCTTGTTTCCGTCCTCCTATATTCAGGTAACTGTGAAATTAGGGCAGTCTGGGTTAGGGGCTTCTCAGAAGTCCAAACTAGGAGATGTGAAATTAGCACTTTCCTTGACTCCACTGGATGAGGTTGAATGGTTATTGTTACTTTATATGTACATTTGTCCAATTTAGACTTTAGGGAAAATAAGGAAGATATTTATCAAACGGACATAATCCATTAAATACCTGTATAATATTAAATTTCAGTGTTGATTTACTAAATACAGTAAATATTTTTTTTTTCTTTTATGACTGAGGAGGAGAAAGAAGGGAAAGAAGAGAGGCTGAGATAAGTGTTTTTGACAGGGTCTCTGCCGTGTCTCAGTCCTCCTGCCCCAGCCTCCCAGCTAGTTAGGGTCCAGGCACACACCAGCCCCTGGTGTGTCAGATCCATGCAGGTCAGGCCCCATGTGGCTTCCCACCTTCCAAGCCGGTGGTGCTATGTGCTGCTGCATCTGGGCCAGCCTTTAATTTTTGGATAGATAAATAAATACTGTGTTAATTTAGAATTTAGCCCGTACTGGTAAAATTAATCCAGCAGTTTGTAGTTGTAGGCTTGCTTTTCATAGGCTGTTGTAACGTTTGCTATAAAAACGTGCTTCGTGGGCCAGTCTGTGGCATGGTGGTTAAGGTGGCTGGCTCTTACATGGCCGTCTGCGATTTGGGTCTAGGATCTGGTGGCTTGACAAACATGCTGGGCCATGTGCACGGATGCCCAAAATCCCAAGAAGAGATTGGAGGAGGAGGGATTGTGGTGTGACAGTCCCCCATGGAAGGTGTCTTCTCTCTCTTTTTTTCTCTGTGTTTTTGTCTCTCGTAAGTACACACACACACTGGCAAAGTTCTCTCTCTCTCTCTTTTTTTTAAGGTGCTTTATATAGGTAGAAGACTGATAACAAGTTAACTTTTGTTATAATTTTATAGGGCTTGTTCTAAATAATTTGGGAAATTAAGAAAGCATAAAGAAGAGAAATAGAAACCATCTGTAGTTTTCTACCCAGTCAACCAGTGTCGATTTTCCAGTGTTCTTGTTCATGTTGTCTGCATCCACACACAGCCAACCAAGTAGCTGAAAAGACAGATTTCAAGATCCGTTCTTTTTATATTTTTTTTAAAGAAACAGATTTTTGCTATAGGGCACGTGCACTCGCCAGAGAGACAGACAAAAAGTAAGAAATGACCCCCCGGGGGATGGCCATGCTGCAATCCATCCTTTCATGATTTAGGGCAAGCACAATAGGCACCCAGTGTAAAGATAGTTTTTAACGGGAACTTAACTTAAATCTGAGCCTGTAGAAGTGCAGGGATGGGTGGAACGAGGGAGCCTCAGCCCTCGAACACCATGCCCTCACTCTTTTTTTTTTTTTTTTTTTTTTTTGGAGAGGTTTTTTCGCTATAGGGCGCGTGCGCTCGCCAGACAGACAGAGAGAGACATAGAGACAGAAAGCGAGAAATCACCCCCCAGGGGGGTTGGTCACGCCGCAATCCCTTCTCCTCCATTCTCCTCTCGGGATCTTGGGCACGCAAGCACACGCGCCCGGCGTGAGTTGTAAGCCACCGGGTCCGAGACGCGAACCGCGGTCGACTATGTGGGAGTCCAGCGACATAGCCATTACGCTAACTGCTGGTTCCCCCATGCCCTCACTCTTAAGTCTTGCCATATTTCTTGGGGTTTTGAAATTCCCCTAATTCTGGAGTCCGTGAATGAAATGAATTGAGTATATATGCAGGTTATCTACATGAATGATAATGTGGCATATACTTTTTTTGCATATAGTCAGTAAGGTCATATTTATCGCCAAAACTTGTATGGCTCACCGTTTTCATGAATAACTTAGGCAGTGTTGGTGTAGCGCTCCCGGCACCACTGAGCCGAGGCGCCGGGAACCGTCGCCATAAGACGGGTGTTTCTGAACATCTTGCTCACCGGTACACCGGGGGTGGAAAACCACACTAGGCAAAGAACTTGCATCAAGATCAGGACTGAAACACACTAATGTGGGTGATTTCGCTTGAGAAAGGCAGTTGTTTGCTGGTTACGGTGAAGAATGTGACGGTCCCATTTTAGACAAAGAGTGCTTGATGAGTTAGAAAACCAAGTGAGAGAAGGTGGAGTTATCGTTGGTTCCCATGGCTGGGATTTCTCCCCTGAGCGCTGGTCTCATGTAGTTTTTGTACTGAGAACTGACTTGGAATAAGGGGTTACAGTGAGAAGAAACTAAAAGGAAATATTCAGTGTGAGATTTTTCAAGTCTTTATGAAGAAGCCGCAGCATCCTATGAGGAAGAAGTTGTGCATCAGATGCCCAGCAATGAACCAGTAGAGCTGGAGGATGACGTAAACCTCATCTTGATACGGATTGAGCAACGGATCAAAGATCATAGCTCTTAACTTATAAAACGGGCCACTTTACAATTTAAAAAAAAATGATAAGTCAGGCATTATTATTATTATTATTATTATCATCATTTTAAGATTTTTGCCACGGGGCATATGAACTTACCAGAGAGAGAGAGAGATGGTGAGAGGGAATGTGAGAAACCATCCCCTGGGGGGGGGACAGCTATGCTGCAGTCCCTTCTCCATTCTCTTCTCAAGATCCTGGGTATGTACACATACACGCCTGGTGTGAGTTTCAAGCTGCCAAGTTCAGGACTTGAACTGCAGTCGGCTGCGTGGAAGTCCAGCACCTTAACCACCATACCACCTGCTAGCCCTAGACAGTATTATGAAGAACCTCTTATAGATGATTCTTCCCGCTTCAGTGATTTTTTTCAAATTATTATTATTATTTGGGACCAGCAGTTGCATAATGACTAGGTTGCTGGATGCCCATGTAGTCGACCACGATTCGAGTCCTGGACCTGGTGGCTTAAGCTCATGCTTGGGCGCATGTACGTGCGTGCCCAAGATCCCTAAAGAAGAATGGAGGAGAAGGGATTACGGTGTGGCCATTCCCCCTGGGGGGTGATTTCTGTCTTTCTGTCTCTCTGTCTCTCTCTGTCTTTCTGGTGAGTGCACACGCCCTATAGCAAAAACCTCTCAAAAAAATGAAGAAAAAAAATTATTATTCTCTTTTATTCTCATTTTTTAAAAACATTCAATCACTATACATCATTTGGCTTTGAAAGAGATTTTACCTAACATGAAATACTTCTCATCTAGTTGAGAATACTATACATGTTATCGTCAACAGGTAATAAACCATTTCTGTGTCCCACTAATGTCTTGCCTCTCTATTTTTTTCTCCTGCTTTCCTTCGCTACAGCCTTCCCTTCTCTCTCCCCTCTCTCCCCTGTTCCACCCTGTCTTCAGCGTCCATAACTATTTTCACTGCTTTTATGCCCTCCAGTATTTCAGTTTCCACCGTAGAGTGCGGGTAGTCGGAACTATGAAGTGGATGCACACAGTGTCTTTACTTCGTGGCCTGGCTGGCTTCACAGTGATGTCATCTTTCATTCTCTCCCAGCCCTATTGCGTGCCATCCTCTCTATGTCCTCCCGTAGTTGAAATTTCTTTTCTTTCTTTCTTTTTTTTTTTGAGAAGTGAATAATGTAATGTTAACATCCAAGAAAGTAAAGCCAATAATCACTGTCACAGCAGTTCCAGAGGTTGGTTTCAGAGCTTAAAAATATCTATATGAGGGAACCAGCAGTTAGCGTAATGGCTATGTCGCTGGACTCCCACGTAGTTGACCACGGTTCGCGGCCGGACCCGGTGGCTTAAAACTCACGCCGGGCGCATGTGCGTGCGTGCCCAAGATCCCAAGAGGAGAATGGAGAAGGAATTGTGGCGTGGCCATCCCCCTTGGGGGATGATTTCTCGCTTTCTGTCTCTATGTCTCTCTCTGTCTGTCTGGCGAGCGCACGCGCCCTATAGCGAAAAGACCTCTCCAAAAAAAAAAAAAAAATCTATATGACTGGGGACCCCTCCATGCTAGGTGGAGGTGTGACATCCGTGTTACCAGTGACAGTTCTCCCACATACAAGCGTGACATCCATCTTCCTTCAGGAGTAGTCCACTATACCTGGTGTGTAGACCAGCGACTCTGTCACTACACGCTCAGATCCAGCCATCCTTCTGCTCATGGTAGAGGCTGACTGCGCACCTCTTTGGCAGGCCTGTCTGTACGTGGCTTGGTAGGTGGTTCTGCTGGCCAGATAATAGGCCTGTTCCACTCATAGCTGAAATTTCATGTGTCTCACTCTCCTGATTTTCTGTTTTTATTATATAATATAACACATTCATAAAAGTCTAGCATGCAGAAATGTATATGGTATGGCAAATGATCACCCGATGAACGTTTGTGTGAGTGTCACCCAGACCAAGATAGAAAGCACTTCCAGGGCTCCGGAAGCCTCTGCTTCCCCAAGTAAAACCATTTGGCTGGCTTTAATGCAGTCACTTCCTTCTTGTACTTTTCCCACCAGTATTTTACTGTCCAAGCCTGTACAACTAAACATTATATAATAGTGTATTCTTTTGCCTCTTGGGATATTGCTGGAAAAGGCAATCCATGATTAATTTTCCTTTTAATCCAAAAACGTGTTTACCGGGATGGTTTCCGCTCCGCTCCTCGAGTCAGGATGCTTTCAGTGCTGCTTCCTCCTGAAGGCACACCCTTCTGTGAGCCCCGCTTTTCCCCCTGCAGGCTGGCAGAGGACAGCGGAGCCACCGACGCACGGACCTCCCGTTTGTGCACGGCTGAAGACTGTGGAGATTTGACAGCATCCTGGGCACTTCACAAATGGGAAGTAGGAACTCGGGCTCTGCACTAGGCACTTGTGTTTCCTCTTCTGAAAAGGGATGAAGGAGGTCCTTTGCCAGAGGCTTGTTCTCATGGGGAGGTCATCACTGCCAGGAAGGCCTCATAATTAAATATTAGCTTTGCCACCTCTGCTGCTTCACCTGGGCTTTTTCTTTTTTTAAATATCAGCTTTAATAGGGACCAGTAGATGGCATAGTGGTTACCTCACCAGACTCCCATGTAGCCGACTGTGGTTTGAATCCTGGACCTGGAGGCTTAAAACCATGCCAGACGTGTGTGTGTCCCCCCACGTCCCGAGAGGAGGATGGAGGAGAAGGGATTGCGGTGTGACCATTGCCCCCGGGTGATGATTTCTCATTTTCTGTCTCTCCATTTCTCTAGCAAGCACACACACCCTATAGCAAAAATCTCTGGGGGAAAAAAAATCAGCTTTAATATTTATTTAATTTTTAAACATAACTTTTTTCTTGTTCTGTTTCATTATAGGGTGCATATGCTCCCGGGGCGGGTGGTAGAGAGAGAGAAAGTGAAATTACCTCCCTGGAGGGGATGGTCATGCCACAGTTCCTTCTGCCCCGTTCTCCCCTTGGGATTCTGGGCATGCACACATTCCCCGTTTGATTTTCAAGCAACCAGATTTGGGACTCAAACTGTGGTGGGCTGTGTGGGAATCCAGCGCCTTAACCACCATGCCACCTGCTGGGTCTGCACCATTTGTATCTTAAATCCCAGAACTGTCACACACTCCTCAGTTAGGTGTCCACACTGTACCCTCCCTCCTTTTTTTAAGAGTGATTTTTGCTATAGGGCACGTTTGCTCACTGGAGAGACAGAAAGCGAAAAATCTCCCTCCAGGGGGGATGTGGTCACCCTGCAGTCCTTTCTCTTACAGTCACCTCTTGGGATTTTGGGCACACACACACACACACGCATTTGCGCCTGGTGTGAGTTTATTTTAAGCCACCAGATCCAGGACTCAAACCACAGTGAACTACGTGAGAGTCCAGCAATGTAACCGTTACGCTATCTGCTGGTCCCCGTACCCCTTCCTTAATGTTGCACGCATCATGTGCCTTGGTCTCTGGACAGGCCCAGCAGGGCTTCTGTCCCCCCCCCCCCAATATGTTACAGTATGCGTGTGCTTGCCAGAAAGAGATAGAGGCAGAGGGACAAGGGAGAAAATACCCCCTGAGTAGGATGGGTACACTGCAATCCCTTCTTCATTCTCTTCTTGGGATTTTGGGTATGCATGCACACATCCCTGGTATATTTTCCAAGCCACCGACTTGAGTTGTCAAATTGACCGTGTGTGATCCAGTGCTTTACCACCACACTCCTTGCTGGCCCAAGTTATTTTTGTTGTTGTTGTTGGTTTCTTCTGTCCCTTATTGTCTTTTACTGCATGCTAGTTATTGGACATGGAAGCGTGTTTTTTTTTTTTTTTTTTTTTTTCCTTTCTTTAGGGCTTATGTGCTCACCAAAAAGAGAGAGAAAGTGAGAAATCACCCCAGGGGAATGGCCATGCTACAGTCCTCCTCCTCCAGTCTACTCGGGATTTTAGCATGCATGCTCATGTGCCTGGCATGATTTTTAAGCCACCAGGTCTGGGACTCGAACTGCAGTTGGCCATGTGGGAGTCTAGCATGCTTTAACCACCACACCACCTGCTGGCCTGGTCCCTGAGCTGTTTTTTTACTTCCCCCCCTCTTCTTTTTAAAAAAAATTATTTTATTTAACTTTATTTATTTACTTAAATTTGACCAGAGAGGGACAGAGAGAGAAAGAGAAAGTGAGAAATCCAGTCGCCAGTTCTGGGACTGGAACCACAGTTGGCCATGTGAGAGTCCAGCACCCTTAGCCACCACGCCATCTGTCAGCCCCTTTCCTCATTTAAAAAATTTCTTTTTATTTTGTCTTTCTTGCTTCTGATTTTTTGAACCTGTATTAACCTGGATAATTTGTCATTTTGAGAAATAATTTAGCATACCATTTAGAAGCCATACTCTGGAATCACAGCTGCACTGTTGAGTAGCTGTGTGACCTTAAGTGCCCTAACATTTTTTTAAAATTATTTATCTTATTTATCATTACTATTATTATTTCTTAAAATTTGCTACAGGGGATGTGCTAGAGAGAGAGAGAGAGAGAGAGAGAGAGAGAGAGGAGAGGGAGAGGGAGGGAGGGAGGGAGGGAGGAAGAAAACAAGTCGCCAGGTCCAGGACTCGAACTATGGTCAGCCATGTGGGAGTATAGTGCCTTAACCACCATGCCACCTGCTGCCTCCTTCCCCTAGCCGGCTTTTTTAATTTCATCTGTATTTAATTGTCTGGTTACTGGACATTATGTTTGTGGGTTTTTTTCTTTTGCTATGCTAAGGATCATGTGCGCTCACCAGAAAGAGACAGAGAGAAAGCAAGAAACCCCCCCCCCAAGGGGATGGCCATGCTACAGTTGCTTTTTTTCTAGTCTCCCCGGTATTTGGGCATGCAAGCATGCATGTGTGGCGTGATTTTCACGATGTCAGGTAACTGACTGTAACTGCAGTCAGCCATGGGGGGTCTAGCACCTTAACCTCGCATGCCGCCTATTGGCCCCTGGTAATAGAAAATGATTTATGGGTATTTCTTTAGGTGGTGTTCATGCTGCCTCCTCATTCGTCTCAGAATAAGCCCTGAGGTTTATTTGTCAGGCATCTGAGGCCCCTACTAGTTAGGTAACGTGGAACACACACTGTAAGGCTGGGGTCTTCTGGCCACTCGAACTGTTAGAACACTGGCATGGCAGTCTGTGGCTGTTACTTCGTCCCCCTTTCTCTTCATTTCTGCTGCTCTGCTCAGGGCTAACAAGTTTTCTTCATGGATCCCTGAGGTTGTGGAGGTGGAGAGGCTTTTTCTGGTTCGCCTTGATCGTGAGGTAGCCGGGAAAGCGCAGTCTAGTAGAAAGAACAGTGGTGGGAGATTTCAGGTCAGCCCCAGAATCTGGACTAGGAAATGCCCTCGGGGCAGCTAGGGCCTTCCGACACTGTTTTGCTCCTTCAGTGATCTAGAGCTGATACTGTGAGAACTTGGACTAGGCCACAGTGTGGTGGTGAAGGCAGCTGGAGCCCACATGGCCGACTCTGTAGTTTGAGTCCCAGACCCAGCGGTTTGAGAAACAAGCCGGGTGCATGCATGGGTTCCTGCACACGTGTGCCTAAAATCCCAAAAGGAGGCGAGATGGAGCAGAAGGGCTTGTCGCATGACTGTTCCTGATGGAGCGCACGTGCGTTCTCTCTTCGTATGTCTGTCTGCAGTGAGTGTCCTCTGGCAAATTTAAGTATAAATTAAAATATAGGGGCGGCCAGTGACTTCCACATGGTCAGTTGTTGTTGGAGTCCTGGACCTGGTGGCTTGCTTTCTCATTTTCCCTCTCTGCCTCTTTCTGGTCAAATTTAATAAAACAGTTAAAGTATTTACCCTCTATGAACAGGATGAGGACATTAAACCTTAGTAAGTCAATCGTCATCATCTTTTTTTTTTTGCTAGAGGACAAGCGCACTTACTGGAGAGTGACCAAGAAAGTGAGAAAGCACACCCCAGGGGTTGGCCATGCCACGGTCCCTTCTCTTCTATTCTTCTCTTGGGACTTGGGGCATGCACACACGTGTACTTCGCATGTTCAAGCCACCAGGTCTGGGGTTTGAACTGCACAGTCAGCTATGTGAGGTCCAGAGCCCTAAACTCCATACCACCAGCTGACCCAGTTACTGTTTTTCATTATGTATTTTAGTTCTATCCTCTTTTGGGGGAAGAGAGGTTTTTACTTTAGAGCTTGTGGGCTCTTGGGGGGGAGGGGGCGGAGAGAGAGAGAGAGAGAGATATCAATCGATCACCGCCTCCCCAGGGGGATGTTCATGCCGCAGTCCCTTCTCCTTCATTCTGCTGGGATCTTTGACACACACACATACACACCACACAAGAGTTTCAAGCCACTGGGTCCAGGATTCCAACCGTGGTTGGCCTTGTGGGAGTCCAGCGATGCAACCATTATGCCATCTGCTGGCCCAGTTCTATTTTTTTTTTCTAGAGAGATTTTGCTATAGTGCATATGCATTCACAGGAGAGACAGAAAGCAAGAAACTCCCCCCAGGAGGGGGCAGCCACGCCACAGTCCCTCCTCCATTTTCCTCAGGATTTGGGGCATGCGCACACATGCACCTGGCATGAGTTTTAAACTGCAGTGTCCAGGACTTGAACTGCTGTTGACTACGTGGGAGTCCAGTGAGGTCACCATTACGCTGTCTGCTGGTCCCTCTACCCTTTTTAAAGAAAGAGCCTTGTAGTACGCATTGTTATGTATAGGACTTTGGGTATTTAGTTTAACCATCTCCTCTGTTTGTTCCTTCTTACTTTCCACCTGGAATTGGTTTTGAATTAGCACATACAAAATTCCTTTCGTGCAGGTCTGTCAGTGACAGATTCTTTTCACATATCGTCCGCGAGTGTCTGTACCATGTGTCTATGAAACATCTGTCCCTGAGCATGGACAGTGTCACTCAGGACATCGAAGATGTTCTGTTGTAGGGCAGCTGTCATTGCTGTTGAGAAAGTGGTGCTATTGCCTTATTTTTTCTGTAAGTGACCTGTTTTTTTGTTTGATTTTGAGATCTTTTCTTTGTTTTTTTTTGTGTTCACACTGTCACTAAAATCAATTTTGGTTAGATTTTTTTTTAAGTTATTTACCCTTTTTACCTAAAAGTTCCCAATTTCTTGTTTTCAGTCTGCCAGACTGTGTATTCTCACTGGAGAGAGATTGACAGAGAGAGAGAGAGAGAGAGAGAGAGGAAAAGCGAGAAATCACTCCCATGGGAATCACCACTTCATAATCTCTTCTCCATTTCTCCCTTCTCAGAGGATTTTTTTTAAGAGTTATTTATTTAATTTTATTTATTAGTTGTTATTATTCAGTTTGACCAATGAAAGACATGGGGAAAGAAAGAGAAGGAGATTGAGAAAGCAAGCCACTAGGTCTGGGACTCAGACCGTGGTCAGCCATGTGGGGGTCCAGCACCTTAACCACCACACCACCTGTGCCATCTGCTGGCCCCTCCTCACAGGATTTTGGACATGTACACAAACATACACACACACACACACACACACACACACACACACACACAGACCCACTGTGTTTCTCAAACTGCTGGGTCTGGGACTCAAATACCGGGCCAGCTATATGGAATCCAGACTCCTTAACTGCCAAGCCATGGCCTGGCTGTACAGTTTAATTCCTCCTCCTCCTCCTCCTCCTCCTCCTTCTTCTTTTTTTTTTTTTTTTTTTTTTTAGATTTATTTATTTAATTCCATTTATTATTATTATTCTTATTATTTTAATTCAACCAGATAGAGACAGAAAGAGAAAGCAAGAAGGCAAGTTGCCAGGTCTAGGACTCAAACTGTGGTCAGACATGTGGGAATCCAGTGCCTTTAACCACCACGCCACCTGCCAACCCCTGCACAATTTATAAAACAATTTAGAAGATGCATGGAGGCCTGGGTTTGGTTTCTGGCCTAGCCTGGGTAGGTCAGGCTTGGGGGCACATACCTGTGGTCCTCCCGAGAGACGGGCAGAGGGACCGCGACACGGCTAGGCCCTTTCAAAACCCCCCTCCCTCAGTCCTACAAGTGCCCTTTTTCTCAATTTAAAATACTTTTTATTGGGACCAGCAGTTAGCGTAATGGCTATGTCGCTGGACTCCCACGTAGTCGACCGCGGTTTGTGTCTCTGACCCGGTGGCTTAAACTCACGCTGGGCGTGTGTGCGTGTGTGCCCAAGATCCCGAGAGGAGAATGGAGAAGGGATTGCGGCGTGGCTATTCCCCCTAGAGGGTGATTTCTCGCTTTCTGTCTCTCTGTCTCTCTGTCTATCCGGCGAGCGCACGCGCCCTATAGCAAAAACCTCTCCGGAAAAAAAAAAAAAAAAAACCTTTTTATTTTCCCTCTTCTCAATCCTTTGCCCTTTGCCCTTGGAATTCCAGCTGGATGGGTGTTAGCCTTTCTTGGTCTGCCCTCCCGGCCCTGAACTCTCTTGCTTTGTCCTGCGTTCTGCCCAAGTTCTTCCGCTTTGCCTCCTACTGACCGGCTCTCAACCCAGGAGAACCTCGTCCCTGGTTAAGGCTTTTGTAGACTGTTACTGTCAGTTGCTGCAATTTTTATTCTAGAAGTTAGCATTTTATCTTCCCGTTTTCATTTCGCATAATCTTATTCTTTACTTTTAATGTGAATCCCGTCATTTATTTATTTAAGTACACTGAAATTTTTATTCATTATTTGCTATTTCCAGTCACCAAGACCAAAATCTTTGAATCTGGTTCTGCCTTCTGCAGTCTCTGCCTGTCCTGCAGTGATGTAGGCCGCTTTGTGTCCGCGGTGTGCGTGGGGGGGCTCACCCAGACACGCATCCCATAGGACTGTCTCCCATCCCAGCACCACGTTACACAAAACCCCCAGCTTGAGCTTTTCCTGCCTCCCCAGATAGTAGGACTTTGTGGTAGACAGCCTCAGAGGGGCTAGCTTCTCACGAACTTGCAACGGAGATTTGCCTTTTCTTACTCCCAAAGTGCCAGAGCAAGTATAAAGCAAATAATGTCCCCTTGCTATCTCCTGTGAGATGATGGGCTCCGTTCTCCTGTCACTTAAACCACAATCCACATGTCAAAGAAATGTGGGAACCAGCAGTTAGCGTAATGGCTGTCGCTGGACTCCCATGTAGTCGACCGTGGTTCGCATCCCGGACCCGGTGGCTTAGAACTCACGCCGGGCGCGTGTGCGTGCGTGCCCAAGATCCCAAGACGAGAATGGAGGAGAAGGGATTGCGGCGTGGCCATACCCCCTGGGGGTAATTTCTCGCTTTCTGTCTCTATGTCTCTGTCTGTCTGGCGAGTGCACGCGCCCTATAGCGAAAACCTCTCAAAAAAAAATTTAAAAATTAAAAAAAATAAAAAAGAAATGCATATGGAACAGAGTAGTAGGCGCCCTTTGAGAAAGAAAGCAGTCCTGTCGCTTAGGGCAACATAGATGACCCTGGAGTATGTCGTGCTGAGTGAGACGAGCCAGGTGTGGAGAGACAAGCAGCGCTCGATGTCGCAGGTGGGAGCTAAAGCTGTCCAACGCACAGACAGAGCGGGGGTCTGGGGGCTGCCCCGGCTGGAGGGACGGGACGGGACGGGAGGAGGTGGGCAGGGTGAGGTGACACTCAGAGGGTACAGAGTTTCGGTTAGACAGGAAGAGTACGTTTTGGAGACTAGTATAATAATGATGACTGTAGTTAATAATCAGACACCATGTATTTCAGAGCTGCTAAAAGATTAACTTGATTTTTATCATTGCACAATAGATCAGGTGGTGGCATTGTACCCCAGGAATATTTGCAGATATTCTTTGTCGATTAAAAAAAAAAAAGAACACAAGCCAGCCCTGTAGTGATCAGATCCTGAGTATCACCTGGCCCACCATAGTCTGAATCATGATCTAATGATAAGTTTTTTTTTTTTGGAGAGTTTTTTGCTATAGGGCGCATGCGCTCGCCAGAAAGACAGAGAGAGACAGAGAGACAGAATCACAGCTTAATCCCCAGTCAATACCTTTTTTTTTTTTTTTCTTTTTTTTGGGAGAGGTTTTTGCTATAGGGCACGTGCGCTCGCCAGACAGACAGAGACAGAGAGACAGAAAGTGAGAAATCACCCCCCAGGGGGGATAGCCACGCCGCAATCCCTTCTCTTCCATTCTCCTCTCGGGATCTTGGGCACGCACGCACACGCGCCCGGTGTGAATTTTAAGCCACCGGGTCCGGGACGCGAACTGCGAGTCCAGCGACATAGCCATTACGCTAACTGCTGGTCCCCCCAGTCAATACCTTTTACAAGGTTTCAAAATCATTTCACTCTGGGGCCTGCAGGTGCTGGGCTCCCACACGGCCCACTGGTGAACTCCAGACCTGGTGGCTTGAAGATCATGCTGGGTGCGCAGCTCACGCTCCTGTCGAAGATCCCAGGAGGCGAGTGGGGGGGGTCACAGCACAGCCAACCCCCAGACGGGATTTCTCACCTTCCCACTCTCTGTCCCTGTTGACTGTCCAGCCAGGGCGAGATCATTTTGGTCTGGGTGTCCGTCGGCCTTCCTGTCTCCCCTGCTAGGCGCTCAGGCGGGGCCTTTGTCCCTTAGTCACCTGTGTCCTTGGTGCGTGAATCGTGGTCCAGCGTTACAGTGTGCTGGACAGTGACAGCCACTCTTTTCCATTCCCGCTCCTTGCAGTTCTAAGAGGTTTTCTTCACAATATTATTGTGAAGAAATAGTCAAAGATAGATGCAGCGTTTTTACCGCAAAGACCATGATCGTTTATAGAGGCCCCAAATGTTACCAGTTCAGGTGTCATTGAGTATGGGGTGGCTTGAGGCCAGCAGGTGGCGCAGTGGCTAAGGCGCTAAACTCCCACACAGCCAAGTGCAGTTCCAGCCCCGGACTCGCGCCTTGAGAGTCCTGCCGGCACCTGAGGAGAATGGAGGGGAAGGGATTTCAGCATGGCTGTCCCTCATGGCAGGTGATTTCTGTTTTCCTCAGGCATGGCTATCCTCTGCAGTGGGTGATTTCTCAATTTCCCTCTCTGTCTCTCTCCTGCGAGCACATGCGCCCTATGGCAAAAACTTTAAAAAAAAATGTTTAAATGTAAATGTTCACTTACTGCCAAGATTTTCTTGTATATATAAAAGCCTTTTTTTCTTGTTTAAATCATATAATAAGGGGACTTAATAAGTTCATGTAAAAAGGCAATTAAAGTACAGATTTATTTGGGGACCAGCAGGTGGCGTGATGGTTAAGGACGCTGGACTTCCACGTGGCCGACCATGGTTCAAGTCCTGGACCTGCTGGCTTGCTTTCTCCTTCACTCTGTCCCTCTCTGGTCAAATACAGTACAATACAATAATAAATAAATGGATAAATGAAGTTAAATAAAGTAATTCTTTTAAAAAACGTACAGATTTATTTTGGTATAAATAAATGTGAAATTCATGCATTTTTAAAATAACGTACATTTTCCATGACCTTTTGATGACCCCTCATGTAATACACAGACTGGGACTTGCAGATTCTGTTTATCTGAAATGCAGTAGAACCTCAAAATGCTTACGTAGGCATCTGAGGGCCGAATCATGTTTAATAGTTTTCCAGTTGTCTTGCCTGTACCTGTTTTTGTTTTTCATCTTCCTGGTCGTAAAATTGGCTCAGTTATATGATCTCAAGGTGTGCAGTGAGGTGATAGTTGTGTCTGAAACAGTCGCCACTTGGTTAGCTTACACTGGTGCTATCTCAGCCTGCTCTCTGTCAGGTCCCCACAGTTTAATTATCTTACATCTGAACGTTTGTGCCCACATCTGCTTTGAAAGAAATTTTTCTTAATTACACTTTCCTCCAACTTTTTGAAAATATCCGACTTCTTTTTTCCTACAAACTATAGCTTTTTTCTTCTTTCTTTGAGAGGTTTTTGCTATCAGGCGCGTGCACTCACCAGAAAGACAGAGAGACAGAAAGTGAGAAATCACCTCCCAGGGGAGATGGCCACGCCACAATCCCTGCTCCTCCATTCTCATCTTGGGATCTTGGGTGTGCATGCACACGCACCTGGTGTGAGTTTGAGACACCGGGTCCAAGACTTGAACCACGGTCAACTACATGGGAGTCCAGCGACATAGCCATTACGCCAACTGCTGGTCCCAACGATAGATTTTTATCTTAGGTTTGTACCTCCCTGGTTTGTGTGAGTTTTAAATGATTTTTGTAGCCCGGTGAGGAGTCTGAGCAGCTGATTCCAGATAAACGTGTGGGTCTGCCAGTTTGCACAGCAGGGCACGGCGCGCTGTGGAACGGTTCACCGGCCCGGGCGTCCAGACGCTGCAGTTTTCCATCAGTGTTTGTTATTACAGAGGGGTGGGGGCTTCATACAGGATGCCGTTTATGTGGACATTTACTACCCTACTTTGTAAGGCTGAAGTACTTTTTATCGGAGGGAACATTTGAATTCTGCTGTATGTATAAATTGCTGTAACCCAAACAATGCAGGTTCACTATACGAGGAGTGCGGTTACCCAGACTTCCTTTTGCTTTCTCCCTCTCTCTCCAGGTGGGTCCCATGTGTACGAACTCAGTGCGGTCCTTATACACAGAGGAGTGAGTGCGTACTCTGGCCATTACATCGCCCATGTGAGAGATCCACAGTCTGGCGAATGGTATAAGTTTAATGATGAAGACATAGAAAAGATGGAGGGGAAGAAATTACAACTAGGGATTGAGGAAGATCTAGGTAAAACCTTTAAGTTGTGAGTGCCCTTTTAAAATATAACTTTTTTTTTTTTAACCTGAAATACGTGTTCTCAATGATGATGGCCTGAGATTGTTGTAGACTGTCAAGGAGATTTCCATTCTTTAAACACTCATAAAACACACTGCACATGTTTATTAACATCGCCTGCTTTGAAAGGTCATTCTTTTGCACTAGAGATCTAATGTCATGCTTTCGGTCAAGCTCGAAGGCAAGCAGTCCGTTTCCCATGACCTGGTTCATTTCAGAGAACCGAGGAGGGCTTGGGGCAGTAAGCTACAAATGATGACTAGCAGGTTTAATGTAGTAATTTCTAGTCCTTTTCATTGGGTCAAGAAATTCATTTGAGAGGCCATTTCATCCAGCAGGGGACTCTGCCATGAGAGCAGTCCTCCTCCTCCCTATCCGTACCCCACCCTGTCCCTGCAGCTAGGGGCAGTGCCATGGCAGTGGCTGGCAGGTGGCAGCTTCTGCCGTAAAAAGGACATCTTGAGGCTGAGCTCAGTGTTGTGCACCGATGAGAGGCTGTTCCAAGGCTGAAGCCACGTGGGAGGCCCGGGTGAGATTCCTGGCTTAACTGGAAGGCTGGCACGGTGTTGTGCATTTGGAGTACCAGCTACCCAGAAGGCTGAGGCAGGACGATTACAACAGAGCCAGACCCTGTCTTTAACAAGGACTTCCTTGGGACCAGCAGATGGCATAATGGTTACATCACTGGATTCCCACATAGTTTACCACAGTTCGAGTCTTGGACCTGGCAGCTTAAAACTTACACTGGGGGACCAGCAGTTAGCGTAATGGCTATGTCACTGGACTCCCACGTGGTCGACCGCGGTTCGAGTCCCGGATCCGGTGGCTTAAACTCACTCTGGGCGCGTGTGCGTGCGTGCCCAAGATCCCGAGAGGAGAATGGAGGAGAAGGGATTGCGGCGTGGCCATCCCCCCAGGGGGTGATTTCTCGCTTTCTATCTCTCTATCTCTCTCTGTCTGGCAAGCGCACGCGCCATATAGCAAAAACCTCTCAAAAAAAAAAACTTACACTGGGCGTGCACGTGTGCATGCCCAAACTCTGGAGAGGAGTATGGAGGAGCATGGCAGCATGGCCAGCCTTCCTGGGGTTGATTTCTTACTTTCCTTCTCTTTCTGCCTCTCTCTTGGTAAGGGCTCATACCCTGTAGGCAAAAATCTTTAAAAAAAAATAAATAAAATAGAAAATACTTGTTCATTAAATTCTACCAGAAATTCTTTGCTGTATTCTGTCCACAAAGTGACAAGTTTCTTAAATTTTAGATACTGTTGGGACCAGCAGTTGGTGTAATGGCTATGTTGCTGGACTCCCATGTAGTCAACTGCGGTTCGAGTCCCAGAACCGGTAGCTTAAACTCATGCCGGGTATGTGTGTGTGTGTGCCCAAGATATCCTGAGAGGAGAATGGAGAAGGGATTGTGGCTTGGCAATCCCCCCTGGGGGGGTGATTTCTCTCTCTCTCTCTCTCTCTCTGTCTCTCTCTGTCTTTATGGCATGTACATGTGCCCTATAGTAAAAACCTCAAAAATTTTTTTAGGTACTCTTGAGTTGCAAATGACTGTCTTCTTGTATGTGCTCCTGGGTTTTTTTTGTTTGTTTGTTTGTTTTTTTGTTTTAAGAATTATTTATTTTAATTTGACCAGAGAGGGGGAGAGAGAGAGAGGAAAGAGTAAGTGAGAAAGCAAGCTGCCAAGTCCAGGACCTGAACCGCGGTCGGCCAAGTGGGAGTCCAGCGCCCTTAACCACCACACCACCTGCCGGCCTTTGTGTCCTGATTTTACTTACTGGTGACAGTACAGTGGTCATCAGGCGTTTTCGTTCATGTGTTAGTTATGAGCATGCTGAACTGCTTTTGTTCTCTTGAAGAGTTTTAGCATAGGGTGCATGCCAGAGAGAGAAAGTGAGACAGAGTGAAAGTGAGGTAGCACCCCTGGGGAATAGCCACTCCGCAGTCTGTTCTTATCTGGGAGTTTGGGCACACGTGAGCAGGAACTCTGTGTGTTTCTTGAGCTGCTGTGTTCAGCTGCCGATGAGGGCACGTGGATCCCACCACCTGCTGGCCCTGTTTTTGTTGTGTTTTTAGTGTGCGAGAGGGCACAGGCACTCAGCGGATGGAGACAGCTTCCGTTCACCGGAGGGACCCAGAGAGAGGAGGAGAGTGAGAAGGCTCACGCAGCAGTCCCTTGTCCTCCAGTTCTCTGTCCTTTTGGGACTTTGGCACGCATGCACACATTCTTGGCAGCTACTGGGTTTGGGAGTCAAACTGTAGTTGCCATGTGGGCTCCAGCTGCCTTAATCACCATGCCACCAGCCGGCCCCCTTTGCACTTTTTAAATCCAGCATATTTTCTTTTTCTCTTTTACTTGCCAGGGGGTGAATGTACTCACCAGGGAGAGACAGACAGGGAGAGGGAGAAAGCAGCACCCCAGTGGGGCATGGTCACTCCACTGTCCCTTCTCCGTTTCTTCCTGTCAGGATTTTGGTCATGCGCACACAAGCTCCTGGTGTTTCAAGCCACTGGAGCTGGGATGGATTATTTATTTATTTATTGACAGAGTTTGCTATAGAGATTTATTTATTTATAGAGAGATTTTTGCTATAGGGCATGTGTGCTCACTGGAGAGACAGACAGAAAGTGAGAAATCACTCCCCAGGGAGATGGCCATGCCACAGTCCCTTCTCCATTTTCTTCTCAAGATTTTGGGCATGCACACACACTTGCTTGGTGTCAGTTTTAAGCCATCAGGTCTGGGACTTGAACCATAGCCTAATCCGTGGGAGTTCAACAACGTAACCATTAGGCTGTCTACTGAACCCTGGAGCTAGGATTTAAACTGCAGTTGACTGTGGAATTTGGCATTCTTTCTTTCTTTTCTTTGTTTTTTTTTTTTTTGTTTTGTTTTGTTTTTTTTAAGAATTATTTTAGTCAACTTTATTTTATGTATTTATTTATTTTAATTTGACTAGAGAGGGACAGAGAGAGAGAAAGAGAGAGAAAGCTGCCAGGTCTGTGATTTGAACTGTGGTCAACCATGTGGGAGTCCAGCGCCCTTAACCACCATGCCTCCTGCTGGAAACCCCTCCCCCCCTTTTAAGAGTTTTTTGCCTTAGGGTGCATGTGCACTCAGGAGAGAGAGACAGTGAAAGGGAAAGTGAGAAATCACCCTCCAGGGGGGATGGCCTGCCACAATCCTTCTCCATTCTCCTTCTGGGATCTTGAACATACATGTATTTATGCCTGGTATGATTTTCAAGGCACTGGGTCCGACTTGAACTGTAGTCAGCAATGTGGGAGTCCAGTGACATAACTGCTGTGCCACCTGTTGACTTGGGATTTGGTAATATTTTTAAAAAAGAATTATTTTACTTAACTTTATTTAATTTTAATTTGACCAGAGAGGGACATGTGTGTGAGAGAAAGAGAAACTGAGAAAGCAAGCCGTCAGATCCAGGACTCCAACTGTGGTCGGCCCTATGGGAGTCTAGCACCCTTACCTACCATGCCACCTGCCAGCCCGAGGGATGTGGCATTCTTAACCACTAGGCGTCAGGACTGGCCCCCAATAGGCTTTTTTTCTTTCTTTCTTTCTTTTTTTTTTTACGAATTATTTTATTTAACTTTATATATTTATTTATTTAATTTTTACCAGAGAGGGACAGAATGAGAGAGACAGAGAAAGTGAGAAAGCAAGCCGCCAGGTCCGGATTCAAGCCGTGGTTGGCCATAGGAGTCCAGTGCCCCTAGCCACCACGTCATCTGCCACCCCCCCAACAATTTTTATTGTAAATTTCAGTGGCTCTAAATATTGTTGTTTGTGACAAAAGACATAATAAATAGTAAGTATTGAAATTTAAGCTGTAATGTTAAGTCCAAATGATACTTTTAATAAAATTCCAAATGATACCTTTAAAAATAATTGTTTAATTTTATTCATCATTATTATTTTTCTAATTTGACCAGAAAGATATAGAGAGACAGAGAAAGAGGGAGAGAGGTAGAGAGAGAAAGCAAGAAAGGAAGCTGCCAGATCTGGGATTCAAACCACAATTGGCTATGCAGGAATCTAGTGCCTTAACTACTATGCCACCTGCCAGCACGTGGGTCCAAATGATATTAAATACCATAAAGGTTTGATACTGCTGTTGCCCTTTCCAGAGGTACATGAACAGGCCCTCCTGCTTTTTAGTTTTTGCCACAGTGCCTGTATGCCTGCCAGAGAGAGAGAAATAGGGAAAGGGAGCGTTCACATCACAGGGGGATGGCCACACTGCAGTTCCTTCTCCTGGGATTCTGGGCACACATGCACATGCGCCTTGCTTGATTTTCAAGCCACGGGTTCTGGGACTCCTGTGGTGGTCATGTGGGAATCGGTGCCTTAATCACCATGCCACCTGCCAGCACCAACAGGCCTTTTATTTTTTCCTTGATATGAGTAGGATAAGAATTCACCAAATTTTTAGAAAGAAATATTTATTAAATTTTATTTATTATTATTTTTTAATTTGACCAGAGAGGGACACACACAGAGAAAGAAAGTGAGAAAGCAAGCCACGAGGTCTGGGATTCGAACCATGGTAAGCCGTGTGGGAATCCAACACCTCAAACACCACACCACCTGTTGGCCTCAACAGGTCTTCTTTTAAAGCAGGACTCTTTTATTTTTTTTTTTTAAAAAAAAAAGAACAATTATTTATTGGTTTAATTCAATTTGTTGTTGTTAACATTTTTTAATTTGGCTTGAGAGAGACAGAGAAATAGAGAAAGGGAAAGCAAGCCTCCAGGTCTAGAACTTGAACCACGGCTGGCCCTGTGGGAGTCCAGGACCTTAACCACTACACCACCTATTGACCTCAAAGCAAGACTCCACCCCCTCAAAAAGATTTTTGCTATAGGGTGCTTACACACACCAAAGAGACAGAGAGAAATTGAGAAATCACGTGCGCCCCCCCCGGAGAGTATGGCCAGGCCATAGTCCCTTCTCCATTCTCCTCTCGGGATCTTGGGCACGCATGTACACGCATCCAGCGTGAGTTTTGAACTGCTGGGTTCGGGACTCGAACCGTGGTCAACCAAATGGGAGTCCAGCGACATAACCATTACACCATCTACTGGTCCCAAAGCTGAATCTTTTTAACACTTCCCTTTTTTTTCTCCATATTAATATTTCTATTACTCTATCATACAGAATTCTATCCAAATGAAGTATTTATTCTTTCTGTGGCCATAAAATTATAAATAGTTAAGAGTTCTCTGTCATGAGTGTTTGGTGTTTTTTAATATCAAAATTGCTACATAATTGATAAAACTCAAAAGTATGTTACAAATTTTATTAAACACAGTATTTTTTTTAAAAGAATTATTTATTTACTATTATTTATCCGTTCATTTGTTTTTAATTTGATCAGAGAGAGGAGGAAAGTGAAAAAGCAAGCCAACAAGTCTAGGACTCAAACCATGGTCAGCCACCTTAACCACCACGCCACCTGCTGGTCCTGACACACACTTTAGTTTCTGCTAAAAGGCATGAGTGCTTACCAGAGAGACAGAAGGGAAGAGGAGAAAGCCACCACCTCGAGAAACAGTCGTGCCGAGGCCCTTCTTCACCTCCCTTTTCCTGGTTTTGGGCATGCACACACTCGCGTGGTGTGTTTCTGAAGCTTTGGGGTCTGGGACTCAAACCACATGATCGGTCATGTGGGTTCTAACTGCCTTAGTCAGCAGGCCACAGAGCCTTCCCCCATATAGACATAGTTTTTTTTCTTTTTTTTCGAGAGGTTTTTGCTATAGGGCACATGCGCTCGCCAGACAGACAGAGACAGACAAAGAGATAGAAAGTGAGAAATCACCCCCCAGGGGGGATGGCCATGCTGCATTCCCTTCTCTATTCTCCTCTCGGGATCTTGGGCACGCACGCACACGCTCCTGGCATGAGTTTAAGCCACCAGGTCCGGGATGCGAACCGCGGTCGACTACGTGGGAGTCCAGTGACATAGCCATTATGCTAACTGCTGGTCCCTATAGACATGGTTTTAAATTTCCAAGGGGGTGCATATGCTTGCCAGTGTAGCGGGAGGGAGTGTGCGGGTCCTTGATGGGGCACGATTACCCTGCAGGCTCCCTTCCTCCATTTCTCCGTCCCGTTCGGACTCAGGGCTCGCATTCACAGGTGTCAGGTGTGCCTTCCAAGCCTCCAGCACTGGAACTTGAATAGTTCCGTTTTGTTGTGTTTCCTGTGTCCCTACGCACAGTGCTTAGTATCCTACTGTGGAGCCAGCCCTATAAGTCAAAGAAGTGTTTGTATTTGTTGCCAAATGCTGTGTGTACTTGCCAGTGAAGAAAAAGAACCCCCCATGCACCCTATTGAGTGTGATCACACTGCAGTCCCTTCTCCATATCCTCTGTTCTGTTGGGATTTGGGGTTTGCACTTACACACACCTGCTGTGTATTTCAAGCGGCCAGAAATGGGAATTGAACTGTGGTTGGCCATGTAGGATCCGGCTCCTTTTATTACTAGGTTTCAGGGAGGCCCTAAAACGTTTTTTTAATGAGAAGGGGATGACCTTTCCCCTCACTGGGGGGAGATGGGAAACAGATGATAGTGAAAGGAGAGGTAGGAGCCACCATGGAACCTCTACTTTGAGGCAGCTCAGTGTAGAGCTAGCTATGCAGGCACGTAAGCTGAGGGACGGGCATCGATTCCTTCAGAACTGCCCGTGAGCTCCTTCATCCTGGAAGGTCACCCTGAAGTACTCACACCCAGTTTGGAGCTCACTGTCATGCTTGCTGTCTGAAACAACTCCGCCCTCTGCTTACTGATGAACTTAGGAAGAGGAGTGGCTATTCCGTTCTGTGTGGGGGAGTTTCGGACAGGCTGTCACTGTCGTGAGGCTCTGCCCCAGCTTCTGGAGTAGCTGGACTTCAGGTGCACGCCCCACCCGCAGCGCCTCCCGTCCGAGCCTTGCTGTGGTGGTGAGCGTGGCCTGGTCGAGAGCTCCCAAGTCGCAGGGCTCTAGGCGTGTTCCACGGCCCCGTGTTTTGGGGCAGGCTGGCAGTGGCTGGGCTTTCCAGGTGGCCCCAGCCTGCCCCCCGGCAGGACCCAGCACACCCTGCTCTGGCCGGGCCTTCCTGCCGTTTTTCTTTGAACATGCCATTTTCATTAAGTCTGAATTTATTTTTTGACAAAATTGAAGAACTTCCATTTACTGAAGTGATAATTGATCTAATTTTTATTTTTTAAGCTGTACATGTTATTTACTTTCTTTTATTAAAAAAGAATACTAAAAAAAAATGAATACTGAAATAAGCACTTGTGTACCATGTGCTCAGATTAAGAATAACATCCTTACCAAGAGAGTTAAAGCCACATGTTCCCTTCAACGATCGTGTTAGTCTGAATTAATTTTTATAATGTAAGACTAGCTTTAAAGTCAGATCACGATAGTACTTTTTTGTTTCAGGTTCGTTCTCAGGGAAAACAGTACTTTTAATCTTTTAAAAGTGCAATGTGGTGAAGGGGTGTTGTAAACTTTAAAAGGAGCGAAAATCCGAGGAGCCTGCTAAATTTGCATGTCTGTCTTCCGTTAGAATGTGTTGGGTGTGCGTTTTAGAAATGATCATGTATGCCCTCCTGTCCATCTACCCCTTGAAGAACGAACAAACTTGGCATTCTAGTTAAATTGGCTTGTGATTTCTCTACCTCAGCAGAACCTTCCAAGTCCCAGACACGCAAACCCAAATGCGGCAAAGGAACTCATTGCTCTCGGAATGCATACATGTTGGTTTATAGACTGCAAACACAAGAAAAGCTCAACACAACTGTTCAAGTTCCAGGTAAGTGGTTTTCTAGATTATACCAGGGAAATTGGTTTAGAATGCTATACTCAGGGACCAGCAGGTGGCAGAATGGTTCCACCGCTGGACTCCCACATGGCGGACTGCAGTTTGGGTCCTAGGCCAGAGACTTGAAACTCATGCTGTATGTGTGCGTGCCCAAAATCCTGAGGGGAGAATGGAGGAGAAGGGAATGCAGTGTGGCCATCCGCTCTGGGGGTGATTTCTCACTTTCTTTCTCTGGTGAGCACACCCACCGTATAGCAAAAATCTCTTAAAAAAAAAAGATGTCATACTCAAAGGCTAGTGACAGGTAACAGATTGCTTCTCCCCCCACCCCAACAGATTGCTTTTATAAAATTATAATCTGATTTTATATGGTAAGTGCTGGGGAAAGTAAACATTAATTATAAATTTAAAAAAATTTTTTTTTACGTTTCTGCTATATATGTGCTTGCCAGAGAGAGAAAGAGAGAGAGAGAGGGAGGAGAGGGAGAAATGTAGAGAGGGAACATTAGAAATCATCCCCCAGGGGTACTGGCCATGCTGCAATCCCTTCTCCATTCTCGTCCTGAGATTTCGAGCATGCACACACACATGTCTAGCGTGATTTTTAAGCTACCAGGTTCGTAATTAGAACCCCTTAGTCGGCCACGTGGGAGTCTAGCAACTTAACCAGCATGCCACCTGCTGGCCCCTCAATTTTTTTTTTTCTTCCATAGGGTTCATGCACTTATGAGAAAGAAAGTGAGAAATTACTCCCTGGGGGGATGGTCACACCACAGTCCTCTCTTTTTTTTTTTTTTTTTTTTTTTTTTTTTTGAGAGGTTTTCGCTATAGGGCACGTGCGCTTGCCAGACAGAGAGCGACATAGAGACAGAAAGCGAGAAATCACCCCCCAGAGAGGATGGTCACGCTGCAATCCCTTCTCCTCCATTCTCCTCTCGGGATCTTGGGCACGCACGCCCACGCGCCCGGCGCGAGTTTTAAGCCACCGGGTCCGGGACGCGAACCACGGTCGACTACGTGGGAGTCCAGCGACATAGCCATTATGCTAACTGCTGGTTTCCACCACAGTCCTCTCTTCACCATTCTCATCTTGGGATTCTGGACACACACGTATGCCCAGCCTGTTTTCCAGGGTCCAGGTCCAGACTTGAGCCACAAAATCAGTCCTGTGGGATCCAGCACCTTAACCAGCATGCTGCCTGCTGGCCCCACAACTCGATTTTAAAGTAGTGAGCTTTTCCAATAAAGGAACCTGGGGGACCAGCAGATGGTGTAACTGTTACGTCGCTGGACTCCCACACAGTCAACTGTGGTTTGATTCCCAGACCTGGTGACTTAAAACTCAGGCTGGAAGTATGTGCATGGAGAGAGAAGAATGGAGGAGAAGGGATTTTCTTCTGTATGGCCATTACTGGGGGGGGGGGGGGGGGTCTTGTTTCCTGACTCTCTGGCAAGCACATGTACCTTATAGCAAAAATCTCTCCCCCCTCCAAAAATAAATAATAAATAAATAAAGGAACCTTGGACAGACCTGTTTCACTGACCCTTCCCATCACCAGATGAACAGCTAAAAAGTCACAGATTGTAATCAAGATATGTATTTAAAGAGCAGCTTAGTTTTCTTTTCTTTAGATAATAGAACACCTGTGAGTTTTAGTCAGTTTATAGATTTTCTAGATGAGGGAAAAAATAAAAATAAAAAAGGAAGAAAAGGAATTGTTACTGGCCTGAAGACACTCTTTGTACTGTCCCATGCCTGACAGTGTCCTGGAGAACGAGGTGGGGTGAATTCTCTTGTTATTCCAGTGGCTGTACTTATTTTTGGTTCTGCCTTTGGCTCAGAGGTCTCTAACAGAAGGGAACACCGAAGCAGGATGGTGCCACCAGGGCTTTAGCCAATATTGGATACATTGTAGAGACCCTTTGAAAACCAGGATAATGTTAGTTTTTGTTTTTGTTTTTCTGTTTTGAACAGCCTTTCTTCAAGAGCTGGTAGATCGGGATAATTCCAAATTTGAGGAGTGGTGCATTGAGATGGCCGAGATGCGTAAGCAAAGTGTGGATAAAGGAAAAGCAAAACACGAAGAGGTTAAGGAGCTGTACCAAAGGTTACCTGCTGGAGCTGGTCTGTAAGACATTCTGGGACAGCACTGTTGCATTAAGTGCCTTCTGTTTTTATGTTCACAAGTGTATCTAAAGCAACTTTTCCCTACCTTTCTTATAACCCTCTAAAGCCAGTTTATTATGTTCTAAAACACTATGTAAAAAACCACAGTGACTTGATGTGTAGTGTTGCATATCATTTTCATTATGTACCTTTAAAATTGGGAAGCTGTTAATAAGTTAGAAAAGTTAGGTCAGCCTTTTACATACATGACTCACAGATGTTTCTGTTTTGTGAGATACTAATCTGTCTCTATAGAAACATCTAACTGGAGTTCTCAGGAAGCGGCTTGCCTCTTCTGTTTCTTCCCATACTTTCTGCCCTGCAGTATTAGCAGGCATTCTTTTATAGGAGTACAGTTTTTGATACCATTAGATTAACTTGAAATTTAATATCAAATATTATGCCAGGAGTAGAAAAGCTTTCTGCTTGATCCCCGATTTCTTGGAATTATCCCCCTTAATCCAGCTCATCTCTTTACTGTCTGTGTTTATTCACGTTTACCCAGTGTGTCCAAAAAGAAACCAACTTTTAAAGGCCTATATGCCATTTGTTAAAATACTAAGTAGTCTTTGTCATTTTACAGACAGGACTTTCTGACACCTAACTTCTACTTACAGAAGAGAGGCAATTTAGTCCCACCTTTAAAAAAATAAATACTCAAGCTTGATTGTAATTGTGGTTTTGTCTTTTTGCATCTTAATTTTCCATTGCTAGTATAAGTTTCAGGAAAAGATGAATATAAGTTGGTAAATCTATAAGAAAAGTTTTAGAAGTTCTTTCTACACTGCATCTTATTTTGATTCTGACCTTTCTTTGTAAGCTGTTACTTAACTCTGTCCAATGGTTGGGATTATCCTAAAGAATTTGAGCTTAATCTAACTGGAAATGAGTTGGAAATGAACCCATGTTTCAAATCTCTAAATTTATAGACCTTTGTTCAAAGGAGTTGGGACCTAGAATTCTATTTGCCGAATATTATTTACAGTTTCCTGTATTTGCTGGGCAAGAGAAAGGAATTTACTGGGTCTAAAATGAAATGCTGCTTTCGCCCATCTAAAACAATATAGTCTAAAGATACATGTCAAGTCAACAGTGCTTCCCATGGCTATTTTCATTTGACATATAAGAAACAGCACTTCTAGGGACCAGCAGTTGGTGTAATGGCTATGTCACTGGACTCCCATGTAGTCGATTGTGGTTCGAGTCCCAGACCTGGGACTGGGCGTGTGTGCATGCATGCCCCAGATCTCAAGAGGAGAATAGAAGAGAAGGGATTGTGGCATGACCATCCCTCTGGGGTGTGATTTCTCACCTTCTGTCTGTCTCTCTCTTTCTGGTGTGCACACTATAGCAAAGAAAAAAACAAAAACAAAAAACGAAAAAACCAACATAAAACCTCTCCAAAATAAACAGCACTTCTGTTCATGGAAAATTTCTCTATGTTATCTATGCTTCTACCAAATATCAGCTATATTAAGTTTTTCCCACTTGTAGGGAACTTTCATAGTGGTAAATCTAGATTATCCTAAAGTGATGTTACATCCCAAAGTTAAAGAACATGGTTTTGTGCTGCCAATCGAAGTCTTCTGTTACATATTCTTAAAATCTTTGTCAGCATATTTAAAGGATGACTTATCCTAAAAATTAAGCCTCACCAAGAACAGGAACCTTTTGGCCCTAAATTAATGTACAATTAAAATGTTTCTAGGTAAAGTGTTCCAGATATTTCTGATGCTGTGATTGTTCTAGACTTCATAGCAATGAAAATTCTTTGTTTAAAATCAGGCAGTTTTTAAATTAGAAATATCTTTGACCCAAAATGTACATTTTCCTTTGGTAAATATTTTAACAAATTGCTTTCCTGGCTAATGACATGCTGAGGTTTCATACAGTCCAGTATCTCCAGCCTGATGAGGAGGTTGATGGAGTTCTCCCACTCGGGAGCTGGTTGCCTGTGTCTTTGGAAGGTGATGCTCAGACGATTTACTGAATCACACTAAGAGGGAGGAGCTTTCAGAGCCTGTTAGGAGTCCTTCTGTGGTGCAGAACCAGCTGCCCTGCTAGAGCCCTGCCACAGGCAGGTGCTGCCCGTTCTTGGGAGGCTCTTGGCAGAAGCCGATACAACTTTTTATAGTGATAGAGATCAGAAGTGGAAGAATGATCTCTGGCCACGATTACTCTTCTTCCATGGATCCTCCAGCACACAAAAATGAAATTTGGAAAACTGGCCAAATCACGAACCAGTATGATGTTAGACTAGAGATAAGGACCCAGTCTCTGCCCTTTTTTTTTCCCTCTTCTTACTGTAAAATCCTGTGTGAGTTTTCTAATCTTTATGTCTTATATTGAATTCATTTTGAACTATTAAAAGTAATAGGCTTCACTTGGAAGCTTTATTTGAGAGACTTAAAGGGTATTGGAAAATGTTATCTTCAAGTAACTACCTTTGAATCACATTGGGGTGGAGGGCGGGCGTCAGGGCTACTTGTTCGGGGTCTTGAGTTCTGGCTGACATGCCCTGGTGAGGAGCACCTCCTGTACTTGTAGTTCTGCCAACGTTCATTTTCAGGGTCAGGTTTATTCTTGCAGTTAGGGGCAGATTCTGCCACTGGTCACACCTCCCCCCGTGTGGGGATCCTCGGACACTTAGTGAGTATTCCTGAGTGTCGCTCTGTATCCCAACCCTGCGTTCTCTCCTTGGATAGCCTTCAGGTCACTCCGATTTTAATCTCTGTGACTGTTACTTGGGAGAAGAGAGTACTTTGCTCTGAGATAGGGATCATTGATCTTTGCGTTCTTCAGATGCCCGGTGTACTCTGACCTTGGCAGATGAAACTTGTTGAGTGGCATATAAAATTGGACGATATTCTGACCAAAATTAACCATACCACGATAGACTGTAAAATGGCCACAGCCATGTTACCCATACCACACCTTAAGGTCTCCTCTTTTATATACTGTGTCAATGTGTAATTAACTTTTCTGTATCTCTTTTCTTCCAAAAAGCTCAAAATACTTCACATATCTTATCTTTTACACTCCACAACATCTCTGTGAGGTAGGTAGAAGGCAGGTGTTATTACCTTCATCTTACAGTTAGAAGACCTGAAGCGTAGAGAGTTTAAGTGACTTGCTCAAGTGGAGTTTCTTGGTAGCAGAACTTGGGCTGAACCTCGGTCCCAGCTGGCAGCCCTGTGTGCTTCCTCTGTAGCTGCTGTAGAGCTGACCGCTGCACGCTCCCCGATGATGATGTGCAGCTTTAGCGCAAATAAGGGATCCGGCAGTTCCAAATTTTGTTTTTGTAAAAATTGAAAGGTTTTCCACTAAAAATGAGAGTTAAGTTTTCTTGATGTCTAATCCTCAGGGGAGTATGGAATCAGTCACAATGGGCTTTGCATTGAAGTGTATGTCCCTCAGACCTCATCAGAAGTAGTATATGACACAAATATACTATCAATTCAATCTCTGTATGTTTTCTTCTATGTTTTATGCTGGGACTCACTGGAGATCTTTGTAAGTAATCAAAGCTGGCCCTTTGTCTTTAACTTTGGCTTTTAGGGAACTCTGGGACTCCCTTTCCCCAAATTAAGACTCATTTTGAGTTGTTTGGTTTTGTCTTTTAATTTTTGCAACTTCAAAATTGCTAACCACTCAATTCTAGTATACCTCATCCTGGAACTTACTTAAAATAGGTTACTGTGTAGATCATGACGTGGAGCTGGGTGGGAGAAAATACCTTTTCTTAATTGACATCAGTATCCTCTTAGGTGAAGAAAAGTTCAGTGGTTGAAATGGGCTTGTGCAAAGTGATTATAGCCAACGAAGTCAGTTTCTAACCGAGAGTCCAGGCTGGACTCCTCGCATTTTAACTTTCAGGTATATATCACATACTTGTGAAAGGTGATTGTGACGACAGTCCACGAAGTAACCATGGTAGGATAGGTTGTGTCCTGTGAGTCAGTGTGGAGCATGACTTGTAGCAAGCACAGTGTCCTGGTCGGAGCTCTGCCGTGCCGTCCAGCAAGACACTTCTCTCTGTGGGTGCCTCTAGTAGAATGTGGTTAATAATACCGGCCGATCTCGTAGGGCTCTGTGCAGGCAGGGTGCCATCATGCCCAGCTCCTCGAACTCAGTGGTGAGCCAGAGCTCTGTGTCAGACTCATCAGACCTCTTCCCTGAACAATGATTCCTTTGATTCTGCTGATTTTGGACAGAGTTTGCCTTGTGTTTGAGGAAAATGTATGTATCACTTAGTCAAAAAGACTGTGAAAATACATGGTCTCTCTCGGTTGTTTCTTCCTTAGAGCCCTACGAGTTTGTGTCTCTTGAATGGCTGCAGAAGTGGTTGGACGAGTCGACACCTACCAAGCCTATTGATAATCATGCTTGCCTGTGCTCCCATGACAAGCTTCATCCAGATAAAATATCAATTATGAAGAGGATATCTGAATATGCAGCTGACATTTTCTACAGTAGATACGGAGGAGGGCCACGACTCACTGGTAATTCCAGATGTCTTATTCTCTGCTTAAGAAAAGAAATCATTACATCTTCATCCTGTGGTGGTTATGAATGGGGCTTTATGGTGATAGGACCCAGACCGTACCAGTTCAAATGTTCCTTAACACTTTGCAAAAAAAGATTTGCTAAATCAAGTAGCAGTTAAGCAATAGACGTTATTCACAGAGGGTTTGTTTCCCTCCCTCCTCAAAGCAAGCAAAATAGGACCCTTTTGAGAAAAGCACCTGGTTGTAGGTTGATAGTCTCTAGGGAAAAATTACTCAAACCCTTGTCTGATTGAGGCTTCCATATTGAGGTATCTTCTGACAGTGTGGAATCTGAAGGTTGTTACTTAGATTTTAAATGGCAGTCACCTGATTGCCCTTGGAAAGCAGAGGTATATAGAAAACCTCATAGTATCCATAGTCTGTTTGGTTCTGGCTGCCTGTCTCTGAAATATTTTTCTTTTCATTGAACAACTGACAACACAGGTCTCTCGCCAGCTATTGCTGAGACTAAAGGAAATTGCATGATCTTCCCCTCCACCCTTTTCCTCAAAATTAAATGCTGTTTTTTGATTGTGTACAACTTAGTGTCTAAAAACTGATATTCAGACCTTCTCTTGTTCGTATCTGGAGTTGGGTTTCTGAATTTCTGTTTTTGATTTGTAAATAATAAACCATGCAGAATTATATTTCACATGATTCCTAGAACTTCTGTTTAATAGCAGGCTCTTCATTTTCCTTTTTCTGACAGTGTTCTGTGCTTTAACGTTTACTTCCACGTGAAGGTCATTGTTACGTTTATAGGTGTTAGATATACTGCCCCCTTTTAAAGCCTCTGTTATTTGATCTTTGTTTTATAAAATTGGCATCTAAACCTTCTAACACTGTACTTTGTGGTATAGGTAGGGTTTGCGCATGTGTGTGGTATAGGTTGTTTTAACATAACCTTTTATCTTTCACTGTTTTTTCTTCATGCAGATGGCAGCGTTACTATCTTGTTGCCTGTATCACAAAACCATTTATGCCAGTTTGCTATGTTGTCAAAATTAGTGACTTTGGTATAGAGCTGCTTTGTGAATGCCGAAAGCATTTTCCTAACGGGACATCTGTATATGGGTGAAACTTATTTCTTCTCTTTCTTCCTGGCCTCTAGTGAAAGCCCTCTGTAAGGAATGTGTAGTGGAGCGCTGTCGTGTGTTACGTCTGAAGAACCAGCTCAATGAAGATTACAAAACTGTTAATAATCTGCTGAAAGCCACAGTAAAGGGGTATGTTGCACAGCCTATGATAAACTGAGAAGTTCCCAAGAAGTATTAGCCATGTAGCTTACTGAAAATAAGGAGTTTCTGTTTTTATAAGAAGGGTGATCAAGTAGGTGGCAGGCAGACTAACAGTCAATTGTGCAATGATTACCCTGTGGCAGAGCTGAAGAAAGCTGAGTAGGACTGCCTTTGTGACTGTCCTGTGTGCATGTGGCTCTGAGGCCCCACCAAACTCAGGTGGAGTGTGAGCCTATGCTCTGCCACAGAACTGTATAAATTTGGGGGTGAAATGCTTGATTTAACATCTCTCTGTTCCACAGCAATGATGGATTCTGGGTGGGGAAATCCTCCCTGCGCAGTTGGCGCCAGCTAGCTCTTGAACAACTGGATGAGCAAGATGGGGACGCAGATCAAAGCAATGGGAAAATGAACGGCAACACCTTAAGTAAAGGTAACATAGCAGCCAGCCGCAGTGGTGCGGCCCAGACGGAAGGCCCTGGAGGAGGTCCTGGGTCCACGTCTGGAGGTTTCCTGCTTCGTGCAGGACTCTATGCACTTACCCATGATCCAGGCCTCCCGAGGCTGAGGGTGGAATACGGGGTCAAGACTCGTTTGGGTCACATGTCTAAATAAACTTTAAAAAGTAACATTTTAAATCTGTATAGAGATCATTATGAAATTATAAACATTTATTTTCAATAAAATTGGCTGAAAACCCCCCCTTGTGATTTTTTTAGATTTTTTTTGCCATAGAGTGCATGTGGTTGTCAGACAGACAGAGACATAGGGGAAAAGTGAGAAATCACCTCCCCTCCCCACCCCTGCCGGGGAGGGTGGATGGCCATGCTGCCATTCCTTCTCCGTCCTCTTCTCAGGGTTTTGGGCATGCGTGCACTTGGCATGTTTTTCAGGCTGTCAGGCCTGTGACTCAAACCATGGAATCTGCCGAGTGGGAGTCCAGCGCCTTAGTTGCCATGCTATCTGCTGACCCCTTTAGTAAGTTTTTACTCATAAATTCTTTAGATTTTCTTGAGTGATCTGAAGCAATGCTTTCAAATAAGAAATCATATTATAGTAAATCAACCACTAAATTTAATAATCAATGTTTTATAAGATAGCCAGGGATATTAAGGCATTGAAATGATTTTTATATTTAAAATGAGACTGGTAGTTTGATCATATTTCCTAATTCAGATGCTAGTTACCCATGAGCAGGGATCCGTAGGCAATTTTTTCACTTAGTTTTATTTCCAAATATTAGTACTTATATACACACCTTTTCAAAATTATTTTAGTATTCTTAAACTCTTTATAGTAAAATTTTGTGTTTTTCTTGTTTATTTTATTGTTTATTTATGTATTGTTATTTAAAAACTTGCTATAGGGCACATGTGCTTCCCAGAAAGAATGGGAGAGAGAATGAAAATGAAAGAGCAAGCCACCAGGTCCAGAACTCCAACTACCTTCAGCCATATGGGCGTCCAGCACCATAACACCACGTTACCCGCTGGCCCAAAATTCTGTATTTTCTGCATTCAGGCATCTTATACCATATTTAATTTTTTTTTAAGAATTATTTTATTTATTTTAATTTGACCAGAGGGACAGAGTGAGAGAAAGAAAGAGAGAGAGAGAGGAAAGTGAAAGCAGGCTGCTGGGTCTGGGACTTGAACCATGGTTAGCCATGTGGGAGGCTAGCACCCTTAACCACCACGTCACCTGCTGGCCCCGTATTAACATGTTTTTTTTTGGAGAGGCTTTTGCTATAGGGCACTTGCACTCATCAGAAAGACAGAGAGAGACAGACAGAAAGTGAGAAATCATCCCCTAGGGGGGATGGACATGCCACAATCCCTTCTCTTCCATTCTCCTCTTGGGATCTTGGACACACATGCACATGTGCCCGGCGTGAGTTTAAGTCACCAGGTCTGGGACTTGAACTGTGGTTGACTACTTGGGAGTCCAGTGACATAGCCATTACACTAACTGCTGGTCCCGTATTAACTTTTTTTAATCTAAAAATATTTTTAAAATTGTATTTATTATTTTTTAAAGAATCATTTATTTATTTTATTGCATTTGTTGTTGTTATTATTTTTTAATTTGACCAGAGACAGAGACAGAAAGCGAAAGGGGAGAGTGAGAAAACAAGCCGCCAGGTCCAGGACTCGAACCGCAGTTGGCCATGTGGGAATCCAGCACCTTTAACCATTGAACCACCTGCTGGCCCAATTTTATTTTTTATTATTATAGGGTACATGTGATTACCAGAGAGAGAGAGAGGGAGAGAGGGAGGGAGGGAGGAAGGAAGGAAGCGAGAGAGAGAGCGAGAAAGCGAGCCACCATGTTTGGGACTCAAACCACCTTCAACCATGTGGGAGTCCAACACCTTAACCAGCACACCACCCACTGGCCCAAAATTCTGTATTTTCTGCATTCAGGCATTTTCTACTACATTAATTAAAAAAAATTTTTTGAGCGAGTTTTGCTATAGGGCGTGTGCGCTCGCCATAAAGAGAGACAAAGAAACAGAAAGCAAGCAATCACCCCCCAGGGGCATGACCACGCCACAGTCCCATCTCTTTCATTCTCCTCTTGGAATCTTGGGTATGCACTCACACATGCCTGGCGTGAGTTTAAGCCACTGGGTCTAGGACTCAAACCGTGGTTGACTACGTGGGAGTCCAGCAACGTAGCCATTACACCATCTGCTGGTCCCATTTAAAAAAAATTTTTTTAATTGTATTTATCATTGTTACTCTTTTTTAAGTTTGCTATCGAGTTCGCATGCTCACCAGAGAGAGAGAGAGAGAGAAAGAAACAGGGAAAGTGAGAAAGCAAGCCACCAGGTATGGGGTTTGTACTGAGGTCAGCCATGTGGAGTCCAGTGCCTTAATTACCATGCCACCCGTTGGCCTCTATCAAATTAATTTTATTTGGTATGGATCTTCCTATATTACTACATTACTTTTTGAGAAAATAAAAACACCAAAGCTACCATTGTTTTTTAAGCTTCTTGAACTGTTCTTTTTTTTTTTAAGAAATATTTATTTTATATTGTTATTATTTTTTTCACACACGTTTTGCCAGAGGAAGACAGAGAGTGAGAGAGAAAAAGCAACCCACCAGGTCCAGGACTCAGACTGAAGTTGGCCATGTGGGAATTCCACTGCCTAAACCACCATGCCACCTGCTGGCACTGAACTGTGTTCTTTTACCCTTGCAAATTCAGGGAATTTTTTCCTTTTTGATTAAAATATTTTGTTGTGCTATATAATTTATGAACTTGGGATTACTTTCAACTTTATTGTCCTGTCAGTAGGAAAACCATACTGTAATTTCAGTAGTAGCACGTGACCTAATATACTATTTATTTGTAACTCTTTTTTGTATAAGAATTATTTTATTTAATTTTTAAATTTATTATTTTTTTAATTTGACCAGAGAGAGAAAGTGAGAAAGCAAGCCTCCAGGTTTGAGATTTGAACCTCAGTCACCCATTTGGGGGTCCAGTGCCTTAACCGCCATGCCACCCGCCAACTCCTCCTCTCCTTTTCTAAAGGTTTTGGTTTTTTTTAAGGTTTTTGTCATAGGGCATGTGTGCATTCCTGAGAGAGAGCGAAAGTGAGAAATCACCCCAAAGTGGGGTGTCCACACTGAAATCCCTTCTCCATTTTCCTTGCCTGGTGTGATTTTTCAGGACACCAGATCCAGAACCCCAACCTAGTCGGCCATGTGTGAGTCTAGCTCAACAACCACCACACCATCTGCTGACCCTTTGCAGCTCTTTCGAGTCTTTCTATATACTGGTGTTAGAGGGACTGAGTGGGGAACAGTGGTAAACGTGACGTTCTGCAAGCCTGGGGCATATGGGAAGCGTCTGGCTCCATGTTCAGAGATCTCCCCACATCGCCAAGCCCACGAGCACCCATGTTCTGGGGCTGGCCGAGGCTGGAAGTGTTGGCAGTGCTGTTTCTCTGTCACACACTCTTGGAAGAAAGAAATAAATAAAAGTGTTAGCTATTTCACCAGGAAAAAAAACTATGTACTACTGTTCTCTTCTCTGGACACTAAAATTGCTTTATTTGCTCATGGTCCTGGCATATATAGCATAGACAGGTAGGAAAAACAGGGATTGGACCAGAAATTAACAGAAAAAAATTCTTTTTATATATGTTCAGCATTAAAGGTTAAGTCCTTATTTCCTTTGCCTTGAAAGCTTTCTGTTCACCTAAAAGAGTAGGTAGGTGAAAAATGACATGACACATGGATGATTAAGTTGGTTTATGACATTATAACAGCATTCTGAATATTCCTGACTAGAATTGATGAAGGATACGGAAATTATTTTTCAAATTGAAGTAAGGTACATTCTCTTGCATAACTGAAATTTTTAAGACGTTAGCTGTCACTGAGTATTATCTTTCCTTTTAAGGGAAATACAATATTTCTTTGTAGAACTGCGTGTAGGAATCATTAAGGTTAATTTTCAGAATTTTTTAAAAGAATTACTTAATTCGATTTATTATTACTTTTTAAAAGTTGACAAGGAAGAGAAAGGGAAAGGACTTGAACCGTGGTCAGCCATGTGGGAATCCAGCTCCTTTAGCCACCCCACCACCTGCTGGCTCCAGTTTTCAGAATGTTATAAATTTACCTTTGTTCACAGTTGTGCAAAGTAATGTGTCTGCTATTTTAAAATTGAAATACAACGACCAGAGCAGTTTTTATCTGTATTTTTCATTAGATGAATCAAAGGAAGAAAGAAAAGAAGAGGAGGAGGAATTAAATTTCAATGAAGATATTCTGTGCCCACATGGTGAGCTGGAGCATGTATCTGTTGTTCATTTAACTTTAGAATGTCATCAAGATTTTGTTAAATGTTTTGCACTTTCTCTTAGGGATTTAGACCTTCAAGTGTCAGGCATGGTAGTGTATTCCAAACTGTGCCTTTTTTTTTTTTTTTTAACTTACATGTTAATTCCTGTTTATATATTTGCATTTGCTTGAGGGAGAAATGTCTAGGAGGGGGGGAGAGAGGGAGAGAGAGAGGTAAACCCATGGCACCAAGCGGTGCTTGTTCTCGTTTCCTTTCTCGTACCGTCTTTAACTGTGAGCTTCTACTGCTGCGGTCTCATGCCAGTACCTCTCTCACACCTTTTCTTTTCACTTTACCAAAGAAAAAAAAAAATTTTTCTTTGATTTAGAGGAAATCATTGAAGAAGAAACTTTTTTTTCTTTTTAAAAAGATGGACTTTAAAGCACTTCTCTGAGGGGCATGGTCATGTAATTCCTTCTCCTCCATTCCTTTATTCTGTTAGGGTTTTGTGTGTGCACCTGTATGTACCCGGAGTGTTTATTTTAAGCCACTGGGTCCAGGGTTCGAACTGTGGTTGTCTCTGCACTTCTCATTTGTGCTAGTTATTGCTGTTACTCAGAGTTCCTGTTGGGCCCAATGGAGTCTTCATTTTAGGTCCTACCTCACTGGCTCACTGTGAACTAGTGACTGGACCCATTTAATTCTCACACGCACTAGCACTAGTACTTTCATGCCACTCGATGGTGTGATCATGGTTGTCACTTAAGGGGCATTTGCACGTAGGTGTTTTCTTTCCTTAGTGTGCCGTCTCCTGGAGTGTTTGTCAGCACTGACAGATCACTGCAGGAGCCCAGGTGTAAAGAAGGGGTGACTTCTCAAGTGGTGGGCACAGACGTAAATACACAGTGGGGAGAGGCCCAGCCCAGGTCTGCAGTCTATCCTGTGCAGGACTGCAGTCCTGTATCCACGTGGCTGAACATGGGTTCAGGTCCCTACTTAGCCTAAAAATGTCTAGGGTTGGCCTGGAAGCATGCCAGGCGTGTTACACGGACATACAGGAACCTGACAAGCTAGAGAGCCGGGGAAGGGGGGGGGGGGGGTGTAACGAGACCCTGTGGGAGGCCACTCTGCACACTTGTAAAAATAAATAATGACCTCCAGCTGGTGCCATGGAAGTCGAGGTGCTAGACTTCCCCATGGCTGATCATGGTTTAAGTCCCAGACTTGAAAATCACACCAGACATGTGCGTGCACGTTCCGAATTCTGAGGGGAGAATGGAGGAGAAGGGATGATGTGGTCATAGCCCCTGGAGGAGCGGTTACTCACTTTCAGTTCTTGGGCTGTCCAATGAGCACACGTGTGTGTAACGGCAAAATGAATGAACGAGTGGGAAACAAGGAGGGGCGAATTGCCAGCAGGTGGTTCCTTTTTCTTTTTTCTTTTTTTTTCTCTCAATTGGCCGAGAGCGGGAGAGAACACTGTCCAGTAGAGTAAGGTCGTGCCGCGGTCCCTTCTGCTTCCTTCCCATCAGGACATTGGGTATGCACTGTACGCGCCAGGTGTGTTTTTTAAGCCACTAGATCCAGGACTCAAACCACATAGTTGGCCATGTGTCATTCTAGCACCTTAGCCCCCATGCCACCTGTGTGGTGCTTGTCAAGAAACATTTACCATTGGGAACCAGCAGTTAGCATAATGGCTATGTCGCTGGACTCCCACGTAGCCGACCGCGGTTCGCGTCCCGGACCCGGTGGCTTAAAACTCACACCGGGCGCGTGTGCATGCGTGCCCAAGATCCCAAGAGGAGAATGGAGAAGGGATTGCGGCGTGACCATCCCCCCTGGGGGGTGATTTCTCGCTTTCTGTCTCTCTGTCTCTCTCTGTCTGTCTGGCGAGTGCACGCGCCCTATAGCGAAAATCTCCACAAAAAAAAAAAAAAAGAAAAAAAAGAAACATTTACCATTTAGAAAAAGAGAAGAACTTGTGGGAAGAGCCCAGGCTGATCAGTAACTGAGTTTCATGCCCTGCTTTGTGATCTAGTACTTAAAAAGGTAGTGTCTGCTCTCCTGTGTGCAATGTCTGTCCATGTCCTGTGTGTCTAAGAGCAGGTTTTGGAGGGCTTCAGACCTTGGAAGTCCAGCTTATTCATGAATTTCACCCTAAAACTTCTTTCTGGAGGTGAGTTGCTAGTGGTGAGGTAGCAGCGAAGTCATTAATTGCAGTAAGAGGGTAGTTAGCAAATGCTTACCACATGCCTGGGGCGTATGAGAATCATCTTGTCTGAGGTCACCACGAGTGCTGGCTTGTTCCTCCAGGTATGTAGTTGTGCGCTTGAATTTATTTATTTTTCACTTGAAGGACTGCTCTGTCTTTCAGTGTACCACTCAAGCCCAATGCCATTCTTTGTAGGTAAATATTTTCCTTTCCATTTCTGGAAGCTGCCAGACTGTGGTCCCCAAGTTTGGGCGTTGTCACGGTGATCTGATTTGGTATAGGCACTCGGAGCTGGGCACATCCGGGGGAGCTTGACCGTGACTCACTGTTAGGGCAGCCTGGCTAGCCGGGGCCACTGCGGATCCCAGGTCAGTGTCCGTTACTGTGCGGCTCACACGTCTCCACGAGCATCCTCCCTTCTTCTGCCTGGGGAATGGAGAGCTGCCGTCGCTGTTTTGGGGTTGTAGAAAGAGGGGCTCGGAGTGCACTCAGCGTGGAAATACCCATCCTTCTCTGAGACCACACTGGTCTCTGTTCTTGGGGCTCCTGCTTCAGAGACCTTGGGTTTTATTGTTAGAGAATGAGCTTGTGGTCTTTAGTGGCTAGAGGGGGACAGTACGTTGTAGAGGAGGGGACTGAGATTATAACCGCCTCTGGCATCTTTTTTTTTTTTTTTTTTTAAGCTTTTTGCCATAAGACACATGGACTCACCAGGGATATACAGAGAGAGACAGAGAGAGAAAGTGAGGAATCACCCACAGCAGGCATGGCCATGTGGGAGTCCAGCGCCTTAATCACTGCGCAACCTGCTGGCCCCTTCATCCATCTTCGAAGTTTCTAAAATTTTTGTTGCTGCTGTTCCCTTTTTGTTCTCTTTTTTCCATCATTATGGTTTCATGTTTGAAATTTATATATTTTTCTTTTTATTTCATTTTCTTATTATTTTTTAATTTGACCAGAGAGAGAAAGGGAAAGTGAGAAAGGGAGTCGCCAGGTCTGGGATTCGGACCACAGTCAGCTACATGGGAGCCCAGGGCCTTAACCACACCACCTGCTGGTTTCTGAAGTATATTTCGTTTTGTTACGGTTTAGTGATATTTCAGGAGGCACTAAAAGTAAACGCAGTTTTACAACATTTTTATCTGGAAGACTTTGTTTTGAATTTTCAAATTTTTGTTTGTTTGCTTTTGCCATGTAGCATGTGCACTTGCTGAAGAGAGACAGAGAGAAAGAAAGTGAGAAATCGCTCTCCGGGTTGGATCGCCGTGTTGCAGCCCCTTCTTTCTCCTTTCAGGATTTCGGGCATGCATGCACACATACCTGGCAGGAGTTTTGTTTTTGTTTTGTTCTGGAAATAACGGTTTATTTATTTCTTCCCATTTGTTGTTATTATTTTTCAATTTGACCAGACAGAGAAAGAGAAAGGGAAAACAAGAAAGTAAGCCGCTAGGCCTGGGACTTGAACCACGGTCGGCCATGTGGGAATCTAGTGACCCCAACCACCATGCCGCCTGCTGGCCCCCAACACCCAGCATGAGTTTTAAGCTGCTGGGTGTCGGACTTGAACCGAAGACAACTAAATGGGAGTCCAAAATGTAACCATTATGCTATCTGCTGGTCCCTTTTAATTCTTTTTTCTTATGTCCTGTGGCCCCAAGTTTATATAGTTTGAACTAGATTTGGAGTGTACCAGAACCTTAACTCACTGTTAATCAACTAGGTTTCTGTTTTTACCAGAGGACTCTTTGGGTGTTAGATAGTCCAGTAACGTTTGGCTTACTCATCTCTCCTGACTGGTTTGATCTTACATTGGGAGGTACTGCTCACAGGATGAGTTTAGTTGATTGGCTTTCCGTTTTCGAATATAAGAAATAATATTATTTATTGCAGGATATGATTCTCATTTCTCAAAATTCATACGTCACAAGTAAAAGTTAGTTATCGAGGTCATACATAATATTTAAATATATAAAGTCATGGTTGTTATTAAAATGGTAGGGAACTGAATTTACAGACAGGACTGAGAAGCAGAGTGAAGAACTTTCTATTTATTACCAACTAGACTGCAGTAAATGACTTAGAGGATTTTTTTTCCCTCCAGGGTGTGTGCACACCTGGAAAGAGACAGGTACAGAGAGAGAGGGAGAAGGGAGAAAGCACCTCCCCCACCCCCATGGAGCAGGATGACTATGCCACAGTCCCTTTTTCTCTGGTTCTCTTTTGGGATTTTGGGCATACATGCACACATGCTCACACGTTCACTCCTGCATGTTTTCCAAGTGCCTGGGTCCAGGACTTTTTTTTTTTTTTTTTTTTTTTTTTTTATAAGGTTTTTGCCATAGTTTGTGGGAGCTCACCTGAGAGTAGAAAGACAGGGACAATGAGAGGGAATACGAGAAATCAACCCCCTAGCGGGAGATGGCCACACCATGATCCATTGTCTTCCATTTTTCTGGGATTTGGGGCATGCACACACACGTGCCTGGCATGTTTCTCAAGCTGCTGGGTCTGGGACTCAAACCACCATCAGCCATGTGGGAGTCCAGCACCATAACTACTATGCCATCTGCTAGTCCCAACCCTTCTTCTTTCTTTTCTTTTCTTTTTTTTTTTTTTTTTTTTTTTTTTTGCTATAGGGCTCGTGTGCTCGCCAGACAGACAGAAAGTGAGAAATCACCCCCCGGGGGGATGACCACGCCGCAATCCCTTCTCCTCCAGTCTCCTCTCGGGATCTTGGGCATGCACGCACATGCGCCTGGCGCAAGTTCAAGCCACCGTGTCCGGGACTCGAACCGCGGTCGACTACGTGGGAGTCCAGCGACATAGCCATTATGCTAACTGCTGGTCCCCCCTTCTCCTTTCTTTTAATCTTAATAGTTACCTTGGAGTTTTTCTAAATCTAGTCATGGAACCTTACCTTAGCCTTTCTTTCCCTTATGGCTGCATTATATTTCACCATAAGAAGGTATTAAATTAGAGTTTGGTGATCTAGTTAACCTTTTTCTTTTTAAAAAAATAAATTCCGTAGGGACCAGCAGATGGTGTAATGGTTACATTGCTGAACTCCCAACGTAGTTGACCACGATTCGAGTCCTGGACCTGGAGACTTAAATCTCATGGCAGGCGCATGTGCATGCGTGCTCAAAATCCTGAGAAGAGAGTGGAGGGGAAGGGACTGCAGCGTGGCCATCCTCCCTGGGGAGCGATTTCTCATTTTCTTTCTCTCTGTCTCTCTGGTGAGCGAACATGCCCTATAGCGAAAACCTCTCAAATAAATAAATTTCATAATCTTATCTGAGGATAGTTGTTGGAGTAAGTGTTCACAGCCTTGGAGGAAAGTTAAATTAATAGCCTACTCAGAAAGAAAGTAAAGTTTTACATTATGACCTAATTTCTCTGGTAATAAGTTTATTAAAGTGAAGGAATCTATCCTTGGCATTATTCACTGCTCAGTTGGAGGTGAAGAATAGATGTTAAGGAGACACATTTTGCGTGTAAGACATTGTGGAGTTTAGAGGAGGGGGGATTTGTTAGTTCCCAGCTGGGCATCTCTCTGCCTCCCAGTTTATTTATTATGTAAGTTTATTACATATTCAGGAAGCCCCTAGCTTTATTAATGTTATTTTATCTTTAGGCACTTGACCAGTAGGCCCTGGAACAAATGACTAGCTTTGGAAGCTTAAAGATGGTTCTCTTGAGTAATGACCCATATAGGTAGTTAAGTGCAGTTCCCTGATTGATCACTAGAAAACAGCTGAAATAATAGAAGATATGACCACAGATAGATCCTAGGAGAAAGGCCCTGGAAGACTGTCATAGAGAGGGCTGAGTAGAGAGTAAACCAGGAGGGTGGGCGATTGCCGTGATCGCCGCCGTCCTGTGATCTGAGAGGAAAGGTTGTGGCATTTGGGGTTAATCAATTTTTTTGTGGCACAGTTGAAGAACTGAGAGGAGCTTTAAAACAAATTGTAAAGACCAGCAGTTGGCATAATGGCTCTGTCACTGGACTCCCATGTAGTCAACCGCGGTTTGCGTCCTGGACCCAGTGGCTTAAACTCACGCCAGGCGCGTGTGCATGCATGCCCAAGATCCCGGGAGGAGAAGGGATTGCGGCGTGGCCATCCCCCCTGGGAGGTGATTTCTTGCTTTCTGTCTGTCTGTCTCTTTCTGTCTTTCTGGCGCGCACACACGCCCTATAGCAAAAACCTCCCCAAAAAAACAAATAACAAATAAACTGGAATTTTATGGGAGATGTTTTTCAGGTTAAACAGTATATTATATATTAACTTTTTTTTTCTAAGAGAGATTTTTACTATCGGGCACATGCACTCTCTAGAGACACAGAGAGAGACAGAAAGTGAGAAATCACCCCCGAGGGGGACGGCCACAAAATTCCTCTTCTCCAGTCTCCTCTCAGGATCTTGGGCACACACGCACATGTGCCCAGTATGAATTTTAAGCTGATGGGTCCAGTACTCGAACTGTGGTCGACTACAAGGGAATCCAGCAATGTAATCATTATACCATCTGCTGGCCCTACATAGTACTTAACTTTAAATTGGTAATTTAAGAGAATTAACCTAGGGGCCAGTTGGTGGCATGAAGGTTAAGGTGCTGGACTCCTAATATGGCCAACTGCAGTTCAAGTCCTGGACCTGGCGCCTGAAAATTATGCCAGGTGTGTGTGCGTGCATGCCCAGAATCCTAGGCAGAAGCGATTGTGGTGTGGCCATCCTCATTGGGGATGATTTCTCTCCTTACCTCACCCTGTATCTTTTTGTTTCTGGTGAGCTCACATGTCCTGTACCAAAGAAACTTAACAACAACAACAAAAAAGGCAGGGGCAAGAGAGAGAGGATAGACCTGTGAGGGTTGACTACAACCTTGAAAATACCATTTCCAGACAGGATGATTTCAGTAATAGTCAAAAGGGAGACAATAAAATTGGCAGGAAATTGGGGCCTGAGCGCACAGTAGATGAAATGCCGCTCGCTCGCCCAGCACTCCGAGGGTCCCTGGAGGGCCTTTCTGCTGCTTTCTTGCTGGCAAAGAGGAACAGGAAGTACATGGTTCTAACCTTGTGCATTTGTATTTATCTCCTGGGTTTTCGGCCACAGACCTATTGAAGATTAAGAGCATAAGATTGTGGTTAGTGGCTAGCTCCTTTAGAACTAAAAGGAAATTTAAATTTTTGAGATTTTTATTTTAAATAAGAATAAAAAGAAATACAATATGCTTTATTTATTTCCTTAGTTACTTTTTAGTTTTGCCCAGAAAGGGGAGTGGGAGGGTAAGAAGAGAACCCTAGCAGGGGTAGTCAAATTCTAATCCCTTCTTCATTCTCCCCTTGGGATTTTGGACTTGTACACACACACAGCACGGCTTTTCAAGCTGTCGGGTCTGGAACTCGACCCTCACCGTTGGCCATGTAGGCTCTAGCTGCCTTAGCCACCATACCACCAGCTCGCCCTCCGATATATTAGGTCATGGGGAAAGTCATGATGTATTTTTCTGTTTTTCTATGCAAAAATGCATCTTGACTTTCCCAACGACCCAGTACTTTAAAAAAAGGAAAAGAGTACTATATACTTTTGTGAAGTTTAAGAAAATAGAAAAGAGTAATTGACTTTTTCAGGTTTTTTTTTTTTTTTTTTTTTTTTTTTTTTTTTTCAAATACAATTTTCTTTTTTAACTCAGGGGAGCTATGCATATCTGAAAATGAAAGGCGGCTTGTTTCTAAAGAGGCTTGGAGCAAACTGCAGCAGTACTTTCCAAAGGCTCCTGAGTTTCCAAGTTACAAAGAATGCTGTTCACAGTGCAAGGTACCAACACGCTACTGACACGTGTGGAAGTGGCGTGCTACCTCCCCGGGTTGACCTCCCAGGGGGGATTATTCACGTTGTACTTCGAATGGGGGCGTAGGGAGGAGGCAGGTCATGTGCTGTCAGCAGGAGACAGTTGATTGCCTCATTCTCTTTTCAGATTTTAGAAAGAGAAGGGGAAGAAAATGAAGCCTTACATAAGATGATTGCAAATGAGCAAAAGACTTCTCTTCCGAATTTGTTCCAGGATAAAAACAGACCATGTCTCAGTAACTGGCCGGAGGTATAACTGTTCCCACGGACAAGAAGATTCCTCTCACCTTTTAAGGCCCTCCCCGTATTCCTGACGAACTGTTTCAAAGCGACCCAGAACTTCTCTTATTCTTGTTTGCTTAGTTATCTAATCAGGGTGCTTACTCCAGCCTCCGATTTCTTGATAGAGGGCTGTATTTCCATTTTATTCATAAAACTTGAACAAGGAAACCCCAGTGTAACTGTCATGTAGAATCTGTGTTATGAACTCAGTAAACTAATGGATACTTCTTTGTGATTTTATATTCCAGGATACCAATGTCCTCTATATTGTGTCGCAGTTCTTTGTAGAAGAATGGCGGAAGTTCGTTAGGTAGAAACCCACAGTTTTCTGTTTTCCTTTTTTCGGTTGACTGTAATACTTTAAAGAATTCATGGATTCTGTTTGTGGTAACTTTCAATGCTTGCTTTTGCTAGCATATACTGAGATCTCCCTTGTCTAGTGAGTTAAAAGAATAATCCTAAAAAATACATTTATTTACTAACATCCCTTTAAATATATCTCTAGTTTTTACATAACTATCTGAAAAATCTTCTGTTTTGTTATGTGCTAATGAGGCGTGCTTCTCTTCCTCTCTCCGTCGAGTAGAAAGCCCACGAGATGCAGCCCCGTGTCGTCAGTGGGAAACAGTGCCCTTCTGTGTCCCCACGGGGGGCTCATGTTTACCTTTGCTTCTATGACCAAAGAAGATTCTAAGCTGTGAGTTTCTTCTCTTCATGTGATATTTTTTGTTTATTCCTAATGATTAATAGACTATGCGTAGGAAATTTCTCATCTGACATAGTCTGTTCTGCGAATCTGGTCCTTTTCTGAAGGTTTTTGCCATAGGGGCACGTGCGCTCACCAGAGAGCTGTCATTCATGGGAGATCAGTCAGTATAGTTTTTTCTTCCAGGTTCTTCCCAAACACAAACGTGCATTTTCACGTGTTCTCTGTCCCTGTCTCTCATTATTATCGTAAATGCCAAATATCCAAGAAAGTTTGTGTAGTGATAAACCAAGCCAAGCCAGCAGTGCTGCTGGCCAGCTGGGAAATCACGTGTAATTGAGGGCCTCGCAGCACTCTTTCTTCCTTTCAGTCCTCCTTTTCTTGCTCCTTGCCTTCCTCTTGCAGTAACCACTGTCGTGTACCTGAAGGTTATCGGTATCCTTTAAAACATTTATAAGTTCTCGCATAGTTAAAAATTTTATATAAGCGACATACCGTGTTTATCCTTCTGCAACGAACTGTACTCCATTTTCGTTTTCGAGATTTAGATTGGTTCACGGCACTCCAATCTGAATAAGGTAGTTTCAGTGCTGTTGGAACATTGCCTTGAGACCTACTTGTGGTCGACAAGGAACGTCTCCTCTCGAATCCCCAAACCTTGGACTTGGGTGTTGGTTTTGGTTCCGTCATCCTAGTGTCCCTGTGTCTTAAGGCATGTTGTGTTTTCTTGCACAGTATAGCTCTCGTATGGCCCAGTGAGTGGCAGATGATACAAAAGCTCTTTGTTGTGGATCACGTGATCAAAATCACAAGAACCGAAGTTGGCGATGTGAACCCTTTGGAAACACAGTATATTTCAGAACCTAGTAAGTTTTCATTTGCTTTATATTTCTGTAGTAAAAAATTGACTTTCAAGGGGTTAGGAAAGAGTATGTCAAAATTATATTCTCAGGGTCGAAAGGTGGCTTGGTGGTCAAGGCAGTAAACTCCCACATGGCTGACCACAGTTCAAGTCTTGACCAGATGGCTTGCTTTCTCACTTTCCCTGTCCCTCTGTCTCTGTCTCTCTCTAGTCAGATTTTTTTTTTTTTTTTTTGGAGAGGTTTTTCGCTATAGGGCGCGTGCGCTCGCCAGACAGACAGAGAGAGACATAGAGACAGAAAGCGAGAAATCACCCCCCAGGGGGGATGGTCACGCCGCAATCCCTTCTCCTCCATTCTCCTCTCGGGATCTTGGGCACGCACGCACACGCGCCCGGCGTGAGTTGTAAGCCACCGGGTCCGAGACGCGAACCGCGGTCGACTACGTGGGAGTCCAGCGACATAGCCATTACGCTAACTGCTGGTTCCCTCTAGTCAGATTTTTTAAAAATAATAAAATAGATCTTAAAAAACATACATTGTGTTCTCTGTTTAAAATTAAAATTCATGTGGAGATCTGGGCTCTTCAAGCAGAACTATCATATAATCTTCCCATTACTTGTAGGTTTATGTGTGTAAAATAAGTGGATTTCCTTATCGTCATCTTCATTCAACAGAATACAAAGAAATTATCACTAGTATTTTGAAGAATGTTCACTAGTAGCTTTGATTTATGTTTTCATATCTTTGATTCTTCGACAGAAATTCTTCAGCCACTTCTGTTTTCCTTTTCTTAGAACTCTGTCCAGAATGCAGAGAAGGTTTGTTGTGTCAGCAGCAGAGGGACCTGCGTGAATATACTCAAGCCACCATCTATGTTCATAAAGTTGTGGATAATAAAAAGGTACTTGTCCCTCTTGTGGCCATGACTAGTCATGTTCAAAAATTCATTTTTACTGAGGACAGCCTCAGGCCAGTTTTGTTTCCTCAGAGCTGTTTGGCGAAAGAATCGAAATTAGATAGGAATTGAAAATGCATAGTTATGTGATTGTCTGTGGATTTAGTCTGTTATTATTTGATTCATAGGTATTTACTGAATATCAGCTGTGTGCCAGGAAGGGTCTTAGACCTGGGGGTATAGTGATGGTAAAACCAACAAGGTACCTTGCTTTCAAGATTGTGTGTATTTAGCGAGAAAGATCAAGAGTAACCTCATAGGGACCAGCAGTTAGCATAATGGCTATGTCACTGAACTCCCATGTAGTCGACTGCGGTTTAAGTCCTGGACCCGGTGACTTAAACTCACGTGGGGCACATGTACGTGTGTGTCCAAGATCCCAAGAGGAGAATGGAAAAGAAGGGATTGCGATGTGGCCATCCCCCCTGGGGCGGGTGATTTCTCGCTTTCTGTCTCTCTCTGTCTCTGGCGAAAGCACGTGCCCTTTAGCCAAAAAAAAAAACCTCTTCATAAAAAAAATAAAAAAGAATAACCTCATAAATTCATAAGGTGATTTTATACAGACAGGGTGTATAGTTTTTTCCCCCTCAAGAACGATGTTTTGAAGGAAATTATCAGAGTGAATAGGAGACTGATAGAAGGGGAGCCTACAGTGTTAGTCAGAGAGCAGAAAGAGAGGCAGTTTGCAGGAGTAGTCTTCTTCGTGCACCCTGTCACAGAGCCCACTGGGAGAGAGTACTCCAGGCAGAGGAACAGACCACAGGGATAAGCCTGCTGTGCTCAAGCAGTCGAAGCTCCTCACAGGTCTGGAACAGAGCCGTGCAGTAGAATGTTCTGAGTGCCGGTGGGGCACCGTTCTCTGTGCTGTTGTTGCAGGATGGCTTCCGTGATGTCCGGGTTCTTGGTGTTTTGGACAAAGAATTAAACGAAATATGTCTGTAGTGAAAGGATAGTTTATTAACTAAAAGTGAAAGAACACTCCCAAGAGGTAGGAGTGGCCTGAGTGTACGTGAGAGACAGAAGACAGAGAGAGAGAGAGAGAGAGAGAAGAGAAGAGAAGAGAAGAGAAGAGAAGAGAAGAGAAGAGAAGAGAAGAGCCGAGCCGAGCCGAGCCTCAGGGGCCCTGGCAGTTACATTCTGCAATGTTTATGATTTTTTAATCTATGTAGTGTCTCTTGATCATAGGCTGGGCCTACTGATTGTTCTCATCTCATTGGCTCTGTCCAATCTGGCCCGGCTCACTGGTTCATCTCATTGGCTCTGTCTAATGTGGCTGGGCCCACTGGTTCATCTCATTGGCTCTATCTAACGTGGCTGGGCCCACTGGTTCATCTCATTGGCTCTGTCTAATATGGCGGGCCCACTGGTTCATCTCATTGGCTATAGCAAATGTGGCTTGATCGGTTAGATATGCCCACTGGTAGTCTCTGACTTGCATTACCTTGGGCGGGCAATTTTCTGCCCTGATAGATTTTTCTTTCTAGCCACATGGGTGGACATGCCAGCCCCCGATCCATTTTCTAGCTTTCTCCTGTCTCTCTGTGCTCTATAGTAGCCACTAAACTTGTGGGTCTGTGGAGCACTTGAAATGTGGCCAATGTGACCAAGGAGCTGAATTTTTCATGTGAGTTCCTTTAAAGTCCGATAGCTACATGGCCAGTGGCTCCGTAGTGGCCAGGCTGATCCAGAGTGGAGATTTTTCCAGAGAGGGCTAGCGATACAGGGTGAATGACCAAGTTCTATCAGTTTTTGTACATTATACCAAGGATTTGGATTTTATTGTAAGTCCAAACTAAACGTAACCCACTGGAGAGTTTCAAGCAAGGTCGTGGTCTGACCCAAGTTACGGTTTAAAAAGTTCATGTTAGCCATTGTGTTTGGAATTGCTGAGTGTGTTACAGGAATGCAAGGCCAGTTCAGAGCCTCCTACATTGATCTGCAAGGGTGGGTAAAATATCTTGGCTGTGTCTGGAAGCAGGGGTGTTAACACTTGGTATGGATCAGGTCAGAGCATTTCTACTATATAAGGGATGGCTTGTGGGTAGATCCTGACTCAGATCTCTGGATATCTTATCAATTTAATTCCATCATTCTGAGGATTAAAGACAAAGTAGAATACATTTTATTTCATGCTAGTTGCCACATCATTTTAGAAGGCTAACTTCTAAGTTCTGTTCTAGAGGTCTATGGTTTTGCTTCACAAATTAAGGCCTTTATTCCTGATATACTGAGTAAGTAAGGATAATGAGTATAAATGTCATAATTTTCCTCCTAGAATTAAGAAAGACCATCTTCCGTACCCTATAGTACATACATATTTTGGTCTCTAATATAAAATAGCGTTCATTGTCACTGGTTTCACTATTTATTTTGAATTTAATGCAGGATTTCATAGTGTTCTGCAAAGGAACACTTCCACTATTGTTCATGTTTTCAGTTCTCAAAGAGCCTGTGACTCCTTCCGCTTGAACAGTTTGAGAACTTGAAAAGGCTTGACAGTCAGTATCCTCAGGAAGGTGAAACAGTTAATCAGACATCTACAGAGTAACGTCATTATCGAGCCTGCTAGTACTAACTGCCCTGAGGAGGCCTCTTAGATTCATGGTAAACACATTGCATAGGAGCAGAAGTCTACGATAGAAAACTAACAAGTTAAAAGAGCAAGAAAGCTCAGAAGGCTTCCTTCTTGATTCATTCCATGATGAAGGTGACCTTCCTCTTGATAAAGGTTGCCAGCCAGAACCCCCATACCCCTCAGGAGCTCGTCCTCTTCGGTCTGGCCTACTTTTCTCTCTGTTGTCCCACATTCAGGTGATGAAGGACTCTGCTCCAGAGCTGAACGTGAGTAGTTCCGAAACGGAGGAGGACAAGGAAGAAGCCAAACCAGATGGGGAAAAGGACCCAGATTTTAATCAGGTACATGCTGAAGCTGTTTCTCGTTGTCATGTTTCGCACCGTTCTCAAAGAGCAGCCACTCAAAACTCTCAGGCTTCTGTCTGAACCACGCATGGACACTTTAGTTTGGCAGCATTTGCAAGTGGTCCTGATTTCTTGGGAAAGCCTGTAGACCACATTATTCTAAAATTAATATATTCCTTCTTTTTCAGGTTTTGCCATAGGGCACATGCTCTCTGGCACAAACACCTGGCATGATTTTCAAACCGCCATATCTGGGACTTGAACCATGATCAGCCATGTGGGAGTCCAGCGCCTTCACTACTATGCCACCTGCTGGCCCCAAGAATTAATGTATTTCTTGCTTTTGAGTCACAAAGGCTGATATATAATGTAACAATTAAGTTATAACTGGAAAAGAAGACGTTTAAGAAGACCCATGTCTTGGTTTGTTCTTTAATCATGGAATCTAAGTATAAAAATTTATTTAACTTAGGATTCTCTCGTTACAAACAAAATGAACAATATCCTTAATGGTATATGTAAAGTGATTTTTGCATCACTAATTAATGTGGTCATTAAATGATCAGATCAGCTGATGCATTAGTCTTTCATTTTTCTTTTTAACTTACTTCATACTCTTCTATTAAGATGGACAGAAAGTAAGGCCAGCCTGTGGCCTGGTGGGTAAGGTGGCTAGGTCCCAGGTGTCCAATTGTGCAGTCCCAGACCTGGAGGCTTGTAAAACATGCTGAGCACATGTGTGTGCATGCCAAAAGGAGAGATGGAGGAGAAGGGATTGCAGTGTGATCATTCCCCATGGGAGATGCTTTCTCACTTTCCCTCTCTGTTTTTCTCTAGCAAGTGCATGCACCCTCTAACAAAGTTAAAAAAAAAAAAAAAAAAAAAAAAAAAGTAAAGAAAACACAGGGAATAAAGTGGGAACCTGTCTGGCTGATTCATAGCATAGATAACAGCTTTGTCAAAAAGGTCATACTGGGGCCAGCAGATAGCATGGCACTTAAGGCAGCTGGATTCCACATTGCCGACTGTGCAGTTCGAGTCCCTGACCCAGTGACTTGAAAATTACACTGGGTGAGGGGGCTGGAGAGCTGGACTCTACCGTGGCTGACCGCAGTTCAAGTCCCAGACCTGGCGGCTTGCTTTCTTACTTTCTCTCTCTCTCTCACCCACACTCTCACTCTCTCTGTCCCTCTCTGGTCAAATTAAAAATAAATAAAGTTGGGGCTAGTAAGGAGCATGGTGGTTAAGGATGTTGGACTCCACATGGCTGACCGTGGTTACATGGCTGACCGTGGTTTGAGTCCCAAACCTGGTGGCTTGCTTGCTTTCTTTCCCTCTTCTTTCTTCTTTTTTCTTTCTGGTCAAATTGAAAATGATAATGATAAATAAAGTTAATAAAATAATTTAAAAATACATACATAAATAAAGTTAAAGTAATTTTTTAAAAAAGCAAAGAAAGAAAATCAGACTAAGTGAATATGTGTGGAGAGTGGCCAATCTGAACAAACATCTAGATGCATGCAGAAGAGTGCGTCTGTGGGCTTCATCTGCATGGCTATAAAAGCATTTGCATAAGAAACACTGCCTGTTGTTGATACCTCAGAGCAGTATCACACTGATGGAAGCCACACGTGTTTATCAGATTTCACCCCCAGAAAGATCAGAGAAATCACATGACGATTTACATCCCAAAGCAACTGACTTTGCATTCCATTTCCTCTTCCCCCATTTTCTGCCCTTTGTAAGAATAAACTGGAGGCTGGTTAGATCCTCACTTTGTTTTACTTGTTTGTCTTTGTGTGTTTCTTTTTATGTTTATTTCTAATCCACTCAGAAAAGTGAGTTCTGCCTAGCGGGATCCGGCAAGTATGTGTGTGTACTTGCCCAAAATCCCAAGAAAAGAATGGAAAAGAGGGGATTGTGGCATGATGGGAGCAGGGGTTGCTTTCTCGCCAACACTCTCTGTTTCTCTCTCTTTTTCTTTCTCTCTGGCAAGCGGATGAACCCTGTTGCAATAAACCAATAAACAAAACACAAAAAGCCATATTATATTCTAGGATTTTCCATAGACACTTTAAATTCATGGAATTTCTACTGTATTTTGAGTTTCATTTTTAGCAGATGACATTTGTTTTCTTTCTTTACTGCTAAAATAGTGTGGTCTAGTTGAATTGTGATTAGCACTTTATTCTCCTTAAAGGAAATGACGTGCTGTAATAGCCATCTGCTCTATCTGTTACGGAGCACAGATATCTGGGATTCTTGTTCTGTCTGTGTACACTGATACTGTTATTCATAAGTCTGAAAAGACCTCTTAACTTGAATCATAGTTTCTCTGAGGTAAATGTAGTACTTCCAGTTTCCCAACTGGTGTAATGGAACATGTTAGCATTTGCTTGCCCTGGCTTGTTGGATCTCAAAAGATGGTAACTTTGAAACACCCGTGAAGGAACAAAAGCCATGCCATCTTTTTTTATATTTCAGTTTTTTGTGGGGGAGAGATTTTTGCTATAGGGTGCTTGTGCTTGCCGGAGAGACAGAGAGAAATTACCCTCCATGGGGGATGGCCACACTGCAGTCCCTTCTCCATTCTCCTCTTGGTTTTTCGGTCATGCACGCACATGCACCCTGTGTTTAAGACACCGGGGTCCAGGACTTGAGCCATGGTCGACTACATGGGAGTGCAACGGCATAACCATTATACCATCTGCTGGTCTCAATAGTACGTCGTCCCTTGATAGAACTTTGGAGACGACACTTAGCTACCCTCATACTCGTTATCAGTGCTTTGTTTTCATGTCTCCATCTCCTCATACAATCCATCTTCCAAGACAACAATCTAGATCACTGCTTTTTTAATTAATATATTTTTTTCTTTTTTGGAAAGGTTTTTGCTATAGGGCGTGTGCGCTTGCCAGAAAGACAGAGAGAGACAGAGAGACAGAAAGTGAGAAATCACCCCCCGGGGGGGCATGGCCACGCCACAATCCCTTCTCCTCCATTCTCCTCTCAGGATCTTGGGCATGCATGCACACGCGCCCGGCATGAGTTTAAGCCACTGGGTCCGGGACTCGATCCTCAGGCGACTACATGGGAGCCCAGTGACATAGCCATTACGCCATCTGCTGGTTCCAACAATAGTATGTCTCTTGCTAGAAGTTTGGAGACAAAACTTTCTACTCTCATACTCATTATCAGTGCTTTGCTTTCATGTCTCCATCTCCTCATACAGTCCATTTTCCAAGACAATAAACTAGATTATTGCTTTTTAAATTAATGCATTAGAACCGTATATACAAGGGAACTTTAGAAAGTTCATGAAAAAAATGGGAGTAAAGCACAAGTTTATAGTGTTGCAAAATACAACTTGTGCTTTTAGTTAATTATTTTCTATGAACTTCTGAAGACCTCTCAGAGAGAGAAAGTATGTGAGAGAGAGAATGTGTGTGTGTGTGTGTGTGTGTGTGTGTGTGTGTGTGTGTGTGTGAGGGTTATGGGTGTGTATATGCATCCTGATCCTGGACTCTGTTCCCTTTCATCTCCTTGGTTGGCAGTACCATATTGTTTTATGGTTACTTGGTAGTATGATTTAACAGTCAGTGAGGAATCTCATCTTTTTTCCAAACCTTAAGTTTTTGTTATGTCAAGGACTGCTTTTCAGAAACCTAAGATTCGTTTGGGAAAACTACATTTTCAAGTGATTTAGATTTTGGAAGGCTGGCTTTTTTGGATGTTTAGTTTCATTTATTGTGGTTGTCACCACAGCAGTTTTGTTAGAGTGGATGTGGAGTTGCTGTCCTCAGTTGTGTGATGGCAACAGAGTTCATATTTATAAATATGGTGGAGAATGTTGGGGAACGTGGCCTTTTACACTATAATTATTTTTTATACTTTATAATTTTCTTCTGTCTTCCTTCTCCTTGTTTGGATGTTGGATTGCTCTAAAACCTTTTAAATATTTTTGGCTTGCAAGAAAATCTCAAGTCTAATCTTTCTTTTTTAAAAAAGAGTAGATATTCCTGAAGAATGCCAGGCTGTTTCAGAATGCCTCCCTTCTCATGAACCCTTTCTTTGTCACACGTCACAGTAGCTCAGTACATAGCTAGCTTCTGTCCTTGCTGTTTTAAATCCCTGTAATAAAAAACTATGCATTTCTGCTGTCCGTAATGGAGAAGAACAAATCCTTTTTCCTCTTTTCTCTAAGCTAGATCAGCCTAGTCCCTTTGGCTTTATCTAAAATTTAGATTAATAATACACTGAGCACTGGGTATCACTTAGGTGATTGGAAACCTTCTAAAACCAGTGGGCTGGTTTTCGTCAGTATAGTTGGATTTAAATTCTGTGGATTTACAAAATAATAATAATTCCAGGAAAAGCCTTTAGACCTGTTTAACATCAGAGTTATTACAAAATAGATCTTGCTTGATGCTCAGGACTTTGTTTTTGGCTCTGCTCTGTATTTCTAAAGCAACGGGCTGTAGAGATTTTTCTTTATATTACTAATTGTGGAATTTAGATTTAATTTGATTTTCCTTTCTACATTCAAGATTGAGAAAAATGCCTCATCGCTTTGATTTTCTTTTTAAATTTGGTTTTGAAACCTCATGTTCGCTTAACTCAGTAATCTTGGAATCCCCAGTGTGTCTGTGGACTCAGTGCTGTGCCCCTGACACCTGTGCTTCGCCAGTCTGGAGAGCTCCCCGGGCACTGCCTGTGCGGATCTGTCCATAGTGACCCCTAAGGCCGCTCTGCTTGTGCACAGCCAGCACTTGGTGACAGCTATGGCAACCGGTGCCGGGGCCTCAGGGTTACCGCATCCAGATTTAATTAAACCAGAGGAGAGGTTTTTAAAAATATCCTGCTTCTTTTATTCTCCAGCCTGGTTAGCAGAGTGATCTTGACTATTGGTTAACCTCTTAATGAGGCATTTATAGATATAGTGGAAGGGCACTTGGCCCTTATTTTTTTCAAGTACAGTGTGTATTATGCACATAAATGTGTGTACTTTTTTGCTGAACCTTTTACATTATTGCCATCAGGACATTTCATCTCAGTATGTTTAACCTGGAATATTCTAGATATAAAGACAGTGTCCTATATAATGTATGCATAAATAGGAGGACCACTTTTTTCCCCTCCTTTTCTTAGTTTGCTATAGGACTCCTGAGTGTGTGAGAGAGAGACATCGAAGTCACCCCCTGGGGGATGTCCGTGCAGCAGTCCTTTCCCCTCCATTCTCCTCTTGAGATTTTGGACATGCATGCACATGTGGCCAGCATGATTTTGAAGCCTTCAGGTCTGGGACTCAAATCATGCAATCAACCACATGGGGATCCAGCCCCTTTAACCTCCATTCCACCTGCTGGCCCTAAAAGTTTCTCAGTAGTTTTTTGGGGGGAGGGATTTTTGCTATAGGGCACAGGTGCTTGCCAGAGAGACTGAGGTAGACAGAGAGACAGAAAATAAGAAATCACTCCCCAGGGAGTGGCCACACCACAATCCCTCCTCTCCATTTTACTCTTGGGATTTTGGGCATGCGCGTATCCGCACCTGGCTTGTTTCAAGCCTCTGGGCCTGGGACTTGAACTGTAGTCAGCCATGTGGGAGTCCAGCAACGTAACCTTTATGCCAACTACTGGTCCCAATTTAACATTCTTTACAAAAATATTTCATAGGTGAAGGTCTTTATCTTATTTTTGGCTAAAACTAAGTTTAATTTTTGATTGACGGGCCAGTCCATGACATGGTGGTTGAGGTGACTGGCTCCCACATGCCCAACTATATGGTTCAAGTCCCTGAATGGAAGCTTGAGAAACACTCCAGGTTCCTGCCCGTGTGTGCCCAAAATCCTGAGGGGAAAGAGATTCGAGAAGGGATTGCAGTATGGCCACCCCATGGAGGGTGCTTTCTCACTTTTACCTCACACTGTCCCTCTCCCTGCAAGTGTATGTGTCCTCTGGCAAAATTAAAAAAAAAAAATCCTTGTTGGGGTCAGCTGGTGGTGTGGTGGTTAAGTTGCTAGATCCTCCATGGCCAACTCCATAGTTCGAGCCCTGGACCTGGCAGCTTGAAAAACATACCGGGTATGTGTGCGTGAGTACCCAAAATCCTGATAGAGTGGAAAAATGGTGTTATCATGCCCCATTGGGGAATATTTTCTATTTGTCGATTTCTCTCTGGCTAGTGCACTTAACCTCTAGCAATTAAATAATAAAAAGAGGGATCAGCAGTTGGCATAATGGCTATATTGCTGGACTCCCACGTACTCAACCATGATTCGAGTCCTGGACCCGGTGACTTAAACTCACGCCAGGCGAATGTGTGTGCGTGCCCGAGATCCCGAGAGGAGAATGGAGGAGAAGGGATTGCTGTGTGGCCATCCCCCCTGGGGGGGGGGGGGTGATTTCTCTCTTTCTGTCTCTCTCTGTCTTCTGGCAAGTACATGTGCCCTATAGCAGAAACCTCTCAAAAAAAAGAAATAATAAAAAGAGCTATAATAAAATTAAATACTTAGTCCAGGGCCAGCAGGTGGCATGGTGGTAAAGGCACTGCATCCTACATGGCTGACTGCACATTTCCAGTCCTTACCTGGCGGCTTGAAAATCACACCAGGTGTGTGTGCATGTGTGTCCAAAATCCTGAGAGCAGACTAGAGGAAGAGATTGTGTTGTGGACATCCCTCTGGGAGCGATTTCTCATTTTCCCTCTTTCTGTCTCTCTCCGGCAAGCATACTCACCCTATGGCAAAAATCTAAAACCAAGTAGACAAAATATCCTTGATGAAGGTAATATCTTTTATTTTAACATTCTCAATAATCTATACTTAGTTTCCATTCCATTACATTCTTCTAAAGTAAAAGTTGAAAACAAATTGTAGTTCAATTTGTGGATTAAATTTAGTAATCTTGAAGTTTTTTAGATTTATCTTATTTCTGATTTTAAGTAAAATTTATTTTGTTTTTAAATAGCACTTGGGGGGCCAGTGGTTGGCATGGTGGTTAAGGCATTGGACTTCCACCTGTCCGACTGTGGTTCGAGTCTTGGACCTGGCGGCTTACAAATCACGTCACGTGTGATCACATGTGTGCACGTGCCCAAAATCCTGAGAAGAGAATGAAGGAGAAGATATTTTGGCATGGCCATCCTCCCCAGACTTCTCACTTTCCTTCTCTCTGCCTGTCTCTGACAAGCACATGCCCCCTATATAGCAAAAACCTAATAAATAAATAAATAACTCTTAGAACAAACATTTAAACTGGTTACACACAGTTAGAGTTGTATATTGCTCATGCTTTTCTCTCTCCAGCTGCATGTTCGTCTGTTTAAAAAGTGCACTGCGTTTCTGTTCATTGTTTGCATTGGATTTCCAATGGTTGAGCAACAGTGAGTGAGCTGCTTCTGTTGGCCTGAAGAACTTTTTGAGCAAGGGGTACATTGTGGGTAATTCCAGTCTTTTTGTTTGTTTGTTTCAAATCTCTGTTACAGAGCAATGGAGGAACAAAGCGGCAAAAGATATCCCATCAAAATTATATAGCTTATCAAAAGCAGGTTATTCGGCGGAGTATGCGACATAGGAAAGTTCGTGGTGAGAAAGCACTTCTCGTTTCTGCTAATCAAACATTAAAAGAATTGAAAATTCAGGTGAGGAAAATAAATGATTTTTCAAGGCTGCTCTAGACATAAGATGGCCTTTCTGGTTCTTGCTTTCCGCCTATTTTTCTATAGAGATGTATCTGTGCTTTCTTTTGGCTTGTATCACATACTTGCTCCCCTATTAAGCCACTGAGAGATGGCCTTTTTTATTTCTAAATAATACCTGCAGGGCCCCCAAATTAAAATAACTCTTTCTTTAAAAAGGCTTAAGGTTTTCAAAATAGCCAACCGTCTTTCTGTGAAGATGAAAGTGAGTTTTAGATCCGGAGAATTGGAGCAAGCACTGAGTAGCTTCCCAATAATGAGAAACATTGAGAACCATTTAATTTGTCACATATTGAGGTTGTTCTAGCATAATTGTTCTCTCACTTTACTGTGCTGTGTATTTTTCTTCGACCACTTAATAGGTATTTAAGCTTGTTAGCAGGGTCTGCTCTGAAATCTAAGGAGAGAGGAAAGGCAGCCACTTGATTGCTTATTCACTAGGATGAGTCAGAAAGTCTTTTGTCACAGTATTTTTGGAGGCAGATGAGTCCGTTTGATAGAATTTTTAAAGTTATCTTTACCTTTCCTTGTACAGTGGTGTTTCCCACGTTGTTATAAAGGTTCATTTCAGGCATGCCCTCTCCATGCCCCTAAAGCACGCCCTGCTCTGCGAGTTGGTTCCGTGACAGTGTAGGCATCAGGAGGAGGCTTCCTGGTGGTGGTATTTCTGTTAATGCTGAAATGCTGTAAGCCAGCATTCTGATGGTATATCTCCAGACTTAGGCAAAAGAAGCTGATAAGTTCAAGATGTTCTTGAAAAAAAAAAAAAAAAAAAATTGGCCCCTCATCTGCTTCAGTCACTGATAGATATCCAAAAAGCTGACCGAATTTGCCTCTTGGCAACTTTCATGTGGCATAGTTCACTGGTTATGCATTTTTCTTGTTGCCGATATTTATCATCATCAAGGCAAAAGTACAGGCTTCCTTTGAGGGTGTTATGTGTTCCAGATTGTCCCGAGAACAGTATTTTCCTTGGTTGAACCCACGGCTTTGAACATAAACGTGTTGGCATAATATCCTCAGCCTGCGATTGTACCTTTTACATCTGAGAAGCCTTGTTTCTGTCACCGGCTTTCTGCCTGTCGGTGGTAAACCTCGATCATTCAAACCCTTTAAATCACAAGAAAGAGCCCCTGCGGATAAAGGCATTTTTAAAAGCCTGTGCTGCTTTTATTATGGACTACTATTTTTGAAGAATAAATCAGAAGTCAGCAGAAATAACCTCTCCATCTGGAAGCCCGGTACCTGCAGGAATGAGCTGCTAGAAGGCAGCAGCTGTTGAGCGCACCTCCTCCCTGCGGGCTCTTTCCGGGTGGTTTCTTTGCCATGTCTTTCTTCCCATCTCCCACTCTTGCCTCGAGGACCACTGTCATCCACACAGTCAAAAGGAAGGGCAGTGGAACCCAGTTTCCCCCTCACCGCTCAGTGGTGGCAGCTTTTAAAGCTTCAGCTAGAAACGACCCCTTCGCCCAATGGCCCGGGCAGCATTTGTTGGCTGTGGGCATGCCCATGATCCTCTGTTGGTGGTGGTGGGTGTTTGTTTTTGTTTTTTTTTTTTTTTTTTTTTTTTTTTTTTTTTTTTTTTTTTTTTTTTTTTTTAAGCATGTAATTCAGTTTTTCTTTCATGTTTGGTGGAGCCTTTCCTCTGAGAATACGTATTTCCAAGTTAACAGGGTGGCAGTTTCTGCAGAACTGTTAGTGTTTGATTCTAAACATGTCTACCATATGTAGTTGCATGAAACCATTATTTTAATTTGCTATAGGGCACGTGCGCTTACCAAACAGAAGAGAGAGAGAGAGAGAGATGAGAGAGATGAGAAAGCAAGCCGCCAGGCCCGGGACTTGAACTGCAGTGGGCCAAGTGAGAGTCCAGTGCCTTCACCACTACACCACCTGCTGGCCCCACTTTGCCTTATTATTAATTCATCTGTCTTTGATGCCATCAGCTAACTTTGTTCATCTCCTTTCGGGGAGATCCTCAGTGTTTCACTGCGTGCTGTTGTTTTCCTATGGAGTGGTCTTCAGTGGGTGGTGTTGCCTGGAAAACCACCTTGGAAAGGTGGGTGTTCTGGCATGAAGATTAAGTGGCTGGTAGCTGAGGTCACTGCTCCTGCACTTCCTTAGTTCAGCCTCCGCCACCATCGCAAGCCGTGAGGAGCCACTCCCCTTCAGCAACAGGATCGTCATTGTTCTGTGGTGCTCTAGGTAGGCCTGCATCAGGGAGCCCTCCATCCAGCATCTGCAGTTTATGAACTGTGGTGTTGTAGGCCTCTGTGCCTGGCCGAAGCATCATCCCCTCAAGGATGATCGAAGCACTCGTTCTCTTTCCTCGTGCCTCGTCTATGAAGGCTGCCACAGAACTGACCGCCCCTTCTGTGCTTCCCTAGAACCCACACCTGCCTCTGCCGTTACTGCCATGGCTTTGTTCTGCCCTCACTCTTGTGAACCCCTCCAAGGGTAGGATTACTCACTCGTATGCTGTTTTTAAACCTAGCACACTACCTGACACATGTTAGCTTCTGAGTAAGAGCTCCATTAGTGGTTGAATGCATCTAAATGTCCTTATCTGTGTGCTCACATATAAAATAACGAGCATCAGCCCCTCAGTGATGGACATTGTGTCTAGAGGTATTTGGTGTGTGTGCAGCCTCACGGAGTGGTCTAAGCATTTAAGGAAGTAAACACGCGTAAGCATTCCTGCCCACAGTCCATCTGGCCCACAGTAAGTTAGCACCACACACCTCCACTGTAACTGTGTTCATGGGTCCCACTCGCCCCCCAGGCTGGGCCATCTCTGCCTGCGCCTGCACCCTGAGCTGGTGGTGGTAGAACTCCCAGCACTGCCTGCATCCGCAGTACCTGCTGCTTTCTGAAGGTCAGTCATGATGCTGGGCCATCTCTGCCTGCGCCTGCGCCCAGAGCTGGTGGTGGTAGAACTCCCAGCACTGCCTGCACCCTCAGTAGCCTGCTGCCTTCTGAAGGTCAGTCATGATGCTGGCATGCTTGCCGTTCTGTCAGCCTGGGTTTCTGTCCAGTCGGTTCTGGCTCGCTTTCCAGAGCTGATGTCCAGGTGAATTCTGGCCAACAGTTGGGAGGACACCGATGTTGTCTTCCTTGTTCTTATTTGTGTGTTCCATTAAAGTCACTTTCTGGTCACCATCTCCCCAGCTCGTCAAGCTCTCGGGCCATGTTATATGCAGTTCAGGGTTTACTAGGCCCACTTTGTCTTTCCAGATCCAAAGGGCAGAGAGCAGAATGTTAGAATGGGACTAGCTCTGTGGTCTTTTGATTAATGGAGTCAGGTCCCACATGACTGCAGTTTGAATCCCAGGCCTGGCAGTTTAAAAAAACATGCCAGGTATGGGGCCAGCAGGTGGCATGGTGATTAAGGGCGCAGGACTCCCACATGACCAACTGCAGTTCGAGTCCTGGACCTGGCAGCTTGCTTTCTCTTTTTCTGTGTGTGTGTGTGTGTGTGTGTGTGTGTGTGTGTCCCTCCCTCTCTGGTTAAATTAAAATAAAATAAATAAAGTTAAATAAAATAATTCTTAAAAAGAATGTTAGGTACATGTGTGCTCCAAATCCTGACATGGTGGGGAAACGGAGGAGAAGGGGTTGTGGCGTGGCCTGCCCGTGACTTCTCAGCCTCTCCCCCTCTCTGGCGAGTGCATGTGCCCTCTGGTCCTCCATAACATCATGGGTGCTGGTGTACTAAGGCACCATCGTAAGGTACCTTCAGTGAGCTGCAGCTAGATTACCAGGAACGTGGGCATGTCCTCCAGGTCAGGAGTGAGAACAGCCTCATCGAAGGTACCCTGTGCACACCTCACCCAGCTCTTACTTGCCCCCAGAAGTAATTACTGCCCTGAAATGATTGAACAGATTTCTCCTTTAGTAGATAGAAGGAAATAAAGGGATGATACGTAATAGGAAACGATGTTTAAACCTTTCTGAATTTGAAAAAAAAAAAAAAAAGTGCAGCCGTGCACCACATAATGCTTCCTTTGAAGACAGACTGCCTGTCTGGAGGCGGCCCCATCAGGTTGAACAGCCTGTGCGGTCAGGCTCAGGTGTGGGAGGCCACACCACCGGGGTCTGCGCACGCGCACTGTACGAGGGTCACAACAATAACATCGCCCGGCCGTGTTGTCTCAGGCGGTTTGTTAAAGAAACAAAACACAAGGCAGAGAAGTCCAGCCCAGCTGCCGGTTCACGGAGGGCTGTTCACGGAGGGCCGTTCACGGAGGGCGGGTCTTAGAGAACCAGGACCTGACTTGTTTTTGAAAGCATGTGGGGGGTGACAGTTTGACCTTGTCTTAGCCTTCTAACCAGAGGCGCTGTCAGCCGGGCCCCCCTTTTTGCTCCTTTGATTCTCCTACTTCCCCACCCTCAGAGAGGTGGTAACACAGAACAAAAGCATCTCTGTGTGTAATTGTTTCCCAGTTCTCTACCAGCACCCTTAAAGGATGTTCCCAGATATATTGGGGATCACATCTCAGTAAGAATGTAACAAGTGGGCTGACTGCAAATCACTGTGTCCTTTGTACTCTGCAGCCGTTCTTTGTTCGTGTTTTAGAATTCTTACATTAGTGGGTCGTCCGAAACGTCCTGACATATTTTTCTATGGAAACACGTGTCATGACGTCTCCGACGACCCAACGTTGATTGAAATGAGGTATCTTGCTCTATACAGACTATGTTTCTTTTATATTGGCACAGATCATGCATGCATTTTCAGTAGCTCCTTTTGACCAGAATTTGTCAATTGATGGAAAAATTTTAAGTGATGACGGTGCCACCCTGGGCACCCTTGGCGTCATTCCTGAGTCTGTCATTTTATTAAAGGTAAGTAATGGCTCTTTTGCCGACGAGCTCTAGGTGTTCAGTGACACACACCCGGGTGTAAACCACACGACGTGGTCCTCGGCAGGGTGGGTAGCGAGCGAGTGCTGTGAGTTTTCACTGGTGTCTCGCCCAGTGCTGGGTGAGCCGTAAGAGACTTGGAGAGAAGGTCAAGACATCCTTTGGTCCCGTTCTGTGTGTGTCAGTAGGCTGCAGTGACAGCACGACATCCACTTCCTGTACCCTAAGAAGGAGAAGGCTTTCTAAAGCCCTTCCTGGGTCAGCGCTCTGTGCTCACACCCTTGTGGAGTGAGGTCGCGTCTTTATCGTCCCTGTTCCCTGTCATGGTGGGGCGATGGTGGGAATCCCCCTCACCAGCCGGGAGCCCCACACCTGCTTCTCTGTGTGCAGTAACAGGCAGCCCCAGTCTTCTCCAGACAGATCTGTTTTCATCCCTCAACTGGGAGGAAGAGGTGGCCTGGGTTGTGCCCCCGTAACCCCGAGGTCTGGCCGTGAGCTCCGGAAGCAACCATGTTGGGCGTTCTGGGCCAGCTGGGTAACTCAGTCCCAGGCCACCAAGTAGCTATGATGGTCCTGCCCTCACCACCGCCGTGCTTGTTTTATTCTTTTAAGGACTAGTGTGTTTTTCAAAACCAAACTAATGATACCGGCATCTCCAGCTTACTTTGAAATGCTGTCCCTCACTTAAAAAAAAGAAAAAATCAGCATGAATAGTAACCCTACCTACTTAACGTTTAAAATCTAGATCTACCGTGGATGTCCCTCCTGTCTTCACTGAGATTTTCACAATTTTTGTTAAAAATAATCTACCTAGTGCGTTTCTTGGAAAAGTCATGACATGTTTTTCTATGTAAACATGTGTCTTGACTTTTCTGATGACCCAGCAGACTCAGCTCCTCCCTCGTCATTTCCCTAACTTCAGGATCAACTAAGTTTCCTAACCATAATTCTATCACAACATCCCCCTCTTCCCGCTTGGTTCAGAAGTACCAGGCCATCGAGCTGGGAGAGAAGTGGGAAGGCCTGGGGCTGCGCTGTGACTGTCACGGTGCTCAGGTGGCCTAAGGGGACTCTTGCCCAGGCTTTGGATTTGGTAGATGTGGACAAAAAGTAGGGGTGTCTGAGATGTCCAAAAAATAAATGAATTTAAAAAATCACTAACCTAGTCGCCCAGTCTTAGCCTCCCTAAGGGCATTCGTGGTCATTTCCCTTTGCCTCTCGTTTCTCAGTGGCCAGAACAGGGCCCACTGCCCCGAAGGCCGCGTCACACGGTAGAGGGATATTTCAGGGTTCTGAGCTGTGAGCTACATGCTCTTCAACCCCAGCACACTAGTTTTGTCGTGATGGTCTAGCCCTGGAGTGGAGCAGATCCGTCTTGACCCACCCCCTCCTAATCTCCGCTTTTCCTGGAAACGATGCACGACCTGTTGAGCTCTGGATTCCTAGTCACCCTGCTGCTCCTGAGAACAGCCTGGGATGCTGAGGGCTCGTATTTCAGGTGGGCAGCCCATTGGCGTCCTGGCCCGCTCCCCCTCTCCACATTAGCCCAGGCGCAGTGTAGACTCCTGCGCTAACAAGGAAATGGGCATTTTGTTTTCAATAGTAAAGACGGATAGAAGCGTAATTGTAACCTCGCTGATACTTTGAGGGAACCAGCCTAACTTTTGTTTCTGATCATCGCTGCCACTGCTCGTCTCACCTCACACGGGTCAGCTCAGTTTTAACCTCCAGGTATCTAAACATTTCCACATCTAAAGGCGTTTTCAGGAGCTGGACAAATGCGTTCCCACTGTGCGCTGCTTTTGAGCCGTCAGGTCTAGATCCATAGACAGCAGGATATCCACTGCTAAATCTAGACGTCGCTGGCTGTGGCTTGAACTGAGCTCTCTACCGGACAGTGTTCGAACCCGTGCCCCACGATGCTATTGGTATTTGAACTGTGGGCCAGATTTCAGTGCAAGGAGTAACTGGCATGCCCCCTCCCCCCCCCTCCCCGCTCCTGCTCCTGGGAGGTTTTGAACTGTCTCCGTTTGTTTTCTAGGCGGATGAACCAATTGCAGATTATGCTGCAATGGATGACGTCATGCAAGGTAAAGATGGGTCCATGTTGGGAACCCCTCGATGAGTCGTTAGTCAGAGGTGGGATTGTAGATACTGAAGCTTTAGTGGACGGTGCTTTTACTTTTAACTTTGAGAAACCCTTCTACATATTGCTAATATAGAATCTTACATTGTTTGCCTTAAAAGACAAACAAGATCTTAGAAAAGGGGAAAGGAAATATAAAGAGGGAAAATAATCTACAAAACTTTGAAAAATGGAAAGCAGAGAGAAGAGTACTTTAGCTACTTGAGGAAACTGAAATAAATTAAGCCTATAGATAGAAGAGGTTGAAAAGCTATTTCAAATCGTAGCACCCAGATAGACATACAGAAAGTGGGGAGCCCCAGGTACCTCTGAAGATGGACATGAGGTGAGAGCCTAAAACCCAGAAACTCTGCCCTGCGGGTCCTCCCCATCCACCCCCTTCACACCCACGCCTCTGCTCCTGCCCCACTTGTACCCGAGAGGCGGCTAGAGTGTGTGTCTCAGCACTTTGAGGAAATTAGACTAGAAGGGGCCGTGAGCCTGTAACAGCCGATATGGAACTGCTTCTAGGCCTTTGCTTAGATGCCATCTCCCTTACCTCCCTCATGGGAAGGAAGGCGATTCCTCCCTGACCCATACAAGACAGTAGCCTGTACCTATAAAAACACTGGTGCCGGAGCCAGCAGGTGGTGTGATGGTTAAGGTGCTGTTTCCAGGGTTCAAGTCCTAGACCTGCCAGCTTGAAGATCACCCAGGCACGTGTGCATGCGTGCCCAAAATCCCGAGTGAAGAATGGAAGAGAAGGGACTGTGGTGTGGCCAACCTGTGGTGGTGGTGGTGGGGGTGTCCTCACTTTCCCTGTGACTCCAGCAAGTGCATACGCCCTATGGCAAAAACCTAAAAAAAGAAAAAGCTGGTGCATTTTGCAGGCATCTTTCGGCAAAGCCCGCCAGTACCCCCTGAGGAAAGCTCTCAGCTCTTAGTTCTTCATGCTTACATGCAGACAGATGAAGAGACACACAGCTCTGGAGGAATCAGTCACGTTGGTGTTTTCTGGCCACTCCTAGAATCGTATAAAATGTCCCTAGTGGCCAACCTTGTCCTACCAGCATTTGACTTTCTGAATGATGGGGCGTACATGTTGCTCTGATAAAAACAAAGCGAAAGATCATTATTGGATTATCATCTATAACTTCAAAAGTAGTCGTTACAGATGACTCCGGCAACTAAACGTTACTGTAAACATTTCGTCTTAAGGTGTTGAGGTGATCTGTTTACTTCCCTCACGACAGGCTTTTCATTGTGCGGTTTTTATTTCTTTTTCCAGTTTGTATGCCAGAGGAGGGGTTTAAAGGTAAGTTGCATTTGTCATGTTTTGTTCATAAATGTCAAAGTCATACTATAACTTTCTATTAAAGTGAAGGCTGTAATTTGATTTTAAAAATTAATCCAATCTAATTCAGTCTCGTGACCAAGATCAATTTCAGTTAAATGCATTTTTTATTCCAGCATCTTCATTATCTTTCTCAGCACTCAGGCCTCAGATAGGACCTGTGTGTTGGGACTGTTTAATGCCAGATGTCCAGCTTTCTCTTTTTCACGTCACAGGAGACTGGGAAATTAACTAGTGGCATTTCAAGATTTACATGTAACCTTTTGCCAGTTCCTCCTGTCAGTCGCATCTTAGAGCAGAACCGTTTGTGTGTAGCTGATAAGAATTAACGGTAAAAGAATCTGCTGCATTATATCAGGCCCAGTGAGGAGGTTTAATTCAGCTGTGTAGAATTAAGGTATTTGCCGCATCATTATTTCAGCTAGAGACATGAGCTGCCTTGTATTGCATCTTGACCACCCTAGTTGTTCACAACAAGAATGTTCATTAATTCGTCAAATGCAGACCTTTGACACTTACAGATTTTTTTTAATGATTTATTTAATTTTTATTTATTCATTCATTCATTTTAGTTTGACCAGACACACACACACACACACACACACACACACACACACACACACAGAGAGAGAGAGAGAGAGAGAGAGAAACCAAGCCACCAGGTCCAGGACTTGAACTGTGGTCGGCTGTGTGGGAGTGTCCAGCACTTTAACCACCATGCCACCTGCTGGTCCCCAACACTTACAGATTTAACCATTACCATGCTGATTGCTTTGCAAGCTGCCCCAGAGGGGTAGTTATGATTTTTTTTTTTTGGAGAGGTTTTTTTGCTATAGGTGCGTGTGCTTGCCAGAAAGACAGAGAGAGACAGAAAGCGAGAAATCACCCCACAGGGGGGATGGCCAAGCCGCAATCCCTTCTCCGTTCTCCTCTCGGGGTCTTGGGCACGCACGCACACGCGCCCAGAGTGAGTTTAAGCCACCGGGTCCGGGGCGCGAACCATGGTCGACTACATGGGAGTCCAGCTACAAGCCATTACACTAACTGCTAGTCCCAGGATGGTTGTGATTTTTTTTTTTTTGGAGAGGTTTTCACTATAGGGCGCGTGCACTCACCAGACAGAGAGAGACATAGAGACAGGAAGAGAGAAATCACCCCCGGGGGGGGATGGCCACACCGCAGTCCCTTCTCCATTCTCCTCTCGGGATCTTGGGCACGCACGCACACACACCCGGTGTGAGTTTTAAGCCACCGGGTCCAGGACGCAAACCGTGGTCGACTATGTGGGAGTCCAGTGACACATAGCCATTACGCTAACTGCTGGTTCCCTAGGGTGGTTGTGATTTTTGTCGAGCAATGAGTTTGAATGGAATCCAGGGCTGTTTTGCTAAAGCAAATGAATAGCAAAACTCCTGGCCTAACTAAAGTCTTCATCTCACTGCGGCTTTGTTATTCACTGCTGCAAAGGGACTCCTGATGTGGTCAAAGTAAAAAAAAATTCTTTATGAAAAATGGCCAGCAAATGAAAGCATCCATACAATCTGATTACAGTGAGTGAAGACACGCATAGGAAACGCATGGGCTCAGCAGCAGTGTGACCGAGCTGAAAGCCTGCAGCTCGCTGACGTGTTCTCTTGTTCTGCAATGCCGAGGGGCTGCTGCTGTGTTCACTAATTATGTTGGATAGCCCCTGTTGATGCGTTCTCGGCAAATGGAATGCATGAACTCCTCCTTTTTAGTTCACAGCTGTCCCTCCACGTGTGTTTCTTTTCTCAGGTACTGGTCTACTTGGACATTAATCTTTGAACCCTTGCTGACCGCTAAGAAATGACCAGAGGGGAAGAGGAATTTGACATGTTAGGGCATTAAAGAAAAAGGTGGATTTGAAAATTAAACCGTTACACGACTCTTCCAAAAGGCAAAATCCATTCAAAAGTGACTGTCCCAAATGCCTTACGTCAAATAAAGCAGATTGCACTGAAGGACACCAGACTTGAAGGAAATGTTTCAAGTTTTATATTTAAAGGGGGCGGTGGTGGGGAGGGGGCAAGTAAAGCTCGAACAAGCTTAGTAGCAGTACCAGTAAATCATGTTTACATACGAAATTTATAGGCATGGGAGGGCAGGAAGTTCTGTTCTGTTTCCGTGCTCGGCTCTCAGGCCGGGTGCATTGGTCCATAAAGGATTTGTATCACAGTAGCTGGGACAGCACACGGCTCTGAACTAAAAGCAATTCTTTAGAGACATAACCTGCTTACCAATACCTGTCTTTGATTCATATTCTACTTTCAATAAAGCATGAGAGTGAAGAACTTGCCGTAATTGTGGAAAAGTGTCTTCAGATGTAGGCTCCTCTCTGCGCCAGCTGCAGCACGCCTGCCCCCTCCACGCTGCCCAGCCGCCGTCGCAGTGCTGGGTGGGAGGGGCACCCGCCTGTCTCCTGCGATGAGCAAGGGATTATGTCTCATTTTTGGCTTCCAAGACTTGCTTTGGTGCATTTCAGAAAAGATGGAGAAGGTTTATTACCTGTGATAGCCTCTTCCTCCAGTCTTGCTATTATTCAAAAGAGGGAAATCGGGTTATGCCTCGCACGATTGAAAATTCTGACCGCCTTCTCAGAAGAGTAAATTGGACTGAAATACATTTGGATAACACACGGCTTTTGTGAAATGTGTTCCTCCATCTTCCCAGGTCACTGTTTCTTGGATCTCGCTTCTTTTTGAAAGCATTCTTCTGAAATGCCCTGAAAGGGTCTTTTAGACCACTTTGTTTAAAAGAGAAAATAAAAAAGAAATGTCTGGCTAGGGGGTGCTGTTTCATCCAACTCGAGATTATTATTAGCGACCAATAGCCGAAGCAATATTCTTAAGAATATTGAAGGATTTGTAAATGAAACTGAAGAATGGAGTTTGTTTCTTTAAAAAAAAAAAAAAAAAAGAAATATTGAATATGTTTCATTTATGTATATGTTTGTAGATGAGATGTTGAGTCGGGCACCTCCCTTGTTCGTGCTTTTCTGTTTAAAAAAAAGTGCTAGGCTTTTTTTTCTTCCTCCTGTGAAAGTCTGAACTCCAGTACTGGACGGGGGCGGCAGGTTTCGGTCCGAGGACCAGTGACCTTGGCAGCGTCCCTCTTGATAGCTTCTTTTTATTGGAATAATTATGGCCACTTGGCGTTTGTGTTCCCCCTCTGTGTTTGTGATGTATTCAGTCGGAGCCTCTGAGGAGGCAGGGGGTGTTTAATGAGCCCGTGTGGGACGGTGAGAGCTGCACGCAGCACCCTCGAAAACCATCCTAGGAGCAGCCTCAGAGGGACCAGGCCTTGTCGGCACAGGGGAAGAACTCGTGGGTAGCTCACCCTGATTTTTAGGTCTCAGTCTTTTTTTTTTTTTTTTTAAGCACCAAAGAAATGAAGCTGGATCCTAAAAGTAATAACACAGAGCAGCGTTCTCTTTCTCAAGGCACAGGCTTACGTAGACATAGCGCTCGATGGAACTGCCGCCGTTCCCTCACAGAGAAGCTTGTCGGCCAGAGGCAGTGCTTTCTGAGGGGGACATGAACACGTCAGTAGCTCCTGGAAAGCTGACATCTTTTCCCAATTCGCTGTTGCTAACAGTTTTTAAATGTGTTACCTGGGTATGTTTCCCTGTACAGTGATATCAGTTCACAGCCTTTTCTAAGCCCTTCAGGCCGATACTCAGCCGGGCACTGCCTTCTATATTGCTTCTGCTGGGGCCGGGGCCGGGGCCGGGGCCGGGGCCGGGGCTGGGCGGGGAGTGGGCAGGTTCTCCAGGACACTCTGCCTCGGTGTCTTCCTCCTGCCCTGACAACCTCCTCAAAGAGCAGCCCTGAGAATCCTCATAACAAGTGCGGAAGCTCTCAGAGCCCCAGAACTGGAATGTACACCCACCAGCCATTCCTGTGCTAGACGTTCTGGAAGCCCTGGGCCCGGCCCCTCTCCCACAAGGTCGGCAGTTACAGAGGAATGCGTATTTATGGCTTGGCATCGCCACCCTTACCACTCTGGACAGAGCAAACAGGTAAAGGTATAAACTGGAGCCCGTTGGTTTTATCTGTATTTACAAACAGCTCCAGCGTCCTCTGACCACATTGAAGTGCAGACTTCGTCAAGGCCCTGACGCTGGCGTGTGTGCTTCTTTACATCAGGTCGGGCTGCCTTAGACAGGATCGGCAAGCTCGTATTCTGAGCTTTCTGTAGCCCCAGACGGCTGCGCATCATACTGAGCCGGCACAGGCTCTCCGTGCCACAGGTACGGGGTGCCCCCTGGATGTCTCGTTCCCTGGGAGAATAAGTATCTCTCTGCGTATTTATGAACTTCGTTGTTTAGAATTACTGTTACCTTTCTGCCAAATTAAAAAGTCATGAGAATCCCTTCATTTCGGTGGAATCAATCCAGAGCGTGTGGGTTTTTTGTTGTTGGTGTTTGTTTTTTGGAGAGGTTTTTGCTACAGGGCGTGCATGCTCATCAGGAAGACAGAGACAGAAAGTGAGAAATCAGCCCCCCAGGGGGGATGGCCACGCCGCAATCCCTTCTCCTCCATTCTCCTCTCGGGATCTTGGGCATGCACACACACATGCCCGGCGTGAGTTTAAGCCACCGGGTCCAGGACTCGAACAGTGGTCAACTATGTGGGAGTCCAGCGACATAGCCATAACTGCTGGTCCCAAAAGTTAACACTTTAATTTTAAAGAGAATGTTGCCTCTGTGCCAACACCACACCTTCCTTGCCCTCAATAAAGTACTGGGTTTTGTCAAGAGCTGCCTTTTTATTTATTTATTTAAGATTTTTGCCATGGGTTATATGTGCTCACAGAGGGAAAGTGAGAAATCAACCCCGGGGGATGGCCACGCCACAATCCCTTCTTGTCCAATCTCCTCCTAGGATTTGGGGCACGCACACACATGTGTCCATCGTGATTTTTTTTTTTTTTTTTTTTTTTAGAGAGGTTTTTCGCTATAGGGCGCGTGCGCTCGCCAGACAGACAGAGAGAGACATAGAGACAGAAAGCGAGAAATCACCCCCCAGGGGGGATGGTCACGCAGCAATCCCTTCTCCTCCATTCTCCTCTCGGGATCTTGGGCACGCACGCACACGCACCCGGCGTGAGTTGTAAGCCACCGGGTCCGAGACGCGAACTGCGGTCGACTACGTGGGAGTCCAGCGACATAGCCATTACGCTAACTGCTGATTCCCTGTCCATCGTGATTTTCAAGCTGTGAGTTCCAGAACTTGACCCATGGTCCACCATGTGGGAGTCCAGCACCTTAGCCACCACATCACCTGCTGGCCCCCCAGTAGTGGTGTTTTGAACTTTGAAGACTGGCATTCCTACTCGTACCTCCTGGACCTGGTGTGGGCAGAAATAATGGCTCAGGATGTGATTATCAACGTCATTGGAATCCTTTTTCATGAATATACAAATTCTAAACGTTTATAAAGTGGTAGGTACTGTGCTGTTTAACAGATCCCGGTACTTCCCTAAGCAGCACGTCTGTGTCAAGGTCTGTATGCCGGGGGAGTGGGCAGTCTAGTTGGGGACAGCCTCTCCATCCCATATCCCCAACCATGATGGCTTTTCCAGTCTGGCTGTTAAGTTAACTGGGCTGATACTCTGCTAGCTGTCCGCATACAGCACAGATGTGTAGGCAGGTGTTGAAAGGACACGTTTCAGAAATCGGATCATGTGTATTCTAGATCATCACACCATTTACTCTGTAATGGCGGGCATTTACGTAATTGGCTTTGTCTTTGTTTCCTCATCTCTCAGCGTGGCAGTATGTGTGAGTGTGCCCTACCACACTGAGGAGTAAGCAGTAATGTTGCTAGGTAAAACGCCTTGTGTTAGTTAATCTTCTGCAAGTCTTTAAAAAGAGGTCTTGTAACCACCTACCAGGCCTCCTGGAGCCCCTTCTCGGAACTTCAGACAGACCATACGTTTTGCTTGGAGCTAACACGATGGCAGGTGTTCGATCATCCCATTACATAGATCTTTCCCCTTGGCCTGTAGGGTGATGAAGCTGGTGCGGGGAGCCATCTTGATTCTGTGTTTGTTTACAGGATCATTTTGAAAGGTATTCAAAGCACGCTCTGAATGCACGTTGAAGATTTATGTCTTAGTGATAGACAGTTCCTGCCCCAGGGGGGCAGCTTCAGTCATTTTGATCGTCATTGCCAAGGACATCAGAGACAGATGCCTCCGGCATTGATGGCGGGCTGTGCAGGCACCAGGCAGCACAAAGCCAGGCAGGACACTGGCCAGTACTCGAGGCTATCTCCTGGTCTGGGAACATGTGTATGTTGTTACTGTGGCTTGGTGTTTTCATTTTTTTAACTCGTTGGGACTTAGCGAGTAATACTGTTTAAGTATAGAGCCTCGGGCTAGCATGTGGTGTGGAGGTTAAGGTGCTGGATCCCAGGACCAACAGCTGGCATAACGGCTATGTCGCTAGACTCCCATGTAGTCGACCACAGTTCGAGTCCTGGACTTGGTGGCTTAAACTCAAACCAAGTGCATGTGCATGCGTGCCCAAGATCCCGAGCGGAGAATGGAGGAGAAGGGATTGCTGCGTGGCCATCCACCCAGGGGGGTGATTTCTTACTCTCTGTCACTCTGTGTCTTTCTGGCAAGCACATACGCCCTATAGCAAAAACCTCTCTCTCTCTTTCTCTCTCTCTCTCTCTCACACACACATACACACACACACTGCTGGATCCCTCATGACTGACTGCTGAGTCCCCAGTCCCACAGCTTGGAGTTCATGCTGGTGGCATGTGTGTGTGCCTGCACCAGAAATGCTGAGGAGATGCAGAGGAGGGATTGTGGCATGGCCATCCCCCTGGGGGTTGATTTCTCTCTGGTGAGTACACATGCCCTATAACAAAGACAAAACAATAAAGAAGCAGCAGCAGCTTGGGGCCAGCAGGTGGCGCAGAGTGGAGGCACTGCAGAGAGACACTGGGCGTGTGTGTATGCCTGCCCCAAGTCCCAGTAGACCTGAGAAGAAGGGATTGTGACATGAGCATCCCCCCTGAGGGGTGATTGTCCATTTTTTCTTTCTGTGTGTCTCTGTCTCTGGCACACGCCTTGTAGCAAAAAACCTCTCTTAAAAAAGGAAAAACTTAAGGGTGCCAGAAGGTGGTATCGTGGGTAAGGCACTGGACTCCCACATGGCTGACTGCAGTTCAAGGCCTGGACCTGGTAGCTGGCTTTCTCACTTTCCCTCTCTCTGTCTCTAGTGAGCACACATACCCTATAGGAAATTTTAAAATAACAGTAGTAAAATAATTATTTGGGAAAATAAAAAATCTTAGGGCCTCAACACAAAAAACACAGAATCAGTTCTGCCCACACCATACTGCTAACCCTACCACACTTCTTCAGTTGGTGAGTCTTAAGTCGTCTGTTTCGAGCCTCTCTAGATTTTGGGAAGCTGCAAGCTGCATAACTCGTGCCTGTGCCTTCCTGGAGTGGGGACATTGGTCTGACTTGGGACTTGCACCAGCTCCTGCCCGACTGAGCCTGGGCTGCATCTCGCCCAGCGGGGACCAGAGCAAGGTTCCTGAAGGAGCGGACTCTGCTGGCCGGGCCCGCCCCTCGCACGGCGTGCTTTCACGCTCGTCATTCCCGAAGCTGTTCAGTTCCTCCTGAAGTTGGCCACAAGAGCTTCCCCCCCACGATTACTGTGCTGGGCTCCAACAGAGAGCGGCACCTGTTTGCCCCGATATGTGTAAGACAGGAACGGGGAAGGAGCCAGCACATGCGAGGGGCCGGCTGAGACCTGGTAGGCCAGGGCCTTTGGAGTGAGGTCCCTGTAATGGCAGCCGGAGTGGCTGCGTGGATTCCAGGCCTGTGTTAGCGCTGCCAGGCAGGGTGGGCACCAGTGCCGGAAGTGGGGGTGTGCTCCAGGGAAGCTGAGAGGCCTGCTAGGCACTGGGTCGGACCTTTGCCACTGGCACGTTCCCCTCTGCACGTATTTTGTAGCTGAGGGAGCACTAACCTGCAGCCTACTCCTTTTAGCATCCGAGCAGGTTGTTCCCTTTCAACCCCAGTGACCGTGGAAAGGAAGTGGGGGTGTGGAAGTTGTCCAGTGTGAATTTGGTGGAAGGAGACAGCGAGCCCTTGTCCCAGCAGCTTCTCTCCCACATCCACTACCCCTTGAGGGGGCGCCAGGGAGTGCTTCTGGGAAACCTCCAAACAGCCGCTCTAAGGACTTGCCTTGCTCTACCAGCCTGTTGGCTGCTGGGTGGCTTCTGCTGGAGTATTTGGGGCATCTCCTCACTCATCCTCAGCATGTCCCTGGGTCTCTGGGTGAGAGGCTGCAAGGCAGGCCGGGCTGTCTAGAATTCTGGGACCAGGGTGTACTGTTAATCCTTCACGCTGGGTGCTGGTAAGGGCCGGGCTTTGTGTCAGCACCTACCACCGCCCATTCCCAGAAAACGAGTCGGCCTAATTGGAGCTAAACCATTGCAGCTCCCCGAGAGCGGGGCCCTGGCCGTCTTAGGCACTCGTGTCCCGACAGTGTGCTGTGTGATACGTTCTCAGAAAGGAAAGTGAGCACTTCAGGGGCGGTTGGAAGTTCAGTGGCAGCAAGAACCCTGGGGCAGAAAGAGCTTTTCCTGTTACTTTGGAGCAAAGCTTTTCTCACCTTTAGACTTTCTCCTTTGTCCTCAAAATGGAGACATCTTGGACAGGGCTTCAGGGCACAGTGGTAATGCGCCATGCAAACTGGATCTGGCACCGTGACCGTGGTCCCAGCCCCTGGCCCGTCAGTCTGAAACACGCTGGGGGCACGTACCAGTGCAGAGACCTGTGAACTGGAGGAAGGACCAGGGCATGGCCGGAACTATAGAGGGTGGGCGTCTCTGTCTCTCGCAAACACTTTTATGCTCTGGCAGTAAAGAAAGAAGAATTTAAAAGGAAAAAGACATGCATGATCCAAAGACCTCTGAAAAACAAGGATGGCTTCCTTGGGGTCACTTTCTCTGCCACGTCCACAGCATCAGCTCAGCAGCCCCCACCCTCAGGCAGGGGCTCCTCCTCTGACAGGTGTGCCCTGGCACTGCCCCCCGCTGGCCTTGCTCTGACCAGATCAGGATTAGATGCTCTGGTTCGAGCCATTCGATTCCAGCTCCTCCTAGACGTATCTCAGCTCCGTGGACGACATACCTTGAGGACTTGCCATGTGTATTTTCTCCCCCGTGTGTTGTAGGCAGCCCGTCCTTTTCCACCCCTTCCATCTGGCTGGGGAGGGGTGGGCAGAGAGGAGAGTTCTTTCCCAAGGGGCGCTACTCCCATTCCGGGCTCTGCCCTTCAGCCTCATGCGTTGTTCCGGGTTTACTGCTGTGCCACCCAGTTTTCATTCTCCAGCCTTTTACATGTCAGATGTTTTAAGGCCAGCTTTCACGTCTCTGGGAGGGCAGGAGTGGCGGCGGGGTCAAGATGTATTAAACGTGGGAACCAGCAGTTAGTGTAATGGCTATGTCGCTGGACTCCCACGTAGTCGACCGCGGTTCGCGTCTCGGACCCGGTGGCTTACAACTCACGCCGGGCGCGTGTGCGTACGTGCCCAGGATCCCGAGAGGAGAATGGAGGAGAAGGGATTGCGGCGTGACCATCCCCCCTGGGGGGTGATTTCTCGCTTTCTGTCTCTATGTCTCTCTCTGTCTGTCTGGCGAGCGCACACGCCCTATAGCGAAAAACCTCTCCAAAAAAAAAAAAAAAAAAAAGATGTATTAAACGTTTGAGAAAGAAGAGACTTGTGCCCGGAGGCAGCCGTGCGTGCCTGGTCAGTCCTGAGTGCTTTGGATTGAAATAGGGCAGGGAAGCAAAGCTCAAGGCCTTTATCCAATCTCCCCTTCAGCAGCCAGGCTCCATGCCAGGCTCCGTGTCCAGCCCCCAGTGGCACGTGTCTCTGCCTCCCCAGGGGCCCTGACAGTCTCAGGATGGTGCCCCTCGGGACACACGAGAGATGATAAGCCTCTTGCATTAAGGGAGGTTTTCTGGAACGAGAAGAATGCTGTGATGGAAAGGCTCCTTGATGGGTTATGAGAAGACTGGCCTAGCACAGAGCCTTGGCTCTTTGGTCTGCTCAGCCAGGGTCCTGCACATGGTACCCCCTGCTAGTAGGCTCTTGGGCCCCTGGGGACCCTGATGGGTGAGTGACCACGAGCAGTCACACAGCTGTACCTGTGGCCTGGCGCTTCTGCACCACCGCAGCCTCCATCTGCCCCAGCCCAGCACAGGTGGGCACCTCGCCTCTACCCTGAAGCCTACCCCATCAGCATTGCCTTCTCGGCTGGGGTCAGAGCTCAGTCTCATCTGATTGGAGGGGGAGAACATTCTGGGAAAGGAGTTGGAGGAGCAGGGAGAGGCAGCGGGTTATGTTAGGAACTGAATTATAGGATCAGTCTGGGACAGTGTACAGAAAGCCAAGGATGGATGGAGACGTGGTGCTTATGAGAACCGGCCTTTGTGCCTTCTGAGGGGTGTGGGGCCAGCACATGCCTGCAGGCTGGCCCGCTGCGCTGCCCTTGAGAGGCATTCAGTTGGCATTTCCCAAACGGAGTTTCCTTCACCAAGCATTCCCCGAGGCCAGTGCCTGCAGAACACCCGCCTGGGCCAGCGGGCACACCACCCAGTCCCTTCTGCACCGTCCCCAGAGGGCCTCGGCCTGTCTCCACCTTACTCTCATTAGAGTTTTGGACCAGCCATGTAGTCCTGGTGTTTTCCCAAGCAGGGAGTCAGAAGGCCTCCGGCAGTGTGCTGGGTCCTGAGCCAGCCAGCCATCTCCAGGGGTCTGCCCTCAGTCTTCCTCCTGCCCTCATAACTTGTTCCACCCATGCCACTCAAAAAGCCTGTGGCCTGGGGCTGGCAGGTAGCGTGGTAGTTAAGGCACTGGACTCCCACATGGCTGACTGCTGGTTCGGACCTGGTGGCTTGCTTTCTCACTTTCCCTCTCTCTCTGGTCAAATTAAAATAATAATAAAGTTAAATAAATAGTTTAAATAGTTCTTAAAAAAAAAAAAAAAAAAAAAAAAGCCTGTTGCCCCAGTGCATTGGCAACACTGTGAAGCCTTTCTTGCAATTCAGGAGCTTGGGCCTCAGACCCAGCGAGTGGACTCCACAGGCTGCTTCTGGACCTTTTTCCCACCCACAGCTGGGGGAGCTTGCAGAGGGAGGCCCTGATCTCCCGCGGGGTAAGGACCGACTGAATAGGGACTGGAGAGAACTGAACAGTGCTTGAGCCCACCTCCCTTTCTCACATGTGTTGAGGGTGTGGCGCTTCCTGCTGTTCCCACTTACCTCTCCGGTGGGTGGGTTTGGCCAGGAAACATGGCCTGGTCCCCAGCCTTGTGGGACGGGAAACTGGGCCTGCACGTCTCAGATCCTGTAAGGGCTGCTGAAGACCCAGAGCTTTTCCTGAATGAAATGCGACTGGGAGAGTAGCAGAGGGTGGGGCCGCAGTGTCTGTGGGGCACACCACAGGTGCTCAGCAAACACCCACAGTGACTCAGCCCTCGGTGGAGTGGGGCTGTGCTGCTGCGGAGGGCTCTGCTCAGCCCGCTGAGTTTAATGGTGGAAGACTTGGAGATCTGTTTCTACCGCTTTTGCAGCCTCAGTTGCCCTATTAGAAAAATAGGGTGAGAGCCAGAGGTCTCAAAGATAGCGTCTGACGCTAAGGTTCTGCGGCTCAGTCAGGAATCCTAGAGCTGCCAAGTGTGTGCACCCTTTCCCACTGTCCCCCCAGCCCGGGCTGTGGCTCCATCTGTGGTTGTCCTTTGGAGAGGAGCCCGTCGGTGCAGGGGGGGTGGTGGGGCTGGGGACCTCAGGCTCTGCTAGCTGTCACAGAGGGGAGACCACAGGCAGACTGCTGCTCCCTCCCTGGGCTGCAGAGGTCAGACTAAGGTGGCCTGCGGCCCCTTCCTGCCTGACCCTCCTTCCTCTTCTGCCTGCCCTCCACATCGGCGGAGTGTGTCCGCGACTGCCCCCGCCCCACCTTCCGAGCATAGGTGGTCGAGGGGGGGACGTGCCTAGCCCAGGGAGAATGACCAAAAGCCGCTGCCGAGCTGGCGAGGGTCACCTGGAGGCTTCTGCGAAGACGCGCACGAAGAGCCCATGAGAGGAGGACGTGACGCGGCGGCACAGCTGCTGGCCCACGAAACCCGTGCGCCCTTCATTCCTCCCGCCCCTGCAGACTAACGGGCCCACGGGGCCTAGGGCGTGTCCCCCTCCTCTCCTGTCGTCCCCACTTGTCCCAAAAGTTGTCAGTCCCCTGGGAGCGTGGGCTGCTAGCTGGCCCACTAGGCTCTCGCCCAGACCCTGCCGCGGTCTCGCTGTGCAACTCCGAGCTAGTCCCTGTCCTCTGTCCTCAGTTTCCCACCTGTCCCGCTGTGGGACGAGCGGCGAGGGGCGGGGCACAGGGTGGGGGCCTCCAGGGCGCGGGCTCCGCAGTGAGCGGGGAGCGGCGCCGGCGAAGGAGCGCTCCGCGGTCACGTGACGCCCCCCTCCCCGAACTGCGGCGGCGGCGGCGGCGGCGGCGAGCGCCGACCGCGTCCGAGCAGAGCTGCAGCGGCTGCCGCGGGCACCGGAGTGCCGAGCCCAGGACGCCCCCGGCCCAGGCCTGCCGGTGAGTACGTCCCGCCCGGGCTGTGGCCCTGGGAAGGGGAAGGGGCCGGAAGTGTCCGGGACTCCCCAGCCCGCAGCCGAGAGCCGGCGCGGCGGACTGGGCGGGAGGGTGGGGGCGAGCGGGCGGGGACCCGGGGCCCCAGGGGCGCGGGGAGGGGCGCTGCGGGGCTTGCGCAGCCTGGGCTGGACAGCGGCGGGAGAAGTGGGGGGAGGTCAGCGCCGAGCCCGCCGAGCCCCCCGCCGCTAGGGGTTGACCCAGGCCGCAGCTGGGGGAGTTTGGGTCCCACCTCCTGGGTGGGTGGCTAGTCCCGTTTTCCTCACCCTTAGGAGGGGCTTGCCAAGGCAGGGTTTAGCGGAGAGACAGCAGAGAAGTGGGTGCGTTTCCTCCATCCCTGGGGAGGGGCCACGGATGTAGCACCCCCAGCGGGTGGCGCTATGGTCCTCAGAGGAAGGAAGGAGGGGTCCTCAGGTTCAGCGACCCTGAGCCTGAAGGTGGTGATGTCCTTGCATCCGCAGGGACAGAGTGCATTATCCCCCTCCCCCCTCCTGTCCCTGACCCGCTGCCGAGCAGGGCACACGCATCACGCAGTCAGGCGCCCCCATGTCACCTCCCTGGCTCGGCAGGATCAGAGGACTCAGTGGGGATTCACAGAATGTCCCTGTGTCCTGCAGGTGCTTTAGTGCCAGTGGTGGGGCACCTGGGCTTGGGGAAGCGAGCTTGTGTACATACACACACACACACACACACACCCTAACACCCCCTCTGCTAGCTAGACACAACCTGCACATGACCCTGGAGTCCTTTTGGGGGTCACAGCACAGGTCTGGAGGTGGCATCTCCTCCCTCACATGGCACGTTGGCGTCTGTCTGGGCACCTCATTTCCCACCCTGTGAAGTCAGAGGGTGGGCCCCGCTGGTCAGGTGGGCAGGAGAGGGCAGGTGAAGGAGAGCTGTTTTCCACGGAGGCCCAGGCCCCGGCACTGGGCAGCGCCTTGGCTGAGGATGAGGGTGTCTGGGAGAGGAAGCAGGGCAGGGGAGCCTGAGCTTGCTAGCGGTGAGAGAACGTGGGCCAAACGTGACCCTGGACAGGCGTCCGTGCCGCAGGCCCCCGGAGCAGTAGCCAAGTGAGAAAGGTGGTGGTCCGGCCCAGCCGGCCCCGGGGCCCCCTCTCCAGGACTTCATCTTCGCTGGCCATCAAAGAGTCTGGCAAGGGGTGGATGTGCCTGGATGGCCCCGGAAAGGACTCCAGAGTCCCGGTTAATCCTCAGGTGGTCCGAGCACTGTCCCCGTCACAGCCACCTCTCAAGGCGGGGCTGAGGCCTCCACTGCAAGGACCAGGAAGCCGAGGCTCGGAGCGGCTGAAAGAACTGCCCGAGCTCACCGGGTGGCCCTCTGCCAGAGCAGGAATCTCAGCTCTGACTCCTGACGGGCAGAGGGTCGTCAGGGAGAGGCCATGCAGACTTGCTCCTTTCGCTGCCTGGGCGGCCAGTGGAGGGACCTGGCTCAGGTTGAGGAGCGGGTCCAGACCCTGGCTGGCCCAGCTGCCCTTCCCACCGCCTGCTCCCCGGGACCTCGCAGCTCCCTGCTTCCCCTGGGCATAAGCCCTCTCCTGTCTGCCCCTCTCCTCTCTCCTCCTCCCCTCCCCTCCTCAGGACACCTGTCTGGCAGGGGTCTGAGGAGACCCCTCTCCTGATTCTAACTGCCTTCCAGCCTCCAGGAGACAAGGATTCTGCCCTCAGCCCCTGGGGGGACAGTGCATCTCCTTTCTTGGCTGGGGGTCTCTGGTGCTCAGCCTTAGGCCCCCAGCTGGGTCTGCACAGGCTGGGGTGAGGAGCCCAGACCCCCTACTTTCTGTCTCCCTCTTACCCTGTCGGGTTCAGGGCCAGCGGCCCTTCAAGGACTGCTGGGGCAGGTCAGTCTTCGCGTCACCTGTCTGTCCACAGGGGCCTTTGTCCTGGCCGCCAAGCTGCCAAGCAGCTGCACCTGCTGCGCAGTGAGACCCGTGTGCAGCAGACACCAACGCAAACGCAAGCCCAAGACCCAGACACGGGTGCACACACACACTCCGCCAAGACCCTTCCCCTCCCGCCTGACACCGCATGCCGGGCCCCAGACCCCCCTAGACCCCACCCGGACGTGGCCCACGTGTGCACACTGGGGCCGTCGGCAGTGTGGGGGAGCACCTCGGAAGCCTTGTTCGGGCTGTTCTGCGGCCTCCATCTCCCCAGGCCACACGCTCGGGGTGTGCACGTGCAGGAAGGGACACGAGGAAGCCTGTGCCCTAGCAAGTGAACCTGGCAGGCACGCACATGCACCCACCCACACCCAGGCCACCATGGGTGCACACACGCGTGCATTACGTCAGCTTCCTGCGTGTGGGATGCAAGTGCCTCATCACCCCAGGGAGGGCTGGGGGCCGTCTGACTCCCCCTCGCAAAGCCAACCTTTCCTCTCTTCTGCTCCGCTCACCCAGCCAGCTGACCCTAAGGATCCTGGGTCCTGGGGAATTGTCTGGTGCTTCTCGCTCAGAGGACCCTCTCCTCTTCTGCCATCTCTCTCTTTCTCTCTCTCTCTCTCTCACACACACACACGTGTGTGGGCGTGCCCTGGGAGGTGCTGGTCAGGACCCAGGTTTGGCTTTGACTTCCATGGAAAATGCTCACAGGGGTGAGTTGGGGCCAGTTCATCAAGGGCCTTCAGTGCCAGGCTGAGGTTTGCATTTCCCCGAAAGCCAGTGAGGGGCCCATCAGAGCGACCGGAGGAGCCTTTAGCAGGCAGACCTTGTTACCTGGCCAGGTCCACTGGGCAGGGGGAGGAGCTAGCCTGCCAGGTGCCTTCCCAAGTCCCCGTTTCTGCTGTGCCCCCTCAGCAAGGCTGGGGTCAGTGGTGTGAGGGGAAGAGAACCCTTTAAGTCTCCTCTGCTCACCTCTGTGCATGACAACCCCTCTGCAGGTGGGCCCTGACACCTTGGCTGTGCCTCTGAGAGGCTGGCCGCTCTGGGAGGCATTTCTGTGGGCTTCAGGGGGCTTCCGGGACAGCCACATGCTAGGCAGAGGGCTGTGGGGGCTCTGGGCATCTCCGTGCTTACTTGGGTGTCCCCCAAGGCTGGCCAGAGTGCAGATTCCCCCTCCAAGTCTAGCTCCGCCTGCTGCTGGCTGTGCAGCCTGGGCAAATCATTTCCCTCTCTGGGCCCAACACCAGCCCTCGGGGGCAGCTGAGCCTGGCCAGGGATGAGGAGCATCGGAGGTGTGAGGTGACAGTCCTGGGCCAGTAAGGCAAGGGCGTTTGGCTGTGCTGGGCAGTGGGCACAAGGGGGCCTTGGCTGAGGACTGCTTGCAAATCGCAAGCTTTAGGTACCCCTGAGGCCAAGCAGGGGTTGCCAGCCCTGGGACTTCCTGGGTGGCTGGCCCCCAGGGTGAGGGTCCAAAGGTCAGGAGGCTGTGGGTGTTTTGTTGTTTTCGTTTTTTTGTTTTTTGTAGTTTGCTATAGGGTGTGTGTGCTTGTTAGAGAGAGACTGAGAGGAGAGAGAAAGAGAGAGAGAAAGTGAGAATGCATCCCCCCAGGGGGGTCACCACGCATCCATCCCTTCCCTCCATTCTCCTGTGAGGGTTTGGGGCAGGCACGCACACGCGCCCAGCATGTCTCTCAAGCCGCCGGCTCCAGGACTCCAGCTGCACAGTCCGCCATGTGGGATCCAGCCGCCCTAGCCTCCATGCCGCCTGCTGGCCCGATCGTGGGTGTTTTTGCCCCTCAAAATGTGTTCTATTTTTAGGGCTAAAGATTGATATTTGGAGGCAGTGACTCAGAGAAGAGGAGACGAGGTGGGAGGTGCTGGTGGGCCCCCACATGGGGGTCCCACTGCATAGCAGCCTTCCGCACTGGAAGAAGGGAGGAGCACACACGCCCTCCTGTGGTGTGCTGGCGTGGCGCAGAGGCCTCGTCTGTGCTCACTGCGCACTGGATGAGCGTGAGTCTGGCCCAGGGACAGTGACGGGCAGGGGGGACACATGATCTGGGCGTGGCGTCCTTTAGTCCCCACCCCTGTCCGATGTGGCACGCATCTTTGTGGCTGGTCTCAGGTGGGGGGGAGACTCACAGAGGTAAAGCAGCTTGCTCACTGTTAGTAAGCAGCCCTGCCGGCACCAGGCACCCTTCTGGAGGAAGCAGGCCTGAGTGCAAATTCTGACTTTGCTACGGACCTGCTGCACAGCTGGGCCAAGTTGCTGCGTCTCTGAGCCTGTTTTTGTCTGTAAAATGGGGACCACGGGGGCCAGCAGGTGGTGTGGGGTTTAGGCAGTGGATTCCCACATGGCCAGCCTGGTTCAAATCCTGGACCCAGCGTCTTGCTTTCTCATTCCCCCCCCCCGCCCCCCGGTGAATTGTTAAAATAATAATAAATAAAATTAAATCAACAATTTTTAAAAATGGGGATCATAGTCTTACTTGATGGGTTTGATTGAAGGGTGAAGAAGATGTAGGTAAATAACTAGTGGCCTGATCATTTGCCTGAGTCTAACAGAACATGGCTGAGAGTCGTCAGAAATCCAAGGTCCAGTCTGCTGTGTGACTTTAAACAAGTCACTTACCCTCTCTGGGCCTCATTCTTTTTTCCGTAGAACAGGGATCCTGAGCTCCTGCTTGCCTGTTCACCTGGGTGTGTTGTTCGTGAGCATCAGGTGGAAAGGCTGGGAGCTGCTTTGAGAAAGGCAGAGCTGCAGTCAGAAAGCCAGAGCGGTGCACGGAAGGAAACACATGCCAGAAAAATCTGGAGAAAAATATTTTTCAGAAACTTCAAATGTTTCTTTCTTTCTTTCTTTTTTTTTTTTTTTTAAAGAGTTGGTTATTCTCTCTCCCGCTCCAAGTTTGCTTATTTATTTCTTCCTTGAGCAAGATGGACAGATGGAGAGAGAGGGAGAGAGACAGTACCCCCAACAGGCCAGCCTCAGCCAGCCCTGGAGCACCAACGCGTACATGCCTGGCTCATTCAGGGAGGTCTCTGGACGCGAACACAGAACCTTCCCACATGGGTCTGCCTAGCAGAGCATCATGTTTTTACACTGTGCTGTCACGTGGACCTTGGACTCTTTACAACAAGAAGAAATAAGCTTTGTCTTCATGCTCAGGGGTAGTGGGGTTTCTCCCCATAACTTCACATTTCCAAGACAGGTGGCATGGTTGCCATCTCACGAGTGGGGTGATTTCCCTCGTGAGGAGTCCTGCCTGGCACAGTAGGGGTCAGCGAATGGTAGGCCTCCTCCTGGAGGTGGTTATTGGAATTAGCAGTCGCACAGAGACAGGAGGAGCGAAGGTGGTGTCAGTGGTATGACCGCCCACAGCATGGACAGGCTGGGAGGTGCTGATCAGGACTAGAGGCTTAGCCTTCTTTTTTTGTTTTTTAAGAGGTTTTTGTCTTAGGGTGTGTGTGCTCACCAGGGAGAGAGACAGAGGCAAAGTGAGAAATCAGTCTCCGGGGGTATGGGCATGCACGCACATGTGCCCGGCGTGATTTTCAAGCCATGGGGTCCGGAACTTGAACCATGGCCGGCCGTATGGGAGTCCAGTGATGTAACAGCTCCGCCATCTGCTGGCCCCATGGGCTGAGCCTTCTGTTGACACACCTTGGGTGCCTAGCCAGCCCCATGAGCCAGGAGGAGGAGCTAGCCTGGCACAGTCTCTGCTACCTCTGCTGTGTGCATAGTCCCCACTGCTGCTTCCTGGGCGTCATTTCTCTCAGGGGTGCCAAGGAGTGGGCTCCAGCATCTTCCATCCCAAGGGCGGGCGGGAGGCCCAAGACAGCAGCCCACGGGGAGGCAGGGAAGCTGAGGCTGTCATCCGCACAGGAAGCTGGGAGCCCCCTGGCCCCAGCCCACCAAGTGGGTGAGCTCGAAGGCTCCGTCCCCCACCTGTGGGACGGGTGATGAGGTCTCTGCCTTTGCAGGCACCTCCAGTGACTCGGAGCTGGTGGCAGTGTTGCGTGAGTCCCGAGTGCCTGGTGTCTCGGGGGATTGCAGTGTTTCTCGTAACTGGTCTCCAGGCTCCTCTGAGAATCTGGGACTGCTGGCAAGGTGTGGAGGGACAGCAGGTGAGCCACCTGCAGCTGTGACCTTCCCCAGGACGTGGGACCCAGGTGGCTGTCGTAGCCAGGCCGTAGGGGAGTGAAGAAGCTGGGTGGGGGGAGAGGTGTCGCGTCAGTTCTGGGCTCAGGGCTGCTAGCCTGTGAGGGAAGGACACGGCTCAGAAGACAGTCATTCCCAAGGCCTCCTCCTGGAGCCAGGGCTCGAGGGCGGTGGAGGGGGCTGATGGAGAGTGACCCTGGGGACTTCTGCCTGCTCAGGGCCAGCGCTGGAATGTCTGGGACAGCCCTATCTTGCCATTCCCAGAGTTGGCGGGTTGGGGACCTGCGAGGGGCAGGGTGAGGCCTGGGCTGGTGGTGGCAGACCTGCCCTGCCACCTCTTCCCTGACCTGGAGATCCTGCCAGCTGCCCCACCCCACCCCACCCGGCAGAATGCGGGAGGTCCCTGTGCCATTCTGGACGGCAGACCGAGGGGCCACGGCTGCAGGCTCTGGGTCAGTGGGCTGCAGTCATCCCGTGTTCACTACCTGCCCTCCTCCTGAGGGTGGGGGCCTTCCCAGTGCACACGGGTGTCCTGACAGCCCCTCCCCAGGCCTTCGAGCCCCCAGAAACAGGGCTGTGCAGGGCCCCTAAGACAAGGACCTCACCTGGCCTGCTCACCTGGCCCACAGCTCCCTTGCTGGGCAGGTGAGGTGTCTGGTCTTTGTGTTGGGTCCTGCCCTGTGTCCACTGGGGAGGGAGCTGGACAGGGATTCCATGAGGGTGCCGGTGAGGCTGGGGGGGCAGAGACTCTGAATGGGGGCTGAACTCAGTGTGGGGGAATTCACTGAGCGCTGAGAGCACCCTGCCCCGTGTGAGCACTTAGCATGGAGCTATCTCACCACACCCCCAGAGCAGCTGCTACTAGCAGCCACTGGAGGCTCAGGAAGGTCGAAGAGCCCGAAGGGGCACCCAGCTGGGCGTGCCTGGGCTGAGACCGGGCTCAGGGCCGTGCGACTCCGCTGTGAACCCTTCTGTTCTGCTGCCTGCAGAGAGAATTGAGAGGGCAGGTGCGATTCAGGGGGTCCCGGGGAATGGGAGCAGTTCTGGGCAGGGGCAGGGGTGGGCCTCAAACCTTGGGGCTGACCTTGCACCTGCAGGCCCTGGCCCTGAAGCTCCCTTCCCTGTGGCCCATCCCTGGGGTTCAGCACCCCAGGCTGGGTCTGGGGAAGGAGGCGGATGGGGAAGACTTGGCAGAGGTTCTCAGAGACATACAATCCCATGGCCCCTGCCCCTCCTGGCCCTCCTGGCCCTCCTGGCCCTCCTGGCCCTCCTGCCCCTCCTGCCCCTCCTGCCCCTCCTGGCCCCTCCTGCCCCTCCTGCCCCTCCTGGCCCTCCTGGCCCTCCTGGCCCTCCTGGCCCTCCTGCCCCTCCTGGCCCTCCTGCCCCTCCTGCCCCTCCTGCCCCTCCTGCCCCTCCTGCCCCTCCTGGCCCTCCTGCCCCTCCTGGCCCTCCTGGCCCTCCTGGCCCTCCTGCCCCTCCTGGCCCCTCCTGGCCCCTCCTGCCCCTCCTGCCCCTCCTGCCCCTCCTGCCCCTCCTGGCCCTCCTGCCCCTCCTAGCCCTCCTGGCCCTCCTGCCCCTCCTGGCCCCTCCTGGCCCCTCCTGGCCCCTCCTGCCCCTCCTGGCCCTCCTGGCCCTCCTGCCCCTCCTGGCCCTCCTAGCCCCTCCTGCCCCTCCTGGCCCTCCTAGCCCCTCCTGCCCCTCCTGCCCCTCCTGCCCCTCCTGGCCCTCCTGGCCCTCCTGGCCCCTCCTGGCCCTCCTGCCCCTCCTGCCCCTCCTGCCCCTCCTGGCCCCTCCCTCTGTGAAAACTCCCAGCCCAGAAGACCAAGGAATCCTCAGCGCCAGAGCTGGAGAGGAGCCCATGAGATCGGCTGGTCCAACTCCGTGTGCTCCAGATAATTACGATTCTGCTCCATGGCAGCGAGTCACAAAGGGCTCTCACATCTGGGCTGCCTCTCTGTCCCTGAGCCCTGAGGGCTGGCAGGACTCCTGTGGCCATGCCATTTCCCTCCCTGATTTGTGGCAGAGAGGCGAAGAGACAGCGGACCTTGGGACTGGGCTCCAAAACCAGGTCCCTTCCCTCTGAGCCCATCATACCACCCCAGACCCCCCGAAGCCCAGAGCCCATGTGATTCTGCATCAGGGGTGGGGACAGGGCAAGTATCAGGTGAGGTTCTGGGACTTCCGGGGATAGCCAGCTCCTCCCTGTCATGGGGACACCTCCCTCCTCCACACTGACAGTGACAGACCGATGGGCAGAACTGTTCCCAAGGGGCTTCTCTGCCTACCATGCCCATGGAGCTATCAGATCTAGAAGGGCTCTTGGAGAGCTCTCGCTGCACAGAGGGACAACCTGGGGCCAGGAGTGGGTAAGGCCTGCCTGCAGTACCACGCCACTGCGGGCCAGTGGTGGAGCGGGGCTCAGCGCCCTGGGCCCCACCTCAGTGCACGGTGAGCAAGCACGTGTCCCGTATCAGCCCCCACTTCCTGAGTGCCCACTGTACCCCAGAGCTGATCACGGTACCCTGAACCTAAGGAAAGCCCTGTGAGGCAAGCACCATCCCTTCCCTTTTTTAAAAAAAATTATTCATTTTATTTATTTATTTACTTTTTAATTCGACTAGAGAGAGACAGAGAGAGGGGGAAAGTGGAAAGTAAGCCACCAGGTCCAGGACTCAAACCACAGTCATGGTGAGAGTCCAGTGCCTCAACTACCATGCCACCTGCTGGCCTCCACCATTCCCCCTCACAGAGGAAGAAACAGAGGCTTAGTGAGGTCATGAAAGTGACCTGACGTCACCAGCCAGGAAGCAGCAGAGTGGGGTTCACAACTGGCCCACCTCCCTCTATGCCAGTGCCGACCCGGGTGTTGTATGGGAATGAAATCGAACCTTCTTTGCTTCCTGCCCACTTGGGCTTCTTATCTTTGTTCATTGGACGTTTTTGGAGTGCTTACTGTCGTGAGGAGGCCATGGAGCCAATTGGGGGTGAGGGTCTCCAGACCTCCGAATCCCAGTCTCCCCCTGTCCCCAACCCATATGCAGACTGTTTGCAGCCTCTTTCCCTCCCAACCCCCGCATCCCCACGGCAGACCCAGTTTACCTTGGGGACAGGGCATGGCTCTGCGGGGCCTCTTGGGCTTTGTGCATCCCAGAGAAGCCCCTCCTGGCAACACTGCAAGCCCTTCGTGGGCACATGGCCCCACCTGGCTGGCTGTGCACCACCTCGCGTACAGCTCACCTCCTGTGAGCTGTGGCTAGGATTGCCTATGCTCCCGAAGTGGGAACCGAGGCTTCCAGCCACGCGGCTCAGGACTGGGCTGGAGGGCCGCTGTGTCCCACTTGTGCCTGTGCCCTCCTCGCTGACCCCCAGCCGCTGCGCCCAGGCCTGCGCCCAGGCTGTGCAGGCATGCATGTAGAACCCCAGTTCCTAGAAGGCTGGTTTCAGCCAAAGCAGCAAATATCCACCAAGCACCTACTGTGTGAATTGTGCAGGTGCTTTGTGAGGCTGGGGAGGGGTTCCTCTGTGAGGGACACGGACCCGCGGCCCCACCCAGCACTGAGGGGGGCGGTGCAGCAGGCAGGGCAGCTCGTGCTGTTTGGAGGGCCTTTCTGTCTTGGTAGAAATGCCCCTGAGAGTGACTCAGGGCGGAGTGAAGAAAAGAACCCAGGCGGTCCTTGAAACTGTATCTACCTCCACTGACCTATGGGCAAGGCACTCCTGGGGCCTCGGGGGTCCTGGTCTGTGAAATGGGGAAATCGGGCATGACCCACAGGGTAGACCTGAGGCCTCAGTGAGAGTGCACAGGGCCTCGGAAGCCATAGATCTGCTGTTACTGAGCTGGCGCAGAGCGCGACGGGGACCGGGGGCTGGGGGTGCCAGGGGAGCTGGCCTTGTCTGCAGGCGTCCGCAGACAGAACTGTTGCATGCTGTGCCTCACGGGGCTGTTGTGGAGACCACAGAGGTCCCAGGGCGCGAAGATGCGGCTTACTGAGTGTGTGCACCGAGCCAACGGGTCCCGTGGGAGGGGGCGGCGAGAACATGGTGGGCGGCGACACAGGTGCCGCCATTGTGGCGCGCAGGTGTGCTATTGTGGGCCGGGAGAGAACAGGCTCTGGGCCCGCCCCCGTGCAAAGGGAGCGGCGAGGCAGTATGGGGGATGGCCAGAGAGCGGTCCGGGACCTAGGACGCTTCCTCCGTCTGGCTGGTCCACACTCTTGCCTGGAGAGACGCCCAAGGCGCTGCCCCCCGGCGCTGTCCCTGGTCCTGGAGCGGGTCTGGCTCTTGCCTGAAGTTCCCGCTATGGCCAGTTGAGGGCGCCCGGGACTGCGGCGGACTTCCCAGACGCGTTTTAGAACACGTTTCTAAACAGCATTCTTTATTTTCCTGTAATAACATTCCAAGATAATAAGCCTACCTACACACCTAATTTCAGAAACCAACGATGTACTGTCAAAAGAGAAGTAAGACGCCTTCCACTTTCCTAGATGAATGTGTTGGCATGACCACGCCGTAAGAGCCGATGAAATACCAAATGCTTGCCCCTGTTTATGAAAAACAAAGATTTTAGATTTAAGAGCAGACAATCTCTTCACTGCCCCTGCTCCTGATCACTAGTTCAGAATGGCTGCAGTAGTGGTACCTCTAAAAAATCTATTATCAATTAAAGTCACACCAACGAATACTCATACATAAACCAGAGTTAGGTTCTAGAATGGGTTACCAAGGCTTTTGCCCACATGAATGTCTGAGGGTATGGGAGACTTCCTTGAGGGGGGCTTCCCCCAGCATAGCTTTCCTAGCCCCCACTGAATGACAGCTGTGATCCCCAGCAATTGCTTAGGACCCAAATCACCCTCATGTAGTTCCCTAGCGGCCTCTAGGGGGCAGAGCCACCACCGTAAGAACTACTGCCAAGTGGGGGCCTTGTGCCTTGTGGAGTAAAGAAGGGCTCACAGAGTCCCAGACCGGCTGGCCAGGTGGGAGGGTGGCATCTTAAGAGATTATTGGAGAGACCTCCCCCATCTTGCTGATGGACCAGCAGAGGCCGGCAGTGGGAAAGGGAAAGGGTTTGTGCTGGGAAATGCAGCTGTGGCTCCCTACACACAGTGCCCTGGGCGTCAAGCCGTCTCCCTCCCGGCTTTGTCCAACTGTCTCTGAAAATGGCTGGCTGGGCCATACTGCTAGCAGGGGAGGCAGGAGGGAGGCTGGCTGACCTCCAGCCTTCAGTGTGTGGAAGTGGCCTGGGCCCTGCTCTGCTCTCCTTGGAGATGCAGCTGCACACCTCTCTGACCCTCCGAGTCCATCATCCTGCCTACCTTTTCCTCTCCCAGTAGCTAGCTGGGCTCTCCATGTGTGTGTGCGTGCGTGCATGCATGCGTGTGTGAGAGTACTATCTGAACATGATTTCAGTAAGGGTGTACGTGGGCCCGTGATTGCTGTGCCTGGACCTGCAGTTATTGGTGTGTGTTCACACGTGTGTACAAACCCAGCCACACTCAGCAAGGGGAGCATGCATGGATTGGGACCTGTGGGTGTGAGCTCAGTTTGACCTTTGCACAGTATGTGCATGTGGGTTTGCAGTGTAGGGGCTGACGGCCACATGAGCACCTCTGCGTCCGTTTGGGCTTGATGTGACCTCTGTGAGCACGAGCTAGTATCTCTGTACGTGCCTGACACAAGTGTGCGTGCATATGTGACTGGTGGGCATGTAGTCAGGGGCCGGAGCTGGGCCTGTGTGACCTCAGACATGTCATTCACCATGCCACAGACGTTGCCTCCAGCCCAGTGTGGTGGGGAGCCCCCCACTGACTAGTCAGCTGGGAAAGTCCGTGTGCAGATGTGCAAGCAGGTCGGCCAGAGGCCCCGTCAGTGTCTGCTCTCCCACGTGCCTGGCCAGCCTGGCCCACACGAGGTGCTCAATCTGTAGGTGCCGGTTGGTAGGTTGGAAGAAGGAAGGGAACAGTAAGAGCACACACGTGTTTGTCCCCGTCCCCAGAAGGGTTCTGCTCTCCTGTGAGCCACATGTACACCAGAGATACGTCCTCAGGGCTGGGGACCTGAGTGGGGTCATTTACTGTGGCCATTCTGGCCGGGCCAGACTGCCCTGGTCTCTGGTGGACACTGAGTAAGCGAGGCTCTCAGAGCTGAGTGGGGATGGCTGGGTGAGCACCCTCTCTGGGCAGCCGCTCAGGCAGGAGCTGTGAGCTAAGCCACACCTACTCCTCCCTCCTTCCTCAAGGCCTGGGGTCCCCCAGGAGTCTCCTCCTCCAGGAGCTCAGGGTCTGCAGCCCCTTAGGATTGGGTGGGCCTGGCCTGGCTAGAAAGGCCATGGACTGAGGAAGGCTAATGGTGCTTCTAGAGCTGGTGCAATTCTGTCACAGCAAATGAATTTTCTGTTGTTAGGTCTTTAACTCAGAAGCGTGGAGTGAGTGTTTAACAGATGAGAAAACCGAGGCCCAGAGAGGAGAGCTGATGGATGCAAAGCCACACAGGAGGCTGTCCTGTCTCCTGCCCAGGAGGCCCCAGGCAGATACCCCAATCAGGAGTGACTGGAGAGGGGGTTGATAGGGCCCTGGCAAGAGCTGGTACCACCAGCCCCATCTGGAGCTCAGGCCCGGTCCTGTCCTTGCGTTTCCCTGCAGAGGTTGTGAAAAGGGAGCTGGAGGCAGGTGGGTGGAACTCCCAGAGTTCGACCTGGGCTGAGTTTGGAAAGGGACCTCTGCAACCCTCCACGCAGGCACCTTTCCCTCTGCCTCCCCAGTCGGGCACCTGTGTGCACAGCGTGGGTGCAGAGATCTAGGAGCCAGCGGGGAGGCTTCCTGCTAAAGGAAGGGCCTGGACCCTGGAAGACAGCCTGGCCCTGTATCCTAGGTGAGAGGCCAAAGGCAAAGGAAGGAGGGGCTCCCCCCACCCCCAAGGATGGCAGTGGCAAGCAGCCCCTCTGTGCTGACTGGGACAGAGTGAGTCTCCATCCTAGCAGGCCAGAGGAGGCAAATCTGAGGAGTGTTAAATCTGGGTCTGAGGTCTCACAGCGAGCTAGCACCAAGCCTGGTCTGGCTCTGGTCCCTTGTTACCCTGCCTTGTGTGTGTGTGTGTGTGTGTGTGTGTGTGTGTGTGTGTCTGTCTGTCTTGGAGGTGGCTTCACATATCCACAGAGAGATCTGCCCCATTCTTTCAATAGCTTCATGGTGTCGCATAGTATAAATGGGTCATAATTTATTTATCCGGTTCCCTCTGGATGGCCATTTAATTTGTTTGGAATTTTTACTAATAAATCTTCGCTAGCCTTATAACAACGGCATTTCACATAGTTCAGCCTGACACAAACAATGCTGCGGCGAATGTTTTATTTAACAAACACACGCTGAGTACCAGCACTGTGCTTTCGCGTTCTAATTAGTGATTTATCTCAGACTTGGCAAAAACCCTTTGAAGTAGGCATTCTTATTCTCACCCTCAACCCCATTTTGCAGATAAGGAAACTGAAGCGCATGAAGCTTAGGTAACTTGCCCAAGGGGAGCCGGGATGTTAACCCTGGGAGAGTCCAGGGGAGGAGGCTGTGAGTGCGTGCCTCGCTGGCCCATGCCCTCATTGGTGTCCCCGCCTGCCTGTGTGACGGGGAGGGTAGATTCTCGGACGTGCTCTTGCAGGTCAAGAAGGTGCATTGCAGGCCCTTAGGACTGGGGCTTAGATTTAAATTCTGCTGTTGCCCAAAGGGCCAGGAGCTGACCAAGGGATGTCCTGCTGCATCTTGGTTGAGGGAACGTGACCCGCTAGCCACCCCCACCCCTTGCCAAGGAGGCAGCTGCAGCTGGTCAGAGCCCACAGTGGGCTCTTTGTCTTCAGTAGGAACCCTGCGGCCCCCGTGTCTCTCTCAAGGGCCCACTGTCCCAGTACCAGCGGGGCCTCCCAGAGCCAGGCCCAGCTGGGAAACGAGGCATGTTGGAGGCCCGCTGGCCACCCTGCCGACGGGGCACGCACGGCCTACTCCGGAATCACCCCACTGGGAAGACAGACTGGCGAGGCTGAGGCCCGTGTCTAAGGGGACGAGGCAGCCCAGTGGGGGCGAGTCCTGGGCCCCAGTCCTTGCACGGTTCACACACCCCACAGCCCTAGCTCCTGGCTCCTCCTGCACACACGACCCTGTGCCCCCTCAGGAGGCCCTCAGTGCTCAGGTCCCCACCTGAGGAGCCCTACAAAGGGTGGGCTTCCCACATTGCTCTAGGGTGACCCCTGCACCCTGCAGCCCTGTCAGAGCAGAAGGGGTCCAAGGCTGCCCCATTCCAGGAGAGAGCCAGACCCTTCTTAAGGCCAGTAACTGGGGGTGGGGTGAGCGAATAGGGTTTGCCCAGGACCCTGAGCTCTGCAAAGGGGGGAGAGCTCACCTTGGGGGCTCCTCCGCTCACCTGGATTCGTGCAGAAAAGGGGTTCAGGGTGGGCAGATCCCCAGAAGAGAGTAACTGCCAGGAGTGGAGGTCCCAGCGTCTTCACGCCATAAGTGTGAAATGGGGGCGTTGCAGTGCTGCCTACCCCCACCTGGGTGAGGCAAACTGGGAAGCCGGGTACCAGGCCAGTCACGTCCCGAGGAAGGTGGAGTGACCCAGCCCTGGCCCAGGGCCCCATCCTGCCGCCAGGTGCTCTGCCCTTGGGTGCCCTTCCTCCCTCATCCCCCTGCCTGTTTCCTGCATGTCCTTGAAGCAGAAAGCCCAAGGCTCTGGGGCCCTCACTAGGTGCAGGGGGTGGGAGAATAATCCCTCTCTGGGGGTGGGAGTGGGTGGCCGCGCAGCAATGGGTGTTGCTGGCTGGGGGTTGGTGAGTCTGGGGCGGGGGCCAGGGAGACTGACTGTGAGGCAGAGTGCTGCTGTGAGCTGAGTGGCCAGGGCAGACGGAGTGTTTGCTGAGTGAGTGAGTGACCACCCAGGGCCCCTTTCAGAGGTTGCTGGGTGAATCTTCGAGAAAGGAGCGGGTTGTCTCTACCCCTCCTCCTGCTCACCTGGGCGGTGGGGAAGGTCTCCTGGGGGAGGGGACAGTGTGGGCAGCCGCAGGGCTGTTGGAGACTCTTTCTCCCTTCACTCATTGCTCGCCTAAAGAGCAGGGGGTCTGACCTGGGCATTTACTGAACATTTGCTGGGTGCCGGGGCCTGGCCTGAGCGCTACGACTGTAGACCGTACCTCATTACGTCACCGCAGGGGCCCCCGGAGGCCGGCGGGATTGGTCCTCTTTGCAGAGGAGAAGTTGTCGGTGCAGGGAGGGCCCTGCCCGCCGCGCAGGCCGTTTGTCCCTGGCTCCAAGCTCTCGGTCCGGCCCACCGGGAGCTCCCTCTCGTATGACCGGGGACCGATCTGCCCGCAGAGCCCAGGGGCTGGAGGGCGCCTGGAAGAGGGCGTGTCCCTCGAAGAGGGTCTGTCCCCGGTACCCCCGGAGCCCCCGCCCCCCTTCCCAGCCGCGGCGGCCCCGCAAGTCGGGCCAAGCTCCCCCGCCCGGCGGCCGAGGGCGGCGCGAACAAGCGGCCCTTTCTGTGCCGGCCGCCCCGGCAGCTGGACCGCGGCCCGCGGGGGGCGGACACCCCGGGCTGGTGCCGGGCGGGGCGGCCGGGTTGCCAAGGTGACCCGGGCGCGGGGAAGGCGGCTCCGGCTCGGCGCGGGCCGGGCGGCGGCGGCACCATGAGCGGCCGGAAGCGCAGCTTCACCTTTGGGGCCTACGGAGGGTAGGTGCGGGCGCGGCGGGAGTGCGTGCTCGTGCGTGCGAGGGAGCCGGCCGGGAGCCGGGCCTGCGAGCGTGCGCCGCGTGCCCCTCGGGCGGGAGCCTCTGCGGCTGGGATGGGCGTGCGGCTGAGCGGCGTGACGGGCCCGCTGTGCCGGCCGGCCCGTGGCACGTGTGCGGGCGCGAGTGCAGGGCGGCATCGTGCCTGCCGAGCGCACGGCAGCGCACAGGCGTGTGCACCTCGGGTGTGTATAGGTATGTGGGGGAGGCGGGTCCGGGGGAGGCCCTGTGGGGCCCTGCACGAGGTTGGGGGAGAACCGCGAAGCCACTGCGAGGCTCCCTCGCGCCCGGGCATCCCTGGGCAGCAGGGCCCTGCCTCACGCTGCCCACTGGAGATTCCTGCTCTCCCAAGGCCGCTGCCTGTCTGGGCCTGAGGCCTGCAGAGAGGTCAGAGTGGCGCTGGTCTTGAGGTCACTGTCCCTCTTGACCCCAAGTGCTCAGAGGAGTGCAGAGGTGGGGGGTGGGGGCATTTTTGCCCAAGGCAGAGATTTAACAAATGGGAAGAGAAGTGGGATGGGCAGACTGGGCCCAGACCCCCTCCTCACCAGCCACCCAAGGGGGTGCTCCCGGCCTCTAGGACACACCTGTGGAGTGCGGGGCACTTGGGGTTCAGGCGTGTGGTGCTGCTGTTGCAGTCAGGGCTCTCGAGCTGTGAGAATGTGTCCAGGGTCCTCCCCTCTCTGGATGCTCAGCCTCAGAGGGGGCCCCAGCTGGGCCAGGGGTGGGGGACAGCCAAGAGGGCGCCGCCCACTCCAGAGCCCTTGCTGGCCGTGTGGTGATGAGAGGAGCAGGGTCAACTGAGAAGGGAGCCCCGGGTGGGGCCAGGTCTTTGTATGACCTTGGGCAAGTCCTGGCTTCACTGGTCTCACTTTTCCCATCTGTCTGCAGAGTCAGCCTTTCACACTGGCTGACCACTGGGGCCCCCAGCCCCACCTCCCCAGAAGACACCCTCAGCTGGTGGAGTCCAGTTTGGGGCCCCCTCCCTGTCCTGCAAGAGGCCAGGGTTGTTTGTTGACCCAACAGCTGCCCAGCCCCATGGCCCCCTGCGGGCAGGAGGGTGGAGCCTCCCAGCCCTCCCCGGCCCCAAGGTGCCCTCAGAGGACTGTGGGGGCAGAATGTTGGGGGGGGGGAGGCACTGCCCACACACTCCCCCCTGAGGCTGAGCCTGAGCCTGGGAGGTTTGGGGTGACCGGCTGAGGGTCTCTGTGTGTTGGAGTGAGGAAGGGGAGGATGCTCCTCTCCTGTGAACCCGCTCCTCGATTCCTTGGCACTGGTCCCTGGGTGGACATGAGCGAGCCCCTCTGGGATTGAGGCAGGCTAAGGGGCTTGGGGAGCTATTCTTCCTGCTCACCACAACCACAAATATGTAGCATACTCCCTGACCCTGTCTGGAAACTCTGTAAACCAGCTGCACCTTACACCTTGCTGTTGTAGTCACTGTCCCCCTTCACTACTCCCGGGACTGCCCACGCTGCCCCCAGCCCTGCTAATACCCCACAGCCCCTGCCCTACCCCCCTACCGCCAGCCTCGTCTCTGCCTTACTCCTTAGCCCCACCTTCCCACATAGCTGAACGGATGCTTGAGCCCCTGCGACCCGAGGGAGATAGGCGGCCTCCCTCTGGGAGTGGGTGGGGTAGGTGGGCCTGGTGCTCTGGGCAAGGCTGGCATCGAGGGCCTGCCCTCACCTGCTACCCCTCTTGCTGTGTTTTAGGGTGGACAAGTCCTTCGTCCCACGCCGGAGTGTGTGGTGAGTACTGGGGACTCCCAGGAGCCTTGTGGACACCCCCAACCATTTGTACCCCCTAGAAGCTAGACTGGTCCCCACCAACTCTCCAGCACCCTCTCTGGGCAAGGGCTGGGCAGGCCCTCACAGTCTGCCCTGCATACCCCCCCTGTTCTCTCTAGCCGCTGCGTCAGGCAACCCGGGTTCGCATTTCGCTCTGCCACTTGCTGAGCTCTGAGCCTCGGTTTCCTCAACTGTGAAGTGGAGACTGAAGTGCCTGTTTAGCGCAGTGTAGTCGTGAAAAGGGAAACAAAACACAATGGGGCCAGGCATACTGTAGGCCGTGTCTGAAAGCGTTTCCGTCCTTGCTCTGGTCTCCATTCCTGCCCACTTCCGGGTGGCTCCCGGCTGGGTGGGGGCGCCCTTAGCCTTCTCCTTGTGCACCCTCCAACCCCACTCTGCACGGCCCTCGGAAGCCCCCCCGAGTCCGAGGTTGCCCTCTCTTTGATGGACGCCTGCACCTTCCCAACACCAAGAGACAACCTTACCTTGGGGTGCCCCAGGACACCTCCGCGCCTGGCAGGCGGTGCTCCCCGTGGGCCTGGCGAGCTGCTGTCTCTGCCCCTGCACTGTCAGGGGAGCCCCAGCAGCTCTGGCTCTTCCTTTCCGTCCCTGCTGAGGGCTTCCTGGGTCTGCAGGCACTGCGGGCCCCAGCTGTGGACCACACCGGGTGCCCAGGCCGACCCCCCTGCCTTTCCTTTCCCCTTTGATGCTCTCTGGGCACCCTGGGGCCAGTTTCTCTCCCTTTCTGGGCCTCGTCTCCTGCTGCTGTGACCAGTCAGCTGAGGTCTCTGCTACATGCTGTGCCCGGAACAGGGTGGAGGGGAGGCACACACAGACAGGTGAGGAAGACACCATCCTGTCCTTCAAGGAGGTCAACGCGCTATCACCACGAGGCCACTCGCCAGGCACCTACCCTGCACAGGGGACTGTCGGATGCCTGGCACGCATCACCTCACAGAATCCTTGCTGCTTTCTGAATGAGGCCATGATCTCTAAAGCAGATTAACCCACAAGGCACAGAGGGGAATGCCTCGCCCAAAGTCACACAGCTCTGTCAGTGACAGACTGAGATTTGAACCTCAATCTTCCAGCCTCTGTGTAGAGCCCAGGGTCTCCAGGCCTCATAGAGAGCCTGAGTGCGGGATGCACTTGGAAGATGGGGAAGGCACCCCGAAAGGCCCAGTCTTGGGACTCTGAACCAAGAGTTAGAGACCGGAGCCCAGAACGGGTAGTAACTGACCGGCCGTGTGACTTTGGGCAAGTCCTTTCCCCTCCGTGAGCCTTGGGTGACACCTATAAAGGACCCAGAATCCCCAGGACGTGCCCATTACCCACAATGCCTTGCCCCACGCCCTCATGCTGGAGCTGCTGTCCAAGGTGCTAACCCCTGGGCCCTGCCATCCCAGCCATCCAGCTGCCCTAGCCGCCCGGAAGCACGACCCCCGTCTGTGTGGAATGCAGTTGGCACTCAGAAAATGGTGGCCACTTCTCCTATTGACTGTGCCCTTCTGGCATTCAAGGCCTGTCTCCGGCTCCCTTTCAGTTCCCGTGCCCTGCGTTTCTGACCCGTGGAGACATGGCCCAGTCAGCACCCGCTCCGTGCATCTGCCCCATCATCCCTCCCCTTGTCAGTCCTTCGCCCGCTTCTGTTTCCACAGTCCCTTGCCACACCTCCGGCCCGCCTTCATCACCATTTGTTGAATGTATTTCTTTTCTTTTTTTTTTTTTTAAGTTAGTTTTCTTCCATGAGGGAGAGATACAGAGAGAGCAAGACAGAGAGGGGCATGCTCAGCAGGGCCTTCACACCACAGTCCACCCCCGGCCTCAGCCTGCTGCGACCACTGGCGTGCGTGCGCCCAGTGTGTGCAGGGAGAGCTCGGCTGTGGACCCAGCACCATCCCGTGGCGCAGCACTGTGTCCTGGGGTACACCGGGGCTTGCCCAGTGTTTGCTTTCTCGGTCCCCACGTCCTGTCTTTCTGTAGAGCACTGGCATGCCCGCTGAGCACACCTTAGTGACCATCGCTAGGGCAGTGGGCAGGCGGGACTTCGGGGTCTGCAGATGTGGATTTGAACCTGCATGTGTGTGACTTGGGTGGTCAATTCCCTCCCAAGTCCCAGTGGTGCTCACCAGGTACCTGTGGCGCTGGGTGTCCCCGGCTGTTGGCTGTGCCCACCTCGCCCTACAGTGTGATGAGGGTGCTGAGGGCCCTGGAAGCAGGAGCTGCAGACTGAGCCCCACCTCTGGCCCGAGGCCCAGACAGGTCCAGCTCTGCCCTTCTGTCTCTGTCTTCCACATGGGCCAGCCCACTCTCCATAATAGTGACTGCTTAGGGGACTGAGCTGAATGTGTCCAGAGAGGAGAGCAGGTAAAACTCTGTTAATAGGCTGGGAGAGCTTCCTGGAGGAGGCATAATTTTCTCCACTATCTTTTTTCTTTCTTTTTTTTTTTTTTCCAGTTTTTTGCCATAGGTGCCTATGCTTGCCAGAGAAGGAAAGTGAGAGGGAAAGTGAGATGTCACACCCACCCAGGGGGAATGGCCACACCACAATTCCTTCTCCTCCATTCTCCCCTTGGAATTTTGAGCATGCACATACATGTGCCCAGCATGATTTTCAAACCGGTAGGTCTGGAACTTGAACCACAGTTGACCATGTGGGAGTCCAGTGCCTTAACCACCACACCACCTGCTGGTCCCTCCTCCCCACCCTTTTTAAAAAAAGGATTAAGAGGTTAGAGCAAGAGGTTGGACGGGGGAGCTACGAGGCCTGGTAGGGCCTGATGTGACTGTGGCTGAATTCCCTTACTGCCCCCCACCCCCCACCAGCAGGTTGTCTGCAGCACAGGAGCTCAGGGTAGGTGTGAATGGGGAAGAAGGAGGCCCCGTGGGAGATGGGAGCCCGTGGAACACTGGCCGACCTTGACTCTGCAGCCCTGAGAGACTCAGAAATGCTCTAGTGGGGGCTGGCTACTCAAGGAGGCCCGGGCGGGGGAGGAGGTGGAGCGGTGTCAGTAGGCGAGTGGCAAGGTGGACTTGTGTAGGGCAGGGAGGGTTTGGAAAGCACTCTGGGGGGAGGGTTGGCTGTGGCTTTAAGACTGAGGACCTGGGAGGAGACAGAGCCCAGCTCCGTGTGCTGAAGGTAGGCTGGGCACTTTGCTGTGGAAGGCGTAGTACATCATGTCGCCAGTTCTGCACGTTGGCCTCAGTGTCCCCGTTTTAGAGGCCAAAATCAAGACTGAGAATGGTGGAGGCCCTGGCCCAAAGTCACAGAGCTGAGGAGGGCTGGGCTTTATGTTTTTTTTTTTTTTTTTCTTTAATTTGCTTTAGAACATATACACTTACTGGAGAGAAAGAGAGGAAAAAAAGAAAAGAGAGAGAGAGAATGAAAGAGAGGGAGAAAGCACCCCCAGAAGGGATGGTCACGCTATAATCTGTTCTCTACCCTTTTCTCAGGATTTGGGGCACACATGTAGACCCACCCAGGGTCTTTTTTCAGCTGCTGGGTACAGGGCTCAAACTGCACAGTCAGTCAGGTGGGATCCGGCTGCCTTAGCCACCAGCCGGACCAGCCGGCCCAAGGGCTGGATTTGAATCCAGCTCTGTCATCCGTTGAAGAAGGGCCCTTGGTCCGAGATGGGAAAGTGGCAGAAGTGGGAGAAGTCTTGGTAATAGGGGGAAGTGGGAGGGGGACAGGAAAGTAGCCCCAAATCCTCCCTGGGTGGGACAGGCGCTGCCCTGGCATTTGCCCTGGAGAGCCCTACCCAGAGGTATGGCAGGTGTGGGCTCAGGAAGCAGCTGGCAGTGCCCCCGTCAAGATGTCTCCTGGCAGCCTGGTACCATTGCTGTCATAGGTGGAGTGTGCCCTGTATCCCAGGGCCTGGAGGGTTTCACCCCTCCTGATGTCGGCTTTACAGAGTAGACTTCTGATCTACCCCCATTGTACAGACGAGAAAATGGAGCTCAGGGAGGCACGTGGCTGGCCCCGGGGCGTGTAGCCAGTGAGCCATGGACCAAGACTGACTGTGCCATCACCCTGAGCCCGCACCTTTGGCCCTCGCCTCCTGGGTGCTGCTTGTACTGAGTAGTGGGCTTGGTGGGCAGCCTTGTCCTCAGGTGGCTCCTCTCGGTGATGGCTGAGCTGAGGCCCCAGGGGCCTGTGTGCTGCTGCAGGAAGCACGAGGCCGTCCTCATTAGTGGCTCCGAAATGCCAGGCAGGCGCGGCCCGCTGGGCCTCCTCATCTATTATGCATCTGGTGGACAGGCCCCTGACGGGCAGCTGGCGGCGCACAGGACGGGGGCACTGCCAGCTGCTTCCTGAGCCCACACCTGCCATACCTCTGGGTAGGGCTCTCCAGGGCAAATGCCAGGGCAGCGCCTGTCCCACCCAGGGCAAGGGCCCACTGTGGACAACGGCACGGATGCTGGTCCAGCTCATGACCTGTCCTGGCAGCCCCAAGAGGCTGGGGCTTTGGTGGCACCAGGGGTCTTTGGAACAAGGATGGGCAGAGGGCTGAACTAGTACCCTAGGTGCACCGGCTCCTGGTTGCACCAAACCTCAGAGTGACAGAGCCGTGATCACTGGGTCGTCACATATTCATTCAGCCACAAGTTGCCACTGGACCCCTGCTGTGTGCCAGGCATGGTTCGGGTATTGCTGATTCAGCCGAAATCAAGCCAGTCCTGAGCCTCAGACAGCTTGGTCTGGCCAGCACATGACCTCTCCGAGCCTCGGCGTCCTCACCTGCAGTGGGAAATGGGAAATGAGGTGGAAAGTGAGCTGGTAGCTGTGCTGATTTCCAAGCAAGGCTATCTGCAAACGAGGGCTGGTCCTTCCCGGGAGCTTAATTGGGCCGCTGTGTTCCAAAGCCCAAGGTACACAGGACTTACCTCACAGTCCCATGGGGCCAGTGCTGGGTCATCCCTGGCAGAGGGCAGAGGAAACTGAGGCAGACAGAGGCTGAGGGGCATGTTCCAGGTTGCTTGGCAAAGCTGAGGTTGGACCCCAAGGAGCCAGGCTCCAGCTTGCCTCTCACCCCGTGCTGTGCTGCTGGAGAAAGGAGGGGTCATGAAAGGTGGTATCTGAACCCAAACCTGAAGAGCGAGAGGAGTCAGCTGTGGGAAGAGCTGGTGGGTGAAGGGTAGGGATGTCCAGATAGAGGAGCAGCAGGTGCAGGGGCCCTGCGGCAGGAGCGAGCTTAGCGAGCCCTGGGAGCAGTGCAGAGGCCAGTGTGGTTGGAGGGATGAGAGAGTGAAGTTGGAGGTGCGTTCAGAGAGAGTAGAGGGACCCGAAGAGAGCCGGGGCCTGCAGGCAGGGTAGGAGTTTGGCCATGCCAGTGACTGTCATGTAGAACCACTGAGTCTCAGACTCTTGGCTTTGTAAAATCTTAGAATGGGGCCAGCCCCTTGGGACCAGCAGTTGGTGTAATGGCTATGTCGCTGGACTCCTATGTAGTCGATCGTGGTTCCAGTCCCGGGCCTGGTGGCTTAAACTCATGCCGGGTGCGTGTGCGTGCGTACCCAAGATCCTGAGAATGGAGGAGAAGGGATTGCGGCGTGACCATCCCCCCTGGGGGGTGATTTCTCGTTTTCTGTCTCTCCGTCTCTCTCTGTCTTTCTGGCAAGCACACATGCCCTATAGAAAAAACCTCTCCAATAAAAGAAAAAAAAAAAAAAGAATTGGGCCAGTCCCAAAGCCTAGTGTTTAAACCATGCATCCCACATGGCTGACCATGGTTCAAATCCTGACCCTGCCAGCTTGAAAAACACATTGAGCACATGTGCATGCCTACCCAGAACCCCCACAGAGCTAAGACATGGAGGAGAAGGGATTGCAGTGTGGCAGCGTCCCACTGCAGGGTGCTTTCTCTGTCCCCCCTTTCTCCTCCCTCTCTCTCTGGTGAGTGCATGCACCCTCTAGCAATTACAAAGAAATTTAGACAGGACTAGCAGATAGTGTAATGGTTACATTGCTGGACTCCCATGTAGTTGACTGTGGTTCAAATCCCAGACCTGGCAGCTTGAAACTCATGCTGGGCACATGCGCATGCATGCCCAAAATCCTGAGAGGAATGGAGGAGAAAGGATTACGGCATGGCCATCCCCCCGGGAGGTGGTTTCTTGTTTTCTATCTCTCTGTCTCTCTGGCAAGGGCACATGCTCTATAGCAAAAATCTCTCTTAAGAAAAAAAAAAAAGAAATGTAGAGTTCAGGACCCTGGAATTCTCACAAGTAGAAGAGACTCTTCGGTGCTCCTCTGTGACCTCCCATTTACCAGGGGACCTCTCCTCTGCTTTGTGACCTCTTTGAGGGTTAGAAGAGCTGGGGGCCACCTTCATTTCTGGTGACTTCCATAGACTTCCTGAAGCCCATCCTTCCTAGTCAGGCCCATCGTGCCCTCTCGGCAGCTGCCTGGCTTTCTTGGACGCTCCTGACCGGGAGGGAGTCATTCAGTGCTGGCAGCTCGTGGGTATCAAAAGCCCCTCCTTACTGAGAGCCGCTGCCTGAACCTAGGCCCATGGACTGGGGTCTCCCATAAGAACAGGGACTCTGTCTCCCCAAGTCTGCTCTTCCTGGGCTAGGCATTCTGTGCACCTGCCTTCCTCCTCCTCATCCTCTGTTCAGCTCAGCGTCGCAAACCTTGAAGCCACAGCCCTTTCTGTTGTCCCTCCTGTGGGCCAGGTGATGTCCCTTCTGGGGAAAGCCACCCTCTTGGGAGAGGTCCTGGATGGGGTCCCAGATAGAGAGGGCCCCTTGTTTAGGAAGGGTCCCATGCAGCTTTGGGAGACAAGACAGTTCCATCCAGAAGGGTGGACGCTAGTTTGCTGTGTGATCTTGGGAAGGGAGTCCTCATCTCACGTGTGCATGAGTCTGCCCCAGGCCCCTCCTCGGGGCCATAAAGAAAGGGTTCTCACAGCTCGGAGGGCCCTGGGCTGGCTGGTCCTCTTGTCTCTACCCACGGACTGCTCGGACTCTGGGCCCTCTGGAGCAGGCAGGATTCGGTAGACCTGACTCAAACATGCACTCTATCACTTGTTTGCTGTGTGGCTCACCAGTCTAGTCTGCCTCTCTGAGCCTCAGATTGTCTACAGCGATAAAAACTGTGTCGCTTAGAATGAACTGCAAGTATTTGCATTTTGGGAGGAGAGACTCTTTAATCTAAAGAGAGGTGGCCGGGGGCCGGGATTGCGCACAGCTGTAGCTGGGTCCAGTAGACGGTTAAGTGGGGACTTTCCTCGTATCTCTGGTCCTGGGAAGGCCTTCCTGAGCTCAGCATCTTTCCCAAGGCAGCTGTTCATTCATTCAGCAAATTAATTCAACAAGCATTTAGTGTGGGGTGCTCTGAGCTGGAGAAACTCTGCTGGGCTCTGAGGACCAGTGGGGCAGATGGTGGACAGGCCTCACCTCTCATGGGGCTCACATCTCCAGGGAAACTAAGGGGAGGGCTGGTTCTCGTGGGGCGATGAGCGCTGATCGGAGATGGGGGGTACTGAGTTCAGAGCGGGCCTCCTCCCCACCCCTGGGCATCAGGCGAGGCTTCCTGATAGCCTAGAAGTCCCCGAGAAGTCCAGGTGAGCCGAGGGGCACCGTGTGTGCATGTGGTGGAGAGGCACCCAGTGCAGGAGAGTGTGCCGGGGGTGGAGGTGGCAGGTCAGCAGTGTGCAGGAGAAAACCTGAGGGGGCACGTGCTGGGCACAGACCAGAACAGGCCTGCAGCCCCGTCGGGATTTCCTGTGGAGTGCCCCAGAGGGCTCTGCACCCCCAGACACCATGGGCCAAGGCCCGGCAGGGCCCCGATCACCCCCTCCCCTCCTGGCTGGGAGTGGCCCTGTGCAGCTGTACTCTGCACCTGGCTGCGGTCACTTCGTGGGTCCTGGTTTCCTGGCTGGTGAGGTAAGGGCAGTGAAAGTACCACCTCGAAGGCTGTTGAGGGGACTCAGTGAGCCTGTGCATGCCGAGGCCTGAGACAGGGCCTGGCCCGGGGCCAGTGCTGCATGGGTGCTGCTGTGGCTGTCACCATCGCCGTCACTGTCCCATGCCAGGACTACAGAGGGTGCAGAAGAGCTCGGGCACAGCCTCTGCCCTGGCGAGAAGCCACTGCCTGCTGGGAGGCGAGACCTGCTTTCAGAGAAACGCCCAGCTCTGGGCACAGGCCCCGAGAACGTGAGCTCCAGAGTCTGACAGGCCTGGCACTGAGTCCTGGCTGGTGACCTTGGGAAGTCGCTTGCCTGGCTGAGCCTGGGTTTCCTTCTTCCTGCAGGGTGGGTATTAGCCCCTGCCTCGGGGTGAGTGAGGGGTAGAGGATGTGCTTTTCAAGGGCCAGCCTGGCACCGCGGCACTGCGCCGTCCCACCACGTGCTGCAGGAGGGAAGAAACCTTTGGGTCCGGTGATCTCCAGACACTCCGCGCCCCCTCTCTGAGCTCACCGTCATACCTAAGAGCTGGGAGCGTCGGCGCCGATACCCTCTGATGTGCGGGGTTCCCGCGGAATCAGACTGCTCCTAGGTTTGACCTGGTCTGGCTGCTGTGTGATGCAGGTGAGAGGCTTGGCCTCTCTGAACCTCAGTTTCCGTGCTGCAAACAGAGACAATATTTCCCTCACAGAACTCTTTCAAGGCTTCCATTCATTCATTCAACAAATACTCACTGAGTCCCTACCGTGAGCCCAGTGCCAGAGGGGCAGCAGGCCTCGTGCAGGTCACCTTCCAGAGCATGACAGGCTGGCCTAGGGTGATTTCAGGTGGCGACATGTGGCCCATGACAGGTGGGTGCCAAGGCGCCTACCTTTGCTGCAGAGGTCTGGCTGGGGCGGGTGGTCCAGGCAGAGGGCACAGCGTGGAAAGGAGTTTTTTCTTTATTTGCTAGAGGACACATGCACCCCCAGAGGGAGAGGAGAGGATAAAGCACCCCGTGGGGTAGGGGCTCACCACAGTCCCTTCTCCGTCCCTGCCCCATCAGGATTCTGGGCTCAGGCGTGCATGCACGCACACACACACATACACACACTGTCACACACACACACGTCCAGCGTATTTCTTAAGCTGCCGGATCTGGGGCACGAACCGTGTGGTTAGCCATGTGGGATCTGAGTGCCTTTTCTTTTTTTTCTTTTTTTTTTCTTTCTTTTTTTTTTTTTTTTTTTGAGAGGTTTTTCACTATAGGGCATGTGCGCTCGCCAGACAGACAGAGAGAGACAGAGAGACAAAAAGCGAGAAATCACCCCCCAGGGGGGATGGCCACGCCGCAATCCCTTCTCCTCCATTCTCCTCTCGGGATCTTGGGCACGCACGCACACGCGCCCGGCATGGGTTTTAAGCCACCAGGTCCGGGACACGAACCACGGTCGACTACGTGGGAGTCCAGCGACATAGCCATTACACTAACTGCTGGTTCCCCTGAGTGCCTTTTCTACTAGGTCAGAGAGCTGGCCCAATGTGTCAGGGATCTGAAGCAGGAACAGGAACAGGACTCCTTCCCCATCCCCACCCTGGAACATTCCAGACCGTCTCTTGGCAGCAGGCAGCTGGGACAGTGGGGATTGGGTTGAAAGTCCACCTTCTAGGGATGCTAGGGATGGTGAGAAGCGAGGGCAGGCGTGAGAGACCAGGCGAGGGTGGGCTCCGGTGAGGGTGAGCCGGGCCATGCGGGCAGCAGGCAGGAGCAGAGGCTCCCGGGCCGTCCCGCCTGTGGCCATGCTGGACTTGGCTATGCGTGGCCCGACCCTTGTAGGAGGGGCTTGGAATAGGGGTCAGGCGACTCGTGCCTGCCCTCTTCGTGCCCAGCTTCCTCATGGACAGGGTCACAGACACACACTTCATGCCACAGGTCATAAGTGGGCATCGACCGTGGGCCAGGGCCAGGGCCAGGGCCAGGCCTGAGGGAATTCCAAGTCGGGTGTGAGAGGCCGACTGTAGTCTAACGATCGCACCATGAAATGTGCAAACCATCCAGTCAGTGTGCGTCGGCCCCGGCTTCTGGCAAAGCCAGCCAGGTGGGGGCAGCTTCTGCCGGTCCGCAGGGGGCTCTGGAAACAGTGGGGAAGAGTGCAGCTTGGGATGGGTGGGGAGGACAAGGGCGAGTGTGCCAGGCACAGGGCACACGGTTCATGCCGAGGCCGGAGTGGGAAGGAGCCCGACAGGGAGGGAGGAGGATCCTAGGTGAAGCCAGCGAGAGGGGGTGAGGGGCAGATGCGTGGGGCCTCGTGGGCCACGTGAGGCGGCTGTGTCTCCATGCTGCACTTGGTGGGGAGCCATGGGGTCCGTGAGGTAGGGAGGTAGGGAGGTGGCTTGATTGGATCCAAACACGCTCGCACACAAACCCACGCACTCCCCAGACACGAGCGCTCTCAGTCCCGCATCCATTCACATTCCTGCCAGGCCTCTGTCTCCTGTCTCACCCACAGGCACACCCTCTCACCACCAGGCAGAGCTGCAGAAAACCAGGCACCGGCTCCCAAGGGAAGTGTCAGACACCCGCCTGCTGATTCTGTGTCGCAGGGCCCTCTGGTCTGGCCAGGACCAGCCCTTGCTCAGTGCAAGGACTGTGGCCATGCTGGACTTGGCTAGTGCTCTCTGGCAGAGGTGCACGTGCCCCCACCACATGCAGGGCTGTCGCCCTCCTCTGCACGTGGGCGTGGTGTCTCTGCAGGGAGCACCTTCCTGTGCCATTTACGGCTGAGGAGACCACACAACTTGAGCTTGCCAGTCAGGATTTGAACCCAGGTCCATCTCCTTTCCAGGTCTGCTCCCCCAGCCCACCCAGACTCAGGCACACTCAGGTGCGCATGTCACCGTTCCAGGCTCTTGCTGAGAAAGTGACGTGTGACCTTCAATGTCAAATTCTTCCAGAAACAGGCCGATCAACACAGCAAGGTAGTTAGAGTGCCAGGGAAGGGTCTGGGCCAGCACGTGCCTGCCTGCCGGGGGTCCCTGAGGCCTCGGGTTAATACCAGGGTGGGGCCAGGCACCTGTCAGCCTAGGGTGGCTCAGACATGGAGCTGGGGCTGGGAGCAGAGCCTGCGTTTGCATTTACAAATGAGGTAGACAGCCGTGGCCCCGCACAGGCTGGCCCTGCTGGCCTGGTCCCAGGACGTGACAGCGGAGGTCCAGGGCTCAGTGCCCTGCCCAGCTGCCAGGACCGCACCGTCCTGCCTTTGCTTGCCCTGACCCGCAGAGCAGGTTGCCTAATGCCTAATGTAGGGGAAAGAGTGTGGAGGGGAAAGAGTTCAGAGGCACCCAGAACTGGGGTTACACCCAGCTCTGTCTCACCCCAGGTCATGGTGTTTAACCCCCCTGGGCGTCAGGGATATCCCTTTAGCCCACTGAGATAAAGGGTGAATAATGCCTCCCTCTCGAGATGGTTGCAGAAAGATAAAAGAGTCAGGTACTCAGCTGAGGGCACTGCTCTGGGTTTTGTTTCTCCAGAGGGTGCATGTGCTGGCCTGAGAGAGACAGACAGGGAGAAAGCACCCCCCAGTGTGGCACAGCCGTGTTGCAATCCCTTCTCCATTTTTTTTTTTTTTTTGAGGTTTTTGCTACAGGGCGCGTGCGCTCGCCAGACAGAGAGAGACAGACAGAAAATGAGAAATCACCCCCCAGGGGGGATGGTCACGCCGCAATCCCTTCTCCTCCATTCTCCTCTCAGGATCTTGGGCACGCACGCACACGCGCCCGGAGTGAGTTTAAGCCACCGGGTCCAGGACTCAAACCGAAGTCGACTACATGGGAGTCCAGCGACATAGACATTATGCCAACTGCTGGTCCCCCTTCTCCCTTTCTTCACCCTGTCGGGATTTGGGGCATGCAGAGGAGCCCAGTGTATTTCTGAAGCTGTCGGGACTGGGGTTCAAAGTGTGGTCAGCCAAATGGGGTCCAGCTCCCTTGACCACAAGCCTCGGGCCACCTCAAGTTTCCTTTAATCTTCAATTTTGTAAAAATAATCAATTATAAAAATTATAAAAATAATTTTAGAAATGATAAGTATCTGGAGCCAGCAGATGGTATAGTGATTAAGGCACTGGACTCCCACATGGCTGGCTGAGGTTTGAGTCTAAGATCCGGTGTCTTAAGACTCAAGCTGGGCACATGTGTCTACATGCCCAAAATCTCAGGAGGAAAATGGGGAAGGGATTGGGACATGTCCTTCCCCCCTGGGGGTTGATTTCTTACTTTCCCTCTCCGTCTCTCTCTCTGTCTCTTTCTGGAGAGTGCATGTGCCCTGTGGCAAATCTTAAAAAAAACAAACAAACAGGCTGGCAGGTGGCATGGTGGTTAGGGTGCTGGACTCCCACATGGCCAACTATGGTTCAAGTCTCAGACCTGGCGACTTGCTTTCTCATTGTCCCTCTCCCTCTCTCTCTCACACTCCGTCCCTCTTTGATCAAATTAAAATAAATAAATAAAGTTAGTATAGTTCTAGAAAAAAAAATAAACAAACAACAAAAAACAAGTGTCCATTATAAAAATCAAAAAAACGGGGACCAGCAGTTAGTGTAATGGCTATGTCGCTAGACTCCCATGTAGTCTACCGTGGTTCGAGTCCCAGACCCGATGGCTTAAACTCATGCTGGGCGCGTGTGCGTGCGTGCCCAAGATCCCAAGAGAAGAATGGAAGAGAAGGGATTGCGGCATGGCCATCCCCCTGCAGGGTGATTTCTCGCTTTCTGTTTCTCTATCTCTCTGTCTTTCTGGTGAGCGCACACACCCTATAGCAAAAACCTCTCCAAAAAAAAAAAAAAAAAAAAAATCCAAAAATGCACCATAAAAGTGCCATAAAAGACAGAAGTTCCGAGACCAACAACCAGCAGTTAGTGTAATGGCTATGTCGCTGAACTCGCATGTAGCCAACTGTGGTTCGAGTCCCGGACCCGGTGGCTTAAACTCACGCTGGGAACATGTGCATGTATGCCCAAGATCCCAAGAGGAGAATGGAGGAGGAGGGATTGTGGCGTGGCCCTCCCCCCTGGGGTGTGATTTCTCACTTTCTATCTCTTTGTCTCTGTCTTTCTGGTGGGCACACGTGCCCTATAGCAAAAACCTCTCCAAAAAAAAGAAGAAGAAGAAAAAAAAAAGACAAAAGTTCCTAGTGATCCCATTTCTAGGAGATAACCCATGTCAGCCTCACCATGTAATTTAAAATTTTCCAAATAAGACTTTTTATTGTGCTCATCTTGCTTTATTCATTAACAGTATGCCTCAGACTCCTTTTGCTGTCAAGCCTAAAGATCTCCTTTGTCACTGCCGCATAGTATTCCATGTTTTGCATATGCCTTTAAGTATAGAACCTACCTCCTTTTTTTTTTCCCCCAGAAGGAGTGTGCACCCACCAGACAGAGCAAGAGAAAAAGCATGGGGCATGGCCACACTGCGGTCTCCTTTCCTCCATTCCTCCCTCCCATCAGGATTCGGGGCATGCACGCACACACACCCAGTGTGTTTTAAAGCTGTTGAGGCCAAGACTCAAACCATGGTTGGCCATGTGGGATCCAGCTTTCTTTTCTTTTCTTTTTTTTAAAGAGGTTTTCGCTATAGGGCGCGTGCGCTTGCCAGAAAGACAGAGAGATAAAAAGCGAGAAATCACCCCCGGGGGAATGGCCACGCTGCAATCCCTTCTCCTCCATTCTCCTCTTGGGAACTTGTGCACACACACGCGTGCCTGTCGTGAGTTTAAGCCACTGGTCTGGGACTCGAATCATGGTTGGCTACATGGGAGTCCAATGACACAGCCATTACGCCATCTGCTGGTCCCTGGGACCCAACTTTCTAAGCACAGCACTTAACTGCTGTGATGTAGGGCCAGACCAGCCTCCTGATGGACAGGGGTAGCTTCCGCATTTTAACCTGTGCAGACTTGCTGCGGAGAATGTCCTCCGTTCGTGTGTGTTTGTGAGTGTTTCTAGAAAATAAATGCCTAAAGTGGAGCTACGGGCCGAAGTGTGCACGCGTTAGTCTCTAGCGGGGGTGGCCACACAGCCCTTTAAGGTCATGGTAGCAATCTCGGTGCCCCCAGCAGACTTGGGAAGCTCGTGTCCTCAAAGTCTCTGGGGTTCAGCCACGGTCTTCCCGGGCCACACGGGGCCGAGACTGGCTGGGAGCCACAGAGTCAAGCATGGGAGGTGTCCTGGGGTCATCTGGGGTCTGCTGCTCCCCCTGTTCCTCCCGCTCCCAACTCTGCTCCCAGCAGGCCCACCCCACCCTAAGTGGCAGGGAGCTCAGTACCTTACATGGCCATTCTATTCTCTGGCAGCTCTAGTTATCCCATTGTTCCACTATTTCTTTTTTTATTTTGTAGCTTTTTTTACTTTTTTTAGTTTTTAAAAATTTTTCCGTGAGAGAAGCAATGTCCTTGTGCTACAGTCCCTCCCCAGGCCAGCTGGCTCGTGTGCGGTCACTCACATTACCAGTGCACCCCCACCTGGCCTACGTGTCCCATCTATCCTTGTGGGGAACTCCAATCTGTCTTCTCGCAACTTCCACTTATGTGTCCGACCGCAGCCCACAGGCACCTGCTGAGGAAGGGAAGGAGGGAAGACCGGAAATGCTCGTGGGTAATGTTTATTTCTTTCATGGCTAATGTTTATTACAAGCACTTTACATGTATGAGCTCATTTACGCTTCAGGACAGCCTTTGGAGACTGGCATGTTGTTATCCTCACTTTAGAGTGGAGGAAATTGCAGCTCAGAGAGGTTAAGTAAATTTCCCGAGATCACACAGCTGTTAAGGAGCCAAATTAGGATTCAGACTCAGGCAGTCTGACTCTAGAACCCACTCTGACGCTGCACTGCCCTGCAGGCAGGGGCCTGTAAGTTACTGAGCTCCAGGCTCGTCAGACTGCACACATCGCTAATTCACACAACCTTGCAGGGGAGGTGTCTCCTGTGCCATTTTGCAGATGAGAAGGCTACAGCTCAGAGAAGGGTAGGGTCTTCCTTTGGGTTTCGACTTTCAACTAGTCCTTGACAGACTCGGTTCCTAGTTTCTCATCCTCCCATTCACCTTCCACAGGACTTCAGAGCTGTATGTCACAGTCCCAGTAGAGAAACTGAGGCTTGGAGGTTACAGTGACTTAACCCCGCACATTCAACAATTCAGAGACAGCCGCGGCTCCTCCTGTTCTCTTAGGTTAGGAGATGGGGACCCAGTCCATCTCCATGGGAGTTTTGCCTTGGCCTTGGCGGCCACCCCCCCACAATGAGTGGCAAGAGGCAGGGACTTGTCACCATCTTGGCCTGGAGTCCACAAGGTGGCAAGCGCAAGCTCCAGGTCTGACTGGAGCTGGTGTGTGGGGGGGATGGATTAAACAAGGCCTCGGCCTTAGAGATTTCCGTGTCTGGACAGTGAGGCCAGAGGAACCCAGGAACAGCTAGGGAGCAGCCCGGGGGGCTATCACTGGGGCTCTGGTTTGAGGTGGGAGAGGCTTGGCTCGCCCCACTCTGAGGCCAACACCCGCACTATTGTCTGGCCCAGAGAGGCGTCAGGTCATGTGTTCTGGATGAATGAGCATAGCAATGAAGGGCAGATGGGGTGGGTGGGTGAGTGAGGACTGAGCGCGCAGGAATGCGAGGAGCTCAGAGCAGGGAGACCCCCTGCCTGCAGAGGCTGCAGGGACAGAGAGGTCAGGGAAGGGTGGGGAAGGGCCGACCGTGTGGGTGCAGATGGGTGCTGGGAAGGCCTCGTGGCCTGCCACCGACTGGCCTCCCCTTGCCCTGGGTGCTGAGGATGGGCTGTGGGCCAGGGAGCGCAGGGGAGGTATCAGTCCATGTTCAAGTCCAAGGGAAGTGGGTGGAGTCAGGCTTGGGCCACAGCAGGCTCAGGCCACCTGGGCAGGCAGCAGGTAGAGGGAGGCCTGGCCCCAGGTGCCACGCCCCATCCCCGCCCCTTGGAGGCTGGTCTCGTGACCTCTCTGGACTGCCAACCTCTTGTTTGCCCGGGAGGCCTCTGCCTGGCCCAGCTCCGGGATCCGGGTGTCTTGGCACTCAGCCAGCATGGGGCAAGGGTGAGGGCCCATGGGCCACCTTCCTGTTCACCCACTTGTCCCAGCTGGGAGCCTGTGGCTCCCTCTTCCCCCGCCCTGGGGCGAGGAGTGGGGCTGCCACTTGGGAGCCCTGAGACTTGCAGTCCAGCTTGAAACTCACAGAGCCTCCGATTCTTACCTCTGAAATGGGCGCCATGGCAGCGGCCCTCCGTTGTTGAAGGTCCCACCCAGCCCATCCCCTGCTCCCTCTTGAGCCCTGCTCAAGAGTGCCCTGGGGCAGGAAAGCCAGGGCGTCCTCCTTGTCACCTCCAGGCTGCAGTGGCCTCTGGGGGTCTGGGGAGGAGGGCCGGGATCCTTGAGCCTTGCTTTGGAAACCTGCCCACCTGGCTGCCCAGCCACCTTCCTGGCACCATGGCAGGGACAGGGGCAAGCAAGGGGGAGCGCAGCGCAGGGGGTTGAGCTCAGGAACAATGGGCCTCTGTGACCCCCTGGGGGGCAGTTCCAGGTTCTGATTTCAAGAGAGTGGAGTCCCCTAAGCCCCAGTGGTGGATGGCTGGGAGACCCAGGCTCTGGCAGCACCCCAAGCCCACCCAGAGGGCCCTTTCTCGGGGTGGGGGTGAGGGTAGCGTGGCCCTTGTCCTTTCTCCTCACATCCACCCTACACGAATCCCCAGGGAGGTGGGTAGAACCAGTTAGTCTCATGGAGACCAGGTAGACCCAAGGGACCTGGTCCCAGGCGTGGGCCTCCTGACCTCTGGGGGCCAGCGCTGGGTGGGCCTGAGCCCTGATGGTCCCCACCGGTCCTCCTGGGCTCGAGGCTCGTTGACTTGCCCAGCGCCGCCTCTGCCTCCCAACCATCCATGCTGGGTTTCCTAGTGTGTGCAGGGTGGGGGTCCTCGGGGTGGGCTCCTTTCACTCCGGGGCTGGTCACCTGCCCAGCTCCCCGGCTCTCAGTCACAAGCTTCCAGCCTTGATGGTCATAGGTCAGCGGCCTCGGCCACCTGAGGGGGTCTCCGCATGGCCTAAGGGCCAAGTCCTCCATACCGGACACGGGACAGCCCAGCTGTCCTCAGGCACCTAAAAGGGCTTTTGTCCCCAATAATGGTGACCCAGACGTGCCTGTGTGCATGCCTCACACCCTTGGCGACCCCACAAGACAGGCACGTCGTGTGTCACGTGGCAGATGGGGGAAGACGGGGCCCTCCACCACCCCTCCAGGTGGTCGACAGGTGGGCAGCGCCCATGGAGGCTGCTCGGTCCCCTGTGTCCCCACCGTGCCTGGGTCTGACCCTGCTACTTTGCAAAGGGCAGAACCCTCTCCCAGGTCCGCCCATGCCAGTGTGGCATCTGAGCCCTGGCCAGCGGGAAGCTCGGGTTCTCATCGCTGATCTGCCCCCCTTTGCTGGGTGACCTCCAGACAGTGGCTTAACCTTTCCAAGCCTCAGTTTGCCCTTCTGGGAATTGGGGATCCTCATCCTCCTCTCCTCCTTTCCGGTGAGAGTCCCAGGAGTGAGCAGATAAAGAGGGCTTTTGAAAAGTACAAAGAGCTGCACTCACGACTCTGCCATGATTATTATTGTTCCCTTGATGTGCAGATAAGGGAGGAGAGCAGGCACGACAGTTGCCAAGAAACCCCGGAGCTGTCAGCAGCGGCTTCCGCCCAGCCCCTCCCACTCAGGAGCTGGCCCTTCCCCCACACCCCGCCTCGCCCCTTCCCTGGGAAAGATGGGTGCTCCAGAGTGAGAGGAGCTGGGGCCAGGCGGCTGGTGGCCATGCAGCCAGAGGCTGAAGGTGACCCTGCACTGCGACTGGCCCAGACCCAGGTTGGCTCTGCCGTGCTGCGTGACCTTGGGCAAGTCACCTCCTCTCTGGCCACTGCCTTCGCACGCGTCAGAGGAAGCACGTGTCAGTGGGCCAGTGTCCAGGCTGTGCAGGGCAGGACTGGGGCTGGGCCTAGGAAGGCACTGGGCAGAAGCACAGGAGCCAGGGCTTTGATGGGCAGGGTGCTCAGGAAGGAGGCCGGGTGACAGGACTGAGGGCCTGGGTCGAGGGGAGCAGAAGGGAACCTAAGCTGGAATCCAACCCCAGCCCTGCCTTTTCCTTGGGGTGTGACCTTGGACTTAACACCTAACCTCTCTGAGCCTCAGTTTTCTCACCTGGAACAAAGACTGATAAATTTCATATGGGTTAAAAGTTGACAAAATCCAGCCTCAAGAAGTCTCTGGGGCCAGCAGATGTTGTGGACGTTAAGGTGACTGGATTCCACATAGCCAATGGCACAGTTCGAGTCCCAGGTCTGGCAGCTTGAAAAACACGCCAGGTGCAGGCAGGCCCCAAATCCCAAGTGAATGGGAGAGAAGGGCTTGTGGCATAGCCGTGCCCTTGGGAGGTGCTTCCTTACTCTCCCTCCCCGCTCCCTCTCCCCAGTGAGCACACATGCCCTATAGTGTTTTGTTTTGTTTTTAAAGTTGCTGTGTTTCGAATCTCCAGCCCACTCAGCCTAGCGTGTGCCAGGCGCACGTGTAAGTGCCCAAGATCCCACAGGCTGGAAGACTGCAGGAGGGGCCGGGGATGACCAGACCCTGTGGGGGTGTCCTCTCTGTCTCCCCCTGACGTGCACACACATGCACGCTGCCGTGAATGAAGCAGAGGACTAAAAGGCGGCCATGGTGACTGGATGGGACGATGCCTGTGTCAGCCATAGGGTGCTATGCAGATGTGACGGTTGTCGTCACAGGGGATGGCGGACGAGAGTCCTGCAGCCTGCCTTCTCCTGGCGTCTCCCAGACCCTAGGCTGCATAGGTAGGAAGAATGCAAAGCATTCTGAACTGAGCCAGGTGTGTGGGGGGAGTGGAGAGTGGACGGAGCCTTGGGGAGCTTTGAGGAGCCTTGGGGAGTGTGAATGGGATGGTGCAGACCAGGAGTGGGACAGGACAGAGAGGGAAGGGACAGGGAAGTTCACGTTCATGAAGAGGGAGGACAGCTGCAAGGGGACTAGAGCGGGGGCTTAGGAAGGGGGCGGGCAGAGACGGATGAGAGGTGGGGAAGGCTGAGATGAGAAGGACCAGAGAGCAGAGGTGGGGGCGAGTGAGGGGTCGAGGTCACTCATTGCTTCAGAATATTTATTGAGCAGCTACTGTCTCCTAAGCGACGGTACAGGGTCTCCTTACAGGTACGGATCTGGTGGTCCGGGCTTCAGATGCCCGGACTTCCACGTCCAGGAGTGGTTACTCCACCTTCTGTGTCTCAGCTCCCTCTGTGGAAACACGGGGCTTCACCGAGTTCATACGAGTAGTAAGAGCAGACCTACCCAGAGGAGGCCCGGATCAGCCCTGGCTGCCATGGTTGTTGCTGTGGTTACCTTTACCGCTTGACAGGATGTGCCAGGCCGTGTTCCCGAGCTGGGGCTGGGGTAGCTCCATGTGGCTGCATCCACGCTGCCGGCCACCGCGTTCTCAAGGTCAGGCCTTGGGCTCCGGTGCCTGCTCTGCCTCGGTAACTGTGCCACCTCGCTGAGCCTCAGTTTCCCCGCACGTGAAGCAGGCAGTCTGAGCAGCTGGCTGACGGGGCTGTGAGGATTGCATCAGGCCGTGCCAGGCACAGGGAGGCCGTGGCTCTTGTTACTGTCCTTCCCCCTCTTCAGAGCTGGGATGGAGGGGCACAGGGCCTGGAGCCTCCAGTGCCCTCCCTTGTCCCCGTCTTGGAGACCCTCTCCGCCCTGCCCTTTAGGCCTCAGCAGTGGCTTTTCAGGTGGAGCTGCCTGTGCCAGGGACTGGATTCCAGCCAACCAGGAACTGGAGAGCAGATGGGAGCCCGAGTCCCCGCCTTTAGAGGCCTCCCTTGGCCTGTGCAGAGTGGGCAGTCCTGAGTGGCATGGACACCTGGACCGGGGACACTGAGGCTGAAGGATTCTGTTGGGGAGCTGCTATGTGCTGGCCCTAGGGGGACAAGACGGACAGACAGAAGACACCATTCAACCATCCCAGTCATGGGCAACAGCCATTACTTGGCGCCAGGACAGCGGCTTCCACCGCCAAGGGGACCCAGCTTCACCCTGCCCTCTACCCCCGGACTTCCTGGCCCTCCAGCCCCTGCTCAGTCAAGGGCACATGCTTCCATTCGGCTCTGTACCTGCTTGCTGGGGGAAGTGGCTTCACCTCTCCGAGCCTGTTTCTCTGGCTGTAAAAGTGGGATCATTAATCACCCTTCTAGTCCTGTAGTAAGAGTATGATGTACTTGACACAGTTCCAGGCACATAGTAGGTCTCAACTGCGTCCCCCGGCAACTTCGGTGGAATCTGCCTGGGCCATCTCTACGGGCCTCTCTCCAGCCCCCCCACCCTGTCTCCACTCTCTCCCCGTGTCAGCACACCTCAGTCTGTGGGAACCTGTGTAGGGACACGTGCTTGCTTGCTCACAAACCTTCAAGACTCCCTACTGTCAACCTTCATTCAGTCATTTAACAAACACTTACTGGGGCCCTAACTTGGAGAGCCCGAGTTTACTCGAATGCATGAATATGAACATATTCACTGAGGGAATACCTGCAGTCTGCCCAGGCTCTGTGATGGATTTTTCTGGAACTGAGGCTGAGAGGGTTTATGTCACTGACTCAAGCTCACAGAGCCAGTCAGTGCCCACACCGACGCCATGGGCTTGAAGGCCCCTGCCACCCTGTCCATCCTTTTGGGTCAAGCATGGCCAAGTCCATGGCATGGCCATTTCTTCTAAGATGCCAGCTCCCGGCATGGAGGGGCCCATGCCGATTCCTCTGGGCTATTTCTCTGACTGCAATTGGGAGGCATCAGAAGTGGGGCTCAGAGCTCCCTCAGGGCCTCCTTCCTAGGCTGGGTTCCTGCAGGTTTTCCCCCTGTCGGGGAAGGACAGTCCCAGCTCTGCCTGACTCAGGCCACAGCCATGAGCCGCTGGAGTCGTCTGGCAGCTCTAGTGACTCACCTTCGTGTGGCCAGCCCCACTTGATAGGACCTGCGTGGGGAGTGCAGCCATGTCAGGGTGGCCCTAGGCAGCGGGCAGAAGCCAGGCCTGCTCGCCCAGCCCCGGGCCCCTGGGTCGCAGGACACCGGCACTTCCTCTCGCTGACCCCAGCGGTGGCCTTGGCAGGCTTTCCAGGGTGACAGGAGCTGACCTCATCCTCACCAGACCTGCTTTCTCTCCTCCGGGAGGGGTGTGGGTGTGGGCAGAGCGGCCAGCCTGGGAGTCAGACAGGTCTCAGGCACATGCCACCTCCACTGCTGACCGGCCGTGACCTCTGTGCATCCGAGTCCTTGTCACTGAAGCGGGAATGCCAGTGTGGTGAGGAGGCCCTACCCTCAGGCCTAGAAAGAGGCACACAGGGGCCTGTGAGTGTCAGGTATCCTCACTGTCACCATTAACAGCAGTCATCTCTTAGCCCAAGGCTCAGGGAGGGGCCCATAGAAGCTCCACCCTCTACCAAGCCCCACTGCCCCACCTCAGTCTACCATCTTCAGAATGGGCTGTGGGCAGCCTCCTGGCTGGAGGCCTAACGGAGAGCTCGAGGAGAGACTCTGTCCACATCTCCGACTCCTGCGGAAGCCTGCTCAGGAAGCCCCTTCTCTCACCCCTCCTCTCATGTCCCCCAGGTCTGACTTTTCCTCCCAGAGATCTTGAACCCCCTAACTCGGCACTCTCCCTGACCTGGGGCTTTCTCTTCCAGGAAGAGTGATGGGCAGAGCCAGCGCTTCCCTCAGGCGTTAGACCTGTCACGAGGGGACCTAGTTCCCCCCCACACGGCTTCACTCCACCCTAAGGTAAGTGCCCCCTATTACCTGGGGACCTCCCAGAGCTGGAGCTGTCTACAAAGGCCTACCAGGCAGAGATGAAATGCTCAGGTAGCTGCTTCTGGGGTTTATTCCGAAAGGGGGCGCCACTGCCGCCCCCTGGGTGGGCCTGGACCGGCCTCCGTCTGTAGACCCAGTCAGGAGGACTGTTGTGGGGAGCGGCTGGGGGCTGGTCTGAGCAGCACAGCTGGAGACAGACCGCCAACAGCTGCTGCCCACCCTCACTGCTGAGGTCGCCGTCGGGTCCTGCGAGTCGGGTCTAGTGACAGTCCAGGCTTCCCAGGGCTGCTGGGAGGGCTAAAGGACAAAGTGCCAATAAGGCTTTCCACATGTGACCTGCACAGAGCAGGAGCCCGGCACACGAGGCTGTCATTGTCATGGTCATCAGAGTCCTGTGTCTGCCCTGCACCTGCCTGTGCCAAACTGTGTGCTGGCCACCGCAAGGCAGAGATGGAGCTGACACAGACCTGCCCTCAAGGAGCCATCGTCCAGTGAAGAGACACGTACCCGCCCACAGAGTGTCAGACGCCAGGAGACCTCGCTGCTATCTATTGAGATTTACTGTCCTCTGGGTGAATACTTAATGCTTTTTTTGGAAAGGATTTTGCTATAGGGCACGTGCGCTCGCCAGAAAGACAGAGAGAGACAGAGAGACAGAAAGCGAGAAATCACCTCCCAGGGGAGATGGCCACGCTGCAATCCCTTCTCCTCCATTCTCCTCTTGGGATCTTGGGCACACACGCACACGTGCCCGGCGTGAGTTTAAGCCACTGGGTCCAGGACTCGAACCACGGTCAACTACATGGGAGTCCAGCGACATAGTCATTACGCCAACTGCTGGTTCCCCTACTTAATGCTTTTTTGTTTTTTTTGGAGAGGTTTTCGCTATAGGGCGCGTGCGCTCACCAGACAGACAGAGAGAGACATAGAGACAGAAAGCGAGAAATCAACCCCCAGGGGGGATGGTCACACCGCAATGCCCTCTCCTCCACTCTCCTCTCGGGATCTTGGGCACGCACGCACACGTACCCAGCGTGAGTTTTAAGCCACTGGGTCCAGGACGTGAACCGCGGTCGACTATGTGGGAGTCCAGCGACATAGCCATTACGCTAACTGCTGGTTCCCCTTAATGCTTTTTATACATCCTCTCATTTTGTCTTCAAACTTACATGTATTGCGCAATTGCTACTATTATTAGTCCTGCTTTGCAGATAAGAAAGTGGAGGCTCAGAGAGGTCAGGTGCTTGCCCAGAATCACACAGGCTGGATGCAGGCTGTGTGACCAGGGTGCCTGGGTGTGAGGCTATGCAAACGTTAATGAGCCCTGACTTCTGCAGAACACTGTAATTTCTAGAGCATGTCTGCAGACATTATGCCTCTTGGTCCTTGCATCAAACCTTGGGTAGTAGACACTACCCAGTTGGGTATCCAAATATTTGGAAAGGCAAAGTGGTTTTCCCAAGGTCATATAGCCGAGATGCAGCAGAGGCCTGTGGTACAGTGGGATGCAGCAGAGGCAGGCAGTACAGCCGGGGTGCAGCGGAGGCAGGTGGTAGTGAGATGTAGCAGAGGCAGGCGGTACAGCCGGGATGCAGCGGAGGCAGGCGGTACAGCAGAGGCCTGCGGTAGAGTGGGATGTAGCAGAGGCAGGCTCTACTGGCCCATCCCCAGAGCTCTGGTCCAGAACAAGGGACACACACCCAGGCATTCCACACACAACGTGTCCCACGTGCACACAGCTCTCTAGTTTCAAAGTCACACACACACACACACACACACACACACACACACACCTTTCCCAGGCCAGGAGGGAGAGGGCCAAGGAATGGTGTCCACATATGGGAACACCAGCTCTTTGGGCCCTAAGTAGGTGCTGGTGGCAGCAGAAGAGGATTTCTGAGACCCTCTCCTGCTTTCTGAGCCTGGGCAACAGCCCAAGACTGGGCTATGCGGGTCCTAGGGCTTGGCAGGAAGGGGAGACCCAGCAGCTGGTTCGTGGGTGAGGCTTCCCATCCCTTTCCCACTTAGCATTCCTAGAGGAGGCCTGGGTTCTCAAGGAACTATGCACCCATGGACCGGGGCTGTAGCTCCCTGGGCCTCAGTCTTCCTGTCAAAGAGTGAGGGTTGGAGCAGCCATCGTCCCGGTCCTGCCTGCTCAGACGGCCTGGGGTTGGCCTTCTCGGATTCGTGCTGAGCCGCCTTCCCTCGGGCTTCCTGGCCTCCACCCAGTCTGGCTAGAAGCCTCCGTTTATGCCAGCACAGCCCAGACAGCAGGCTCCAAACCACCCCCACCCCAGGATCAAGACAGTCTGTGGATCTTCCTCCTTTGACAGGCAGGAAACAGTGCCCAGAGGAACTGAGCGATTCATCTGGGATCCCCCGCTAGCCAGGCGTGGGCCAGGAGGGTCCAGGCCAGTGACACCTTCTCCCCCCTTGCCTGTGCACATTGTGACATTGATGGGACCAGTCTGAGGGCAGTGCCCCCCCTGTGCCGATGGGCCAGTCCTTGTCCCTCTGTGGGCCTGTTCCCTCATCTCTAAAACAGAGGTGGTGATTCCTTCTCTGCCCACCTGGCCAGCTTGTACCTGAGCAAAAGTACTTTGGGAAGTAGAAATTAGGAAGTTGCACTGTTACCAGCACCATCACACTCCCAGTGCTGACAGAACACCCAGAAGGGACACTCCCCCCGCCCTCCCCATGGAAGCCACATTGGTGCAGACACTGAGCAGCCCAGGACCCTCCTACTTTCCCCCACACTGGGCTTTCTGTGCTCAGGATTCAGAATTCTGCACACAAATACGTGCCCAGCCCACCCACGCCTGTGTCAGGGACGCAGACACATTCACGTCTGTAAATGGATTCCCAGGCCCCCATCTTCACATGCATGAGAGCACACATGCACAGGCGCACACACCCAGGCATTCCACACACACAGAAACATGTCCGTGTACACACAGCCATCTAGTTTTGAAGGCTCGCACACACACGTGCACGGCCTCCACTGCACCTGGCACCCAGGCATCTCCGGTAATGCAAGCAGCTCTCCCCTCCCCCAGGGCAGTGTGGGAATGGATGTTTCTCTGACTGCATTTCGATGGGTGCCCGGAAGCGCTCAGGCCTGGAAGTGGTTGTGTAAATCAATATTTGCTGCTGTTAATTATTAAAGCCAAAGCTACACTGTGTCTGGAACACACATCTCTGGAGTTCCCGCCGGCCCTCCCCGGCCCAAGCCTGACCCAGGGCCAGGTCTGGGGGAAGGGCATTGCACCTTCCTTCAGGGCCTTTGGCTCCGGAGAGTGGGGGTGACGGGCAGCAGCTGGCAGCGTTTTCAGGAACACTAGAGGTCTGGCACCGAGCTGGTGGGCAGCCCTGGCCCTGGGGCACCCAAAGCAGCTGGTGTTGTCTTGGCCACAGCTCGGGAAGCCTTTGCCACTTGGCCAACATCTGTCTGGAGGAAGGGATGGCAAGGCCTTGTGCAGTGGCTTTACCAGGTCACAGGCCTGTTGCAAGGTCAGCTGGAAGGGCCTGAAGAAGTCTTCTATTTTACAGAGGGGGGACTGAGACCCAGGGGGGGTGGCAGGGGCTCACTGAAGGCCACTCAGCAAGTTGTAGTGAGGCTCGAGCTCGAACCCATGTATCCTGAAGCCCTCCTGAGCCCTTTCGGTCATATGTGGAGCCCTGGTGGCCCTTCCACAGTCCTTGTGGTGACTCCCCAGGGTCAGGGGCAGTTAGGGTGTGGGGAAGGGAGGGGACTGGCCAGCCACCATCAGACGTTGGGAGGCGGAGGAAGGCAAGACATCCTTAAGGGCAGCTCCAGGCTTTCCCTGGAATCCGTTTTGCCTTTCCATGGCTGTGGGGTCTTTGACAAACGTTTCCCTTCTTGGAATCCGTTTTCTCATCTCTATAATGGGGATGACATTTGAACCTCCTTGGTTGTGGCGAGATGAGACATGCATTAAGTAATTGCTCAAAAAAAGTGTCTCCAAGGTAACCCCCTCCTCTTCCTGCCCGGCTTCGTGGTCTATCCCGAGAGCCCGTCCTTGAGGCTCTGAGGCGGGGAACTCAGAGTCCGGGAAGACAGAGAAGTTGGGGTCCGGGGAGCATTGTGAAGAGCCTAGGGAACCAACCACCCCCCACCAGAAGCTTCCTGCGCGCTGACCAGAGCGCGCAAGCGCAGTGTCCGGGGGCCGCGGGCCCGGCCTCTCAGGGGGCGGGGCCTCTGAGTCCCCGCCCCGTCCGCCGCAGCCCCGCCCCGTCCCCGCGCCGCCCGTACCTGGCGCCCCGCCCCCTCCGGGCCCGGCAGCCGGGCGAGCCCAGCGCAGCCAGCGCCGCCACCGGGATCCCGGGGCGCGGAGCTCGGCGCTGCGGGGCCCCGGCCGGGGCGCGCGCGGGTCGGAGCCGGCAGGGTCAGCAGAAGTACCGCCGAGGCGGGGGCCGGGGCCAGGCCAGGCTCGGGATGGCGCAACCACGGCCCCCAGCTTCCCTCGGCCGTCCGCGGAGGGGCTCCTTGCCCACTGGGGCCGGTTGGCAGGTGAGGACCCAAGCGGGGGCTGCCTGGTCGTGGGGTTCTCGGGACCAGAGCAGCTTGACTTTTTCGGAACCCAGGGGGCTCTGCCGAAGCCAGGGCGGGTGTCCGAGGCTCCGTGACGGTGAATGTGTTCGCTTCTGGGCTGACATCAGCCACGGCAGCCCCAGGGCACACCCTTGCCCAGGGGTCTCAGGCCTGGGCTCTTTCTGCAGCCGTCCAGGGTCAGTTGTGGTGGCACCGTGGCCCTGGGCTGCAGTAGCACTGTGTGTGTGAACACAGCCTTCCGGACCACTCTACCCCTCCCTGGACTCCCTTGGCAGAGCCTGGCATAACTTTCCGGTGGTGCCCTGCCTGGTGGAGATGCCCCATCTGGGCCACATCACTGGCAACCGTCGCCATGTGTCAGGGCGTCTGCTGCTCCCTGCGAGGCTGTGCCTGTGGGTGTTACTTGTTGCTGTGTGTACACTCCGGGTGACAGAACCATGTGTCAGTGTTTATGTGGCTGCGACTCCCCTTGCAACAAGATGCTCTTAATTGTTCCTGGCTTGTTTGGTCACCCTGAGCAGGATGCCTTGGGGGACGTGAATGTACCCTTCATCACTGTCTTGTTGGGACGGTGCTGGTCTGAGGTCACAGGGCTACCCGGGCACAAATGCCAGTGTTGCTGTCACACAGCGTGTTGGCTTGAGGGGCGTGCTTGCCTACCTGCCTGCAGGCATGTGCCTGTGGTACCTGCCGTAACTGCCTGTGGCCATAGGTAAGCACGGGGGAGGGTCTCCCAGGGACTCCTGTGATGGACCTTAAGGCTGGGTCTTGCCTCTGTGACAGCCTCAGTGTGCAGGGGGTTTATGTCTGGTGACCTTCGACAGGCTTTGTGTGTGGTTGTACCTCAGTGGGTGTGAGAGGTGTGGAGGTCCAGGTCCGTGTCCTGCAAACTCAGGAATTAACTACTCCCACAGCTGCTGGGTTTCTTCCTTTTCTCCGAAGTCTGTGGGCCAGTGTCTGTCCTGGCTGCTGTACAGCGTGCATGACCCTGACGGGGACAGGCAAGTTGTAGCTGTGCATGGGGCTCTGGGTCTGAGTTGGCTGAGTGCACCTGCGTGTCTCTGAGTGTGTCCTTGTGTCTCTCGTTCTCAGACACGAGAGTGCTTTTGTGGTGTTAGTGGAGCTTCGTGTTCAGTTACTGGCGTGCAGACTTGCACAGATGTGGGCTTGCCTGTGTGTGTGAGTCTCTCGTGGTTCATGGGCCTGTCTCTCTGTAAGTGCACTGTTGTGTAACTTGGGACGATAGCTTGTTGTGTGTTAGTGTCTATCTCTGAGTCTAAAAATCTGTGTATAGACCCTGTGGAGTTGTGTGTGTGTGGCATATGTGTGATACGGTGAGACTGATTGAATATTAGCGTGCAGGCCTGTGTGTGTGAGTAGGAGTGTATGGGGAGAGAGTGTGTGTGTTTCCTGGTGCATGGTCCCATAGCACATGTGTGAGTTCAGGCAGTGACCTCACTGGGCAGCAGAGGTGCCTGAGTTGAGCCTTGGAGGGGTTGGGGGAGGGACACCATCCTGGAGACTCTGGGGGCTTCCCAAGCCCAACCCCCAGCACTGCCAGCCGGCAGGGATGCCGCCTTCCAGGAAGACTTGCAGGGAGTTGGCGCTGGGAAGGCCGGTGCTGCCAAGCGCAGCTGGCAGATGCTAGATTAACCCTGCGTGTGCCCTGGCTGGCCTGGGGAGAGGCTGGCTTGAGCATGAGAGGGTGTGTGTGTGTGCTCGTGCACAGGTGTTGGGGCGATGGGCATCCCGGTTTCCTTGCCGCTGAAGAGCTCCCCAGCCCACCCTGCCGTGGGGAGGTGGGCTGTCCTAACTTGAGCCTCACCTTCTTTCAGGAGAGCTGGGTAGAACCACAGACCTTCCTGAGGATCCTGGCTGGACTCATTTCTGGGCTGGGACCTGGGGCTCTTCTAAGCCTGTGCAGTGACATGGAGACTGTCTTTTCCTGAGGACACAGTCTCCTCCCTTAGAAAAGAGGGCTGAGTTGGGGGATCTGCCTGGGACGCAGGCCCTGCGCCCTGGGCTCGCCTCACTTGGCAGTCGGTCAGACTACAGGCTCACGATACTGCTCCACTCCCTCTTGCTGCTCAGACCAGAGTTCAGTGCTTGGTCAGAGTTAGGGGTCCCAGAGCGGGTGGGCTCCTGGGGGCTCGGCGGGCTCAGCTGGACCACCCTCAGGACTGACTCACTCTCTGCCCTCTGTTGCAGAACACAGATCTGTTTGAAATGATTGAAAAGATGCAGGTGAGGATGGCTTTGTAGCCTGTTCTGGGGAGCTGCAGAGGCGGCTGGACTGGGGTGGGGGTCCTTGCTCTCTCTCCAGCCCTGTACCTCCCTGAGGACCGGCCGGGAGCCCTTGACAGGCCATGCCAGACAATAGTGGCAGCTCGTTGTCCAGATCCTTGGAGTTGGGGTGGATGGGACCGGTAGCACCCTCCCTACCCTGTCCCACTTAGAGGCCCATCCAAGGTCCCAGCCCCCCTCCCTGAGCAGGCCCCCATCGGGGCTGAGGTCAGCTCCTCAACCCCACCTGCAGGAGCCTCTGCAGGACCCCATGTGGATTGGGAGGGGGGGACTGGTGCCAAGGACCTGTCACCCAGAGGCTATGCTGCAGGTGGGAGAGGCATTGAGAGCCAGGCAGTCTGAAGGGCAGCCCCTTCAGAGCCTGACCCCAACCACCTTCACCCTCCAGACCCTGTCTTACTAGCCCTTGTCTGGACTTTGCGTGTGTGTGTGTGTGTGTGTGTGTGTGTTGGGAGGTGGGGAAGGGGGCTGCAGGGGGTCCCGTGGCTTGCACAAACCTCCAGAGCCTTCCCTGATGTCAGCTCACCCTGCAACCCTGCTCTCTCCTGCTCCTGTTTTTCTCTGCCCCTCTTAGTCTTTCAGCCTTGCCCTCCCTCCTGCCTTTCTGTCTTCCTCTCTCTCTTAACACACATCTGTGTAGATGCAGTAGCCCCCTCCCCACACTCGCATGCAGGCATGCGTGCACGCCGCCCCTGCCCCCGCTCCCAGCGGCACATGCATTCCTGCATAGCCCCCGTCCCTCCCTGCTGCCGCCAGCCCAGGTCACCACCAGGACACCCGCTCTTTAGAGAGGCCTGCACCCTCCCTGGAGCACCCCCACATCCATAGGGTATCACCGAGGCTCTCCCCTTCCCGCGGCCAGCCTTCAGTGGGTAGGCAGCATCAGGCAGCAGCTGTGGGAGTGATGGTGTTGCCTTCTCTTGCAGGGAAGCAGGATGGATGAACAACGATGCTCCTTCCCACCGCCCCTCAAAGTAGGTGGGCCTTGCAGGCTGCTTCCTAGGGGAGGGACAGGGTCTTCCATCCACCTTGTCACAGACTAGTCTTACCCTGTGTAAGGTGCCAGGCCATGGGGTGAGCAGGGGGAGACTCAGAGAATGCTCATTTGTCCTGCCATTGGGCTGGGCCTAGCTCTTCCCTACCCCATCTTCCCAACTGCACCCTCACCCAGCCTCTTAAGGCCCCCATCCCAAAGTCACAGCCCTTATTCTGCAGAAGACAGCTGCTGTGAAGCGTTTTCCTGAAACCTGTATGAGCAGCAATTGCAAGAACACTTAAACCCAGGACATAGGAGGCTGTGGCTCCTGCCCCATGAAGCTGCTGTCTACCGGGGAGGCGGGGGCCTGGTTGCCCCAAAAACCTGTGAGGAGACTGACAGGAGGCTGGGGACCGACAGTTTAAGGGGAGACTCTTGTCCTTGACTCAGAATTTTCTTAGAGAGGGACTGTGTAGCTCCTCAGATAGGCACACGGATTTTGGTGATCTGGTACCTCAGCAGCCCTAGAAGATCTGGGGGAGTGAGCCCGGGCAGCAGGGTGAGGGTTTAAAAGAGGGCTTGGGGGCAATAAGCCCAGTGCTTTACTCAGGGCAGGGGTCAAAGCGGGGTCTTCAGACCAGCCGTAGTGCTTCCTGGGGGCTCATTACACATGTCAGTTCTGGGGCCCCACCCAGTGTGTTAGCCAGCCTTCCAGGTAGTCCAGAAATTTCTTCAGAGAGACAGTGAGCCTCCTCTGCCCATGAAGAAAGACCCAGGGAGCTAAGCCTGCGTCAGGGACACCCCAGGGCCCTGCCCCTTCTGTAAGATGGGAGAGGCAGCCACAGCCCCGTCTACACTCCCAGCTCAGGCGACTTCGGCACAGACGCATGCTCCAGGGAGACTGCAGGGGGTAGAGGTGGAGGCTCGCCCCGCTGAGCCTCTGCCCTGCTTGTGTTTTGCAGACAGAGGAGGACTACATTCCCTACCCAAGCGTCCACGAGGTACCTGGCTGCACCAGGTGTGGGGTGGCACTCCTGCAGGGCATCCGGACACCCAGGTCCTCCCCCGTCACAAGTGTGACCACAGGCTTTGTCATGAGGGCTGGAGACATGTCCATGGGCCCAAGACTTCGGAGGCCGTTTGAGCCCTTAGGCCTTCTGCGCCACGTGTCTCAGCCTCCTGGGCCAAGGTTACGCTTCCAGTTCTGCCCGCCCGGCCTCATCCTTTGAGGCTGGGACGTGGGGCTCTGCACCATCTGGGTCTGGGAGAGAAAGGCTGGAGTAGGTACCCCGAAGCGGGTGGGGCCCACACAGGTTCCGGGCTGTCTCCTAGTACCCCTTAGCTTTGGCAGAAGTTGCCCCAGGTCTGAGTGGAGAGAGCATCCTGGGCCCCCAGTGTGGTGGTTCTCAGCCAAGTCCCCCTTCAGGTCCTGGGGCGAGAAGGGCCTTTCCCCCTCATCCTGCTGCCCCAGTTTGGGGGATACTGGATTGAAGGCACTAACCACGAAGTCACCAGCATTCCTGAGACAGAGCCGCTGCAGTCGCCCACCACCAAGGTGAAGCTCGAGTGCAACCCCACAGCCCGCATCTACCGGAAGCACTTTCTTGGCAAGGTGGGTAGCCAGCTGGGATGGGGTCTGCTGAGGTAGAAGGCTGGGCCTGGGAGGGGTCAGACCCATGGCCTGGGCTGTTGACAGCCCCCTAGCCCTGAGTCTCTGCGTGCTTGGTGGATTCACTCACTAATTTGACATTTATTGCAAAAGGAGTATAATATAGTGGTTTACAGCAGAAACTACCAGGGTTCGAATCTTGGCTCTGCCACGTACTACATGGGACATCAGACAGGTTGCTTAACTTCTCTGCGCTTCAGTTTCCACGTCAGTAAAATGGTGATGGTAGTGATACCCACCTCACGGGGGTGCCAGGAGGCCTTAACAAGACAATGCCTGTAAAGTGTTCAGAATGGCGTCCGGAACGACGTCAGGTTCAGTCAGGGCCAGCAAGTAATGAGTGCAGCTGAGTGCCTGGCCCAGTCCCCAACACCGGGTATGCAGCAGCGAGTGAGGCACCTCTGGGTTGTGCCCTCAGGCCGCCTGGGGTGGGCGCTGGGAGGGCACGGTCATGCCATGGCCCGCCCTCGATGGATGCAGCCCCACAGCGAGGGCCCTGTGTGAGAACAGCTTGTCAGAGTGTCACCTACAGGTGTTGGCGAGAGTCACTAAGGGAGCTTGGGGAAGCGGAGGGGGGGGGGGGCACGTGCTGAGACCTTCCGTGTGCCAGGCTCCATGCCAGGTGCCGTCTACAGGTTTACAACCCAAATGGGCTCTGGGGCCTCAGGGCCGGGTGCAAATTTTGGCCCTCCTGTTTCCTGATGGTGTGACTGGGCAGGTTGTTTAACCTCCTCGAACCCGTTTCTGCCTCTGTTGAAGTGGGGATAATGAACCCTGCCTGGCCCGGCACAGACCCTCAGCCGTGGCCACCTCTTCATAGTTGCTATGCAAAATCAGGCTGTGCTGTCCTTATACGGAAGACACCGAAGCTCAGAGGTGTGACATGATCAAGGCCAGCAGGGACTGAGCCAGCTCTGGCTGACACGCCGTGGGGAGTCCTTTTTCTTGCTCTGTCAGGGGGAGGGGGTGACCCCTTGGCTGAAGGCATTGGCCTGACCCTGGGAGGGACCAGTGCTCCCCATCGGGGTGGGGGGCACCCACTGTGACAGGTTAACCAGCAGGCGCGGGCTCAGGAGCCATTGCATGGAAACAAACTCAGAATGCAGCATGGGATCCCCCCAAGGCTGCGTCCCTGGGCCTGCTGTCCAGAGGCTCTCTGCTGGGTCTGGTGGGTGATGGGATCCAGGGGGCCCTGAGGGCTGAGCACACAGTGACACTCAGGAAAGTTTGTGGAATGAGTGACAAGTGACAGGTGAAGGTGGGCTAAAGAGGTAAAAGCTGGGGTCAAGGGGGTGTGAGGACAGGATCAGGTTTGCAGTACAGAGGCGGGGGCCCCAACACTGGCAGGGAGGCAGGGCCACTTCCTAACTCCAGGTGGGGTTCTCGGGGGAGCCGCCAGGTGCTCAGGTGCTTGGCCCTGTGCTGGCAGAACGCAGAAGTTAGGCTGACTTTGGGACCCGGAACCCACTTTTGTGTCCCTTGGGCTCTGAGCAGGTGGGAGGGCTGTCTAGGGAGACTCCCCACCCCTGGATTCCTTGCCAGGCGCCTTCCTGCCAAGTGCCTCCCACTCTCTGCGGATAGTGCCACACATTTGGGGTTTCTGCCACTCTGTGCCCAGGCAGGAATGGGGTTTCTGCCCTGGGTCCATGCAGAATAAGCTGTGGATTCGGAGGGCAGTGCCCTGGCCCTCTGCGTCTCGCCTGCTGGCCTCTGAGGACAGGTGTTCATGTTTGAACAGGATCTACTTCCAGGATGATTCCTACGGCGGGTGTGGCTGGGAAGCAGCCCCACTCCCAGGGCTGGGGCTGGCAGGGAGTCCAGGGCCAGACTGGGTGTTGTCTCCCCTCTCTCCTGGCCCTTGGCTTTGGGACTTCCCCACCTGGAGTGCCAGCCGTGGGCTCCACTCAGGGGGTGCCAGCTCCGCAGCAGCCACCCCTCATGCACCCTAGGCTCTCTTCCCAAGCCTGCACCCTCTTCTCCAGGTGACGCGGGAGGGTGGGAACCTGCCGGGCCAGCTGCCCTGTGTGGTATGAGATGTTTCACTTCCTGTTTCTCACGGGCCCTGGCTTCAGGGGCCATAGAGCCATGGCTGGGGCAGTCAGTGGGTCAGCTTTTCTTACTGAGCACCTATTGTACACCGAGCCTGCGAGGGGCAAGGGCTGGGAGACCAGCGTGCAGGTGCAGGTGTGGCCCTGGCTTTGATATGGACCCAGAGAGCCGAGGTCACTGCAGGTACTCACTGGACAGGGGGTCTCTGTCTCTCTCAAGAGGGCTCACACCAGCCTATAGCAAAAACTAAAAAAAGAAAAATAAATTGAATGTCTGTTTATTTATTTAATGTGTGAGAGAGAGAGAGTGCAGGTGCCTCCAGCGGGGTATTGACACAGGGACCCACCCAGCCTTAGCCAGCCCCAAGGTCATGGTCATGGGGTGCCTGCCGTGCTCAGGGAGGGGCCCAGATGTGAATCCGGAACCTCCCCATGTGGGTCAGCTTCGCGGAGTGTCAGCTTTGACCACCGTTCCTCTCCAGCCCCCACTACTCCCCTTTGGCAGACTGGGAAAATGAGGCGCAGAGAAGGGAAGTGGACTTCTCAGCCTGCCCACCTGGTCACCAGCAGAGCTGGGACCTGAACCTGGTCTGCCTGCTGAGTTCTGCTATCGGCAAGACACCTGCTGCTGGGAAGGGGCCCCACTGGGGTGAGCTGCTCTCTGGCCTGTTTCTCAGAAGCCCCAGCTCAGCCTCACCCCTGCCCCACTCCCCTGGCCCCTCCTCCCCCAACAGGAGCACTTCAATTACTACTCCCTGGACGGTGCCCTGGGCCACCTTGTCTTCTCACTCAAATATGATGTCATCGGGGACCAGGAGCACCTGCGGCTGCTGCTCAGGTGAGGGTAGTGGGGAGCCCCAAGACAGCAGGGAGGGCCGGGGTCTTACAATCTGTAAGTATTCAGAGTGGAAGGTGGTGGGCTCGGCCATGGCAGATGCAGGGACTCAAGGCAAAACTCAGGAACAATGAGCCTAAGTGTTGGAGCCCAACAGACCTGGGTTCAAGTCCCAGTCCTGCACACACACTTGCGTTCTGTCGACCTTAGAAATGAGAGCCCATCTCATTTCACCATCACTCCTAATTGAGGCTCAGAGAGGGCAGGAATTTGCCTTGGGTCACAGCAAGTTAGTACCTCACCCAGGCCTGGTGCTTGTCCATACCTCTAGTCTGCTCTGTGGTCCCCCCCACACCATACTTAGCATGGGGGGTTTCCGTCCCCTGTCCTGCTGCACAGCCCCTCACTGCGTGGCCTTCCTCTCCCAGGACCAAGTGTCGGACGTACCATGATGTCATCCCCATCTCCTGCCTCACTGAGTTCCCCAATGTGGTCCAGATGGCAAAGGTGAGGCCTCTGCTCCCCCAAGCATCCCCTGAAGGGCGGGCACAGGCTGTAGTTCCTCCTCGGCACCCCGCCGTCTTCAGCTGTGGGTTCCAGCCCTGTGGCCGCAGTCCCATCTGGAGCTCCACCATGCCCACCTGCTGCAGAGTGCTTCGGGGCCTCCTTCCCTAGCTGCTGTGCTCTTGGCATCCTTCATAGCCCCTCAGATACCAGGGACCCTGGTCGTCTGAACCCCATTCTGGGCGACGCCCCCGTCCTGCAGCAGCCTCAGTTGTTTCAACCTCGCCCTCCCTCCTCCTGTTTCTGCACTCCCCGGACCTTGGCCAGGGAGGCCCTGGAGGCCCGTCCTCCTCCCGGGCCCCTCACGCCTCTCCCTTATCTCCTGCTGCAGCTGGTGTGTGAGGACGTCAATGTGGATCGATTCTATCCTGTGCTCTACCCCAAGGTATGGCTGGGGCTGGGCCCTGCTCACTGAGGGCTGGGGTGACTGGAGAACTGCTCGGGCACCTCCGTGTGCCAGGGTCCTCCCCAGGTCTCTCCCTGAATCCTCGCGCTAACCCTGCAGAGTCCACAGTCTGCAGAAGAGGAACCCGGCAGCGTCCTGTGCCTCACCCAGGGAAGCTCAGAGAGCAGGGTCTGCTTTTTTTTTTTTTTTTTAATACAGGTTTTTGCTCTAGGGTACATGTGCTTGCTGGGAGCGAGAGGGAAACAGAGACAGTGAGAGGGAAAGTGAGAAATCACCTCCCACCTTGGGGGGATGGCCATGCCACAATCCCTTCTCTTCTTTTCCTGGCATCTTGGGCACACATGCACATGTGCCCCGTGTGATTTTCAAGCAACCAGGTCCAGGACTCGAACCACAGTTGGCCTTGTGGTAGTCCAGCGACATAACTGTTATGTCATCTCCCGGCCCCAGACCTGCTTTTAAGTCTGGGAGGCAGACCCTGCACAAGCCTAGAACCTCTCGGTGCCGTGCGGAGCCCTTCTGAGGGCAGCCTGGGCTCCAGCCCTCTGCTGGGAGGTTCCCTTTCCACTGGCCTGGACTTCTGACCTCAGAGGGCACCAGGGGAGAGACTAGCATGTAAATGCTGGCAGTTGCACTCCAGCTCAGCCACTGTGTGCTGAGTCTAGGCGCTCTACGGTGGGAATCAGGGCAGAGTGTCTGTCTTCCATGAGCCAGGGAAGCTTCCTGGAAGAGGAAGACCTCCAAAACATGTAAATCCTGTGACCCTGGCTGAATTCTAGAGCAGCTGAGGACCCTGAGGCAAGGTGTGGTTTGGGAAAGGTGTCCTGCAGGAAGGGGGTCTCAGAAGACAGGTCCCATTTCTAGTTACAGAAGGGGAAACTGAGATCCAGGGTAAGGAGAACTTGCTGAGGGCCTCACCGCAAGTTGGTAAGACGCAGCCTGTTTAAGAAGGAGGCTGTGGGGACCAGCAGTTAGCGTAATGGCTATGTTGCTGGACTCCCATGTAGTCGACCGCGGTTTGCGTCCCGGACCCGGTGGCTTAAAAGTCACGCCGGGTGCGTGTGCGTGTGTGCCCAAGATCCCGAGAGGAGAATGGAGGAGAAGGGATTGTGGCGTGACCATCCCCCCCGGGGGGGTGATTTCTTGCTTTCTGTCTCTCTGTCTCTCTCTGTATGTCTGGCGAGTGCACGCACCCTGTAGCGAAAATCTCTCCAAAAAAAAAAAAGGAGGCTGTGGGTTTACAGAGGAGCCAAGGAGTATTCAGAGTGGAAGGTGGTGGGGTCGGCCACGGCAGATGCAGGGACTCAAGGCAAAACTCGGGAACAATGAGCCTAAGTGTTGGAGCCCAACAGACCTGGTTCAAGTTCCAGTCCTGCACACACACTTGCGTTCTGTTGACCTTAGGCAAGTTACTCTCTGAAGCCAAGGCTGAGAGGGCAGAAGGGACAGCTGGATGCCTCCTCAGGGGCTTGCTTTGAAGATACCCAGGGTGCCCGAACCCGTGTTAAATACGGGCTAAGAGCTTGGTGAACAGCAGCTTGAAAACAGCGCCTTCCCCGTGGTCCTCTCTGCAGGCTTCCCGGCTCATCGTGACCTTTGACGAGCACGTTATCAGCAATAACTTCAAGTTCGGAGTGATTTACCAGAAGCTCGGGCAGGTGTGCTCACCTCCTCCCTGCCCGTCCCCACCCTGCCCTGGACCTGGGATTCAGGCCCTGGCCAGGAAGAGCACCTCCAGGGGCCTCAGTTTCCCAGGGGCCCAGGGACCGCCAGGGCCCTCCCTCTGGCCCCGGCTGTGAGTGAGGTGGGGCAGGGGCTGGTCAGAAGCTGCTCAGAGGTCCAGCTCGGGACCTCTGCCGTGTGGTTGCAGACCTCCGAGGAAGAACTCTTCAGCACCAACGAGGAGAGCCCTGCCTTCGTCGAGTTCCTGGAGTTTCTTGGCCAGAAGGTCAAACTTCAGGACTTCAAAGGGTGAGTGCCCAGGTGGGAGAGCAGGGTGGGGTCTGAGCCCCGGGCAGGGAGACAGCCCCTGCTCCTGGCCCCGTGGTGGCCTGGCTGGGGCTGGAGACTGAGTCGGGGCCTGGGGGGCCTGGGGGCAGGTTCCGAGGAGGCCTGGACGTGACCCACGGGCAGACGGGGACCGAGTCTGTGTACTGCAACTTCCGCAACAAGGAGATCATGTTTCACGTGTCCACCAAGCTGCCTTACACAGAAGGGGACGCCCAGCAGGTAGCCTGGGCACCCACCCACCTGCTTCCCACCCGTCTGCCTGTCCTCCCATCTACCCGTCTGTCCATTCAGCGTCCATTGCACCAGGCTTGGTGCTGGGCCCTGGGATACAGAGGAGGAAATGATTTGGTCCCCCCTTGTGGGCTGGCTAGGGCAAGGGAGAGGCCACCACGATGCCGTGAAAGCCGCAGTTTCCGTACCACCGCAGTTGGAGTGTTACCAGCATCTTCCTCGGGACCAGTGTAAACGAGGGGGCGGTCATAGACTACTTGGTCCTTAGCAAGAGCTCCAGAATTGGGGGCTAGTGTTTCTTTTATATGTGTGTATATACATATTTAAAATTATTTCTGTATTTAACCTTATTTGCTATTAGTAGTTTTGTTTGTTTGTTTTCTTATTTGACCAGAGAGAGACAGAGAAAAGGAAAGTGAGAAAGCAAGGCACCAGGTCCAGGACTTGAACCATGGCTGGCCTTGCAGGAGTCTAGCACCCCAACCACCATGCCACCTGCTGGCCCCGGGGGCTAGTGTTTCTAGAGGGGGTCAAGGGCAGCAATGGGTCATGTGAGACCCTGGTCTTGGCAGAGGCGGGAATCTGGAAAAGCTTTCAGGATCAAGCGAAGGTGGGCTTCAGAGGAGCTGGGGAGGAGGAGGAGAGAACGGCTTCCTCGCAGGCCTGGGTTGGGGGAAATCAGGGAGGTTAGATATTTGTCATCTTGACCTAAGCTTCCTGTGGGGTCGTCTGCCTTGTCCCTCATCCCCAGTCGGGGGGATCCAAGGGTGATGTGAGGAAAATGGAAACATTTATAGCTTATTTTTAGTGTCCTTTTATTTCCTTTTGATAAGTCTCTGTTGGTCTTGGCAACATGGCTGCACACTGAGTAGCACTTGTGTGGACCGTGTTTGGCTTATTCAGAGAGAGGGGCTGACACGGCAGGCCCGGGGACCGGAAGACTGGCTTCGCGTCTCTTAGCTCATTGCTGGACCTTGCGAGTTGTTCCCCTCTTGGCCTCAGTTTCCTTGTCTGTCACAGGAGTCCAAGAAAATGACAGTAATTTTTTAAAAAGAATTATTTATTTAATTAACTAATTTTTAATTTGACCAGAGAGAATGTGAGAAAGCAAGCTGCCAGGTCCAGGACTCAAACTGCGGTCAGCCATGTGGGAGTCCAGCTCCTTAATCATCACGCCACCTGCCAGCCCCCACTAAAATAATTTTGAGACTAGTTTTTCACCACTGTTTTCGGGGGAGAGAAGTGCATCCTTAGACATGGCCCCTGCCTGCCCGACCTCCCAAGCTCCCACGGGCACCTGCCACGGCAGGCCCGTCTGTGAAGGCCGTGGCCCTGTGCTCAGTTGCAGCGGAAGCGGCACATCGGGAATGACATCGTCGCCGTGGTCTTCCAGGATGAGAACACACCCTTTGTGCCCGACATGATTGCATCCAACTTCCTGCATGCCTACGTGGTGGTGCAGGCTGAGGGCGGGGTCCCCGATGGGCCCCTCTACAAGGTGGGTGACCTCAGAGCTCTCAGCAGGGCCCCTGGCCAGCTCCGGCCACAGCTCCGGCCCCGCGCGGCGCCATCTGGCCTCAGTTTGTCCGACGACGAACAGGGAAAACCGCAGAATTCTCACCATGCCCTCTCTGTGCCCCTGTGTTCAACCCCTGAGAGCCAGTCCCACCCCTCCACCTCCTGGCCTGGTGTCACCTCCCTCTACCTCCTCTCCTTCACTGTCCCGATGACTCCTGAGTCCCCTGCCTCTCCCCACCACTCAAGTTTAGGGCAGAGGCTGGAGAGGCTGAAATCCCTGTGGAAAAGACTTACCCAGCCAGCAGGCCCTGAGCCTCCCACCCAGGGGCAGGACCAGGAGAACTAGGGGTTTTGTGGCTGGTGTGGGACAGAGCAGGCCCAGACTCCATAGGAACAGCTGCCCTCCTTCCAGGTCTCTGTCACCGCAAGAGACGACGTGCCCTTCTTTGGCCCCCCACTTCCGGACCCCGCTGTATTCAGAAAGGTGAGGCGCACCCAGCCCTAGCTTGGGCAGACAGGACGTTGGTGGGGTGGGGGTGCACATTCTGCCTTAGGAGGCACCGAAGCCCCCCCAACCCCGCATTCCAGGGCACCCAGGATCCCCAGCCACACAATTGGGGCCTGGATTTTCTGGTCGTCTTGACAAAAATAATGACTTTTTTTTGCAGGGGGAGGATCTAGGTCACAGAATGAGCTCTGTCATCGTTTGCATTTTTCATAGCAGATACTGGGCCTTTCCTCATTTCTGTTTGCTTTTCGATAGTGACAGTCCAAACTGTGTGGGGAAGGGCTCCCGTCTCTTCCCGCTCAGAAGGCACATCTCAAGCCCCCAGATGGCGATAGTGGAGACCCCACTGCAGACCCTAACATTATGGGGGTTGCCCTCCTGAAAGCGGGCAGCCATGAAGGGCATAGGATGCCCTCACAGTCTGGGACCTGAGCCCAAGGAGCTGCTTTTCTCAGAGTGAAGAGGTGACCCCCTCAGGCCCAGCAGGGGCACGGCTCTGGAGTTTCAGCCTTAATTCTGTCTTGTCTAACCCACCCTTTCTCGTCTCCACATGGGGACCCCAGGGGCCCGAGTTCCAGGAATTCTTGCTGACAAAGCTGATCAATGCCGAGTATGCCTGCTACAAGGCAGAGAAGTTTGCCAAACTGGAGGTGAGGATGGCCAGCAGGGACGGGGGGCGCCCCTACCCACTCCTAACCCACACTTCGGCCCTGCCCTGGGGAGGGAAATGCCAGGGTTAGACCTTGTCCTGGGGGGGAGGGGAGATTTCTGAGGGAAAGTGCAGTTAGGGATGACTAGGGCCTGGGTCAGGGGAGAGGAAGTGGGGGACGTCGCAGGGGCAGTGAGGCGCACCTGGGCTGGGACAGGTGGGGACATGCAGTCAGTTCTTGCAGGGCTCAGGAGCCTGGGGCTGCTGGCCTGCCAGGGGTCCGAGGGGCGCGCCCTCGGAGAGGGTGGTCAGGGCCTGAACTGCCCCGCCCACAGGAGCGGACGAGGGCCGCCCTCTTGGAGACGCTCTATGAGGAGCTGCACATCCACAGCCAGTCGATGATGGGCTTGGGCGGCGACGAGGACAAGATGGAGAATGGCGGCGGCGGAGGCGGTTTCTTCGAGTCTTTCAAGGTAAAGGGCCCAGGTTTACCTGGCCCAGAGGGAAGACTGGGCATAATTTGGGTGGAGTCCGGGGCTGGGGCCAATGTGGGATAGTGGCTCGCGTTGGGGCGGAGCCTGGGGCGGGGCCTGGCTGGGGTTGGGGGCCGATGGATTGTTGTGGGGATGAGCTAGTGTGCGCTCTGCTCTGTTAGGGGCTGAGGGGTGGATGGATCGGCGTGGGGGTGTGGCCAGAGTGTGCTCCGTTGTGGGTGGTGTCTGGGGCGGGGCCTGGCTGGGGTGGAAGGGCCAATAGATCGTCATGGGGGTGTGGTCGGAGTGTGCTCCGTTGTGGGTGGGGTCTGGGGCGGGGCCTGGCTGGGGTGGAAAAGCCAATAAATCAGCATGGGGGTGTGGCCGGAGTGTGCCCTGTTGTGGGGTGGAGTCTGGGGCGGGGCCTGCCTAGGAAAGAGGAACCAATGGATTGGCGTGGGGGTGTGGCTAGAGTGTGCTCTGTTGGGAGCTCCGTCTAGCGTGCGACTTGGCTTAGGGAGGATGAGGCCTGGTGGGTTTAGGTTTGCAGATGTGGTCTGTTAGAATTTGAGGCTGAGAGTGGAGTGTAAGGTGAGGCTCTGGCTTTGGGAGGAGTTAATGGTTGGAGGGGGACCCAGGCAGGTAGAGTCCACATGGGAATTCTGTGGAAGGCTAGAGCCCAGTGGGTGACAGCAAGGTGCTGCTGGTACAGAGGGTGGTGGCTGCCAGATCAGCATGCAGAAAAGAGGAGGAACCCTCTGTTTTAACTGTAGGAAAGAGAGTTCCTGGAAGGGGTGTGTGAACTGAGTAACAATCTAGGAGAGACCGGGCCTGTGTGACCTACCCCAGCTGTCCCTGGTTTAACTGAGTGTTAAGAGCCCAGACTTCCAGGATTCAAGTCCCAACTCTGCCACTTACCAGCTTGGGCTTTCTCTGAATCTCAGTCTCTTTGTCTGTGGAGTAGTAGTATAGCACCTTACTTTATACAGTTGTTGAATTTTGTAGAGCCAGTTAAGTGACCTAGTGCAGTATAAGTTAAAAAGCAAAGGGCAGGGTGTGGTGGCCACAGATGGTGTGGTGGTTAAGGCAGCTGGATTCCCAGATGGCCAACTGTTTGCAAGTCCTGGACCCAGTGGGTTGAATATCACACGAGATATGTGTGCATGCGTGCCAAAGTCCTGAGAAGAGAATGGAGGAGAGGGGATTGTGGTGTGGCCATGTCCCATGGTTGGGGGGGGGGGTGATTTCTCACTTTCCCTCTCTGTTTCTCATTTCTCTACTTTTTGGTGAGCACAGTCACCCTGTGATAAAAACCTTAAAGAAAAAAACAAAAACACAAAAAACAGCAAAAGGCAAAACTCTTCCCACTGCCTTAGCAACTGTTTTCCAAAGCAAGAAGCAGATGAAACAAGAGTTTCTCTTCCTTGTGGACAGGGCCTGGACTCACCCACTGCAGGGCCCCAGGTGATGGCCTATTTGCCACCTCTCCACCCATAGGAGGAGGACTGCCCATCCCCCTGGTGCTCAGCGAGGCAGGCTGGGCCTCACCCTCACCCCAAGGCAGGCCACAGAGCTGGAGCTATGGGTTTGCATAAGGGGATGAGCCCAGCTGCCCAGGCCTGCCTGGAACCAGGGTGAATAAGCCATCCTCATGAAAAGGCTTGGAAAGAGCCCCTCCTCCACCCCTTAAGAAGGGGAACAGGTAGGGGGTCTTTGAGGAGGGTCCCAGCAGTCTCACATCTGGTGAGACAGTGCCAGGCGTGGGCCTAGATTAGGTTGAAGAATAGCTCAGAGACCACACTTCAGGGCCTGGGAGTCAGCAGATGGGTTGTAGGCTCCCCCCACACCGCGCTTCAGCTTCATCCCATGTAAAACGGGCATGACAGTCTCCACCTCATAGTGCGGCCTAAATGACAGTGAACTTCATTCGGTATAGTTTGGTCTGAGAAATGGCAGAAAACGAGTGAGAGAGGAGGAAAGGAGGAAAGCCCTAAGAGACCCTAGAAGGAAAGAAGCCGAGCTTTCTGGGGGTGCCGTGGCCTGACACCTTCTGCAGCCCTCACAGCCACGTGAGGGAGAGGCTGCACACAGGGTCTCACGTGGCTCTGAGGCTCAGGAAGGGGAGCGGCTTGCCCATGGCCGCCAGCAAGTTGGGGCACCCATGTGACCCTCAGGCACTATGTACATCCGACTCTTACATGGCCCATAGGGAAACCGAGGCCTCATGAAGGGGAAGGATTTTCTGGGGTCACCCAGAATGGCGTTGGTGGGGAGGACAGGGCCTGGGCTCCTGGGCTCCTGGGGAGAGAGGCCTCTTGAACCTGCGCCTGTGTGGCCCCCTCACCTTGCAGCGAGTCATCCGGAGCCGCAGCCAGTCCATGGACGCCATGGGGCTGAGTAACAAGAAGCCCAGCACCGTGTCCACCAGCCACAGTGGAAGCTTCGCACCCAACAATCCCGACCTGGCCAAGGCGGCTGGAATAGTGAGTGCTCCCCTGACTCTACCCTACCCACCCCTGCCCTGGGACCCTGCCAAGATCTGGTCCCACGTTTGTCCTGGGCCTGCTGTCACGTGCCCATCCTGGACTCTGGGTTCAGACCAGCCACTCTATGGAGGTCAAGGGCCAGCCTAACTGTGGTGCTGAGAGCCTGCAGCCCCTCCCTGGCTCCTCGTTTCTCCCCTCCTCCTAGCCCCTTACTCATTCAGGTGTGACTTTCTACAGGTAGCTTCAGGACAGCTTCTATGTTATCGAAAACCTACTGTCTGTTTTGTGTTGGGAACTGGGCTGCTGTGTGGGTACCTTCTGTTGAACCTAGATATTCGGGAGCTCCCATTGTGTGTCCGGTCCCAGCTGCTGTGTGGACATGCACCGTGTGAGCACCCACTGTGTGCACAGCCCTGAGGTCCTGTGAGCTCCCACTGTGTGCCACGTTTTGGGCTGCTGTGTGGACATGCACCGTATGAGCACCCACCCAGTGTGTGCCCAGCCTTGAGGTCCTGTGAGCTCCCACTGTGTGCCAGTCCCTGGGATGCTATGTGGACATTCACTTTATGAGCACCCACTGTGTGCCCATCCCTGGTCCTGTGATCACCTACTGTGTGTATCAGGCCCTAGGCTGCTGTGTGGGCAACTCCAGGAGTACCCATTTTCTGCCCAGCCCTGAGGTCCTGTGAGCACATACTGTGTGTCAGGCCCTGGACTGCTGTGTAGGCAGCTCTGTGAGTACCCACCCCTGAGGTCTGTGAGCACTTACTATGTGTCAGCCCCTGGGCTGCTGTGTAGACAACTGTGATTACCCACTGTGTGCCCAGCCTTGGGCTGCTGTGTGAGAACTTACCGTCTGTCAGGAAAGGGACTGCCGTCTGAGCACCTCCTGTGTGCTAAGCCGTGGAGATCAGTGAGCACCTACTGTGTGTCGGGAAGTGAGCTGCTCTGCCAGCATGCCCTGTGAGCCCCTCCACTGTGTGTCTGCAGCAGCCAGGGCCTCTGTGGCTGTGCCCCCGTTGTGTGTCAGGAGCCAGGCTTCTGTGGAGGCCTCTCCTGGGTGGTGACTGCCAGCTCCATGGGATCCCGCTGCTCACACTCGGGCACCGCCCATGGTGGAATAGGCCCACAGTCCTGGGCCTCCCCGCTTGCCGCCGCCTAGTGGCCACCCCGGACGCTGCACCCACCGCTCTGCTCCCATCATCCACCCATCCAGCCAGCCGTCGTTTACTGTCTGCTGCATGCCAAGTCCTGCGCTCAGTGCTGCAAGGCTGTGTCACATGGCAGGAGGGAGGCCCCCATCCCTGCCCCGTGGTCTGGCCTGGCCAGGGGCGCAGAGCAGGGCCTCTGCTGCCCAGCCCTCACCAAGCCCATATGGTCGGAGGAACAGGCCCAGCCTCCCCGACCCGTATTTACCAAGCACTCCCTTCTTCCCACCGGGGGCCCGCCTCTTGTGGGTGGCTGCAGAGGGACCCGGGACAGGGCCAGGCCAGCAGCACCCACCATGGCAATAACCAGACCCATTTCTGTTTTTGTTTTTGCACAACTCCCCTCTCTTCATGTGACTTTCCTTCTCTCCCACTCTGTCTCCTGCTGTTCCCTCCTTCTCTCCCTCCTCTCCTCTCTCCGCCTCTCCGGGCCTTCCTGCACTCCTGCGCCCTCTCCCTCTGTACCTGTCTGGTCACTCCCCTCCTCCTCACCTTCCCACTGCCCTGCCCTTGCGTTCTCCTCTCTATCTCCCCCTTCCTCCCAACCCTGCCTCTGCCCACCCTCTCTGCGCCCTACCTCTGTCTGCTCCCCTCTGCCCCATCTTCCTGTGCTGTCCCGGCCTCACTGTCCCCACACGTACCATCTCTCTCTCCGTCTTCTATCTATCTCCTTGGCCTCACCCTTCCCCTTCCCGCCCCGCCTGTCTCTCCCCAACCCCTGCCCTTCTTTCCTTTGTTCTCTGTCTGACCGTCTTGTCCTTCTTCCCCCACCTCACCTCTGTCTCCCCGACCCGGCCTTCTCTCTGACTCTCTCTCTCTGTGTCTCTGCCCTGCCCTCTGCTGCTTGCCAGTCATTGCTTATTCCCGGGAAAAGCGCGAGTAGATTCGGACGCCGGGGCAGTGCCATAGGCATAGGAACCGTGGAAGAGGTTGTCGCCCGCGGGCCGCCGGCTCTGGAGCTGCCTGCACGCGCTGCTCTCTGCTCGCTCTCAGGACGGAGGCCATATTGGGGACGGTGCCCCTTCCCCCGGGCCAGGCCCAAGGGCATGCAGGGGGGTCGGCAGCTCAAGGGCACTCAGCACCTGCTTTGGGGCCCTGCCCTGGTCCCTGGTACCCAAAGACCCCACGCCCAGCTGCACGTCCCCCAATATCGCCCGTCTGCATGGAGCACCCTCTCCTCTGCCCTGAGGCTCCCCTCCCCACCAGGAACTGGCCTGGGTGGTCCTGCCCCTCCATGCCTCCTTCCTGCTGCTCCAGAGAAGCTGGGGCATGGCTCTGGCACCTGGGGCACCACCACAGTGTGTGTGGGAACCGCTGGGTCAGAACCTCGCCCAGCCAGTTTGGAGGTTCCAAGGAGGGACAGGGCCGGCTCAGGGTGAGGCTGGGGTTGCTGTGCCCCCCCATGCACTCTTGCCATGCACCCGTAGGCTGCAGGTCCCACGAAGCCCTGGGGGGGCCAAGAACGGGCAGGCCCCTCCCAGCCTGGCCTAGAGTGGCTCCCCCCACCTGGCCTGGCCCTCCCTGGGGCTGAGCCAGTACAGCCCTACTGTGTGCTCGGAGGGGGGGCCCTCCTGGGCTTTCTCCCTGGTTGTGTGCCAGGGCCGTCTCTAGAGATGGACGTTTCCTGTTCTTTCTTGCTTGTTGCCTCTGCTTCAGGGCGGGGCAGCGGGCCCCAGGGGAGGCTGTGGGGGGCCTGGGGCTCCCTGAGCAGGTGGACGCTGAGCTGGGGCCTCTCCCCACAGTCACTGATTGTCCCTGGGAAGAGCCCCACGAGGAAGAAGTCAGGCCCGTTCGGCTCCCGCCGCAGCAGCGCCATCGGCATCGAGAATATACAGGAGGTGCAGGAGAAGAGGTGGGTGGGGCGGTGCCCCTTCTCCGCCCCTGCCCGTCCCCATCGCGTGGCAAAGCTGCACCAGCAGGAGGGCGTGCCCACCCTGCTCCCCGTCCCAGCGTAGACACCGTGTAGTCCTGTCCCTGCTGTGCAGACGCAGGGCCAGCCTGGCCCATCCACTCAGTCTGTGGCTGCCCGGAGTCTGCACCTTGGCAGATCAAGAAGCCATAGGTCGGAGGGGTCAGGGGACTCCCCCAGGTCACACAGCCGGCGAGGGGCAAAGCTGGAGTCCCAGCCCCATCTGTCCCCGCCAGCACCCTGACTCCCCCAGCGTGTACAGCAGAGTGTAGCACCGCTCTCCGTGCCGGCACGGGGTGGACTGGTGCCCGTGGTTGCCTCCGTGGCAACAAGCCCAGGCCAGCAGCAGGCCTGTCCCTGGAAAGCTGACAGTGGCTCCTGCTGGGGACCCTGGCTGCCCACTGTGGGGCTGTGTGCCCTCGGGCAAGCTGCTGTTCTCTGAGCCCCACTGGTCTGACCTAAAAATGGGGCTGCCGTGAGGACAGGAAGCAGGGCCAGGGCCACTGAGGGTGCTCCAGGGAGGAGCCGGCCCCATCCGCACTGCCACTGGAGCTCGGTGCGCAGGTCTCAGGCCCACGTCTCCGCACTGCCGTGCCCCCGAGCGTCTGGGGCAGTGCGCTCCTGTTTCTGAACCCAGCGTCAGAATGAGGAGAGGGACTGGAAATATCCTGGTCCTTTTGGACACTGCTCCAGCGGCACCTGCTAGGTCAGCCAGGGGCCCATGGGGACTGCTGGCGTTGGCCCCGAGGACGCAAGGTGTGGGTATGAGGCAGGGGGTGCCCCTTGCCTCCCCTTACGACCAGGGCTTCATTCTACCCTGATGCCAGGCCCAGTGCTGAGTCCCCCCGCTGCCCCTGTGTGCCCCGCAGGGAGAGCCCCCCGGCTGGCCAGAAGACCCCAGACAGCGGGCACGTCTCGCAGGAGCCCAAGTCGGAGAACTCATCTACTCAGAGCTCCCCAGAGATGCCCACCACCAAGAACAGGTTGGGCTCAGGGCAGGTGGAGTGGGGCCTTGGGAGTGGTGGGCCCACCCCTTCCCACCACCTGGGCCCGGGGCTGTCACCTCAGGGTGTCGGGGTGGCCGAGGCACTCAGTCAGGTCCTCTGACCTGCAGCCACTGGGTGCTTTGCACACACCAGGTCCTAGGCTGGGCTCTGGAATCTGGCAGTGAACTGGGCACACACGGCCCTGCCTCGTGGGCTGCTGGGCCAGGGTAACGACCCAACCCGCCATTTTCAGACAGCAGCGACAGGTGGGAAATAGGGCAGGGGTGCGCCAAGGGACGGGGAATGGGGCTTTAGATGGGTCTGGGGGGCGGCTTTGGAGCAGAGTAAGGAGTCAGCCCTGCCAGGACGACTTGGCAGAGAGGAGAGCCCCAGGTCAGGAGCACAGCAGGGGTGGAGGCCCCGAGGCACGTCTGAGGGACAGAAAAGGAGAGTGCGTGGTTGGCACGCCAGTGAGGGCTGGTCAGGGGGCCCAGCTGCAGTGGGGAGCAGGGGCTCCCAGCTCCCAGCTTTGGGGGCTGGGGGAGCACTTCGGAGTTTATCCTAAGTGAGACAAGGAGCCTTCCAAGGATTTTAGTTAGGAGGGCAATGCTTTAAAAAGATGGCTGTGGGGGAACCAGCAGATGGCATAGCGGTTCTCTCACAGGACTCCCGTGTAGTCAACTGTGGTTCGAGTCCTAGACCCAGCAGCTTAAAACTCACACCAGGTATGGGTGCGTATGTACCCAAGATCCCGAGGGGAGAATGGAGAAGGGATTGCAGCGTGGCCATCCCCCCGGGGGGTGATTTCTCACTTTCTCTCTCTCTGTCTCTCTAGCGAGCACATGTGTTCTATAACAAAAAAATCTCTCTTAAAAAAGAAAAAAGATGAGTGTAGTCACTGCATGGGGAAGAGGCCGCAGCTGGGCAGGGCCAGAAACAGGCCAGTGAGGCCATGGCTGCGAGTTGGCCGAGCCCCTCCACGCTGAGCCCTGCAGGGACTGAGAGGCCCGGCATGGGCTGAAGGGCCGCGCCAGTACCAGACGGGGTAGAGAGGTCTCAAGAACGGGGAGAGACAGGTCTGCAGGGCCGAGTGGAGAGGTCAGTCCCACCTGGGGGGAGTCAGGGAGGGCTTCCTAGAGCTGGGGCTGATCTTAGCTGATCTTAGCTGATATTTGAAAGATTAGCTGGCCTTTTGGGATGTGAGAGAGGTGAGACTCCGGGCAGAAGACACGAGAGCAGGAGGCAGCTGAGGGGTTGCGAGGGCAGACTGCAGAGCTGCCCGGGTCGAGGCCCCATCCCTGCCAGGCCGGGAGCCCTGGGCTGTGTACCCACCTGCTGGGCCCAGGGCCTCCTCACCTGTAGGAGGGGCTAGTAAAGATGGCACCGAGGTGCCTCCGAGCAGGGCCTGGCCCACATGAACGTGCCCCGGACAGCACTGTCATCCCTTGTTACCGTTGAACTCCATGCTGAGGAAGCTGGGCTCTGTGTGGGCGCAGTGGGCGCGGGACGTGGTCAGACCCACGTATTGGAGGGACAGTGGGGGCTGAGGAAGGCCACAGTGGAGTCCAGGCGGGGGGCTCCAAGCCAGGGGGACTGTGACGGGGGCCATGAGGCACTCGCTGGCTATAGGGAGGCCTCTGTGGGGGACAGTGTGGAAGGCGAGGTGCGGGGCAGACAGGTGCGGGGCAGACAGGTGCGGGGCAGATGGGCTGACACCCTCCCCACTGTCTGTGGGGGACAGTGGGGGGCGGGGAGGTGCAGGGCAGCAGGGCTGACCCCTGCTGTCTGTGGGGATGGTGGGGGCCGGGGAGGTGCGGGGCAGACAGGCTGGTCCCTGCTGTCTGAGGGGGATGATGGGGGCCGGGGAGGTGCGTGGCAGACGGGCTGACTCCTACTGTCCGTGGGCCCTGCTGTCCGTGGGGGACGGTGGGGGCCGGGGAGGTGTGGGGCAGACGGGCTGACCCCTGCTGTCTGTGGGGATGGTGGGGGCCGGGGAGGTGCAGGGCAGCTGGGCTGACCCCTACTGTCCGTGGGGGACGGTGGGGGCCGGGGAGGTGTGGGACAGACGGGCTGACCCCTGCTGTCCGTGGGCCCTGCTGTCCATAGGGGACGGTGGGGGCCGGGGAGGTGTGGGCAGACGGGCTGACCCCTGCTGTCCATGGCAGAGCGGAGACAGCAGCCCAGAGGGCAGAAGCGCTGAAGGACTTCTCGCGCTCTTCATCCAGTGCCAGCAGCTTCGCCAGCGTGGTGGAGGAAACGGAGGGTGTGGACGGGGAGGACACAGGCCTGGTGAGAGGCTGGGACTCAGGGTGCCCCCAGGGTCCTGGGGTTCTCTGGGTGGAGGATGAGCCTGGGTGTGGTCGGTATGTGATCAGAGCATCTGAGGCAGCTGCCTCTCTCCTTCACTGGCCCCCCAGTGCCCTCCCTAGAGAGCCCAGGCGCCTAGACTGAGGGCCTGGTTGCTGCCCCTCCCGTCTCAGCTCTCACCATTTCAGGCATGTTTTGCAAACATTGCTGGGCTTACTGCATTTCTGGGCCTGTCTGGAACACCTGCCTCCCCTTTCCGCTTCGGCTCGCCCTTCCTGCCCGGGTCTCACATGCCTCCTCTGCCATCCTTCCTCGGTGTTCCAGTCCCGGATAGGTTGGGCCTCGTCACGCTCTCATGGCCCTAGGCCTTGCCCTCAGCACCTTTTTGCCATTCTCCGCTCAGCAGCCCTTTGGCGGCCCCTCCCTGGCAGGGCCCCCAGCCAGGTGCAGGTGCAGCAGGCCCAGCGCAGAGCAGAGCGAGGCCCCAGCCGATGGGCGTGTAGTCTGCGGGGACAGCGGGTGTCTCCTGGGCGCCTTGCCTGGCCCTGGTGTCTTGTCCTGGAGAACGTGAACCAGTGTGGCTGATGAGTGGGTGGGCGTGGAGGGCTGCCCCCTCGTCCCGTGGTCTCCCTCCTGACTGGGGGCAAGGGCAGAGTGTGGAGTGCAGCGAGCAGGGGCCAGGTGGACCCAGGCTCACCCCGGCCCCCTCCCCGTCCCCAGGAGAGCGTGTCGTCTTCGGGGACGCCCCATAAGCGGGACTCGTTGGTCTACAGCACGTGGCTGGAGGACAGCGTCAGCACAACCAGCGGGGGCAGCTCCCCAGGTACCCGGCCAGCCAGCCCCACCTGCAGGGTGGGCACAGGGCGGGGCCAGCCCCCACTCCCACCTGTGGGGACAGTGGGCGAGTCTTTGTCAAGCCTCGAGTACTGGACAGTAGAGGGGCGGTAGCTTTGGAAGGGTCTCGGAGCATAACTGGGGGTGGCAAGGGAGAGGGTTAAGGGGGTCCCTGAGGGAGGGGCCGGGTGGGTGGGGGCATCAGTGCCAACCGTCCACCCATACCCCGTCTCCCTGGTGCCTCCCCGCGGCCAGTGAGGTGGCTCCCTCCTGCCCCCCTCCCCAGGCCCCTCACGGTCACCCCACCCAGACGCCGCCAAGTCGGGGGACCCTGCGTGTCCCGAGATCAAGATCCAGCTGGAAGCATCTGAGCAGCACACGCCCCAGCTGGTAGGTGCAGCTCCCTGGGGGGACCGGCTGGTGTGGCCAGGCATCGAGGCTGGCCCGAGGCCCCACACCAGGAGGGACTGGCCTCGCCCAGCCTGGGCATGGCCAGTGACCTCCTACCCGTGTTTCCTGCCCTGTCCTCGTCTGCCCGGCCCCTGCCTCGCCACCGCGGTCCATCTTGCAGGGCTGTTAGCCAGACTGCCCTCTGGTGACGTGGAGCAGGTGAGGCCCAGCTCCTTAGCTCTGGTCTGGTGGGGGGAGGGGGGAGGGCTGTGGGTTCGAATCCTCTGCTGCTTGGCTGCTGGGTGATGTGGGCAGGTTGCAGGCCCTCTCTGGGTCTTAGTTTCCTGGTCTGCACACTGGGGTGAATCAGTGCTGCCTCACCTCTGCCAGGAGTTGTGGGGAGGACTTGCAGGGAGTCTGAAAGGAACCTGGCAGTGCCAGGGGTGGGGAGAGGTCCAGGGAGGTCCCGCAGCCTGGCACGGAGGTGGGCCCTGCCAGGCTCTGCCTCCGGCTGTAGCGTCTGCATCTCCCTTTGCCTTACCCTGCAGACGAGGCCGCAGAAGCACAAGAAGATGCTGTGTCGAGTCTAGACGGCCCTCAGCCCTGTGGCCCACGCAGCCACGGCCACCCCAGCCTTCCCCTTGGCCCACGTCCGGACTGTCTCTGCAGGGCGGAGTCGTCCAGACCTGGGAGCGGGGAGGCTGCTGGCATCGTCCCCACCCCCCAGGCCGGGGGTCTGGCTGGGCATGGGTTGATGGTTGAAGCAGGGCGGCAGGCCTGGCTTGCCCCCACCCAGGCCTCCATCACCGCGGGCACTCCTCTGGACTCGGGGAGAAGGGGGCTACTAGGATCGCTTAGTGAGTGCGGCGCCCACCACAGAGGCTGCAGGAGGTGGGCTGTGGTGGAGTGAATCCTGGGCTGGGAGTCCTGAGCCCTGGGTTCCCGTGTGGATTCTGCTGTGTGACCGGGCAAGTCACTGTCCATCTCTGGGCATCTCTGCTACAGACAGGCGAGGGTACTTTGTAGGTCACCGGAGGCCGATTCCATAAACCTGCCGGGGGACTGTCCCCCAGGGACGTCCCATCACTACCCTGCTTCTTGAGGCTGCTGGGGCCCCAGGTGGGCTGAGGGGCAGGGAGCTGACTGTGCCATGGCCCCCAGGACCCTCAAGCTCTACCACAGGTCTGCCAAGGCCCTGTCCACTGCCTACACATGACAGACAAGTCCCCTTAGGGGAAGGGGTCTGGCCGGCTCCTCAGCCAGCACCCAGCTTAACCCCTGCCATCCCATGCTCCCGGGCACTCCAGGCTGAGGGGTTCCAGCCGGCCTCAAGCTGAGGCCCCTCCCCTCCCACCACCGATGGAGGCGGCCAGGCACAGCTGTGTCCATGTCCTTGTGTGTGTCTGTCACACTTTTTAGGCACCACGCCAAAGGCCAGCCTTCTGGCCCCAACACCCATTTTGAAAGCCCCCGTGGCTGTGTGTATGTCGGTAACAGTTGTACAAAATAAATTCTATTTATCGCTATTGTACCTGGAGTTGAGGCTGGCTTTGTGGGGTTGATCCGTGGTACCCGGGGTGGGGAGCACGCCTGTTGCTGTTGGGACTGCGGGGTCCCAGGACACCTCGGGGGTCTGTGCCCCCTGGGCCTGGCTTTCTCCACAGGAGAGGAATACAGTCTACAGTCCTGCAGACCTCGGGCTGCGCTGGCACCGCCTGTCCTACCTGGGTGGCATTGAGCCCCAGCTGTCACCTCCCCTGAGGGTCGGGGATGAACTGGTGCGTGTTCAGCACCAGCACACAGGTCCAGACCAGTGGGCGCTCTATGGATGAGTTTTTCTTCTTTCTCAAGTGCTGGGAATCCTAAGAATTTCTCCAAGTGACCAGCAGGGGGTGCCAAGGGCTCGCTTTCTGTGACCGGTGGCCAGGGAGATGGCATGAACCCAGCAAGGTCCCAGCCCCCAGAGCTCACAGAGTAGGACAGTAACACAAAGGGTGGTGGCAGGAGTCGCCTGCGGGGGAGGGAGACAGGAGTGGGGAGGCTTAGGAGGCACCCTGGGAGGGGTCTGCACCTGCACAGGTAGGCAGGGGGGGAAGGTGGTCCTGGGAAAGCAGCAGTGGGTCTAAATGGGCAAGTACTGGTGACAGAATGGGAGCCAGGTAGAGGTGAGGCCAGAGGCCATGTGGCCTTGAATGCCAGACCAAGCAGTCAAGGCTTCATGTCTTGGGCAGTGGAGCCAGCAGTCGGACCAGTGGGTGGTGGGTATTAGGGTGCTGGGTGGCTGACTTTGTGGCTCGCATCCTGGACCCATTGGCTTGAAAATCACACCAGGCACATGTGCATGCCTGCCCAAGATCCCGAGGGCAGGATGGAGGAGAAGGGACTGTGGCGTGGCCCTCCCCTCTGGGTGTGCTGTCTCACTTTTCTGCTCTTTCTCTGTCGCTCTCCAGCTACCACATGTGCCCCAGAGCAAACAAAAATTAAAACAGCAGGGGGGTGGTTCGGTGGAGACTCCTGGCAGGGTCAGCAGGAGCGAGCAGAGGACCCAGAGGCTAGTGGGCACCGAGGGGCCAGAGCATGGCCAGGGCCGGGAGGCCTTGGAGGCATTAGCCTCTGCAGAGGGGGCCGATGGGACATTTGGCTGAGGGAGGGTTCGGGTTCAGCCTGGGCAAAAGAGGAGGGTCTTCTCGGGTAGGACACAAAAATAGGTTGTACAAAAACCTAGGAATAGGTTTGGGGAGCTGTGCTGGGGACACGGCTTGTGCACAAACTCCGAATTAGGCTTCAATGGATCAGCCACGCCTTGGCCTCTCCGACAGCTTGGCAGACCCCGGCCCTCCCACGGCTGTGCGGAGCCAGCGCCATGCCTCGATGCCTCTGGCAGCCCAGGGGCCACGGCTCACACGCGGACCTGGGTTTGGCTCCAGCCCTGGGCTGGGTGCACGCCCTGCAGCCACACCCCACTTGCCCTCAGCTCCCCTTCCCGGGCCCTGGTCCTTCAGTTCCCTCTGCCTCCCACGGGGTTACAGCTCCTCCAGAGCCGGCTGTGGCTCACCCACCTCCTGTCTCAGTGCCCTTGGCACACAGTTCTGGCTCTGTGGGCCTCAGTTTCCCCACCTGTGCGGAAGGATGCTAAGAGCTCTGCCCTTGGTGGTACCCTGCTGCGAGGATTAAATGAGAGGGCAGCTCAGAGTTCTTGGTGCACGTGGTGGGCGCAGAAAATGGAATGTGTGTGTAGGGTGGGGAAGGTGATTAACTTTAGTAAGGGTCATGTCAACCCAGGACGCAGGGGCAGCTCGGTGCGTGGAGGACATGGTACCCGGGCCTGGCCAGCGCAGGTGTCCAAGCACGAGGCTTTGAACAGTCAGGGATGCCCTGAGCCCGGCGGCCAGGCAGCCCTTTCAGAGCACACCGGGCCCAGGGCCGTACCTCCACTCAGCGTGCAGCACCCCAGAGCCTGCCTTTGCCCCTCTCCCTGGTTGCATGGGCCCCATCTGTGGGCAATGAAGACCTCTGGTCAGGGTTCCAGCCCCTTCAGGGCTCCAAAGGGGTCAGGGAGGCTGAGGATGGACCTGGCCTGCGGGTCAAAGTGCCCAGTGCTGCCTCCTCTGTGTCCGAGCCAGCTCTGTGCTCACTCTGGGATCCAGCCGGGCAGGGAGAGCCGGGACGCTCTGCTGATGCCAGCACTAGGGCTTGGGTGGGGGGCACCGTCTTTCAGAAGCACTGGCTCGGCTTAGAAACAACCTGGGGGGCCAGCAGTTAGCGTAATGGCTATGTCGCTGGACTCCCATGTAGTTGACCGCGGTTCAAGTCCTGGACCCGGTGGCTTAAACTCACGCCGGGCGCGTGTGCATGTGTGCCCAAGATACCCGGAGAAGAATGGAGGAGAAGGGATTGCGGCGTGACCATCCCCCCTGGGGGGTGATTTCTCGCTTTCTGTCTCTGTCTCTCTGTCTGTCTGGCAAGCGCATGGGCCCTATAGCAGAAACCTCTCCAAAAATAAAAAGAAACGATCGGCGGTACAAACAGCAGCAGGCATTTCTCCAGAGGCAGGAGGCTCGTGGGCGCCTGGGAGACCTGACATCCCCCAGCTCCCCGCCTTGTAGCTCGGCGCCCTCGTCTCTGTCTCCATTTCCACCTCTGTCCACGAGGACCAGGCCCCTGCCTGTGACTGTGAAGAGGCTGTCAGGGCCACCAAGTGCCTTACATGGTGCCTGACACAGAGCCCCCGCCTGATATGAGGAGCACGCCCCTACCCGCTCCACCTCTGCGCCTGCGGCGTCCCTGGACATCCATGGCCAACCCTGGGGCCACTTTGTCAAAGGGATGGCCACAGGCCCAGGCCAGCCCAGTGCCAGGGGACTGGGACCTGAACATTCTCTGCTGCTCAGCCACAGGGGGTGCCCAGCCAGGGACCCTGGAATGTGGAGGTCCCGCCCTCTTTCCTGGCTCCTGCGCTGTCGCTGTCTAGGGGACAGCCCAGGACGGAGCCTCCTGAAATAACCAGATCTGGTTAGCGAAGCTAATTTTAAAAGCCACTCTGGCTGCCCCATAGGCCCTTCTGGGAAGCCATGAATGTGCCTGTGTTTGCCCCTGGGAGGTAGGGCGAGGGGAGAGTGGCAGAGCCCCGGGCTCCCCCCTGCCTGCCTGGGGCTCTGGAGCCTAGTCCCCTTTGCCCTGGTTCCCTTGGGCAAACCCTGGGGCTCACCGCCCCTGCACAAAGGTCCCGAGCTCGCTTCCATCCCTGTCTGGCTCTCTGCCCCTTCTCCCTGTCGCTTTACCTCTGCCTGTCTCTGATGCTCATGGTCCTCCTCCCTCCAGGCCCATCCTGCCGGAGGCTGGACACAGCACTCCTGATAGCCCATGGGCTGGCTCTGCGCCAGGTGGTAGGTGGCGGTGTCACCTGGGAGCCAGGGCTGCAGGTGGAGCCGGGCGGGGGGCAGCAGTCCTGGGGGCCAAGAGGAGCTGTAATTGGACAGACAGGGGCCAAGTCCAGGCATGACCTGGGCCATCTGGCCAGGCCAGGTGCCAGCCAGAGGAGTGAGCTCCAGGAGTAGGCTGCCAGATTTAGCAAAGAAACACGGTGCCCAGTTACATTTGAATCTCAGGTAAACAGGGAATCATTTTTAGTTTAAGTATACCTCATGCAGTATTCGGGACATACTTAAACTAAAATAATTATTTTGTTTATCTGGAATTCGAATTTAGCAGGGCATCCTTATTTTATCTGGCAGTCCTGACTGTGGAGGGGAGGGAGAGGTGTCTCAGAACAACTCAGTCCACTGGGGGTGTCACGGCCAGTCCCTGGGGAGGTCCCGCTCTGATGGGAGGATCCTGCCTGCAAGGAGCTCTCAGTTTCCAGGGGGTGGGAACAGCCCTTGGGAACACGGTGGGGGCACATGACCCACACACCAGTTTCCTCTCGGGGAGCCACGGACATCAGAAGCCAGGGTGTGTGTGCACATGTACACTCAGGGTCCCAGCAACGGCACACAGTGGGGCTCCACAAATACTGGTTGAGTGAGGCGCAGACCATGGTGCAGCGGTAAGATACGACACTGCGGGGCTGACCCGCAGGGGGGCTTCCGGGTCTGCATCCAGAGGTCTCCCTGAGCATGCTGGGCACAGGCGTGCCCATGGCCTGGGGCCGGCCGAGGCTGGGGTGGAGCACGGCTTACAGACCCTGGTGGGCGTGCATTCTCCCCATCTCTCACTCTCCGTTTCTCTCACTCAAGGAAGAAACAAACTTTAACTCAAAAATATGTTGGGGCCAGCTTATGGCGTGGTGGTTAAGGCACTGGATCCCATAGGACTGATTGTGCAGTTCACATCCCAGGCCTGGCAACTTGAAAAGCACACCAGGTGCCTGTGTGTTTGTGCCCCAAATCCTGAGAGGAGAATGGAGAAGAGATTGCAGTGTGGCCATCTTCCCCTAGGGACTGCTTTCTCACTTTCCTTCTCTCCCTGGCAAGCTCACATACCCTATAGCAAATTAAAAAAAAAAAAAAAAAAAAAGTGTATGTACACACACATTCATTGGGGCAATCCTGTAATGTGGCTATTAAGGGCTATGCGGTAGGAACTGGGTCCCACATGGCTGACTGCAGTTCAAATCCCAGTCCAGCAGCTTGATAAACATACCTGGCAGGGGCCAGCAGGTGGCGTAGTAGTAAAGGCACTGGACTACCACATGGTCAACCACGGTTTGAATCCCAGACCCAGTGACTTGAAACGCCCAGCGGCTGGGCGTGTGTACATGCGTGCCTCAAATCCCGAAAGGAGAATAGAGGACAGGGATTGCAGCATGGCTATCCCCCCGGGGAGTGATTTTTTGCTTTCTGTTTCTCTGGTGAGCGCACATGCCCTATAGCAAAAAAAAAAAAAAAAGAAAGAAAGAAAGAGAGAGAGAAAGAAAGAAAGGAAAGAAAGAAAGAAAGAAAGAAAGAAAGAAAGAAAGAAAGAAAGAAAGAAAGAAAGAAAGAAAGAAAGAAAGAAAGGAAGAAAGAAAGAAAGAAAGAAAAAACATGCCTGTCACGTGTGTGTCCAAAATCCTGACGTAAGAGAGAAATGGAGACAAAGGGATTGCAGTGCAATGCCCCAACCGGGGCCGGGGGGTTCTCTCTCTCCCGTGAGCGCATGTGCTGTCTGGCAGTTAAATGTATTTGTTTAATTTGCGGGTCGGTGATCGTGGCTGGCAGGACTCCAGCGTGCCTACCTCCTGAGCTGCTTGGAGCCCACATGAGCATTGTCCCCACTCTGGAGGGGTCTCCTCAAAGGAAGTTGCAGAGGAGGTGGAGAGGAAGCCAGCTCTCTCTGTCCCATCCCCTGCCCAGACTCCAATTCCATCTTGAGGTTCAGCCAGGTAGGAGGTGAGCGCTAGGCCAGGGTGACCTCTAGGGGTGTTTGGGGCTCAGGTGGGTGGGCAGGCTGAAGAGGTGCCGCTCAGTGCTCCAGAGGGGGCATTTGGACCAGACGGGACTTCTGGGGCCCAGAAAGGTGGGGTCCTTATTTCCAGGGAGATGGGACTTGGGCCTTTGTCCGTGGCCCATCGACCTCAGGGATCTCCCTGGAGGAGCAGCTATGGAGAGGCCTGTGGCCCTCCCTCGGCCCCCGAAGGCCAGCGTCCCTGCCCCGTCACTTGTGCACTGGCTCACTCACTGATGCGCTCCCGGCACCGTCCACGGGGGAAACCCCTCGCCCTCCGCCCTGGGACTCATGCTAAGGAATCCCAGAGCCGGTCCGTCCCCGTGGACATGCCGATCCCGTAGTGCCAGCAGCACTGGCCCAGCTCCCGCGTGACCCTGGGCGGCAAACTAGTCTCCATCCCCGAAATGGGCTGACACGGGGCTCCTCACAGGGCTCCCCGGAGGGTGCAGAGATGCTGCTGCTACCACAGGGAGCACTTCGGCCCGTGGGCTGGGCCAGGAGCAGTGGGCTGGCACCATGGCCTGCGTTGTGCAGAGGCCGTTCAGGGAAGGCCCCAGCTCCCCAGCCCTGTCCATCCTTTCCAAGGAATGTGGGCTCCCTCCAGGTGCCCCAGGCTTCTGGGTGCAACAAAGAATCCTTTGGAGCAAAGGGGTGGGGGAGGAGCTGAGCCTGGCACCCCTTGCCTGCAGTGTGGGCCAGACCGGTACTCTCCTGCCTTGGTTTCCCCAGTGGTGCAGCGAGGGGCCGGCCGGACACCCTGCCCTGCCCTGGAAGGGCCTCTGTGCACCATCCTGTTAGTCACGGTCTAGCGCGGAACCTATAATCACATCTGGCCGGGAAGAACTAACACAGCGTTTCTTTAAATTTGGCTCTAATTGCGGCTTTTACTGGAGTCGGAGCCCCCTCCCCGCCCCCCACTGGTCTGAATCAGTGAAGTTGTCCCGGCCTGCCCTGCCAGGCCCAGGAACCCCCCAGGCTGTTCTGGTGACTCCTGAGGACCAGCCAGTGCTGAACCCCATGTTGGGGGTGCTGTACCCCATGCTGGGTGCCACCCCGGCTCCTGAGACTGTGAGGGTGCCCGGGACCACCAGAGCCCTTGGGCAGCCCCTCCTCCCACCATTCCCAGCTGACCGGAAGACCTCCCTGCCTCGCAGCCGCCTTCCTCCAGGCCAGAGCTTGAAGAAGCTGGAGGTCCCTGTGCAGACTGCTCTCCCCGAGGTGGGATGTCGGCAGGGAGGGTGTCGGCAGGGAGGCTCCACTGCCCCTCCTTGGCAGGCGGGAGCTGCGGCTTCCCTGTTTGCTCTGGAGAGCCCAGCCGCTTCCCCAAGGAGACAGCTCGTGGTTCCCAGGCCACAGCCCCTCGGGCGCAGCCAGACCGCGGCCGGCCAGCCTGGGAGCACTGCCCACCAGCCCTGCCGGGCTCCACCAGGCCCTGGCGCTGGGTGGTCTGGGCAGGGGCCAGAGGGGCCTCGGTCCCGGCCACAGGGCAGGAGCCATGACCTGAGCCAGGCTTGAGGCTGCCTCGCCAGGAGCCTAGAGGGGTCCCAAAGACGGAATGGGCTGGTCCAGGCCAGAGGCAGGCAGCCAGCACACATGGCCTCGGGGCAAGGCCAGGAGGAGACCCCAGGCCCAGTTCCCTCCAAGGGCCTCCAGAGAAACACCGGCCCCCTCAGGCATGTGTCACAGTTGGATGGTTTCCACCCCACCGATCCCACCGTTGAGTTGAGTTGGCTCTGAAGGGCCTACCTTGGAGGCAGTGGGGAAGTCAGGGTTGGCAGGCAGACCTGGCACCCCTCCTTCCCCACCACCTCCGTCTGGACCTCAGTGTCTCTGTCCGTGCAGTGGGCAGGACAGGACCTCACCAGGTGGCTTCCCCGGCTGGCATTCTGGGCACTGGCTTCAGGCAGCTCAGGTGGAGGATCTGGGTTGTTTCCAAATCCCCTCTCACTGCCCCACTCGGGTCTTCTGACACCCCACCTCCACTCCCTCAAAGCCGCCTCTGCTCCCGGCTCCCAGAGGTGAACCCTGCCTAATGGAAAGGGCTCTTGTGGGTTTGGGAGTCCAACAGGCCCCAGTTCAAATACTGGCCACCAGCTCTCTCTTGGGGCGTCATGCCTCTCTGCCCTGTGACTTTAAATACCTTCGTGACCTTCCTCTTTCCCTCCCAGCCAGTCCGTTTCCTGAGCCCCAGACTCCTGTTCTGCCCGACTCCCTGCCCCAGGCCACTGCGCACTTCCAGCGTAACATGCTGCAAGGCCAACCGCATTTTCTAAGTCTGGTCCCCAGGCCATAGATGGCACCTCCATCCACCGAGGTGCTGCAGCCAGATGCTTGGGGTGTCCCTGATTTGTGGTGCCCCCCACCCCACAGCGCCCCCCACCCCACGGCGCCCCCCACCCCACGGCACCCTCCACCCCCACAGCGCCCCCCACTCCATGGCACCCCCCACCCCACAGCGCCCCCCACCCCACGGCGCCCCCCACCCCCATGGCGCCCTCCACCCCATGGCGCCCCCCACCCCACGGTGCCCCCCACCCCCACGGCGGCCCCCACCCCACGGTACCCTCCACCCCATGGCGCCCTCCACCAGTGAGCCCTGCTGCCTTGGTCTCCCAAGCAGTCCAGGGTCCAGCTCTTTCCTGTCAGTTCCACGCTTAGCCTGGTCCAAGCCACCAGCACCTCCAACCTGGACAGCAGGAAGGCCCCTCCCCCAGGTTATCCCCTCGCCCTGGCTTTGCCTGCTCAGTTACTTCCTGATTCGACCCTTTGCTCCTCCCGGCTCATGACATTCCCCCACCACCACCACCAGGGATACAGCAGACTGCGGCTTCAGGCTCAGGGAGCCCACAGACAAGGCAGTGCCAGCCAGGCTGAACCTGGGAGCAGAGACCAGCATTTCAGACCCGGAGCGCTCCTCTGCTCCCACAGGTCATGGCCAGAAAAGAAGCCATTGCAGGGCCCCAACCTGGACCACACAGCCCGCGGATGTGGTGTGCCGTGGGTCCTGCGCTCTGTGGCGTATGGCGTGCTGGAGTCCCTGCTCTGGCCCTTGTCGGGGTGCGACTTCCCCTAAGTCCCAAAGTCTCTGCGCCCGCCTCTCCACCTGTAAAACGGGCATCAGGACCGTCCCTGCCCTCCCAGGCGGTCAGGAGGAAAGGGCTCCTGCGCTGGGGGAAGCGTTGAGGAGCCGGCACTTGGGGCACCACACTGTTCGCGTCTCATTATTTCTCAGGCTTTTACGAGAGAGCCTGAGAGAGCACTGAGACAGAGACAGCGCCCCGGGCAGGGTCTCGATGCCGTGGTTTGTGCCCGGCCGCCCCAGCCCTGCATCGCGTACACACCGCCTCCACTACGCAGGGAGGCCCTGGACACCACCGAGCCTTCCCGCACGGGTCGGCCTCGCAGAGCCTGGCGTTTGGCCACAGCACCGCCCTCTGACCCTGGTATGTTCACCGCCATGCCTTTAACTAGGTCCCCCTCCCCGTGAAGACCCTGGGGGGCCATAGACGGCTCCAGAGCCTGGGAGTAAGCATCATTTTGACAGATCCTCCTGGCAGCCAATTTCCAGGGCCCTTCAGGAGGAGGAGTTGCAGGCCAAGAGCGGCATGTCCTCTGACCTCATCGTGAGGGGTGAAGAGGTGCCCGGGCTGGCTGCTGCCAGCTCAGCTGGAGGACCCCCGTGCCACCTGTCCCTCCCTAGCTGGCAGGGCCCAGGCTCCCACCCCGGTTTGCACAGACTGCTGAGGAGACGGGAAGGGCCTGTGGTGTGATCAAGGCCGTGGGTCCTGGAGGAAGCCACACAGGAACTCAGAGCCCAAATCCTCCACTGAGAACTTAATCCCGCTCTGCGCCGCTCTGGGGCAGAGCTAGACCCCGGGAGGTCTGCAGTTTAGGCACAGGGCTAAGCCCCAGAGCTAGACCCCGGGAGGTCTGCAGTTTAGCCACAGGGCTAATTACAAATGCAGTTCCAGGGCTCTCAGCAACTCCCCTGCAGGGTCTCTGGGGCCTGAGGGACCCACAGTTCTGGGACTGATGGGACTGGGGGTGTTTCCCTCGGAGGAATTAGTGTCCCAGGGGCAGGGGTGGGGGGAGGGAGCATGGGTCGGGAGCCAAGCAAACCTGGTTCAGCCTTCAGCTGTCACCTACAAGCCAGGGCCCTGGAGTAGGTCATTGTGACCCACAGATCCTCAGCTTCTGCTCTGTAAAGTGGAGAGTGACACCAAGCTCTTCACAGGTGGCATAGCGGGGGGCAGATGTGGGAAATGGGCCCTCAAGGGGACGACTCACTGCCTTCACGGGCACTGTTCTAGCCTGTTCTGTTCTCATAACAGGAATATCAACGTCTGGGTAATTTAAGAATTGAGGTTTAGGGACAGGATGGCATAATGGTTATATCATCGGACTCCCATGTAGTTGACCACAGTTCGAGTCCTGGACCCAGGGGGCTTAAAACTCACGCCAGGTGCATGTGCGTGAGGAGAGGAGAATTCTGGGAGGAGAATGGAGGAGAAGGGACTGTGGCGTGGCCATCCCCCCAGGGATGATTTCTTCCTTTCTGTCTCTCTGTCTCTCTGTGTGTCTTTCTGGCAAGCGCACACACCCTATAGCAAAAACCTCTCCAAAAAACAAAACAGAAAAACAAAAAAAAAGAATTGAAGTTTATTCAGCTCATGTTTTTGGGAGGAGGGTTTGGGTCCAGGGGCCACACCCAGCGGGGGCCTTCTTGCGGGTGGGGGAGTCCCGAGGGAGTCCCAAGCATGGCAGAGAGCAGGAGCGTGGGGCAGAGCACGTCTCTGTCTTGTCCCATCTCCAGAGAAGCCCGCAGGGACTGTCATGGGGCCACGCTGGCGCCTGACCACTCCCCACAGGCCGCAGCTTTCACGCCATGATCAGGTTGTCTCTCCTCATATCTTCACGGAGCCATCAGATCCCAACGCGTGAGTTTGAGGGACACATTCAAATCCAAGCAGGAGAGTGTGGAGCTCACCGCAGGTGCGTGTGCCTCCTGCTCCCAGTCGGAGGCCACTGCCGACGGGATAGGGATTCGTGGACTGTCCCAGCTTCCTCCTAACAAACAGGAGCCAGGCTGCCAGGCTGTATCCGGGGCTTTCCGCCCGCCATCTCCACGGCCCCCGCTTCTCCTGCCCCGTTTGTCGTAGCTGCCTCCAAGCTGGTCTTTTTTTTTTTTTTTTTTTTTTTTTTTTTTTTTAAGGTTTTTGCCATAGGGCACATGTGCTTGCCAGAGAGAGACAGAGACAGAGCGCGAAAGCAAAAAATCATCCCCCAGGGGGCTGGTCACACTGCAGTCTCTCCTCTTCATTCTCCTCTTGGGATTTTGGGCATGCACACACAAGTGCCCAGCGTTATTTTCAAGTTGCTGGGCCTCAGGACTTGAACCAGTGTCGGCCACGTGGCTGTCCAGCACCTTAACCATCACACCACCTGCTGGCCCCCATGCCTGTCTCCTGGCCTCCAGTTCCTCTTGAAATGCCCTGGAAATTGGCTGCCAGGACAAACTTTAAAAGGTGATGCTTGCTCCCCAGCTCCAGAGCCTTCTGTGGCTCCCAGGGTCTTTGTGGTCAGCTCCCAGCTCCTTGGCGTGGTGTTCGAGGCCCCGCCCATGTCTCCGAGCTCATCTGTCCCCAGTGTTCTCTTCTGAATTCCCCTGCATATGCTCATGCTCTAAGCCCTCTCCCCTTGGTAAGTCTCAGCCTTCACTGCCTTCTCTGCCTCTGTGTCCACCCTCTGGTGCCCCGACTGGCTAGGAGCCCTCTTCCAGCCCCCACAGCTTCCCCACAAACCGGGGCAGCCCCTGCAGTGTGTGGGGAGAGATAAGCTTGCGGACAGCCTGGGGCTTGCGTGCTGCTCTCCGCCCAGGCCCAACACCGCGTGTGGTCCCCCACAGGACAGGGGTCATAGGCTCAGCACCCAGGTGAGTGACCCACACGTGCAGGGCTTCATGTCAGAGCACACGCACAATGCAGGGGGCTGTGGCAAACGGGGAGTCACCCCTGTGATGGGTGCCACCTCTCCGCTCTGTGGTAACCCAGGGCCAGCCTTGGTGGCACAGGTGGTGACGTGCTGATCCGCAGTGCTGGAAGTCACATAGCCAACTGCAGGTCGGATCCCAAGTGGAGCTGAAAGCAGTGAGGTGCACCCAAGATCCCAAGGGCTTGGAGAAGGGGTTTATGGCGTGATGAGACCCTGCCCCAGGTGCCTCTCTTTCTCTCTGCTGTGCACGCACTCTTGTGAATAAAATACACTTTAAAAGAAATTTTTTTTTAAAAAAAAGTGCAGGCTACTACTAGCCAGATCTTCCAATTTTTCAAAAAAAGCTGGAAATCCAGATCTTACATGCAGGTTTCCAGTGTTTTAAAACACAGTGAACGTGGTACCAGCAGATAGTGTAATGGTTACATCACTGGACTCCCATGTAGTCCACCACAGTTCGAGTCCCGGACCTGACAACTTAAAATTCATGCTGGGTGCGTGTGCATGCGTGCCCCAATCCCCAGGAGGGTGGACGAGAAGCGATTGCGTCGTGGCCATCCTCCCCAGGAGGTGATTTCTCACTTTCTCTTTCTCTGTCTCTCCAGTGCATTCACACACCTATAGCAAAAATCTCTCTCTAAAAAAATAAACAGGTGAATGTGTATAGCGCAGGCTTCCCGTGGGCACCTCCAGAGAGCTAGTGAGCAGAGGCCGGGGTGCTGCCAAGCTCCTGACGGCGCCCAGGACCGCCCAAAGCAGAGACCCGTCTGGCCCCAAATGCCGCCCGTGCCAAGGGCGAGCCTGCTGCGGCACCAGTGGTGGGAGCCGCGCCCCTGGGAATTACCTTTCCCAGGCTCCTCTGCACCTGCCTGGGCTCCAGGAGACTGGGGAGCAGTTCAGTGCAGTGGGCTGCTTCCTCATCAAGGTGCTGGTCAGACAGAAAGGACGCCCAGAGCTCGAAGAGGGTGGCAGAGCCACGAGGGAAAGAGCCTGGGGCTCGGCCACCTGGGCAGGGCACTCCCTGTTTCTGTCACGGCCTCGCTGTGTCCAGCTAGTGAGCTTCCGGGTGTAGCCTTACACAGGCAGGGTTCCCTCAGGGAAGAGGAGAGCGTGTGTCCGCTCGTCTTTGACTTCCTCCCTGAGAGCATCGGAGGGCAGCAGAAATGCGTGTGCTGAGTCCTGCCATCCTAGGATCCCGGTCTGTGCCCAGGGAAGCTCAGGGAGGCAGGGGCACCTCCGCCTCCACCCCTGGCTTGGACTGGACTCAGAGTCCATGACGTAGAATACAGGGTGATGCCCGAGTGCAGGCCCAGCCCGCGGGGCCCCGGAGCAGTGGGCGCAGGGCCTCATCGACCATGGTTCTTTTCTCGTTTCATTTGTTTCTTCCACGGGCAGGAGAAGCAGAGCGAGCGAGCGAGCACCCTCTACAGGGACAGCACGCGGCGGCCCGCCCCCAGCCCAGGCCGGCCCAGGTCCCGGGCAGCGTGAACCCAGCGTGCTCAGGCGGTCAGACTTGCACAGCACCGCATTATCGCTGCATTAGCATCTGCCGTCCCCCCACCTTTAACATCTGGGGACAGGGGCCAGCTTATGGCCTCGTGGTTAAGGTGGCTGGATTTCACATGGCCAACCCTATGGTTTGAGTCCTGGACTCGGCAGATCGAGAAGCACACCAGGTGTATGTGCATGTGTGCCCCAAATCCCAAAAGGAAGAAGAGGTGGAAAAGGCACTGTGGCGTGGCCACTCCCCGGAGGGTGGTTTTTCCTCTCCCTGTCTCTCTGGTGAGCACACGCACCCTCTAGCAGAAACAAAACAAAACAACAAAACCCACGCTTTACAAGACAAGTGCCCAGTTCCCTCACTTCCTCTGGTGGGAGGCCCCCTGCCCCTGCCCAGCAGCGCACCCTTCTCAGCTTCCCGTTGCCTTCTACCTTCTCACTTCCCAGGGTGCCTTCTGTGAACCCCTGCCCAGCAGCACACCCTTCTCAGCTTCCCGTTGCCTTCTCCCTTCTCACTCCCCAGGGTGCCTTCTGTGAAGGAACTGCTTGTATTCAAGCCCAACCTACGTAGGAAGGATGATTTACACTCTTTTCTTTTTTTTTCGGAGAGGTTTTGCTATAGGGCGCGTGTGCTCTCCAGAAAGAGAGAGACAGAGAGATAGAAAGTGAGAAATCACCCCCAGGGGGGATGGCCACGCCGCAATCCCTTCTCCTCCATTCTCTCGGGATCTTGGGCACGCACGCACATGCGCCCGGCGTGAGTTTAAGCCACCGGGTCCAGGACTCGAACCACGGTCGACTACATGGGAGTCCAGAGACGTAGCCATTACGCTAACTGCTGGTCCCCACACTCTTGAGCTACTTAGGTTGACTTCAGGTGGTATTGGTGAACCTTTGAAAATCGGCAGCTTAGGGGCCAGCTGGTGGCCAGTGGTGAACGACGTGTGCAGGGCACTCCCACACGGAGGCTCATCTGGAGACCTCCTTGAGCACCCTGGCTCGCACCTGCCGTGACCCAGGCTGGCTGAGGGCTGGAGGGCGTGGTGGCATCAAGACCATGCAGCATGCTGTCTCTTTCTCTTATTCATGGGAGACATATATCAACTTAAATCAACTGCTGGGGCCAGTAGGTGGTGTAGTGGTTAAGGCACTGGACTCGCACTGGCCAACCATGGTTCGAGTTCCAAACCTGGAGACTTGCTTTCTCACTCTCCCTCTCTCTCTGTCTCTGTCTCTGGTGAGTTCACATGCCCTATAACAAATTTAAAAAATACATTTTAAAAATTAAATAATTTTTTTTTAATCAACTGCTTACGTATGAACTTAAAGAGAACTAATAACACACGGCAAAAAGTGTGAATGTGGAAGGTGGCCCCCCCCACTGCGGCACAGCACTGACACAAGTACCCTGTCAGGCTGGGAGCCACATAACCAGTCTTGGATTTGGGTCCCCTGGTCAGCTTAGGAAGTGCACTGTGGGGACCAGTGAGTAGTGTAATGGTTATGTCACTGGACTCCCACATAGTCAACCATGGTTCTAGTCCTGGACCCGGCAACCTGAAACTCACACTGGGCACCTGTGTGCATGCCCAAAATCCTGAGAGGAGAATGGAGGAGAAGGGATTGCAGCGTGGCCATTCCCTACCACCCCGGGGGGGGAAGGTGATTTCTTGCTTTCTATCTCTCTGTCCCTCTCTATCTCTCTGGTGAACGCACGCACACTATAGCAAAAATCTCTCTTAAAAATAAAATGCAGGGGTCGGCAGGTGGCGTGGTGATTAAGGGTGCTGAGCTCCCACATGGCCGACTGGTTTGAGTCCCGGACCTGGTGGCTTGCTTTCTCGCTTTCCTTCTTTCTCACTCCGTCCCTCTCTGGTCAAATTAAAATAAATAAATAAATAAAATGATGTTAAATAATTCTTTAAAAAAAAAAAAAAAAAAGCAGTGTGGACACCCTGGATCCAGAGAAGCCGGGACTGGGGTGGGGTGCGGCTGTGGAGAAAGGAGGGTGGCATGATGGGATCTTGCAGAGCTGCATCTCCCACTCACTCACTTCTATGCATGCACGCTCCCTATCCGAAGGAAAAACCGAGACGGTGGTATGAGGACTCCTGGAACACTCCACTGTACTGTTTTAAGGGGGCTGCCTGTCCTGGCAAGAAGGTATTCCTGTATTTTCTTAAATCTCAGCGTCGGCCTGGTAGTGCTCCTGTTTTGGCCGGGAGCGCCAAGAAGCTGAGAGCGAGCTGCTTCTGCACCGCTGGTCCCGAGGGCCCCTGCTCTGACACAGGCGCTCTCATCCCGCCCAGGGCCCGCCCAGCTGGCGTGCCCCGCGTCAGTACTGCTGGCTGCCTCGGGACTTAGTTGCAGGAGGTTGAGAATGTGTAATAAATAAACCCAAGATGTCATTAAGCACAGGACTTTGGAGCCAGACAGACCTGGATTCAAATCCCACCTCCCCAAGTTGGGGGACCTTGGGCAGTCACATGGCCTCCCACACCCGCTACAGATGCGGACGATGGAGCTGCTCCCTGACGAGGATGAGCTAAGACAGAAGCCCGGCAGGGGCAAGTCCTCGGCGTCCATCGTGCCTGTCGACACAGGGTCGTCACTCCGGCGAGGCAGGAGGCGCTCAGGTTGCTCTGGACTCCCCAACGCCGGGTGCAGTCCTGAGCCCAGGACCCACGTGTGATGATGTGGGGTGACGAGATCGCCGTCACTAGTTCTGTTTGGCTTGCTGGGAGTGGGGAGAGAGCGAGGCAGCACCCTACCCCAGGGGGATGGCCACGCTCCAGTCCCTCCTCCTCCATGTTCCCCTTGGGATTTCGGTCATGTACACACACGTGCCTGGAGTGTTTTTCCAAGTCATCGGGACCAGGTGTCAAACCGCACAGTTGGTGATATGGGGTCCAGCCCCGCTCCATGCCACCTGTCTGTCTTATTCACACTTTCTCAAGATGTAAGGCGGCGGCCTGCACCTGAGTGGTGTGTGTGAATGAGCAGGATGGGTGGGCAGTATAGCAGGCCAGGGTACCACCTGCCGTGGTGGGTACCAGGCCGCAGAGGGGCCACTGAGCCCCTGAGGTCCTCCTGCTGTGGCTTTGGGGCACAAGCACGTTCTTCAATCCTCACAGCAACCCAGCAGTGGGCTGCCTCCCACTTTACGGATAAGAAAACTGAGCCACAGAGGCACAAAGCCAGTTGTCCAAAGCTACCCAGTTAATGAGGGCTGAAGCCCCCAGGCCAGCAGGAAGCCCTTACCTCCCTGCCCAACCCACCTGCACCTGGGCCCCGAGCCCAGCTCTTCCCGGAGAAGTGAGCTTCTTTCAGTCTCTTTACCACAAAGACTCAGCCCTGTCCTCAGAAATATTTGGAAAGTTTTATTTAAATGTCTCGTGTTCCCTTTAAACCAACACCAAAAAGAGAAAGTACTTTTTGCTGCTCCAAACAGCAGAGTCACTTCAGAGAGGAGCTGGCATGTGTGGAGCCGGGGAGCGGATCCCGACAGACTGTCCTCCAGGCCCAGCCCCACGGAGCTGGAGCCCTGTCCCAGGAGCTGCTTCCTGGGCGCCCGGGTGGCCTTGGAGTGAGAAAAGGGACCTGGTCTGCCTAGGGATCTAGGCTTGGGGACCAGGACACGGGCATGGGAGGGCCCTGGTGAATTCCAGGGGAAGGAGATGGGAGTGGGTCAGACTCACAATGTTCCTGGAGGCCACGGAGCCTCTGGGTCTGGAGTATGTTTGCTAGAAAAATAAGATGCTTTGAGATTCCTGCAGTCTGTGCTCTCTGCCTGTCCAAAAGAGGCCTACCCTGTTGGCCAAAGGGCAAGGGGAGGGAGCATAGGCCGGAGGCCAGGAACCGGTCTGGTCCTTGTGGTGGAGTCCAGGGAGGAGCAGGCAGGCGGCGGGCTTTGGTTTCCTGGGTCCCCTTCCCGGCCTCGGCCTCCCCGGCCCTTGAGGTGTGGGCTGCCGGACAGCGGGCAGCCCCGGGAGTGCAAGGCCAGCCACTGGTCATGGACTTGTGGGTACCCGGGCCGGGACCCTCAGAACAGGCTGCTCAGCGGCAGCAGGGCCAGCAGGAGCAGCAGGGGCCCCGGGGCGGGGCTGCCCGCCGTGCTGCCCTGGGCACAGTGGTCCAGGTTGGCCCCGATGCAGGCCGCGTAGGCCATCACGTGGGGGATGTAGTTCTGCTCGTGGACGCCGTGCAGCAGGTGCGCCATGGGGCCCTTGGCGAAGACAGCCACATCCTCCCCGCCGTGGGTCTCGTGGCGCAGGGGCACGGCCGACTGGGCCTGGTAGTTGTTGTGAGCTGTGGGTCAGAGGGAACGGCTGAGCACCTGCCCGGGCTGGCACTGTGCGCGCAGCTCCTCTGCTCCCCGCCGTGCAGCTTGAACGCCCCCCTTTTACAGGAGAGGACCCTGAGGCTCGGCGCGGGGAAGCCCGCACTCATTAGACCCATTCCATCCTTCAGACCCCTTGGGAGGATGGAGGGACCCGAAGCTGCGAAGGGCGAAGTCACGCCTGAGGTCGCAAGCTGCTGAGTGGCAGAAGGGGATTCACAGGAGATGACCGACTCGAGCCCCGAGACCCCCAACCTGGGCCACGAGCTTACGCTCTGTCCCAAGCCCACCCCCGCGGGGTGCTCGGTGCCTTCCCTGTCCTGGGTCTTGGCAGTCTCACCGTAGTCGACCATGGAGACATTTTCTCGCTCACCGCCCACGACCTTGTAGCCAGGCCCATTTCCATAGAGGATGGCAGTGAAGGGCTTCTTGTCCGTGTCGCTCACCATGGGAGCCAAGCCTGCATGAGAGGGCAGCCGGTCATGCCAGGGCACCGAGGGCTGGGCCTCTCAGTGGCTGGGCGCCCCTGGATCTTCCTCACCAGCCCCATACCACCTCCGAGAGGCCACCTTCCAAACTGCATTTACGCCACTTTCACTGTCCCCACATCCCTCCCATCTGCCTGTCACCCTCCCACCCACCCACCACCCAGCCATGCCTTCAGCTCACTCCGGCCCCTCACCCTGCATCCTCCACGCCTGTAACCGGTAATTCTCCCTCCACACCCAGGTACTCTGAGTCCCCGCCGCGGCTGGGCCCGCTGGTTCTCTGACCCGACTGCGCTCCCAGGTGGGCAGACAGGAGACCCGGGAGCGCCCATGCCCACCCCGACAGAGGCTCGCCTACCAAAGATGGAGTTGCCACGGGGGGTGTATCCACCAAAGGTGAAGACGTGGGAGTGGTCAGCAGTGACCACGGTCAGCGTGTCTTCCAGGGAGGTCATGGCACCTGCCTGTCCGATCGCCCGGTCCATCTCCACCGCCTCGTGCAGTGCCTGCTTGGCTTTGCCTTCATGGTGTCCGTGGTCGATCCTGCCTCCTTGGGACACCGAGGCAAAGGCCCGGGTGAGGGGCCAAGGAGGAGATGTGCACTCCCAAGGCCCACAATTACCCTTCTTTGCTGCGCGAGGCCAGCTAACTGCTCTGTGGCAGGGGTCACACCTTAGGCGTCTCGCGCAGTCACTCAGCCAAAGCAGGTCACGTGGTCAGAGGCACAGCAAGGCGCATGCCCAGCCAAGACCTGAGCAGACGCCCCAGCCGAGTGCGTGTGCTCCACACCCACTCTGCTCCAGCACCAAGGCTTCTGGGCCGGGGGAGCCCCTGGAGACCTCAGGGAGGTAGGGAAGGAGCACCTGCCTGCGTACCTACTACGTGCCAGGCATGACAAACCATCTCATTTCCCCTCACAACCAACCTGGGCAGAGATGGGGTCTGATCAGTCCCATTTACAGATGGAGCAACTGAGGTGGGAGATGGGGTGTCCTCATGGGGGGTTTGCTGGGACTTGAATTCAGGTGAGACTCATTGACTCTTCCCTCTCGAAGCAGGAAGCACAGGGCCTCACTCCCAGGAGAGTGCTGGGTGCCAGGGCAGTGCCCATGCAGGCTTCCTGGTGGCCTGAATCGCACGGCCCTCCCTCTCGGGGAGGCCAGGGGCCTGACTGTAAGCTGGCCTAGTGGCTGGCAGCTGTGTGACCTCGGGAACCGCCTCCCCCGCTGCCGGGACGCACGGCCTGGGTGGACACTCCCAGCGAGGGTCTGTGCCTGGGCGCCAGGCTGCCCTCTGTCCCCACCGGCCGGTGCCTCACAGCTGGCCTGGTGGGCTGGCAGGGCGGGGCCCCCCTTTGTTGTGGCTCTGGGAGCAGCTGGCCTGGTGGCCTGGCCTGGCTCTGCTCACAAAGAGGACAGCTCCCGGGGGAGCCCATGTTCACCACCGCTGGTTCCTGGCAGGCTCCTGGCGTCAGAGGCCTGTCCGGGGCTGAGACCGCCGTGCTTGAGTGGGAACCCCAGGGTTTGGCACAAAAACAGCCATGCTGGGCTGCCGCCCCTGGCCTCTGGAGGTGGAGGGGCTGACTGTGTGTGTGTGTGCATATGTGCAAGGATGTCCCTGTGTGTGTGTGCGTGTGCACGTAGACCTCCACGGTGCGACATGAGTGACCACGCTGGGAGACTGCAGGTCCACCTCACACCTCCTGTGGGGGGCCTAGCGCCTGTGTAGTCAGAACGGTGACGGTGACAGTGACGGTGACGGTGACAGTGACGGGAACAGGCATGGGTCGTGTTCTTCGCTGGGCCGAGTATGTCTGTCTCTGAATGCAATGGCTGCTAGTCCCCCTTCCAGGGAAGGGGCGCTGTCCGGGGTCTCATTTACAGCAGCTACTGGCACAGGTCACACAGCCTGCGGGTGGCAGCACCAGGACAGGAACCCGAGCCTGACCCCAGGCCTGTGAACGCCAGCTTGTGGCATGGCACAGCTGGGCCGCAGACGCTCAGAGGAGTGAAGCGGAGGAGCTGCGGCCCCCTCCAGAGCCAGGGCTTGTAGAGAGACCCCCAAAGGGAAGAAACCCACCTCGTCTCTCAGAAGCCCTTCCTGGGCTGCCACCCCCACGGAGCGAGCGTCCAGAGCCCCCTCCCCAAGTCCACAACCCATCCCCCCCAGGAAGTTTCTCCTTTCTCTCCAAAACTGGTCAGCTCTCTTTGAGCTGGATTGCCCTGCCCTTCCTGGGGCCATGTTTCCAGAAGCTCCCTCTCGGCAGGCCTAGGGCCCCTACCTTCCACCAGCAGAAAGAAGCCTTTGGGGTTCTTCTTCAGAATCGTGAGGGCCACCTCCACCATCTCGGAGAGGGACGGGTCCGTTACGTTGTTCCTGTTCAGCTCGTACTGCATGTCCCCCGGCTCGAAGAGACCTGCAGTGGCACAGAGGGGCGTAGATGTGACAACCCCTGACCCTGCCAGGGGGACCCCAAACCTGGGGTGTCTCAGGAGCACAGGCTGCCCACACCCAACTGGGGTGCAGAGTGGGGGAGGGGAGAACTCTATTGGGGGCTCATATGAGCCCAGAATTGTGTCCACCATTCCTCTTCACAGCCACCTCTATGGTGAGGGGTCACCATGCCCATTTTCCAGAGGAGGAGACTGAGGCTCAGAGTGGCAATAACTTACTATTCCAGTCTGGGATTCAGACCCACCAGTCTACCTCCAGCCTGAAAAGCCCAGGACACGGCTCTGTGACCCCGAAGCAGAGGCCATGGCTTACACCCAACAGGGCAGTTTGCACGTGTGTGCATTCACACAGGGGTTGAAGGGCACAGCGGCCTGTACAGCGAAACAGCAGAAGGCTCGGAGTCATGGTCCCTTCTGGTCACCAAGCTCAGTTTTCCCCTTGTGACATAAGAGCAGTATGTTCCTTGCCCATGTCACAAGGTTCCATGTGCTGGGGGTTCTGGTCCTGACTGTCCTTCTAGAACATCTCACCCTTCCGTGAGAGTGTGTGAGGGCACTCAGCCCTAATTTGCAATGCTCCTTCTCTCCTTGTCTGTCCGTGCTGTTCTTTTTTTTTTATAGTTTTTTTTTTTTTTTTTTTTTTTTTGAGAGGTTTTTGCTATAGGGTGTGTGCGCTTGCCAGAGAGAGAGAGAGAAATAGGGAGACAGAAAACGAGAAATCACCCCCCTCCCAGGAGGTATGGCCACACCGCAATCCCTTCTCCTCCATTCTCCTCTTGGGATCTTGGGCACGCACGCACACACACCCGGCTTGAGTTTAAGCCACCGGGTCCAGGACGCGAACCTCAGTCGACTACATGGGAGTTCAGCGACATAGCCATTACGCTAACGGCCGGTCCCATGTCCGTGCTGTTCTAAGCGCTTTGGAAGCACAGAGGAGTTAGCCTCCAAGATGGTGCCCACAGTCTCTGCCTCTAGAGCCCACACCCCTATGTGGTCCCTCCCACACTGACCAGGCCAGCTTTTGTGGCCCACAGAACAGAGCACTGCTAAAACAATGGTGTGTGCTTTCTGGGGCCGGGGCACGAGACACGTTCTGGTCTCTGTGGGAAGCCAGTCACAGTGGCGAGGGCTCTGTGGAGAGATCCATGTGGTGAGGAATGGAGGCCGCCCGCCAGCAGTCGAGACCAGCCAGTCTTGAGAGTGTGCCACCCTGGGAGCGCCGGCCCCAGGCGAGCCTGCAGATGGCGGCAGCTAAGCTCTTCCCAAACCCCTGACCCTCACAACTGTGTGAGGTCATACGTGTTAACTCATTGCTGGCCGTGAAGTTCCGAGATGAATTCGTTACGTGGCAACAGAGGACTTAGATGATATATTAGTTTATTTCATGCGTACGACAGCCTTGCTGTAGGTCCCAGCATGTCCATTTTATAGAAGAGCGATTACCCCTGCCTTGCAGGAGAGAAGACTGAGGCACAGAGAAGCAAAATCGCTTGTCCAGGTCACACAGCTAACAGAGGGTAGGGCTGTGAACACGGCACTCTGACTCGAGGGTTCCCGAGCGGAAGTTCCACGCCACATCAGCACATAGAGGGCGCTGTGCATGTGTGCAGGGGTTCTGCAGGCACCCGGCTCTGAGCCACAATCTCTAATGACACCCTGAGGACCCAGGGCTGGGCTCCTTGATGATCGCCGCGTGCTTGGCACACCAGCCAGGTGGCAGGAGGACCCAGGTGTCTGCGGTGCTCGCTCGGGGACGGGCTCCACCCAGCCTGGAGCTGCCCCAGCCCCTTGCTTAGTCCCCATCCCTCCAGGTCCATCCCAGCTCCCAGCCAGGACTGGCCATGCCCAGGCCACGCCACGACTCAGCTGTGCTGCTCGCCACGGGCCGCTCCCCTCTCTCAACTCCAATTTCTCCTGTGTCCATGGGGCTAAGCTCGCCTGCACAGCCAGCAAATTTCAGGCCTAGTTCTGGGGACCAGAGCCCCCGCTTCTCACCCCTCCCAGGTCCTGGAGCCTGAGGGCAAAGGCCCCTAAGTAGGGGCAGCTGGGCCTCTCCTGGGGCTGGACTCCCGCAGCCCTGGCCACAGGACTTCCAGCCACGCGTCCTCCATGCTACCCCTGCACTCACCCAAGAGGTAGTCCACGGTGTAGGGGTCCAGGGCCAGGAGCTCGGTGCGGTTCCAGACGAAGTGGGCGTGCTAGGAGGAAGGGCTTGTGTCAGCACTTGCCCGGCTGGGGGCAGTTGAAGGCCCAACTCCAGCTGCTCTCAGAGTCCTGGGCATGTAGTTGTTTCCTTCCCTCCTTTAACAATCTCTCCCTAAGGACCCACTATGCCTGGCCTGGAGAAATGGCAAACAGGCAGATAGCACTGTCTAAAGTAAGGGGTGAGCATTCCGAGACCCGTGGGGCCATGAGCAGGGTCAGGATCAGGGAGGGCTTCCTGGTGGGGGTGATGCCCTAATGGAGCCCTGGAGGATGAGAAGGAATGATCAGCCGAGGGGCAGGGAGGAGTGTTGCAGGCAGGCGGGGTCACAGGGCAGGCAGGAGACCCTTCCCCAGCTCTGCACCCACCTAGCTCCTGGTCCACAGGAAGGGCCTGCAGGGCCTGCCACAGGGTGTGTGAGCTGTGAGCTCAGGGCCATGGAGCCAGGGAGAAAGCAAGCCCTAGGCCTGCCTTGGAGTTCCACCAGGAGGGAAGAGATAGGAAGTGCTGCCCCTCAGGGCGTAAGGACGGAGGGGCTGGCCGGGCTTGGCCTGCAGATGGCTGTCTTCCCAGCCCCTGGGCCAGCAGTGCCGCAGCTGCAGGTCCTTCAGAGGGCCCTCCCTCTCTGTGGGCCCCGGCCCTGGGGTCAGTGGTTTCAGGGGCTGCAGTGGGTACAAGGGTGGGGAGGCTCTCAGACCCCTGCTTCACTGAGGTCGCTCTTTTTTTTGTATGTTTGTTTTCAGAGAGATTTTTGCTATAGGGTGCTTGTGCTCACTGGAGAGAAAGAGAGACAGAAAGCAAGAAATCACCCCTGGGGGGATGGCCACACCACAATCCCCTCTCCTTCATTCTCCGTTCAAGATTTTAGGCACGCACGCACACACATGCGCCTGGCATGTTTTAAACTTCTGGGTCTGGGACTCGAACCGCGGTCAACCCCATGGGAGTCCAGCGCCCCAACCACTACACCACCCGCTGGCTCTTCTGTGTTCTCGCACTTCGTCCTCATGTCAGCCCTGCATGGTCCTGCCATCCCCACTGCACAGATGGGGACACCGAGGCGCACAGAAGCTGCAGCTCCGAAGTGGTCAAGCGAAGCTGGCTCGAGAACCCGCCTGGAAGGGTGGTTTTCCGGGGGTGCGTGGCCTAGACGAGCTGGACAGTGACACCTACTCAGGCCTGGTGTGAGGGTCTAGACCAAACTCCAGGGTAAATACCCTGCCTGGGCAGGGATTGAGGCCTGGCCCCCGTGTTCCATGTGGGGACACTGAGGCTGGGAGGTGAGCTGTCTCCAGGGGGGCAAGGAGGGGGCTCAGGGCCAGTCTGAGCTGACCCGGAGGAATGGGAAGGCCTCCAAGCTGCTCAGTCCCACGCCACCCCTGCAGGACCCTGGGGGCTGTTCCCCAGCCCCTGCCCCCACCTCACTCTTGGCCCTGCCTCATCCCACGAGGCCTCCCCAGGGGCCAGTCCTGGAACCCTCAGAAACCCAAGCCCAGAGTGACATCAAAGCGGCTGCCAGGCTGTTCCCACTGTCTTCAGCCCTGACCACAGTCATTTCCAGACCCCAGCTGCCCAGCAGCACAGATTTAAAGGGCCAGAGCTGGGGCTCTGCCGAGCCCCAGCTTCCCTGCCCGGGTCCCTATCCTACCCCCCACCCCCTGCCAAGAGAGGGCATCCCACCTTCTTCCAGCCATAGCCTCCGGCCACCTCTCCAACGCCGCCCTCCTTCCCCTCCTCCTAGCTGCCCAGGGCTTCTTGGCCCCTCCTGGTCTGTCCCCTCGGGGTACCTGCAGGTCCTGAGCTTCCCACGTCCAAGCACATAGCGTTCTGTGCCCTGACCAGCTGACGTGTCCAGTGTGTCTCCACCCGTCTGGGACATGCCACAGAGCTGCTCAGGTGGACTGAACTCCCATACAGGGAACTTCGCCACCTCCCCCCACCTCTCTCTGGGGCAACCGAACACCCACTGCGCGCCATCCATGTGTTGCTTGACCATTTTAGCCCATGTAGGTAAGAATTATGATCTCTGTTTTCCAAGAGAATGCCGGCTCAGGGTGGGGTCACACAGCCCCCACCGCACGCTGTCCCTGCAGCCCCCAGCCCCTTGACGGGCTACCTTGTGTCGAGGTTTGAAGCTCTTCCAGACGTCAATGAGGTTCAGCCCGTCCAGCCTCGTGCCCCTGGACTTCTCATCCATCTCGTACTCCACGTCGGTCCTGTTCTTAGGGTACATGTACTTCCGGCCGCCTCCCATGATCACCTAAAAGTGACAGGAGCCATCAGTACCCCAGAGTTCCAGGTGTCCAGAAGCCCCCGTGGCCTGGCCTAGGCAGCTGGTCTCCTGGCGCCCCTGGGGATGGTGTGGCTACTTTCCCAGGAAGCTGAGTCCTGAGCTCGGGAGTCTCCGAGCCTCCCTTCTCCAGCTCCCAGACCTGTCTGTTGAGACTGGCTTGGGCTTCAAGTAAGCCCTGGAGCTATGGCCGACATGCTACCCGACTTGGCTCAGGGCTCACCGAGGCTGCGAGCAGGGGCACAGGCTGCGTGCTCTCTGCCAGCGCTAAGCCACACTCACGCAGCTTCCCACCAGGCGACAGGGGAAGTGTGGGACCCATTTTCCAAATAACTAAATGGGCACAGAAATGTGACCCTCACCCCCCGGGGCCACACAGCCAGTAAGGGGCAGAGCCAGGATTCGAAGCTTGGGGCCCGCGGCACCGGTGGAGCCGAGGCCAGGGACTCCTCGAGCCTGCTCTCCCACAGCGGGAGGCAGAGCGCGCGAGGCCGCAGCCAGGGAGGTCTCCGGGGCAGCCCAGCTGGGAGCCGGCCCACCGCAGCCTGGCAAACAGTGGCCCGGGCTCGCGGCTGTGTAGTCACCGCCAGGCTAATTTTACCCACCACGGTGCTGTGCGTGGGCAGGCGGTCGCGGGGCTGTTTGTTTTCCTTGGGAGTCCATGTTTGAAGTCCTGACTATTTTTAAAACGAGGGCCAAGCGCACAGCAGCAGCCGCCCGTGGGGACCATCATGCTGGTGTCCTCTTGTCACCGCGGGCGCCAGCCCAGGCCACTGCCCCTGGCTGACACCTTGGGAGAGCAGGGCCCAGGTGCTGTCCTCAGGCCTCGTGTCTCACGGGCCCCCTTCTCTACCCTCCGCTCCGTCCCCCCCTCGGAAGCCAATCTCCGTGGGGTGGAGAGGGAGCCAGGAGTCCAGGGTGGGGGTGGGGGTGGGGAAGGCACCCCAGGACCCGTCCAGGTCATGGGGACCTGCAGAGACCTCGGGCTTGGAAGTCAGACAGGCTCAAATCCTGAGTCTCCACTTACTGACCAGGGCCTGCTACTTAACTCGGCCTCAGGCTCCTTATCTGTAAAATGGGAAGAACCCCCCACAGGCGGTCAGGAGATGCCGAATCCCGGGCCTCCCGGGCACCGGGGCGCTTCCAGCAGAGGGATGTTACAGCCAGGAGGGGGAGACAGAGAGGCAAGGTTCTCACCCCTGCCACCGCTGGGCTCTGGGGCAGGCTGCCAGGGGAGAAGAGAAGGGGACCCCAGGTCACGGGTCCTCTGCCTCCCCCCATTGTTCCCGCAGAACCTAACCCCTTGGCATTTGCAGGGTGGAAAACGAAGCCCCCAATCTTGCCTGGAGCCTCATCGTTTCCAGTCCCAGTAGAGACTTCACACGGGCTCATTAAACTCCCAAATAACAGACTTGCTGTTTGGCTTTGGGGTTTGGGTTTGTGTCTTTTTTTCTTTCTTTCTTTTTTTTAAAGCAAAAGATATTTATTTTCAGGGCGGACACCAGGATTTCTGTTTCATGTACAGCCTGGGGATGGGGGGCTTCTGAGGTGGCAGTGCTGGAGGGGCCGCTGGGGTCGGAAAAGGAAGAGGAGAGTAAGAGGAGGAAGGAGGGGGCCTCACCTGGGCCCCTCCTCACTCACTCCCGGCTTGTGGCCCTCGGGCCCCGCGGGAGCCCTCCTCACCCCCCACCCACCTCTCCCTGTCTCCTGTCTTCTCTTGGTTCGATTTTCCCTTAAGCTCCTGTCCCCTTCTGGGGCTGCTCCTGCCAAACCTCTCTACAGAAAAGCCGTAATTATACCCTGCGCTTGTACAACAAATGTTCTCACAGCATGACCTCATCGCGGCCTCCAGCGGCCCTGGGAGGAGGCAGGTGGGGTTCTCTGCTGTCCGGTACAGGCAGGGAGACTGAGGCTCAGGAGAGGAAGGGACTTGCCCCGGGCCCCGTGTCGGGTGGAGGTGAAGACGAGGTGGGTGGCTTTGCCCCAGGTGCCTGCTCAGTGAGGGTCAACAGGACTGTCTGTCCCGGGAGGGGTGCTTACGCCACCTCTTAGAAAAGGGAAGACGCAGGTTGGTAGAGGCGCCAGGCTGTACCCAGTAATGGGGGGTAGGGGGCGCACATAGCATGGAGGGCAGAAGGCAGGTCAGGAGGTAGGAGGAGCTAGTGAGGGTAGTTGGGATCCCAGGCCTTACTCTGAGCCTTGCTGAACCCTCACTAGGCTCAGGGGGACTGTGGTCCTCGCTCCCCAGTAGGGAAACCAGCCAGAAGTTCTCATCCGAGAACAGAGTTGCAGCCCGGCCTCGGAGCAGGCAGCAGTGCACAGAACTGCAGCACTGCCACCCCCTAAGGCCGCCATGGCTCAGGAACCTGGTCTACCTTCGGCACCCTGGGCGTGCACAGGGGCCCGGAACCCTAGAGCTGAGGTTGTAGGAAGGGGAGTGCAGCAGGAGGCACACATACTATCACAAACAGAACAGATAAACTTAGGAGCAAAATAGGGAGCAGGACTCCGCTGAGCAGCACGTGGAGGGCATCTGCATACGTGAACCTGCATTGTGTGTTGGAGCATGTTTCGGGGCAACAGCATGGCTCATATTCAAATGCGACAGCTGCCAGGCCCTCTGGGTGTCAGGCCCTGGGCTGCAGCCTAGGGGGTTCTTTTACTGGCATTACGAGTTAGGTACAGTTCACAAAGGGGTTAGGGAAGGCTAGGAGAGGTTAGGTAGCTGGCCCAAGGTCACATAGCTAGCAGAGGGCAGGACAAGGGCTGGAGCCCAAGAAGTCTAAACAGGACAGCTTGCACTGCCCACTGTGCTCACCGGCTCTTCTCCAGACGTGCTGGTTGAGTATACAGACATGTGCCTGCCTGCGCATGTGTGATTGTGCAGGGCAGGGCCTCTCCTGAAACAGCCACCATGTCATGGGGGGGCACGGTGCCAGGCTCTAATTTATAGAATAATCCCCGGGCGCCTGGTGCTTTGGGTGTGAGGTGGCCACATGAGGGTTCACCCCACAGCCCCACCACAGAAATCCTCCAGTGCCTGCTTGCCCCAACCACAAATCCCCTAATGGCTGGAGCTCTCCCAGGTGTGTGGGAGCCAGGCCAGGCCTCTCAGCCTGGGCCAGTCCAGGCCTGAGGCCTCCTGCCCTCCAGAGACCCTGCAGCCCCACACTCACCTCGATGTCCCTGACGTTGTGCATGAGCTGGTAGGCAATGTCCTTGCAGCCCTGGCTCAGGGCCTCTGGGGGCATCTCGTTGTCCGAGTACCAGTCTCGGTCAGCTGAGTGGGCGTAGGAGGCACTGGGGGTGGCGTGGTTCACTCGCGTGGTGGTCACGATGCCCACGGACTTCCCTGGGGTGCAGGACAGGAGGGGTTGGCTTCAGCTGCAATGGGAGGGTGCCTTCTCTCCCCCTCCCAGCTACAGATCAGTCTCCAGCAGTCCCTTTGATTGCCTGGGGTTGGGGTCAGGCCTCCCAGCGCCGAGGAGGGAGGGAGAAAGGGAGGGCCTGGGTCCTTTACCCTCCTCACACCAAATCTAAGAGGTCTACGTTTCATGCCTGTTTGATCAGCAGATGGGTAAACGGGGAAATGAGCCAGGCCCAGACCACATCTGAGCAACCCTCTAAGCTACCGGCTTTCCCTGTCCCGGGAGGGACCCCGTGACTCTTTCACAGACGCCCAGAACGTCAGGGTGTGCGCCCTGGAAAACGTCTGTCCTACCCTCTCTCCACTGTAGACCAGAAAGACGGACCCAGACAGGCCACAGAGCTGGCCTGCTTCCCGCACTCCACTCACCAGCGTCCTTGGCCCAGCGCAGAATGGAGGTGACCTCGTTGCCTTGAGTGGTGTTGCAGCGGGAGCGCTCGGTGGCCGCGCTCACCCCTACGGTGCCCTCATTGGCCTTGACCCCACACAAGTAGGCGGTGGCAGTGCCCGCACTGTCAGGGACCTGGGCGTTGGTGTTGTATGTCTGCAGGTGACAAAGGAGGGTCAGGAGGTGGCCAGGCCCAGCCTGCCTCCACCTGCACCCCAGGGACTGGGGTGTGAGAGCCACAGAGAGGGCCCCTGCAGCCAGGGCTGGGCCCTGCTACCCACGGAAGTGCCCCCTGCACCTCGGTGCCTGCTTTCTGCTGCCTTTCCTGCCCGCTGGCAACCACAGGCAGCAGCAGGGGTGGAGCCCAGCTCTCCAGCACAGGGGCAAGCGCTGGGCCGAGGCTCGCTCTGGGGCTGGGGCTGCTGGGCCCACAGGGGTGCGGGAGAGCAGAGGGCCCTGGAGAAGGGAGGGGTGCTCTCAAAGGAGACAAGGCCTAGGGGCGGGCAGGGGACAGTGAGGAGGGAAGAAGAAAGGTGGGGAGAGGGCCGAGCGGCCAGTGCTGACAGCTTGCCCCTCACCCCTTGCAGACCTCCAGTAAAGACCCTGAAACTCTTGACCTGTCTCCCTCCCCAGCCGGGGAGCTCCTCAGAGGCACAGAAGGCTTCTCGGTTCCTGCCGTCCCCCAAGTGGGCTCAGCTGAAGGCCGGAGGCTGCTCAGTACATAACGCCAATGCCAACAATGCCACCGCCACCAGTAATGACAGCCACTAGTAACGACAGCCCCCAGTACCAACAGCCGTCACCAATAACGACAGCCACCAGGAACGACAGCCACCAGTACCGACAGCCACCAGGAACGACAGCCACCAGTAATGACAGCCACCAGAACCGACAGCCACCAGGAACGACAGCCACCAGGAATGACAGCCACTAGTAATGACAACCGCCAACACTAACAACAGTCGCCACCAGTAACAACGGCTGCCTCCAGGAAGGACAGCTGCGGCCAGTGTGCATGGTGTTGAACGGTTTACACCGCTGTTCTGGTTCCCCTAAGTCGCCCTGGGAGGGAGACACAGAATTCCCTAGCTGGTTCTGTAAAACACACAGGCGTGCATGCATGGCTAATCTATGGCGTTGAGCAGAGGATGCTTGGCCACTCCCAGTGCGGAGGGGACACTGGCTGCTGTCACGTTCAGTTGCTTGACCTGGATGTTGATTATAAAGATGCCTTCAATGGGGCCAGCAGGTGGTGTAGTGGTTAAGGTGACAGATTCCCACGTGGCTGACCATGGTTTGAGTCCCAGACCCAGTGGCTTGAAATTCACGCCAGGCGTGTGTGTGTGCATGCCCAAAATCCCGAATGGAGAAGGGATTGTGGCATGGCCATCTCCCCTGAGGGGTGACTATCTTGCTTTCTGTCTCTCTGTCTCTCTAGCAAGTGCGTGCAACCTGGGGAAAAAAAAAAAAAAAAAAGACGTGCAATTTGTGGAAATCCGGTTTGTGCAATTGGTGCAATTTCCCCTGTACACGCCGCACTTGGGAAGTAACTGCTGCCCTCCTTGTTGCACAGCGGGGCTGCAGGGATCCGGGAGGTCCGAGGGCCTTGCTGGGGCTCCTTCCTCCAGGTCGCCAGGTTGAGAGGTGACAGGCTCGGGCCAGGCAGGGGCGGGGCTGAGGCTCACCTTGGACAGGGCCACGAAAGGGAATTTGTCCATCTCCAGCCTCGTCTCCTCCCCCGGGTGGTGGTGGAGCTGGCCCTTGAGGATGCGAGCAGCTGTCACCGTGGAGACGCCCATCCCTGCGGCGGAGTGGGGAGTCTCAGTGTCAGTGTGACTGGGTGGCCTCTTTTCTCTTCCCTCCCCAGAGCCTTGGGGACCACCTGCGTCCACAGCCTGGCCCCTCCATTCTCTTAAACACCCTCCTCTCAGAGCCCCAGCCCCTTCGCCTTGGCCTGGCTCCCAGGGCTCCTACTCTGGTCCCCTGTCCAGACCCACCCAGGCCCCCAGGCTCACCGTCCCCCAGAAACATGATGACGTTCTTAGCCACGTTGGTGTTGAGCTTCTGAAGGTCCAGGGCATTCTTCAGAGTCTGCTGGGCTTGGTCTCGCCAGTATTTGGGGTCCTTCTCCTTCTCTGCAGAGAGGGAGGCAGAGTTACCCGGCGAGGTGTGAGGGCAGCTTCCCACCTCCAGACTTAGAGCCACCCCAGCACCCCATTACTGAGGGCGAGAGTGCCTCAACTCGGAGGGGGCAACTATTGTGGTTCGTGGTCCATCTCGGATAACGTGACTTTGTGGCCTGCAAACGCATGCCAGTTCAGTCCTCCAAACGATCCTGTGGACCCCGGAGTCTTCTCCCAGGTCTCAGAATGAAGACACTGAGGCTCAGACACGCCAGGTGATGTGCTCAAGGCCGCCCAGCGCTGCCAGACACGGGCCCTGCTGGGCTTCACTCCAGAGCCCACGCTCCTTCCTCCCACCCAGCAGGGGCGTTCCGCTAAGGCAGCAAATAAACTGTGCTAGCCCAGGCGGGAGGTCACGTTCAACCTGCACAGCGAAGGCCTTCACCTGCGGGCCACCCCACGCAGCCGCTGTCAATGATAAACCCTTGTCAGCTTAGTCATTAAAGTTGGTTCAGCAGGAGCCTGACTTGGTGACAGTAAGACATGTCTTTTGTTTAATGCATCGAACTTAAAGTCGCCTCGCAATCTCTTCTGCGAGGATCATTTCATAAAGAGGACCTCTGGTGTCTCTAACCCCCATCCGTCTCTCATCACTGATACCAACTCCCATTCGGACAGCGCTCAACGGTTTCGAGACAGTGAGAACTAGGGATGCTCTTTTTCTCACGCTTTTTCTCTCTCTGTCTCTGTCTCACTCATGTGCATGTATATGTGTGTCCAGCAAACTCTCCCCTTTAGTGTCCCACAGACACTTTAGTGTCCATCAGGGGTTTTGCCCTGGGGAGCACGGTAGCTGCCCAAGGCAGTTTTAGGATGACATGAGCGGAAGCCTGGGCAGGCCGCCTGGGCCTCTGGTTTCCCGTAGCTTGGGCTGGTTCCCATCTCCTTCCTGCCTTCCCCGTGCACACCGTGAGGCCCCGTGCACACCTCGGCTCAGCAGCCTGGCAGGCCTCAGTTAAAACCCCTGCTGTGCTGGGGCCAGCAGGTGGCGGGATGGTTAAGGCACTGGATCCCACACAGCCAACCACAGCTCAAGTCCCAGACCAGGCAGCTTGAAAATCACGCTGGGCACATGTGCATGCATGCCCAAAATCCCAAGGGAAAACGGAGGAGGAGAAGGGGTTGTGGTGTGGCCATCCACCTGTGGGTTGATTTCTCACTTTCCCTCTCTCTGTCTCTGTATTAAGCACAGGTGCCCTGTGGCAAAACACACACACAAAGAAAAAACAACCCAGCTGTGCAAGTACCAGCTATGTGACTCTGGGCAAGGGACCTCCTCGAGCCTGTTTCCTTCCCTGTCGAGGTCAAGTGCATGGTCTCCGTTGTCCCCTCAGGGCCATGAAAAGGACTGGATTAGATAAGGTGAGTAACACCTCTGACCCACAGGAGAGGGTGGCCAACCCCCCTACCCCTGCCCCCACAGAATCCCACCTCCAGGGCTGGAATTCGCTTTTCTTCCAAGCAAAGGCCCAGTTTCCTGTCAATGAGAATCAAGTCTTTCCCACCGTCCTGCAGGGCTTCACTCCACGCTTGGGCCCCATCGGACCCATCAGGTCACGGAAGCCTAGAGCTAGACGGTCCTTGGGGATGCCCTCTTTCTTGTTTTCTTTTCTTTTTAAAAAAATTTGCTATGGTATGTGTGTGATCACCAGTATGAGAGAGAAAGAGAGAGAGAGAGAGAGAGAGAGAGAGAGAGAGAAAAGCATCCCTCAAAGGGGGATGGCCACACCACAACCCCTTCTCCTCCATTCTCTCAGGCTTTGTGGCACACATGCACATGCGCTCCATGTTTTTCAAGCCACCAGGTCCGGGGCTCGAACCTTGCAGTCAGTCATGTGGGACCCGATCGCCCTAACTACTGTACCACCTGTAAACAGGGAATTCCCTCTTTGGACATCAGGAAGGGGGAGGGTCTCATCCAAGGCTGTCATGCATGTTGGGACTGGGGACACAGCACTCATCTCCTGGCCCGCCTCCAGCCATGCCTGCCTGGGACAGCTGTGGGTGAAGGTCAGCTCTCCCTTCTCACACAGGTTTCCGCCCCACGTGCCAGGGGCTCCTCACACAGCAGGTCTCTAACCCCGCAGCCCTGGAAGGTGGGTACCTCCATTTCCTCCACATTTGGTAATGAAAACGCAGAGAACAGAACCAGAGGGAGCAGCAGAACCAGCCTCAGATCTGGATCAGCAATCCCAGATCTCACTGCGCACCCCCAGCTGGGAACCAGAGCCTCTGGCCCCTTCATCAGCTGTGTGCCTTAGGCAAGTTCGTTCCATCAGGGGTTCTGCCCCGGGGAGCACGGTAGCTGCCCAAGGCAGTTTTAGGATGACATGAGCGGAAGCCTGGGCAGGCCGCCTGGGCCTCTGGTTTCCCATAGCTCGGGCTGGTTCCCATCTCCTTCCTGCCTTCCCCGTGCACACCCGTGAGGCCCCGTGCGCACCTCGGCTCAGCGGCCTGGCAGACCCAGGGGCTGGGCTGACGCAAGCCTGCCCTGCACGGTCGCTCTTCCTCAGCACAGGCTCGGCCAGCAGTTTGCCTGGGCCCTGGTGTGCTCCTTCCCTGCCAGACGGGAGTCTGGCGAGGACGGCACCGTCGTCTTTTTCACCAGACCCACCCCAGGGCCGTCTGGGAACGGTTTAGTTGGTGCCAAGCTGACTCCCTCATCGGAGAACTGGCTTTGGACAATTGAGTATTGGGAGGCCATTGTTTTTGGAGACTATTAGCCGAGAAGAGTACTTATCGGTGCGCACCGTGTGGTTCTGTTTGTTCCAAGCTTGGAACAAGACAAACGAGCCTACGGTGGCAGCAGAAAGCCTGGTCACCTTGTCTGGTGCGGGAAGGGGTTGGTGGGAGGGGCACAGTGACGCCTATTGATGTCCCAGGACTGGTGATGTTCTGTCCACCTGAGTGGTGGTCACATGGCTACAGACCTGTGTGACAACTTGTGCTATGCGTTTCATATTCTGCCATTTAGTCTAAGTTATATTTAACTTTTAAAAAAGAAAACACAATGTAATACCACTCGCTACCTACCTATCGAATGGCTGAAATGAAACAGATACAAAAGCTGAATTGTTGGGGCCGGCCGGTAGTATGGTGGTTAGAGGGCTGGACCCCAGGCGGCTGACTTTGCAGTTGAAGTCTCAGATCCAAAGACTTGAAAAACACACTGGGCACATGTGCGTGTGGTGCCCAAACCCCCAAGAGGAGAATGGAAGATAAGGGATTGTGGCCATCCCCCCTGGGGGATGCTTTCTCACTTTCTTTCTCTGTCTCTCTCTGCCTGGCACACATCCCCTATGGCAAAATAGGAAAAAAAAAAAAAAAAAAAAAAAAAAGAGCTGCTGAACATTTAAAGATTTTTCACTTCACACATATTTATCTTTTCCCTTTTTATCCATCAGTTCATTTTCACCCAGGTTGTTGTGGGTTCTGAGAAAGCAGGAATCTCATCCCCGAGGGACCTTAGGTGCCCATGGACACACACAGAAAGGTGGATCTCTGTGGGCCCGTGGCCTGGAGGCCACCCTAGCTCTGCCACAGACTTGCCGCATGACCCACGGAGGGCCAGCTCCCTCTGCACCCCAGTTGAAACATAGCCTCCCCAGAGAAGAGACCAACATTCATTAAACACTCACTCCCTGCCAGACATGGGGACTGTCCCAAGTAATTCTCACGACAGCCGGAAAGAGGAAGAACTATTATCTCCACTGGACAAATGAAGAAACCCAGGCTGGGAGGCGGCGAGTGGGGACGTGCAGTCTCACAGTGGATGGAGTCAGGGCAGGGGGAGGACTCCCCTCTCCATTACCCATACAGAAATGCTAACAACAGCAATCAGAAAAAATTAACAACCCAAACCGGCACTTAGCTTCAAAAAAGAATAAAAGAAGGAAGGGAAATTCCCAGCCTCTTTGGCAACTGGGTGGTGAAACATGTCTGCCCATCCTGACCGCGTACACTGGGTGCAGGGGCTTCCAGGACCCTTCCAAACCAGGGGGTAAACAGAAGCTGGTGCGGAGGGGCCGTGGGAGTCACAGCAGACACAGGTCCGGGATGAAGAGGTTTCCACATACACATTTTGCCTTGGAGCGGTGTGAGGGATGAGGAAAGACGGCCACCGATGAGACATGGGAATGCAACTAGAAATCTGAGCCAGGTCTCAGAGGGGTTCTGGATTCACAGGGTAAGAACTGCAAACTAAGAGATTAGCATAACCCTGTCTAGGGCCCAGTCGTGGCGCACAGATACCATGGCAGACAGGAAGTAGACAGAACCAGCAGGAGACTTAGCACGCCAGGCTTTGGGGTGACTTATAGTCATATTCAGACATATTCAGATTACAAGAGATAAAAGAGAACAGAGACCCCACGGGAAGGCCAGCCCCACAGCCTAGTGGTTAAGGGAACTGGATTCTGCATGGTCCAGTGTGGATCAAAGCCCAGCCTCAGAGGCTTGGAAACACCTCAGCTGCACGTGTGTGTGTGTGTGTGTGTGTGTGTGTGTGTGTGTGTGCTCCAAATCCCCACAGGATGGAGAAGAGAAAGGGAAGGGATTAAGGGCTGACCATGCCCCACTGGGGCTGCCTTTTCTCTCTCCCTCTTGCTGTCTTTCTGATAAGTGCACATACTCTGCAACAATTAAAAGAAAAAAAATCAATGCAAAGGGGAAAAGAGTGACATAGCCACACTGCCGTGGGCCACAGCCCAGCCGGGAGCTCTGCCTTGCACTTAAGTATTCTGGACACTGGGGGCCAGCAGGTGGCGAGTGGTGAAAGCCTGAACTTCCACACAGTCGACGGCAGTTCAGAGCTGGCGATTTAAAGATCACTCAAGGTGGGACCAGCAGATGGTTATGGTTACGTCACTGGACTCCCACGTAGTCGACTGTGGTTTGAGTCCCAAACCCGGCAACTTAAAACTCACGCCAGGTGCATGTGCATGCCCAAAATCCCTAGAGGAGAACGGAGGATTGCGGCATGGCCTTCCCCCCTTGGGGATGATTTCTTGCTTCCCGTCTCTAGCAAGCGCACATGCACTATAGCAAAAATCTCAAAAACAAAACAAAACAAAAAAAACCTCACCAAGCACATGTGCACGAGTACCCAAAATCCCAGGAGGAGACTGGAGAAGAGGAAATTATGGCATGGCCATCCTCCCTGGGGGGTGATTTCTCACTTCCCCTCCCACTGTCTCTCTCTGGCAAGCAGAAAACTCCCTATGGCAAAACCCTGAAAGAAGGAAAGAAAGAAAGAAAGAAAGAAAGAAAGAAAGAAAGAAAGAAAGAAAGAAAGAAAGAAAGAAAGAAAGAAAAGAAAAAGATAGAAGGAAAAAGAAAAAGAAAGAAATTCTGATGCTTTCATGACCTTGAACACTTACACCCTCTCATCCTACCCCACCTGTACCAGGTCTTCCCACCCCTCCACCGGCAGCTTCCCGGTCCTACCTGGCACTAAGGAGGTGGTAAGGCAGGTGCCAAGGGCCAGCACTAAGAGTGGCGAAATCATGGTGCTCCCCGTGACCTGCTTCCTCTCTGGGGCCCAGAGACGCGATCGATGTGGGTGTGAGGGGGTGGGTTGGCAGTGGTCAGATCTTAGCTGATGTTCCAATCCTAGAAATTAAAAAAAGGGAGGAAAAAAAAGACATGTGGGGCGCAGGTCCACGTTCACTTCTTCACTCACTTCTTCGTTCCTTGACTCATTCAATAAGTATTTATTGAGCACCTATTACAGCCCAGGCGGGGGGTTTGGCATTGAGAGGCCGAGCCGAGAGAGCCGAGCAGCCCCTCTCTAGGGAAGCTTAATCTCGCAGACAGTTGTATAAGGCTGATTGTTCTGTGTTGCAAAGCAATTTCCTCCCGTTTCTCAAGCGAACTCCCACGCTCAACCCCTCACCTCCCAGAGCTCAGTTTTTCTGAGTAGAACTTCTCAAAATGTAGCAAGCATCAGAATCTCCTGAAGGGCTTGCTAAAATAAATCCCAGCTCCATCCCCAGAGCCTCTGACTGTATTTCTGATACGCTCTCAGGTGCCGCCAACCACCCTTGAGAAGCCTTACTCTAGAACAGTTGTTCTAGAATGACTCGTCCCAAGCACAGCAGGGCTAAAGCAAGAATCCACCCTTTCTCACCGAGACATTCACTCTCATAAGGACGTCTACACAGGAAGTGCTCTTCTAGAGCGTGTCCTTATGATAGGAGGTATAAAAGCCATAGGAACATTTAGGAAAAGATTGGCCGCTAAGGGTGGCCATTTCTGGGAGGTCTTCCATTTATTTATGTATTTATTTCTTTTTCCTGCATTTCCCAGATTTTCTTTTGTGTGGAGATGTTACCTTCATCATTTTCAAAAAATATTATTTAAAAAAAAAAAAAAAAAAGACTGGACGGAAATACACCAAAACATTATGTGGTTTTCTCTGGGTGGTAGGCCAGTGAATGATTTCCTCTTTTCTTTTTTTTTTGAATTTTCCAAGTTGCCTAAAATGAGCATGTATTAATGGCATAAGAATGTTTTTAAACTGCGGTCATTCAGTGTGGATTACAAGGGACAGCACCACTGGCAGCTGAGGAAAGCGCTAACTCTGCCGTGTATGAAAGTTACCGGAAAGAAGAGCAATTTTAAATGGCAAGAGTTCCATTGAGCAATGACGCTATTACTTCAACCCAAACCAGGGTATACATGACTATTCCATTTGTGGTGGGAAATGGCAGAAACCCTCTACTAGTCAACAAAGCTGATGTGATAAGAAGCTACTCTACTACCGGAAAAGGATCTTGATTCAACCTTGTGCAAACTGCAGCCCAGTGCCAGAGGCCAGGGCTCCTGCTGGGTGGGAGGAGAGGAAGTGGCAGGAAATACCTAACACCTAACAGCACTTAACTCGGAGCCCTGGGATTGCAGATGACTTCAGATATTTTAGTCCGACTTCAGCTTCCAAATGCCTCTACAGCAAATCCTAATGTCATTTAAAAAAAGTAATTACATCGATATAAAATATTAATACATTAAAATAGTATTTCAAATCCTTGCGAAATGAGGTCACCTTCTTCAGGAACCCTCCAGTATGGTCACTGATTCCAATAGACCCCCTCTGAACTTCACGCCACTTCAAGCACCACTCTGGAAGCTTCTTGGGGCGAGGACTTTGCCTTGTTTGTCTCCGTACCCCGGGTGTTTGGCCCAGTAAATATTGACATCAGTTGAAAGCCAATGTTGAAAGGAGGCAGCTGGGGGAAGGGAGAGATCGTCCCCAATTGTTTCCTTTGTGTGTGCAGGAAAGTCCGAGTGTTGGTGAGGCGGCAGAGTGGCCAGTGTCCCTTCGCAGCCAGTGGAGTGCCAACTGGTGCGGCAACTCTGGGAAGCAGGCCACATCTGTCGAAGCTGAGCATCACACCTACCCCCGATGACCGCTTATCCCCAACAGTGTGTCCCCATCAGCCCGGTCCTCCACGGCGTGTGAACTGTGTCTGCCTATAGCAGACTGCTCGGACACTTCGTGTGTGTCCACAGTGTGGAAACCTCTGTGGCAACAACGACGGGTCTACAGTGCCACGCAGCTCTGTGGGTGAACCTCACAAAGGCGCGGGCGAGCAAGGGACGCTAGACCCAGGGGCACGTACAGTGTGATTCTAGATTCGCAGAGGGGAATGTGTGTGTGTGTGTGTGTGTGTGTGTGTGGGGGGGGTGCTCTTCAAAAAGTTTGTGGAAAATATTAATATGTATTAGGGGAATAAACTATGCATGCGTTATCAATTATTTTTGTACCAAAATAAACTCATAGTTTAATTCCATTTTTGGTGTCCCCTCATATAAAGTATAAAAACTAACCTTCAGTGTTGGAAGGCAAGATAAAGACTCCACTTGGGGGATGGTGAGACTAAAGGGGGTTTCAGAGGTGCTGGCCAAGTTCTCTTTGTTATCTGAGCACTGGCTACGCAGCTGAGTGTGGTTTGGAAATCCAACAAGCTGTCAATTTACAATATGGGCGCTTTTCTGTACGTATGCTGCACGCCAGTGAAGTGACACTGCTCTCCAGGAGCTTATATGAGCAATCTGTAAAGGACACAGACAAAATGGAATCAGGGCCATGGCCTGCACTTCTGCATAAGGCCTCACTAACGCCCTCTGCGGTGGACAGACGGATTCTCAGCCTCTATAGAAGAGCATGGTTTTGTAAAGAGGAGGGACTTGCCCCAGGCTACACAAAGCAGGTGGTAGAGCAGAACTCTGAAATTATCACTGAGGTTACCACTGTGACCCCCTCCAGGGGGTGAGGCTTCCATTTCCCCAGCTGTGAAAGGAAATGGTGAAGCCGGGCAGAGTGTGGGGCAGAGTCTGTAATCACACCGCAGTCCAGATCCAGAACAGGTCTATCACCCCCCAAACACTGCCTTGTGCTGGCTCTGCTGTCACACAACACTCTCCATCCTTCAACTCGCCAACCCCTGGGCTGTTTTCCATCACCACAGTTTTACTGGTGTTGTATTAACTCTGTAGATCAATGTGGGAGGCTTCGTGTTTGCACGCTGTTGAGCTTTCTAACCGTGAACACATTCAGTTCATTTGTTTTTTTAATTGTAGGTGTGAACTACTTCCTGGTTCTTTGATTTAACCAGCGTTCTATAGTCTTCACCATGTTTGGTAGAGGTATACCTATGCATTTTACTTTTGCAGGGAGCTATCATAAACGGCGTTGCTAGTGCATAGAAATAACAATGATTTGTTTTGACCTTGTATTCTGCCATCTTGCTAAACTCACTTATTAGTTCTAGGAATTTTGTGTGTGGGGGGGGAACTCCTTGGCATTTTCCAAGTAGACAGTCATGTCAAAGAGGGACAGTTTTAGGGCTGGCCTGCAGCACAGCAATGCATCAGAATCTGGATGCTGCATGCTGACCACCCTTTGAGTCCTAGCCCCAGTGGCTTGAAAAACACACCAGGCACATGAGCATGCATAATCAAAATCCTGATGAGATGGATAAATGGAGGGAAAAGGATCGCAGTGGGACCACACCCCACTGGAAGTGGGTGCCCGTTCTGTCTCTCTCTCTCTCTCTCTCTCTCTCTCTCTCTCGGGCAAGCACATGTACCCTCTGGCAATACCAAAAATGGAGGGTTTCAGTTCTTCCTTTCAAATCCGTAGGTCTTTCATTTCATTTTTTTGCCTTATTGTGCTGGGTAAGACTCCTGATGGCATGTTAAATAGGAGAGGTGAGAGTGGACATCCCTGCCTTGTTTCTGAGCTTAAGAAAAAAGCATTTAGCTTCTTTTTTTTGGAGAGGTTTTTGCTATAGGGCACGTGCGCTCGCCAGAAAGACAGAGAGAGAGAGAGACAGAAAGTGAGAAATCACCCCCCGGGGGGGTATGGCCACGCCGCAATCCCTTCTCCTCCATTCTCTCATCTCTCAGGATCTTAGACACGCATGCACATACGCCCGGCATGAGTTTAAGCCACCAGGTCCAGGACTTGAACTGCAGTCGACTACACGGGAGTCCAGTGACATAGCCATTGCACAAACTGCTGGTCCCTTTTTAAAATTTCTTTCTTTGTTTTTTTGTTTTTGTTTTTGTTTTTGTTTTTCCATTTAGCATCTTAGAATTTGGGGCGGCATTTTGAGATGTGAGGTGTAGACTGAGGGGAATCAGGAACTTGGTTTTGGACATGCTGAGTTTGAGATGTCTTTTAGAAGTGGAGATGTTATGTAGTTGGGCATACAAGTCATTTGGGAGAAAGTCTTGGTTAGGGCATGAATTTGGGAATCACGTTCAATTAAAGCCTTAGTGGAGCCTGACCAGATCATTTAGGGAGAGGGGACGGGGGACAGGGACAGCTATATTACAAAGCCCTCAGAAAACCAGGCATTTAAAATAATTTCCTGGGTCCAGATGACGGTGTAACAGTCATGCAACTGGACCCACGTGGGAAGATGGGTCCACCTCCAGAGCCCTCCCACATGGGCACAAGTGTACACGCCTACGACCCGGGCTGGCCGAGACTGGGGGTGGCTTGCGGTGTGAAGACCCTGTTGGGGGGGTGCCTCTCTCTCTCCCGTTCTCTGTTGGAAGAAACAAATAAATAAACTTTCAACAATTTGGGGGCACAGAGGTTAAAGTGGCTTGATCCCACATGGCTGACTGTGTGGTTCAAGTTCCAGAAACAATGGCTTGAAAAACACAACAGGTGGGGATCAGCAGTTGGCGTAATGGCTATGTTGCTGGACTCCCATGTAGTCGACCGCAGTTTGAGTCCCAGACGCGGTGGCTTAAACTCATGCCAGGTGCTTGTGTGTGCATGCCCAAGATCCCAAGAGGAGAAAGGAGGAGAAGGGATTGCGGCGTGGCCATCCCTCCTAGGGGGTGATTTCTTGCTTTCTGTCTTTCTGGTGAGCACATGCTCCCTATAACAAACAAACAAACAAACAAAAACTCTCCAAAAAAGGGGGAAAGAACCCCACAAAACCAACAGGTGCGTATGCATGTACGTGTGTGCCCTGAATCCCAAGGGGACAGTAGAGACGGGGTCACAGCATGGCCACTCCCCTGGGGGGTGATTTCTCACTTTCCCTCTCTATTTCTGTCTCTCTCGTGCAAGCACACGTGCCCCATCACAAGCTAATGTCCCCCTTCTTTCTGATAAAGGTTTTATGCCGAAAACCCACAGAGGCCGTCACACATTTCAGCACAAGCCCTTTAACTAACTGGCTTATGACTACGAAGAGCCGGAGATAACCTTTCTACCTGTAGCTAGGGAAATAAAGGGAGGTAGAGGCAACATCTGTACAGCAGTGACATTAAAACCACAGTGCGGAGGCCCACAGTGGAGTGGTAGTTAAGGCTCTGGACTCCCACATGGTCGACCATTGTTTGAGTCCCAAACCTGGTGGCTTGAAAATCATGCTGGGTGCGTGTGCACGCGTGCATGCCTAAAATCCCAGGAAGAGAACGGAGGAGAAGGGATTGCACCATGGCGATCCCCCTGGATATTTTTTTTTATTTGTTTGTTTCTGTCTCTGTCTCTCTCTGACAAGCGTAGGTGCCCTATGACAAAAATCATTAAAAAAATAATAATAATAACTGAGTATGGAGGGAGCTTAAAAACAAAGGATTAAGTGATGAACATAAAAAGCCACATGCAGTACCCTGTATGTGAATGTCACCACACCCCTGATGGCGCACTAAGTGGTTTACAGGGACCCAGACAATTCAAAGACATATTAAGGACATACATTAGCAAGGGGGGGGGGGGGGCTTTGAGATGGGCAGGGAGCAGGAATGAAGGAGAAAATCAATAATAATAAAGGAAACAGAGGGACCAGCAATTGGCAAAATGGCTACGTCGCTGGACTCCCATGTAGTTGTCCGCGGTTCAAATCCCAGACCCAGTGGCTTAAAGTCACACAGGGTGCATGTGCATACACGCCCAAGATCCCAAGAGGACAATGGAGAAGGGACTGTGGCGTGGCGATCCCCCCTGGAGGATGATTTCTCACTTTCTGTCTCTCTGTCTCTCTCTGTCTTTTTGGCAAGCGCACACGCCCTGTAGCAAAAACCTCTCCAACAACAACAACAACAACAAAACAACAAGCAGAGAGGCTGTGGTAATGTGTCTTGGACTGAGAAGAACAACTTCCACTCTCTGCATCTCAGATCCTCAACAAACAAGCAAATGAGGAAAAACGAAAGTGAACAGTAGCCCTAGAAGCCCTGAAAAAACAAATTTTTTTTTTTTTTGAAGTTTATTTACTTAAGAGAGAGAGGGATTTTTGACAGTCTCTAGTCAGGATGCTGCTGTCCCAGCTAGGACCACAAGTGCATGTCATCTATAGCCTGTTTGAGTTGGGCTGGGGAACAAATTTGGGCCTCCCATGTGGCCTCAGTCTCCAAGCAACAGCATCTTAGCAGCAGGTCCCAGCATGGCTGAGCCACAATTCTTTTTTTTTTTTTTTTTTTTTTTGAGAGGTTTTTGCTATAGGGCACGTGCGCTTGCCAGACAGGCAGAGAGAGACAGAGAGACAGAAAGTGAGAAATCACCCCCCAGGGGGAATGGCCACGCCGCAATCCCTTCTCCTCCATTCTCCTCTCAGGATCTTAGGCACGCACACACACGTGCCCGGCGTGAGTTTAAGCCACCGGGTCCGGGACTAGAACAGTGGTCGACTACATGGGAGTCCAGCGACACAGCCATTGTGCCAACTGCTAGTCCCAGAGCCACAATTATTCTTACGTTCCCTATTAAGTAAATCTCTGGGAGGTCAAGACCATCTCACCTACCCCTGTGTACACAGCACCAGCTCTAGAAATGCAAACTTAATGACAAGGCCAGCAGTTCAGGCCGCGATGCTCTGAGTGTCAGCCCAGGGACATGGCATTGAGATGTGTGTGGCCTGGAGACAGGTGCATTCTCCCTCTGCCTCTGCTCAGGACAGAGGGAATGGGGACCTGGGAAAGCCTTCAGAGGCCAGGGCCTCCCTGCGGGCTCCTCTCTGGGACCCCCTCCTCCACTCAGGCTCCCAGGCCAGCTCCCGGGCAGCCCTGGTGTTCAGAGGGCCCCCAGCTGCCCACCACCCCCTGCCAATTCTTCACAACTTAGGAATGAGGCCTCTGGTAAATGCCAGCCCCAGCAGCCCCGCCCCCACCCCTCCCAGCAGACCTTCCCGGCCGGGCTTCCAGCTACGTGCCCTGATTATTTATGACGAGTGCGCAGAAGCGCCGCCGGGCCCTGGCCCTGGGAGAAGGTCCGCTACTTGGCAGGTCAGGGCAGCGGGTGGAGGGACCGGGCCCTGGTCTGCGGGCTGACTCGATATCCTGGGCAGAGGACACAGGAGTGCCTCGGAGTCTGGCAAGAAGCCAGCCTTGGGCTAGGTCTCAAAAGATCTGGGGCAAACAGCGGAATCAGGGAACTTGCCCAAATCTCTCCCCGTTACGGACACTTATGCTGTTTACATCTGCTGTCCCCGAACCCTCGCAGCAGCCCGCAACAGCCCCCACCGGACAGCTGCGGAAACTGAGTGAGGAGTTAGCGGCCTACGACCTGCTGGCCCTGACCCCTCGGTTCAGCCTCTCCAGGCCTCAGCTTTCCGGCCACAAGGAGTCAGGGAGACTAGTGCCCGCTCCTGCCCTGTCCCATAGGAAAGTGAGGGCAGGGGGCCTGGGGGTGGGTCTCGGTCGGGGGAGCCCTCCTACCTGAGCGGCCTGGCCAGGCGGCAGGTGAAGAAGCACAGCAGGCCCAGGGCCAGCATGAGGAGGAAGCCGAGGACTGCTGTGAGGGCTGTGTCCAGAGTTGGGGACAGGAGGGCCATCTCAGGGAGAAGAGGGCACTCAGGAGGGGCCCCCACACCTTGTACACACCCCATCACATTTGCCTTGGAGGCTGGCGCCAAGCCCTGGGTCAATGGCTGTGACCTGGCTTTATCCCCAAGGTTAATTGTTCAGGATTAGTCAGGCGGGGTGGACTTGGTGGTGAATGAACGAGCCCTCCTTTCTGGACACCTGAGCACCTGCTCGTGCCTGGCTCTGCTCTAGGGTCTACAAAAACAGTGGGGAACAGGACAGCCGGTCTCCATGCACTTGGAGATGACGGACTGGGCAGTGCAGGCAGAGCACCTACTGTGTGCCCGCCGTTATGCCAGGCACCTTGCAAGAGAAAGCACAAAGGAAAGGAAGCCCTGGCCAGGGCCGTGGGAAATTTTTCTGAGCAGTGGCAGCCACTCTGGCCATTTCCAAGCCCAGAGGTTTGCGTACGCACTGGCACCGCGGAAGGATAACCAGGGTCGGAAGAACTGGCACTGTTCTTCCTAAGCACCTCCTGCGTGCCGGGCCCCGCCGAGCTGGTACTGGTGTCGTCCTTAGCAGACGAGGAGGTGGAGCTTTGAGGTGCAAAGGTGGAGTTGGGACTCGAACTCAAACCCGCTGGCCTCTGCAGCTAGTACCCTTACCCTTGTCCTGCACTGCCAGTACCCAGAACCAGGGTAGCGCCAACCCTGCAGGTGGCAGGGAGGAGTCAGACTCTGCCAGGCACTGGCCCAACGCCAGCTGTCGCCGAGAGTCAGCACATGAGCTGGGGTGAATGGGCTACCGCCTGTGCGGAGGGGCACTTTCTGCTTCCAGAGGTGCCCCTGGATCCCTGCCCCATCCAGTCTCTCTTGGGTCCCAGAAACATCCTATGAGGTCATGACGGTGATCACGGTCCCCATCTCTCAGATTCAGAAACTGGGCGCAGAGGTGAAGCCATTCGACAGGCACACGGCTGTGTGCCCATTAGACCAGGCCTTTTCTGACCAGGTGTCCCGCCCCTGTGCAGCTCAGAGGCCATGGTACCAGTGCCCAGGGCCGGGGAAGGTACTTTCGCCCTCTCAGTGCCAAGGGAGGCCTCCTCCTCCTGATCCCGGAAATGCCGCTGGGCTAACGTGGCACAGGAACTACAGGCTTGTTACTCCAGCAACCCCTTCTCGACACTCTCACTCCACTTGAGCTGGAGCCTCACAGTCCCGCAATGTGCAGGCGGGGTGTGGTCATCAGCCGCCTTCGCAGACCGGGAAGCTGAGGTCACTGGGTCACCCGTCGGCCGGCCGGTCTGGTGCACACCTGTGCTCAGACGCCTCCCCGGCGACAGGCCAGCCCGCACCTCTGAAACAGTTCCTTACCCCTAAGGTCCATCTCCCACTGAAGAGAGCGCCCACAGGGTGCAGGTGCGGGAGTTTGAAGTCCTTGACCTGACTTAATCCTCATGACAACCTTGAGAAGGAGGAGACAGACAGGCTGTGGTGGAGAGGGCCCAGGGTCACAGACAGGTGCTGAGCCCAGACCCCACCTGGGACCTCCCCGGGACATTGCTGCCCCAGGCTCTCTCCAGCTCAGCTCACTCAAGAGCCTCCAGCCCCACCCAGCCCCCAGGCCTGCTCGCAGGAACCCCCTAAGCTCCCCCCGCCCCCACAGCAGCCTAAATGGGAGCCCCATGAAATGCCACCTGGAGTTCTGCAGCCTGACCCTGCAGGACGCCGGGCGGGTATTTGCCTTCAGGGAGCCCCCAGTCTAACGCCCACAGTCCAAAAATGTCTCAGCTATAGGGTGCCTTTGGGGCAGATTTCCCAAATGTACTAGACCACAGAAATCACGTGGGCAGCCTGTGGAGAGAGTCCTGTTCCCAAGCGGCTACCCGGGCAGAGGGCTGACTGAAAAGAGCACAAAGGAACTTTCTGGGGCTCCTCACGGAGACCTGGGGGGCTTAGCCTCCTCTCTCTGCATCAGTAGACCAACGTGAGGGTCCGTGAGACTTTGATAAAGGGGGTGCTGGGAAAGGGAGGGCTTGGGCGGGGATGTGACTGTATCGGGGTTTAAGAAGAGAGATTAAGGGGCTCTACCGATTCAAAGAATAAATCCCTATCTTCCCCATCCCGGGTCTACTCAGTCAGAATCTCCCAGGACAGGGCATTGAGAGGCTGTTCCTTCCCTGCAAATTTTGCAGAGGGCGCGTGTGCTCCCCAGAGAGACAGAGAGGAGGAGAAAGCACCCCGTGGGGCATGAGTCCACTGCAGTCCTTCTCTGACCCTTTCTGGATCTGGGGTACACACAAACACACGCCAGTGTGCTTTCAGGCCGTCACGTCCAGGACTCACACCACACAGGTATCGCCATGTGGTCGCCAGGTGGCCAGGAGGTTGCATTTTTAACCAGTCATTGTGAGGACAGGTTAGGCCGGGAAACGGCGTTTTAGAGACCTTCCCATTCTCGAGATGGGGAGATGAGGCCTGAAGAGGAGGAATAACCTGATTGTGAGAGGCAGCATTGGGAGCAGACCCACACGGAGCAGTTGTATCAGCAGAAGCAGTGTCCCCTGGGGTGACAGCTGGCCTGCCTCTCCAGCTGTGGCAAGAGAGAAGCACTGGGGCTGGGGACTTCTGCCTCGCAGCGGCTGCCCAGGGAGGGTGCCCTGCTGAGGAGCAGCCCGATCACCTTTCCTAGTCACAGTCAGGGGACATGGAGTCCCTCCACCCAGTGTGGTGTCTCTGGCCAGGCTTTCTGGCCCGGGCCTGATTCAGTCACTGGCTGACGTGATTTATGGCTGCCTTGATGCAGTCCCTGGGTGAAGGGCTCGGGAAGGGACGAGTGATCAGGAGGGACTTCTTCAGAGGGAGATGGGCCAGGGCTGGGGACAGAGCCAGGCTCAGACCTCTAGCTGCCAACTAGAGAGGGCGTCCCATCAGGCAGAAAATGGAAGTGGGCGTGTCTGGGACTCCTGGTGCCAGGCACCTGTCCTTAGGGCTCTGACTAGGTGCCAGCTGTCCCTGACCACCCCCGGCCGATGCCTCTGTACACTGCATTCCCTGGTCTGGAACGTTCCTTTCTGCCTCTCCATGAGCCCCTCCCACCATCCTTCCACCTCGTCTCAGCTCTGTGGGGCTGCCATGCGCCCCCACGCCAACCCAGGGGGCAGTTTCAGCTCTCCCCCGGCTCCCCGTCCCCGAAGGCCTTGCTTGCTACCTCCTCACCATGGCCTGAGCTCCTGGAGAATGCAGATCCCGCTCTGCTGATGGCGGCAGCCCTGGGGCTGGCAGCGTCTGGCGCATAGCAGGGCAGCGGCAGGGAATGTGGGTAGGTGGAAGGACAGCAGGGAGGTGGGGGGAGCTGGACGAGCAGGCTCTGGAGCCAGGCTGCCTATGCAGGCCCTGCCTCTGCCCCTCGCTAGCTAGTAGCTCAGGACAAGCGACCTCACCCCTCCATGTCTCAGGCTTCCCTTCTGCAAAATGGAAGACTGTAAGCATTCGGCCAAGGCTCGCTGCAGGGCCAGTGCCTATGACTACGGGGAGGAGGCCAGACAGGGTGGTGGGCTGTGGGCAAAGGTGGGCACACGGGCAGATGAGGACCTGGACTGAGAATAGATGGACCTTTCCCTGCCCCCTGGGCCCAGCCACCATGTACCCTGAGCTGAACCAAGACCCACTCACTGGCAAGGCCCCATGAGGCCTTTGTAGCTCCAGGTCTCCAGAAACCTACCTGCTGTGCGGATCCTAGGGGTGAGGGGTGGAGGTCCCAGTCCGTATGTTTCCCACCAGATTTCCATCTCTCTCTCTCTTTGAAATAAGGTCCATGATGTATATAGTTTTTTAAGCTTGTTTATTTCTTCTACAAGCAAGACAGCGACTGCACCCCCAGCAAGGTCGCAATGCCCAGCCTCAGCCAGACTGGACCATGGGCACACAGTTCCCGGGGTGCTCAGGGAGTCCCTGGACACAAGCCGTGAGCCTCCCCACGCCGGTCAGCCTGAGCATCGTCCCGCCACACCACCTCCTGCACCACCCCCCTTTTTCACACCCGCGCGTATTTCCTCTCTTACGTGGAAAGAAACCACCCGCCCGGCGGTCTGACACTTTCCTCCCTCTTGAGTGGGAAAGAGAGGACAGAGCTCAGCCAGGGAGGTCCCTGGAGAGGGCACGAAAGCCAGGCCGGAAGATGGAGGCCCCACGTGTGCAAAGGCAGGAAGCCGGGGAGGACACAGCACGGACATGGCAGTGCAGGACAGGGACGGCCTGGACTGGCTACAAAGGGCTCTGCTCCCTGAGCTCGGCCGGGCCACCAGCAGGCGCCGTGCGTGCTCCATCTCACACACGTGGCTCCCCGCCAGCCCGTTTTACAGGCAAAGAGGGCGAGGCTCAGACGCGTCACAGCAGAGCTGGCCTGCGGGCCCGGGCTCTGCAGTTTCACTGGGGCTCCCCGGGCATCCCACTCGATGCGCAAACCGGCTGTGGTGAAGGACTGCAGCTGGTCCAGGGCAGCTGGAGAGGGAGACAGCAGCAGACGGCGGGGGGCACCAAGAAGTCCCAGACCGCTGCTTGGCAGGCACCTGGACTCTGGCATCCCTCCAACAGGACACGACAGGACACACTCTGTCCCCGGCCGCCACAGGCTGGGCCAAGCCTGGAGGCTGTGCGGGCAGGGGTGTGGGGCAGCAGAGGGGTGTGTGCTTCTGTCTGAACCATTTGCTGCCACCCCTCCCCCCCTTCAGAGGAGCCCTTCTGGTACCAGGAGACATGGCCCTCCCAACCTTGCTCTCACACTGACATCAAGAAAAGGAGCCACAGAGAGGGTGTACGACCTCCCAGGGTCACACAGCACACCCGAGGTGAGGTCTCCTACAGGGGCAATTGCAGGAATCACGAGGCAGTGTGGGTGCCAACCTCCTGGCCCTCCAAACATTAATAGTTGTGCCAACCGAAGAGGACATCTCGGGGACTATTCCAGGGACGTTTTGTTTTACACGCTTGTCCCATAGTCTGCACAGCAGCAAACCTCAGAGGCCTCGCTGTGTGTCAGGCGGGGTTCCAGACGCTTTCCTCTACTAACTCACTCAGTCCCCACGACAGCCCACGACACTACTGTCCCCACTGCACAGATGACAGAACAGAGCAGAGGGAGGCTGAGTAACTTACCCAAGGTCACACAGCCAGTAAGCGACTTAGGTGGAATTCAACCTTGCTGGTCCTTGCTGTCTCCCGGGACCGAGTGTAAAGCCTAAAGCCACAGGAAAGACCGGGCAGGCACCCCTCGGCCGTCTGTGGTGTGTGTTACACGTCGCACTCTGCACGCAAGTGAGTGGGTCACAGGCTCACGCTGCCCCGTCTTCCCTGTGGTTTTTTTTTGGAGTGGCTTTTGCTATAGAGCACATGCTCACCAGAAAGACAGAGAGAGAGAGACAGAAAGCGAGAAATCACCCCCCAGGGGGGATAGCCACGCTGCAATCCCTTCTCCTCCATTTTCCCCTTGGGATCTTGGGCACACACACACACGCGCCCAGCATGAGTTTAAGCCACCAGGTCCAGGACTCGAACTGCAGTCGACTACATGGGAGTCCAGCGACATAGCCATTACGCCAACTGCTGGTCCCCTTCCCTGTGTTTTTCACCATACATGGCATAGCCCCTGGCGGAGGGCATCCCTGGCCCCTCTTTTTAGAAGGCAGGTGAGGTGACTTGCTGACGTTCCACAGCGAGACAGTGACCCAGGAGCCACACAAGGACTGGCCTGGCCTATGTCCCTGACCTCTGCACACCGCCTGGCCCGCCCTGCCATGGGAATCACTTGGGACTTGCTGCGGTGGAGGGGAGGACCTCAGGTTTGAGGCCTCGCTGCAGCCCTGGCTAGGTGGGTGACCCCGGACACACTCCTGCTCTCCCATAGTCCTCGGGGGAACACTGGGCCACCCTGGCTCACACTCCCCACCACGACACCCTGGCACTCGTCCCCAGGAGAGGACGTGTCCATTCACAGATGGCCTCACGCAGGCCCTGTAAGAGGCGGCTGAGGCGGCTCTGGGCTGGAGGGATGGGCCGTGACCTTGGAACCTGCTGGGTGGCCGCCAACACAAGCAGAACTCCTGGGTGGCATGTGCCGGGCGCGCGTCAGAGCAGGGAGTACACGGATGTCCCAGAGATAGCAGCGGGGCTCCACTGTGAGACCGCGGCGATGACGGCGCTCCCCACTTCCCAGAGAACTCCCGGCCAGCTGGCAAAGGCTCCTGGCAGCTGCCACGGTCAGGGTTCACGGTCACCCGAGGCCCGCTGCGGGGCGAGGGGCCTGCCCTGGGGCACAGGGCTCGGCACAGCCTCCCCTGCTGACTGCGTGACCGCGGGCACCTCTCCTCACCTTTCCGGGCCTCACTTTCCTCACATGTAAAATGGGATGTGGCCCTGCGAGGTCTGTGAGAGTCGACGGAGCGATATACAAAGAGCCCGTGTTACACGGCCCATGTTACACGGCTGCCGCGACAGTGACCGCGGTGAGCCAGGGGTGTCCCGAGTGCTTTGCACACGTCAGCCTGTCTGGGCCTCGCGATGCTGCGTGGAAGGCGCCGTCGCGGCTCCCATCGTACAGAGAAGCTCAGCAACATGGCCAAGGTCACGCCACTCAGCCGGACGCTCAGACGGAGGGGAGAGCCTGGAACACCGACGACGTGCTGGAAGCGTTCCCAGTCTTCCCAGGGCCTAGTGAGGTGCCAGTGACCCCGCCAGGTCAGAAGAGAAAGAGGAGGGAAGCCCAGGGTCACACAGTGCCACGTGGGGAAGCTGGGGCCGGGGCCAGGCCTGTGTGTCCGACATCCAGTGTACCTGTCACCTCCTTCCCAGTCAAATGCCAGGACAACCCCAGTCACCGAGGACAGGCCTAGGCCTCAGCCACCCGGGCACAGGGAGCCCGCCACAGCGTGGCACGACCTCACTCTGCCTGTGTGTGTGTGAGTGTGTGTGGGGGGGGTCCTGGCAATGAGGGTTATAGGACACCGAGCCTGCTGCCCCGTGACCGGTCCCCATGGCAGGCTGCCCCTTTGGCTCTGGCACCCCCTGGGCGTTCATGCGACCATAACCTCCTCATGGCCTCTCCTGCATGGCTGGATTGCTCCTCTCCAGAGGGTGAGGCTTCAGTCCCTTCAGTCCCCCAGGTCAGCTCTACAACTCTGGGCGACGACTCTGCAGAGCGAGGCTGAGAGCAGTGAGGGCAATCCAGGCCTCCAAGTCCGTGTCCTGGCCCAGTACTCAAGGGCTGTTCCCTTGTCGGAAAGCAGGGCCATAAACTCCACTCTGACTCCAGCATCGGCTTCCTAGAAGGGAAGGACCTTACCCACCGTCGAGTGCAATGCAGGCACTTCTGTGGGTCCCCGCGGCTCCCCGATGACTGCAAGGGCGTCTGCTATAATTCTGGGCCACCCTGAATCCAGCTCCCCTTCCTAACGATTCCACCAAGTTTCCCTGGAAAGCAACCCTCCCTCTTTGAGCCTGGTTTGGATGAGAATGAGCCCCATCCCCAGCTCCAGGTGGTAGACGGTGTGTTGTGAGGGTGACGTGGTAGGGAAGGGCTCTATGCGGAGCCTGAGGAGGAAGCAGAGGAGATGCAAAGAATCTGAGCCTCGGGAGACCTCGCGCAGGCCCCTGGATGCAGCCATGCCTGAAGCCCACAATTAAACACCTCAGTCACATGAGCCAGTTAATTCCCCTTATTGTTTGTCGTGGCTTTTCTTTATCTTGGAACACAACGTCTGAACTCCAGTTCGGCCAGTTTTCCCTGGCTCCTTGCACTGTACGCAACCACATCACAGCATTCAACTCAGCCAGCATTGTCTCCACCAGAGAAAAACCCTGCACACAACTAAAGGTGCACTGAGAATTTTCATCCATGTGGCAAAACAAGAGTCCAGCTTAAGACAGGTAGGTTTTCGGTTCTTGGGCCAGATCTGCCTAACAGCCCCGCTCTGTGCTGGACGTGGCCCCTACCTTTGACGATGAGGTTCCCGGCTTCTGCCGTGTGCCTGGCCCTGTTCCAGGGGCTACAGGTTCAAGCCCTGCCTTCTCAGCCTTTGGTCATAATTCTCACTTCTAATGGGTTTTACGCAAAACTCCCAGGACGCTGGCACAGAGGGGGAGCACCACTAGACCCATTTCCCAGAGGAAAGGGAGGCTCAGTAAGGTAAAGTGACTTGCCCAAGTCCCCTCTGCTAAAGAGCCTCAGATCCACCTGCCGCTAGGCCCAGTGCTTTCTCTCGCAGCACAAGGGTGGCAGGGATGGGGCTGGGGCCATCGCTTCTTTGAGACAGTTTGCTCTACTTAGGAGCTGTCAGAGTGGTTTGGAAGCAAAAGAAAACAGGAAAGCCAAACATCCTGGGCTCCCTGCACGCCCCAGGGTCAAGCCCCTAGACTCAAGCCCATCCAGTTTGAGTGTCTTATAGGGCTTGCTGCTTACAAGCTGTGGCCAGAGAGGAAACTCGACACTCTCCTGAAACCCAGGCCCCAGACACCCTCCTGGCAGCGCTGTCAGCCACGTGAGCTGTCCAGCCAGTCTCTACGATGGCCCTGCCATACATCTCCAAGATCCCGCTAACGTGACCGAACTTCCCCTCCACCCCATTCCAGCATTGTGGGAGCGCTGTTTATTGAGCAACTACTATAAGCCAGGAGCTATTCTGGGTGCTGAACCAAACAGCCCAGATCCCTGCGGTGGGGCAAGCAAATTACCTGCAAGTGAGTAAAACTAGCAGGATGCCAGGGGTGGTAAGCCAAGGGAGAAAAAGCAGGCAGGGAGGACAGAAGGCAGTTTTAAATAGAGAGGCCAGAGACGGTCTTGCCAAGAAATCATCTCGCTGCAGTCTTGCAGTAATCCCACGCAGCTGAGAATATGACTCCCAAGCCGCAGATAAGGAGACGAAGGCTCAGGATTAAATCTCCAGTCCACACATGCACACCTAGCCAGCACGCAACCCGGTCTCGCCCGGGGCCGCCTGTCTGCCACGTGCCCCCTCCCCTAGTTTTAGCAAGAGCACTGGCAGTCCTTTCCCCAGACCAGGAAACCGAGGCTCTGAGCAGTGAAGCCGCAAGCACAGGCCTTGGGAGTGCAAGGCTGGGCTGCAGTGGGCTCCAGCGCCGCCCTCCGGAACGGCCTCTCGGAGGGCTCAGCCCTGCTACCCCAGCTTCCGCTCCAGGCTTGCTGAAACTCAGTCCTCTCTGCTGACTCCGTGTCCTCCAGGAGTCCTCCATTTCTCAGAGCCCCTTCAGCTCTCTATGCTGGATCATATGAGCCCCAAATTGTCCAGCTCACCCTTGTTCGGCCTCTCCGATAAACTTCTGCCCATCACTAGCCCCGTATTTGCACGAAACATTTGCGTTAATGAGCGGAAATCATCTTGCACGGTCAAAGGCAGAGGCTAGGGTACAGCGTGGGGGGTGGGGACCTCTCCCTGTGCTTTCCCATCTCCTGGGCTGGTCTTTCTGAGCACTGGCATAGTGGAAAGATCTCTGCCTTGGAGGAGGTGGGCCTGGGGCTATGTCCTGGGATGCAGCTTTGAAAGTGACTGCCTGGAGTGTCAAGTCCTTATCTATAAGATGGGGTCAGCTAGACCCTTCTTGCAGGGTTGCTGGAAAGATAAAATGTAGTGGAGGGACCAGCAGTTAGCGTAATGGCTATTTCACTGGACTCCCATGTAGTTGACCGCGGTTCGAGTCCCGGACCCAGTGGCTTAAAACTCACGCCAGATACGTGTGCATGCGTTCCCAAGATCCCCAGAGGAGAATGGAGGAGAAGGGATTGTAGTATGGCCATCCCCCCTGGGGGGTGATTTCTCGCTTTCTGTCTCTCTGTCTCTGTCTGTCTGGCCAGCGCACGCGCCCTATAGCAAAAACCTCTCAAAAAAAAAAAAAAAAAAAAAAAAAAAAAAAGATAATATGTAGCGGAGATGTCTGTTAAGGGAAACATTTGACAGAGAATATATTTGGAAAGCCGTTAGCAGAGCCTGACAGACAAATATCAAGAATTTGTGGAGTTGGGCTCAGCCTAGATGGAGCAGGCCAGAGCGTACTGGCCCGCAGGGCCGAAAGTCACATGTCTGGCCGCGGGTTCCGATCCCCGGTCAGCTTGAAAACATGCTGGACATGCATGTGGGTGCCCAGGCTCCTGAGGACCAGAGGGCTGCAAAAGGGGATCGCGGCTCAGCAAGGCCCTGGGGAGGGTGCGTGCTCGTGTCCCCTCTAACCAAAGACAGACAAACCAAAAAGTGTTGAACTGGATGAAGAAGTCCGTGTAGGGTGGAGCGACTGCCCGATAGAACCACGGCTGCATTCACTGTGTGCCTGCGCTCTGAGGCAGGCTTTTAGTATTACCCACATTTTACAAAAGAGGAATAAAGCAGGAAGAGGTTAAGTAACTCACCTGAGGTCACACAGCAGGTCAATGGCAGAGCTGGGTTTATGAGCCCACATCGTCCAACTCCTTTAACCATTAGGGTAGCTTAAGGAAACCGAGGCCTCGGAAGTTGCGGTGACACACAGGTTAGGCACTGATCCAGACGGGGCTGGCAGGCGGCTCTGCGCCAGCCTGCGTTCTTAACCAGCACGTCCGAGCCAAAAGGGACTCGGGAACAATCTAACCCAACACTCAGTTTTTTTTCCCAGAGAGACCTTGAGGTCCGAGAGGTCCCAAGACCTGCCCAGGTAGGTGCAGCAGCAGGACAAGCCCTGGTTTCCAGACTCCAGAACCCCACGCTACGCGCTGTCACTCAGTATCACCTTGACCATGAGGGGCTGGCAAGGAAGAGTCTTGATGTGCTGGGAGTTTTCTAGCGAGAGAGGAAGGAAGACGGTGCAAGCAGAGGTTCGGCCCATGCACTGGCCCTGAGGCCTGATGTGCTCTGGGGATGGATGGTGAGTCAGAGGGGGCGCAGAGACTGGGGCGGGTCAGAGGGCAAGGCTGGCTTTTCATACGGAGTATTTCCACTTGGTTCTTTCAACGTCTTCTCACCCTGCTTTCTCCCACACTTATTTGCTCGTGTAAAGCTCTTAGTCCCTCTGTTCCAACACCCCTGACTGTGTCTCTAATCAGCTGTGGCTTTTCTTTTGAAGTCATCGTGCTCTGGCTCATGGGGGGCATAGCGGGGACCGGGCACACCATGCCCCTAAGACTAACAGCGTGGGAAGACATCCAGCAGCTCCGGACTCTCCCACTCCCTCCCACTCAGTCAGTCCCCGATGCAGACAGAGCACAATGTCTGGGGAACGGGAGGGCCTTCCCTGTGCAGGCGGCAGGGTGGCAGTGTGGCTGCGGCCAGGACCAAAGGCAAGGCGTGGTCTTTGGGGTAGCAGAGGGCATTGTAGGAGAGAGAACAGGTGCCGAGTGCTGCTCTAGCCCCTTTGTGCCAAGCCCTCCCTACCCACCGCTCCACACACACACTGTCCTGGGACAACCGAGGCCAGCACCCTCATGGAACTTGGCAGCCCAGGTGCCTGGCACAGGTGTCTGCTGGGGACAAAGCAGGACAGCAGCGCATCAAGAGGGACCCACGGTCTCAACAGTCCCTCCACTGGCCCTTCCCTTCCAGCCCCTGAGACTGGAGGATGCTGGCCTGGGCCGACCCATCTTCCCCTTGCCATTCCTCACAGCAACGAAAGGGAGGCTTAATCAAGAGGGAGAGGGAGTGGTGAAAGCAAGCCCAGAGGGGGCCGAGTGCTTCTGGTACCCCAGGTCCTCACCCTGGGGCTGTCTCTGTTTAAGCTCATTTGAGCTGGGAGACTAAGGCCAGGCATAGACTTGCTTTTTTCTTTTTTGCCGGAGGGCATGTTCACTTGCCAAAGAGATAAGAGAGAGAAGGCACTCCCCAGAGGGGTGTGGTCACACTGCAATCCCTTCTCCTCTCTCTCCGCCTCCTGTCAGGACTTCAGGCACCCATGCACACACCCGGTGTATTTTTCAAGCAGCAGAGTCTGGGACTCAAACCACGTGGCCAGCCATGTGGAATCCTTAACCACCAGGCCACGGGTAGCTCCCAGGCTTAGACCCTTACCCCGGACACAACACCAGACAGGACAGCTGAAAATGCCCCACTCCCCTGAGGATGAGTTCATGGGTTAAAGGACAGTGTAACTAAGGAGCTCGAGGATTTGCAAAGAAAACAAACTGAGTAGAGCAATCATTGAGTCAATGGTTTTAGAACTGATGGCTAAGAGTTTTAAACAGATCTTAAACACACACACACACACACACACACAAATAGAAAGATATGACAATATAAAACAGAACAAGAAAGTAGAATCTATAGGAAAGACCAGTTGAAATAACTAACGTAATAGGTAGAATCAATGGTAGAGTGGATTCAGCGGCTAAAGAATGAAATAGCGAAATGTCGATTTGGAGAACTCTTCCAGGAGGAAGCAGGGAAAGATTAAGAAACAGAAAATAGAAAAGAAAAATTAAAAGAGCATTAAGCCTGGGGCCAGCAGGTGGCGTGGTGGTTAAGGGCACTGGACTCCCACTCGGTCAACCAAGGTTCGGGTCCTGGACCTGGAGGCTTGCTCATTCTCTCTCTCTCTCTCTCTCTGTTCTTCTCTGGTCAAGATAAAATAAATAAATTAAATAAATAAAGTTAAATAAAATAATTCTAAGAAATAAAAAATCAAACTCAATTTTACTCTATTAATTTGAGATGGATCATAAACCTAACTGTAAAAGTCAGAATTATAAAGCTTCTAAAAGAAAGCATATTAGTAAAAGCATAAATTTATGATTTTGGAGGAAGCAAAGGTACTAATCTCACAAAAGAAAAAAATGATAAACTGAACTTCTTCAAAACTTGAAATCACTTCTTTCGGGGCCAGTTAGTGGCACGGTGTTTAAGGCACTGGACTCCCACGTGCCCTGCTGTAAGTCCTGGACCTGGTGGCTTGCTTTCTCACTTGCCCTCTCTCTCTGACTTTCTCTGGTGAGTGCATGTGGCCTATAACAAACTGAAAAATAATCATTTATAAAATTAAATGAATAATTCTTTTTAAAAAATCACTTCTGTCAATAGATAGCTTTACAAAACTGAATAGACAAGACACATAATGGGACAAAAACATTCACAGAACACATGCCTGACAAAAGACTTGCATTCAGTAAACGAAGAACTCCCTAAAGTTGACAATAAAATGATGAACGATCCTTCCCCACCCCAAAGGCTAAAGACTTGGCCATTCCAAAACAGAATATGCAAATGATTAATAAGTTCGTGAAAAGGTGCACAAGATTATTACTTATCAGATTACTGAAAATTAAGCCTATTTCACACCTATGAGAACGACTAAAACCAAACAGAAGAGACTGGAAACACCAGCTCGGAGGTCTCATATATTAGTCATGGAGCATAAATTAATACAGTCACTTTGGAAAAGAGTTTGGTAGTTCCTTATTAAATTAATACTAACAAACTTATCATATGACCCAGCAAGTTCATTCCTAAGTGTGTGCTCAAAAGAAATTAAAATATAGCTACATGAAGATTTATAAATAAATGTTCAAAGGAGTTTTATTTGTAATACCCCAAAACTATAAACAGTTTAAAAGTCCATTAACAGTCTCTTATTTGGGCCAGCTCCATGGCCTAGTGGTGAATGGACCTGGATCCCACATGGCCAACTGCATAGTTCAAATCCCAGACACAGTAGCTTGGAAACACACTGGGCATGTGTGCAAGTGCTCGCCCTAAATCCCTACAGGATGGCAAAATGGAGAAGAGATCTGAATGTGACCATGCCTCATCAGGGGTGCTTTCTCCCTTTTCCTCTCTCTCTGTCTCTCTCTGGTAAGTGCACATGCCTTCTAACAAAAACAAAAACAAAAACAAAAACAAAAACACAGACATTTATTCAAACAATGGTAACATATTGATATGTGCAATATGATATGTTCCATATGAAACTTTAGAAAAGATCAATCTAATCTATGGTGAAATAAATCAGAAGATTGGTTGCCTTTGGAAGGCAAAATTTTCTGGAAAGAGGTGGAAGGGAACCAGCTGGGATGATAGACTTTTTTTTTTTTAAAGAGGTTTTTGCCTTAGGGTGTATATGCATGCTGGGGAGAGAGAGAGAGAGACACAGTGAGAAGAAAAGTGAGAAATCACCCCCTAGGAGGGACAGCTATACTACAATCCATTGTCTTCCATCTTCCTCCTGGGACCTTGGGCATGCACACACACACACCCAGCATGATTTTCAAGCCACCAGGTCCAGACTAAAACTACAGTCAGCCATGCAGTAGTCCAGCAACATAATCACTGTGCTATCTGTAGGCCCCAGTAGACATGCTTTTTTAAATCTTATATTGGGATCAAAGTTACAAGATAATGCATATTTGTCAAAACTTACTGAACACTTAAGACCTATGTATTTTGTTGTGTGAAATTATACCTTAACAACAAAAATAAGCGCTAGACATGTAAGTTGGAACAGCTAGATAATGAAAGTCCCAAGAGAGGAAGATAAATCAAAGGAGGAGATAATTGAGAAATAATGAAGATAACCTTGGAACCAAAGAAAGATGAAAAATCTTGGTTTGAAAGAGCCCAAAATATACCAAGCAAGACAGAGTAGGAAAAACCTAAACTTAGATTATAATGAATATCAAAACACAATGAAAACCATTCTAAGAGTCTAGAGAAAAACAGATCACTTATAGAAGGAATGAGTATCAAATTGAATTGACGAAAGCACCAAAGGAAAAAATCTGAATTGAGAATTTTAATACCCAGCTAAACTCTCATTCAAATGTTAGAGACTGATATAAGTCACAGTATTCAAGGGCTCAAGTATGTACAAAAAGACATTCTCCACCCCCTATGGAAAAAAAAATTTTTTTTTTGAAGGAACTACTTAATACAAATGTATTCTACAGATGATACTAAAGATACTTCAATACAGCAAATAACTTAGTAAAGTTTAGTTGATTTTTTTAGAAAAAAATCCAAGATCAAAGAGAACAATAAGAACATATAACTCAGAACTCAAAAATGTAGACAACTTTAAAGTGATATTGTGGGGAAGGAAGAGAAGAGGGAAATCAAGTGGTATGAGAAAATGTTAACCTTGTCTTTATAGGAAAAAGCCACAGGTAGCATTTTTTTTCAGCAGTAAAACATAATGACACATAAAAAGGAGGACAAATTGAAATAGAAAAGCAGGATGGTAGAACAAAGTACATAAGCACACATTCTTTTTAGGAACACTCACACACTTTAAAAATTGATTACATACAAAGCAAATCTCATATTTCAAATAATAGGTTACATTCTGTGACCACAGTACAATTAATTTACAAGTTCAAAGTTTTTAAAAGGACAAATAATTACCCATACTCTTAGAAATGATAAACATCCCCAAAGAATCCATGGATCAAAGAAAAGTCATAGTAGAAATTTAGAATTACTTGGAACTGAATGATTATATAAACATTACATATCAAAAATTGTGTAATGCATCAAAGAAAGGTTAAAAATTAATGAGCAAAGTGTCCAACTTAGGAAGTTAGAACAAATAAACTAAAGGAAGTAAGAGGAGATTGGAAAGAGCAGGAAGCAACAAATCAGAGAGTGAAGATTCCATCGAGACTATCGAAGTCACAAGTTTGTCCTTTAAGACAGCCAATAAACCTGTGGCACTGTTAATAGTCAAAGAGAAAGAGAGGAGTGGCAAGGAAGGAAGACAGGCAGAAGGAGATAAAACATAATTATGGAAGAGAGAATTACAGTAAGAAAAGGTTATAAACAACCTTATGCCAATCAATGTGAAAATGTGGATTAAATACCCATGTTGCTAACAGTCTAAATTATCCAAAAAGACAATTTACCAAAACTGACTCGAGAAGACACCAAGAACTCAGTGAATAAAAGAAATGGAAGGAAGGACCAGCAGATGGCATAACGGCTTCATCACTGGACTCCCATGTAGTCGACCATGGTTCAAGTCCCGGACCTGGTGGTTTAAACTCATGCCAGGTGCATGTGCATGTGCATGTGCATGCGTGCCCGAGATTCCGAGAGGAGAATGGAGGAGCAGGGATTGCAGCATGGCCATTCCCCCAAGGAGGTGATTTCTCACTTTCTTTATCTCTCTTTCTGGTGAGCGCACACGCCCTATAGCAAAAACCCCTCCAAAAAGAGAGAGAGAGAAATAGGGAGAGTGTTATAATCTTTCCAAAAAGAAAATAATAGGCTAAAGTAATTTTACAGGTGAATTCTTACAAATTTCACTTTATTTATTTATTTTTACTGCCAGAAGACACATACGCTTGCCAGAGAGGGAGAAAATGCACCCCACAATAGGATGTGGTCATGCCACAATCCTTTTTTTCCATTTCTCTATCCTGTCAGGATTTGGGGCATGCACACACATGTGCCAGGAATGTTTTTTAAGCAACCAGGGCCAAGATTTGAACTGCAGTCACCCAAGTGGGATCTAGCTTCCTTAATTACTGTGCTATGGGGCTGGCCCTCTATCAAACTTTAAGGGACGGATGACCTAAATTTCATTTAAACTGTTCCAAAAAACAGTAAAGAAATGGCTATCTCATCTACTTCCCTGAGGCCGTTATAGCTGCAACATCAAAGCAACAGCGGTACGAATCCATGTAATAATTACAAGACACGATCGGAGCAGAGCCAAATGTCAAAAATAAACTTTATCCTAGAATTGCAATGATGGCTTAATATTAGAAATCATATATGTAGTTAACTACATTAACAGACTAAAGTAGGAAATCCATACTTCAAGGTACTTTTAATACAATTCAACACAAATTAGAATATTTGACAAGCTCTCAACAAGTTACGAATAGAAAGAACTGCCTTAACCTGAAAAAAGGCATTTTATTAAAAATATACGACACATATATCCTTCTAAAAAAAAATCTTTTTTTTTTTTTTTGCCATAGGGTAAATGTGCTCACTGGAGAGAGAGAGAGAGAGACAGAGAGAGAGAAAGTGAGAAATTATCCCTTAGGGTGAGGGAGATGTCCACGCTTCAATCCATTCTCCCCCATTCTTCTCTCAGGATTTTGGGCAAACACACATACATACACACACACACACACACACACACACACCTAGAGAGATTTTCAAGCCACTGGGTCTAGGATTTGAATTGCAGTCAACCATGTGGGAGTCCAGCACCTTAACCACCCTGCCACCTGTTGGTCCCACAACACATATATCCTAAATGAGGAAACCTTCGATTATTTCCTCTAAGATAAAAAATAAGGCAGAAAATACCTGCTACCACCGTTTTTATTGTACTGGTAGCCCTGGACAGTGTAGTAAGAAAAAAGTTTAAAAGCTTAAAAATTAAAAATACAAAACTGGGGACCAGCAGGTGACGTGGTGGTTAAGGCACTGGACACTCCCATATGGCCGACCATAGTTCCAGTCCTGGACCTGGTGGCTTTCTTTTTCACTTCTCCTCTCTCTCTGGTCAAATTAAAAAAGAAATGAGTGAACAAATAAAATTAAATACATAATTCTTTTAAAAAAAATAGAGAACTATTGGGGCTGGCAGGTGTTGTGGTGGTTAAGAGCACTGGACTCCCACATGACCAACCATGGTTCAAGTCCTGGACCTGGTGACTTGCTTTCTTATTCCCTCCCCCCTCCTTCTGATCAAATTAAATAAATAAATAAAAAGTTAAATAAAATAATTCTTTAAAAAAATACAAAGCTATCATTATTTGTAATTGTGTGCATAAACTTTACAGAAGAAGAACTGGAAATAGAGTTTAGCAAGTTAGCTTAATGAAATGCAAAAGCCAATTCCCTTTCTACACACTAACAATATACAATGAAAAAACTTAAGAAGGGGGCCAACTGTCCGCTGTATCCCATGTGGCTGACCATGTGGTCTGAGTCCCAGACCTGGTGGCTTGAAAATCACACCAGGCAAGGACCAGCAGTTAGCGTAATGGCTATGTCGCTGGACTCCCACATAGTCGACCGCGGTTCGAGTCCCGGACCCGGTGGCTTAAACTCACACCAGGTGCGTGTGCGTGCGTGCCCAAGATCCCGAGAGGAGAATGGAGGAGAAGGGATTGCGGCGTGGCCATCCCACCTGGGGGGTGATTTCTCGCTTTCTATCTCTCTGTCTCTCTCTGCCTGTCTGGCGAGCGCATGCGCCCTATAGCAAAAACCTCTCCAAAACAAGAAAAAAAAAATCACACCAGGCACATGTGTGTGCATGTCCAAAATCCCAAGAGGAGAAGGGAGGAGAATAGACTGAGACGCAGCCATCCCCTGCAGGGGATGCTTTCTCACTTTTCCTCTCTCTGCAGAGCATACCTACCCTACAGCAAAAGAAAACCAAAACAAATAAACATAAGAAAAAACAATAAGTAGCATCTAATGGTGAATAAATAGCTTTCAACCTGGATTGAGATAAACTTTCTTTTTTGTTAAATAATTTTTTCATTTAACTTAATCTACTACTACTACTATTATTATTATTATTATTATTATTATTATTATTTGACCAGAGAGAGACAGAGAGAGAAGAAAGTGAGAAAGTAAGTCACTGAATCCAGGACTCAAACTATGGTTGGCCATGTGGGAATCCAGGCCCATTAACCACCACACCACCTGCCGGCCCTGAGATAAACTTTCTTAAACAAGACCTAGAAAGCGCTATTCAATAATAAAAGGTTCCTAAATGAGATGATGTTAAGCTTTAGATTTTTGATTTATCTAAAATATAACTAGACTCAGGAATATAGAGAATTATTACAAGTCAATAAGATAAAAACAAAGACGAATAGGAAAGTAAGCAAAAGATACTCCCAGAAGGGGACTGAGTCATACACTCAAACACACTTATTCATCTTCATTGGTGATCAGGGTATTGCAAATCACATCTGCAGTGAGAAACATTTAAACTCATTTGTTTGGGGAAAAAGCCCTCCAATACTGCATGTGGTAGAACACTGCAGAAAGACGAGACTTCTCTATTACTGGTGGGGGTATAAGCTGGTACAATCCTTGGGAACCAGCAGTTAGCGTAATGGCTATGTCGCTGGACTCCCACGTAGTCGACCGCGGTTCGCGTCTCGGACCCGGTGGCTTACAACTCACGCCGGGCGCGTGTGCGTGCGTGCGCAGGATCCCGAGAGGAGAATGGAGGAGAAGGGATTGCGGCGTGACCATCCCCCCTGGGGGGTGATTTCTCGCTTTCTGTCTCTGTGTCTCTCTCTGTCTGTCTGGCGAGCGCACGCGCCCTATAGCGAAAAAACCTCTCCAAAAAAAAAAAAAAAAAAACGGTACAATCCTTTTGGAAAAGCCATTTGGTGTGATCTCATATTACTGAACAAACTTGCACATATCCTAAGATCCATGAATTCCAGTCCTGGGTCTGTCTCAAGGGAAGACGTCCATACCCATGCAAGCATGCACACGAGTGTTCAGAGATGCTTTCCACGCTGGCAAGCACTTGAAAACAGCTCAAAGGCCACCAATAAGAAAATGAGTAAATGCAAACTGTGGAAGAGTTACCCAGTGGAATATTGTTTAGCAATAAAGAAATGACTTACAACTTTGTGCAACAATATGGGCGGATCCAGCAATGTAAGATTGGACAAAAAGAGCGAGTTCTGGGAGATTATGCCAAGCACGATAGCCTTTCATAAGGTTAAATATATATACGTAAACACATACATGTATGATTAATTTAAAATGGCAACGAGAATGACAAACATCTGACTCAGGAGAGCGGTAACCCCACAGGAAGGGAGGTGGAGGGAGGACAGATGGCACAGCCCGGAGAAAGATGCAAACTGAGATCAGTGTTCTAGTTCTGGGCTGGCCCTGCAGCACAGTGGTTACACACAGTACCTTGGGAGCCAGATCCCACATGGCTGACTGCAGTTCAAGTCCTGGCCCTGGGACTTGTTAGACACATGTGCATGCATGCCACAAATCCTGATGGAATGGTGAAATTGAGAAAAGGGGTCACAACATGATCACAGCCCATTAAGGGGTGCTTTCTCTCTCTCTCTCTTTCTGGTGAGTGCACACCCTCTAGCAAGTAAAGAAAAGATCCTAGTTCTGGTATTTGATGATGGTTCAAATTTATTATTAATCAAACAGACGAAGGACAATTTATAGACCAATGATAGTTCTTGAAACAAGGATCGTGATTAATCCACTTATGGATCCCTAAAGTCATAAAAGTGATTAGCAAACATTCACATTGCACCAAGCACCAAAGAAAGCGCTCAACATGCGTCTGACCTCACTGAATCCTTAACCTTTTTTTTAAGGTTTTTGCCATAGAGTGTATGTGCTTGTCAGAAAAAGACAGAGAAACAAAGAGAGGGAAAGTGAGAAATCACTCGCCAGGGAGGATGGCCACACCACAATCCTCTCTCCTCCATTCTCCCGTAATCTGGGGCATGCATGCACATGCTCCTGGAGTACTTTTCAAGCCACCAGGTCCAGGACTCAAACTGTGGTAGGCCATGTGGGAGTCTAGCACCTTCACCACCACGCTAGGGCTGGCCCCTCCTCGACCATCTTAAGAGCTAGAAACCATTACAGTCCCCACGCCCGCCTTTTCTTTGAGATTCAGCCAGTTGGCCAGGGTCAGTCATGTGGAACACAGGTCTGACAGACCCTCAGCCAGGCCCTGCACCACTCTGAGCCACCTCCTGGCAAACTGGACAGCACACGTAACCTTCCTGGTGAGCACGGAGCGCTTAATCAATGTCCGTCTTAACGCCGAGTGGCTGTGTGGGCGCATGGGAAAGAGATGGGCTGGTGGTTGGAAGACCTGCCTCTAGTCTGCCACCCCCCTTTGCCTTGGGAGAAGCACTGTCCCTCTCTGGGCCTCAGATTCCCACATATACCCAAGGGGTACTCAAGAGTGGCCAGCCCCGAAAACCTTCTTGCTCCGAGTATTTGTAAGGGGCCATCCAACAAACAGCAGGCAGCTGGCTGCTTACTTCTCCCTGCTCGTTCTTCCGTTCACCGCGTGGCAGGCTACCAGTTCGGGGTCCTGGCCACTTTCTGACAGCACCTCCTGGGCCCAGCCCGCTCCCCCACGCAGACCTTGCAGACCCGCTCTGCCTCATTCTCTCTCCCCAGAGTTTTCGCATTTGCTGTCTCCCCAACCTGGAACACTCTCCCTCCAGGTCTTGGCTTGGCTCACTCCTCATTCTTTAGCTGAAAGGCCACCTCCTCTGAGTCCTTTCGTCCCACCCAGTCCCCAGCACTGTCACAGCCCTGAGTGTTTTCTCACAGCACCCATCGCTGTCTGAAATAACCACCCTTCCTTTTCAGCCGTCTTTCCCAGCACGATGGCACTCTAGGGGCCCAGGACTGCTGCTCCCTGCTGTTCCCAGCGCCTGGACAGGCACCTGCCTACAGAGGCAGCTCGGTAAATATTTGTTGGGGGAAAAGAATGAAAGCCGCCTCCTTCAGAAGTCCTCTGTGGCCAGAATGGCCACTCCACCCTAGCCAGGTGATGTGGTACCACCTGGGACGCTGCGGGTCTCACAGGACCATCCCCCCACACACTGAAAGCCCTTCCCCGAAGGCAGAAAAACGGGCCAGATCCAACTGTGACCCCACCACCTAGCCTCGCAGGCAGCTGGGCTGAAGAAATGTTGAATGAATGAATGCGTGAATGTCCCCCCTTGCTGATTCAAATTCCTCCTCTCTCCACCCAGATGGGTACCAAGACACCAGCACAGGGGCGCTGGGGGGCAGACCAGAAAGGCCACTCGAGCTGGAATTCCTGAGCCCAGGCAGCCAGGGGACAAAGCCCAAGGCAAGAGGCATAGGCAGCCTGCTGGAGCCCTGCTGGGCTGAGTTCTGCTGGCCAGGGGCCAGGCGGGAAACGCTTGATTATTCAAATCATGTAGCTCCCCAAGAGGAAGGCATTCGTTTCCTCCAAGCAGGGGAAGTGGGGCAGGCCGGCCTGCCCAGGGACCTGGGTGTTGAAAAAGGAAATTTCAGAGCAGAGTTCTTACACAAGCCAGCACGCAGATTTCCCACCCCAGGACGATACCCAGGAGCACTGGCCTGAGGCCAGGGCCCTGGGCCGAGGCCAGCACATCTCCCACTGAGGTTTCTGGTTATCGGTGGCTTCGACAAGGCTCGCTGCCCTGGCTTCTCCCTGACCCGGTCCTGGAGACATGAGGACTGCCCTGCTGGCTCCTCACCCCAGGATCCCCTCCCCACAGGAACCACACAGGACACAGATAACACTGCTCCTCAGCTCAGGGGGCCGGGCCTGGTGACACCCCCTGACTGTTGATCGATTGCCGCCCTGTACCCCATCCCCAAATCTGGATCCAGAAGAACCAACAGGTTAGAAGAATTCACACATCTGGCCTATAGAGCAGGTTTATTTCATATGTATTAGGCGACTATGGGACCAGACCCTGAGGCCAAGCTGCCGGGTCCCCACCCTGGATTGGTCATGAGTGGCGTGACCCTGAATGGTTCCCTTTCCTTCCTCTGTGCTTCTGTTCTTCACTGTGAAGGCAGAGGTTGGAGAATCTACCATGTGGGGAGGGTAGAAGACCCAGTGAGAGCAGGTGTGTGGACCGCGTACCGAGCGCTGGCCCTGAGCACAGGGATTCGGAAATGACAGCTCTCACTGTTGTCAGTCAACAAATTCCGGTCAAAAGGAGCCAGGCTGCACGTCTCTGGACCAATACCTGAGGCAGCCACATCCTCCCTCACCAGAGACAGTAGCAGTCTGCTCAGAACCCATCTGGGAGGCCCTGGGTTCAAATCCCAGCCCCACCTCCCAGCAGCTCTGTGACCCTGGGCTAGTTACTAACCTCACTGAGCCCCCTTTCTGCCTCTGCACGATACAGATCACAACACGCTGCCCTCAGAGCTGTCAACCTTCCCATTTTAGAGGGCTGGTAGTCCCTGCCTGTGGCCCTGAGCAGTGCCAGGAACTAAAGCGTGGACACACACCAGAGCTGCCCCAGGCAGAAGTGAGGTGACAGCTCAGTTTCCCTTCCTGGAAACCTTTGTCTGGGCCCAGCCTTGGGTGTGCCTCGAGTGAGGCTCCTGGGGAGATGAAGCGCTGTCCCTGCCCCCCGTGGATATATGGCCCGGCGTGTGCCCTCGTATGGCTGCTTCCTCAGGCAGTCGGTCCAGCTCCAGGGAGCTGCTCGGCAGGAAGCTTCGTGCGTCCTTGTCAAGGGAGACAGCGTCCCCCACAGCCACAGTGCACTTCCGGGGCTCACACCCCAGAGCCGAGCCCCACTGACTCCTCATTTACTGAGCAAATAAGCCGTGCTCAGCCCGCTTCCTCAGCTGTGGGCAGGAACACTGACAGCGGTACCCACCCCCTGGCTGACAGCAGGGTCAGGTGAGAGAACGGAGCTGACGCAGGGCAAGGTTGCTGCCTGTCCCACGGATGGTCACAAGACCTGCGAGGTGGTCCAGGCACTGATGTTCAAGATGTCTCACGTTCAGGGCAACAGACCTCTTGACTCACCTACTGGTCTTCAGACCTGTTCTGACCAAGGACCCAGGGCAGGGGTGTGTATGGGAAAAGGGTGGTATGGGGAGTAGTTTCTACACTACTTAGAATACTTCCTGGGAGATAGAAAATATGTGCTCATTACTGGCTGTGCGACCCAGGGAACATGGGTTCGAATTCTCTGGGCTTCACATAAACCTATGCATGGATTTCACAATTTTTTTGTACCAAACTTGTACTTAAATTCCCTTTTCCCCACAGACTTTTTTTTTTTTAATTTGCTATAGAGTGCATGCACTTGTCAGAGAGAGACAGAAATAGAAAGTAAGAAGTCACCACCACCCCCCCCCCCCCCGGGACCAGCAGTTAGCGTAATGGCTATGTCGCTGGACTCCCACGTAGTCGACCGCGGTTCGAGTCCCGGACCCGGCGGCTTAACTCACGCCGGGCGCGTGTGCGTGCGTGCCCAAGATCACAAGAGGAGAATGGAGGAGAAGGGATTGCGGCGTGCCATCCCCCCTGGGGGGTGATTTCTCGCTTTCTATCTCTCTGTCTCTCTCTGTCTGTCTGGCGAGCGCACGTGCCCTATAGCAAAAAAACCCTCTCCAAAAAAAAAAAAAAAAAAAAAAAAAAAAGAAGTCACCCCCCCCCAGAGAGGTAACTGTACCACAACCCTTCTCCATTCTCTTCTTGGGACTTTGGGCATGCACACACACGTGTTTCGCATGTTTTTGTCCTTTTTTTAAAAAATTATTTTATTTAACTTTATTTATTTTAATTTGACCAGAAAGGGGCAGAGAGAGAGAGCAAGAGAGAGAGAGAGAAAGTGAGAAAGCAAGCCACCAGGTCTGGGACTGCAGTTCAATGCAATTGGCCATGTGAGAGTCCAGTGCCCTTACCCACCATGCCACCTGCTGGCCCGACTTGCATGTTTTTCACACCTCTGGGTCCGGGACTCGGTGTAGTTGGCTATGTGGGATCCAGCCACCTTAACCATCACAACTGGCCCACTAAAGCTTTTAAAAGTCCTCTTGTGGGGGCAGTAGGTGGTGTGATGATTAAGGCACTAGACTCCCACATGGCCGACTGTGGTTTGAGTCCCAGACCAGCAGCTTGAGAATCACGTGCATGCCCAAAATCTTAGGTGGAGAATGGAGGAGAAGGGACTGTAGTGTGGCCATCCCTCTTGAGTAATGAGTTCTTATTTTCCCTTGATCTATTTCTGTCTGTTTCTCTCTGGTGAGTGCATGTGCCCTATGACAAAAACCTAAAAGTCTCGTTGTATTTAAAACTTAAACATATATTGGGGACCAGCAGGTGGCATGGTGGTTAAAGCGCTGGATGCTCCCACATGGCTGACCATGGTTCAAGTCCAAGACCTAGTGGCTTGCTTTCTCACTTTCCCTCTCTCTCTCTCTGTGTCTCTCTCTAGTCAAATTAAAATAAATGAATGAATAAATAAAATTAAATAAATAATTCTAAAAAAAAAAACCCTTAAACATATATTGGTATATGATCACGCCACTGACCACCTCTGGTAAGTTATTATTTGACACATGAGGAAACAGATCACACAAAGTCACGCAATTCATAGTCTGTATTGTTACTCCCTGCAAATCTTCATTCATTCAATAACAGGTACTGGGACCAGCAGATGACATAATGGTTATGTCGCTGGACTCTCACATAGTAGACCATGGTGAGTCCAGACCTGGAGGCTTAAAACTTATGCTAGGGGGCCAGGAGGTGGCGTGATGGTTGGGGGTGTCAGACTCCCACATGGCCGACCGCAGTTTGAGTGCCGGATCTGGCAGCTTGCTTTCTTTCTTTCTTTCTTTCTTTCTTTCTTTCTTTCTTTCTTTTTAATTTCTTTTTCTTCATTTTTTTCTTTCTTTTTGAGAGGTTTTTGCTATAGGGCGCATGTGCTTGCCAGACAGAGAGAGAGAAAGAGAGACAGAAAGTGAGCAATCCCTTCTCCTCCGTTCTCCTCTCGGGATCTTGGGCATGCACGCACACGCACCCGGCGTGAGTTTTAAGCCACTGGGTCTGCGAACCGCAGTCAGCTACATGGGAGTCCAGCGACATAGCCATTACGCTAACTGCTGGTCCCTGGTGGCTTGCTTTCTCATTTTCCATCTCTCTTTCTCTGTCCCTATCTGGTCAAATTAAAATAAAATAAATAAAATAATTCTTTTTAAAAAATTTTAAAACCCATGCTGGGCACACATGTGTGCGTGCGTGTGCCAAACCCGAAAGCAGAATGGAGGAGAAGGGATTGCAGCGTGCTCATCCCCCCGGGGGGTGATTTCTCACTTTCTGTCTCTCTGGCAAGAGCACACACCCTATAGCAACAACAGGTGCTAAGAGCCTATGTTCCAGGAAGCAAGGTGCATGTGGATTCAGCAAATGATGGCTATGACTACTATAGTTAAAGAAATTGAAATTTGGGGTTGGGGGTAGATCTGTGAACAAATGGGCACAAAGGCTGGCCAGAAGTATGACCCTAGAAGAATTCACACCTGACTTCTCCCCTACACTGCCAAAGGGGAAACTGCCACCCATGGACACTGGCCTGTCCTGTTGCTGGTCACTACCAAGTCACTGGTGAGCTGGTGTCATCGGTGGCAAGAAGACCCCAGTGGAGATCCAGGAAGGGAGCTGGGGCGTGGCCTGGAATGACTCAGGTGTGAACCCAGTGCGACACCTGGGCAACCAAGCCCGCCCGTGGAGACCCCAGCCAGGTGCGGCAGCTTCCCATTAACTCAGAAGTTGTTAAACACTTGCCCAACGCAGGCACCTCGCTGGACACTGGGACTTGCGATGACTCAGAAAGGTCCTGCCTTCCAGGAACTCACACTCAGAGCCAGACACCTGTGGGTGATCAGATTACAAAGGGCTCCAGATTTCTGAGCAAGAGCTAGAAAAACAGCCACAATGCCCATGGATAACTGGACAGGAGAGGGCTCTGCAGGTGAGGGGCGGCAGGTGAAAAGGTACAGGTGTGAGAGCCTGTGGGCACACCTGGGGCCAGACCGCTGGCCTGGGGTCCCAACCCCAGTTTAAAGGCCAGTTTTACCATCAATTTGACCTCAAGCAAGTTGTCTTGCCTCCCTGAGCCCCAGTTTCCCCTTTACAAATGAGGATAATACTTTATTGGGTTGTTTTAAGGATTCAGTGAATTCACAAGTAACAAATGGCTTTAAAAATGGATAAGGGTTGGGACCAGCAGTTAGCGTAATGGCTATGTCGCTGGACTCCCACGTAGCCGACCGCGATTCGAGTCCTGGACCCGGCGGCTTAAACTCACGCCGGGCGCATGTGCGTGCGTGCCCAAGATCCCGAGAGGAGAATGGAGGAGAAGGGATTGCGGCGTGGCCATCCCCCCTGGGGGGTGATTTCCTGCTTTCTATCTCTCTGTCTCTCTCTGTCTGTCTGGAGAGCGCACGCGCCCTATAGCAAAAAACCTCTCAAAAAAAAAAAAAAAAAAAATGGATAAGGGTGGGACCAGCAGTGAGCATAATGGCTATGTCGCTAGACTCCCATGTAGTCGACTGCGGTTCGTGTCCCAGACCCGGTGGCTTAAAAAAACTCACGCTGGGTGCGAATGCATGCGTCCCCAAGATACTAAGAGGAGAATGGAGGAGAAGGGATTGCGGCGTGGCCATCCACCCTGGGGGGTGATTCCTCACTTTCTGTCTCTCAGTCTCTCTCTGTCTGTCTGGTAAATGCATGCACCCTATAGCAAAAACCTCTCCAAAAAAAAAAAGGAAAAGTGTGGGACCAGCAGATGGCGTAATGGTTATATTCCTGGACTCCCACCTAGTTAACCATGGTTCAAGCCCCAGACCTGGAGGGTTAAACTTACACCAGGCACATGTACATGTGTGCCCCAAATCCTGAGAATGGAGGAGAGGGGACTGCAGCATGACAATCCCACTGGGGGGTGATTTCTCACTTTCTGTCCATTTGTCTCTTTCTGTTTCTCCAGTGAGTACATGCGCCCTATAGCAAAAACCTTCTTATAAATAAATAAATAAATAAATAAATAAAGAGCAGAGAAAAGTGTGGGACCAGCAGATGGTGTAATGGTTACATCGCTGGACTCCCACGTGGCTGACCGTAGTTCCAACTCCAGTTCCAGTGACTTAAAACTCATCACGCTGTGTGCATGTGTGCCCCAAATCCTGAGAGGTGAATGGAGGAGAAGGTATTGCAGTGGCCAACCCCCCGGGGAGTGACTTCTCTCTCTCTTGGGTGGGCACCCACACCCTATAGCAAAAATCTCTCTCTTAAAAACAAAAAAAAAAAAAAAAAAGGAAAAGTGTGATAGAAGCCTGGAAACTAAGGTCGAGACAGTGTTAGTGAAAATGCTCTTCCCAGGAACTGGGAGGCCAGCTCCATAGTTCCACATTTATGTGCTGGATATAGAGAGCCAGGTCCACGTGGTCAACCTCGGTTTCAGTCTGCTCCCAGGGGCTTGAAAAACATGCCAGGCACGTGAGCATGCGTGCCCAAAATCCCGACGAGAAGAAATGGAGGAAAAGAGATTACGGCATGACCACACCCCCTGGGGGACACGTTCTCTCCCTCTCTGACCAGCACACATGCCCTTAGGCAGTGAAAAAAGCAAAACCCAAAAACCAGAAACTGGGATGGTCCATCTGGGACAGGAGGGCAGATCCAACCCCAACCCAGCTGAGTCAGTACTGTCCCCTCATCCCATCCCACCCCACCACTCCAGGGTGTCCTGGCAATCTGCTGAGCAAGGCCCAGGGACATGCTAGGTGTCACCATTTATCACTGTGGGAGCTTGGGCCCACGTCCCTCTCTGAGCTCCAGTTTTCTTTCTCTTTTTTTCTTTTTTTTTCTGGAGAGGTTTTTGCCATAGGGTGCATACTCTCGCCAGAAAGACAGAGAAAGATAGAGAGAGAGAGAGAGAAAGTGAGAAATCATTCCCCGGGGGGATGGCCACACAGCAATCCCTTCTCCATTCTCCTCTCGAGATCTTGGGCACACATGCCCGGCGTGAGTTTAAGCCACCAGGTCCGGACTCGAACCACAGTAAACTACATGGAAGCCCAGCAACATAGCTATTATGCCAACTGTTGGTCCCTATTTTTTTTCCCAAGATTTTTGCCATAAGGTACATACAATCACAGGAGAGAGACAGAGAGAGGGAAAGCGAGAAATCACCCCCCAGAGGGGATGGCCACGCCGCAATCCCTTCTCCATTCTCCTCTTGAGATCTTGGGCACGGATGCACACGCACCCGGCACGAGTTTAAGCCACCGGGTCCGGACCTTGAACCATGGTCGACTACATGGGAGTCCAGCGACATAGCCATTACGCCAGCTGCTGATCCCTGAGTAGCAGTTTTTAACCTGCAAAGATGGAGCTGCCATTTGCGGTCCCGTGGAGTGCTTCCTCCTCAAAGGTGTGTCACAGCCGTGAATGAGCAGCGCTATCGGTGAGTGGCGGGGAAGACGGAGGTAGCTGGCAGTGCCTGGGCTGAGGCGGGATGGAGCCGGCTCTGAGCTGGCTAGATGCAAATTCAAACCTTGGCCCTCCACCGACCAGCTGGGAGAACGCAGCCAAAACACCTTGCCTGGAGTCACAGTCACTGTCAGTCACTGTCCTCACTGATAGGTGGGCTGTTACAAGGATCAAAGGTGTGAACGTGGCACCTTCAAAAAGTTCGTGGAAAATGCATACTGTTAGACTGTCTTAAAATTGTTTTTCTTTTGCATAAAAAAATACATCGTGACTTTCCAGACAACCCAATATAAAAAACTATGCATGGGAGGCCAGCAGGTGGCGTGGTGGTTATGGGCGCAGGACTCCCACATGGCTGATGGCGGTTTGAATCTCAGACCTGGCAGCTTTTTTTCTCACGTTCTCTCTCTCTCTCTCTCTTTCTGTCTCTGTCTTTCTCTGTCTTCTCTCTCTGATCAGTAAAATAAATAAATAAAATAAAGTTAAATGAAATAATTCTTTAAAAAAAAACTATGCATGGATTTCAAAAGTTCTTGTGCCAAAATAAACTTGCATTTTAATTCCATTTCTTCACACACTTTGTGATCCCTTTGTATATATTTAGCAAGTGGCTTGGTGCATAATCAATACTCAGTAGAAATTGATAACTCTTTTTTGCTTTTAAAGAATTGTTTATTTATTGGGACCAGCAGTTAGCATAATGGCTATGTCACTGGACTCCCATGTAGTGGACCGTGGTTCACATCCCAGCCCCGGTGACTTAAAACTCACGCCGGGCACGTGTGCATGCGTGCCTAAGATCCCGAGAGGAGAATGGAAGAGAAGGGATTGTGGCGTGGCCATCCCCCCGGGGGGTGATTTCTCGCTTTCTGTCTCTATGTCTCTCTCTGTCTATCTGGTGAGCGCACGCGCCCTATAGCAAAAACCTCTCAAAAAAAAGAAAAGAATTGTTTATTTATTTAATTTCATTTGTTATTATTATTATTTTTAATTTGACCAAAGACAGAAAGAGAAAGAAAGGGAAAGGTAGAGAACAAGCCGCCAGGTCCATGACTTGAACAGCAGTCAGCCATGTGGGATCCAGCCCCTTTAACCACCACACCACCTGCCAGCCCAGTGTCAGTAACTCTTGTTACCACATGATCACTCTTATGGATACCATTATAAAGGGTAGGCGGAGGAGTCAGCCTAGCTTTGTCCAGGAGGATCTGAAACCAGCCTCTTCCTTGTACCCTGACTTTATGACCAGGCCTCCCCCTTGAGAATAAGCTCAGGAGTTCACACCCCACTTCAGAGGTGTATTCTGGTGCAGTCTAGCTCAGGGTTTCTCCTGCCTTCCCAAACAAGGAAAAGAAGACAGAGGAGTGTGTGACACTAATCTGGGTGTGGCCCAGGCCTCTCCCATCTCACTCCCATCCACAAAGTGACTAATCTAATCCTGTTCTACAATGTTTTCCATCTGCCTGCCAATTCTATTCAGCTGCTAGTGGCTTCCTAGAGTACTATATTTAGAAGGAATTTACTTCAGAAGGAGGGAGAACAGTGGTTGATTAGTGATGTCTGACATGGTACTGGGATGGGAAGTGGCACCATGTATGCCAACTATTTGCCCTCCTTGAACTAGAGCAGTCCTAAGGCCTTGCCTCTCTCACATACGCTGTGCTTGTTGGGTTGAGTAACCAACAGCCAAGAGAGGGAAAGGGACTTGCTGAAGGTCACACAGCTTGAAACGACAGGGCTAAGATTCAAACCCAGGCCTTCCAGGTTTTTGAGGATGCTCCTAGCTAGGACTGTTGCTTACGAGAAAGAGCGTTCAGGCTGAGACCCACGGTCTGGGAGACAGATGCGATGCCCAGTCAGGAGTGACTGTAGCTCTCTCTCTCTCTGGAACCTCACACTCATCGCTTGCAAACCCATTCTCAACTGAAAACAAACGCACACAGCAAGGTCCCCTGAGGGTCTTTATCCTGAAATTTGGATCTAGATGCTGCTAATCTGATTGGGCAGGAGGGCATGGGACCTGGATTCGGTTCTCTCCTACATTTTTGAGTTGTGTAACCTGGTGAAAGTTACTCAACTTCTGAGCTTGTTTCCTCTTTTGTAAAACTAAGAGAGAGTAAGAAGTTAAATACCATACGGTGATTCAAAGTGATTAGCTCAGTTCCGGACACAGAGTAAACGCTTCAGTGTGAATTATAAGGATTAGGTGGGGTGGGGGACAACAAAAACAAAAACAAGGGAACCAGCAGTTAGCGTAATGGCTGTGTCGCTGGACTCCCACGTAGTCGACTGCGGTTCGCGTCTCGGATCCGGTGGCTTACAACTCGCGCCGGGCGCGTGTGCGTGCGTGCCCAAGATCCCAAGAGGAGAATGGAGGAGAAGGGATTGCGGCGTGACCATCCCCCCTGGGGGGTGATTTCTCGCTTTCTGTCTCTATGTCTCTCTCTGTCTGTCTGGCGAGCGCACGCGCCCTATAGCAAAAAACCTCTCAAAAAAAAAAAAAAAAAAAACAATGCAGCACTTTTACCAAAACCTACGGGGTGATTAGGGCACGGCGTGGACAAGCTGCTGAGAGGAACCTGTTTACTTCTGATGCCTGGGTAGGCTCCCTGTGCCGAAATATGAATGACTGCATTCGATGATTTCAAAATTAGGAACTGCCTCGTCTAGGAAGATGGATTATGTCAAGGAAGGAAGGAAGTGGCTGCAGTGGGTAGACTGGCACTACTAAGAAACAAACATGTATATTCCCACTTCTCAGCTGGGGAGCTTGTGCCTCAGTTTCCTCATCTGTCACGTGGGAGGGTAGCACCTGCCGCCCAGGGCTGTGGGTCAGATGGTCAGTAACGGGTTGGCGTAGAGTCCAAGAGCTTTCGGTTGGCAGTGTGGGGTGGGGTGTCACTCAGTGAGGCAGAAAACAGCAGCTATGGAAGTGCTTGGAGGAGTAGAGGAGAGGGTGCAGGTCTGACTCAGCGGCGCCGTTTCCTGACCAGAATGGTGGCAGGCCAGTAGGCTCTTAACTCCTGCATGTGAACTGGCCAAGTCCAAGTGGGGCCGGGTGGAGGGACAGAAAGGTCAGGGCTGAGCTGGTTCACCCAACGAGAGGCCTAAGGGGTCCAGGAAGGGGACTCGAGCACTCGAGAGCTGAGCGGGTGCTCGCCCGCCGCTTTCTTGACAAAGTAAAGGTGGACCATGGGAGGCAAGAGGGTGACCCAACTGAAAGTCAGATGGCAGATCCAGTTAAAGGTCCTTTTATGGTTTCTCATAAAAAAGCAATTTGCTCGGGGCCAGAAAGTGGCATGGTGGTTGGGGTGTTGGACTCCCACATGGATGACCACAGTTCGGGTCCCAGACCTGGCAGCTCGCTTTCTTTCTTTCCCTCTGTCTCTCTCTGGTGAGCATATGCGCACTATAGCAAATTTTAAAATAATAATAAATAAAATAAACAAATCTTTTAATGAAAAAGCAATTTGCTTTAGCCACCTAAACACCTTTTTTATAAAAGAAGAAACATGATTTTTAAAATGGAATTATTTAATTTAATTTATTATTATATTTTAAAATTTGCTACAGGGCATGTGAGCTCACCAGAGACAGACAAAGAGAGAGAGAAAGTGAGAAAGCAAGTGAGAAAGCAAGCCACCAGGTCCAGGACTCAAACTGTGGTCAGCCATGTGGAAGTCCAGTGCCTTAACCACCACGCCACCTGCTGGCCCAGCCACCTAAACACTTTAAAAAAAAAAAAAAACAAAGCACAAAATGTTTGCAGAGCTATGCTGGCAGCTTGCAAATCTGGTCAGGTGATGTTCATGCACCCAAGTCACAAACTAAGATCTGGGAGAATGAGGAAGTGACTCAGAAACCAGCCAGGGTGGGGGAGCGTGGAGACGCTCAGGGAATCTGGGGGTCAGGGCCTCCGGGCCTCACTACACTCTCAATAGTCCATTCTCTTCCCTGGGTCAGGGCGCGGTGAAAGAGGCACCTGGGGGGATCTGAACCCAAAGTGTCTGCCCTCTGAGCCTCAGTCCCTTCAACTGCAAAATGGGAGAGGACAGAGGGAGGTGAGTATTGAAGATGAAGTATGAAAATTCCCAGTACCCAGTGATGCACACAGATGCTGCTTCCCACACGTCTGAATTCTGCAAGCACCAGACTGGGGGACCTTTGATTATTAGCAGGAATCAAGGCTCGCTCCCCTTGTGGACACCTAGGATTTCGCACCTTGGCAGCTGCCCCCAGAGCACCTGTATTTACAGCAGGCTTTGCGGCCTCACACATGGCTCTCCAGCCCAGATGTGGCCCCTCCAAGATGTGCATGGGCCAGTGTGATGTCTGCCTGTCACGGGCCTCGGCTCCCAGCAAAGAGGTGGGACAGGAGCTGGGGTCAGAGTGCGAGATCGTGTTCCCATCTGCGAAGCAGGGCCACACCGATGCACGGGACTGCTGCGGGCACCAGGGGACATGGCAGGTGTCGAGAGAGGGGGCTCTCTAGGGAAGCCCAGCTGCTGTCCCGAGTGCTAGACCCCCGCCCAGTTCACTGAGGCTTCACAGGCTGACTCTCAGACGTCTAGAGCCTCCAGACTCTTCGGGGGGACCACCAAACAGGGTGAAAGCTCCTCTACCTGGCCGCCCTGTGTCGGAGAGGCCGAGTTCACACCAGACCAGCAAGACGGCTGCAGCCAAGTGTCCCACGTTCCCACTCAGAGCCCCCAAGGGCTGGCCCAAGTCCCACGGTCAGTGAATGAGATCCGAGCCCCTGGGACATGGCCACACGGCAGCTAGCCCAGAAACTGCCAACTCAGAGGGCAGCAGGTCATGTCAGAGTGGCACGTGTGCTGAGGAAGTCTGAGGGAGGGGGTGTGGAGGCGCCTGGGTTGAAGGGGGCGGAGCAGCGGCTAACCAGCTCCAGCCCCTGTGGCCAGGGAGAGGGGTGGCCCGATATGCCACATCTTTGCTTTCAAGAGAGGCCAGGAACCGGAATTTGATGTAAAATGAAATGGCCTGGTTTAACAGCACCGACTAAAGCCCTCTGCGGCACGGAGGACAGTTCGCACCAACCTGCCCAACCTCAGCACGGCAGACCATAAAAGTTCCAAGGCCATGCGATTGTCAGACCCACCCCACGTCTCAGAGAAGTTTCATCTCTCTGTTCCTGTTCTCGGTTTATAGCCCTGGAAACTGAGGTGCAGTGAGGGAAGTGACTTGCCCTAAGTCACACAGTAGTTTACCAACAGCTTACATGCCACTCTCCCTCCACCACCTCACACCAACTGCAACCGCCCTCAAACAATTTTTGACTTTTCAAAAAGTAACAATACTGGGACCAGCAGGTGGTGTGGTGGTTAAGGTGCTGGACACTCCCACATGGCTGACCATGGTTCAAGTTCCAGACCTGGCAGCTTGCTTTCTCACTTTCTCTCTCTCTCTCCCTCTCTGTATCACTCTCTCTGGTCAAATTAAAATAAAATAAATGAGTAAATAAAATAAAATTAAAATAATTCTTTAAAAAAAAAAAAAAGTAACAATACTCTGAGGATATACTGTACAAGTGACATACTCCAAATGCAGGAGAGTGCTTAACTCTGCGAAGGCCAGAGAGACGCAATTCCTGGTCCACTCTCTACCCCTAAGCAGCGGGGCGACCCGGACAAGCCTTTTCCAGGCCTCAGTTTCCCTGGTCTGCAGAGAAGCCAACGGATAGGGCCAGCTTCTAGAGGCCTTCCCGTGCTGACATTCTAGGCACCTACGAGGTCTCCTGTCTGGCCAGAGCTTTGTGGCCTTAGCTGAACATGAAATAGTAATAATAATAATGGGGAGAGTGAGTCCACCCCAGCCAGGAAAGAACATAACAATTTTTAGTGAAACCTGACTCCCGGTTACTGGAACTCAGAGAGAGCGATGGTAATACGCGGGCAGTTTAACCACCATCCTACAGTTAAACAAAAACACATCTGGTTTAACTTCGTCTTCATGTCCTCCCCACACCCCCTACCCTCATCTCAAATTTTACCCCTTAATTTGAGAAGTCATATTCAATGCAAACAATTGATTTCATGCCACAGTGAGGTTGAGAATTTAAGCATGGAAAACTTTAAGCATGGAGTTTTTCTGGGAGCAATTATGAAAAGTTGGGGGTGGTGTGGGGAGGTGGACAAATACGAAGACTATTCTTGAATGTTCTTTGAACACTTGAGCATCATCCAAGGGGACTTCGAAAGACTGTGGGAAAATGGAATTAAAGGACAAGTTTATTTTGGTGCAGAAATTTAAAAATGCATGCACGGTTTTCTCATCTATGCATTTGCCACCAGCTTTCTATAAAGCCCTCCTACCAAGATGTTGAGGGCCTCCTGTGAGCCCAACTTCAGAGAGGCAAGGTCACACAGCCAGGATTAGAACCCAAGAGGCTGACCCCAAAGCCAGTGTTTCCCCTGCTGTCTAGACCTTTGTAACCTCAACAGGGACTTCCCTCTGGCCCTAGGGATCACCCAGCACTGGTGAAGGAAACTGTGGCTGAAACTTGCCCCACAAGGAAAGTTCGCTTCTCAGTAACCAAAAGGCTGGCATGGCCCAAACTTGGAAGATCACTTCTGGTCATACTGGGCTCCTCACAGCAACCCTGCAAAGTACACATCGTTTTTTATTTGTTCTATATTTTTGCCACAGGGTATGTGAGCTTGCTGGAAAGACACACACACACACAGAGAAAGACAGAGAGAAAGCGAGCAATCACCCCCTGGAAGGACGGCCATGCAGCAATCGCTTCTCCTCTATTTTCCTTTTGAGATTTTGGCCACGCGTACAGCTGCCAGGTCTGGAACTCCAATCACAGTCAGCCATGTGGGACTCCAGCACCTTAACCACCACGCTACCTGCTGGTCCCACAGTACGTATCATGAACCCACGTTATAGACGAGGGAGCTGAGGCTCAGGGAGGGAAAGTGACTTGTCCAGGGTCACACAGCAGCGCTGAGAATGAAGCTCCAATAGCCTTCCCATGGCTGCCCTCTAAAAGTGAGGACATCTCCAGAAGGAGAGGAAAAAAAAAAAAAAAAACACACCACCACCCAGCCCCGCTCTGGCATGCCCACAATGACATGAGGCTGGGAAGCCGAGTCAGCATTCCTGCGGCCGCGCAGATTTCTGAGCGCTGGTTCTCAGCCCAGATTGTGCGCTCTCTTCTCTTGGAGTCTGGGCTTTGTATTCATTAGCCCAGTCGGACCAATTTCAAGGTGAGATCTCCAGGCTATGCCTCTGGATCCCACCCCCTGGATTTACAGGCCTCATGCCCAGAGATGAGTACAATACGGAGGCCCCTGGACTTGGAATTCTGGATGCTTGGGGGGAGCCCTAGCTTCCCAGGTAGCGCTCCTGCGTCCCTGGCCAAGTCATGCTCCTTCTCCAAGAGGTTCCTTCTTGTGCAAAATGAGACCACATCTAACTTGTGGAGAGTGTTTGGCTGTAGAGGGCACAGGACAGAACAGGGCTGACTCTGGTCCAGCGGTGGGACACAGCGAGGGACAGTTAAAGGCAGAGAGCAGGAGGCACTGCAGAGACAGCAGCTCCAGGGCTGTCCCCACGTCGGAGCTCCCGGCTCTGAGCCCAGGCTGTGTCTAGGATGGTAGGAGGTGGCATCTGAATGTGAGCAAGGAAGTCACCAAGCCGCCTTCCAAGCATGGCCCACAGGGCCTGGGCAAAGGTGGGTGACAGGTTCACAGGGCTCAGAGGCACTGACAGACCCCTACTGTCTGTCTCTGCATTGCCTTTTCCGAGATTACAGCTGGTGATAACCAGTATTTTCTTAAGCACAGGCACCAGCTAAAAGCCATGCAAGCATTCACCATATCCAGACCTCAGCACCAGTGGCCACTGTCCTCCTCTGAAGCTCAGTGGGACTGGCGCACTAAGAGGGAACAGAACTCATCCCAGACCACACAGCTAGGTCACCCTCTCTATTACTGGCCAAATGTTGGCTAGCCAATTTTACACTTTATTGTACCTAATCTCCTTTCTTGTGAATTGCTTGATATTAATCCTAAAATGTCAATTTTATAAAAGTTTCTTCCTTCCATGAATGACAGAGACTGACAGGCACCCGCGACAGGGTCTTCCATGTGGCAGTCCTCCCCCAGCCAAGCCAGTGGTGGGCCATGGGCACGTGCAGGCCTGGCATATTCAGGGAGGCCCTCAGATGCAAACCTGGGGCCTTCGCATGGGGGTCAGCCTCAAAGGGCCCTGCGTTAGCACTGCACCACTGCCAGGTCTCTAAAGTGTCAATTTCTTCCCTTTTTTTATTTTCCTTTTTGTTTTTGTTACATGACATGTGCACTTGCCAGAGAGACAGAGAGAGGGAAAGTGAGAAATCTTGCCCCTGGGAGGGACGGCCACACCACAATCCCTACTCCTCGTCTCCTCTTGGGATCTTGGGCATGCGCACACACACACGTTCCCAGCGTGATTCTCAAACTACCAGATGTGGGACTCAGACTGCAAATGAACCATGTGGGACCCAGTGCCCTAACCTCCATGACTCTTGCTGGTCCCAAGTTCTTTTCTTTTTCAAAAGGCACTTTCGTTTTTAAAACATTTACATTTAGTTTCTTTCTGACAGAGTATGTGCACAGGCAAGTGAGATAGGAGCACCCTCCACAGGGTCTGGTGGCTGCAGTTCCCTTCCTCTTGTCTCCTGCCCATCAGCTCGGGGGGCACTTCTCCCGTGTCTGGCGTGTTTCTGGCCCTCCAGACTGGAGATTTGAACCATGGTTGCTGAGTGGGGTCCAGTTCCCCCTGTACAGCGCATTACTGCTCACCACAGAAGCCAACCCTAAAATGTCAATTTCGACACTCACTTTGAGCCTGAAAAAAATGTTGTAATGCAAATATGCACTGCAGGAAGAGGGCTTCTGTCTGTTTAATTTGCTACAATAGCCCCAGCACTAGAAAGGAGGCTGGCACAGAACTGAGGCTTAATAAGTATTTGTCAAATAAATATTTGTTGCAATTTTTTTCCGGCCTCAGTTCAGTTTCTTTTCTTCCTTTTCTTTTGTTTTTGTTTTTTGTTTGTTTTTGAGTTTATTTCTTCCATGAGAGAGAGAGATTGAGAAAGGCAGAGACAGACAGAGATACAGACCCCCAACAGGGCATCAGTGTTGTAATCCGCACCAGCCTCAGCCAGCCCTGCGTCACGAGCACATGCCTCGCACGCTCAGGGAGGTCTCCTGACACGAACCTGGAAACTTCCCACGTGTGTCAGCCTGGCAGAACTTGCGTTCTGCTGCACTGTTGGCCAGCCCTCTCGCTCAGTCTGATTTCTCACCATCGTTCTGAGAGAAGCGCACACCCGTTTTGACAGATGGCGCCACAGACATACTCCTTCCTATGGATGGGGCCACACCCAGCCCTGTCTCTCTCCACCAGCTGGGGCTGTGGGAAGCTGTCCAGGGTTCTCATCTATTAAGGGAATTCAGAGGCCTTTGGTTCAGGAAGAAAAAGGAGGTGTCTAGAGGTGTGGGAGGAGGTAGGTGGGCAGGACTCGAGGGGACAACCACCAGTAGGGAGAACCAAAGGGTTGGGGTCGGCAGGTCTGGAGGGAAGCAGGGCTGAGCCCAGGAAGAGCTGGAAGGAGAAATTGAGGCTTGCCCCCCCCCACCACCTCTAGACATCAGAATGGAGTAGGAAGTTAAGGTTGCAGGGTTGGGAGTCTAGGTTCAAATCCTGGTCCCACCACATACTTAAAATTCTCTAAGGCTGTTTCCTGGGTGTAAAAGGAGAGGAGGCGGGTGAGGAGTTGGGGCAGGCGGCCGCCGGGCATTCAGCACACCTTGCTGCCCTCCCTGAGGAGCCAGAGCCTGCCTTCCTGGGAAGCTGGGCCTGCCTGAGGGGTCCCTTCCCCTCAGAGCCCCGAGGTCCCCTCTTGCCTGAGAAGCACCCTCTCTTCTGATCCCAAGGCCTCCCCTTCTACCCAGAGGCCTTTGTAAAGGCGCTTCTTACCCCTTCGGGACAGGGGAGGCTTTCCTAGTCTGGGCCTTTCCTGTGGCCGTGCCTTTAACCCTTTCTCGCCAAGGCTCTCACCCAGCCCCAAGCCGGTGGCAGGCTTTGGGGGTCTCCAGAGCTTTGCCAAGCAGCCACCCCTGCTTACAGACAGGGACACTGGGACTCCCCTTTCTCCTCCCCCTTGCTCACAGAGGACCTTCCCACCCCGGCTCCCAGCTGGGGTCCAAACCACTTCAGATCCCACCCAGGCCGACCAGCCCGCCTGGCGGGGAGGCTGGGCTACCGAGGTTGCTAGGTGGGGCCTGGAAGCGCCTGGCCTGGGAGCTAGATCTCAGTAGGGGAACCATGGGGCCGCTTGGCCGAGAGGCACTGGGGGCCGGCATCTAGCCCAGCGGTGGGCTCTCGGGCAGGGTGGGGAGGTGGGAGACGCGCCGACCCCTTAGCTCTCCGACCCGCGGGCGCCAAGTCCAACTTCCAGCCGGGTCAGCGCTCCCGCCAGCAGACTCGGATGCGCGCGAGGACGGGAGCGGGACAGGTGGCTGGGATCCCGAAAGAGCTGTCGCGGGCGGCGTGCGGGCGCGGAGGCCCAGCCCTGCCATTGAAATTCAGCTCTCCGCCCCTCGCGGCCACCGGGGGTCGGCGGAGGGAGCGGGAGGGGCCGGGGATGGACCACGCTCGCGGGCGCCCAGGGGAGCCGCGGGGAGCGTCAAGTACTTACCAGAGCAGAACTCGTGGGCAAGAGTCTGTCCTGGCTCAAGACGCGTGGGCTCGGCGAGCAGGGACCGAGGGCGCGGAGTGGCGGGAGCGCGACGCTGCCGGGGCCACCTCCCCCGCCGGTTTATAAAGGCAGCCGCGGGGCCAGAGCGCGGCCCGGGCAGCTCGCCCCCGCCCCCGCCCCCGCCCCCGCCCCGTCCTCCCTCCCCCGCCCCCGCCCCCTCTCCCGCCCGGTCCCAGGCCCGAGCCCGGCGTCCCGCAGGCTGGTCGCGCCACGCGGCCAGGGCGCCCCCTGCCGGGGAGCGGGGCGCGCGCCCAACTCTGCTCCGCGGATCGCGCGGGTGGGTAGCAGGCGAAGGCTGTCGCTGTCGCTGTCCTGCTGTCCTGCTGTCCCGCGCGGGCCTGGCGCCCTCGGGCTGTTCCTCTGCCTCCGGGCTGCCCGGCGGGCCCTTCCACTTTATCGCGAGCTCGGCTCTGGCCCCTGAGCAGCACGTCTCCTGCCGTCATCTTTGGACATCTTCCTCCCGTGTCTCCTGCGCGTCTGTCTCTAGCCCTCTGTCTTCCCCGGTCCCTGCCGTCTCTGAGAGACCCCGTCTCTGGTCTGGCAAGCCATCGGCTATCGGTTTTCGGCTTTCTTTGGGGCTCTCCCAGACTCTCTGTCTCTGTCCACCTGTGTCTCCGACTCTCCACTCTGAGCTCTCTCCTTCTCCCTCCAGCTCTGACCCCTAGCCTCTCCATCCTCTACCCTGCCCTGGCTGCCTCCTAGGTGCCTGCCGGAGCAAGCACAGGGGGACTTCCAAGAGGTGACGTCTGGAGGGAGACCCCCCCACACACACAGGGGCCCTCCCCTTTCCCTCCTTAGAGAGGGAAGGGGCCCAGCTGGGCTCTGGCTGAGGGCCTGCCAGATCCCCAGGACATGCCTGCCGGTGCCAGAGGAAGGGCGGACTCTTCCCAGGCAGTGGAGCCAGGCGGTCCAGGTTCAGACTGCGGACTGCGCTAGGGGCCTCGGCCAAGTCACCTGACCTCTGGGACTGCCTGCCCCCCTGGCCTCCTTCACCTGCTGGCAGGAGTCAGGAGAGGGTTTGGAAAACACACAGGAAACTCAAAATCTAGACAAATGAGGGGGGAACAGATGCTGGGGGCTGCACTCCTGTCTGCACACCCCAAGGACCAGCTCTGATGGGTCCTCTGCCGCCTTTCCTCCGAGAACCAGACTGACTTTGAATTCTCCTGTGATTTCCTGCCACAGAGTCCCCCAGCTCTGCTTGAATGCCTCCAGAGAGGGGAGCACACTGCTCCTAAGGTAGTTCTCAGGGCGCCTGAAACGATTTATGCCCCTAACCCATGACAGCCAGGCGGCGATCTGAAGACAGTGGGAGAGTCCCCAGCACCCTGCCTTCCTCAGTGTCTAAGCCTCTGCTTGGGGGCGGGAAGGAGGGGAGAGGTAGCAGGGCCTGCAGAGCTCGCAGCCCAGCCAGGTTCAGGCAGGCGCTTGCTACATTGTCTCCCCACACCATTCAGAGGAGAGGACTCAGACTCAGACAGAATCTGACTTGTCAGTGAGGCCGGAGCCACAACTGGAGCCTTGTGCCAGAAACTGAGAGTGTCATTGTATTGATTTTTATTCCTTCTATTACTTTTAGTAATTGATTCAGTTTACTTATAGGCGTGATATAAAGTTTCCCTTTCTAAGTTTATGTGTTTAAAAAGTGGTGCAGGGGTCAGTAGGTGGCATGGGGTTTCAGATGCTGGACTCCCACAGGGTGGGCTGCAGTTTGAGTCTCAGATTTGGTGGCTTGCTTTCTCACTTTTTCTCTCTCTCTCTCTCTCTGGTGAGTGCATGAGCCCTGTAGCAAATTAAATAATAATAATAAATACAAATGAAATACATTTTTTTAGGTGAAGCAGCCATGTAGTGCAGCAAGTAAGTGATGCAGAGTAAGCCAGATCCCATGAGGGTGATCAGGGTTCAAGTTCTGGCCCTGTGGGCTTGAAAACATGTTGGGTACACATGCGTGCCCAGGATAGTGACAGGATTGTGGCGTGACCAGGCTCCGTTGGGGTGCTTTGTCTCTCTCTTATGCACATGCCCTCTGACATTAAAAAACAAAAAGTATAAAGTAAATAAATAGTTGTACAGTTCGTCAGAGGTCAGAGAGTGGCACAGCAGGTATAGCACGGCATGCTGTGAGGGGGCCACTCGGGAAGGCTCCCGGCTCAAGTCTAGAGCCCTCCCTGGAATGCAGGGCGCATGCTCACCCGTGGCCTGGGGCTGGCTGAAGGCTGGAGGTGGAACAGCATCGGGACCCAGTTGGGGGGCCAGCAGGTGGCGTAGTGGTTAAGGTGCTGGACTCCCACATGGCTGACTGCAGACTGAGTCTCAGGCCCGGCAACTTGCTTTCTCACTTTCTCTCTCTCTCTGCTTCTCTTTCTGGTGAGAACATGAGCCCTGTAGCAAGCCAAAAATAATGATAATAATGATAAATAAGATTAAATAAATAAATCTTCTTTTTTTAATGACCCAGTTAGGAGTGGTGTGTGTGGGTATCTCTCTCTCTCTCTCTGAAAATAAATAAATATACTTTTAAAAAAGTAAATCAAAGTATTGAGCAAATACTGTTTAGGTATTTCCTGGGTTAGAGGATGATGGCAAAAGTCATGGAGTTTGGTAAGTGAGCAACACTCAGGGAAGTCACACTCGTCTATAAGGCAGATGTTCCCTATGGCTCACACATGCCAGGGAAGGGCTTGGAGATCTCAGGGGACGGGAGACAGTACTGTCATCAGGGAGGCAGGGGCACGTCCCCAGGCACAGAAAGCTGCCTGTTGCAGCCTGGAGCCAGCAGGGACCTGGAGGCACCATCCACCTGCCATGGGCCCCCACATCCATCTCCCCGAAGCTGTGGGGCTTGGTTGGTTGGTTCACGGGGCCAGCATTGTCCCAGCCCTCCCCCACCCAGTGTCTCAGTGACTTGCCTGCAAGTGCCCTCCACCTGGGAGGCTGGGGCTGATTATCAGCAAGAGAGTGTTGCTGGGCCAGCCCCACTGCCTCCCTCACACCCGTTCTCCCTGCTCCTGGCCTCTGTTCCTGGGAGAATTCAGCTGAGGCAGGAGGCACCAGCAGCTGCTGCCCCCTGCTCTCTGGGTGCCACTCCTCCAGGTATTGTCAACACAGCAAGAAGGAAGCCTGGACCCTGACCCAGGAGGCCTGAGTTCACCTTCCAGCTCTGCCCCAGCTTGCCAGTGAACTGAGTAAGTCATTGCCTGTCAAGGCTCCACTTCCCTGCTGCTGGTTGGACTGGACAGTCTCTAAAAGCAGCCCGGACTTCAGGATTACAAGAAGGCCCCACTGGCAGGAGGCAGCTCATTGCGTTAGACTTCTCTCCAGCTACACGTGCATTGTCCCTGCTACACTGTCTTCTCGTTGAAAGAACAAGCAAATGGGGCCAGCAGGTGGCATAATGGTTAAGGCAGCTAGATACTACATGACTGACTCCACGGTTCAAATCCTGGACCCAGCAGCTCAAAAAACACACTAGCTACGTGTGTGTGCATGCCCAAACTCTCCAGAGAGTGGAGCAGAAAGGATTGCAGTGTGGCCATCACTCCCGGGAGGGGGGTGCTTTCTCACTTTCTCTTCTCCCTGTCTCTCTCCAGTGAGAGCACACACCCTATAGTAAAACTAAAAACAAAACAAAACAACACAAGCAAATGGACTGCTTGACTGCAAGCTCCCTCTGCTGTAAGGGCTGATGAACTTGTTCGAGTCTCACAACCATCTTGTAAGGTGGGCAAGGCAGGCCTCTATAATATAGTCCCCAGTAAAGATGAAGAAACTGAATGTCAGAACTGTGACTAGAAGACCAGGGTCAGAGGCAGGGTTAGAGGCCAGGTTTGCTGACTCCCAGCCCAGGACTTTTTCTATCCATTCATTCATTTCGCAGTCACTAAGCGCGTGCCATCAACACCTGCTTCAGTCGAGACCTGAAGTTGACTGAGCGCCAGAAGCCAGGTTAGAGGTGAGGAAGCCGGGGAGCCAAGGACTTGTGGGGGCAGAGGAGAAGAGGCAGGGCTTCAGTAAACAAAGATGAAAAAGGAAGGATGGAGGTGGCAGTGGGGTGTTAGCTCTAGAATGAGGCTGGGGAAGAAGACTTCTTTTAGGCTGTTTTTTCTTTTTCTTTTTCTCTTTCTTTCTTTCTTTTTTTTTTTTTTTTTTTTTTTTTTTTTGGAGTGATTTTTGCTATAGGGCATGTGTGCTTGCCAGAGAAACAGAAAGTGACATATCACCTCCCAGAGGCGGTGGCCATGGCGCAATCCCTTCTCCTCCATTCTCCTCCTAGGATCTCGGGCATGCACACACTTGCACCCAGAGGGAGTTTTAAGCCGCCGGGTCCTGGACTTGAACCATGGTCAGCCACATGAGAGTCCAGTGGCGTAACTGCTATGCCATCTGCTGGCCCCTTGGCTGATACTTTTAAGGAAAAAAGAATAGAAATCTTTGTCTATTTTTTTGGAAGGGGGGGTGGTGGTGGTGGTTGTTTTATTTCTCTCACGAGAGTGAGACAGAGAGGGTGAGAAAGACCAGCATCCTCAATGGGGTCACAATGCATGGATCCTCCGCCTGCACCCGCTAAACCTACAATCTAGGCTGATACTTTTAAAGGAAGGAGCCCTGGAACCTTGGTCTGTTTTTGCTTTTATAGTCGCTATTTTAGATGTTTTGTTGGTTTGTTTGTTTGTTTTTCATGACAGTGAGACTCAGAGAGGGTGAGAAAGACAAGCACCTTCAAAGGGTCTCATGCCATGAACCACCCCCACAGCCTTCCTCGCAGCCATGACGGTGGGTGTACCCACCTGGTGCGTACAAGCAAACTGGGGACCTGAACCCACGGTCTTCTGTGCCGATCCAGCACCTCTTGAGCAGCATGTCCCTGCTGTACCAGCAGAGCTGGCCTGCTTTTGTCTATTCTGACGTTTGGCCTTCAAGGATCATTTTATCTCACACCTGGGCCTAGCCAAAGTTCTGCCATTGGACTCCCCGTAGAACCTCAAGGCTCATGGCCAGTTACTGGACAATCTCTCCGCGGGAGGCCTTGTTCGAACTGCTACAGATTTATCAGCCCCTCCAATCCGCAGACAGCGCTGCAGAGAAAAGGGAATCCAGGCAGAAGCCCCTTGTTGGCACCTCCTCTGTGCCTGCAGCTGCTGCAAAGCTCTGCAGGGGAGCCTCAGTTGACTTCTCTGCAGCTCCGAGACGGCATGGTTACTGTCATACGCGCCAGGGGTGGTGGCTCAGGCTCAGCCCCTTCATGCATTCAACTAACATGTACTGGATGCCCCACTGCACACCAGGCACTGTCTTAGGAACCGGAGGTATGAGCGAATGAAACAAGGATGTCCATCCTCATGGAGCTGGCATTCTAGCTACATAATAAACAAGAAATGCTGTAAGAACATTACGTAGTAAATGACATGGGGAGGGGAGGGACAAAGAACTATGCACATAAGGGGGACCAGAGTGCAGGGGCTTCGGGGGGCAGCGTGCAGGTGGTGGCATGGGATAGGATGTCCAGGGAGAGAAGATGAGATTACAATGAGGATGGAAGGAGCTGGGGGGGGGGGGGGGGCTAGTCCACCCAGATAGCCAGGGAAGAGCCAGGTGACGCCTGGGCTCTTGGGCAGCATGCGACCTGCCCTCCCAGAACCAGCCACAACCCCCGAGCCTCACCGCAGTCCTGGTCTTAACCCCTAATCATGCCCACCTCCCGCGCCATCCTAATCCTACCTGCAGCCTAGCCCTGCTCCAGCCTCGTCTTCCCTATCTCAGCCTCCTCTCTCAGACGGTTCCGATCCACACAGTCTCTTCCTATCCAGACCTTCGTCCTGTTCTCAGTACCCCGAGAACTGGCTAGTCCCTGGCCCAAAGGTTGTCCTCCAGCCCCCGCTGCCCTGAGAGGAAGCCCTCCTTACAAAGGCCTGTGGAGCCCGCCCTGTGAGAGAACCTTATTGTCTAGCAAACAATGTCCCAGTTTGTCCTTTATTTCTACAGGGACTTGTAAGCAGGCCCTGAGCTCTGAGTGGGAGCAGGTCACTTCCCATCGTTCGCCCAGGAGCAGGCTGCAGGCCAGGAGGACAGGTCAAGGCGATCTGCTGGGGGCTGGATTCCAGAGGCCAGGGCAGATTCAGGCAGGCCCGGCCGCACAGGCCTGGGGTGTTTTCTAGAACAGAGGCAGGAAACAAGCGATCCCTAGTAAGTAGGAAGGGAGCTTGGCTGTTCGCAGGATGACAGAGATCCCCATCGCCTCGCGCAGGGCTTTCATTATCTCTGACAGAATCTTCCTGAAGGTCCGTCTGTCCTCCTGCCTGTCCATCAGCTGCCTGTGCAGCTGCCTGCCTCCCACAGCCACGTGTGAGAGGGCATCGGAGAGCTCACCCCGGGGCTACATCACTTTACACCCACTTCCTGGCAGGTGCAGATTCAGAGACCTTTAGGGCTTGGGCAGTGGCAGGCTGATCTTAACCCGAGGATTTCCTTAGTGATATTCTTAAAGCCTTAATAGGTGTCCGATCTATTGCCTTCACTAACCCATGACCTAGTAACCCAGCCTAACAACCTCACTGCACCGTTAGGCCTAGAACACAACCTAGGAATATCTCCCTCCTGGCAACTGGCCTTGGGCTCTCTGCATCCCCCACCCCAGCCCTTGTTTTTTGTTTTTATTGCCAGAGAACATATACACTTACACTATATATGTATATGTGTAAGTAACTATATGTGATATATATATATACATATATATACATATATAGTGAGAGAGAGCACGAGAGAGAGGAAGAATACCTCCCATGGTCATGCTGCAATCCTTATTCCTCCACTTCTCCTTCCCAACAGGATTTTGGTCACTCATGCACATGCACCAATGTGTTTTCAAAACCCCAGGGCCAGGATTTGAATTTTGGCGGGCCATGGGGCCCCCACGCACAACACCTAACCACTGCACTGTAGGTTTACTGCCCTTGTTTTAATGGATGGCCGCTGGGTCGGCAGGGCAAAGCCATGGTCAAGGGTTGAGAAGCGCAGGTTGAGCATCCCCTATTGGAAATGCTTGGAAACAGAAGAATTTCAGATCTGGACATTTTTCCAGGTGGGACATAAGTCTGAACACTAATTCATCTATTTCATATATATCTTTTCTTAAATAATTATTAATTTAATTTATTATTGTTGTTGTTCTTATTTAATTTGCTATAGGGCAGGTGTGCTCACCAGAGACAGACAGGGAAAGTGAGAAACCAAGCCACCAGGTCCAGGACTCAAACTGCAGTCAACCATGTGGGAGTCCAGCACCTTCATCACCATACCACCTGCTGGCTCCCTCATATAGCCTGAAGGTAACTTTTTAAACTTTTTAAAACTTTTTTAATTGCCAGAGAACTAATACACTCACCAAAAGGACAGGAATGAGAGGCGAGAGAGAGGAGAAAACATTCCCAGGGTAGGGGTGGGGGTGGTCACACCATCCTGTCTCCTCCATATCTTCATCCCGTCAGGACTTTAGACATGCACACATATATCCCTGGCATGTTTTTCAAGCCACCATCATCAGGGTTCGAACCTCTGTAGGCCATGTAAGATCTGGCTCCCTGTGCACAGTCTAACTACTGCACTCTGGAGCCGGCCTCCACAATATAGACTTAAGTTAATTTATTTATTTTTTCCATGAGTAACAGAGACAGAGAAAGAGAGAGAGACAGCACTCCAAGTGGCCTCGACACTGCAGTCCACCCCAGCCTTCAGCCAGCTCTGGGCCATGGGCAATGCGCCAGTCGGCAAGGCTCTGGACTTGAACCAGGAAACTTCCCGTGTGGGATTGCATTGCACTGCATTTTTATTGCCACGCCACCATCTGGCTCCTGTACAATCATTTCAATAATTTCGTGTGTGAAACAAAATTTGTGTCACATAAGGTCAGGCATGGGATTCCCCATTTGTGGCACCACGTGGGCACCCAACAAGCTCCAGGTTTGGGAGCCTTTCAAATGTTTGGGCTCAGGATGCTCAAACTGCACTAATTGGCCTCTTGTCCACAGTTCACCTCCAAGCAGGAGGGAGAGAGGAGCTGGATCTCCATGTTCAAACAAAGAGTATTTTAAAGAAAGAAATGTTTTTGTTTCTCTCACGAGAAAGAGATGAAAAAGAGAAGAGGAGGTGGCCCAGGCCCCTACCTCCCAGAAGTCTCAACTAAAAAGGCGTGGCGACAGACCAAGGCCCAGGCTCTGAAGCTGAGGCATCCTCGCAGGCGCTCACACCACCATCCCTCCCCCCGGCCTCCCAGCCAGCCAGGATCTCAGACTCACATGTGCACGCCCAGGGTGTGCAGGTCCACCAGGATCCGAACCTGGTCTCCCGTATGGCTCCCACATCACAGAGCAGCCCACTGCTGCCCGGGCTACTGCAGCCAGGCCCAGACACAGACTACTTAAGAGGATGTGCCTGGGAGGAGGTGGAAGGGGCTGCAGACTTGCCTATCGCTGAGTTTCCCACCTCCGGGCCTCCGTGTACACTAAGAATAGGTGGGAGTAGAGAGTGCAGCTTTTCGGCCAGAATCCTGGACTCACCACCGACAGACCGCAGGACTCCGTGTAAAGGACTCATTTCACAGCAAGCGAGTCTCATTCTGGGAAAAGGCTCTCCTGAGTGCAAACTCCCATATAGTAAGTCAGTACATTCCTTTTTAAATTTTTTTAGAAGAGATTTTTGCGATAGGACGTGTGTGCTCGTGGGAGAAACAGAGCCAGACAGAAAGAGGGGAAGTGAGAAATTGTCCCCCGGGGGGATGGCCATGCTGCAATCCCTTCTCTCCATTATCCTCTCAGGATTTTGGGTATGCATGCACATGGATCCAGTGTAAGTTTATTTATTTTAGAATTATTTAATTTTCTTTATTATTATTATTTTAAATTTTCAATAGGGAACATGTGCTCCCCAGAGAAAGAGGGAGAAAGTGAGAAAGCAAGCCGCCAGAGCCAGGACTCAAACCATGCAAGTCCAGTGCCTCAACCACCATGCCACCTATGGGTTCCTGCACCAGGGGTGAGTTTAAAGCCCTGGGTCCAGGACTCAAACCATGGTTGACTACGTGGGAGTTCAGTTTCATAATCATTATGCCATCTGCTGGTCCCAGATTTATTTATTTATTTATTCATTTATTTATTTCCTTTCCTTTTTTTTTTTTTTTTTTTGAGAGGTTTTTGCGATAGGGCGCGTGCGCTTGTCAGACAGACAGAGAGAGACAGAGACAGAAAGAGAGAAATCACCCCCCAGGGGGGATGGTCACGCCGCAATCCCTTCTCCTCCATTCTCCTCCTGGGATCTTGGGCACGCACGCACATGCGCCCGGCGTGAGTTTTAAGCCACCGGGTCCGGGACGCGAACCGCGGTCGACTACATGGGAGTCCAGCGACATAGCCATTACGCTAACTGCTGGTCCCAGATTTCTTTCTTTCTTTCTTTTTTTTTTTTTTTTTTAGTTTATTTATTTCTTCCATGAGCGAGAGAGACAGCACCCCCAGAGGGTCTTGATACCATGACCTGTCCCCTGCCTCAGCCAGCCCAGCTCATGGCCCCATGTGCCCGGCATATTCAAGTTCTGGATGTGAACCCAGAGCCTCCCCACGTGGTCAGTCTAGCAAAGCCTTGCGTTGCGTTGTAGTGCCACTTTCTGGCCCCCTAGATTCCTTTGATTTAAAACTACTTCTTTGTTTGAGAAGTTGGATTTTCAATAACAATTTCCTAACTGATAAAGAAACTGGGACGGAAGCGGGACATTGCAGTCATGGGCCCTGCCACACTGAACTTGTGGAGCCAAGGAGGTAGGTGCGGGAGAGAGGCAGCCAAGGTGGCTGGCTGCCAGGCTGACAGCTCGGCCATAGCTGGTAGTGAAAGAGTTGGTTACACTGTAGCCTGTTTGAATCAAACGGAGTCTACAGCTCCTGCAGGAGACTTGTGGAGAAATTTCCGGATTTTGAAATGGGTGGCCACTTCTTGTGCTCATTAGAGGGTACACACCCTCTGGGGAAAAAATTGGAATCTAGGGGGAAGAAGGTGGTGCGGGGAGGAAGCGGCTTCACTTTACCAGACTGACCCACGTGGGAAGGTTCCAGGGGCCCAGGATCGGGGCTGGGTGAGGCTGGTGGGTCCTGATACCAGGATCCTCTTGGGAGTGCTGTCTCTCTTGCTCACAGAAGAAAGGAAGAACTAAACTTAAAAACGACAACTCTACTGGCTCACAATGTGGAAACCACAGCCAGCTCTCCCCAAGACTTGGTGCAATGGGGACCCTGTGTCTCCTTTATTTAGTCCCTGCTCCCTGCTCGCTCCTGCCAGCCCTATTCTCCTTCTCAACCGGGGAGGCTCCTAGGTGACTCTGGGCAGCCACCCCTAATATTTCCAAAAAATGCACATCTCCTTCCACCAACACACACAAGTTGGAATTGGAGTTTACAGGCCCAGACTCCATCCTGAGCTCCCTAAACCAGGCACAATGATTGGTTTAAGCCAAGCCAGCCTGCCCATGGAGATGGGGTGAGTCCAACCCACCCAATTTGTCCCAAAAAGAAAGGAGTGAAATGGGGGCTGGGGAGGCAACTCCCAGGCGTCTCCCACACTTTAGGCAAGTACTCCTCTCTGTGGTATTTATGGAGGATTGATATTTGTTAAAACACTAAGGTAATAGCAGTGACAATCTTTTATGTGTGTAAATTCTGATATGTTTTTAAATACATAAATCACTTATACTAGAAAGTGTAAATGCAAAAAGAAAAAGTAAATGGAAATACCTTACAATCTTAGCATACAGAGAGACCCTATTTAACACCTTGGTATTCATTTTCCCAAATTAAAAAAAAAAAAAAGAAAGAAAGAAAAGAAAAAAGCCTGGGACTCTAGGATTGTACAGAGGGCTCCCAGTTTTATGAGTTTTATAGTATGTCAACATTTCCCCGACCCCATTCAGGTTTTTAAGCCCTTGGAATGCATTATCCCCTGGCTCCTCTGGGCGGGGTTGCTGTGACCCCATGGCACAGACAATAAAGCGGAGGCTTGGAGGCCCCGCCCCGCACCTCGGCGCCCCGCTGTCTCTGCGGAGGGGCGGGGCGCCGCTCACTCAGGAAGTGCCCCGCAGCCTTTCTGGAAGGTGAGTGAGTGCCCCACCTCCAGGTCGTCGCGTTCCTTTCCTCCTAGGTGGTCCCAGAGGTCTCGGGCTCTCAGAGTGAGGGAGAGCAATGGGTTTAATGTTTACCACCCCAAAGTGCAGAGTAATGGAGACCCAGGGACTCTGGACTCGCCCCCTGCCTCCGAGGGCGGGAGTGGGCAGGGCGGAGGGGGCAGAGGGCAAACGCTCCTCCGCCAGCCCCGGTCTCCCCTGCGGGTGCAGGGCTGGAGCGCGCCTGGGACGCGGTGGGCTTGGCAGGCAGAGCCTCAGCTCCCCCGCGGCTCCACTGACGAGGCTGCAGTGCAGCCCCGTGGCCCTGACTGATCGGACTGCCGGCTGTGTGGCCTGGCGCCTCGGAGTCTTCCCCTGTGAAACGGGAGTAGTGACGCCGCCCACGCAGTGTAGTCGAGAGGTTGAAATCCAGCGGTGGTTTACGTCCCCTGGAGGAGCAAATAGTCCATGTTAAACAGCCAATAAATACTAGCTACTGCTAGCATTTTAAAATTAGGTACATATACATACATTTAAGTATATTTTAATTAGATACATATTAATACATCCAATAGAATATATTGGGCCGTTGCATAGGAAAACAGAAAAATAGGACTTTTCCGACGACTTTTCAAAGTAATGTCTTATATTAACTATATGTCAAGTATATGTATTTAGGGGACCAGCAGTTGGCATAATGGTTACTGCTGGTCCCCTAAATACATATACTTAACATATAGTTAATATGTTGTAAGTCGCTGGACGCCAATGTTACCAACTTCGGTTCAAGTCCGACCCAGCAGCTTAAAACTCAGGCCAGGGCACATGTGCGGGTGTGCCTAAAACTCTGAGAGGAGAATGGAGAGGAAGGTATTGTACTGAGGCCATCCCCCCAGGGGGCGATTTCTAATTTTCTGTCTTTCTCTCTCTCTCTCTGTCTCTGTCTCTCCAGAGAGCACTTGTGCCCTATGGCAAAAATCTCTGTCTCTAATATATATATATATATATATATATATATATATATATATATACACACATACACACATGCACACACATATATACACCCACACACATATATAATTATATTTACTATAATATATAGTCCATTTAATTAGATGTATATTAATCTACATTAATGATTTTAGTCGCAGGTAGTGGGAACCAGTCCTCTGGACGAACAGAAGAGAGAAATGTATTAAAGGGGGTTTGTCTGTGACAGCGTCGGGCAGGGAGGCAGCCAGGGGAGGACCCTAGAGGAGACTAGAAGCAGGAGTTAGCCCAGTCGCCGGTTCCAGCCATTTCCACACTAGAGCATCTTCTCTTTGCACCTGCTCATTCTCCTGCAGTCATTCCCCTTTTCTCCTCCTCCTCCCACTATGGGAAGCAAGACTGGGCCTCCCCAGGGCTCCCCAAGCATGTGCATTGCAATTCCAGCGCCCAGGGGAGAGAACTGGATTGGCCCAGCTGGGTCACATGTCTGCTCCAGGTCCAATCAACCGTGGATGGAGGCGGGTCATGCAGTGCTTACTTGGCGGCCCTCTAAGAGCCAACTGGCCTGTGAACGACCCGGGTGAAAGATCCCGAGTGGAGAGTCATTCATTCCACTTGCTCTGTCTTGGCCCCCGCTTCCTCTCGGTTCCCCAGCCACCAGGCTCTTAGAGGGCGAGCTTGCAGCTTCCCTCGCCCTGGTCGGGAAGCCCCCATCGCTGGCACCTGCCAAGTAGCCATCACAGGACGCCCTCCCCACGCACCGCACACGTACCCTCCGGACACCAATTGTATCACGTTCAGCCAATCTTAGTCCTGTCGAAAGACTCAAGATGCGGAGCCGGGCCATTCGGGTTCCCAGCTGTCCTCTGACCCAAGAAACTCCGAGGAGCGGGCAGTGGTCGGCCACAGGGGAGGGAAGCTCAGGTTCTCCTGGGTGCTGCAGAGCTGGCGGAAGCAGAGGAAGTCGAGAAGCGAGCAGCTACCCGGAGAGACGAGGGAGAGGGTTTCTGTCGCCCACTGTCGGGTTACCACTTGGACCAGAGAAGCCTGGCGCCTGTAACGTCCCTAGGTGTCATTTCCAGCTATGGCCTCACAATAGTCCCCACCCAAATTTCTGTTTCATATCCTCAAAAACATTCATTTCCTTATTATTCCCTAAAATGAGCCACAAGTATTCCAACTTCGTTATTTTTGCGGGGAGAGAGGACACAAGCAACCCACCCTGTTCTTTCTCCTGCTTAAAGCCCGGTAGGCACATGTGGGCATGTGCTCATGCGTGTGCCTGGAGCATGCACAGAGTCGTGCCCATTTAAGGAAACTTTGGACGCTGGCTCACACCACATAATTCTCTCCTTGTCCCAGTGTCACCTGACCTCCCCCAGGAGAAAGAGGACAGAAAGCAACTTGCCCAAAATGGCCTGTCGAAACAACCGGTATGGCCACCCACCACAGAGCGTGGGCACCGCCCCAGAGGGCAGGAGGCGAAGGCTTCCAGAATCCCAAGGGGCAGAGAGAGGGGAGCTCTCTCTAGGCCTCGGAGCTGGGCTGCTCCCGGCACATCAAAGCAGAGCCTGAGCAGGACTTTCAGGAAAATATTAGGTTGTCGGAAAAGTGATGACGCTTTTGCATAGGGAAACAGAAAACCACGTCATGACCTTTCTGACAGCCCAAATATTCCCTTCAGAGAAGCTGCTCACAGACCGAGCTGCCATTTATGGGACAAAGAGGAGTCAGACCTGCCAAGATGCCACATCTTTAGACCTCACCCACCCCGCCACCTCCTTACCTAAGTAGTTCAACAGAGGCTGCTCCGACCTCTTCTCTCCTCCAGCAAATTGTCAGTAAAGACTTAATCTGATTCAGGGAAGTGGATTTTTTGTTCTTTTTTTTTTTTTTTTTTTTTTTTTTTTTTTTTAATTGCCAGAGAAAAAGAGCAGGAGGCAGGGAAGCACCCCCACCTCCATGGGGCTTGGTCACGCTGCAATCCCTTCTCCATCCCCCTGGGATTTTGGGCATGCATGCACATGTGCCCTGCATGATTTCCCAGCCCCTGGAGCTGGGACTTGAACCACAGTCAGCATGCGGGATCCAGCTCCCTTAATCTCCAGACTGGGGGTGGGAGGAGGGGTGGCATGGGGGAACAGCTCAATTTTTTCTGTTGTTGAACACCTGCTATGCGTTAGGACTTGTCCAGTCACACACACCCTGTCCCTCCTTTACAGGGGCCGCTGGTCACCCCGAGCTCTTACTTCCTCATTTGTGAATGAGGTTGGACAAGGCATGGTCTGGGACGTGCCCTGCTTGGCTGTTCCAGGAATGAGTTTCCCATTGCTCCTGGGTGTCATGACAATGGACAGCAGACTGCTGGAGTCCTTATTCTGGGACCTTTGTCTACACCTGTGAAGGCAGACCTGTTCCCTGATCCCCCCGTAGCCCCGAGGCAGGACTGCGCAGTGAGAATTCACTCCTTGGTGCCAAGGAGACAGGACTGAGCACAGAGTGGCCCTGAAGGTGACGTGTCTGCATTCTGAGCCTGTACACAGTGGCAGCCCCTGAGCCAAGCCGGGTCCCACTCCCACCCCATCCCCACCCTTCCTCAGCAGCTCGTGGTTAATCTAAAAATGTGCCCAGCCTAACAGGAAAGTGGGAGAGACCTCCCCCCCAATCCAAACAAACAAAACCCAAGGACACATTTCAACATCTGATCTAGAATTTGGCAATCAGTGAATTTATCATCCGGAAATATAAATTAGATTTTTTTTTTGAAGAGACAGAATCTCGCTGTGTTGCCCAGGTTGACCTCGAATTCGTGATCCTCCTGCCTCAGACCCCCAGTAGCAGGGATCACAGGCACTCAGCACGGTGCCCGGCTGTCAGCAAGTGTGCATTTTGACAAACCGGTGTGTGTTTGTGGCTTGATGTTCCTTATATTTCACTTACATAGGAAGGGGCTGCACCGTGCTTAGGGTTTCTAAGGTCTAGAGCAGGAATCAGTGCTGAGGGCCGGGACCCCAACATTGGAGATGAAGGTCCCCACTTACCTCCTCTGTCTGGGTAGAAGACCTGGTTTGTTTCCCCACTGTCCCTTGAAATATTTTAAGACCTTAGTAGGGAAACAATGTCCAACTCCCTTGTGTTAACCGAGTCCAAGTGATTTTGTTTGTATTCATTTTTCCCAGGGGGTGGGGTAAGAGGAAGGGAAACGACCGTTGAAAACAATACCGAGGTTGGCCACTGCGCTTTTATCCCAAGCCCATCTTTTGCCAGTTGAGCCGAAGCCAAAAAAAAAGTCCTCTCGGGGCAGGCAGGTAACATGGTGACTAGGGCGCTGGACTCCCACGTGTCTGAGTTCTGGACATGGCAGCTTGCTTTCTTGCTTTCCTACTCTCTTTCTCTCTCTGGTCAAATTAAAATAATAATAACAACAACCAGAATTAAATAAATAAATAACTCTCTCTCTCTCTTAAAGAGAAGTCCTCTAATCTGTAGAGTATTCTAGAAAGAGGTGGGATGGGGATTCTGTAACATGGTTGCCGTCCTTGGTGCGACTTGGGGCAGTATGATTCCTCTCCTAGAGTTCTCTCAAGTTCTTGAGAGAAGCTTGCCTCTGTCTCAGTTGTCGGCACATCCACGTGCCACCCCATGTACTATCACTTGGTTGATGGCATCTCTCCAGGTAGACACGCCTTTTCTAACTCCAGTACAGTTAGTTTGGAATTAAGTCACCATCATAAATGGAAAACCAATCTCATTTGCCATAAGCCAGAAAGCCAGCAGGACCGTAGGTTTTGACAAATGCAAAGTGTGTCACTAAAGGGACCAGCAGTTGGCGTAATGGCTATGTCGCTGGACTCCAATGTAGTCAGCCGTGGTTCGAATCCCAGACCCAGTGGCTTATACTCATGCCGGGTGCCATGTGCGTGCATGCCCAAGATCCCGAGAGGAGAATGGAGGAGAAGGGATTGCGGTGTGGCCATTCTCCCTGAGGGATGATTTCTCACTTTCTGTCTCTCTCTGTCTTTCTGGCGAGTGCACGAGCCCTATAGCAAAAACCTCTCAAAAAAAAAAAAAAAAAAAGAATGTGTCGCTGAAATCTAGCTTATATCCCCTGCCTGCTAAACTAATTTTTTTTTTTCAGTTTTTTGCCATAGGGTGCATGCATGTGCTCGCCAGAGAGAGAGAGATAAAACAGAGAGAGGGAAAGTAAGAAATCACCCTGGGGGAGGGGATGACCACATCTTAATCCCTTCTCCTCCATTCTCCTCTTGGGATTTTGGGCATGCACCCAGCATGATTTTCAAGTCACCAGGTCTGAGACTTGAACCGTCATCAGTCATGTGGGGATCCAGCTCCTTAACCACCATGTTACCAGCTGGACCTGCCTGCCACAGCCTTTTAGCAAGTGGTGAAGTGTTGCCATCTTTTGGCTCAGATAGACTGACATAAAATTGAGAAGGGAAAACCTCCTCCATCTGTGATTCCGAGCTAAGACCTCATCTGGATGCCCCCCCAGTTTCCTACTCTGGGCAACAAGGTCATTTATTGAGGCTGAGCTCCTAGGAGGACAGAGATGAGTCCATGTCCTTTGTGCCCCCCCCCCCACCCCACCCCCCAGCAAACTGGCAGAACGTCTTACACGTACTGAGTACGCAGGTAACATATCCTGCGTTTCCTGCGGTGCATGCTAGGGCCAGCAGCTCCTTCCGCTAACAGGGTAGAGGGAGTCTGTGGGTAAGTCAGGGAGTGGAGTCGCACTGTCTTGAACGGCCACCCTGTGCTGGTGTCTTGTAAGCAGGGATGGAGCCAGGGTGAAGTGCTTCCCTGACTACCTCATCTGGTTCTGGAGAGGAGGGTGAGGGTGACTTCTCAGGGAGATCAGCTCCGAGGTGCGGTGCAGTCCATGACTTGCCCTGTTGGTGGTTGTAGTTCTTAAAAAAACAATCATTTGTTGCCACTTCTCCCAGGGCCCTCAGCCAGGACTTGCTTTCTCCCCCCATTCAGCATTCAGTGCTAATTACTCTTTGGGGCAAGCTGCCAAGGGTTTGAACAGGATGTAATTATTTCCCCAAGCTTGGGAATTTTATTCCCTTGGCCCCCAGGGGTAGAATGAGAGGTGCTTTGGAAACTGAAGTTCGCCAATTCTATTAACTTCGATTTCACTTTTTCAAATTTCAGAACTCCGGGGAGCTTCAGAACCAACCTGGACCTCCGCCTGCTTGGCTTCTGCATTGTCCACGGGAGAGGGCTCAGGCTGAGGAAGCTGGACCCTGGGGCTGGGACCTCACCTCTGCCACTTGCTAGCGATGTGCCCTTGAGCAAAAGTACCCCCCTCCATGAAGCTCTGTTTTCTTATCTGTACAAATAGGAGTTCAAGTCCGGGTCCATGGCATAGTGGCAATGCATCGCTCAAGGGAAGCCAGATCCCATACGGTAACGGCAGTTCGAATCCCTGGCCCGGGAGCCCCTGATCTGACTGGCTGGAGGGCAAGAGGAAGCTGACCGTGGCAAGCCTGGACCCTGTGGAGGATCCTCCCCCTCTCTCCCACTCACTGTGCATGCACATACTCTATCATTAATAAAGAAAAAAATAAATATTTTAAATATTTTTCAAGAATTATCTATTTAATTTTATTTATTCATTCATTTTTTTTTTTTAATTTGACCAGAGAGAGAGACAGAGACTCAGTGAGAGAGAGGAAAAGTGAGAAAGCAAGCCACCAGGTCCAGGACTCAAACCATGGTTGGCCATGTGGGAGTGTCCAGCACCTTAACCACTATGCCACCTGCTGGCCCGAAAAGATATTTTTTAAAAAGCTATCCAGAACAATCTAAATAATAAGTGAGAGTACTTCAAAATTTCATGGGAAAATGGCACTGAGGTATAAGGTACTTGGGTACAAAAAAAAAAAAAAAAAAAGAGAGAGAGAGAGAGAGAGAGAATAATTTACCCTTTAACTCAAACAAATAAGTAAATCCTCACGATTTAAAGCCTAACATGATCCATAGCACATAGTAGTGTCAAATTATAGAAAGAAGGCTTTCTATAGTTTGGCACGGTGGTTAAAGGCCCTAGATGCCCACATGGCTGACAGCAGTTCGAGTCCCAGGCCTGGCGACTTGCTTTCTCTCTTTTTCTCTAATGAACGCAAGTGCATTAAAAATAAGTGAAATAATAATAATAATAAATAATGAAATAATAATAATAAATATATGTAAATAAATAATTCTTTAAAAATTTTTTTTTTTAAAGGCTGAAACAAAGCAAGTAAAGTGAGGTTTTACTTGGCCAGGGTTAGGACGGTCACTGGGCAGCCCGGTTGTCCAAGGTAGTGTGTCAAGGCCTTACAGACTTCGGGATAACTTTAAAAGCAAGAGTTTTGACTGGGATGGGGGAGGTCGCTTGGGCGTCAAACGGGGTCTTGCAGCAGTGGTTGGTTAAACTCTCAGCTAGGGAGCAGGGTGACCTCATGATCACCTGGAGCCGCTTTGCTTAACTGTAAGCAGAGTTGGAGACGAGGAGTCTGGAAGGTAAGGGCGCAGCGTATGTGGGCAATATGGATGTTTATACAACAGAAAGTTCAGAGAGTTTAGGTAGCATTTAGAGCTACTTTAGGCACACATTTATCTTTCTTGTCGGAGGGCACATGTGCTCACGAGAGAGATACAGAGACGGAGAGAGAAAGAGGGAGAAAGCTCCGTCTCCCTTCCCCCCGAGTGGGATGTGGTCTTACCATAATCCTTTTTCTTCCATCCTGCTGGGATTTGGGGCACGTGTGCTCAGGCACATACATACACACAAAGTGGAGTTTTTGTTTCTTTGTTTGTTTTTAGTTTTTTACTATAGGGTACTTGCCAGAGAGAGACAGAGAGAGAGAGATAGGGAAAGTGAGAAATCACAACCTCCCCCACCCCAGGGGCTGGCCATGCCACAATCCTTCTCTTCTATTCTCGGGATTTGGGGCACTTATGCACATGTACCCAGTGTGATTTTCAAGCCACCAGGTCTGGGACTCGAACTGCTCAGTTAACCATGTGGGATCCAGCTGCCTTAACCTCCATGCAACCTGCTGTCCCCACTCCCAAAGTGTATTTCTAAGCTGCCATAGCTGGAATTCAACCCATGGCCAACCTCAAATAATAATAATAAAAAAAAAATGTTAAAAATAAAACTTTTTTTTTTAACTTTATTTATTTTAATTGGACCAGAGAGGAACAGAGTGAAAGAGAGAGAGGGAAAGTGAGAAAGCAAGCCACCAGGTCCAGGACTTGAACTGCGGTTGGCCATGTGGGAGTCCAATGCCCTTCACCATATCACCTGCTGGCCCTGGTGTCTAGTCTTAATTTCACCCAAAACCTGAGGTAGCCAAGAGGTGGACAAGAGCGGCTGGATAGGGCACTCACCACGGCCCCAGCCTTCAGGTGCTCGGCCGGCCCCAGCAGAGCATGGCCGTCCCTGAGCGCCGGCTTGCGCTAAGCTCCGGCAGTGCTAGCTGCTGCCAGGGCCATTCTGTGCTCTCGGGAAACAGTTTCTTGGCTTCCTTCTTGCTGGCTCTGCCTTCCATATGAGGTGTGAAGTGTTTTGCAGAATGCCTGGACGGGGATGCTCCCAGACCTCAAGCAAGGGAGCATTATTTTTATTTTATCTTATTGTTGTTCATTTTAGCTTGGCTATAGGGCATGTGTGCTTGCCAGAAAGAGAAAGAGAGAGAGAGAGAAAGTGAGAAGTCGCCTCCCAGGAGGGATGGCCATAACTCAATCCCTTCTTCTACATTCTCCTCTCTGGATTTCGCCACACGTGCACTTATGTTTTTCAGGCAGCTGGGTGGGGGCTCGAACTAAGGAGTCTGTCAGGGGGCATCCATGTGTGCCACCTACTGGCCCAAGGGAGCATTTCTAACCACCACCACCACACCCCTGGCTGAAGTAGCCTCACCCCTACCCCCTCCACCCAGTCTGGTCATCACAGTCCCTTGATTCTGCAGAACTTTGGCTGCTTCAACTCAAAATGGGGACAATAGTTCCCAGCCCTTTCGCCCTGGCCCCTCTCAGAGTCCCCACTCCCCGGCAGTGCGTTTTATCCATGGCTGCCCCCTGAAACCTGGGGTCCTCCTCCTCTTTCCCTCCCTATGTCCAAACCACCTCCAGGTCCTGCTGGTTTTACCAATAAATCCCTCAATATTTCTGAATTCTGGGAACCAGCAGTTAGCGTAATGGCTATGTCGCTGGACTCCCACGTGGTCGACCGCGGTTCGCGTCTCGGACCCGGTGGCTTACAACTCACGCCGGGCGCGTGTGCGTGCGTGCCCAAGATCCCGAGAGGAGAATGGAGGAGAAGAGATTGCGGCGTGACCATCCCCCCTGGGGGGTGATTTCTCGCTTTCTGTCTCTCTGTCTCTCTCTGTCTGTCTGGCGAGCGCACGCGCCCTATAGCGAAAAACCTCTCCAAAAAAAAAAAAAATTTTCTGAATTCTGCCCTCCCCCGCCTCTACCACCACCATCCTGGTCAGGCAACTGTGGTCTCAGGATGCGACCCTGCTCTCTCTTCAAAGGACAAATCTGATCATGTCCCCCCAACCCCCCCCCTTTTTTTTTGGAGAGGTTTTTGCTATAGGGTGCGTGTGCTCGACAGACAGAGAGAGACATAGAGACAAAAAGCGAGAAATCACCCCCCAGGGGGGATGGTCACGCCGCAATCCCTTCTCCTCCATTCTCCTCTCGGGATCTTGGGCACGCACTAGAGTGAACTGCAGCATGAAGGCCCCTGTGGGATGCACTGACTCCTCTTCCCAGAAATAAACAACGACGATAACAGCAAAACCCAGGCTCCCCCTCGCTCTTGTGCTAAAGACCTAGCTTCTTCTTTGTTGTTTCTAACCATTTGTGAGAGGGTGTGTGCACTGCTAGAGAGAGAAAGCACCCTCGGGGGATAGCCACGCCAAATCCTTTCTCCTCCATACTCCTCTCAGGATTTCAGGCATGCACACACATGCGCCAGGAGTGTTTTTCAAGCTACCAGATTCTGGACTCACACTGTACCGTTGGCCTGTGGGATCCAGCTGCCACAGGGCATTTGCACATCCTGTCTCCCCTGCGTGGAAAGCCTCTCTACTCCCTAAAAGCCTTGCCTCATTCTCTCCTATTTACTCAGTTCTTAGCTATAGGGTCACCACCTATGGAATGCCCTCCCTGATCGGCAGCCCTGAGAGAGTAGAGGTACCATTACACTTTCTCAGGGCATTGGACACTTCTTTTTTTCTTTTCTTTTTTTTTTTTTTTTGAGAGAGGTTTTTCGCTATAGGGCACGTGCGCTCGCCAGACAGACAGACAGAGAGAGACATAGAGACAGAAAGCGAGAAATCACCCCCCAGGGGGGATGGTCACGCCGCAATCCCTTCTCCTCCATTCTCCTCTCGGGATCTTGGGCACGCACGCACACGTGCCCGGCGTGAGTTGTAAGCCACCGGGTCCAGTGAGAGGGAAAGTGAGAAATCATGCCCCAGGGGAGATGACCACACCTCAATCCCTTTCCCTCCATTCTCTTCCTGGAATCTCGGGCACTCACGCACACTGCCTAGTGTGATTTTCAAGTCACCCGGTCCAGGACTTGAACCACGGTGGCCGTGTGGGAATCCAGCAACGTAACCACTACACCATCTGCTGGTCCCAATGACTGTGGTTATTTTAACCCATAGTGCCCTGGCCCCAGCCCAGCTCAGCATGTGACACACAGGGTATGCTTAGTAAGAATCTGTTGAGTGAGTAAATGATTAAATAAAAGGGTTTGTTTTAATCGAATGGGCGGGAGTGGGGTGGGGAAGACAGTAACAGAAAGGAATTTAGCCTTTGGCAGGTGCCTACATAGCTTCAGATGTCTGAGATATTGTGTTCTAAATTTTATAAATGACTCATTTTTACATTTTGGGAAACTGAGAGAGATGTTAGGTAACTCACAGCTAATAAATAGATGGTAAATTGTACAATCTCCTCCTTTCACCAGTCTATCTCACTGTTAAGAAGGGGGGCCAGCCAGCGGTGTGGCGGTTAAGGCGGTTGAATCCCACGTGACCGGCTGCTTGGTTTGAGTCCCGGACCCAGTAGCATGAAAAACATGCCAGGCCTGTGTGTGTGCATGTGTGCGTGTGTGCCCAAAATCCCAAGAGGAGAACGGCAGAGAAATGGGGGCGGACTGTGACATGGTCATCCTGGGGGGGGGTGATTTCTCACTTTCCCTCTGTCTCTCTCCAGCAAACACATGTGCCCTGCAGCAAATTATAATAAATAAATAAATACTTTTTTTTTTTTTTTTTAAAGGAAGTGAAGGGGACATATTTTGCAAATTCTATTGTAGGTACATATCAGTTCTTTTTCTTTTTAGAGAGATTTTTGCTATAGGGTATGTGCACTCACCAGAGAGAAGAAACAAAAAGTGAGAGATCACCTCCCAGAGGGGGTGGCCACACCACAATCCCATCTCCTCCATTCTCCCCTCAAGATTTTGCATTCACACGTGCCAGTTGTGAGTTCCAAGCCACCCGGTCCATGACTCAAACTGTGGTCAGCCATGTGGGAGTGCAGTGCCTTAGCCACTGCGCCACCTGCTGGCCCCGCTAGTTCTCAATAATCATCCTAGAGCTACTTACCAGAATAACAAAGGATGTTGAGGCAGGAGGGAATGACTGGGAGGATATTTCAGGACAATGGAAACACTCTTTATCTTGGTTGTAACAATCAGAGAGAAGGATTTGCTAAAAGAAAAATGCTGATTATTCAGGGATAGGCATTGCACTGAGGAATAAATTTGCCACAGTAAACTATAGCTGTGTTCAAGGAGGTAAGGGAGACAAAGGTTTTCATATATATACATATATATGTATATATATGTATATATATATGTTATTTACTTTTATTTATTATTGTCATTTTTAAAGAATTATTTTATTTAGCTTTATTTATTTATTTTAATTTGACCAGAGAAACAGAGTGAGAAAGAAAGAAAGAGGGAAAGTGAGAAAGCAAGGCGCCAGGTCCGGGACTCGAACCGTGGTTAGACATGAAGAAATCTAGTGCCTTTAACCACCGCCCCGCCTGCCAACCCCTATTATTCTTTTTTTTAAAGAATTATTTCATTGGGGACCAGCAGTTAGCATAATGGCTGTCGCTGGACTCCCACGTAGTCGACCGCGGTTCGCGTCCTGGACCCAGTGGCTTAAAACTCATACCGGGCGCGTGTGCATGCATGCCCAAGATCCCGAGAGGAGAACAGAGGAGAAGGGATTGCAGTGTGGCCATCCCCCCTGGGAGGTGATTTCTCGCTTTCTGTCTCTCTGTCTCTCTCTGTCTGTCTGGCGAGCACACGCTCCCTATAGCAAAAAAAAAAAAAAAAAAAAAAAAAAAAACCTCTCCAAAAAAAAACAATTATTTCATTTAACTTTATTTGTTTATTTATTTATTTTAATTGACCAGAAAGAGACAGTGCAAGAGAGAGAGGGAAAATGAGGAAGCAAGCCACCAGGTCCAGGACTTGAACTACAGTTGGCCATGTAGGAGTCAAGTGCTTTAACCACCACACCACCTACTGGTCTCAGAGACAAATGTTTTTCTTTCATTTTTTTTTCTTTTTTTTAAGAGAGATTTTTGCTATAGGGCACATGCACTCACTGGAGAGGCAGAGAGAGACAGAAAAACAGAAAGCAAGAAATCACTCCCCTCTCCCCAGGGCAATGGTTATGGTGCAATCCTTTCTCCTCCATTCTTCTCTCAGGATTTTGGATACACGTGCACACATGCCTGACATGAATTTTAAGCCGCTGGGTCTGGGACTTGAACTACAATTGACTATGTGGGAGTCCAGTGACATAACCATTACACAATCTGCTGGTTCTGAGATGATGTTTCTTTTTTCTTTTCTTTTTTTCTTTTTTTGAGAAGTTTTTGCTACAGGGCGCGTGCGCTCGCCAGACAGACAGAGGGACAGAAAGCAAGAAATCACTCCCTGGGGGAATGGCCACGCGGCAATCCCTTCTCCTCCATTCTCCTCCTGGGATCTTGGGCACGCACGCACACGCGCCCGGCGTGAGTTTTTAAGCAGTTTCAAACGGGACAGCACAAGTCCCAGGTTGGACAGGCAGGTTTTGGGCAGGTAGCCTTACAGAAGAATTTTCTGTGAAAGGTTGCAGTGGCCTTTGCACAGAATAGCAGTTCTGGCAGAATTCTGTGACAGTCCTTGTAGTCTGGCCCACTTGCATGGTACCTCCCCCTTCACGCCCTTCTCTGGCTCAGCTTAACCCGAGTTTAGTGGAAGTTGACCCAGATGGCTCTAGTATGATTCTGACAACTTCCACAGGATGGTGGTAGTGAGGGTGTCCACATTTACTGTAACTTAATGAAATGTACACCTAAGATCTGTGAATTTCACTGTGCAAAGTTACTTCAAACAGTTTTGAAATCCACCCAGAGTTTGTTTGTTTTTTTAAGAGAGATTTTTTGCTATACAGCTCGTGAGCTTTCTAGAGAGACAGAAAGTAAAAAATCAACCCCGGGGGGATGGCCATGCCATAGTCCCTTCTACTCCATTCTCCTCTTGGGATTTTGGGCATGCACACACATGTGCCCGGTGTGAATTGCTGGGTCCAGGACTCAAACTCTGGTTGACTGTGTGGGAGTCCAATAATGTAACCATTACGTCATCTGCTGTTCCCCCAGTTTTCTCTTAATACATATTTTCTACGAACTTTTAAAACCCCTCTTTATGTACATGTTACCTCCCCTTTCAAAAATCACTATAAAGGGCATTATTGGTACGATCATGGAAATTTGAACATGTCTACACTAGATAATATTATCCTATCAATGTTGAATATTACTATATGACCCAGTATGATATGGTAAAATATAGATTTGGTCTTTGACCCCATTTCTTAGCATGACTCCTAAAATCCCTGGAAGTTCCAAGTCAATGTGTTTTCGTATGCTAATGAGGCATTGGCTGGCAGCCCTCAGGAGCTTCAGGTTAGGGGCTGGTCACCCAAAAGACACAGGCAGGATTAGAAGGTTGAGGCATTCCGCCCCACCCCAACCTCCCTAGAGGGGAGAGAGCTGAAGGTTAAGTTGATCTCCAATGGCCAATGATTAAGCAATCACGTCTGTGAAATGCAGCCTTCATTAAAAACCCAAAAAGTGGGCCAGCAGGTGGTGTGTTAGTTAAAGGCCTCGGACTATATGGCTGAAAGCTGTCTAAGTCCTAGACCTGGTAGCTTGCTTTCTCACTTTCTGTCTCTGTCTCTCTCTGATCAAACTGGAAAATAATAATAATAATAATAAATAAAGTTAAAAAAAGAAAAAAGGATGAGGTTCCAGAACTTCTGTAGTTCACTAGCTTTGTTATTTGCTAGAGAGGCTCACAGAGTATGGGAAAACACATAGGTCTGTCTGCCGGTTTATTATAATGGTTTTTATTTTATTTTAATTTCTTTTATACATTCAATCACTATACATCACTTAGTTGTAAAGTGAATTTTCCAACATGAACACATTTCACATCAGTCCAGTTGGGCATACTAGACACGTTATCATCAACAGATAATAATCCATTTCTGTGTCCCATAAGTGTCTTTCCTCTCTATTTTTCTCCTTAATGTCTTTCCTCAGATTCTCCTCCTCCCACCCTCTTCCCACACTGTACCTGGTATCTATAACCATTTTCCATGTTTCTATATCCTCTAATCTTTCAGATTCAGTCATAGAGTGTGGGCAGTTGGTATATGTTAGAGACATACAGTGCCTCTCCTTCATAGCCTGGCTTGGTTTATTCAGCAGTAAATCTTCCATATTCAACTACTTTCTATCAAAACCAGGTCTTGTTTTTTATGACTAAGTAATATTCCATAGAGTATATGTGTGACACTTTTTCAATTTTGAGGGCTGGGACCAGCAGTTAGCGTCATGGCTATGTCACTGGACTCCCACGTAGTCGACCGCGGTTCGCGTCCCGGACCCGGTGGCTTAAACTCACGCCGGGCACGTGTGCGTGCGTGCCCAGGATCCCGAGAGGAGAATGGAGGAGAAGGGATTGCGGCGTGGCCATCCCCCCTGGGGGGTGATTTCCTGCTTTCTGTCTCTCTGTCTCTCTCTGTCTGTCTGGCGAGCGCACGCGCCCTATAGCGAAAACCTCTCAAAAAAAAAAAAAAAAAAAATTTTGAGGGCTTAGGTTTAGTTCTTTGGTCCACTTTGAGTTGATTTTTGTTAATGGTGAGAGTTAGGGGTTCAGATTCATCTTTCTACAGGTGAATACCCAGTTTTTCCAGCACCATTTTTAAATTTTTTTTTTTTTTTTTTTTTTTTTTTTTTTTTTTTTTTTTTGAGAGATAGGGGTAACTCTTTAATTCACTGGCAGGCACGAAGGAGTTAACCCTCAGAAACTTCGTCCCTGCTTGGGGGTCAAGCACAGTCTTTTATTGAGAAGTTTGGGAACAGGCGGTTTCCAGCGGGCTAAGGGGGTAGCCTATCAGGAAGACACAGACAATTGAGAAGATGCAGCCCAGAGTTTGTTCTCAGGAAGAAAGGGTCAGATAAGCAGGGTGTTCAACTTCTCAAGGTCTCAGATTGTTTTATCACTTCAGAGAGGGGAGGCAGAGGCAGTGAATTCACAGAGGCCCAGAGGCCTGGAATGGCAATGGTCAGCCTTGGCTATTGTGAGTTCCGGGCCCAGCCACATCGACCTAATGTACGCTTTTTGTACGGATAGAATTGTATTGTTCTAACGTGGGGGTCTCATGATATCTGTTGTAAAATACATACTCTGTGGTGCCACAACGCACCACAAGACATCTGCCTTTAACCGCCTTGCTTATCAACCAATAACACTTAATGACCTAGGAACAGAACTCTGTTGCATCTAAGTAACGAGTGCCTGTGAAGGCCTCATAAACAAAGGGCGGGGCAGGGCGGCTGGGTAGGCCCTTGGTTGCTAAGGGCTTTGGCCTACGTGGCAGAGCCTGCCATAATGGCTCAGGCACCCTACTGGCTTGGGTCGCTGTGCCCAAAGCCTTCCCTTGTCACGTCCAGGCTATGCCTCTGGACATGGTACTTCCTCACGTTGCAACCATTGTGGTTGCTTGTCCATAGGGGTCAGTCTTCAGACAGAGCCCAAGTCCCAGACCAGGTGATGTCTGTCTCCCAGGGGCCGACTGCGTCCTGGTCTTTTTACCCCTCGCATCATCTACCCAAAATACCCCATATTCTTAAACCCCTGGTAGACCCTGGGGGAATCGACTACTTGAAGCCTTCTGGTCCTGCTCAGATGTCGGCCCCACCAGGTCTTCCTCAGGAGTTAAGTGAAACTTTGGCTCCATTTATGGACATGGATTCAGCTCAAGAGCTGCCCCAGGGCCAGATCGGTTTGCGGTTCCACAACAGGAAGTTCGTGACAAGTTCACCCAGCAAGAAAGGCTCACAGACGTGGTGCCAATAATAGACTGGGGTCAGAACCAACATCTGAATGCAGATCACCAGTCGTTTGAAATACCTGTTCCGTCTCTGGATAGTCAGAGCACAAAAACAGCAAAGTTTGTTCTATCCTCGAATCTGAAAATATATCTGATTCAGCATCGTCGCTTTGCCAAGGTAGTGGGTGGATCTCCAGACCAATTTGTATCCGTACCTCAGCATCGAAGACTACCTTATTACAGGTGGACTCAGATGAGTCTCCAGAGTCATCCGAGCAACTTGAAACCACAATTGCAACTAGAAACCTAGACTCAAAATTATGAGAAGAAGCAGATCTCTTCACCCCAGAAAGAGGCTCCAGCTCCACCTCCACAGCCCCTTGAAGAGGTTGAACTTTCAACCCAGCAGGAAGTCCCAGTTCAGGAACCACTTGCTGCTGAAGATGATGGAGCTCAGCCCTCAGTTCCATCTCTGGTTCTGAATGAAGCTCAGCACTTGCACTTGCCCAGTCTCACAGGTAAACCTGTGGCTCAGGATTTTGTGATATCTAGAGAGGCAGGAAAGGGGGTTGAACCCACTCCAAACCCGGAGCAGTACCCAGCTCAGCATCCAGAGGGCCCTGACAGGGTGAAGCTGCAATCCAACAGGAGGCCTCAACTCCATTTCCAGACCTTCCTCTGCAGGCTGAACCTCTCTCTGAGCAGGAGCAGCTGGCTGAGCCTCCTGAGGAGGCTGAAACTTCAGACCTGCAGCAGGCCTCATCTTGGTCTCCACAGAATAAACCCATAGTTATAACTCCAGGTCACAGTCAAGCTCAGCATTCAGTTTTGCCCAGTGTCCTTAAACCTGCGAGTCTGGAGCTTACCATAATACAACCGCTGGTGTGGTGGGACCTTCTTCAGTCCACCACGAGGCTGCATCTCGGGCTTTAGTGCCAATTACTAATGAGCAACTATATGAAACCCAGCATGAGGTCCCAGCTCTGGCTCCAGAACCTCCTGAGGCACTTGAACCTTCTCTAGTTTAACAGGAGGCTGTCACTCAATCTCCAGAACCTACTAGGGATGAAAAACCTTCTCCAGCCCAGCAAGAGGCCACGGTGAGCAATCACAGGCTCCTGATGAGGTTGGACCTTCTGTAACCAGAACTTCGCTAGCAGAGCTTGAAGCTGCAATCCAAATTTCACAGGCCACTGGGGTCAAGCCCTTTGAAAGTCATCAGGAGGACCCAGTTCAGCTTCCAGCATCTCTTTTTTTTCTTTTTGGTCTCTGATGCGCCATCTTGACCAGAAGCTCGTAACAATCTTTAAATCTTTGTTTTGTCGAACTCTCTGGTCTGTACCACCACCAAAAGTACTTTTAACTCTTCTGGAGAAGGAATCCATCTGTACAATGGTGCACTTGACCCTCAGGCAGTCAGAAACTTTGGGTGGCTCCTCAGGTGCAACTGGAAGTACAGCAGAAGCTCAGGGAGCCTCACCCAGCCTAGGCTTGGAACAGGCACACGTTCATTTCTGCCTCATTCCATGGGCCAGGGCAAGTTGCATGGGCAAGCTCAGAGCCAAGGGATGGGAAAGTACAGGCCAACCACATGCACCATGGCAGTGTGTGGATGCAGGAAGGAGTCATCTGCCCCAGTACGTGATGAGCCCTGGTCTGGCGGGTCACTCAACCTGGGTCCACTCTTTCAGTGGATACCGGGATGCGCTGGTGTCCTCAAGAAGGCAGAGAGGCGAGGCGTTGTAGGTCCCCTCAGAAGTCAGCGGGCCACCTTCTACACAGGGAGGCGCAGTGACAGCCCCAGTGTCGCGGTGATGCTGCTGAGGCCGAGCGAAGTCAGCAACCCAGAAGTCAGGATCTAGTCTGACCCAGGCCCAAGACGGCATACTACCCAGTGCGCCAGGCTGGCGTCCCCAAGTCTCAAGCCACCCGCATAACTGCCCCAGGGACTGGCACCTTCGGACTTCAGAGAGCGGTTGATCACGCCCCGCGGTTCCTCCGGCCCCGCGATTGGCTCCGGGGGCGAGGGGCGGGGCCTGAGCGCAGAGCCAACGTATTGGCGTCCCGCGGCGCAGGCACCGCTTCCTGAGGTCAGTGGTCGCGAGGCCACAGCTTCTTTTGGCGGTTGAGCGGCTCTAGCGGCCAGGAGCGCCCCGAGCCCCGCCTCCCCCGCAGCACCATTTGTTAACAAGGTTTTCCTTTTTCCAGCGGATTGACTGGTACCCTTTGTCAGAAATCAGTTCGCTGTTTGTTTTGGGGTTTATTTCTGGGGTCTCTATTATGTTCCATTGGTCCATATGTCTGTTTTTATGCCAATATCATGCTGCTTTTATGATCACAGCTTTGTAATATATTTTGGGGTCAAAAAGTGAAATGCCTCCTACTCCTCTTTTCTTACACAAGATGGCTTTGGCAATACAAAGTCTTTTATGATTCCAGACAAATTCTATGATTGTCTTTTCTAGATCTGTGAAGAATGGCTCTGGTACTTTGATTGGGCTTGCATTAAATATGTAGATTAATTTGGATAGAATTGCCATTTTGATTATATTAATTCTTCTGGTCCAGGAACATAGGATGTCCTTCCACTTTTTTGTGTCATTTTCAATTTCTTTTTTTAGCTTCTCGTAGTTTTCCTTGCGGAGCTCTTTGACTTCTTTGGTTAGATTTAGTTCTAGGTATCTTACACTTTTTGTGGCTATGGTTAAGTGGAATTACTTTCTTCAGTTCTATCTCAGTCTGCTTGCTGTTTGTATATAGAAATGCTATAGATTTTTGTACGTTGATTTTGTATCGTGCAACATTACTGTCTTAATTTATTACTTTCAGAAATTTTTTCATGGATACCATTGGGTCCTCTATGTATACAATGATGTCATCTGCAAATAGAGATAATTTCGCCTCTTCTTTTCCTATTTGAATGCCTTTTATTTTATTCTCTTTTCTGATTGCATTGGTGAGGCCTTCCAGTACTATATTGAAAAAAGAGTGGAGAAAGTGGGCATCCTTGTCTTGTACTAGCCCATTCAGAATGATGTTAGCTGTGGGTTTTTCATAGACAGCTTTTACTGTGTTGAGGAATGACCCTTCTATGCTGATTTTTCTGAGAGTCTTAATCATGAAGTAAAGTCGCAGGACTTGGGCCTTTCTGTGTTTGGAGATTATTTATTGCTGATTCAATCTCATTGCTTGCTATGTCCTCCTGACTCAATCTTGGTAGATTATATGTGTCCAGGAATTTGTCCATTTCATCCAGGTTTTCCTGTTTGTTGGCATATAGTTGCTCATAGTATCCTCTAATGATGTTTTCTATTTCTATTACATATGTTATATTGCCTGCTCCATTGCAAATTTGATTTATCTGGTTCCTTTCTTTCTTCTTAAGTCTAGCTAGTGGTGTGTCAAACTGTTTATATTTTCAAAGAACCAGCTTTTACTTTCATTTATTTCCTGTACAGTTTATTTATTTTCTATTTCATTTATTTCTGCTCGAATCTTTATTATTTCTTTTCTCTTGGCATTTTTTTTTGGGTATTTTTGTTGTTGCTTTTCCAATTCTGAGGCATCATGTTAGGTTGTCCATTTGCCAACTTTCCATCTTTTTCTTATGTGCACTAATTGCTATGAACTTCTGTCTTGTGGCTGTTTTTGTGGTGTCTCAGATTATGGAAATGTGTGTACTCATTATCATTGGTTTCCATGAATCTTTTCATTTCAGTCTTAATTTCTTCAGTAGTTGTGAAGTCATTCAGGAGTAGGTAATTTAGCTTCCAAATGTTTATGTATTTTCGAGGGTTTTTCCTGAAATTACTATCAAGTTTAATTCTGTCATGGTCGGAGAAGATGCTGAATATAGTTTCTATGCCTTTGAATCTGTAAAGGCTTGTTCTGTGCCCTACCATGTGGTTAGTCTTTGAATTGAACATGAGAAAAAAGTATATTTCATGGTTTTCGGGTGGAAGGTTCTATAGGCGTCTGTTAAGTCCATTTGATTCATGGTATTGTTTAGATCCTGTATCTATTTGCTTATTTTTGTCTAGATATCTGTCCAAAGGAGATGGTGGGGTGTTGCGCTCCCCAGCAACTGCTGTGTTTCAGTCTATCTCTCCTTTTAGATCTAACAGTCTTTCCTTCATATATTTTGGTGCTCCTGAGTTGGGTGCATAGATATTTATAAGCATTATATCTTCTTACTAAATTAGCCCTTTTACTGCTATATAATGCTCTTCTTTGTCTCTTCTTCCAGTTTTTGTTTAAAAGCCTATTTTGTCTGAGATTATTATCAGACTCCAGCTCTTTTTTGGTTCCCATTTGTATGGAATGCCTTCTTCCAGCCCTTCACTTTTAGTCTATGTATGTCCTTATCCATGAGATGCGTTTCTTGTAGGCAAAACATAGAGGGTTTCTGGGTTTTTATCCATTCGGGCAATTTGTATCTCTTGATTGGATAATTTAATCAATTTAATCATTCTATGTTATTATCGATATTTCCAGACTTGTCCCTACCATTAAGTTGGCCATTTTCTTGGTTGTTTTTTATTCTCTTATGTCTGTCTGTCCCTATTTTAGTTTTCCCGGTACAGAACTCTCTTCAGAATTTCTTGAAGCGCTGGTCTGGTGTGATAAATTCTTGAGGTTTTGTTTGTCTGAGAAGATTTTTTATCTTTTTTTTCCCCACATGAAGGGTAATCTTGCTGGGTATAATCTTGTTTGAAATTGTTTCTCTCTTGGGACCAGCAGTTAGCGTAATGGCTATGTTGCTGGACTCCCACGTAGTCGACCGTGGTTCGCGTCCCAGACCCGGTGGCTTAAAAAACTCACGCTGGGCGCGTGTGCGTGCATGCCCAAGATCCCGAGAGGAGAATGGAGGAGAAGGGATTGCGGTGTGGCCATCCCCCCTGCGGGGTGATTTCTCGCTTTCTCTCTCTCTGTCTCTCTCTGTCTGTCTGGTGAGCACACGTGCCCTGTAGCAAAAACCTCTCAAAAAAAAAAAAAAAAAAAGAAAGAAATTGTTTCTCTCTTAACACTTGTGATATACCTTCCCATTTTTTCCTTGCTTGCATTGTTTCTGTTAAAAGGTCTAGTGTTAGCCTTGTAAGTCACTTGATGTTTGTTGCCAATTTTAGTATATCTCGTCTTCATCTGTGGTTTTGGCCAGTCTGGCTATGATGTGCCTTAGAGAGAATCTTCTTGGATTGATTATTTTTGGGGTCCTTTGCATTTTTTGGATCCGAATGTTTGAGTGCTTTTCTAGACTTGGAAAGTTTTCTTCCAGGGTTTCATGGAATAGATTTTCTTTTCTTTTTTTCTTTTTTGGAGAGGTTCTTGCTATAGGTGCTTGCACTCACCAAAAAGATAGAGTCAGAGAGACAGAAAGCGAGAAATCACTCCCCATGGGAGATGGCCACGCCACAGTCCCTCCTCCTCCATTCTCCTCTCAGGATCTTGGGCACACGTGCACACGTGCCTGGCATGAGTTTAAGCCACTGGGTCTGGGACTCGAATTGTGGTCGCCTACATGGGAGTCCAATGACATAGCCATTACACCAACTTCTGGTCCCATGGAATAGATTTTCAATGCCCTTAATAGTTTCTTTTTTTTTTTTTAAGTTTAAAAGTTTATTGCTAGAATAGCAAACTTCATAAAGACACCTTTTTAAAGGACACAGAAAATGACAAGCAAAATAAGCCGAAAATTTTGAGCAAAGAAAAGCAAAGATTACTATACTTTAGATTTATCTATTCTCTTGGGGAGTGGGGCGGAAGATGAGCAGGAAACAACAATGCAAGAGGGAAGAAGAAAAGAACAGGAAAGAGGAAAATAAGAAAACGTTGCACACCGCACAGCGCAGTGCACGGTTTCAGCAGTGGGCTGCAGATGGAAATGGATTCTGCTTGAGAGCTGAGAGCTGCCCTGACCTAGGGGAAAAGAGAAGTAAAAGCTGTTATAACGGATATTTTAAAGGATGCAAATTGGTGCCAGGCAGTGGTGCAGAGTAAAACTTGATGCTTTGTGAGGTTGGCCCACAGGGGAAGGGTCTGGAGTCATGTCTAGAGGCCTCTGGAGACCTGGCACGTCCCTTTTGGACAATGACTGCGATGGCACGGGGCATCACCAGCCTCAGCTCGTGTTTACTTAGGTCTTTAAGACATCAGTGGGCCTTGAATTCCAGGCTGCTCTGAGTTGCTTTTCTTTCGTGAGAGAAGCGACCCGTGTTGTGACTTTGTAGCAAGAGAAACCAAACAATCCACTTGTAGGCGTATAGGCGAGGTGACTGAAGTCACAGCCGTGCCGACACACGTACGTGAACATTTACAGCACTATTACCCCAAATAGCTGAAAAGTGGGAACAACACAAATGTCCCTCAAGTCATGCACAGAAAAACAAAATGGAATGCCATTCAGAATGAATAGTACTGGTATGTGATACAACACGAAATCAATCTTTAAAACCTACAGGTAGAAGAAGCCAGATATAAAATGCCACACGTTGTGTGGTTCCATCCATATGAAATGCCCAGAATGGGCACTCATAAAGAAAGGAAGCAGATTAGTGGTCACCTAGGGCTGATGGGGACAGGGCTGAGGAGTGACTGTTTAATTGTACACGGGGTCTTGTAGGGATTTTAAAATTTTCCTGAAATGAGATCATAGTGGTAGTTGCTGCTATGGTCTGAACGTTGGTTTACCCCCTAAAATTTATAAAACGTTGGAACCTAAAATCTAATGTGATAGTATTAAGAGGTGGGGCTGGAGGAGGTTGTTATGGTTTCACATTTTGGAATGCGATGTTGGGAGGTGGTGAGGCATCGTGGTGGTCATTGCACTGTCATGAAGACATGAATGATGTCTTAAGAAATCCAGTGAGTTCCAGCTCTCATGAGAGTGAGTTCTCGTGAGAGTTGTGTGTTATAACGGAGAGCTGTCCATAGCTGGCTCTCTGAAAATACAGAAATGACTTTACAACCGCATAGTGGGCAAGGAGGAAGAGGCTAGATTCTGACAGAGGTTTTGAAAAAGAACAGTTTAGAAATACACTCAGGGTCAGCAGGTGGCATGGTGGTTAAAGGCGCTGGACTCCCACAGGGCCAGCTGTGGTTTAAGTCCTGGACCTGGTGGCTTCCTTTCTCACTTTCCCTCTCTTTCTTTCTCTGTCTCTCTCTGGTCAAATTGGAAATAACGATAATAGCTAACTAAAATAAAATAATTCTTAAAATAAATAAATAAATAAATAAACTGAGAGGGCTGGCAGCAGGTGGCACAGTGGTTAATGGTACTGGACTCCCACATGGTTGGCCATGGTTCAAGTCCTGAACCTGGTGGCTTGAAAATCATGCCAGGCATGTGTGCGTGAATTCCCAAAGTCCCAGAAGGCGAATGGAGAAGTGATTGTGGTATGGCTATCTTCCTTCAGAGTTCATTTCTCACTTTTCCTCTCACTCTGTCTCTGTTTCTCTCTGGCAAACACATTTGCTCTATGGCAAAAACCTTAAAATAAAGAACTTTTTAAAAAAGAATTATTTTATTTAACTTTATTTATTTATTTATTTATTTATTTTAATTTGACCAGGGAGAGACAGAGTGAGAGACATAGAGAGAGAGAGAGAATGAGAAAGCAAGCCTTCAGGTCTGGGACTTGAACCACAGTCAGCCATGTGGGAGTCTAGTGCCCTTAACCACCAAGCCACCTGCTGGCCCCAAAGAACTTATATTTAAAAAAAAAATAAACGGGGGGCCAGTAGGTGGTGGTGTGGTTGAAATGCTTGTTTCCCACATGATCAACCATGGTTTGAGTTCTGGACCTGGCAGCTTGCTTTTTCCTATTTCCTCTCTCTCTTTGTCTCTCTCTCTCTGGCGATCACATGTGCCCTATAGCAAACATTTAAAAATAATAATAATAAATAAAATTAATTACATATTTCTTTAAAAAAAGAAATAAACTGGAACATTTTAGAGATGAATAAAATGGTGGTGACCAGGATGGTCAGAATGAACAGTTAAGGCCCTTCTGAAAAAGTTTCTTTTTTTCTTTTTCTTTTTCTTTCTATTTTTTTTTTTTTTTTGGAGAGGTTTTTGCTGTAGGGCTCATGTGCTTGTCAGAAAGACAGAGAGAGACAGAGAGACAGAAAGTGAGAAATCACCCCCCAGGGGGGATGGCCACACCACAATCCCTTCCCCTCCATTCTCTTCTCGGGATCTTGGGCATGCACACACACGCACCTGGCGTGAGTTTAAGCCACCCAGTCTGGGACTTGACCTGCAGTCGACTACATGGGAGTCTAGTGATATAGCCATTACGCCAACTGCTGGCCCCTGAGAAGGTTCCTAAGAAAAATGAATATTTTGTTCGAAACTGGAGGAAAAGTCATCTGTGTTACATCATAGCAAAAAATCTGGCTGCAAAGGGTCCATGTCCTAAGGTTTTGTTGAATTTTGATTAAGGTGGCAATTGAAATTTCAAGGCAAAATACAGAAGGAACTGAACAATTACTATTAACTGCATTTTAGTGAAATAAGAGGGAATGAGAAGATTTAAAGATTATAATAAAAAGAGAAACAGAGAGGGAAGTTTTGGAAAATGTTAACCAGGCCACTCCGTGAGAGCAGCATTCAGCCCTCAGCCCTGTGAGAACGCAGCGAGGTGTCGTCTTGGAAGTGGAGGAAGCCTCACTCGACATCAGATCTGCTGGCGCCTTATCTTGGCCTTCCGGGTCTCCAGAACTGTGAGCGATAAATCTCTACTGTTTGTACCCAGTCTAAGGAAGTTGGTCATAGCAGAAGAAACATTGGGACAGAAACTGAGAAGTGGGGTTCTGCTATAACAAATGCCCGAAAATGTTTTTTGTTTGATTGTTTGTTTATTTGTTTTTACTAGGCCAAGAACTTTATTAACCTTTGTTCCAAACTTTATTCCCAGGCTTCTTCAGCTTAATTAGCTGCAAAGAATGAACTGCGTATAAGCAAAAACTGAACAGAGCTGCAGTGTCCAAGGGGCTTAGAATGAAAAATATTAGAGATCTAGATTTTATCAGGTCCATACACAAAACAGAATGGTAAAAAGCAGTCATGATATAAAATAGCAGCTCCCAGGAACTTCGTCAAGTTTATCCCTTTCAGAAGTTGACTCAGTTCCGTGTGCCTCATTCTTGGAAGCCTCATCAACATTCTCCACGAGATCTGGAACTTCATCATCATCATCCTCCTCTCCAGTAGCAAGTGGTGCTTCTCCATCCAGAGTGTCTGGGCACAGCTTCAGCCAGTCTCCTTAGACTAGTCAGACCATCTGCCCGAGCTGGTTTAAGATGCTGGGGAGCATTTCCGTCAGCTGCTTTGTCTCAGCACGGCCCGTAATGGTGAAAGTATTCACTGCCAGAGATGCCTGAACTTTGGGTTGTTAAAGTGGATCGCTGTTCCCTGGTTTGCAAACACGTTCACCTCTTCAATACCGGAGATACTGTTTACCCCCAACCTCTCTAAGGAGAACTGAAGCTTCTTAGCATCTGCGGTAGCTGCTCTATGAACCACCTTCTCTCTGCGAGCAGGTCCTTTCCAACCAATGAACACTTGTGCCTGCAGCTGGGCGAGTTTTTCCTGGTTCATGATTGTTTTTTTTCATCTTGTCGGAGTGGAAAAGGGGCCACAGGGGCCTAGGGTTAGTGCTCAGGAGGTCTCAGGCAGGCCAGCTGAGATTAGGCACACACTCGCGGGGACACAAAATGGCAGCTAGAGCAATACCTGACAATGTTGAAGTGGCTTTGGAACGAGCCAATGGGCAAAGGCTGACCATGACTGCTAGAAAAAGCCTTGAATGCTGTGAACACAGCACTAGGACAGTTCTAGTGAGGGTAAAAGGAGAAAGCTGTGGATAGAGCCTCCGTCTTCTGAGCAATGACCTAAGTGGGTGTGATCAGAATGTTGGTAGAAATATGGACAGTCAAGGTTATTTGATGAGGTCTCAGAAATGAGGAACCTGTTATCGGAACTGGAGGAAAGGCTGTCCTCGTTACAGAGTGGCAAGAAATTTGGCAGAATTGTGTTCATATCCTACTGGTCTGTGGAAGGAGGAGACGGAGTGATGGAACAGGAGGTTTGGCAGATGGAATCGCTAAGTGAAGTACTGAGGATGCAGTGTGGCTTCTCTTGACTTCTTACAGTAAAACATGAGAAAAAATGAATTAAAGAAAGGATTTCTAGGGGATCAGCAGGTGGCGTGGTGGTTGAGGGCACTGGACTCCCACATGGCTGGCTGTGGTTCAAGTCCTGGATCTGGCGGCTTTCTCTCTCTCTCTCTCTCTCTCTTTCCCTCCCTCTTGCTCTGTCCCTCCCTGGTCAAATTAAAATAAATAAATAAAGTTAAAATAAAAATAATTCTTTTTTTTTTTTTAAAGGATTTATAATCATAAGGAGAGCAAACATAGATATTTGGAAAATTCTCAACCTGGCCATGGGAGGAATAAAAATGTGTCTTTGGGAGGGAGTATCAAGGGCGTGGCCAAGCACCCGTTTCCCGAGAACATCAGTATGCACGAGGAAACCAGATGCTGTTCACGAGTTCCGTGGAATCGTAATCCTGAAAGCCTTTCCGAGATCAGCTGGGGGTGCCCCTCCCGCGCATGTCCAGAATGCCAGGGCCTTGAGAGCAGAATGATTTCCCACTTCTGCTTCCTGCACTCCAGTGCCACGCTGATGGCCACTCCAGATGTGGCTCAAGTGGGTGCAGGTTCAGCTCAGACTGCCTTTCCAGAAGGATCCTTGGCAGAGTCCACATACCATCTCCATTCTCCGAAGGATGCATGAACTGTGGGGACGTGACCGTTCTCATCAAGATTTCAAAGGACTGAGCCACCTGGAGCCCCAGGGGAGGACCCAGGTACAGGCTGACGTGAGAGCAGGCCACTGCGGAGAGCTTCAAGCAGGACAGGGCACGGTAGAGTCTTAGGAGTGGAGCTACCCCCCGAGACCCCAGAATGGTAGCAACATGGGCATGCAATCCCATCCTGGGAGAGCTGCAGGCACCACACTCTAACTGTGAGAGGTGGCATGGCCTGTTCCTAGCAGAACCATGGGTATGGGTCACCTGGAGCCTTGGGGGTTCAATCCTCGGCCCGATTTGTCTAGACTTATCAGATATCAAATCAAAGCAGAAGGTACTAGGGCTTTAAGCTTTAATGTTTGCCCTGTTGGGTTTTAGATTTGTCAGGACCTGTTATCCTTTTCCTTTTTTCCTACTTCTCCCCTTTGAAATGGAGATGAGGGACCAGCAGTTAGCGTAATGGCTATGTCGCTGAACTCCCACGTAGTCGACTGCGGTTCGAGTCCCAGACCCGGTGGCTTAAACTCAAGCCAGGCGCATGTGCGTGCGTGCCCAAGATCCCAAGACGAGAATGGAGGAGAAGGGATTGTGGCATGGCCATCCCCCCTGGGGGGGGTGAATTCTCGCTTTCTGTCTCTCTGCCTCTCTCTGTCTTTCTGGCAAGCACACACACCCCGCAGGAAAAAAAAAAAAGGGAAATGATTGTCCTGTGCCCCAACTCCAAAATTCATATGTCAGAACTGAATACCCAATTTGATAGTATTAAGAAATGGGACCTTTAGTAGATGGTTAGGTTAGGAAGGCTCTTCCCTTGTGAATGAGATAGCACCCTTATAAAAGAGGTCTGAAGGAACCAGCAGATGGCGTAACGGTTACATTGGTGGCCTCCCACGTGGTCAACTGTGGTTTGAGTCCCAGACCTGGCAGCTTCAAACTCACACCAGGTGTGTGTGTGTGTGTGTGTGTGGCCCCAAAATCCCGAGAAAAAAATGGAGGAGAAGGGATTGCGGCATGGCCATCTTCCCTGGGAGGTGATTTCTCACTTTCTGTCTCTCTGGCAAGCACATGTGCCCTACAGCAAAAAAAAAAAAAACCTCTCCCTAACAACAAAAGGCCTGAAGAAACTGACTAGCTCCCTTCCTCCATGTGAAGACACGTGTTTGTCCCTTTTGTCACGGGAGGATGCAGAAAAGGCACCATCTGTGAGGAACAGGCCCTCACCAGGCACCAGACCTGTGGATTCCTTGATCTTGGTCTTCCAGACCTCCAGAACTATGAGAAGTCAGACTCATTTATAAATTATCCAGTCTAAGGAGTTTCATTATAGCAACAGGGATGGACTAAGTTGCCCGACATTGTGAATGTGCGCAATAACAGAACACCACAGACCATGTCATCATAAACAATACAAGTTTGCTTGGCTCATGGGAAGTCCAAAAACATGGCACCAGATTCTAACAAGGGTCTCATCCCATGGTGTAAGGCATGACATGGCAAGAGAGGGGAAAGAGTGAAATTACACAAGACAATACAAATGGGACTCACCTTCCATGATAACTAACCCACTCCAGGGGATAATGGCATTAACCTATTCATGAGGGCAGAGCCCTCGTGGTCTATTTATCTCTTCAGTGTTCTATTTCTCTCTCTTTTTTTTTTTATAAATAATTATCTATTTAATTTTATTTACTATTTTTTAAAATTTGTTGTAGGGCATGTGCACTCACCAGAGAGAGACAGAGAGAGAGGGAAAGTGAGAAAGCAAGTCACCAGGTCCAGGATTGAACCGTGCTCGGCCACGTGGGAGTCTAGCGCTTTAACCACCACCCCCACCTACTGGTCCCAAATGTCCCATTTCCTACTGTCATCACAATGACAAATTTCAACCTGAGTTTGGAAAAGGACAACAGTCTGTAACTTTCTGCCCCTGTCCCCCTCAAGCCCCTGTGCGTCTCACATATAAAATACATTAACTCCATCCCAATGGCTCCCAGAGCTTTAACTCCCTCTGGCACCAATCCCAAAGTCCCTAGCTCAGAGTCTCACTGCTCTGGTTTGGAGAATTGTTTGTCTCCCATAGGTTCATGTTCGGAATTTGATCTTAGTGGGTGGTGATTGGCTATCTACTGAAGTTCCTGTGCTGGGTCTTAGTTATTATAAAGCTGTCTCTTATGTCTCTCTCTGTCTGTCTGCCCTCCCCCGCCTCTACCACCACCATCCTGGTCAGGCAACTGTGGTCTCAGGATGCGACCCTGCTCTCTCTTCAAAGGACAAATCTGATCATGTCCCCCCAACCCCCCCCCCTTTTTTTTTGGAGAGGTTTTTCGCTATAGGGCGCGTGTGCTCGACAGACAGAGAGAGACATAGAGACAAAAAGCGAGAAATCACCCCCCAGGGGGGATGGTCACGCCGCAATCCCTTCTCCTCCATTCTCCTCTCGGGATCTTGGGCACGCACGCACACGCGCCCGGCGTGACTTTTAAGCCACAGGGTCCAGGATGCGAACCACAGTCGACTACATGGGAGTCAAGCGACATAGCCATTACACTAACTGCTGGTTCCCTCCCCAACCCCTTTTTTAACCCCTGCTGAAAAATTGGCCCTAACTGGGTCAGCCACGGCGGCACATGGAAACGTGAATTCAGGACGCTGAAGCCACATGGGAAAGTTCTGATTCATGTCCCAGGGTGTCCCTGTGTGTGACGGGCACGGTGCATGTATGCCCATGATCCTGGCTGGCTGAGCCTAGAGTGAACTGCAGCATGAAGGCCCCTGTGGGATGCACTGACCCCTCCTTCCCAGAAATAAACAACGACGATAACAACAAAACCCAGGCTCCCCCTCGCTCTTATGCTAAAGACCTAGCTTCTTCTTTGTTGTTTCTAACCATTTGTGAGAGGGTGTGTGCACTGCTAGAGAGAGAAAGCACCCTCGGGGGATAGCCACGCCAAATCCTTTCTCCTCCATACTCCTCTCAGGATTTCAGGCATGCACACACATGCGCCAGGAGTGTTTTTCAAGCTTACCAGATTCTAGACTCACACTGTACCGTTGGCCTGTGGGATCCAGCTGCCACAGGGCATTTGCACATCCTGTCTCCCCTGCGTGGAAAGCCTCTCTAGTCCCTAAAAGCCTTGCCTCATTCTCTCCTATTTACTCAGTTCTTAGCTATAGGGTCACCACCTATGGAATGCCCCTCCCTGATCGGCAGCCCTGAGAGAGTAGAGGTACCATTACACTTTCTCAGGGCATTGGACACTTCTTTTTTTCTTTCTTTTTTTTTTTTTTTTAAAGAGAGGTTTCTGTGCTGGTCAGAGAGAGGCAGAGACAGAGACAGTGAGAGGGAAAGTGAGAAATCATGCCCCAGGGGAGATGACCACACCTCAATCCCTTTCCCTCCATTCTCTTCCTGGAATCTCGGGGCACTCACGCACACTGCCTAGTGTGATTTTCAAGTCACCCGGTCCAGGACTTGAACCACGGTGGCCGTGTGGGAATCCAGCAACGTAACCACTACACCATCTGCTGGTCCCAATGACTGTGGTTATTTTAACCCATAGTGCCCTGGCCCCAGCCCAGCTCAGCATGTGACACGCAGGGTATGCTTAGTAAGAATCTGTTGAGTGAGTAAATGATTAAATAAAAGGGTTTGTTTTAATCGAATGGGCGGGAGTGGGGTGGGGAAGACAGTAACAGAAAGGAATTTAGCCTTTGGCAGGTGCCTACATAGCTTCAGATGTCTGAGATATTGTGTTCTAAATTTTATGAATGACTCACTTTTACATTTTGGGAAACTGAGAGAGATGTTAGGTAACTCACAGCTAATAAATAGATGGTAAATTGTACAATCTCCTCCTTTCACCAGTCTATCTCACTGTTAAGAAGGGGGGCCAGCCAGCGGTGTGGCGGTTAAGGCGGTTGAATCCCACGTGACCGGCTGCTTGGTTTGAGTCCCGGACCCAGTAGCATGAAAAACATGCCAGGCCTGTGTGTGTGCATGTGTGCGTGTGTGCCCAAAATCCCAAGAGGAGAACGGCAGAGAAATGGGGGCGGACTGTGACATGGTCATCCTGGGGGGGGGTGATTTCTCACTTTCCCTCTGTCTCTCTCCAGCAAACACATGTGCCCTGCAGCAAATTATAATAAATAAATAAATACTTTTTTTTTTTTTTTAAAGGAAGTGAAGGGGACATATTTTGCAAATTCTATTGTAGGTAAATATCAGTTCTTTTTCTTTTTAGAGAGATTTTTGCTATAGGGTATGTGCACTCACCAGAGAGAAGAAACAAAAAGTGAGAGATCACCTCCCAGAGGGGGTGGCCACACCACAATCCCATCTCCTCCATTCTCCCCTCAAGATTTTGCATTCACACGTGCCAGTTGTGAGTTCCAAGCCACCCGGTCCATGACTCAAACTGTGGTCAGCCATGTGGGAGTGCAGTGCCTTAGCCACTGCGCCACCTGCTGGCCCCGCTAGTTCTCAATAATCATCCTAGAGCTACTTACCAGAATAACAAAGGATGTTGAGGCAGGAGGGAATGACTGGGAGGATATTTCAGGACAATGGAAACACTCTTTATCTTGGTTGTAACAATCAGAGAGAAGGATTTGCTAAAAGAAAAATGCTGATTATTCAGGGATAGGCATTGCACTGAGGAATAAATTTGCCACAGTAAACTATAGCTGTGTTCAAGGAGGGTAAGGGAGACAAAGGTTTTCATATATATACATATATATGTATATATATGTATATATATATGTTATTTACTTTTATTTATTATTGTCATTTTTAAAGAATTATTTTATTTAGCTTTATTTATTTATTTTAATTTGACCAGAGAAACAGAGTGAGAAAGAAAGAAAGAGGGAAAGTGAGAAAGCAAGGCGCCAGGTCCGGGACTCGAACCGTGGTTAGACATGAAGAAATCTAGTGCCTTTAACCACCGCCCCGCCTGCCAACCCCTATTATTCTTTTTTTTTAAAGAATTATTTCATTGGGGACCAGCAGTTAGCATAATGGCTATGTCGCTGGACTCCCACGTAGTCGACCGCGGTTCGCGTCCTGGACCCAGTGGCTTAAAACTCACGCCGGGCGCGTGTGCATGCGTGCCCAAGATCCCGAGAGGGAGAACAGAGGAGAAGGGATTGCAGTGTGGCCATCCCCCCTGGGAGGTGATTTCTCGCTTTCTGTCTCTCTGTCTCTCTCTGTCTGTCTGGCAAGCACACGCTCCCTATAGCAAAAAAAAAAAAAAAAAAAAAAAACCTCTCCCCAAAAAAAGAATTATTTCATTTAACTTTATTTGTTTATTTATTTATTTTAATTGACCAGAAAGAGACAGTGCAAGAGAGAGAGGGAAAGTGAGGAAGCAAGCCACCAGGTCCAGGACTTGAACTCCAGTTGGCCATGTAGGAGTCAAGTGCTTTAACCACCACACCACCTACTGGTCTCAGAGACAAATGTTTTTCTTTCATTTTTTTTTTCTTTTTTTTAAGAGAGATTTTTGCTATAGGGCACATGCACTCACTGGAGAGGCAGAGAGAGACAGAAAAACAGAAAGCAAGAAATCACTCCCCTCTCCCCAGGGCAATGGTTATGGTGCAATCCTTTCTCCTCCATTCTTCTCTCAGGATTTTGGATACACGTGCACACATGCCTGACATGAATTTTAAGCCGCTGGGTCTGGGACTTGAACTACAATTGACTATGTGGGAGTCCAGCGACATAACCATTACACAATCTGCTGGTTCTGAGATGATGTTTCTTTTTTTTTTTTCTTTTTTTCTTTTTTTGAGAAGTTTTTGCTATAGGGCGCGTGCGCTCGCCAGACAGACAGAGAGACAGAAAGCAAGAAATCACTCCCTGGGGGGATGGCCACGCGGCAATCCCTTCTCCTCCATTCTCCTCCTGGGATCTTGGGCACACACGCACACGCGCCCGGCGTGAGTTTTAAGCAGTTTCAAACGGGACAGCACAAGTCCCAGGTCGGACAGGCAGGTTTTGGGCAGGTAGCCTTACAGAAGAATTTTCTGTGAAAGGTTTGCAGTGGCCTTTGCACAGAATAGCAGTTCTGGCAGAATTCTGTGACAGTCCTTGTAGTCTGGCCCACTTGCATGGGCCTTCACGCCCTTCTCTGGCTCAGCTTAACCCGAGTTTAGTGGAAGTTGACCCAGATGGCTCTAGTATGATTCTGACAACTTCCACAGGATGGTGGTAGTGAGGGTGTCCACATTTACTGTAACTTAATGAAATGTACACCTAAGATCTGTGAATTTCACTGTGCAAAGTTACTTCAAACAGTTTTGAAATCCACCCAGAGTTTGTTTGTTTTTTTTAAGAGAGATTTTTTGCTATACAGCTCGTGAGCTTTCTAGAGAGACAGAAAGTAAAAAATCAACCCCGGGGGGATGGCCATGCCATAGTCCCTTCTACTCCATTCTCCTCTTGGGATTTTGGGCATGCACACACATGTGCCCGGTGTGAATTGCTGGGTCCAGGACTCAAACTCTGGTTGACTGTGTGGGAGTCCAATAATGTAACCATTACGTCATCTGCTGTTCCCCCAGTTTTCTCTTAATACATATTTTCTACGAACTTTTAAAACCCCTCTTTATGTACATGTTACCTCCCCTTTCAAAAATCACTATAAAGGGCATTATTGGTACGATCATGGAAATTTGAACATGTCTACACTAGATAATATTATCCTATCAATGTTGAATATTACTATATGACCCAGTATGATATGGTAAAATATAGATTTGGTCTTTGACCCCATTTCTTAGCATGACTCCTAAAATCCCTGGAAGTTCCAAGTCAATGTGTTTTCGTATGCTAATGAGGCATTGGCTGGCAGCCCTCAGGAGCTTCAGGTTAGGGGCTGGTCACCCAAAAGACACAGGCAGGATTAGAAGGTTGAGGCATTCCGCCCCACCCCAACCTCCCTAGAGGGGAGAGGGCTGAAGGTTAAGTTGATCTCCAATGGCCAATGATTAAGCAATCACATCGTCCGTGAAATGCAGCCTTCATTAAAAACCCAAAAAGTGGGCCAGCAGGTGGTGTGTTAGTTAAAGGCCTCGGACTATATGGCTGAAAGCTGTCTAAGTCCTAGACCTGGTAGCTTGCTTTCTCACTTTCTGTCTCTGTCTCTCTCTGATCAAACTGGAAAATAATAATAATAATAAATAAAGTTTAAAAAAAGAAAAAAGGATGAGGTTCCAGAACTTCTGTAGTTCACTAGCTTTGTTATTTGCTAGAGAGGCTCACAGAGTATGGGAAAACACATAGGTCTGTCTGCCGGTTTATTATAATGGTTTTTATTTTATTTTAATTTCTTTTATACATTCAATCACTATACATCACTTAGTTGTAAAGTGAATTTTCCAACATGAACACATTTCACATCAGTCCAGTTGGGCATACTAGACATGTTATCATCAACAGATAGTAATCCATTTCTGTGTCCCATAAGTGTCTTTCCTCTCTATTTTTCTCCTTAATGTCTTTCCTCAGATTCTCCTCCTCCCACCCTCTTCCCACACTGTACCTGGTATCTATAACCATTTTCCATGTTTCTATATCCTCTAATCTTTCAGATTCAGTCATAGAGTGTGGGCAGTTGGTATATGTTAAATAGAGACATACAGTGCCTCTCCTTCATAGCCTGGCTTGGTTTATTCAGCAGTAAATCTTCCATATTCAACTACTTTCTATCAAAACCAGGTCTTGTTTTTTATGACTAAGTAATATTCCATAGAGTATATGTGTGACACTTTTTCAATTTTGAGGGCTTAGGTTTAGTTCTTTGGTCCACTTTGAGTTGATTTTTGTTAATGGTGAGAGTTAGGGGTTCAGATTCATCTTTCTACAGGTGAATACCCAGTTTTTCCAGCACCATTTAAAAAAAAATTTTTTTTTTTTTTTTGAGAGATAGGGGTAAACTCTTTAATTCACTGGCAGGCACGAAGGAGTTAACACTCAGAAACTTCGTCCCTGCTTGGGGGTCAAGCACAGTCTTTTATTGAGAAGTTTGGGAACAGGCGGTTTCCAGCGGGCTAAGGGGGTAGCCTATCAGGGAGACACAGCCAATTGAGAAGATGCAGCCCAGAGTTTGTTCTCAGGAAGAAAGGGTCAGATAAGCAGGGTGTTCAGCTTCTCAAGGTCTCAGATTGTTTTATCACTTCAGAGAGGGGAGGCAGAGGCAGTGAATTCACAGAGGCCCAGAGGCCTGGAATGGCAATGGTCAGCCTTGGCTATTGTGAGTTCCGGGCCCAGCCACATCGACCTAATGTACGCTTTCTGTACGGATAGAATTGTATTGTTCTAACGTGGGGGTCTCATGATATCTGTTGTAAAATACATACTCTGTGGTGCCACAACGCACCACAAGACATCTGCCTTTAACCGCCTTGCTTATCAACCAATAACACTTAATGACCTAGGAACAGAACTCTGTTGCATCTAAGTAACGAGTGCCTGTGAAGGCCTCATAAACAAAGGGCGGGGGCAGGCTGGGTAGGGCCCTTGGTTGCTAAGGGCTTTGGCCTATGTGGCAGAGCCTGCCATAATGGCTCAGGCGCCCTACTGGCTTGGGTCGCTGTGCCAAAGCCTTCCCTTGTCACGTCCAGGCTATGCCTCTGGACATGGTACTTCCTCGCGTTGCAACCATTGTGGTTGCTTGTCCATAGGGGGTCAGTCTTCAGACAGAGCCCAAGTCCCAGACCAGGTGATGTCTGTCTCCCAGGGGCCGACTGCGTCCTGGTCTTTTTACCCCTCGCATCATCTACCCAAAATACCCCATATTCTTAAACCCCTGGTAGACCCTGGGGGAATCGACTACTTGAAGCCTTCTGGTCCTGCTCAGATGTCGGCCCCACCAGGTCTTCCTCAGGAGTTAAGTGAAACTTTGGCTCCATTTATGGACATGGATTCAGCTCAAGAGCTGCCCCAGGGCCAGATCGGTTTGCGGTTCCACAACAGGAAGTTCGTGACAAGTTCACCCAGCATGAAAGGCTCACAGACGTGGTGCCAATAATAGACTGGGGTCAGAACCAACATCTGGATGCAGATCACCAGTCGTTTGAAATACCTGTTCCGTCTCTGGATAGTCAGAGCACAAAAACAGCAAAGTTTGTTCTATCCTCGAATCTGAAAATATATCTGATTCAGCATCGTTGCTTTGCCAAGGTAGTGGGTGGATCTCCAGACCAATTTGTATCCGTACCTCAGCATCGAAGACTACCTTATTACAGGTGGACTCAGATGAGTCTCCAGAGTCATCCGAGCAACTTGAAACCACAATTGCAACTAGAAACCTAGACTCAAAATTATGAGAAGAAGCAGATCTCTTCACCCCAGAAAGAGGCTCCAGCTCCACCTCCACAGCCCCTTGAAGAGGTTGAACTTTCAACCCAGCAGGAAGTCCCAGTTCAGGAACCACTTGCTGCTGAAGATGATGGAGCTCAGCCCTCAGTTCCATCTCTGGTTCTGAATGAAGCTCAGCACTTGCACTTGCCCAGTCTCACAGGTAAACCTGTGGCTCAGGATTTTGTGACATCTAGAGAGGCAGGAAAGGGGGTTGAACCCACTCCAAACCCGGAGCAGTCCCCAGCTCAGCATCCAGAGGGCCCTGACAGGGTGAAGCTGCAATCCAACAGGAGGCCCCAACTCCATTTCCAGACCTTCCTCTGCAGGCTGAACCTCTCTCTGAGCAGGAGCAGCTGGCTGAGCCTCCTGAGGAGGCTGAAACTTCAGACCTGCAGCAGGCCTCATCTTGGTCTCCACAGAATAAACCCAGTTATACCTCCAGGTCACAGTCAAGCTCAGCATTCAGTTTTGCCCAGTGTCCTTAAACCTGCGAGTCTGGAGCTTACCATAATACAACCGCTGGAGTGGTGGGACCTTCTTCAGTCCACCACGAGGCTGCATCTCGGGCTTTAGTGCCAATTACTAATGAGCAACTATATGAAACCCAGCATGAGGGTCCCAGCTCTGGCTCCAGAACCTCCTGAGGCACTTGAACCTTCTCTAGTTCAACAGGAGGCTGTCACTCAATCTCCAGAACCTACTAGGGATGAAAAAACCTTCTCCAGCCCAGCAAGAGGCCACGGTGAGCAATCACAGGCTCCTGAGGAGTTGGACCTTCTGTAACCAGAACTTCGCTAGCAGAGCTTGAAGCTGCAATCCAAATTTCACAGGCCACTGGGGTCAAGCCCTTTGAAAGTCATCAGGAGGACCCAGTTCAGCTTCCAGCATCTCTTTTTTTTCTTTTTGGTCTCTGATGCGCCATCTTGACCAGAAGCTCGTAACAATCTTTAAATCTTTGTTTTGTCGAACTCTCTGGTCCGTACCACCACCAAAAGTACTTTTAACTCTTCTGGAGAAGGAATCCATCTGTACAATGGTGCACTTGACCCTCAGGCAGTCAGAAACTTTGGGTGGCTCCTCAGGTGCAACTGGGAAGTACAGCAGAAGCTCAGGGAGCCTCACCCAGCCTAGGCTTGGAACAGGCACACGTTCATTTCTGCCTCATTCCATGGGCCAGGGCAAGTTGCATGGGCAAGCTCAGAGCCAAGGGATGGGAAAGTACAGGCCAACCACATGCACCATGGCAGTGTGTGGATGCAGGAAGGAGTCATCTGCCCCAGTACGTGATGAGCCCTGGTCTGGCGGGTCACTCAACCTGGGTCCACTCTTTCAGTGGATACCGGGATGCGCTGGTGTCCTCAAGAAGGCAGAGAGGCGAGGCGTTGTAGGTCCCCTCAGAAGTCAGCGGGCCACCTTCTACACAGGGAGGCGCAGGTGACAGCCCCAGTGTCGCGGTGATGCTGCTGAGGCCGAGCGAAGTCAGCAACCCAGAAGTCAGGATCTAGTCTGACCCAGGCCCAAGACGGCATACTACCCAGTGCGCCAGGCTGGCGTCCCCAAGTCTCAAGCCACCCGCATAACTGCCCCAGGGGACTGGCACCTTCGGACTTCAGAGAGCGGTTGATCACGCCCCCGCGGTTCCTCCGGCCCCGCGATTGGCTCCGGGGGCGAGGGGCGGGGCCTGAGCGCAGAGCCAACGTATTGGCGTCCCCGCGGCGCAGGCACCGTTTCCTGAGGTCAGTGGTCGCGAGGCCACAGCTTCTTTTGGCGGTTGAGCGGCTCTAGCGGCCAGGAGCGCCCCGAGCCCCGCCTCCCCCGCAGCACCATTTGTTAACAAGGTTTTCCTTTTTCCAGCGGATTGACTGGTACCCTTTGTCAGAAATCAGTTCGCTGTTTGTTTTGGGGTTTATTTCTGGGGTCTCTATTATGTTCCATTGGTCCATATGTCTGTTTTTATGCCAATATCATTGCTGCTTTTATGATCACAGCTTTGTAATATATTTTGGGGTCAAAAAGTGAAATGCCTCCTACTCCTCTTTTCTTACACAAGATGGCTTTGGCAATACAAAGTCTTTTATGATTCCAGACAAATTCTATGATTGTCTTTTCTAGATCTGTGAAGAATGGCTCTGGTACTTTGATTGGGCTTGCATTAAATATGTAGATTAATTTGGATAGAATTGCCATTTTGATTATATTAATTCTTCTGGTCCAGGAACATAGGATGTCCTTCCACTTTTTTGTGTCATTTTCAATTTCTTTTTTTAGCTTCTCGTAGTTTTCCTTGCGGAGCTCTTTGACTTCTTTGGTTAGATTTAGTTCTAGGTATCTTACACTTTTTGTGGCTATGGTTAAGTGGAATTACTTTCTTCAGTTCTATCTCAGTCTGCTTGCTGTTTGTATATAGAAATGCTATAGATTTTTGTACGTTGATTTTGTATCGTGCAACATTACTGTCTTAATTTATTACTTTTCAGAAATTTTTTCATGGATACCATTGGGTCCTCTATGTATACAATGATGTCATCTGCAAATAGAGATAATTTCGCCTCTTCTTTTCCTATTTGAATGCCTTTTATTTTATTCTCTTTTCTGATTGCATTGGTGAGGCCTTCCAGTACTATATTGAAAAAAGAGTGGAGAAAGTGGGCATCCTTGTCTTGTACTAGCCCATTCAGAATGATGTTAGCTGTGGGTTTTTCATAGACAGCTTTTACTGTGTTGAGGAATGACCCTTCTATGCTGATTTTTCTGAGAGTCTTAATCATGAAGTAAAGTCGCAGGACTTGGGCCTTTCTGTGTTTGGAGATTATTTATTGCTGATTCAATCTCATTGCTTGCTATGTCCTCCTGACTCAATCTTGGTAGATTATATGTGTCCAGGAATTTGTCCATTTCATCCAGGTTTTCCTGTTTGTTGGCATATAGTTGCTCATAGTATCCTCTAATGATGTTTTCTATTTCTATTACATATGTTATATTGCCTGCTCCATTGCAAATTTGATTTATCTGGTTCCTTTCTTTCTTCTTAAGTCTAGCTAGTGGTGTGTCAAACTGTTTATATTTTCAAAGAACCAGCTTTTACTTTCATTTATTTCCTGTACAGTTTATTTATTTTCTATTTCATTTATTTCTGCTCGAATCTTTATTATTTCTTTTCTCTTGGCATTTTTTTTTGGGTATTTTTGTTGTTGCTTTTCCAATTCTGAGGCATCATGTTAGGTTGTCCATTTGCCAACTTTCCATCTTTTTCTTATGTGCACTAATTGCTATGAACTTCTGTCTTGTGGCTGTTTTTGTGGTGTCTCAGATTATGGAAATGTGTGTACTCATTATCATTGGTTTCCATGAATCTTTTCATTTCAGTCTTAATTTCTTCAGTAGTTGTGAAGTCATTCAGGAGTAGGTAATTTAGCTTCCAAATGTTTATGTATTTTCGAGGGTTTTTCCTGAAATTACTATCAAGTTTAATTCTGTCATGGTCGGAGAAGATGCTGAATATAGTTTCTATGCCTTTGAATCTGTAAAGGCTTGTTCTGTGCCCTACCATGTGGTTAGTCTTTGAATTGAACATGAGAAAAAAGTATATTTCATGGTTTTCGGGTGGAAGGTTCTATAGGCGTCTGTTAAGTCCATTTGATTCATGGTATTGTTTAGATCCTGTATCTATTTGCTTATTTTTGTCTAGATATCTGTCCAAAGGAGATGGTGGGGTGTTGCGCTCCCCAGCAACTGCTGTGTTTCAGTCTATCTCTCCTTTTAGATCTAACAGTCTTTCCTTCATATATTTTGGTGCTCCTGAGTTGGGTGCATAGATATTTATAAGCATTATATCTTCTTACTAAATTAGCCCTTTTACTGCTATATAATGCTCTTCTTTGTCTCTTCTTCCAGTTTTTGTTTAAAAGCCTATTTTGTCTGAGATTATTATCAGACTCCAGCTCTTTTTTGGTTCCCATTTGTATGGAATGCCTTCTTCCAGCCCTTCACTTTTAGTCTATGTATGTCCTTATCCATGAGATGCGTTTCTTGTAGGCAAACATAGAGGGTTTCTGGGTTTTTATCCATTCGGGCAATTTGTATCTCTTGATTGGATAATTTAATCAATTTAATCATTCTATGTTATTATCGATATTTCCAGACTTGTCCCTACCATTAAGTTGGCCATTTTCTTGGTTGTTTTTTATTTCTCTTATGTCTGTCTGTCCCTATTTTAGTTTTCCCGGTACAGAACTCTCTTCAGAATTTCTTGAAGCGCTGGTCTGGTGTGATAAATTCTTGAGGTTTTGTTTGTCTGAGAAGATTTTTTTATCTTTTTTTTCCCCACATGAAGGGTAATCTTGCTGGGTATAATCTTGTTTGAAATTGTTTCTCTCTTGGGACCAGCAGTTAGCGTAATGGCTATGTTGCTGGACTCCCACGTAGTCGACCGTGGTTCGCGTCCCAGACCCGGTGGCTTAAAAAACTCACGCTGGGCGCGTGTGCGTGCATGCCCAAGATCCCGAGAGGAGAATGGAGGAGAAGGGATTGCGGTGTGGCCATCCCCCCTGCGGGGTGATTTCTCGCTTTCTCTCTCTCTGTCTCTCTCTGTCTGTCTGGTGAGCACACGTGCCCTGTAGCAAAAACCTCTCAAAAAAAAAAAAAAAAAAAGAAAGAAATTGTTTCTCTCTTAACACTTGTGATATACCTTCCCATTTTTTCCTGCTTGCATTGTTTCTGTTAAAAGGTCTAGTGTTAGCCTTGTAAGTCACTTGATGTTTGTTGCCAATTTTAGTATATCTCGTCTTCATCTGTGGTTTTGGCCAGTCTGGCTATGATGTGCCTTAGAGAGAATCTTCTTGGATTGATTATTTTTGGGGTCCTTTGCATTTTTTGGATCCGAATGTTTGAGTGCTTTTCTAGACTTGGAAAGTTTTCTTCCAGGGTTTCATGGAATAGATTTTCTTTTCTTTTTTTCTTTTTTGGAGAGGTTCTTGCTATAGGTGCTTGCACTCACCAAAAAGATAGAGTCAGAGAGACAGAAAGCGAGAAATCACTCCCCATGGGAGATGGCCACGCCACAGTCCCTCCTCCTCCATTCTCCTCTCAGGATCTTGGGCACACGTGCACACGTGCCTGGCATGAGTTTAAGCCACTGGGTCTGGGACTCGAATTGTGGTCGCCTACATGGGAGTCCAATGACATAGCCATTACACCAACTTCTGGTCCCATGGAATAGATTTTCAATGCCCTTAATAGTTTCTTTTTTTTTTTTTAAGTTTAAAAGTTTATTGCTAGAATAGCAAACTTCATAAAGACACCTTTTTAAAGGACACAGAAAATGACAAGCAAAATAAGCCGAAAATTTTGAGCAAAGAAAAGCAAAGATTACTATACTTTAGATTTATCTATTCTCTTGGGGAGTGGGGCGGAAGATGAGCAGGAAACAACAATGCAAGAGGGAAGAAGAAAAGAACAGGAAAGAGGAAAATAAGAAAACGTTGCACACCGCACAGCGCAGTGCACGGTTTCAGCAGTGGGCTGCAGATGGAAATGGATTCTGCTTGAGAGCTGAGAGCTGCCCTGACCTAGGGGAAAAGAGAAGTAAAAGCTGTTATAACGGATATTTTAAAGGATGCAAATTGGTGCCAGGCAGTGGTGCAGAGTAAAACTTGATGCTTTGTGAGGTTGGCCCACAGGGGAAGGGTCTGGAGTCATGTCTAGAGGCCTCTGGAGACCTGGCACGTCCCTTTTGGACAATGACTGCGATGGCACGGGGCATCACCAGCCTCAGCTCGTGTTTACTTAGGTCTTTAAGACATCAGTGGGCCTTGAATTCCAGGCTGCTCTGAGTTGCTTTTCTTTCGTGAGAGAAGCGACCCGTGTTGTGACTTTGTAGCAAGAGAAACCAAACAATCCACTTGTAGGCGTATAGGCGAGGTGACTGAAGTCACAGCCGTGCCGACACACGTACGTGAACATTTACAGCACTATTACCCCAAATAGCTGAAAAGTGGGAACAACACAAATGTCCCTCAAGTCATGCACAGAAAAACAAAATGGAATGCCATTCAGAATGAATAGTACTGGTATGTGATACAACACGAAATCAATCTTTAAAACCTACAGGTAGAAGAAGCCAGATATAAAATGCCACACGTTGTGTGGTTCCATCCATATGAAATGCCCAGAATGGGCACTCATAAAGAAAGGAAGCAGATTAGTGGTCACCTAGGGCTGATGGGGACAGGGCTGAGGAGTGACTGTTTAATTGTACACGGGGTCTTGTAGGGATTTTAAAATTTTCCTGAAATGAGATCATAGTGGTAGTTGCTGCTATGGTCTGAACGTTGGTTTACCCCCTAAAATTTATAAAACGTTGGAACCTAAAATCTAATGTGATAGTATTAAGAGGTGGGGCTGGAGGAGGTTGTTATGGTTTCACATTTTGGAATGCGATGTTGGGAGGTGGTGAGGCATCGTGGTGGTCATTGCACTGTCATGAAGACATGAATGATGTCTTAAGAAATCCAGTGAGTTCCAGCTCTCATGAGAGTGAGTTCTCGTGAGAGTTGTGTGTTATAACGGAGAGCTGTCCATAGCTGGCTCTCTGAAAATACAGAAATGACTTTACAACCGCATAGTGGGCAAGGAGGAAGAGGCTAGATTCTGACAGAGGTTTTGAAAAAGAACAGTTTAGAAATACACTCAGGGTCAGCAGGTGGCATGGTGGTTAAAGGCGCTGGACTCCCACAGGGCCAGCTGTGGTTTAAGTCCTGGACCTGGTGGCTTCCTTTCTCACTTTCCCTCTCTTTCTTTCTCTGTCTCTCTCTGGTCAAATTGGAAATAACGATAATAGCTAACTAAAATAAAATAATTCTTAAAATAAATAAATAAATAAATAAACTGAGAGGGCTGGCAGCAGGTGGCACAGTGGTTAATGGTACTGGACTCCCACATGGTTGGCCATGGTTCAAGTCCTGAACCTGGTGGCTTGAAAATCATGCCAGGCATGTGTGCGTGAATTCCCAAAGTCCCAGAAGGCGAATGGAGAAGTGATTGTGGTATGGCTATCTTCCTTCAGAGTTCATTTCTCACTTTTCCTCTCACTCTGTCTCTGTTTCTCTCTGGCAAACACATTTGCTCTATGGCAAAAACCTTAAAATAAAGAACTTTTTAAAAAAGAATTATTTTATTTAACTTTATTTATTTATTTATTTATTTATTTTAATTTGACCAGGGAGAGACAGAGTGAGAGACATAGAGAGAGAGAGAGAATGAGAAAGCAAGCCTTCAGGTCTGGGACTTGAACCACAGTCAGCCATGTGGGAGTCTAGTGCCCTTAACCACCAAGCCACCTGCTGGCCCCAAAGAACTTATATTTAAAAAAAAAATAAACGGGGGGCCAGTAGGTGGTGGTGTGGTTGAAATGCTTGTTTCCCACATGATCAACCATGGTTTGAGTTCTGGACCTGGCAGCTTGCTTTTTCCTATTTCCTCTCTCTCTTTGTCTCTCTCTCTCTGGCGATCACATGTGCCCTATAGCAAACATTTAAAATAATAATAATAAATAAAATTAATTACATATTTCTTTAAAAAAAGAAATAAACTGGAACATTTTAGAGATGAATAAAATGGTGGTGACCAGGATGGTCAGAATGAACAGTTAAGGCCCTTCTGAAAAAGTTTCTTTTTTTCTTTTTCTTTTTCTTTCTATTTTTTTTTTTTTTTTGGAGAGGTTTTTGCTGTAGGGCTCATGTGCTTGTCAGAAAGACAGAGAGAGACAGAGAGACAGAAAGTGAGAAATCACCCCCAGGGGGGATGGCCACACCACAATCCCTTCCCCTCCATTCTCTTCTCGGGATCTTGGGCATGCACACACACGCACCTGGCGTGAGTTTAAGCCACCCAGTCTGGGACTTGACCTGCAGTCGACTACATGGGAGTCTAGTGATATAGCCATTACGCCAACTGCTGGCCCCTGAGAAGGTTCCTAAGAAAAATGAATATTTTGTTCGAAACTGGAGGAAAAGTCATCTGTGTTACATCATAGCAAAAAATCTGGCTGCAAAGGGTCCATGTCCTAAGGTTTTGTTGAATTTTGATTAAGGTGGCAATTGAAATTTCAAGGCAAAATACAGAAGGAACTGAACAATTACTATTAACTGCATTTTAGTGAAATAAGAGGGAATGAGAAGATTTAAAGATTATAATAAAAAGAGAAACAGAGAGGGAAGTTTTGGAAAATGTTAACCAGGCCACTCCGTAGAGAGCAGCATTCAGCCCTCAGCCCTGTGAGAACGCAGCGAGGTGTCGTCTTGGAAGTGGAGGAAGCCTCACTCGACATCAGATCTGCTGGCGCCTTATCTTGGCCTTCCGGGGTCTCCAGAACTGTGAGCGATAAATCTCTACTGTTTGTACCCAGTCTAAGGAAGTTGGTCATAGCAGAAGAAACATTGGGACAGAAACTGAGAAGTGGGGTTCTGCTATAACAAATGCCCGAAAATGTTTTTTGTTTGATTGTTTGTTTATTTGTTTTTACTAGGCCAAGAACTTTATTAACCTTTGTTCCAAACTTTATTCCCAGGCTTCTTCAGCTTAATTAGCTGCAAAGAATGAACTGCGTATAAGCAAAAACTGAACAGAGCTGCAGTGTCCAAGGGGCTTAGAATGAAAAATATTAGAGATCTAGATTTTACCAGGTCCATACACAAAACAGAATGGTAAAAAGCAGTCATGATATAAAATAGCAGCTCCCAGGAACTTCGTCAAGTTTATCCCTTTCAGAAGTTGACTCAGTTCCGTGTGCCTCATTCTTGGAAGCCTCATCAACATTCTCCACGAGATCTGGAACTTCATCATCATCATCCTCCTCTCCAGTAGCAAGTGGTGCTTCTCCATCCAGAGTGTCTGGGCACAGCTTCAGCCAGTCTCCTTAGACTAGTCAGACCATCTGCCCGAGCTGGTTTAAGATGCTGGGGAGCATTTCCGTCAGCTGCTTTGTCTCAGCACGGCCCGTAATGGTGAAAGTATTCACTGCCAGAGATGCCTGAACTTTGGGTTGTTAAAGTGGATCGCTGTTCCCTGGTTTGCAAACACGTTCACCTCTTCAATACCGGAGATACTGTTTACCCCCAACCTCTCTAAGGAGAACTGAAGCTTCTTAGCATCTGCGGTAGCTGCTCTATGAACCACCTTCTCTCTGCGAGCAGGTCCTTTCCAACCAATGAACACTTGTGCCTGCAGCTGGGCGAGTTTTTCCTGGTTCATGATTGTTTTTTTTCATCTTGTCGGAGTGGAAAAGGGGCCACAGGGGCCTAGGGTTAGTGCTCAGGAGGTCTCAGGCAGGCCAGCTGAGATTAGGCACACACTCGCGGGGACACAAAATGGCAGCTAGAGCAATACCTGACAATGTTGAAGTGGCTTTGGAACGAGCCAATGGGCAAAGGCTGACCATGACTGCTAGAAAAAGCCTTGAATGCTGTGAACACAGCACTAGGACAGTTCTAGTGAGGGTAAAAGGAGAAAGCTGTGGATAGAGCCTCCGTCTTCTGAGCAATGACCTAAGTGGGTGTGATCAGAATGTTGGTAGAAATATGGACAGTCAAGGTTATTTGATGAGGTCTCAGAAATGAGGAACCTGTTATCGGAACTGGAGGAAAGGCTGTCCTCGTTACAGAGTGGCAAGAAATTTGGCAGAATTGTGTTCATATCCTACTGGTCTGTGGAAGGAGGAGACGGAGTGATGGAACAGGAGGTTTGGCAGATGGAATCGCTAAGTGAAGTACTGAGGATGCAGTGTGGCTTCTCTTGACTTCTTACAGTAAAACATGAGAAAAAATGAATTAAAGAAAGGATTTCTAGGGGATCAGCAGGTGGCGTGGTGGTTGAGGGCACTGACTCCCACATGGCTGGCTGTGGTTCAAGTCCTGGATCTGGCGGCTTTCTCTCTCTCTCTCTCTCTCTTTCCCTCCCTCTTGCTCTGTCCCTCCCTGGTCAAATTAAAATAAATAAATAAAGTTAAAATAAAAATAATTCTTTTTTAAAAAAAGGATTTATAATCATAAGGAGAGCAAACATAGATATTTGGAAAATTCTCAACCTGGCCATGGGAGGAATAAAAATGTGTCTTTGGGAGGGAGTATCAAGGGCGTGGCCAAGCACCCGTTTCCCGAGAACATCAGTATGCACGAGGAAACCAGATGCTGTTCACGAGTTCCGTGGAATCGTAATCCTGAAAGCCTTTCCGAGATCAGCTGGGGGTGCCCCTCCCGCGCATGTCCAGAATGCCAGGGCCTTGAGAGCAGAATGATTTCCCACTTCTGCTTCCTGCACTCCAGTGCCACGCTGATGGCCACTCCAGATGTGGCTCAAGTGGGTGCAGGTTCAGCTCAGACTGCCTTTCCAGAAGGATCCTTGGCAGAGTCCACATACCATCTCCATTCTCCGAAGGATGCATGAACTGTGGGGACGTGACCGTTCTCATCAAGATTTCAAAGGACTGAGCCACCTGGAGCCCCAGGGGAGGACCCAGGTACAGGCTGACGTGAGAGCAGGCCACTGCGGAGAGCTTCAAGCAGGACAGGGCACGGTAGAGTCTTAGGAGTGGAGCTACCCCCCGAGACCCCAGAATGGTAGCAACATGGGCATGCAATCCCATCCTGGGAGAGCTGCAGGCACCACACTCTAACTGTGAGAGGTGGCATGGCCTGTTCCTAGCAGAACCATGGGTATGGGTCACCTGGAGCCTTGGGGGTTCAATCCTCGGCCCGATTTGTCTAGACTTATCAGATATCAAATCAAAGCAGAAGGTACTAGGGCTTTAAGCTTTAATGTTTGCCCTGTTGGGTTTTAGATTTGTCAGGACCTGTTATCCTTTTCCTTTTTTCCTACTTCTCCCCTTTGAAATGGAGATGAGGGACCAGCAGTTAGCGTAATGGCTATGTCGCTGAACTCCCACGTAGTCGACTGCGGTTCGAGTCCCAGACCCGGTGGCTTAAACTCAAGCCAGGCGCATGTGCGTGCGTGCCCAAGATCCCAAGACGAGAATGGAGGAGAAGGGATTGTGGCATGGCCATCCCCCCTGGGGGGGGTGAATTCTCGCTTTCTGTCTCTCTGCCTCTCTCTGTCTTTCTGGCAAGCACACACACCCCGCAGGAAAAAAAAAAAGGGAAATGATTGTCCTGTGCCCCAACTCCAAAATTCATATGTCAGAACTGAATACCCAATTTGATAGTATTAAGAAATGGGACCTTTAGTAGATGGTTAGGTTAGGAAGGCTCTTCCCTTGTGAATGAGATAGCACCCTTATAAAAGAGGTCTGAAGGAACCAGCAGATGGCGTAACGGTTACATTGGTGGCCTCCCACGTGGTCAACTGTGGTTTGAGTCCCAGACCTGGCAGCTTCAAACTCACACCAGGTGTGTGTGTGTGTGTGTGTGTGGCCCAAAATCCCGAGAAAAAAATGGAGGAGAAGGGATTGCGGCATGGCCATCTTCCCTGGGAGGTGATTTCTCACTTTCTGTCTCTCTGGCAAGCACATGTGCCCTACAGCAAAAAAAAAAAAACCTCTCCCTAACAACAAAAGGCCTGAAGAAACTGACTAGCTCCCTTCCTCCATGTGAAGACACGTGTTTGTCCCTTTTGTCACGGGAGGATGCAGAAAAGGCACCATCTGTGAGGAACAGGCCCTCACCAGGCACCAGACCTGTGGATTCCTTGATCTTGGTCTTCCAGACCTCCAGAACTATGAGAAGTCAGACTCATTTATAAATTATCCAGTCTAAGGAGTTTCATTATAGCAACAGGGATGGACTAAGTTGCCCGACATTGTGAATGTGCGCAATAACAGAACACCACAGACCATGTCATCATAAACAATACAAGTTTGCTTGGCTCATGGGAAGTCCAAAAACATGGCACCAGATTCTAACAAGGGTCTCATCCCATGGTGTAAGGCATGACATGGCAAGAGAGGGGAAAGAGTGAAATTACACAAGACAATACAAATGGGACTCACCTTCCATGATAACTAACCCACTCCAGGGATAATGGCATTAACCTATTCATGAGGGCAGAGCCCTCGTGGTCTATTTATCTCTTCAGTGTTCTATTTCTCTCTCTTTTTTTTTTATAAATAATTATCTATTTAATTTTATTTACTATTTTTTAAAATTTGTTGTAGGGCATGTGCACTCACCAGAGAGAGACAGAGAGAGAGGGAAAGTGAGAAAGCAAGTCACCAGGTCCAGGATTGAACCGTGCTCGGCCACGTGGGAGTCTAGCGCTTTAACCACCACCCCACCTACTGGTCCCAAATGTCCCATTTCCTACTGTCATCACAATGACAAATTTCAACCTGAGTTTGGAAAAGGACAACAGTCTGTAACTTTCTGCCCTGTCCCCCTCAAGCCCCTGTGCGTCTCACATATAAAATACATTAACTCATCCCAATGGCTCCCAGAGCTTTAACTCCCTCTGGCACCAATCCCAAAGTCCCTAGCTCAGAGTCTCACTGCTCTGGTTTGGAGAATTGTTTGTCTCCCATAGGTTCATGTTCGGAATTTGATCTTAGTGGGTGGTGATTGGCTATCTACTGAAGTTCCTGTGCTGGGTCTTAGTTATTATAAAGCTGTCTCTTATGTCTCTCTCTGTCTGTCTGCCCTCCCCCGCCTCTACCACCACCATCCTGGTCAGGCAACTGTGGTCTCAGGATGCGACCCTGCTCTCTCTTCAAAGGACAAATCTGATCATGTCCCCCCAACCCCCCCCCTTTTTTTTTGGAGAGGTTTTTCGCTATAGGGCGCGTGTGCTCGACAGACAGAGAGAGACATAGAGACAAAAAGCGAGAAATCACCCCCCAGGGGGGATGGTCACGCCGCAATCCCTTCTCCTCCATTCTCCTCTCGGGATCTTGGGCACGCACGCACACGCGCCCGGCGTGACTTTTAAGCCACAGGGTCCAGGATGCGAACCACAGTCGACTACATGGGAGTCAAGCGACATAGCCATTACACTAACTGCTGGTTCCCTCCCCAACCCCTTTTTTAACCCCTGCTGAAAAATTGGCCCTAACTGGGTCAGCCACGGCGGCACATGGAAACGTGAATTCAGGACGCTGAAGCCACATGGGAAAGTTCTGATTCATGTCCCAGGGTGTCCCTGTGTGTGACGGGCACGGTGCATGTATGCCCATGATCCTGGCTGGCTGAGCCTAGAGTGAACTGCAGCATGAAGGCCCCTGTGGGATGCACTGACCCCTCTTCCCAGAAATAAACAACGACGATAACAACAAAACCCAGGCTCCCCCTCGCTCTTATGCTAAAGACCTAGCTTCTTCTTTGTTGTTTCTAACCATTTGTGAGAGGGTGTGTGCACTGCTAGAGAGAGAAAGCACCCTCGGGGGATAGCCACGCCAAATCCTTTCTCCTCCATACTCCTCTCAGGATTTCAGGCATGCACACACATGCGCCAGGAGTGTTTTTCAAGCTACCAGATTCTAGACTCACACTGTACCGTTGGCCTGTGGGATCCAGCTGCCACAGGGCATTTGCACATCCTGTCTCCCCTGCGTGGAAAGCCTCTCTAGTCCCTAAAAGCCTTGCCTCATTCTCTCCTATTTACTCAGTTCTTAGCTATAGGGTCACCACCTATGGAATGCCCTCCCTGATCGGCAGCCCTGAGAGAGTAGAGGTACCATTACACTTTCTCAGGGCATTGGACACTTCTTTTTTTCTTTCTTTTTTTTTTTTTTTTAAAGAGAGGTTTCTGTGCTGGTCAGAGAGAGGCAGAGACAGAGACAGTGAGAGGGAAAGTGAGAAATCATGCCCCAGGGGAGATGACCACACCTCAATCCCTTTCCCTCCATTCTCTTCCTGGAATCTCGGGCACTCACGCACACTGCCTAGTGTGATTTTCAAGTCACCCGGTCCAGGACTTGAACCACGGTGGCCGTGTGGGAATCCAGCAACGTAACCACTACACCATCTGCTGGTCCCAATGACTGTGGTTATTTTAACCCATAGTGCCCTGGCCCCAGCCCAGCTCAGCATGTGACACGCAGGGTATGCTTAGTAAGAATCTGTTGAGTGAGTAAATGATTAAATAAAAGGGTTTGTTTTAATCGAATGGGCGGGAGTGGGGTGGGGAAGACAGTAACAGAAAGGAATTTAGCCTTTGGCAGGTGCCTACATAGCTTCAGATGTCTGAGATATTGTGTTCTAAATTTTATGAATGACTCACTTTTACATTTTGGGAAACTGAGAGAGATGTTAGGTAACTCACAGCTAATAAATAGATGGTAAATTGTACAATCTCCTCCTTTCACCAGTCTATCTCACTGTTAAGAAGGGGGGCCAGCCAGCGGTGTGGCGGTTAAGGCGGTTGAATCCCACGTGACCGGCTGCTTGGTTTGAGTCCCGGACCCAGTAGCATGAAAAACATGCCAGGCCTGTGTGTGTGCATGTGTGCGTGTGTGCCCAAATCCCAAGAGGAGAACGGCAGAGAAATGGGGGCGGACTGTGACATGGTCATCCTGGGGGGGGGTGATTTCTCACTTTCCCTCTGTCTCTCTCCAGCAAACACATGTGCCCTGCAGCAAATTATAATAAATAAATAAATACTTTTTTTTTTTTTTTAAAGGAAGTGAAGGGGACATATTTTGCAAATTCTATTGTAGGTAAATATCAGTTCTTTTTCTTTTTAGAGAGATTTTTGCTATAGGGTATGTGCACTCACCAGAGAGAAGAAACAAAAAGTGAGAGATCACCTCCAGAGGGGGTGGCCACACCACAATCCCATCTCCTCCATTCTCCCCTCAAGATTTTGCATTCACACGTGCCAGTTGTGAGTTCCAAGCCACCCGGTCCATGACTCAAACTGTGGTCAGCCATGTGGGAGTGCAGTGCCTTAGCCACTGCGCCACCTGCTGGCCCCGCTAGTTCTCAATAATCATCCTAGAGCTACTTACCAGAATAACAAAGGATGTTGAGGGCAGGAGGGAATGACTGGGAGGATATTTCAGGACAATGGAAACACTCTTTATCTTGGTTGTAACAATCAGAGAGAAGGATTTGCTAAAAGAAAAATGCTGATTATTCAGGGATAGGCATTGCACTGAGGAATAAATTTGCCACAGTAAACTATAGCTGTGTTCAAGGAGGTAAGGGAGACAAAGGTTTTCATATATATACATATATATGTATATATATGTATATATATATGTTATTTACTTTTATTTATTATTGTCATTTTTAAAGAATTATTTTATTTAGCTTTATTTATTTATTTTAATTTGACCAGAGAAACAGAGTGAGAAAGAAAGAAAGAGGGAAAGTGAGAAAGCAAGGCGCCAGGTCCGGGACTCGAACCGTGGTTAGACATGAAGAAATCTAGTGCCTTTAACCACCGCCCCGCCTGCCAACCCCTATTATTCTTTTTTTTAAAGAATTATTTCATTGGGGACCAGCAGTTAGCATAATGGCTATGTCGCTGGACTCCCACGTAGTCGACCGCGGTTCGCGTCCTGGACCCAGTGGCTTAAAACTCACGCCGGGCGCGTGTGCATGCGTGCCCAAGATCCCGAGAGGAGAACAGAGGAGAAGGGATTGCAGTGTGGCCATCCCCCTGGGAGGTGATTTCTCGCTTTCTGTCTCTCTGTCTCTCTCTGTCTGTCTGGCAAGCACACGCTCCCTATAGCAAAAAAAAAAAAAAAAAAAAAAAAACCTCTCCCCAAAAAAAGAATTATTTCATTTAACTTTATTTGTTTATTTATTTATTTTAATTGACCAGAAAGAGACAGTGCAAGAGAGAGAGGGAAAGTGAGGAAGCAAGCCACCAGGTCCAGGACTTGAACTCCAGTTGGCCATGTAGGAGTCAAGTGCTTTAACCACCACACCACCTACTGGTCTCAGAGACAAATGTTTTTCTTTCATTTTTTTTTTCTTTTTTTTAAGAGAGATTTTTGCTATAGGGCACATGCACTCACTGGAGAGGCAGAGAGAGACAGAAAAACAGAAAGCAAGAAATCACTCCCCTCTCCCCAGGGCAATGGTTATGGTGCAATCCTTTCTCCTCCATTCTTCTCTCAGGATTTTGGATACACGTGCACACATGCCTGACATGAATTTTAAGCCGCTGGGTCTGGGACTTGAACTACAATTGACTATGTGGGAGTCCAGCGACATAACCATTACACAATCTGCTGGTTCTGAGATGATGTTTCTTTTTTTTTTTTTCTTTTTTTCTTTTTTTGAGAAGTTTTTGCTATAGGGCGCGTGCGCTCGCCAGACAGACAGAGAGACAGAAAGCAAGAAATCACTCCCTGGGGGGATGGCCACGCGGCAATCCCTTCTCCTCCATTCTCCTCCTGGGATCTTGGGCACACACGCACACGCGCCCGGCGTGAGTTTTAAGCAGTTTCAAACGGGACAGCACAAGTCCCAGGTCGGACAGGCAGGTTTTGGGCAGGTAGCCTTACAGAAGAATTTTCTGTGAAAGGTTGCAGTGGCCTTTGCACAGAATAGCAGTTCTGGCAGAATTCTGTGACAGTCCTTGTAGTCTGGCCCACTTGCATGGGCCTTCACGCCCTTCTCTGGCTCAGCTTAACCCGAGTTTAGTGGAAGTTGACCCAGATGGCTCTAGTATGATTCTGACAACTTCACAGGATGGTGGTAGTGAGGGTGTCCACATTTACTGTAACTTAATGAAATGTACACCTAAGATCTGTGAATTTCACTGTGCAAAGTTACTTCAAACAGTTTTGAAATCCACCCAGAGTTTGTTTGTTTTTTTAAGAGAGATTTTTTGCTATACAGCTCGTGAGCTTTCTAGAGAGACAGAAAGTAAAAAATCAACCCCGGGGGGGATGGCCATGCCATAGTCCCTTCTACTCCATTCTCCTCTTGGGATTTTGGGCATGCACACACATGTGCCCGGTGTGAATTGCTGGGTCCAGGACTCAAACTCTGGTTGACTGTGTGGGAGTCCAATAATGTAACCATTACGTCATCTGCTGTTCCCCCAGTTTTCTCTTAATACATATTTTCTACGAACTTTTAAAACCCCTCTTTATGTACATGTTACCTCCCCTTTCAAAAATCACTATAAAGGGCATTATTGGTACGATCATGGAAATTTGAACATGTCTACACTAGATAATATTATCCTATCAATGTTGAATATTACTATATGACCCAGTATGATATGGTAAAATATAGATTTGGTCTTTGACCCCATTTCTTAGCATGACTCCTAAAATCCCTGGAAGTTCCAAGTCAATGTGTTTTCGTATGCTAATGAGGCATTGGCTGGCAGCCCTCAGGAGCTTCAGGTTAGGGGCTGGTCACCCAAAGACACAGGCAGGATTAGAAGGTTGAGGCATTCCGCCCCACCCCAACCTCCCTAGAGGGGAGAGGGCTGAAGGTTAAGTTGATCTCCAATGGCCAATGATTAAGCAATCACATCGTCCGTGAAATGCAGCCTTCATTAAAAACCCAAAAAGTGGGCCAGCAGGTGGTGTGTTAGTTAAAGGCCTCGGACTATATGGCTGAAAGCTGTCTAAGTCCTAGACCTGGTAGCTTGCTTTCTCACTTTCTGTCTCTGTCTCTCTCTGATCAAACTGGAAAATAATAATAATAATAAATAAAGTTAAAAAAAGAAAAAAGGATGAGGTTCCAGAACTTCTGTAGTTCACTAGCTTTGTTATTTGCTAGAGAGGCTCACAGAGTATGGGAAAACACATAGGTCTGTCTGCCGGTTTATTATAATGGTTTTTATTTTATTTTAATTTCTTTTATACATTCAATCACTATACATCACTTAGTTGTAAAGTGAATTTTCCAACATGAACACATTTCACATCAGTCCAGTTGGGCATACTAGACATGTTATCATCAACAGATAGTAATCCATTTCTGTGTCCCATAAGTGTCTTTCCTCTCTATTTTTCTCCTTAATGTCTTTCCTCAGATTCTCCTCCTCCCACCCTCTTCCCACACTGTACCTGGTATCTATAACCATTTTCCATGTTTCTATATCCTCTAATCTTTCAGATTCAGTCATAGAGTGTGGGCAGTTGGTATATGTTAAATAGAGACATACAGTGCCTCTCCTTCATAGCCTGGCTTGGTTTATTCAGCAGTAAATCTTCCATATTCAACTACTTTCTATCAAAACCAGGTCTTGTTTTTTATGACTAAGTAATATTCCATAGAGTATATGTGTGACACTTTTTCAATTTTGAGGGCTTAGGTTTAGTTCTTTGGTCCACTTTGAGTTGATTTTTGTTAATGGTGAGAGTTAGGGGTTCAGATTCATCTTTCTACAGGTGAATACCCAGTTTTTCCAGCACCATTTAAAAAAAAATTTTTTTTTTTTTTTTGAGAGATAGGGGTAACTCTTTAATTCACTGGCAGGCACGAAGGAGTTAACACTCAGAAACTTCGTCCCTGCTTGGGGGTCAAGCACAGTCTTTTATTGAGAAGTTTGGGAACAGGCGGTTTCCAGCGGGCTAAGGGGGTAGCCTATCAGGGAGACACAGCCAATTGAGAAGATGCAGCCCAGAGTTTGTTCTCAGGAAGAAAGGGTCAGATAAGCAGGGTGTTCAGCTTCTCAAGGTCTCAGATTGTTTTATCACTTCAGAGAGGGGAGGCAGAGGCAGTGAATTCACAGAGGCCCAGAGGCCTGGAATGGCAATGGTCAGCCTTGGCTATTGTGAGTTCCGGGCCCAGCCACATCGACCTAATGTACGCTTTCTGTACGGATAGAATTGTATTGTTCTAACGTGGGGGTCTCATGATATCTGTTGTAAAATACATACTCTGTGGTGCCACAACGCACCACAAGACATCTGCCTTTAACCGCCTTGCTTATCAACCAATAACACTTAATGACCTAGGAACAGAACTCTGTTGCATCTAAGTAACGAGTGCCTGTGAAGGCCTCATAAACAAAGGGCGGGGCAGGGCGGCTGGGTAGGCCCTTGGTTGCTAAGGGCTTTGGCCTATGTGGCAGAGCCTGCCATAATGGCTCAGGCGCCCTACTGGCTTGGGTCGCTGTGCCCAAAGCCTTCCCTTGTCACGTCCAGGCTATGCCTCTGGACATGGTACTTCCTCGCGTTGCAACCATTGTGGTTGCTTGTCCATAGGGGTCAGTCTTCAGACAGAGCCCAAGTCCCAGACCAGGTGATGTCTGTCTCCCAGGGGCCGACTGCGTCCTGGTCTTTTTACCCCTCGCATCATCTACCCAAAATACCCCATATTCTTAAACCCCTGGTAGACCCTGGGGGAATCGACTACTTGAAGCCTTCTGGTCCTGCTCAGATGTCGGCCCCACCAGGTCTTCCTCAGGAGTTAAGTGAAACTTTGGCTCCATTTATGGACATGGATTCAGCTCAAGAGCTGCCCCAGGGCCAGATCGGTTTGCGGTTCCACAACAGGAAGTTCGTGACAAGTTCACCCAGCATGAAAGGCTCACAGACGTGGTGCCAATAATAGACTGGGGTCAGAACCAACATCTGGATGCAGATCACCAGTCGTTTGAAATACCTGTTCCGTCTCTGGATAGTCAGAGCACAAAAACAGCAAAGTTTGTTCTATCCTCGAATCTGAAAATATATCTGATTCAGCATCGTTGCTTTGCCAAGGTAGTGGGTGGATCTCCAGACCAATTTGTATCCGTACCTCAGCATCGAAGACTACCTTATTACAGGTGGACTCAGATGAGTCTCCAGAGTCATCCGAGCAACTTGAAACCACAATTGCAACTAGAAACCTAGACTCAAAATTATGAGAAGAAGCAGATCTCTTCACCCCAGAAAGAGGCTCCAGCTCCACCTCCACAGCCCCTTGAAGAGGTTGAACTTTCAACCCAGCAGGAAGTCCCAGTTCAGGAACCACTTGCTGCTGAAGATGATGGAGCTCAGCCCTCAGTTCCATCTCTGGTTCTGAATGAAGCTCAGCACTTGCACTTGCCCAGTCTCACAGGTAAACCTGTGGCTCAGGATTTTGTGACATCTAGAGAGGCAGGAAAGGGGGTTGAACCCACTCCAAACCCGGAGCAGTCCCCAGCTCAGCATCCAGAGGGCCCTGACAGGGTGAAGCTGCAATCCAACAGGAGGCCCCAACTCCATTTCCAGACCTTCCTCTGCAGGCTGAACCTCTCTCTGAGCAGGAGCAGCTGGCTGAGCCTCCTGAGGAGGCTGAAACTTCAGACCTGCAGCAGGCCTCATCTTGGTCTCCACAGAATAAACCCAGTTATACCTCCAGGTCACAGTCAAGCTCAGCATTCAGTTTTGCCCAGTGTCCTTAAACCTGCGAGTCTGGAGCTTACCATAATACAACCGCTGGAGTGGTGGGACCTTCTTCAGTCCACCACGAGGCTGCATCTCGGGCTTTAGTGCCAATTACTAATGAGCAACTATATGAAACCCAGCATGAGGTCCCAGCTCTGGCTCCAGAACCTCCTGAGGCACTTGAACCTTCTCTAGTTCAACAGGAGGCTGTCACTCAATCTCCAGAACCTACTAGGGATGAAAAACCTTCTCCAGCCCAGCAAGAGGCCACGGTGAGCAATCACAGGCTCCTGAGGAGTTGGACCTTCTGTAACCAGAACTTCGCTAGCAGAGCTTGAAGCTGCAATCCAAATTTCACAGGCCACTGGGGTCAAGCCCTTTGAAAGTCATCAGGAGGACCCAGTTCAGCTTCCAGCATCTCTTTTTTTTCTTTTTGGTCTCTGATGCGCCATCTTGACCAGAAGCTCGTAACAATCTTTAAATCTTTGTTTTGTCGAACTCTCTGGTCCGTACCACCACCAAAAGTACTTTTAACTCTTCTGGAGAAGGAATCCATCTGTACAATGGTGCACTTGACCCTCAGGCAGTCAGAAACTTTGGGTGGCTCCTCAGGTGCAACTGGAAGTACAGCAGAAGCTCAGGGAGCCTCACCCAGCCTAGGCTTGGAACAGGCACACGTTCATTTCTGCCTCATTCCATGGGCCAGGGCAAGTTGCATGGGCAAGCTCAGAGCCAAGGGATGGGAAAGTACAGGCCAACCACATGCACCATGGCAGTGTGTGGATGCAGGAAGGAGTCATCTGCCCCAGTACGTGATGAGCCCTGGTCTGGCGGGTCACTCAACCTGGGTCCACTCTTTCAGTGGATACCGGGATGCGCTGGTGTCCTCAAGAAGGCAGAGAGGCGAGGCGTTGTAGGTCCCCTCAGAAGTCAGCGGGCCACCTTCTACACAGGGAGGCGCAGTGACAGCCCCAGTGTCGCGGTGATGCTGCTGAGGCCGAGCGAAGTCAGCAACCCAGAAGTCAGGATCTAGTCTGACCCAGGCCCAAGACGGCATACTACCCAGTGCGCCAGGCTGGCGTCCCCAAGTCTCAAGCCACCCGCATAACTGCCCCAGGGACTGGCACCTTCGGACTTCAGAGAGCGGTTGATCACGCCCCGCGGTTCCTCCGGCCCCGCGATTGGCTCCGGGGGCGAGGGGCGGGGCCTGAGCGCAGAGCCAACGTATTGGCGTCCCGCGGCGCAGGCACCGTTTCCTGAGGTCAGTGGTCGCGAGGCCACAGCTTCTTTTGGCGGTTGAGCGGCTCTAGCGGCCAGGAGCGCCCCGAGCCCCGCCTCCCCCGCAGCACCATTTGTTAACAAGGTTTTCCTTTTTCCAGCGGATTGACTGGTACCCTTTGTCAGAAATCAGTTCGCTGTTTGTTTTGGGGTTTATTTCTGGGGTCTCTATTATGTTCCATTGGTCCATATGTCTGTTTTTATGCCAATATCATGCTGCTTTTATGATCACAGCTTTGTAATATATTTTGGGGTCAAAAAGTGAAATGCCTCCTACTCCTCTTTTCTTACACAAGATGGCTTTGGCAATACAAAGTCTTTTATGATTCCAGACAAATTCTATGATTGTCTTTTCTAGATCTGTGAAGAATGGCTCTGGTACTTTGATTGGGCTTGCATTAAATATGTAGATTAATTTGGATAGAATTGCCATTTTGATTATATTAATTCTTCTGGTCCAGGAACATAGGATGTCCTTCCACTTTTTTGTGTCATTTTCAATTTCTTTTTTTAGCTTCTCGTAGTTTTCCTTGCGGAGCTCTTTGACTTCTTTGGTTAGATTTAGTTCTAGGTATCTTACACTTTTTGTGGCTATGGTTAAGTGGAATTACTTTCTTCAGTTCTATCTCAGTCTGCTTGCTGTTTGTATATAGAAATGCTATAGATTTTTGTACGTTGATTTTGTATCGTGCAACATTACTGTCTTAATTTATTACTTTCAGAAATTTTTTCATGGATACCATTGGGTCCTCTATGTATACAATGATGTCATCTGCAAATAGAGATAATTTCGCCTCTTCTTTTCCTATTTGAATGCCTTTTATTTTATTCTCTTTTCTGATTGCATTGGTGAGGCCTTCCAGTACTATATTGAAAAAAGAGTGGAGAAAGTGGGCATCCTTGTCTTGTACTAGCCCATTCAGAATGATGTTAGCTGTGGGTTTTTCATAGACAGCTTTTACTGTGTTGAGGAATGACCCTTCTATGCTGATTTTTCTGAGAGTCTTAATCATGAAGTAAAGTCGCAGGACTTGGGCCTTTCTGTGTTTGGAGATTATTTATTGCTGATTCAATCTCATTGCTTGCTATGTCCTCCTGACTCAATCTTGGTAGATTATATGTGTCCAGGAATTTGTCCATTTCATCCAGGTTTTCCTGTTTGTTGGCATATAGTTGCTCATAGTATCCTCTAATGATGTTTTCTATTTCTATTACATATGTTATATTGCCTGCTCCATTGCAAATTTGATTTATCTGGTTCCTTTCTTTCTTCTTAAGTCTAGCTAGTGGTGTGTCAAACTGTTTATATTTTCAAAGAACCAGCTTTTACTTTCATTTATTTCCTGTACAGTTTATTTATTTTCTATTTCATTTATTTCTGCTCGAATCTTTATTATTTCTTTTCTCTTGGCATTTTTTTTTGGGTATTTTTGTTGTTGCTTTTCCAATTCTGAGGCATCATGTTAGGTTGTCCATTTGCCAACTTTCCATCTTTTTCTTATGTGCACTAATTGCTATGAACTTCTGTCTTGTGGCTGTTTTTGTGGTGTCTCAGATTATGGAAATGTGTGTACTCATTATCATTGGTTTCCATGAATCTTTTCATTTCAGTCTTAATTTCTTCAGTAGTTGTGAAGTCATTCAGGAGTAGGTAATTTAGCTTCCAAATGTTTATGTATTTTCGAGGGTTTTTCCTGAAATTACTATCAAGTTTAATTCTGTCATGGTCGGAGAAGATGCTGAATATAGTTTCTATGCCTTTGAATCTGTAAAGGCTTGTTCTGTGCCCTACCATGTGGTTAGTCTTTGAATTGAACATGAGAAAAAAGTATATTTCATGGTTTTCGGGTGGAAGGTTCTATAGGCGTCTGTTAAGTCCATTTGATTCATGGTATTGTTTAGATCCTGTATCTATTTGCTTATTTTTGTCTAGATATCTGTCCAAAGGAGATGGTGGGGTGTTGCGCTCCCCAGCAACTGCTGTGTTTCAGTCTATCTCTCCTTTTAGATCTAACAGTCTTTCCTTCATATATTTTGGTGCTCCTGAGTTGGGTGCATAGATATTTATAAGCATTATATCTTCTTACTAAATTAGCCCTTTTACTGCTATATAATGCTCTTCTTTGTCTCTTCTTCCAGTTTTTGTTTAAAAGCCTATTTTGTCTGAGATTATTATCAGACTCCAGCTCTTTTTTGGTTCCCATTTGTATGGAATGCCTTCTTCCAGCCCTTCACTTTTAGTCTATGTATGTCCTTATCCATGAGATGCGTTTCTTGTAGGCAAAACATAGAGGGTTTCTGGGTTTTTATCCATTCGGGCAATTTGTATCTCTTGATTGGATAATTTAATCAATTTAATCATTCTATGTTATTATCGATATTTCCAGACTTGTCCCTACCATTAAGTTGGCCATTTTCTTGGTTGTTTTTTATTCTCTTATGTCTGTCTGTCCCTATTTTAGTTTTCCCGGTACAGAACTCTCTTCAGAATTTCTTGAAGCGCTGGTCTGGTGTGATAAATTCTTGAGGTTTTGTTTGTCTGAGAAGATTTTTTATCTTTTTTTTCCCCACATGAAGGGTAATCTTGCTGGGTATAATCTTGTTTGAAATTGTTTCTCTCTTGGGACCAGCAGTTAGCGTAATGGCTATGTTGCTGGACTCCCACGTAGTCGACCGTGGTTCGCGTCCCAGACCCGGTGGCTTAAAAAACTCACGCTGGGCGCGTGTGCGTGCATGCCCAAGATCCCGAGAGGAGAATGGAGGAGAAGGGATTGCGGTGTGGCCATCCCCCCTGCGGGGTGATTTCTCGCTTTCTCTCTCTCTGTCTCTCTCTGTCTGTCTGGTGAGCACACGTGCCCTGTAGCAAAAACCTCTCAAAAAAAAAAAAAAAAAAAGAAAGAAATTGTTTCTCTCTTAACACTTGTGATATACCTTCCCATTTTTTCCTTGCTTGCATTGTTTCTGTTAAAAGGTCTAGTGTTAGCCTTGTAAGTCACTTGATGTTTGTTGCCAATTTTAGTATATCTCGTCTTCATCTGTGGTTTTGGCCAGTCTGGCTATGATGTGCCTTAGAGAGAATCTTCTTGGATTGATTATTTTTGGGGTCCTTTGCATTTTTTGGATCCGAATGTTTGAGTGCTTTTCTAGACTTGGAAAGTTTTCTTCCAGGGTTTCATGGAATAGATTTTCTTTTCTTTTTTTCTTTTTTGGAGAGGTTCTTGCTATAGGTGCTTGCACTCACCAAAAAGATAGAGTCAGAGAGACAGAAAGCGAGAAATCACTCCCCATGGGAGATGGCCACGCCACAGTCCCTCCTCCTCCATTCTCCTCTCAGGATCTTGGGCACACGTGCACACGTGCCTGGCATGAGTTTAAGCCACTGGGTCTGGGACTCGAATTGTGGTCGCCTACATGGGAGTCCAATGACATAGCCATTACACCAACTTCTGGTCCCATGGAATAGATTTTCAATGCCCTTAATAGTTTCTTTTTTTTTTTTTAAGTTTAAAAGTTTATTGCTAGAATAGCAAACTTCATAAAGACACCTTTTTAAAGGACACAGAAAATGACAAGCAAAATAAGCCGAAAATTTTGAGCAAAGAAAAGCAAAGATTACTATACTTTAGATTTATCTATTCTCTTGGGGAGTGGGGCGGAAGATGAGCAGGAAACAACAATGCAAGAGGGAAGAAGAAAAGAACAGGAAAGAGGAAAATAAGAAAACGTTGCACACCGCACAGCGCAGTGCACGGTTTCAGCAGTGGGCTGCAGATGGAAATGGATTCTGCTTGAGAGCTGAGAGCTGCCCTGACCTAGGGGAAAAGAGAAGTAAAAGCTGTTATAACGGATATTTTAAAGGATGCAAATTGGTGCCAGGCAGTGGTGCAGAGTAAAACTTGATGCTTTGTGAGGTTGGCCCACAGGGGAAGGGTCTGGAGTCATGTCTAGAGGCCTCTGGAGACCTGGCACGTCCCTTTTGGACAATGACTGCGATGGCACGGGGCATCACCAGCCTCAGCTCGTGTTTACTTAGGTCTTTAAGACATCAGTGGGCCTTGAATTCCAGGCTGCTCTGAGTTGCTTTTCTTTCGTGAGAGAAGCGACCCGTGTTGTGACTTTGTAGCAAGAGAAACCAAACAATCCACTTGTAGGCGTATAGGCGAGGTGACTGAAGTCACAGCCGTGCCGACACACGTACGTGAACATTTACAGCACTATTACCCCAAATAGCTGAAAAGTGGGAACAACACAAATGTCCCTCAAGTCATGCACAGAAAAACAAAATGGAATGCCATTCAGAATGAATAGTACTGGTATGTGATACAACACGAAATCAATCTTTAAAACCTACAGGTAGAAGAAGCCAGATATAAAATGCCACACGTTGTGTGGTTCCATCCATATGAAATGCCCAGAATGGGCACTCATAAAGAAAGGAAGCAGATTAGTGGTCACCTAGGGCTGATGGGGACAGGGCTGAGGAGTGACTGTTTAATTGTACACGGGGTCTTGTAGGGATTTTAAAATTTTCCTGAAATGAGATCATAGTGGTAGTTGCTGCTATGGTCTGAACGTTGGTTTACCCCCTAAAATTTATAAAACGTTGGAACCTAAAATCTAATGTGATAGTATTAAGAGGTGGGGCTGGAGGAGGTTGTTATGGTTTCACATTTTGGAATGCGATGTTGGGAGGTGGTGAGGCATCGTGGTGGTCATTGCACTGTCATGAAGACATGAATGATGTCTTAAGAAATCCAGTGAGTTCCAGCTCTCATGAGAGTGAGTTCTCGTGAGAGTTGTGTGTTATAACGGAGAGCTGTCCATAGCTGGCTCTCTGAAAATACAGAAATGACTTTACAACCGCATAGTGGGCAAGGAGGAAGAGGCTAGATTCTGACAGAGGTTTTGAAAAAGAACAGTTTAGAAATACACTCAGGGTCAGCAGGTGGCATGGTGGTTAAAGGCGCTGGACTCCCACAGGGCCAGCTGTGGTTTAAGTCCTGGACCTGGTGGCTTCCTTTCTCACTTTCCCTCTCTTTCTTTCTCTGTCTCTCTCTGGTCAAATTGGAAATAACGATAATAGCTAACTAAAATAAAATAATTCTTAAAATAAATAAATAAATAAATAAACTGAGAGGGCTGGCAGCAGGTGGCACAGTGGTTAATGGTACTGGACTCCCACATGGTTGGCCATGGTTCAAGTCCTGAACCTGGTGGCTTGAAAATCATGCCAGGCATGTGTGCGTGAATTCCCAAAGTCCCAGAAGGCGAATGGAGAAGTGATTGTGGTATGGCTATCTTCCTTCAGAGTTCATTTCTCACTTTTCCTCTCACTCTGTCTCTGTTTCTCTCTGGCAAACACATTTGCTCTATGGCAAAAACCTTAAAATAAAGAACTTTTTAAAAAAGAATTATTTTATTTAACTTTATTTATTTATTTATTTATTTATTTATTTTAATTTGACCAGGGAGAGACAGAGTGAGAGACATAGAGAGAGAGAGAGAATGAGAAAGCAAGCCTTCAGGTCTGGGACTTGAACCACAGTCAGCCATGTGGGAGTCTAGTGCCCTTAACCACCAAGCCACCTGCTGGCCCCAAAGAACTTATATTTAAAAAAAAAATAAACGGGGGGCCAGTAGGTGGTGGTGTGGTTGAAATGCTTGTTTCCCACATGATCAACCATGGTTTGAGTTCTGGACCTGGCAGCTTGCTTTTTCCTATTTCCTCTCTCTCTTTGTCTCTCTCTCTCTGGCGATCACATGTGCCCTATAGCAAACATTTAAAAATAATAATAATAAATAAAATTAATTACATATTTCTTTAAAAAAAGAAATAAACTGGAACATTTTAGAGATGAATAAAATGGTGGTGACCAGGATGGTCAGAATGAACAGTTAAGGCCCTTCTGAAAAAGTTTCTTTTTTTCTTTTTCTTTTTCTTTCTATTTTTTTTTTTTTTTTTGGAGAGGTTTTTGCTGTAGGGCTCATGTGCTTGTCAGAAAGACAGAGAGAGACAGAGAGACAGAAAGTGAGAAATCACCCCCCAGGGGGGATGGCCACACCACAATCCCTTCCCCTCCATTCTCTTCTCGGGATCTTGGGCATGCACACACACGCACCTGGCGTGAGTTTAAGCCACCCAGTCTGGGACTTGACCTGCAGTCGACTACATGGGAGTCTAGTGATATAGCCATTACGCCAACTGCTGGCCCCTGAGAAGGTTCCTAAGAAAAATGAATATTTTGTTCGAAACTGGAGGAAAAGTCATCTGTGTTACATCATAGCAAAAAATCTGGCTGCAAAGGGTCCATGTCCTAAGGTTTTGTTGAATTTTGATTAAGGTGGCAATTGAAATTTCAAGGCAAAATACAGAAGGAACTGAACAATTACTATTAACTGCATTTTAGTGAAATAAGAGGGAATGAGAAGATTTAAAGATTATAATAAAAAGAGAAACAGAGAGGGAAGTTTTGGAAAATGTTAACCAGGCCACTCCGTGAGAGCAGCATTCAGCCCTCAGCCCTGTGAGAACGCAGCGAGGTGTCGTCTTGGAAGTGGAGGAAGCCTCACTCGACATCAGATCTGCTGGCGCCTTATCTTGGCCTTCCGGGTCTCCAGAACTGTGAGCGATAAATCTCTACTGTTTGTACCCAGTCTAAGGAAGTTGGTCATAGCAGAAGAAACATTGGGACAGAAACTGAGAAGTGGGGTTCTGCTATAACAAATGCCCGAAAATGTTTTTTGTTTGATTGTTTGTTTATTTGTTTTTACTAGGCCAAGAACTTTATTAACCTTTGTTCCAAACTTTATTCCCAGGCTTCTTCAGCTTAATTAGCTGCAAAGAATGAACTGCGTATAAGCAAAAACTGAACAGAGCTGCAGTGTCCAAGGGGCTTAGGCTTAAAAATATTAGAGATCTAGATTTTATCAGGTCCATACACAAAACAGAATGGTAAAAAGCAGTCATAATATAAAATAGAAGCTCCCAGGAACTTCGTCAAGTTTATCCCTTTCAGAGTTGACTCAGTTCCGTTTGCCTCATTCTTGGAAGCCTCATCAACATTCTCCACGAGATCTGGAGCTTCATCATCATCATCCTCCTCTCCAGTAGCAAGTGGTGCTTCTCCATTCAGAGTGTCTGGGCACAGCTTCAGCCAGTCTCCTTAGACTAGTCAGACCATCTGCCCGAGCTGGTTTAAGATGCTGGGGAGCATTTCCGTCAGCTGCTTTGTCTCAGCACGGCCCGTAATGGTGAAAGTATTCACTGCCAGAGATGCCTGAACTTTGGGTTGTTAAAGTGGATCGCTGTTCCCTGGTTTGTAAACATATTCACCTCTTCAATACCGGAGATATTGTTTACCCCCAACTTCTCTAAGGAGAACCGAAGCTTCTTAGCATCTGCGGTAGCTGTTCTACGAACCACCTTCTCTCTGCGAGCAGGTCCTTTCCCGCCAATGCGCACTCGTGCCTGCAGCTGGGCGAGTTTTTCCTGGTTCATGATCGTTTTTTTCATCTTGTTGGAGTGGAAAAGGGGCCACGGGGGCCTAGGGTTGGCGCTCAGGAGGTCTCAGGCAGGCCAGCTGAGATTAGGCACACACTCGTGGGGACACAAAATGGCAGCTAGAGCAATACCTGACAATGTTGAAGTGGCTTTGGAACGAGGCAATGGGCAAAGGCTGACCATGAATGCTAGAAAAAGCCTTGAATGCTGTGAACACAGTACTAGGACGGTTCTAGTGAGGGTAAAAGGAGAAAGCTGTGGATAGAGCCTCCGTCTTCTGAGCAATGACCTAAGTGGGTGTGATCAGAATGTTGGTAGAAATATGGACAGTCAAGGTTATTTGATGAAGTCTCAGAAATGAGGAACCTGTTATCGGAACTGGAGGAAAGGCTGTCCTCGTTACAGAGTGGCAAGGAATTTGGCAGAATTGTGTTCATATCCTACTGGTCTGTGGAAGGAGGAGACGGAGTGATGGAACAGGAGGTTTGGCAGATGGAATCGCTAAGTGAAGTACTGAGGATGCAGTGTGGCTTCTCTTGACTTCTTACAGTAAAACATGAGAAAAAATGAATTAAAGAAAGGATTTCTAGGGGATCAGCAGGTGGCATGGTGGTTGAGGGCACTGGACTCTCACATGGCTGGCTGTGGTTCAAGTCCTGGATCTGGCAGCTTTCTCTCTCTCTCTCTCTCTCTCTCTCTCTCTTTCCCTCCCTCTTGCTCTGTCCCTCCCTGGTCAAATTAAAATAAATAAATAAAGTTAAAATAAAAATAATTCTTTTTTTTTTTTTAAATGATTTATAATCATAAGGAGAGCAAACATAGATATTTGGAAAATTCTCAACCTGGCCATGGGAGGAATAAAGATGTGTCTTTGGGAGGGAGTATCAAGGGCGTGGCCAAGCACCCGTTTCCCGAGAACATCAGTATGCACGAGGAAACCAGATGCTGTTCACGAGTTCCGTGGAATCGTAATCCTGAAAGCCTTTCCGAGATCAGCTGGGGGTGCCCCTCCCGCGCATGTCCAGAATGCCAGGGCCTTGAGAGCAGAATGATTTCCCACTTCTGCTTCCTGCACTCCAGTGCCACGCTGATGGCCACTCCAGATGTGGCTCAAGTGGGTGCAGGTTCAGCTCAGACTGCCTTTCCAGAAGGATCCTTGGCAGAGTCCACATACCATCTCCATTCTCCGAAGGATGCATGAACTGTGGGGACGTGACCGTTCTCATCAAGATTTCAAAGGACTGAGCCACCTGGAGCCCCAGGGGAGGACCCAGGTACAGGCTGACGTGAGAGCAGGCCACTGCGGAGAGCTTCAAGCAGGACAGGGCACGGTAGAGTCTTAGGAGTGGAGCTACCCCCCGAGACCCCAGAATGGTAGCAACATGGGCATGCAATCCCATCCTGGGAGAGCTGCAGGCACCACACTCTAACTGTGAGAGGTGGCATGGCCTGTTCCTAGCAGAACCATGGGTATGGGCCACCTGGAGCCTTGGGGGTTCAATCCTCGGCCCGATTTGTCTAGACTTATCAGATATCAAATCAAAGCAGAAGGTACTAGGGCTTTAAGCTTTAATGTTTGCCCTGTTGGGTTTTAGATTTGTCAGGACCTGTTATCCTTTTCCTTTTTTCCTACTTCTCCCCTTTGAAATGGAGATGAGGGACCAGCAGTTAGCGTAATGGCTATGTCGCTGAACTCCCATGTAGTCGACTGCGGTTCGAGTCCCAGACCCGGTGGCTTAAACTCAAGCCAGGCGCATGTGCGTGCGTGCCCAAGATCCCAAGACGAGAATGGAGGAGAAGAGATTGTGGCATGGCCATCCCCCCTGGGGGGGGTGAATTCTCGCTTTCTGTCTCTCTGCCTCTCTCTGTCTTTCTGGCGAGCACACACACCCCGCAGGAAAAAAAAAAAAGGGAAATGATTGTCCTGTGCCCCAACTCCCAAATTCATATGTCAGAACTGAATACCCAATTTGATAGTATTAAGAAATGGGACCTTTAGTAGATGGTTAGGTTAGGAAGGCTCTTCCCTTGTGAATGAGATAGCACCCTTATAAAAGAGGTCTGAAGGAACCAGCAGATGGCGTAACGGTTACATTGGTGGCCTCCCACGTGGTCAACTGTGGTTTGAGTCCCAGACCTGGCAGCTTCAAACTCACACCAGGTGTGTGTGTGTGTGTGTGTGGCCCAAAATCCCGAGAAAAAAATGGAGGAGAAGGGATTGCGGCATGGCCATCTTCCCTGGGAGGTGATTTCTCACTTTCTGTCTCTCTGGCAAGCACATGTGCCCTACAGCAAAAAAAAAAAAAACCTCTCCCTAACAACAAAAGGCCTGAAGAAACTGACTAGCTCCCTTCCTCCATGTGAAGACACATGTTTGTCCCTTTTGTCACGGGAGGATGCAGAAAAGGCACCATCTGTGAGGAACAGGCCCTCACCAGGCACCAGACCTGTGGATTCCTTGATCTTGGTCTTCCAGACCTCCAGAACTATGAGAAGTCAGACTCATTTATAAATTATCCAGTCTAAGGAGTTTCATTATAGCAACAGGGATGGACTAAGACAGTTGCCCGACATTGTGAATGTGCGCAATAACAGAACACCACAGACCATGTCATCATAAACAATACAAGTTTGCTTGGCTCATGGGAAGTCCAAAAACATGGCACCAGATTCTAACAAGGGTCTCATCCCATGGTGTAAGGCATGACATGGCAAGAGAGGGGAAAGAGTGAAATTATACAAGCAATACAAATGGGGCTCACCTTCCATGATAACTAACCCACTCCAGGGATAATGGCATTAACCTATTCATGAGGGCAGAGCCCTCGTGGTCTAATGATCTCTTCAGTGTTCTATTTCTCGTTTTTTTTCTTTTTTTTTCTTAAATAATTATCTATTTAATTTTATTTACTATTTTTTTTTTAATTTGTTGTAGGGCATGTGCACTCACCAGAGAGAGACAGAGAGAGAGGGAAAGTGAGAAAGCAAGCCACCAGGTCCAGGATTGAACCGTGCTCGGCCACGTGGGAGTCTAGCGCTTTAACCACCACCCCACCTACTGGTCCCAAATGTCCCATTTCCTAATGTCATCACAATGACAAATTTCAACCTGAGTTTGGAAAAGGACAACAGTCTGTAACTTTCTGCCCCTGTCCCCCTCAAGCCCCTGTGCGTCTCACATATAAAATACATTAACTCCATCCCAATGGCTCCCAGAGCTTTAACTCCCTCTGGCACCAATCCCAAAGTCCCTAGCTCAGAGTCTCACTGCTCTGGTTTGGAGAATTGTTTGTCTCCCATAGGTTCATGTTCGGAATTTGATCTTAGTGGGTGGTGATTGGCTATCTACTGAAGTTCCTGTGCTGGGTCTTAGTTATTATAAAGGTGTTGAATGAAAACTTAATCCCTTCATAGCGTCCCAGGGTGGGACCTTTATGTGTGATCAGGTCATTTGGGTGGGGCTTCCATGACTGAGTTCCGGTGTGTATATAAGGAGAGGGAATGAGACCAGAACACGAGAGAGAAACTCAAAAAGGCAAACCGGACCGTCCTCTGTTCTGCTCCGCTCCAAGGTCTGCCGTCCCCAGTTCGTGATGCCTTTGGACTTTCCAGACACCAGAATCAAACACAGAGAAACCTCTATCTTCTTCTAAATCACCCAGGATCAGGTGTCCCTGTTAGCAGCACAGTAAGGGACTCAGACACTCATCTAAATCAGATACAGGTGAGACTCAAAGCACGATTTATCCCCAGGCAAATTCCTCTGCAGTTGTGAGCCTATAAAACCAAACAAGTTATCCGTTTCCAAACTATAACGGGGGAACAGGTGTAGCATTGGCAGTCCCACTCCAGAAGGGAGAAATAGCAAAGAAAAGACGAGGAATTGGTCCCAGCAAGTTCCAAACCCAAGAAGGAAACCAGCAGTGAGTGGTAAATCTGAACACTCTCCTCTGTCGCCTTGTTAGTTCTGGACAACCCTGCCACACGGCTCTGCTGGCTCCCTCCACACAGTGGTTCTCATGGCTTGGAGCCTCGTGCCTGTAGCCCTTCCAGACTGGCACTGCACGCTGGCAGGCCTACAGCTCTGCGCCTCGGCGATGGTGCTGCTCCCGGGGCCTCACTGGCCCTCCCAGTGGGAGCTCTGGGCTGGTCCCTCCGGCATGTTTCTACCTGGCTTCCAAGCCACACAATAGTTGGAAATCTAGGTGGACATAGCCATGAGCCCATAGGGCTTGCATTCATTTCTGTCTGAGACCGCATGAGCATGGTCTTTTCCTTTTTTTTGAGAGAGAGAGATATTTTTGCTATAGGACTTGTGGGCTCACTGGAGAGACAGAGAAGCAGAAAACGAGAAATCACCTCCCAGGGGGGATGGCCACACCACAATCCCTTCTCCTCCATTCTCCTCTTGAGATTTTGGGCACACACACACACATGCACCACAGGAATGGTCTTTACAGTCGTATTTCTACCAACGTCTGGCCATAACCATGTAAGTAATCTCTAAGAAGATTCAGACTTCTTCTGCAGCTCTTCTGAGCTCTTACCAGAATTGCTCTCAATGTTCCATTCATGATAACTGGGACTTTTCCTTCCTGGCTCCTCCAGACTCCTCTAGTTCCCACCCATTCCGTGATTCCTAACCTGCTCGCATGTTTTCAAGTGTCTGTTACAACAACAGCCTGCCTGTCGTACCAGTATTCTGACTTAGCCCGTTTTCTGCTGCTGTAGCTGAACCCCACAGACTGGATCACTATAAATGTTAGAAGTTTACTTTGAATCACGGTTCTGGAGCCTGTGAAGTCCAAGAGGACGGTGCTAACTCAGGCGAGGGCCCCTTCCCATGGCACAAGGCTTCACGTGGCGAGAGGGTGAGAACAAGCAAGAAAAAGGAAGCCAGGACCAGCAGATGGCGTAATAGTTACGTCACTGGACTCCCACAGAGTCGACCACTGTTCGAGTCCAGGACCAGGCATCTTAAAACACACTGGGTGCATGTGCATGCATGCCCAAATTCCAGACAGGAGAGTAGAGAAGGGATTGAGAATCACTCTGGGTGGGGGTGATTCCTTACTTTCTGTCTCTCTGGCAAGCAGGTGCACCCTATAGCAAAAATCTCTCTCAAAAGAAAAAGGAAGCCAAAGTCCCATGATAACTAACCCACTCCGGTGACAGTGGCATTAATCCATTCCTGAGGGCAGAACCCTCATTGTCTAATCACCTCTTATGATCCCTTCTCATAAAACCATCACAATGGCAGTGAGATCCTAAGGTGAGTGGGCCGGCCACAGTGGCTGGGCAAGAACAGCATGCTCTGCCATGGGGAACACGTGTGAGGGTCCAGGTTCCAGCCTGAGAGCCCCTGTATGCACTCGGTACCAGCTCAGGTGCCACGTCTCAGGCTGCTGAGGCTGGGAGAGGATTACAACATGAGTTTCAGGCTACTGGGCCTGGGATTTGAACCGCAGTCAACCACATGGAAGTCCAGCACCTTAACCACAATGCCACCTGCTGGCCCCTAAGCCATACCAATTTCATGACATGAACTCACCAGAATAGGCAAATGCATAGAGACACAACATAGATGGGTGGTTGTCTAGGACCGGGAAGGGAGTGGGAGGAGGGAAAGGAGGGTTGGGGAGAATATGGCAACATCCCAACACAGGTACACAATGTGTAGTGATCAAATTGAGGTCATTAATGTTTCTATCACCTCGCACTAAGACATTGCTGGGGATCAACAGTTAGCGTAATGGCTTTGTTGCTGGATTCCCACGTAGTCGACTACGGTTTGAATCCCGGACCCAGTGGCCTAAACTCACGCCGGGCACGTGTGCATGCGCGCCCAAGATCCCGAGAGGAGAATGGAGGAGAAGGGATTGCAGCGTGGCCATTCCCCCCGGGGGGTGATTTCTCGCTTTCTGTCTCTCTGTCTCTCTCTGTCTGTCTGGTGAGAGCACACGCCCTATAGCAAAAACCTCTCCAAAACAAGAAAAAAAAAAAGACAATTGCTGTATTTTTCTCCTTATCCGCCATAGAGGGTGTGCGTGCACACGTGAGAGCGTGTAGCCGCATGTGCTCCCCTTCCTCCAGCCCCTGGTCTGTCAGGTCTTGGGCACCGTGTCGCAGGCTGACCACCAGGGGTTTCAGCCTCAGGTGTTGAGGGGGAGCCGCCCAGCTTCTCCGGAGCAGCTCCTACTGGCCCAGAGCCCACCCGCATCATGGCTGAGTGCAGTGCTGTTCCTACTCGGGAAGGTGTCCTCCTTCTGAGGACGCGGAGCCTGAAGTACTTCGACGATGTGTCACGAGGTCTGCAGCTCATTTCCGAGTGGTTTAGCACAAAAATACAAGAATGTGTTGGCCTGGAGCCGTGTTGTCCATACAGTAGCCACTAGCCGCACATAGCTACGCTTAAATTCAAATTAGTGAAAGATAAATACAAGTAAAATGTGATCCCTCAGCTATGGCAGTCACACTTGGGGTGTTCAGTAGCCCCATGTGGCTAATGACCGAAATATTGGATAGAGTAGGTGGATTTCCATCACCACAAAAATGTCTATGGCCAGCACGTGTGTGCGTCTATGTCTATATCTGTGTGTATATGTGTATGTGTATGTGTGTATAAATATATTTACGTTTATCTCTCTGTGCATGTATAGCTATACCTTTGTGTGTGTGTATATATATGTGTGGTGTATGTATCTGTGTGTATATGTGTGTGTATGATATATGTATGCATGTATCTATATCGCTCTGTATATGTATAGATATATCTATGTGGGTGTACATGTCTATGTGTGTGTATATATATATGTGTATATATATATATCTTTGTGTATATATGTATATATATATGCATGTGTATATATATAAATATCTGCATATGTATAGGTAGTTCTATGTGTATATATGCCTATGTGTGTATATATGTGTATACATATGCATGTGGTATATATACCTGTGTATATGTATGTATATACGTGTATGTGTATATATGGACCTATGTTTATATGTGTGTGCATATATATGTGTATGTGTAAATATATCTGTGTGAGGTCTGTATGTCTCTGTGTGTATATATATGTATGCATGTATACAGACATATCTGTGTGTGCATTTATATACACACATACCCACGTGTATGTGTGCATATGCATGGAGAGAGGGAGCGCAGTAAAGCAAGTTGTGGTAAGATGCTGGTAAATGGTGAATGTTGGTGAAGCACACAGGTGTCTGCTGGACTTTCCTCTCCTTGGAGGAGTGGTGATAACATGGCACAGACTTGCTAGTGTGCATTTCAGGGGCCCAAGCACCATGCGAATCCAAGTCCTCTGGAAACTCCCCCACCCTTGTCCCAACGTCTGCCCTACTTGCTCAATCCCTTGTTCCCGAGATCCTCTCCCTGAGTGAAGTATGGCATGTTACACGATGTTCTTTTTGCCCATCTACCCACATTCTTACAGAGTTACTGCAGGGTAGTTATTTTGGAGCAGACTCCAATTTGAATTCTGGCTCTATCACTTAATTAGCTGTGTGACCTTGGTTCATTACTTAACCTCTCTGGGCCAAGGTATTTCACAATGATTACCTCTGTGGTTGGGAGGGCACTTAGCTCTGCCTGAGGCCGCAGGTCAGGCTGGCCTGGCTTCTTGCCTTGAGGAGTTTTCAGTCCAAAATGGAGGTCAGTATCTGCCGGGAGACTAGGGTAGCCAAGCTGCTAATTGAGGGCTTAATTTGTCAGTCACAAAAGAGAACAGTGCTGCAATTACTTAATAAAGCTAAGTGTCCCCCTGCTGATACTAAAATGGCCTTAATTTCTGGGAAAGATGGAAATAGGTCAGAGAGTTGTGGCTATTTAGTGCCCTCACGCGCTAATTCTCCACCAGTCCCTGTGTTTTCTTTAGAAACTGTCTAAGTACATGAATTCCACGTGTGGAAACTACAGTCTCAAGCGACACTTGAAGAGAGGACAGTGGCCAAGCCTACGCGTGGCTCAGATCACCCAGGTGTGTGCATTTCTCACCAGCCAGTGCAGGTGCAGGCACCTGCCTGTGGGAGCGAGCTCCTGGGAAGGAGTTTGCGGGATCTTTCCCTCGTTTGCGGCTGGGATTATTTCTCTGGGGCTGACTTTTGTCTTTTGTTCCTTGAAATACGGACTTGGGACAGAGGGCGGAAGGATGCAGTGAGGCTCTAGATAGCAGGAGAGAGGCAGAATTGGGGAGCACAGGCTGGGCTGAACCCCCACATGACCATCCTCACTGGCTCACCCCTTTAAAGGCAGACTGCATGATGGCCCACAACTCTGCCCTGCCACTTTCTTGCTTTGGGACCCGGGGCAAGCCACTCTACCTCTCTGGGCCACAGTTTTCTCACCTGTTAAAATACGATCTCGGCGGGAACCAGCAGTTAGCGTAATGGCTATGTTGCTGGACTCCCACGTAGTCGACCGCAGTTCGCGTCCCAGACCTGGTGGCTTAAAACTCACGCCAGGCGCGTGTGCGTGCATGCCCAAGATCCCAGGAGGAGAATGGAGGAGAAGGGATTGTGGTGTGACCATCACCGGGAGGTGATTTCTCGCTTTCTGTCTCTATGTCTCTCTCTGTCTAGCAAGCGCACGCGCCCTATAGCCTATAGCGAAAACCTCCCCCCCCCCAAAAAAAAAAAAAAAAAAAAAAAAAACGATCTCGGGCCAGCTCATGGCACTGGTGAAGGGAGCTGGAACCCACACGACTGCGCAGTTCCAGTCCCAGCTCCAGAGGCTTGAGAAACATACCAGGTGCAGGCGTGTGTGTGCCCAGAATCCTGAGAGGAAGGAGAGATGGAGGAAAAGGGATTGCCGGGTGACCCTCCCCCACAGGGGTGCTTTCCCCCCTTCCCTCTCTCTCTCTCTCACTCTCTCTCTCCAGTAAATGTACATACCCTCTAGCAAATTAAAAAATAATCGTAACAGGGACCAGCAGACGGCATAGTGGTTACGTTGCTGGATTCCCACATAGTCAACCACAGTTGGAGTCCCACACTCGCCGACTTAAACTCAGGCCAGGTGCACGTGTGTATGTGCCCAAGATCCTGAGAGGAGAATGGAGAGGGGATTGTGGCGAGGCCGTGCACCCTGGGGGATGATTTTTCACTTTCTGTCTCTCCGATGAGTGCATGAACCCTATTGCAAAAATCTCTCTAAAAAATAAAATCATAACAATGAGTTTCTTCCCAGTGTCAGATAGCTTCTGCTCTGGTGCCCAAGTTTAAGGCTCAGTTTCCCCCCATTACTAAGTGGGCAAAGCATCATACCCACCTCCAGGGCGGTGGTAGCACAATGGAAGTGCAACTCGACCCACGTGGGACAGGTCCTCGGTTCCGGCAGGCTGGTGAGCACACGGGGTGCGCTCATGCGCGTTGTCTGAGCGGGCGAAGCTGGGCGGGGGATCACTGCGTGTGCCTCCAGCTGGTGAGATACCGCAGACCTGTACACGACACGGCCAGTGTCAAGGCCAGGACTTGCTGAGTGCCAGGAGGAGAGAGACCCTTGGTGCTGCAGGAGCCTTCAGGGTGAGAAGAGAGAGACAAAGGACTTACCGGGGATTTAGGTTACAGCAGAAGCCAGCTCTGGCTGATTAAACTGCAAGAAAACTTGTCGGAAAGGTATTGAGTCAGTCTCAGGGCGTTGGTAGGTGGGAGAGTCAGGCCAGAGGCCCAGAAGCTGCCAGAATCACCTAGAACTGGTCAGGTGAGAAGTGCGGAACCCTCGAGGCACAGCCTGAACTACCAGTCCGGCCCCCAGATGGCACCAGACGTGGGAGCCACTTCCCGCCTAGCTGCTTTACACCTTCCACTCCGCCCAGGCACTGCTCTGTCCCTGCTTGAGCATAAACTCTGCAGTGCGAACATCTGATTGGCAGAACCAAGGACACATGACCGTGCCAGGCTGCAAGGGAAGCTGGAGAAACGAGCATGTGGATATGTTTGTTGTAAAGTGGGACACGTTTCTGCCTGCCGCCATATCCCTCCTAAAGATGAGCTTCCTCTAAAATAGGAAAGGGGGGACGGCAGGTGGTGCGGTGGCTGGGACCACCAGATTCCTACATGGTCAACCATGGTCCGAGTTGTGGACCCAGTGGCTCGAGATTCACACCAGGCGTGTGTGTGTGTGTGCCCTGAATCCTGAGAGGAGAATGGAGAAGGGATTGCAGCCTGGCCATCCTCCTAGGGGTGACTTCTCACTCGCCCTCTCTGTCTCTCTCTGACGAGTACACGCACCCTCTGACAGAAACCTAAGAACTGAAATAGGAATAACACAGTAAAGAGGATGCGGATGCCAGGGGCCAGAGTAAACAATAACAGGCAGTGTTTCAGTAGCAGCAGCTTCCCCAAGGAGAGGCTGATGCTACTTGGGGCTTGGACGTCAAACGTGGGCTGGAGTGGGGAAGGCCAGGGCTAGTGGCTGGCTGGAGCACGTGCTGGGCGACAGTCACTGAGCTAAGCACTCCACTCCCAGTCCTCGCAGCTGGAGGCAGTGGAGGAGCTATTATTAGCAGCATTTTCAGATAAAGAACCTGAGGATCAAAGCGATTAGGTAAGCTCTGCCAGTCATAGAGCTCCAAGGTGGCAGAGCAGGGATCTGGGAAGGTGATCTGGCGCCTGGTCCGTAACCCCTACACCGCAGAGGAAATATGGAACCTGTCAAAAGCCTGCTCCTGGGAACCAGCAGTTAGCGTAATGGCTATGTCGCTGGACTCCCACGTAGCTGACCGCGGTTCGCGTCCCGGACCGGGTGGCTTAAAATTCACACCGGGCACGTGTGTGTGCGTGCCCAAGATCCTGAGAGGAGAATGGAGGAGAAGGGATTGCGGCATGACCATCCCCCCTGGGGGGTGATTTCTCTCTTTCTGTCTTTCTGTCTCTCTCTGTCTGTCTGGCGAGCGCACGCACCCTATAGCAAAAACCTCTCCAAAAAAAAAAAAAAGCCTGCTCCTATCAATCGACTGTGACCGCTTTGCGTACTCGTGTTGAGCGGGACCCTGAGGTTGTCTCTAGAGTATAATGTTAGAAGTACTGTGATTAATTAGCAATGTCGTCTTCTTCTTTTTTTTAGAGAGAGAGGTTTTTTGTTTTGTTTTGTTTTGGGTGTTTTTGTTTTTGCTATAGGGCATGTGCACTTGAGGGAGAGACAGAAAGCAAGAAATTACCTCCCACCCCCAGGGTGGATAGCCATGCTGTAATTCCTTCTCTTCCATTTTCCTCTCAGGATTTTGGGCATGCATGTACATGCGCCCGGTGTGAGTTTTAAGCTGCCGGGCCTGGGACTTGAACCATAGTCAACTACATGGGAGTCCAGTGATGTAACCATTACACCCTCTGCTGGTCCCTAGTGATATCCTCTTAACAAATTTGACCTAAGAGTTAAAATTCACATCTTTTGGGCCGGTAGGTACTGTGGTGGCTAAGGTGCTAGATTCCACAAGATCAACTCCATGGTTCGAGTCCCAGACTTGGCAGCTTGGAAAAAAGGCTGGGCACATGTGCATGTGTGCCTAAAACCCCCAGAGGAGATTGGAAGAGAAGGGACTGTAGTGTGGCCATCCCCCCTGGGGATATTTCTCACTTTCCCTCTTTGTCTCTCTCTGGCAAGTGTACATGCCTTATAGGAAAAAAAAAAAAAAAAAAAGAAACTAAAACAAGGGGGAGAAAGTTCACATCTTTTCATGTGATCATGCAACGTTTATCAAAATCAATCACATTATGTTCCACAAGAAAAGGCCCTACTCATTCCAAAAGATTGAAATTATTCAGACTATATTCTCTGACCAGAAAACAACTAAATTACAAATCACTAAAAAAAAAGGTAAATAGAAAATCTCTAACTCCCTGGAAAAAAAAATTTTAAGAGATTTTTGCTGTAGGGTACATGTGCTCACTGGAGAGAGAGACAGAGAGACAGAGAGACAGAAGTGAGAAATCACCCCACAAGGGGGATGGTTACACCACAATCCCTTCTGCTCCATTCTCCTCTCAGATTTTGGGCACACGCCTGACATGAATTTCGAGCTGTCAGGTCTGGGAACTGAACTGCAGTCAACCACGTGGGACCTCAGCATCCTAACCACTGTACCACCTGCTGGTGCCCGCTGCCTGAAAGTTAAACATTACACTAGTCATGAAATAAGAAATCAAAATGGAAGTCAGAAACTGGAATTTTGCTTGAGATCATACTGAATTTGTGGATGAATTTGAAGAGAACCAGCAATGTTATGACATTAATCTCTCTAACCATGAGTATGAAATAGATATTTATTTATGTCTTCTTTTGTATCCTTCATAAAATTTTACCTTATGGATCTTTTTTTTTTTAAAGAATTATTTAATTTTATTCGTTGTCATTATGTTATTATTATTTTATTTTTTTGAAGTTGACCAAAAAGAGACAGAGAAAGAGGAAAAGTGAGAAAGCAAGCTGCCAGGTCCAGGACTTGAACCATGATCAGCCATGTGGGAGTTCAGCCACCTTAACCACATGCCACCTGCTGGCCCCACCTTAGGGGTCTTTTGCATTCTTTAAATTAACATCTAGATTTTTTAAAAAAATAATTATTTAATTTAATTTAATTTAATTTGACCAGAGAGGGACAGAGCAAGAGAGAAAGTGAGAAAACAAGCCACCAGGTCCAGGACTTGAACCATGGTCAACCATGTAGGAGTCCAGCACCCTTAACCACCACACCACCTGCTGAGAGGTTTTTGCTATAGGGCATGTGCGCTCCCTAGAAAGACAGAGAGAGACAGAAAGCAAGAAATCACCCCCCAGGGGGATGGTCATGCCGCAATCCCTTCTCCTCTTGGGATCTTGGGCACGCACACACAAGCGCCTGGCGTGAGTTTAAGCCACCGAGTCCGGGACTCGAACCACGGTCGACTACATGGGAATCCAGCAACATAGCCATTACACCAACTGCTGGTTCCATCTAGGTATTTTTAATACATAAATTTTGGGATTTTTCTTCCTTTTAATTTGAAACAATCTCAAACATATATGAGAGTTGCAAGAATACTACAAAGGATTTTTTTTCCTCAGAACCGTTTGAGTTCAGGCAGCTGACCTAATACCCCCTTGCACTGATGTACTTTGATTTTGTTTTTTCCTATGCTCACTGCAGAGAGACAGAAAGAGGGAGAGAGGAAAAGTGAGAGAGCACCACCCAGTGGGGATGGCCACATCACAATCCGTCCTCCATTTTCCTCTCAGGGTTTCTGGCGCAGGTAAATGCACCTGGCAAGTTTTTCAAGTTCAAGTGTGGGGCTCAAACCGTGCATCGGTCACGTGGGATCCAGCTGTCATCCACCACCGTTGGGCCAGAGGCCTGGGCAGCTTGGATTTGGGTTAGATGCCATGCCACAGTGGGTTGATGCAACCCAGGTCTAGCCTGTCATCAGACCCACGCTGCACTCGGATCTAACCCGGATGTAGCACATGCGCTCTACTTTGCACACAGGACTCGACTCTGCACATGTCACTAGACCTTACGTAGCACAGCAGTCTGCTCTCTCCCTAAACCTTTACCGTACATGGACTGTTCCTACCTCTAAGACACTTCCCCCCCATACCCTTATAAAAATCGCTGAACCCCGCCCTAGCATGTAACTTCTCTGCCCCCCTCTCTTTCTCTGTCAGACCAGTGAACCTCACCCGCGAGCGCTGCCAACAAAGGCTCTATGTTTCTATTTTCTCGAGTGGTCAGCCCATTCCTTACAACCACCCCACAGGCTGGCCTACCTTCCTGCACTTTGTATTCCCTACAAACAAGGACAATCTCCTTTGGTTTGAAATAGTTCCTCAGTCTTTGAGTTACGTGAAGGGTCTTCAAAAAATTTACAGAGGTCGCTGGACTCCCATGTAGTCGACCACGGTTCGAGTCCCGGACCCGGTGGCTTAAACTCACACTGGGCGCGTGTGCGTGCGTGCCCAAGATCCCGAGAGGAGAATGGAGGAGAAGGGATTGCGGCATGGCCATCCGCCCTGGGGGGTGATTTCCTGCTTTCTGTCTCTTTGTCTCTCTCTGTCTGTCTGGCGAGTGCACATGCCCTATAGCAAAATCCTCTCCCAAAAAAAAAAAAAAAAAAAATTTACAGAGGGAACCAGCAGTTAGTGTAATGGCTATGTCACTGGACTCCCATGTAGTCGACCGCGGTTCGCGTCCCGGACCCGGTGGCTTAAAACTCACGCCGGGCGCGTGTGCGTGCATGCCCAAGATCCCGAGAGGAGAATGAGGAGAAGGGATTGCAGCGTGACCATCCCCTCTGGGGGGTGATTTCTTGCTTTCTGTCTCTATGTCTCTGTCTGGCGAGCGCACGCGCCCTATAGCGAAAACCTCTCCCCCCCCAAAAAAAAATTTACAGAGATGTGTTTTATGGGAAAAAAAAAAAAAAAGATGTGTCTTATGAAAAAACTACTTATGGATTTTCAAAGTGTTTTGCACCAAAATAAACTCATACTTAAATTCCATTTTCCACAAACTTTCTGAAGTGACCTAATTTGATCTCAACATTCTTGAAGATCACATGCAAGCTGTTTTACATAATGTCTTAATTTGGGTTTGAATCCATTTCCTTGTGATTAGAGTCAAGTTGTACATCTTTGGCAGAATCATCCCAAAGCGAGCTGCATCCTTCTCATTGTATCCTCTCAGCTGGAACGTAACCGGTTTGTCCCATCGGTAATGGTGTTTACTTTGATCACTTGATTAACGTGGTATCTGCAAGGTGTTGCTGCTATAAATTTAACTTTTACTTTATATTTAAGAATTTTTCCAGAGCGTATGTATGCCAGCCAGAGATAGAGTGAGAAAGAAAGAGAGAGTGCCCACCCCTCATGGGGAGTAGACACATCGCAATCCCTTCTCCTCAATCTTTCCATCCTCTTGGGACGTGGGGCAGGCATGCACACGCACCAGCGTGTTTCTCAGGCTGCTGAGTTCATGACTCAAACTGCCGCTGGGCCATGTGGGATCCAGCTGTCCTAGCCACTAGGCCACAGAGCCAGCCCACCTCCCACTGGTGAAGCAGTGCCTTAGATTTATGTAAATATCCCACTCTCCTCAAACGGTATGGTTTTCTATTTTGTCTAGCCCATTAACTATCATCAGTTCTGCTCTCAAGCTTCCCCATTTTGTCCCTTTCAAGTTGGATATAGCCTTTTGATAGTCCTATCATTTCTGAGCGCTTCCTTGCTTGCTTTCTTTTTTTTTAAGAATTATTTATTTTACTTACTTATTATTTTTTTTACATGAGTTTTTCTGGAGAAAAAGAGAGAGAGAGAAAGCCAGTCGCCAGGTCCAGGACTCAAACTACAGTTGGTCATGTGGAAATTCCAGCGCCTTAACCACCACGCCACCTGCTGGCTCCCTTCCTTGCCTTTCCTTGCCTTTTTTTTTTTAATAAAAAAGATTTTTGCTATAGGGCGCATGTGCTCGCCAGAAAGACAGAGAGAGACAGAGAGACAGAAAGCAAGAAATCACCCCCCAGGGGGGGATGGCCACACCGCAATCCTGACTCCTCCAGTCTCCTCTCGGGATCTTGGGCACGCACGCACACGCACCCAGTGTGAGTTTATGCCACCAGGTCTGGGACTCGGACTGCAGTCAACTACATGGGAATCCAGCGACATGGCCATTACACTAACTGCTGGTCCCTCCTTGCTTTCTTATACAAGATGATCTGGGCATATTTTCTACTTTCTCTGGTCCAGTGCCAAAATCAGCCATTTATCCAAAGAGGTCAGGTTACTTCTAGTGGAGAAAGTATTTAGATGACAAGAGCTGAATGCAGAGGTGCGCATTGCCGCTGGACGAGCGCCGTCTGCAGGCCGTCTCCGTGGGCTGGCTGGCCAACACGCATCCATCCCAATGTTCGCCTCCCGTGGGCTCCAGCATCTCATGCCAGCTTCCCCATGCCGGCGCCTCTCACCCCTTCCCCATGCCGGCGCCTCTCACCCCTTCCCCATGCCGGCGCCCTCTCACCTCACGTGGGCAGCCCCAACACCCCAGACAGGCTGCCCTCGTCACAAATGTCCACCTTGTCGTGTCCCACCTGATGGACTAGGCCTGGATTTTTCAGGAATGAAAGGGAAAAAAATAAGAAGGAAGAGAAAGTTAATTTCCAGATGCTTTAATGTTTTCTCTTTCTTTATATTTTCTAGTTGATTTTTGCTAGTGTGGGAAAAATGCTATTCGTTTTTATAGGTAGCTTTTTTATCCAGTAATTATTCCATTGGTATATATATGTAATTATTTTATATAATATAGGGGTGGCTGTCTAATCTTGAGTAATTGCAGTTTTATCTCTTATCCTCTAATTTTCGTATCTATTTTCCTTTTCTTGGTAATGTCAGCAAGAATCTGGAGCTAAGTGAAATGATAGCTGTGATACCAGGCATCTTTGAATTATTTCTAAGTTTAGCTGTATCTAAAGTTTCCCCTTTAAGAATGTATTTGCCCAGGGATCAGCAGTTAGCGTAATGGCTATGTCGTTGGACTCCCATGTAGTCGACTGCAATTCGCGTCCCGGACCCTGTGGCTTAAGCTCACTCCAGGCGCATGTCCGTGCGTGCCCAAGATCCTGAGAGGAGAATGAAGGAGAAGGGATTGCGGTGTGGCCATCCCCCCTGGGGGGTGATTTCTTGCTTTCTGTCTTTCTGTCTCTGGTGAGTGCACGTGCCTTATAGCAAAAACCTCTCTCTCTCTCAAAAAAAAAAAAGAATGTATTTGCCCATGGGGCTGGCGGGTATCATGGTGTTTGGGGTGCTGGACTCCCATATGGCTGACTGTGGTTCAGGTCCTGGACCTAGCAGTTTCCTTTCTCACTTCTTCTCTCTCTCTTGTGAGCTCATGTGACCTATGGCAAATTAAAATATAATAATAAATTAATTAAATTAAATAAGTAATTATTTTTAAAAAGACATTTATTTGCCCCAAATTTTGGCTTATAATTTTGAAAATTATTTTTTAAGATTGGTAAGAATTTTTTTTTTTTTTTTTTTTTTTTTTTGGAGAGGTTTTTTGCTATAGGGCGCGTGCGCTCGCCAGACAGACAGAGAAAGACAGAGAGACAGAAAGCGAGAAATCACCCCCCAGGGGGGATGGTCACGCCGCAATCCCTTCTCCTCCATTCTCCTCTCGGGATCTTGGGCACGCACGCACACGCGCCCGGCGTGAGTTTTAAGCCACCGGGTCCGAGACGCGAACCGCGGTCGACTACGTGGGAGTCCAGCGACATAGCCATTACGCTAACTGCTGGTTCCCGGTAAGAATTTTTTTAAGAGATATTTTTGCTATAGGGCATGTGCGCTCACCAGAGAAACAGAGAGACAGAAAGTGAGAAATCACCCCCTGGGGGTATGACCATGCTGCAATCCCTTCTCTTCCATTCTCTCCTTGGGGTTTTGGGCACGCAGGCACATGCACCCAGTGTGAGTTTAAGCTGCTGGGTGTGAGACTCAAACTGTGGTCCACGACATGGGAGTCCAGTGATGTAACCATTAGGCCATTTGCTAGTCTCATTGGTAAGAATCTTTAAAAATCAAAATTTTTACTGAGAGACCAGCAGATGCTGGTTATGTCACTAGACTCCCACATGGCTGACCACGATTCAAGTCCTGGACCTAGAGGTTTGAAACACACCAGGCACGTGTGCATGCGGGCCTGAAATCTCAAGAGGAGAATGGAGAAGAAGATTACAGCGTGAGCATCCTTCCTGTGGGTGATTTCTTGCTTTCTGTCTGTCTGACTCTCTGTCTCTCCGGTGAGTGCACACACCCTCTAGTAAAAAATCTCTCTGTAAAAAAATTTTTGTGCTTGATTTATCAGGAGCTTTTTGTATGGATGTGTGCTTACAATGAAACAATCACATGATTTTTGTCTTTTAGTCTATTATGAATTAATGTGGAAAATTTAAGATATAAATTTTTTAACAGCGAATTCTCCTTTTCTAACTGAGATAAACCCTGCTTGGTCATAATTGTTAAAACATACAAATATAGATTCAGTTCATTAGTACTTTATTTAGCATTTTCACCTTTGTATTTGGACATGAAATAAATCTACCTTTTTTTTATTGCCCTGTGTTTTTCCCCAAGTTTTGAAAATAAGATCGGCTAGCCCTGTGGCTCAGGTGGTGGTGTACCTCCCTGCAGTGCCGGAGGCCACAGGGCTTACTGCGGGCTCAGATCCCAGTCAGCCCGAAACAGGCCGGGTGAGTCCATGCAAGAGCCTAACAGGCTGGAGGACTGGGGAAGGGGTTGCGGCTTGACAAAGTACTGTCAGGATGCCCTCTCTCTCTCTCTCTCAAGAAGTAAACTTGAAACAAAGAAAGATTATGCCCTCTCGTAAAATGAACTAAACAATCTCCCCACCATGTTTTTTTGACCCCAGAGCTTTAGAATTGAGATGCTTGATACCTAGAGAGGGGTATGGACTTGACACAGTTAGTGTTCTTCTGGTGGCTAAAAAGCTAGTCACTTTCTGTCTAGAGAAAGACCCCTCTTGGAGACGTCACTCCCCTCGGCTCCACTGTCAGACAGAGGTGCCCCGGCTAACACGTGGGTGTCTGTACCAACCGCTGCCAGTCAGAGGGATGAGCACTGGAGGCTCAATCTCAGATGGAGTCCCTGCCCTGCCCTGGACTTAGCCTGTGGGTGGGTACACTGGTTTCTACCTCCATAAAATAGGGGCGTGGAGTCAGGCAGCCCTGAAAGGGGAGGCCTTTGGGATTCTCACACGCCCTCCAGGATTTGGAGGTCAAGCTTCAGCAGCACAAACGGAGCCTGGTGAGGAAAGGAAATGCGGTGGGATGCCGTCCCCAGGCAGCCATGGCCATGACCAGCCAAGCCGTGGCCCAGTTCTGACTGGACTTGCAGCTTTTCGTGAATCTCTTTGTTTGCGAGAAGAAGTTCTGGGTTTTGAGTCTTCCAAAGACAACAGGCAGGGATGAAGGGACCCGGGAAAGAGGTGGAGAAGAAAGAGGCTGCCTTCCTAACCTACCGGTGGGTAGTGGGCAGTCAAGCCTGGTGGGTCACTGGCTCTGCCCAGGGCTCCCTGGTCCTTTGGAGGCCTCGTAGCGTGCAGAGCAGGACTTGAGACCAGGTGAGGCCAGCTGAACGTGGCTTGGGGACTCTGCTAGAAGATGCTTCCGGGTTCCTGACTCTGCTGGAGGCCTGATGGGCCCTGCCCCTCCCTCTTCCTCAGGCCTCCCACCTGTCTTCTCCGCCAGAACTCTGCGCCAACTCTGCTTTCTAACTCAAGCCCAGAAAGCCCTACCTTCCTACTTCCCTCACCTAGCTGCACTCTGCCCTTTCCGTTCCAGCGCAGGTGCTCTTTCCTCTATAAACGCCCCCTCACCAAAGACAGGCATGTGCTTAAACTGGACCTGCTTTTTCATCCCCTTCTACCCAGAACCCCCTGCTCACCCTGCATGGGTCTGCTGGTATGGCTTGGTCTGTTTTCCTCCTGGCTCATCTGAGATGGCTGCTCATCTCTGACCCTAAAACTGTTCCCATATACCCAGACACCCCCGTCCCACTCAGCCTTATTCCCCACCAAATGCATCTGTGCAGGCCTGGACTCCCCTCCAGGCCCATCATTGCTCCTTGGGTACCACAGCCATAGGCTTGCACCAAGTCTTTCTCTGTGGACTTCTGCTGCCCCCTGCTGGTCAGTTCAGTTTGCAGATTTTATAAAATCTCAGCAGCTTTTTAGGCCCAGGGAGGCCAACGGAGCCATCCTTTCTTTTTATCTTTTTTGTTTGTTCCATTTTCATCTTTTCTTCTTTTTTTATTTTCAGATTAACTTCATATTTTATGTCAAGTCTCCATCATAATGTATACTATATATATTTTTTCCAACAGAGAACTTTACATTTTTTGTCTGTTAAATGTTTCTTCCCTCTGTACTTTATACCACCCTCTACCACCTACTCACTCCCATCCACTCCCCTTACAGTCTCTGGTAGCTACACTTTCCTCTCTAATATCGTGTCTCCAGATCTCTCAATTTCTGCCATAGAGTACAGCTATTCGGTACAAATTCAGTGGGGATATACACTGTGTATTTTCTTTTTCTTTTTTTAGAGAAATTTTTGCTACAGGGTATGAATGTTCACTCACCAGAGAAACAGAGACACAGAAAGTGAGAAATCACCCCCAGGGGGATGGCCATGCTGCAATCCCTTCCCCTCCATTCTCCTCTTGGAATTTTGGGCATGCATGTACACATGCCTGACATAAGTTTTAAGCAGCTGGGTCCGGGACTCGAACTACAGTTGACTACATGGGAGTCCATCAATGTAACCATTATGCCATATGCTTGTCCCTACAGTGTGTAGTTTCAAACTCTGTTTCACTTTGCTCAACATTGAGTCTCCTATATTTATCTACTTTGAATCAAACAATAGTATCTCATTGTGTCTTATAGTTGAGTAATATTCTGTTTGTGTGTGTATGTGTGTGTGTACATACATATATGCCATAGTTTTTCAACCCAATCATTGGATTTTGAACACTTAGATTGGCTCCATGTTTTAGCAATTGTGCACAGAGTTGCAATAAACATGGATGTACAAGTGTCTTTCCGATCGTTTCCCTCTCCTTTGGGTAAATACCAAGAAGTGGGATTACTGGGTCATATGGGGGTCACCCTTTTTTGCAACCTACCACAAGCTGTATACACTTAACACACTTTACCTGACTGAATCTTTGTGGTGACTCTACAAGGTAGGTTTTACAAATTAGAAACTAAGATTCTGAGATGGAAAGTCACTTAACTAAGAGGTAGAGCTGATTTTGAACCCAATAATAAATAAGATAATGAGAGCAGCCGATATTAACCAGCACTCCCTAAAGATTCAGAACCACACTCTAAATGCCTTCTCCCAACACATTCTCACTTTTCCCAACCTGGTATCCAGCTTCCTTCATTCCCCTAGCCCTCCAACACCCCTTCTACAAACAGCCTGTGCAGCCTCCTCCATTCTCAGTAGGGAGTACTCAAACTGCTCACATAACGTGCAAAGCTCCCTGCATGTCTTCTCACCTCCCCTCCCCACTACAGGCCAGTTCACACCCAAGCCCCAGGGTCCCTTTCCTTCCTGTCTTCAGCTATTCTTTTGCTTTCCAACACATTCTACCACACCCTCTCAACAAGATCTTTTCCAGAGATACTTAAAATGCTAAGTCTTTTCTCACCTTAAAAAATAAGCCAACACTGCCCAGATGCACACACTGTGCTCCATGGTCTGGGACCACATGGGAGGACTGGATTTGATTCCTGGTCCAACCTAAAGGTGCGGGGGTGTTGCCCAGTGACTTCGAGACAGAGGCAGGGGGTCTCAAGCTCAAGGCTGGCCTGGGCAACAGAGTAAGACTCTGAAAGGAGCCCTGTGTGGTGGTGCACACCTGTGTTCCTTGGGCGACTAAGGCAGGAGGAGCATGACCGTGAGTGCCTGTCTTTTTTTTTTTTTTTTTTTTAAGGCAAATATAAAGGCTGCTGAGCCCCTTACCCCAAACTCTTGCCACCTTCCTATTTGTTCTCACAGACAAGTTCTTGAAAGAGTGGTCCATACTCTGAAAGTTGTCAGAATCAAAATAGAGAAGCTTCTGTCAGCTTGTGTCAAATGAGACTAAACAGTGCTGGTGGGACCAGCAGTTAGCGTAATGGCTATGTCGCTGGACTCCCACGTAGTTGACCGCAGTTCGTGTCCCGGACCTGGTGGCTTAAAACTCATGTCGGGCGCGTGTGTGTGTGTGCCCAAGATCCCGAGAGGAGAACGGAGGAGAAGGGATTGCGGCGTGGCCATCCCCCCTGGGGGGCTGATTTCTCGCTTTCTATCTCACGGTCTCTCTCTGTCTGTCTGGCGAGCGCACGCGCCCTATAGCAAAAACCTCTCCAAAAAAAAATAATGGATCTGGCGAAGGCCAGGAGGGATGAGTCTCGTGCACATGCGTGATACACACTGCTGCACCGAGGTCAGCAGGTGGTGTGGTTGAAGCTCTGGTGTTCGAGTGCTGGACCTGGTGACTTGAGAACCACACTGGGTGTGTGTGCCAGTGCACCTAAAATCCTAGGAGAGGAATGGAGGAGAAGGGATCATGGCATGGCCATCCCCCCTTGGGGCTGATTTCTCACTTTCCCTCTCACTGTCTGTCTCTCTCTGGTGAGTGCAAGTGCCCTATGGCAAAAACCTTAAAAACATAAATTTTTTTTCACAAGGACATATGCCCAGAAACTGGATGTCCAGCCTTGGACTGATATCATCTTTGTCATCGATCCTGGTAGCCAAGGAAGCTGTCCCAAAGCAACATATGTAACCCCTTCTTGTTTTTCTTTTAAAAACTTTTTTCTTTACTCCTTGAATATGCCTGTAGCTCATGATGGCAAGTGTGTTCCACATTGCAATGCTCACTCCTGAATAACTATCATTTTTATTTGAGAGAGCATTTCTCTCTGCCTGTTACTTAGAGGTTGACATTCTTGGTGTCAGAAGTGGGACTGGCAGCCCCTGAGGTCAAGTGCAGGTACCCACGGAGCCCTTCAATCCCTCCACTCCCATAGCTCACCATTTCCGCCCTGGTGAAGCTCCTCTCAGACCCTCAGGCTCTGCCTCTTTGGTGAGTTCTTCTGCCTTTGTCTGGGATCTGGTCTGGTTATAAGGTAACTCTTATATAACAGACCTTGCATTCTTCTTGGGACTATATGAGGCTTTTTGTATTTTCTGGCAAGTCCTAGCTGGTATAAAAACATTACCCTTACAATGAATGCTCTTATGATTTCTTTTCTTTTTTTAAGAGAGATTTTTGCTATAGGGTATGTGTGTACCCCAGAGAGACAGAGAGAGGCAGAAAGCAAGAAATCATCCCCTTGAAGGGGACGGCCATGGTGCAATCCCTTCTCCTCCATTCTCCTCTTGGGACTTTGGGCACACATGCACATGCACCCAGAGTGAGTGTTAAGCCACTGGGGCCAGGACTCGAACCATGGTCAGCTATGTGGGAGTCCAGTGACATAAACATTACACCATCTGCTAGTCCCTCTTATGGTTTCTACAGAACTTATGTTCTGTCTGAAAACTTCAGGTCTTTTCTGGTGACTTCATTTTTTCTAGTTCTGGTTTTATGCATTTGCAAATAATTTGACCCCTTAATGTTTTCTCCCTGTCTGTTTTCCGAACATCTTCTGAGAACAAAAATATAAACATTTTAAATGGGGACACAGGACACACAGGACAGCCAATTAAAAGCCATTAGTGCAGTCGCCATTCATCTCTTAGGTCGTCAGGAAAATCATGACGTATTTTTCTGTTTTTCTATGCAAAAATGCATCCTGACTTTCCCAACGACCCAATGTATGGTGTCGTCATATAAGGGTAAAAAAAAGGTCTCTCATGTGAGAATAAATTGGTCATGGGTAGGCAAAATTACTGTTGTCTGCTAGTCTCAAGGCAATTTCTATGTAACCAGGGGAACCTTGGTCGTGGGTTGGACCATTAAAATGCGGCTGTCCACCAAGCGAAAACAGAACCCTATGCCCGATGTAAGTAACACCAATGACAATTTATGGCCACTGTGAGAATCATTCCAAACGATAACTACAGGGTTAACATGCAGACATCTCTAAGCTACTTTTCGTTCTCTGCCTACTTTGAATATGCTGACCTTCTTTTCCTTTTTTTTTTCTGCTTGTATTAAAATAAAATTTGGTATTCTGGGACCAGTAGGTGTCATGGTGGTTAAGGCACTGGACTCCCACATGGCTGACCGCAATTCAAGTCTTGGACCCAGTGGCTTGAAACCCATGCTGGACATGTGTGTGCATGTGCCCAGAATCCCAGCAGGAGAATGGAGAAGAATGGATACCGATGGATAGTGTGCTCTCTCTGGTGAGTGCATGCACTCCATGGCAAAAGAAAAAAGAAAAAAAAAAAACGGTATTCTTTGTTGAATACAATGGATATGGTATTATTCATGATTTGATCATCACATACTGCATGCATGTTTTGAACATTCATATTATACCCTACAAAGATGTACAATTAAAGGTAAGTAATAAATTATTTTAAAAGTTAAACATTCAAGACTGCTTAGAGATTTTTTCTTAAACAATTCAGCCAATCATAGCTAGAATATGAATATCCAGAAATTAACTAGAAGAACTCATTTGAAACTAAACAGGGAAACAAGATAAAAAGGTCTTCATGAAAATGAATGGCTTTTTTTTTTTTTTTTTTTTGGAGAGGTTTTCACTATAGGGCGCGTGCGCTCGCCAGACAGACAGAGAGAGACAGAGAGATAGAAAGCGAGAAATCACCCCGCAGGGGGGATGGTCACGCCGCAATCCCTTCTGCTCCATTCTCCTCTCGGGATCTTGGGCACGCACACAACACGCGCCCGGCGTGAGTTTTAAGCCACCGGGTCCAGGACGCAAACCGCGGTCGACTACGTGGGAGTCCAGCGACATAGCCATTACGCTAACTGCTGGTTCCCAAAATGAATGCCTTTTTGATTCACAACCTTCCTAAGATCACCTATTAGGATAAATGAAAGTCATTGTGTCTTTTGTTTGAATGTGTGTTTGTACATGTGTTTATGTGTATTTACACACATGTACCTGTAATATGTTTTATGTTGTGTCTACATGGTAAAATATTTTTTAAAAGTCTTTTCCATTTGGCTTATAGATAAATAAGCATGCATACAAATTAAAACTATTAAAATATAATTAGCTAAGGCTGGCGGGTGGCATAGTGGTCAAAACTGCTGGACTCCTTGGGACCAACAGATGGCATAATGGTTACATTGCTGGACTTCCACATAGTCAACCGTGGTTCAAGTCCTGGGCCTGGCAACTTGAAAATCACATCACGCATGTGTGCGTTCATGCCTAAAATTCTGAGAAGAGAATGGAGGAGAAGGGATTGTGGTGTGGTCAACCCCTCTGGGGGTGATTTCTTGCTTTCTGTCTCTCTGTCTCTGTCTTGGCGAACACATGCACCCCATAGCAAAAAGTCTCTTAAAAAAAAAAAAGAAAAGAAACTGGACTCCCATATTGTTGACTGCAGTTTGAGTTCCAAACCTGGTGGCTAGTCTTCTCACTTTCTCTCTATATATGTATCTCTGATCTCTCTCTGATCAAGTTAAAATAATAATGATAAAACAAACAAAATAATTCATTCAAAAATTTTAAAAATATTAAAAAATAATTAGCCTACATGTCTCTTAGCTCATGTTCTGTAGTCAAAATAAAAATAAATATATCTGTGGGCCCAGCCATGGTGACACTGTGGTAATGCACCACTGCAATGCTGAGGCCACATGAAGGCTGAGGTTTGGTTCCCAGGTCAACCTGTACATGCTAAGAGTGCCCAGGACCCAGGCTGGCTGGGAACGCAAGGTGGAGGATCGTGGTGTAAGACCTGTGAGGGGTACACGCTTGCTTTCTCTCGTGGAAAAAAAAAAAGTAATTTTTTTAAAAGGCATCTTCAAAATTGTCAACATACATAGAACAATTCTCTTAATAGAGCCAATTATTTTTGTTTCTATAAAATCTTAAAAGCCAAAAGTAGGTAAATTAAATTTCATGTTAATCAGAGTATTTAATTTAGTAAGAAATTTTCTGACTTTCTATTACTAAATATCTCAAATTACATGAGAAGTTCATTTATGTATATCCCATTACAACCACCTGCTGTATTTTAAAAACAATTATGCTTTTATTACTTGTGAAACTGAGATTATTGCCTGGATTTAATACACAAAATTATACATGCCTCTGTTAGATGTTTGAAGGTCATAAACCTATAACGCCAGGCTGAAAGCAAAGGGATCTTTATTTGTGTAACTTTTTTTTAAAGAATTATTTTATTTAAGTTTATTTATTCATTCAATTATTTATTTTAATTTGACCAGAGAGGAACAGAGCAAGAGAGAGAAAGTGAGAAAGCAAGCTGCCAGGTCCAGGACTCAAACCGCAGTCAGCCATGTGGGAGTTTAATTAGCATTCTTAACCACCACACCTCCTGCCAGCCCTATAACTTTTTTATAAACAAGATTAATATATATTTTTCTAAAGGTTTTTGCCTTAGGGAGTATGTGCTCGCTAAGGGGAGAGAAAGAGGCAACGAGAGGGAAAGTGAGAAATCACCCCTTGGGGAGATGACCAGGCTGTAAGCCCTTCTCCTTCATTCTCCTCCCAGGATCTTGGGCGCTTATACACATCCCCGACGTGATTTTCAAGCCACCAGGTCTGGGATTCAAACCTTGGTTGGCCATATGGAGTCCAGCAATGTAACCGCTACCTCCATCTGCTGGTCCCAATAAGATTAACTTTAAATTGCCGATTTAGTTAAAGTGAACATGTCAAGGTTGTCAGCATTAAATATAATACACACACATTTATTTCTGTCAGATGTTTAGTATAATGTGAGTCTGACCTAAAGACCAATGTACAGGGACCAGCAGTTAGCATAATGGCTGTGTTGTTGAACTCCCATGTAGCCGACTGTGGTTCGCGTCCTGGACCTGGTGACTTAAACTCACGTCGGGCACGTGTGCGTGCGTGTCCAAGATCCCAAGAGGAGAATTGGAGGAGAATGGATTGAGGCGTGGCCATCCCCCCTGGGTGCCTTCTCGCTTTCTAGCTTTCAGTGTCTCTCTGTCTTTCTGGTGAGTGCATGCACGCTATAGCAAAAAAAAAAAAAAAAAAAAAAAAAGACTGATGTACAGATAAGAGTTCAATGCAAACGTCCAGCTGATTCCAATGTATCAAGCATAGCAGCTTAACATTAGGTGTTTTTATTTTTTATTTGACAGGGAAATAGCTTGAAATAATAACTATTTTTCTAATCTCAGTTTCACAAGTAATAAAAGCATAATTGTTTTTAAAATACAGCAGGTGGTTGTAATGGGATATACATAAATGAACTTCTCATGTAATTTGAGATATTTAGTAATAGAAAGTCAGAAAATTTCTTACTAAATTAAATACTCTGATTAACATGAAATTTAATTTACCTACTTTTGGCTTTTAAGATTTTATAGAAACAAAAATAATTGGCTCTATTAAGAGAATTGTTCTATTCCACACCGAAAAATTACTCTATGAAAAAAACACATGATCAGGGCTAGCAGGTGACATGGTGGCTAAGGTACTAGACTCTCACATGGCTGACCACGGTTCAAGTTCCAGACCTGGTGGCTTAAAAATCAGGCCAAGTGTGTGTGTGTGCATGTGCCCAAAATTATGAGAGGAGAATGGAGGAGAAGGGATTGCTACATGGCCATCCTCTTGGGTGATTCCTCACTTTTTCTCTCTCCAGAGAGTGCATGTGCCCTGTGGCAAAAAAAAAAAAAAAAATCCATATTCTTAAAAATTAGAAAAAACACATTCACAAGTACTCGATATATGACAAAAACTTTAATTTTTTTTGTTTCCTGAGAATTAAGATTGCTGAACGTTCAGCCCGGGCCGCCGCGGATGGTGGGCGCTGCTGCTGCTCCAGCTACCCTTGCTCCCCGCGCTGGCACAAGATTGAACTTTAAGAATCAGGAAGAAACACACCATCCATCAGATGACTAGAAATCACTACAGGATCACAAGAAATATGGGAAAGCAAGATAATACCTCTCCTTTAAGGGAAAAGAATAATACCTCTTCATCTTCAGACAATACAATGAAATTCATGGACATGTCTGATAAGGATTTTAGAATATTCCTAATGACAAAGCTAACAGAGCTGGAAGAGAAGAGAGACAATGAACTGTAGAAGAGGCAGGAGCAAAGAGCTGATGAGTTCCAGGAGGTGAGTGCGCACGCCCTATAGCAAAAACCTCTCTAAGACAAAAAAGCTAAGAAAATGACCAACTTAATCTTAGAAACACATCTGGAGTTGAATGTTGTGTCCCAGAATTTAATAGGGAAGATCGGACCACAACAGAAGATAAAGTACATGAGACTGAACTGGTGAAATAGCATTTTATGACTTTTGAATAAAACATTGCTGATTTTCTTCTTAAAGAAAAAAAAAAAAAGAATTAAGATTACTAAGAGCTAAACATTCCAGGAACCAGCAGTTAGCGTCATGGCTATGTTGCTGAACTCCCATGTAGTCGACCACGGTTTGATTCCCAGACCTGGTGGCTTAAACTCATGCCGAGCACGTGTGCGTGTGTGCCCTAGATCCTGAGAGGAGAATGGAGGAGAAGGGATTGTGGCGTGGCCATCCCCCCTGGGGGGTGATTTCTCGCTTCCTGTCTCTCTGTCTCTCTCTTTCTGGTGAGTGCACTGCCCTATAGCAAAAACCTCTACAAAAAAAAAAAAAGAGTTTTAAACATTCCAATTAATATGTTTTGTCCTGTATTCAAATATGTAAAAAAAAGAATGTGGGGACCAGCAGTTGGCATAATGGCTGTGTCGCTGGACTCCCATGTAGTCGACCGCAGTTCGAGTCCCGGACCCGGTGGCTTAAACTCACGCCAGGCACGTGTGTGTGCGCGTGCCCAAGATCCTGAGAGGTGAATGGAGGAGAAGGGATTGCAGCATGGCAATCCCCCCTAGGGATTGATTTCTCCCTTTCTGTCTCTCTGTCTCTTTCTGGTGAGCGCATGTGCCCTATTTAAAAAAAAAAAATGTGTTTTTTATTTTTTTAAACTGCTGCTTTGAACAAGATGTTTATTCAAAATAAGCTGTCCAAAATGATGTAACCTTTACAGAATAAACAAATGTAAGGGTTTATGCAGCAGATTTCTTCTGTGGTAGGCTTCTTTTCTGCGGGCTTCCTTTCAGATGCTGGTTTCTTATCAGCCGCTGGCTTCTTGGTAACTGCAGCCTTTTTTCCCACCAAAGGCTTCTTCTGCTGCTTAGCACCGACTTCCTTCCCTTTCTTCCCCCACAGGCTTCTTGGCTGCAACCTGCTTCTCATCAGATTTGGCCTCTCGTGTGGCTGCCACTTTATCCAGCCGTTTCTTGTGATCCTGGCCTGGCAAAGAATGGTGTTCCGGCGCATGGTCTGTGTATATGTGTTAAGTCTCAACAGGATCCTCAGGATTTTCAGTGGATTCTTCTTCAGGACTCAGGGGTGGATCTTCTTGCGTGGTGCTTAGAGGGCTCTTTGGATCTCTGGACTTTTCAAGATTTTGCTAAGGTCTGTGTTCATCATCTTGTGCATGGGAAGGTTATAGTTTCTCTTGAGGGAAGCAGATTTCCTCCAAGTGCCATATAATTCATCTAACTTCCAGAAGACACTTTCAGTCCAAATGCAGAAACGCCCCACATGCCCACCAGAAGCAAGTCTCAAAATGTTCAGTTTGCTTACATTAAGCAGAGTGAGTCCAGGGATGTTTCTGAAGGCCTTGATGATACCATTATCCTCATTATAGATGATGCAGGGTCCCCTGCACTGGGTATGTCGATGGTTTCTCATTTTACCCTTGCTAGCTCTCATTCGCTGTTAAGTTTCTTCAGAAGCAAAACAGCTTCCTTGGTCTTCTTATAGCCTTCAACTTTATCTTCACCCACCAAAGGAAGTTCAGGAACGTCCTCAATATGATGACCTTAGACCTGACTAGAGCTGGAAGACCAAGGCGGCCAGGGCAGAGCAGATGGTGTACCGCTTTTGGGCTGTGTTCACTCCGCGGTGCCAACGCTGCCAGGTCTTAGTTGGTGCAAACATGCGACCTCTTTGACACGTATTTCCAAAAGTACCCTGGCCAGAACGGTGAGTCCCACCACCTCGAACTCTGGGAATTCAAGCCACAGCTCTCCCACTACCCCAAGACTCAGCATTGGTCTGAGGACCTGCTAATTCACTGACAGCAAAGGGCTGTCTGTTATTTTTACACAAGTCAGTGTGAACAAAGTTCACGATATCTGGTCGGACGGGAGCCTTGAATACCGCAGGCACGGTGACATTTTGGCCAGATGACTCCCCCTTCTCAGAGTATACTGGTATCAGTGGACGAGCACACGCCATGGCAGGGAGAGGAGAGGACCATGCTCCTCTCGACCCAGCGGCTCCCACAGGAAAAGTGAATGTGTTTTTTATTTTAAAAATTATAAGAAAGGCATAAAAATGTGTTCTTTTATTTTAAAAACAGTTTACTTTAGCAGTTATTTAAAATTCTTTTTTTTTTAATAATTATTTTATGTGGGGCCAGCAAGTGGTGTGGTAGTTAAGTGCACTGGACTCCCACATGGCCAACCATGGTTCTAGTCCTGGCCCTGGCAGCTTACTCTCTCGCTTTCCCTCTCTCGCCCTCTCTCATTCTGTCCCTCTTTGGTCAGATTAAAAATGGCTGTGTCGGAGACCAGCAGATGGCATGGTGGTTAAGGCTCTGGACACTCCCACATGGCTGACCGGGGTTCAAGTCCTGAATCTGGTGGCTTGCTTTCCTCACTTCCTCTCTCTCTCACCTTTACCCTCTGTCTCTCTCTCTGGTCAAATGAAAAAATAAATGAATAAATAAATAAATAATAAAATAAATAATTATTAAAAAATGGCTGTGTCACTGGACAATAAATTAATAAAATTAATAAATTAATAAAATTAAATAATTCTAAAAATAAAAAATAAAGAATTATTTTATGTAACTTTTTATTTATTTATCTATTTAAATTTGACCAGAGAGGGACAGAGTGAGAGAGAGAAAGAGCAAAAGTGAGAAGGCAAGCCACCAGACCTGGGAGTGAAACTGTGGTCAACTATTTGGGAGTCTAGCCCACTTAACCACCACGCCACCTGCCGGCCCCTAAAGTTCTTTTTAATTATAAATTTAGAAAGAAAATAAAATAAGGCAAAAAGTAGCCAATAGGAAGGGAGCTGTATAAAAGCGTATTTTGGGGAGGCCAGAAGGTGGTGTGGTGGTTAAAGGCACTGGATTCCCACATGGCTGACCAGGTCCAAGTCCTGGACCTGGAGGTTTGCTTTCTCCTTCCTTTTCTCTCTCACTCTCTGTCTCCCTATGGTCAAATTAAAAAATAATAACAAATGGGACTACATAATTAATTATTTTTTATAAAGTATTTTTGGTAAAAAGAAGTTCAAAAACCAATGAGCATAATTTTTTTTTTTGAGAAAAAATTTTATGTGGCAAAAGTAATTTCCTTTCTAAAGTAACTTGGAATTATTCCAGAATGGGAGAAAGGGAATGTATGACGAAACTAAAGACGTGAATGAGCCTTGAAAAGTTTGCGTAAGTCATAAAGGGACAGAGGAAGTTTCAAAGATGTATAAAAGGTAATTTATAAAAGGAATTTTATATGTAGTCAAGTTAGCTAAAATTTAAAAGAAATTGATTATAGGGTTTTCTAAAATCAAAATTTTAATGTAAAAACGTTCACTGACACAAAACGAAAAGTTTGGTCCCCTGTGTTAGAGTGACATGGTTTGCTTTCTTCTTTTTTTTCCTTTCTTTTGTCTATAGACATAACCAAATCTGCAAAATAATAGTGTGGTTTATTTCTCTTTTTTTTTTTTCAAAGAATTATTTTATTTAATTTAATTTATTTATTTTTAATTTGACCAGAGGGGAACAAAGAAAGAGAGAGAAAGTGAGAAATCAAACCACCAGGTTCAGTACTTGAATCACGATTGGCCATGTGGGAGTCCAGCGCCCTTAACCACCACGCCACTTGCCAGCCCCAATGTAGTTTATTTCTAAGAGTGCATTTGTGAGACCTAGGCAGGAGAGGAGGCAAAACATGCCTCTCTCTCAGGGTGATCAGGTACAAGGGTTCCTTTTATTTGATTTTGAGAGTAAGAGAATTTAGTGAAGAGCTTTCCATTGGCCTGGCCCAAAAAGCAGGGCCGTGTGGAAGCGGGGCTTGTAGGTTTTAGGAAGGAATTAGTAAAGGGTGCCCTAACGGAGATGAGGGGCTTGTATATAGTTACACGACACTGTCCCAAGGAGGCTGTGGGAAGAGTCCTGTTACCAATGAGTGAAAATGGTCTGCTCATGTTTGTGGGGTGACTCACCCATTACAGAGGTACTATGCCGGGGACAGAAGGTAGGAAGATTTTTGTTATCCAATGGGCCAAAATGGTCTGTAAATATCTGTGGGTGTGACTCACTCCAGGCCCTCTGAAAGGGATTTTAGAAATAGGAAAAAGTGGGGAACCAGCAGTTAGCGTAATGGCTATGTCGCTGGACTCCCACGTAGTCGACCGCGGTTCGCGTCTCGGACCCGGTGGTTTACAACTCACGCCGGGCGCGTGTGCGTGCGTGCCCAAGATCCCAAGAGGAGAATGGAGGAGAAGGGATTGCGGCGTGACCATCCCCCCTGGGGGGTGATTTCTCACTTTCTGTCTCTATGTCTCTCTCTGTCTGTCTGGCGAGCGCACACGCCCTATAGCGAAAAAACCTCTCCCCCCCCCCCCCAAAAAAAAAAAAGAAATAGGAAAAAGTGGGACCAGCTGGTGGTGTGGTGGTTAAGGCGCTGGACAGTCCCACATGGCCAACCATGGTTTGAGTCCCAGGTCTGGTGGCTTGTTTTCTCACTTTCTCTTCCTCTCTCTCTTTGTTTCTCTTTGGTCAAATTAAAATAAATAAATGAATACACAAAATTCAAAATAAATAATTTTTAACAATTATTTTATTTAACTTTATTTATTTGTTTTAATTTGACCAGAGAGGAGCAGAGTGAGAGAGAGCGAGATATGGAAAGTGAGAGAACAAGCTGCCAGGTCCGGGACTTGAACTGCAGTTCTTGGGATCTTGGGCACGCACGCACACACGCCCTGCGTGAGTTTAAACCACCAGGTCCGGGACTCTAACCACAAACGATCACATGGGAGTCTAGAGACATAGCCATTACTCCAACTACTGGTCCCAATTCAACTTTATTTATTTAAATTTGACCACAGAGAGACAGACTGAGGGAGGGAAAGTGAGAAAGCAAGCCACCAGGTCCAGGACTCGAACTGTGGTTGGCCATGCAGAAGTGTCCAGTGCCTTAACCACCATGCCACCTGCTGGTCCCCCTCTTTTTTTCTTTCTTTCTTTTCTTTCTTCATGATAGAGTGCATGTGTGTGCACCTGGGAGAGAGAAATGAGGCATGGGTGTGCAGACCCTGTGTGTGTCGCCCTCCTCCAGTTCCCCAGCCAACTGTGTCTTGGGCACCTGTACATGCCCAGTGTCAGCATGGCTTTCCTGAATTATTGATCTGTTTTTAATCAAAGTAAGTAGTTGAGGGGCTAGCCTGTGGCCTGGTGGTCTAGGCAGCTGGATCCCACATAGCTTACCACGCAGTTCAAGTCCTGGACCTGGCAACTTGAGAAACATGGCAGGCGTGTGTGCCCAAAATCCCAAAAGGAGGGGCAATGGAGGAGAAAGGATTGCGGTGTGACCATGCCCCATAGGGGGTGCTTTCTCCCTTTTTCCTCCCCTCCTCTTCCTCTCTCTCTCTCTTTCTCTCTCTCCAGCGAGCACACATGCCCTCTGGCAAATTTGAAAATAACAAAAGAAACCATTGCACTTCTTTAAAAAAGGAGGTTTTCCCTTACCTTTTAATAGCTGGCCTAAGAAGCCAAGGTTTGTGTGCCTCATATGGTGTTTTCTGGGCTCTTGATTACTTTAGAAAACTGAGCTGTAAAGGAGAAGTTTTTTTTATCTATGTAACTTACTATATTTGCTATTACTATGTTTTGATTACCCTCCTGACTGAATAAATGACTATTATTTCACAGTGACCTGGGATCCTGTTTCAATGAATGTTACAAGTTTTCCGACATGCTTGGCAGTCTCCCCCAAGCTCAAAATTTTAACTTACTTTTTTACCTAATTTTTAAAAAGAACTATTTATTTAATTTTATTACTACTATTATATATATTTTTAATTTGCTATAAGACACATGTACTCACCAGAGAGAGACAGAGAGAGAGTGAGAAAGCAAACTACCAGATCTGGGACTCGAACCGTGGTCGGCCATGTGAGAGTCCAGAGCCCCAACCACCATGCCTTTTTACCTAATATTTGACTTGGGAATTTTCCAGTTAGGCCCTTGAAGAGCCTCAAAGATCGTATCTCTCATCTTTAGAGACATAAACTGACTAGGCTTATCTAATATACTAAGTTGTATGAAAAGCATGTCAAATGAAAAAGTGATACTAAATCTTCTTTAAAGTTATACTTACATAAACGCTATGTAGGGAACGTGTAAAATGTATAAAGGTCTGATGTCCTGATGTTACATTCTCAGTCATGATTTTGGTTATCTTAAAATGCTATATCCAAGAGAAATAACTAAATTTCCTTACCCACTGCATCATTAGTATAATGAACTATCATCAGATTTTAACTAGAGCTATTTTAAGTCTGTCATTCACAGGTTTGATCTGTTTCTTAGACATCTGCAATCAGTTATGGTCTAAAATTACTTCTCAGGGCAAATTCTCAGACAAGTACTGTTGAATTCAGTTTCCTGATAACTTGAAGATAGATAGACTAAGTAAAATCTCTAGAACTCTAATGAAGAAACTGATAAATTCATGAGACTGCTATTCAAGATCAAGTAAAACAAAACAAAACAAAAAATAATTACATGAGGGGCCGGTAGGTGGCATGGTAGTTGGGGCATTGTGCTCCCATGTGGCCGACCGCAGTTTGAGTCCCGGACCTGGCGGCTTGCTTTCTCACTTTCTCTTTCTCTCTCTTGCTCTGTCCTGCTCTGGTCTAAATAAAATAAATAAATAAATAATAAAGTTAAATAAAATAATTTTTTTTTCTTTTTTTTGGAGAGGTTTTTGCTATAGGGCGCGTGCGCTCGCCAGACAGACAGAGAGAGACAGAGAGATAGAAAGCAGGAAATCACCCCCCAGGGGGGATGGTCACGCTGCAATCCCTTCTCCTCCATTCTCCTCTCAGGATCTTGGGCACGCACGCACACACGCCCGGCGTGAGTTTAAGCCACCGGGTCCGGGACTCGAACTGCGGTCGACTACGTGGGAGTCCAGCAACATAGCCATTACGCTAACTGCTGGTCCCAATAATTCTTTAATAAAAAACAATGACATGAAATTCATTTTCTAAAGAAGATAAAGGTTTTATTAAAAAGAATTATTTAATTTTATTCATTGTCATTATTTATGTATTTCATTTTATCGAAGTTGACCCGAGAGAGAGAGAAAAGGAAAGTGAGAAAGCAAGCTGCCAGGTTCAGGACTCAAACCATGGTCAGCCATGTGGGAGTCCAGCCGCCTTAACCACCAGCCACCTGCCGGCCCCCCAAGATAAAGTTTTTATAACTTTCATTTGGAGCATTTCTGGTTCTTAAAATGTTTTGTTTTCCAGGTTTAAGGACACTTACCTTAAACTATCTATAGTTTGTAACAATTTGGTAAAGTATACTTTTGTGAACAAAGGAAAAATTATTTGTTCTATTTCTCCCTATTTAGCATCTCCCAAATTCAAAAGCTGTGGTTGTGTATATAAGTTCAGTAAGAGCCTACTCCGTTTATAACAGCACATGGCTGGAAACACTGGTTCTGGCTGGGATGTCGTATCTGAATTGTTTATGGGTATCACAGACTATGTCTGAAGTCTGCCTCTGCCTCTTCGGCTTCTAGCCTCAAGTAGGGTTTGGGGTTTTAGCCAGTCTGAAATTACTATATGGCAAATCACTATTCTTGCTTCAGTGTAAATGATCAAGTCAAATTTAATAAAACTAAACTTACTTTACAAACAAAACAATCTTACATGATTATATTTGGTAACAGCTGGCTGGGGCCAGCAGGTGGCATAATGGTTAAGGTGGTGGACTCTCACATGGCAAGCCACTATTCGAGTCTTGGACCTGGCTACTTAAAACATCATACCATGCATGTGTGCCCAAGATCTTGGGAGGAGAATGAAGGAGAAGAGGTTGTGGCGTGGCCATCCCCACTGGGGGGTGATTTCTCACTTTCCTTCTCACTGTCTCTCTCTGTTTCTCTCTGGCAAGTGCACGGGCCTTATGGGAGAAAAAAAAAGAATTGGGATGACTATGGGGAAAAACAAACATGCTACTAAAGAAAAGCTATGAAGGACCAGCAGTTGGCGTAATGGCTATGTCACTGGACTCCCATGTAGTCGACTGCAGTTTGAGTTCCGGACCCGGTGGCTTAAACTCACACCGGGCGCATGTGCATGCGGGCCCAATATCCCAAGAGGAGAATGGAGGAGAAGAGATTGCGGTGTGGCCATCCCCCCAGGGAGTGATTTCTCACTTTCTGTCTCTCTGTCTCTCTCTGTATTTCTGGCAAGTGTACGTGCCCTATAGCAAAAACCTCTCCAAAAAAAAAAAAAAAAGCTATGATACACCTGTTAATAGATTATAGCCCTCCATATTGTTTTTGAGTGTGTACTATCTACCTGTAGACTGGACTCAATCCTAAATGCTTCTAGGCCCCTTCAATCTGATTTTCTCCCATTTTTCTCCAATGAAATGACTAAGAATGAGAATTGCTCTATAAGCTGAAGTTAAACAACTTCCTGTGTGAACAACGCTTCCCCAGGAGTTCTGAATAAGGCCACTTCATAATGAGATGTTTTCCCTCTTCTTAAGTTTTCTTTGCTATGCCTACCTTTTTCACTTGTCAGGAAAACAGCAAGCTTGACACTTGACAATCAGCAGCATCTATGGGTAACTTGTAAAATGTTGGATCGGGACCAGTAGATGGCGTAATGGTTACGTCGCTGGACTCCTATGTAGTCGACCACAGTTCGAGTAAACTCACACCCAGTGTGAGTTTAAGCCATGCTTGTATGCCACGATCCTGAGAGGAGAATGGAGAAGGGATTATGGCCATCACCCCCCAGAGGATGATTTTTCACTTTCTGTCTCTCTGTCTTTCTCTGTTCCAGTGAGTGCACACGCCCTATAGCAAAAAAATCTCTCTTAAAAAAAAAAATGTCGGGTCATGGCAAATGTAGATCCAAGAGCCCCTTCAGTCCTTTAGTCCACCTAGTGGGTAACTTTGGCAACAGCCCCAGTGCAACTTTTCCTTCAAATTATATTAATGGCTTCTGTTTGTTTGTTTTTGCTAAGAGGCATGTGTGCGGGTCAAAGAGACAGAGACTAGTGAGAGAGAGAGAGAGGAAAAAGCACGCCCGATGTCACACGGAAACACTGTAATTCTTTCTCCTCTCTCTCTCCCTCTTTTGAGATTTTGGGCATGCTCACACATGCATCTGGCGTGTTTCTCTTCTCTTTTTGTCTTTTTTTTTTTTTTTTAATAGTCCAGAGTTTATTTTTAAATAAAAATATTTTAAATATTTAATTTTAAATACATAATTCATGGTACCCATCATGCCATGAATTCATCAATAATAGGTTCCAGTAGCTCGGGCTCCTTCCCATTGGTTCTCACAAGGTGTGCTTCTCCGGGTGGAGCAGCTGGCGTGTCAGTTGAACCCAGGCCCCTTTCTCTTTGGCTTCCTTCTTTGTCTGCTCGTTTCTGTCTCTCTGCTCTCAGAGGGCTTCATGTGCTCGATACCCACATTAATTCTCTTGGCAAGAATCTTGCCCTTAACTTGTTCACGACAATGCCGACAGCAAGCTGGGTGACATTGTACTCTTTCAGTTTGGCCATGGTCAATTTGTGGGGCATTCCATTTTGAACAGTACCCATTCCCTTAATGTCTACACTATCACCTTTCTTGTAGATTCGCATGTATGTCTCCAGAGGAACCACTCTGTGTTTTGTAAAAGGCCTAGAGAACACAGTCAGGGGCCTCTCCTCTTTCCCTTTGAGTTCGTCATTTTGGTGAATTACTGGAAGATGGCGGTTCCAGCCAAAAGGACCCCGGTGTGTTTCTCAAGCCCCAGGTTTAGGACTCAGACTGTGTGGTCAGCCATGAGGGATTCACTTACCGTAGCCACCAGGACATGGAGCTAGCCCTGATTTTTTAAGCTCATTTCTTTTATTCATGATAAACAGCATAGGCGTGGTGTGAGGCACGCTCGCCAGGGCCTCACCACACTGTGGTCCCCTTCCCGGCTCTCCAGCTCAGCCGGGTCTTAAGGGCCCCTTCTCACTCCCAGCATGGTTTCTAGCCGACCTGGGCACCCAAACCCACAGTCCGCCATGTGGCTTCCAGCACTGGAGTTCAGTTTGCCGCCAACTGCAGCCCGAGGCTGAGCCTACTGCTTCCGCCCTCATTTTATTTTATTTCATTAAATTTAGAGATGACAGCTTGAGGTTGCCCAAACCGGCATCAAACTCATCCTCCTGTGTCAGCCTCCCCCGTGCCAGCTTGGTCCTTTGTAAATCTTTTAATTAATTTAATTTAATTATGATTATTTTAATTTGCTGTAGGGCACAGATACTCACCAGAGAGAGACAGAGGAGGGTGGAGTGAGAAAGCAAGTCACCAGGCTCAGGACTCAAACCACAGTCGGCCATGTGGGAGTCCAGCACCTTAACCACTACGCCACCTGCTGACCCTGGCTTGGTCCTTTTTTTTTTTTCAATAGCATTTTCTGCTTTAATTTGACCCAGTCATGGGATACTAAATAGTAGAACTGTTAACCCCATGTGAATTTAAGAGAACAGACGTGGGCTAGTTTGTGGCCTGGTGGTTAGGACAGCTGGATTCCGCATGGCTGACCGCGCAGTTCCCGTTTTCCCAGCGGCATGAAAACACGCTAAGCACATGTGTGTTCCCCAAATCCTGACAAGAGGGAGAGATGGAGGAGAAGGTGGTGTAACCATGCCCCATTCAGGTGCTTTCTCACCTCCCCTTCTCTCTTTCTCTCTCTCTGTCTCTCTGCAGTGAGTGCACATGCCTGCTGGGAAATGAAAGAAAGAGAAGAAAAGAAAGAGAGAAAGAAAGAAAGAAAGAAAGAAAGAAAGAAAGAAAGAAAGAAAGAAAGAAAGAAAGAAAGAAAGAGAGGAAGGAAGGAAGGAAGGGAAAACAGACTCAATGATTATAACAGATCTGTCCCAGGTCTCTCTGCCCTTTGGTTTGTTTGTTTGTTTGTTTGTTTATTGATTGATTTATTGTTGAGAGAGGTTTTTGCGATAGGGCACATGTGCTCGCCAGAAAGACAGAGAGAGACAGAGAAACAGAAAGCGAGAAATCACACCCCAGGGGGGATGGCCACACCGCAATCCCTTCTCCTCCGTTTTCCTCTTGGAATCTTGAGCCCGCGCACACACGCACCCAGTGTGAGTTTAAGCCACCGGGTCGGGGACTCGAACTGCCTTCGACTACATGGGAGTCCAGCAACATAGCCATTATGACAACTGCTGGTCCCTGCCCCTTGGTTTGTTTAATCAGGCTTTTGGTTCACAACCACTGTACAAATTAAATCTGTTATATTTCTGCTCGTTTTACTATCAGTTTTCCTTTTTAAACTTTGTACCTGTCACCTATCAAGTTTCTGCAGAAATACAACTCCTAACAGAATAGTGCTGGTCCGTGCTTCCTAATAACTAATATCTACAGAACTGACTAAAACTGAGCAATGGGCTTCATGTAAACTTAGCCTGAGAGCCACTCCCTCCAAACCTCCCTCTGATGGAGACCAGAGCAACAGCCAGGACAGGTCCCCTAGGATGGAGGGACAACCAAAATGTGGCCATAAGATTATCAATCAACGATGCTTTCGGAAAAAGATCTTGCTCAAAAAGAGGAAGTGTGACGTGTGTCAGAATCAAAATAGACTCATTCGTGTTGACTCGGGTTAAACATCAGCTAAATGAAGATGGGGGCACAGCAGGCGCGGTTCTCGTGCAGGTGTGCTCAGTCACAAGAGCTGTCGCACAAAGCCCACTGCAACCTTAAACAGTCACAAGAGCTGTCGCACAAAGCCCACTGCAACCTTACACTGTCACAAGAGCTGTCGCACAAAGCCCACTGCAACCTTACACAGAAGCGCTCTGAGGACGTCTGCCAGAAACTGCATCTCCAACCTTGGACTGACACCACCTTGTAACGGATCCTGGGAGCCAAGGAGAGTTGTCCCAAAACAACTTACAGAACCCCTCCTCACTTTCTTTCAAAACCCATGTCTTTTCTTACCTCCCTGAATACACTGTAGCTTGCTGTGGTAAGTGTATTCCACATGGTGATGCTCATTCCCAAATATCTTATCATCTATCTGTCTATCTACCTATTTACTTTTTGGTGAGAAACATGTGCACTTGCAGGAGAGAGAAAATGAGAGGGAGGGAAAGCGAGAAATCACCCCCCAGGGGGAATGGCCACACCGCAATCCCTTCTCCTCCATTTTCCTCTCGGAATTTTGGGCAGGCACGCACACGCACCAGGTGTGTTTTCAAGTCTCTAGATCTGGGACTCGGACCATGAAGTTGGCCACATTGGACCCAAATGTCTCAACCTCCATGCTAGCTGCTAGCTCTCATTTTTCTTTTAGCGAGTATTTCTCTCTGCTATTTATTTATTTATTAAGAGAGATTTTTGCTATAGGACATGTGCCCTCACCAGAGAGACACAGACTGAGAGGCAAAAAACGAGAAATTATGCCCTGGGGGGATGGCCTGGTCACACCACAGTCCTTTCTCCTCTATACTCCTCTCAGGATCTTGGGCGCACATGTACACGTTCCCAGCATGAATTTCAAGCTGCCAGGTCCAGGACTTGAATCACAGTCAACTACATGGGAGTCTAGCAACGTAACCATTACGCCAACTGCTGGTCCCTCTCTGCTTGTAACTGAGAGGTTGACAATTCACTGTCTTCATTCACTCATCTCCTCAGTCTTCAGGCCAGGCCACCTTGACTTCCGGCCCAGTTCTCCACCAGAGCACCCAAGGCTGCTCTGTTACCGACAGCGCTCCCCGTTACCGACCCACCAGCCGTCACGGGGCTCAGGGCCTGACTACTTCCCCGCGGCACTTGGCCTGGAAATGCTCCCTCTGCTAGGTTTCTGGTAACTTCTCCTTCACAGTCTCCTTTGACGGTCGACTGTCGTCTGTCTAGCCATTAAATGCTGGGTTCCTGGACAAGGGGTCTTAGAGCTTTCCCTCCCATCCTGCTCTCTCTCCCCGGGTACTCTGGTCCACACTCAGGCTGAGGGTGATGATTCCCAGGGGACTACGTCTAACCCAGGGTATCTCAACTGGGGACACTTTTGCCTCTCCCTCCTGAGACATTCAGCAACATTGGAGTGGGAGACGTTTTGAGTTGCTGCAACTGGGAGGGGTGCCACTGGCATCCAGCGGGTGGTGGCCAGAGGCGCTGCCGAACAATCCATAGCCCTCGAGACAAGCCCCGCTGCACAGAACTATGCAGCCCCAGACACCAACAAGGCCAAGGCCGGGAACCCCAGGTCTAGCCTAACCTCCATACTCGTCTCCACCTGCACGCCTCCCACCTCCAACTCCCATCTGCCCAAGGCGAGCCCGTGATACCCCCAGCTCGGCCCCTCCCAGTCTTTCCCATCTCAGTGGCACCTGTCATGTGGTATAGCCCCAGGAGTCATCTGGAAGCCTCCCCCTCTCACCCCCTCGCCAGTGTACACCAGGAACCGCCCATTTGACCCACGCAGCATCTCTTCAATGCCCCGTTCATGGCACCATCATCGTTGGCCTGAGCTCTTATGAAACGTCCTGTCCCCAGGGCTGGCAGGTGGCGTAGTGGTTAAGGCATCGGACTCTCATATGGCTGATTGCAATTTGAGTCCTGGACCCAGCAGCTTGAAACACTGGGTGCATGTGTATGCATGCCCCAAATCCCAAGAGGAAAATGGAGGAGAAGGGATTGCAGTGTGGCCATCCCCAGGGAGTCGGGAAGGTGGGGAGGGTTTTCTCATTTTCCCTCTCACTGTTTCTCTGTCTCTCTTCAGTAAGTGGACACGCCCTATGGCAAAAACTTTAAGAAATAAAATTAAAACACCTGCCCGGCCTTCCAGCACTTCCCTGGAGTCCTACCCAGCCCGCTCAGCACATAGCCCTGGAGTGCTCCGTCTGATCACAGCGTTGCCTCGTTTGGGACACTGAACGTGGGTCCCGCGCCCCTCATTTGGCCTCTTCTGCTCTGCATGGAGACTCAAATCCTCACAGCGACTGAGTCCACACGTCTGGTTCCTGGTGATTCTTCACCCCACCCCACCCCCGGCCCTCCAGCCACCCGGCTCCCTCCCACCCCAGAGCCTTTGCGCATGTTCCCCACCCCTGGGACACCCTCCTTTCTCCTGCACTCCCTGCACCCAGCTCCCTCCCGTCCACCCTCCAGGTCGTGCCTGAAAGCACACGTCTTAGGGATGCCCTTCATGATCCTGGGGCCTGGGCCACGTTCTGTGACAAACCCTTTCCAAGAGCCATGTTTCTTCCTCATGCAAACTTCGTTCAGCTTGTCATCCCCTACTCATTCACGATGATTCGCATTCGTCCCCTGACTTGGCTCTGTGCCCACCAGAGGGGACCCCGTCTGTGCTTGCCCACCAGCCCCCAGCCCCGTGCAGGGCAGGAGTGGATGACACTGACCTTTCAACCCTGCCGCAAGGCAAAGCACACCAGGAAGCATCATCCGAGCCACCCACTTTCTTCTCCCCGTGAAGAGCACGTCTTCCACGCTGTCCTGACCACAAGAACAACCCGTGCTCTTTATGGAAAATTCAGAAAACACGAACAAGCCAGAGGAGGAAAATGTAATCCTATTGCACATGCTGCTTTTCAAACCACTTCTTTTTTTTTGGAGAGGTTTTTGCTATAGGGCGCGTGCACTTGCCAGGCAGAGAGAGACAGAGAGACAGAAAGTGAGAAATCACCCCCCGGGGGGGATGGCCACGCCGCAATCCCTTCTCCTCCATTCTCCTCTCGGGATCTTGGGCACGCACGCACGCACGTACACGCGCCCGGCGTGAGTTTAAGCCACCGGGTCCGGGACACGAACCGCGGTTGACTACGTGGAAGTCCAGCGACATAGCCATTACGCTAACTGCTGGTCCCTCAAACCACTTCTTACCCTGTGCAATGAGACATGCACCACAGGCGTGGACCGCTGTCAGTAGCAGCAGGTCTGTAACCGCTGCTAGTGGGGAAGACGCTGCCAGATGCACGGGGCAGTCTCCGCTCACCCAGGAGCTCTCCACGCTCCTGCTGTGTTGGAACCTCAGGCAGGTCTCAGGCATTGCTACTCCTGCTTCCTTCTTTTTCTTCTTTTTTCCACAAAGACAGGGTCTTGCTCTGTTGCTCAGGCAGGCCTTGAACTTGCAGCCTTCCTGCTCGGCCTGCCCAGGCAGCTGGGATAACAGGTGCGTGCCACAATGCGAGGCTTTATTGCCCCTTCCCTGATTCTCCTCAAGATTGCTCTGGGCATGCCTGGATGGGGAACTGCCAGTTGAACCATGTGGCCACAAAGGTGGCATCTAGCATTTTGTCATTTCATGTTGGGCACTGGGAAGAGTGGTTCTGCCTGCCCCACACCGTCCTTAGTTATATGAGAAAAATGCTTCCCAGGGCTGGGCACGCACACTGCCAAGGTGGACCGCGCGGTCCAGCCACATTGAGTTCGCAATCCCTCTTCCCTCCTCTCATTTCTTCTCTCCTAAGGCGATGTTGACTTGATCTGGGAGAGGTGAGGCAGTGTGTGTGTGTGTGTGTGTGTGTGTGTGTGTGTGGAGGGTGGTCGTTATTTGTTAATATATCTATTTTTAAAGAATTATTCATTCAATTTTATGTATTATCATTTATTTGATTCATCAGAGAAAGAGAGAGGAAGTGAGAAAGCAAGCCATCAGATCCAGGACTCCAACCATGGTCTACCATGTGGGAGTCCAGCACCTTAACCACCATGCTTACCTGCTACCCCCAATTTCTCTATTTTTACTTTATACCCCTTTGACTCTGTGATGACTGAAGCTAATGGGGTTTTCTGAAATGTTAAAAGGGCTCCCAGCCCATGGCTTCAGACCCATCTCTCCAGCTGCTTACCGGGTAGTCCCCTCGGTTGTTGGACATTCATTTCAATATTGACACACGCTGGGACCAGCAGTCGGCGTAATGTCTATGTTGCTGGACTCCCATGTAGTCAACTGTGGTTTGAGCCCTGGACCTGGTGGCTTAAACTCACGCCGGGCGCGTGTGCATGCATGCCCAAGATCCTGAGAGGAGAATGGAGGAGAAGGGATTGTGGCATGGCCATCCCCCCTGGGGGGTGATTTCTTGCTTTCTATCTCTCTGTCTCTCTCTGTCTTTCTGGCAAGCGCACACGCCCTATAGCAAAAACCTCTCAAAAACAAATATATATATATAGAGAGAGAGACACGCACCAGACTCTCGGTTTCCGCTGTCCAAGCTGCTCCTGCCTCTTGCCCAGCTCACAAAAAGGCACTTCCATCCCACCTGGCTAGAAGGGACAGAATCGGGAAGCCCTCAGTGCCCCCGCCCCAGGCCCCAGTCTGAGCCACCTTCATTGCTCACCTGGACTTCTGCGTCTTGCCCCAAACTCCTGTCCCCTCACAGCAGCCAAAGTGGTCTTTTAAAGCCTAAGTCAGAGCAAGTCACAACCAGACTCAGTACACTCCAATAGGTTCCTGTTGTATCCATCATGAATTCTAAACTTTTTAAAAATAGTTATTTATTTATTAAAATTTTTGTTTTGTCTTGTTTTGTTTGCAGGTTTTTGCCTTAGGGTGTGTGCACTAGCAAAAGAGACAGAAACAGACAGTGAGAGGGAAAGTGAGAAATCACCTTCCAGGAGGGATGGTCATGCTGCAATCCTTTCTCTACTCTCCTCAGGGGATCTTGAGCATGCACACACATGCACCAGGCATGAGTTTCAAGTCATCAGGTCCAGGACTGACATGCCATCTGGGAGGGTCCAGTGACATAACTGCTATGCCATCTGCTGGCTGCAATAATTATTTTATTTAATTTACCAGAGAGAGAGGGAGAGAGAGAGAGAGAGAGAGAGAGAGAGAGAGAGAGAGAAAGTGAGAAAGCAAGCCACCAGGTCCCAGGACTTGAACCACAGTTGGCCAGGGAGTCCAGCACCTTAATCACTGTGCCAACTGCTGGCCCCATGAATTCCGAATTTTAAAAAAGCTTATTTATTTATTTCTTCCATGAATCACACACACACACACACACACACACACAAAAGAAAGAGATAAAGAAAGAGGGATTTGGGGGCACAGCACCTCCAAGAGTGTCTTTTTTTTAAAGGGATATTTTTGCTATAGGGTGTGTCCACTCGTCAGAGAGAAAGAAAGAAATCATCCCCAGAGCGGTGGCATGCTGCAATCCCTTCTCCTCTATTCTCCTCTTGGGACTTTGGGCGTGCACACAAACTCCCAGCATGAGTTTTGTCATCGGGTCTGGGACTCGAACTGTGGTCAACTACTTGGGAGTCCAGTGACATAACCATTACACCATCTCCTAGTCCCCGACAGTGTCTTTTTATGTTCTTTTCTTTAAATTTCTTTTTTTTACATTAATTCACTATACATCATTACAGCATACAAAATGAATTTTCCATCCAAAATACACTGTATATTGGCTCAATCACGCACATCAACATACGTGTTATCAACAAATAATTTTCCATTTCTTACGTCTTGTATACTTTGCTTTTTTTTTTTTTTTTTTTGCCATCCTTGATTCCCTATCCCTCACCCTCTGCCGTGTCCCACCCTCCTCCCACATTGTCTCTGGTATCCATGGTTGCTTTCTATGCCTTTCCCCCCCCATTTAACTGATTTGCTAATGAACTTAATTAGTCTAAATATTTCCAATAGCAAGCGCAGCTGATATATACATAACCATGAACCCAAGTCTGACTTTAGGCATAAACCTCAGTGAGTAGAATGAACATCCTACAAAGTCCCCAACAGTGTCTTGACACCTTGGGCTCCCCCTCCGGCCTCAGTCAGCACCGGATCATGGGCTGTGTGTGCGGGGTACACTCAGGGAGCTCTCCAGATGCAAGCTCAGAGCCTTCCTTCCTGCGGGTCAGCCTCGCAGGGCAGCACGTTTTTCCGCTCTGCTCCATGGTCCAGCCTGAAATCTGACTCTTCACGGCAGCCCACGAGGCCCACACGACCTGGCCCCTCCCTCATCTCCAGCCTGACCTCGCTCTGGGCTCTGACACCGCGGGCTCTGGATGGCTGACTCCCCGTGAATGGGCTCCTTGGCCCGAACGTGTCTGCACACACGTCTGGAACACGTGCACCACCCGCTCCTTCCCCCGGCTCCCTGCACGAATACCCTTCTCTAGAGGAAGTCTCCGATCTAATCTGGGGTCCAGCCCCTCCGCCCCGAGCCCTCCGCTGTGACAGCCGATTAGGGTGTGGTACTGCACGGCTGTCAGCCTCACTCACCGGGTGGGGGCCAAGAGGGCAGATGGGCTGCTTTCAACCAGCGACCGCTGGCCCCGTGTGGCCACGTAGTGGGTTCTCAGTGCCCACTAGTCAGAGGAGTCGAAGGAACAGAGGCAAAAGTACTATTCTGTCTATTTATTAACTTTGGAGTGAGAGAGACAGACATCAAGAGAGACAGAGAAAGAGAGAGAGACAGCACTTTCAACAAGGTCGTGCTGCCCTGACCCCCCTCCGCCTTCAGTCAGCCCCAGGTCACCGGCAAACACTCAGGGGGTTCTAGCCTTGATCGGGGCCCCTTCCCATGTGGGACTGCCTCCCTGGGAGGCTGCCTTGCACTGCCGCACCGCTGTCCAGTCCCAGCAGCCTCCCTACTTTTCCTTCTCTTTTTTAAAGATTTATTTATTTTATATATTATTGTTATTCTTAATAATTTGCTATAGGGCACATGTACTCATCAGAGAGAGACGGAAAGTGAGAAAGCAAGCTGCCAGATCTGGGATTCAAACCATAGCTGGCCATGTAGGGGTCCAGGGTCTTAATCACCACGCCACCTGCTGACTTTTTTCTTTTTTTTTTTTAAAGCTTATTTCTTTTGTTCATGATGGAGAGTGCATGCACAAGACAGAGAGAGAAGACCCTCCGCAGGGTACCTCCACACAAGAACCCCCTCCTGGCCCTCAGCTCATCCCGACCTGGGATGTCCCTATGTACCTGACATGTTTTCGAGTGACCTAGGGATGGGAACTTCAGCTGGGCACGTGGCTCCTGGAACTGCAGTTGCTACTGTGCCTCCAGACAGGGTCTATTCTCCCTACTTGGAAGGGGAGACCCCAGAGGCCTGGCATGGGGAAGGGCTTGCCTGACGCCTGTCCCAGGTCAGTGGGGGAGCCGCGGGGCGCTGTGGGCCTGCGGACCCTGACGCGATGCTCCTCTGCAACCAGCTGCCAGCGCTCCTGGGGTATGCCTGGTGCTCTGAGCTCATGACTCTGAGTGGGAGGGATAGTGCCCAGGCAGAGAACTGTGCCCACTCGGTGCACCCAGGTCACGTGACTGCCCCCCCCCCCGCCCCTGGACGGACCAAGCACACCGGACTCAGCCAGGCTTCTCTTTCTGGTCTTTCAGCTACAACCAACTGCAATCTGCACATTCTTCTTTTTTCTTTATCTTGTTTTTTTTTTTTTTTTTTAAATCTATTGAGGATTAGATATCAGCCTTGGAGCCAAGGGTCCCACAGCTCCGGCCCTGGCACTGCGCCGTGTCCAGGCATCTAGAAGTTTCTTCTGCCCCCAGGCCTCCCTCGCTGACCCCATCCCAGGGCAGCCTCCACCGCATTCCCAAGTGCTCACTTCAGATCGCCACCAGGGGGCAGCCGCGCACCGTGTCCAGCTGCTGCTGGCGGGGTGGGGGGGGATTTTCCACCAGAATCCCAAGAGGGGAGAGGAGGGAGAGGGGAAGACCGAAGTAGAAAGGAGGGGAGGGAAGGGATGAGGCGGGAAAGGCTACTGGATGCCCAGCAGGGGTGAATGAGGGACTCAGCTCTGTCCAAACCTAGGGAAGGCTTTCTCATTTGTTTCTCGCCCCTAGTTTTCCTCCTACTTTATCTTCCCGTTCATTCCCGTTCATTAGCTCCATAAACTTTTACGACAGCACTGTTGACATATAATTATACACCCTGAAAGTTTACCCTCTCAGGGCCGCCACGGAGGGCTGGTGGTGTGGAGGGCCAGTGGCTAAGGCACTGCATCCCACGTGGCAACTGCGTGGTCAGCATCCTGGACCCAGCAGCTTCACAGATCACACCAAGCCCATGTGCATGTGTGTCCAAAATCCCGAGAGGAGAATGGAGAAGAAATTGTGGCGTAGCCGTCCTCTCCAGGGAGGATTTCTCATTTTCTCTTGTTCTCTCTCCTCCATGAGTGCTCATACCTACAGCAAACCTTTAAAATAATAATAATACTCTACCCCTTAAAGCTCACAGTACAGTGATTTATGCTCTATTTATGGAGCTGTGCAACCGTTACCATAACTCAGATTCAGAACATTTCATCCTCCGAGGACAGCTTGTACCCATTAGCAGTCACCCCGTTCCCTCCCTCCCAGGCCCCTGGCAACCACGAGTCCACTTTTGGTCTCTGTAGATCTGCCTGTCCCGGGCATTTCACATCAATGGAAGTGTGGAGTAGGTAGTCGTCAGCAACCGCTTTCTCTCGCTTAGAGTAGTGTGCTCAGGGTTTACCCAGTGGTACCATGGTCAGCCCTGCACTCCTTCTTGTTGCCGAATAATCCCTCCTTACGTAGGTAGGCCACGTTTGTCTCCGTTCATCAGGGGATGACCACCGGGGTCCTTTCCACTTTTGGACCATCTTGAATAATGCTGCCATAGACATTTGTGTAGATGGTCTTTTTCTTTCTTTCTTCCTTTCTTTTTCTTTCTTTCTTTCTTTTTTTTTGGAGAGTTATTTTTTGCTATAGGGCGTGTGTGCTCACCAGAAAGACAGAGAGAGACAGAAAGCAAGACATCACCCTCCAGGGGGCATGGCCACGCCGCAATCCCTTCTCCTCCATTCCCCTTGGGATCTTGGGCACGCACGCACACGCGCCCGGCGTGAGTTTAAGCCACCAGGTCCGGGACTCAAACTGCAGTCAACTACATGGGAGTCCAGCAATATAGCCATTATGCTAACTGCTGGTCCCTTTCTTTTAAATTTTTAAAAAATTATTTTTAATGATTTTTTTATTTGCCAGAAAACATGTGCACTTGCTGGAGAGAGACAGAGATAGAAAGATAAAGTGAGAAAGAACACCCCACCCCAGGGGGATGACCACGCCACAATCCCTTCTCCACTCTCCTCAGGATTTTGGGCACACACACACACACACACACACACACACACACGGGCCTGACACGTTTTTTAAGCTACTGGGTTTGAAACTCAAACTAGTGGTTGGTCACGTGGGATCCAGCCACCTTAACCACCACAGTGTCTACTGGCCCCAAGGTTCTTTTTGATTTTTTTTTCATTTTTTTAATGCAGCTATAATTCACATACCATAAAATTTGCCCTTTAGAGACAGGGAAATATAATTTCCCCTTTTCCATGAACTAATTCGGGGTCCTGGGGGTCCTGTTTCCAGCATTCTGCAGCCATCACAACTATCTGAGTCTGGAACATTTCCTCGTCCACAAACCCTCAGGCACATGCACTTGCTAGAAACAGAGAGGCAGAGGAGAGAGAGAAAGGCCTCACGGCGCAATCCCTCTCCTTCATTTCTCCTCCCATCAGGATTTGGGGTGCAGACGCACCTGCACCTGGAATGTTTCTCGAACCTCCAGGACCAGAATTTGAACCGTGGGACAGAACATAGCTATTTAATCACTGGGCTATGGAGTCAGCCCACTTGGTGTAATGCTTTTAGGTTTGTCCACGTCATAACACTCCATTCCTCTGCCGCTGGCTAATACCGCATTGCAGCGATAGACCACATCTTGCTTACGCATTCATCGGCGAGCAGACATTTGGGGCGTCCCCACTTTTGAATAGTGTGATTGGATATTCACCAACCAATATTTGCAAGGACATACATTTTCATTTCTCTTGGGAATAGAACTCGTAGTGGAATTGCTGGGTTCACTTGGTAACGCTCTGTAATTTTTTGAGGAACCAACTCCCCAAAACACACACAAAGTGCCTCATTTTACATTACCACGGCAACGTGTAAAAGCCCAGTTTCTCCACACTCTTACCTTTTGATTGCAGCCATTTTTGTGGGTCTGAAACGGTGCTGCACGGTAAAAGCCCAGTAAGCTTCCCCGGCACCTGCCGCATGCCAGACCCTGTTCTAGAGCTAGGGATTGGCAGTGAGTGGGACAAAAAAGGCCCCTTCCTTCACGAAGACTTGAGATCTACTACAGGAGGCCATTCAGTGACACAGTGGCAGTGCACTACCTGATGACAGACCCGTGGGGCTAGGTTTCCGGTTCACCTCCCCAGGGGCTCCCTGTGCTGGCCATCCAGGCTGGCTTAGGCTGGAAGTGAACTGCAGCACGAAGACTCTGGCGGGGTGTCTGCATCTGTCCCTCTCTTTCTGTCTTTCTGAAATAAATAAACTTGGGAAAGTCGGTGGCATGATGGTTAAGGCAGCTGGATCCCACATGGCCAACTTCTTGGTTTGAGTCTTGGGCTTAAAAATTGTGCTGGGGGGACCAGCAGGTGGCATGGTGGTTAAGGCACTGGACACTTCCACATGGCCTATCACAGTTCGAGTCCCGGACCTGGTGGCTTCCTTTCTTACTTTCTGTCTCTGTGTGTCTCTTTCTGGCCAAATTAAAAAATAAATGAATGAATAAATCAAATAAATACTTCTTTAAAAAAAATCATGCTGGGCATTTTGCCTTTGAAGGCAATCATGAAGAATTTGAATTTAATTCTGAGCTTGGTACAAAACCATTAAATTTTTGAAAACAGAGTATTTATATTTAAAATCTTCCTCCTGGGGGACCAGCAGATAGCATAATGGTTACGTAGTTGACCGCAGTTCAAGCGGCTTGAAATTCATGCCAGGTGCATGTGCATGCATGCCCAAAATCCTAAAAGGAGAATGAAGGAGAAGAGATTGCAGGGTGACCATTCCTACAGAGGGTGATTTCTCGCTTTCTGTCTCTGTCTTTCTGGCAAGTATACACACCCTACAGCAAAAATCTCTTTAAAAAAAAAAAAAAAAAGCAACAGCAAACACTTTGTCCTTACATACTTCCAAGCATGGCCAAAATCCAGAACATAGACATCATCAAATGCCTATGAGGTTGTGAAGCAACAGGAACTCTCATTCATTGCTGGTGGGAATGCAAGGGGTTGGGGGGGCAACCACTCTGGAAGAGTTTAATGGTTTCTTACAACTTAAGGGACCAGCAGATGACATAATGATTATGTCGCTGGATTCCCACATAGTTGACTGCTATTCGAGTCCTGTACCCAGCAGCTTAAAACTCATGCTGGGAGCATGTGTGTGTGCCCAAAATCCCGAGAGAATGGAGGAGAAGGGATTGCAGTGTGGCCATCCCCTAGAGGGGTGATTTCTCACTTTCTGTCTCTCTGTCTCTCCAGCAGGCCCATGTGTCCTATAGCAAAAATCTCTCTATAAAAAATAAAATAAAATAATAATAATAATAACAATAAATTAAACCTGCTTAGGGTCAGCCAGTGTCATGGTGGTTATGGTGCCTGGATCCCACATGGCTGAATGCATGATTCGAGTCCCAGACCAGGAGGCTTGAGAAACACACTGGGCATTTGTGTGTGCCTGCCCAAAACTCCAGAGGGAGGGAGAAACAGAGGAGAAGGGATTGTGGTGTGACCGTGCTCCATGCCATCGGGGGTACTTTCTCTCTCTCACAATCTTTCTGATGAGTGCACATGCCCCAGCAATTATATATAGAGAGAATACATCCTCTGTAAGTCTCCTCCGATGAGGCCTCAGCATGCCGAATCAACACAGTGGCCCCACAGGACCAGGGCAGATACCTCTGTCGTCAGCCTGGAGAGCCGGGACTTCCCCTAGTGGGGAATTCCAAAGTGGTGACCAGTCTTCGTCAAGCTCTTCTGGCATCCTTGGTCCTACCCTTGGCCTTAGGAGGCTCACGAGAAGATCCTTATCCCTGCCCTTGGGAGTTCAGGCCTCGTGCCAGCCTGCTTCCAAACATGCTGCCCAGTTTCTGTCCCAGCAGCCCACAGCGCCCAGGGCCTCTGCAGGTCCCCGTTCCCCTACCAGCTTCCAGACGTGGATGACACCCAAACAGGCTCCAGGAGGAAGACGAGTCTTCTGGCCAGAGAGTGGGGATTAAGATTATTTTGACTACCTTAAAACATAAAATTAGCTGCAAATGCTTTGGGAGCCTATACAACTATAAAACCAAATTAAATATAAACACAATGACAAATCCAATAACACTTAGATTAACCACATTCACTTAAAAAGATGCTGGATGATGTCATTTTGCAGAATCAAAATCACTCCCCTTGACTTGTGGGTGGTGCCCAGGCTGCCCAGCAGGCTGTGGTTTGGTTCCCGCCTGTCCTGTGGGCGAGGCTGAGCATGCCAGCTGGTCATGTGGCTTCCCCTCCTGGGGGCTTATCTAACCTCTAAGGTTTTTCAGTCTGCCTTTGTTTTTATCTTTATTCTTTTTTAGTTTATTTATTTATTTAGCGAGTGAAGGAAAGAGACAGCACCCCCAACAGGGTCCTGACACCACACCACACCCTAACCCCAGCTCACCCCAGATCCCAGGCATGTGTCTGCTGCACGTACTCAGGGAGGTCTCTGGACGTGAACTCAGAACCTTCCCATGAGGAACAACTTGAAGACTGTTATGTTTTACTGCTGTACCACAGTTGGCCTTCCTCCCATGTCTTAGACCATCTGGGGGACTTTCTAAGGTCCCCAGCATTCTTTTTTTTTAAAGAATTATTTTATTTAACTTTATTTATTCATTATTTATTTTACCAGAGAGGGACAGAGTGAGAGAGAGAGAGAGAGAGAGAGAAAGAGAGAGAGAGGGAAAGTGAGAAAGCGAGCTGCCAGGTCCAGGACTCAAACCATGGTCGGCCAAGTGGGAGTCCAGCACCCTTAACCCCCAAGCCATCAGGCCTCCAGCATTCTTACCTTTGGAGACTCTACGTCTCTCCTTATCAAACATTGAAGTCTGAAAGTATTAAAGTTAGGGTCTGCAGGTGGCACGGTGGTTAAGGTGCTGGATCTCATGTGGCCCACTTCATGTGAGTCCCAGACCTAATGACGAGAAACACGCCAAGCACATATGCATAAGTGCCCAAAATCTTGAGAGGAGACTGGAGAAGGGGTGTCGCATAGCCATCACCTCTGAGGGGTGATTTCTCATTTTCCCGCTCTCTATCTCTCTCCAGCAAGCATATGTACCCTATGGCAAAAATCTTTTTAAAAGTGCTAAATTTGAAATTTTTTTTAGAGAGTTTTTTACTATAGGGCGCGTGTGCTCGCCAGACAGAGAGAGACAGAGAGACAGAAAGCGAGAAATCACCCCCCGGGGGGGATGGCCATTCTGTGATCCCTTCTCCTCCATTCTCCTCTCGGGATCTTGGGCACGCACGCACACGCGCCTGGCGTGAGTTTAAGCCACCGGGTCCGGGACACAAACCACGATCGACTACATGAAGTTCAACAACACAGCCATTACGCTAACTGCTGGTCCCTAAATGTGAAGTATTAAAATGCATCCCCATCCCACAGCAAATTATATATATATATATATCTCAGGAATTTGTTTTTGTGGTCTCACACGGAAATGGTGGCAGTTAACAGGGTGTGTGTGCGTGTTATCTTGGTGTCGCTGCCTTGGAGTCATTATGTGTGGTGATTTTTGGTCTGAAACCTTTTCCAGGCCCTGGCGTTCTCCCAGGCCCCAAGGCTGAGCTCCTGGGACTGGAAAACAAAGCGGCCAAGCTGAGACCTGCTTCTTCCCCCCTCAGCAGCTGGAGACGATTGAAGTGGGGCAGCCGGCACCAGCCCAAGCACAAATCCGCCCCACACTGAAAAGGGGCTGGCGGCTCTGGGTTCTGGGGCTGCGTCCCTCCACGGAGCCAGACTATCCTTATACTCTTTGTTCGATCAGCGCTAAAATGAAAGTCCAAAATTACGAAAATGCGAATGGAGCCAGATTCCTGGGAACATGCCTGAGGCTCCCCAGAGGCCGCGGACCCAGTTGGAGGCAGTGCCTGTGGCCTGCAGGTCAAGTCGCCCTCCCTCCTTGCCGGTCAAGTTGCCCTCCGTGCCTGTCCCGCAGTCCTGCCTGCTCCCCCCAGCCCTGTTCTTCCCATCACACTCGCCGCTTCTCCACAGCCAGGCGGGCCCTGCTGTGTCTCTGCCCCCAGGCACTCCCTGCAGTGTTTTTAACGCTCTTTAAAAAGATTTAAAATATTCATCATAGGAATATCAGAAAATACATATATATGCAAAAATCAATCATCTCACGACAGAAATAATATGATGAACTAATGTTTTAAATATACTTTTTAAAAGTTTACTCATCTATTTCTCCCATGAAAGAGAGAGAAAGAGACAGGAGCCCCCATCAGGCCTCCACGCCCTAACCCACCCGCCGTAACCAGCCCGGAAGGCTGTGTGCACACATCGGCCACCCAGCGGGGCTGCGGCCCGAACCCAGGACCTTCCCCATGCAGATCCAGTTGCATTGCTGCACACCACTTCCCGGCCTTGCTGTATACACTTTCATTACCGTTTTCCCTGTGTGTGTATTTGTGAATGCTGTTTTTCAAATAAACAATTGTAAGCAAAGACAGAGAGTACTACGACTTGCTCTCATACTCACAACCAAGTCTGACAAGTCCTAACATTTTTAGCATATTTAATTCAGCTCTTTCTTTTCTTTCTTTCTTTCTCTCTCCCTTTCTCCCCTTTCTTTTTCTTTTACTTTTCTTGCTATAGAGTGCATGCACTTACCAGAAAGAGAGAGAGGTAAAGTGAGAAATCACCCCCCAGAGGGGGATAGCCACGGCATAATCTCTTCTCCTCGATTCTCCTCTCAGAATTTTGGGCACGTGTGCACATGTGCCAGTGTGTTTGTCAAGCCATCTGAACCAGGGCTCGAACCACAAAGTCGGCCATGTCCCTGCCCTCATGTAGAGGTTTTTTAGATCCAGCTGCCTTAACTACCATGCTACTGGCTGGCCCATCTCACTTTCTTTCTTACTTCCATACTTTCTTTTATTTGCCAGAGGGTGTGTGCACTCACCAGAGAGAGAGACAGAGAGAGAGAAATAACCCCCCCCCCCCCCGGGAATGGGCATACCACAAATCCCTTCCCTTCCATTTCTCCCTCCTTCTGGGATTTTGGGCACAAACATATATGTGCCTGGTGTGTTTCTCAATTTGTCATGTCTAGGACTCAAACCACACAATCAGCCATGTGGGAGCCAGCCACCTTAACCACCTTAAGGCTGGTCCCTTTGCTATGTTGCCCAGAATGGCCTCAAATTCACATCCTCCTCTCTCAGCCTCCACGATTCCACCTGTACTCTTTCTTTCTTTCTCCATCTTTCTTTTTCTTCTTTTTAAATAAAAACTATCAGATATGGTTGAGGCTCCCTGGGTGCCCCTTTGCCATCTCTCGCACACATTTGGGGTTCACCGTTCAGATCCTTAGGTTGGACGTGCTGCCCTCAGATGAACGGCACGGTTCTGCACCTTCCCCTCTGCAGCCCGCTGTGGGGTTGGCGCTGTGCTCTGGAATCGTGTTCACAATGACCCATGCCACCCGAGTGTGGTCGTGTACGCGGTCATTCATGATTCCATAGGATGGAACACCAATTTCTTTTCCTTTCTTTCTTTCTTCCTTTTTTTTTTTCTTTTTAGTTTCGCTGAAGGGTGCATGTGCACACCAGAGAGAGAGAGAGAGAAAGAGAGAGAGAAAGAGAGAATGCACCCCCAGGAAGGATAGCGATCCCTCCTCCTCCATTCTCCCCTTGGGATTTTGGGCATGCATGAATATATTCCGGGCATGTTTTCGGGGTGCCAGGTCTGAGATTTAAACCGTGTAGTTGGCCATGTGGGGTCCAGCCACCTTAACCTCCATGTCACCTGCTCACTCAGAATAGACCAATTTCTTTACCTATTTCACTGATGGTGGGTGTTTAGGTGGTTTCCAATATTTCGCTTTTGCAAACTGATAGGGCGTTCCAGTATGAGTCTTTGCATATACAGGAAAGCACGTTTCTCGGGTATAAAAACCCAAAGTAACTCTCTTCCTCTCTGGCCGTCTGAGGATAGACCGCCGTCATGAATGACACAGTAACTATCCGTGCTGGGAACCAGCAGTTAGCGTAATGGCTATGTCGCTGGACTCCCACGTAGTCGACTGCGGTTCGCGTCCCGGACCCGGTGGCTTAAAACTCACGCCGGGCGCGTGTGCGTGTGTGCCCAAGATCCCGAGAGGAGAATGGAGGAGAGGGGATTGCGGCGTGGTCATCCCCCCCCAGGGGTGATTTTTCGCTTTCTGTCTCTATGTTTCTCTCTGTCTGTCTGGCCAGCACACGCGCCCTATAGAGAAAAAAAACTCTCCAAAAAAAAAAAAGTAACTATCCATGCCAGAAAACTCACAACCAACCGACAAAGGGTCACTGATGCCCTTCACCCCGAGAAGGCAACAGTACCTAAGACAGAAATTCGGGAAAAACCAGCGAAGATGTACAGGACCACACCATATGGCATCTTCGTGTTTGGGTTCAGAACCCATGTTGGTGGTGGCAAGACAACTGGCTTTGGCATGATTTACGATTCTTTGGATTATGCGAAGAAGAACGAACCCAAACATAGGCCTGCAAGACATGGCCTCTATGAGAAGAAAAGGCGTCAAGGAAACAGCAACAGGAGCGTGAGGCCGGGACGAAGACAGTCGGGGCTGCAAAGGCCAGTGCCGGTGCGGCCGACAGGCGGAGGGGGAGACTCCGCACTGGCCACCTGCGGAGAGCGTGGGGTTTCGGGAGAGGATTAATAAACCCCAAATTTTCATGTGGAAAAAAAAAAGTAGAATTGCCAAAGTGAGGGTCACGTATAACATAACAACGTTTCCTTTACCACAACTCATGAGCATTTATTCATTTCAATAAATATGTTACTTCAATATATTTTAATGGCTTATAGAGAGCCTGCCAAAAACGTCTCAACATAATCAGGACAGACATAATTAGTTTCTACTTTTTTTCAATGAAAATCTATTCTGTGAGGGACTATATTTATAGTCATATTTTAATTTTATAATTATTTTCATAGAAGGGATTGCTAAATAAAAACTTCCTCATCAGAAGGGATATACTAGGACCAGCAGATGGTGCAGTGGTTATGTCATTGAATGCCCACATAGACGGCAGTTTGAGTCCCAGATCCAGCAGCTTGAAACTCACGCCGGGCGCGTGTGCGTGCGTGCCCAAGATCCCGCGAGGAGAATGGAGGAGAAGGGATTGCGGCATGGCCATCCCCCCTGGGGGGTGATTTCTTACTTTCTGTCTCTCTGTCTCTCTCTGTCTCTCTGGGAAGTACACATGCCCTATAGCAAAAATCTCTCCAAAAAAAGGAGGATCTGTCTTTTTAAAAAGTAATTTATCAAAATTTTTGTTAGATTTCCAGGCTTAAAAAGTTAAATAATTCTTTACATTTTATCACATTTTACTGACCATTTATCTCCTTTTTTTACAGTGCCTATTCAAATTTGTTCACCCTTTTTGAGTGGTATTTCATATTTTTCATTTGATAAAAATATTTTTTTTGGAGAGGTTTGCTATAGGGCGCGTGCGCTCGCCAGAGAGACAGAAAGACAGAAAGTCAGAAATCACCCCCCAGGGGGGATGGTCACACCACAATTCCTTCTCTTCCATTCTCCTCTCAGAATCTTGGGCATGCACACACACGCTCCTGACGTGAGTTTAAGCCCGGGTCTGGGACTTGAACTGTGGTCAGCTATATGGGAGTCCAGCAACATAGCCGTTATGCCAACTACTGGTCCCAATAGAATTTTTACATATTCTGGTTTTTCTTACTTTACAAAATATACATAATGTAAATACATTGCCTACTCTCTGATTTTCCACTCTCTCTCTCAAGATGTGTTTGTTTGTTTGTTTTTAAGAGAGAGATTTTTGCTATGGAGTGTGTGCGCTTGCCAGGGAGACAGAAAGCGAGAAATCACCCCCCTCAGTGGGGATGGCCATACCACAATCCCTTCTCCTTTATTCTCCTCTCGGGATCTTGGGCACGCACACACATGCACATTGTGTTGAGATTGCATTGAGTTTTAAGCTGCCAGGTCCAGGACTTGAACTGTGGTCAACTATGTGGGAGTCCTATGACATAACAATGACCTAATCTGCTGGTCCCTCTATATGCATTTCTTTTTTTTTAAAAGAATTATTTAATTTTATTTTACTTATTATTATTATTATTATTATTATTTTAATTTGACCAGAGAGACAGAGAGGGAAAGTGAGAAAGCAAGTCTCCAGGTCTGGCACTCGAACTGCAGTCAGCCATGTGGGAGTCCAGCGCCCTAACCACCATGCCACCTACTGGCCTCTCTATATGTGTTTTTAAGACCAAGGGCCCCTAGAACTTTTGAGCCAACAGCTTATTCCACTTGTAGGGTTGGAGGGCCTATTTTTCCCAAAGCTGGCCCACTTCCCTCCTTACAAGTACTTGTCTCTGGAGAGCTAACCTCTCCTACACCCTCCCTCTCCTGTCCCTTCTGTCCCTTTTAGCTCAGCTCTGGGCTGTGAACTACTACAGCCCCGACTAATTCCATTGTGGTTTTTGTCACTTTCTCATTTCCTTTTTTTTTTTTTTTTTTGCCATAGGGTACATGAGCTTATTGGAGAGGGACAGAGACAGTGAGAGGGAAAGTGAGAAATCAGCCCCTGGTGGGGATGGCCACTCACCCCTGCTCCAGGGCGGTGGCCACACTGTAATCCCTTCTCTGTTCTCCTCCTGTGATTTCGGGCACACATGTATGCATACCCCGTGTGAGTTTCAAGCCACCAGGTCTAGGACCCAAAAGCAGCTGACCATGTGGGAGTCCAGTGCCTTTTTTATTTTATTTTTTTTAATTTTTAGAATTATTTATTTATTTAATTCCATTTTGCTATTATTATTTTTAATTTGACCAGAAAGAGACAGAGAGAGAGAAAGGGAAAGTGAGAAAGCAAGCCACCAGGTCCAGGACTTGAACCATGGTCGGCCATGTGGGAATCCAGCACCTTTAGCCACCACGCCACCTCCCAGCCCCTGGAGTCCAGTGCCTTAACCACTATGCCTCCTGCTGTCCCTTCCCATTTCCTTTATAGTCATTTTTTGTACATTAATTATTTTTCCCCACAGAAATTTTTTTTTTAAGTTAAAGAAAAGACAGGGGGCCACCTCGTGCAGTGCTAGCCGGCATATAAAGTGAGATGGCCACTTTGAAAAACACGGTGGCTCGGGACCAGCAGTTAGTGTAATGGTTATGTCGCTGGACTCCCATGTAGTCGACCACGGTTCGAGTCCCGGACCTGGCAGCTTAAACTCACGCCCGCTGCATGTACGTGCGTGTCCAAGATCCCGAGAGGAGAATGGAGGAGAAGGGATTACGGCGTGGCCATCCCCCTGAGGGGTGATTTCTCACTTTCTGTCTCTCTTTCTCTGTCTTTATGGTGAGCGCACACGCCCTATAGTAAAAACCTCTCCAAAAAACAAAAACAAAACAAAACAAAACAAAACAAAAAACACAGTGGCTTCATAAGAAGCTAAACATACACTTACCAACAACCCCGCCAGTCCACCGCTCGGTGCCCAGGCATCAGCCTCGCCAAGTGAAAGTGTCCGCCCACGTGAGGGCTCCGCCAGCCCCTGCTGATGGTTGCCTCATAGCGGCTTCTCCCAGTCAGAACAGGAAGCCGTCCAAACACTCAGGAGGCAGACGATAAATAAAACGCGGTCCTTACACCCAGCACCTCAGCCACAAAAAGAAACGAACTCCTGTGGACACTCAAAATATGGATGAAGCTCAAAGACTTGAGGCTCAAGGGAAGAAGCCAGACACAGAGGCCACACGGCAGCAGATTTTCTCCACGTGGGATTTCTTCCTGTAGAATAGGCAAGGCTGGAGAGAGAGAAAGCAGAGGGGCGATGGTCTGCGGGTGAGAGAGGCGTAAAGCAGAGATGCACGACGAGTGGGAATCAGGGACCTTTCTGGGTGATGACGGTGTTCCCAAACTAGATTCCTCTCCAGTCTGCAGGTCGGGCTTCCGAAGGCAAAACTGGCCACTTGCTCTTCAGCGTCTGTCTCTAGCCTCGAGGACTGTCTTTCCCCTTGGATGCCTTGTGAATGTACAGTCAGACCATCACCGCCTCCAAGAAGTCCTCCCTCATCTCCTGAGTCCAAATAGGGCTTCCCATGTGCGCTCCCACAGGCCCCTGGACCCTGCTAACGCAGACCTCCCTCCGTCCTGCCCAGCTGTTGACTCTGCCGCTCTCCCCTGCCTGGCCCCAGTTCTGCAGCCGCGGCACTAGAAACAGACCAGCCCTGAGTCGATGACGATTCATATCTATCAAGCTGCCTGAAGGGCTCTGTGGGGAGTGGGGTCTGTTTAATGAGCACCTCCTCTTTGCATACACCGTCTTATTTACACCAGAGAGACAGACAGAGATAGAGAGACAGAAAGTGAGAAATCACCTCCCGGGGGGATGGCCATGCCACAATCCCTTCTCCTCCATCCTCCTCTCAGGATTTTAGGCACGTACACACACACCCCGTGTGTTTTAAGCCACCGAGTCCAGGACTCGAACCATGGTTGACTATGAGGGAGTCCAGCGACGTAGCCATTACACCGTATGCTGTTCCCACACGGTCCCTCTTTTAACAGACGAAGATCTGACAGGTCAGAGGGGTAGAATGACCTGCCCGAGTCACAAAGCCTGTAAGCACCATGCAGGATTCGAGCAGATTTAAAGCCCCTGCCCTTGGGCGGCTCACAGCACCATGGGGTTCTTCCATGGGGCCCACGGGCCGGGAGAACTGAAGGCTGCTGCTGCCAAGGACTGGGGGCCTGGCTTGGGGGAGTCCCTCCATCTGGGCCCCAGTCTCCCCATTTGTAAAACGAAGGGGTCGGACCACGATGCTTAGCCCTCACCCAATCACACCATCCCCAGAGCTTTAAAGAGCGACGCCTGGCTGCCACCTCAGGTCAGTTTCACCCACTCCCCGAGGGTGGACCCAAGGCTTACAAAATCCCCAGGTGACATGGATGCTTGGCGAGGCCCATTGCAAGCAGCCGCTCTGCCTGGCATGACAAAAACCAGGGCCGTGGAGCCAAGAGGGGTGGACTGGGTCTGCTCTCCCCAGTACACGACACCCTCACTCAGCAGACACCAGGGCCCAGCGAGGTCTGAGATCATGAGGCAAGGAAGCGGCCGGCTGGGTCTGAGCCCGTGTCTGCTCTCAGGAACTGCAGGCACTGGGACAGAGCTTGGACCCGGAGATGTGGGTGGGCGGGCAGCTCTGCTTGGAGCCCGTGGCTCTGCTGGTGCCTCTGAGGCTGGACAGGGCTGGGTTGGGGATCCCACCGCCATCCCTGCCCCGTGACTCACGCTGTTTGGGCAGCGAATTCGGGGCAGCATGAAGTCATTCCCTCCCTGGCTGCTTCCTCACCTAGCGCGTGCCTAGGCACCTCCACTGCAGCTGGGGCCTGAGCCCTGAGGAGTGGCCGGCCAGTGCAGACACGGGGTGCTGGCATGAGCCACAAGACACACTGGCAGCGAGCCCAGAGCCAGCTGAGGACACAAACGGACCTTGTACCTGTTGTTCATGCGGTGTTCGATTCGGGGCAGGTCCTTGCAATGCTCTGAAACCATGAAACGTGTCTAAGAGCGCGGCCTGTGGGTGACTGGGCTGGGGGCTCCCCGGCAGCCTCCAGTGCACCGAGCCTTTCCCTGCAGCTGGGTCTTTGTCCAGGCCACTGCCCGCCTGGACTGCCTCCCCATCTTTCTTTTTAGGTTGAGACCCAAATGTGGCCTCTGCAGAAAGGCCTTCCCTGCCTCCTTGTCTAAGGAGGCTCCCCCTTCATCTGTCTCCGCGCTCATTTCCTGGGGCAGGGAGCTAGGGGACCGGAGTGTCTAGGGTCCTTTCCTAGCAACTTAGATCTGTTGAATAACTACTCTGTGCTAAATAAACCTTTTGCATTTGAAATCTCAGCTAATCTTCAAAGCAGCCCTTCCAAATGAGTAATACTACTCTCATTTTACTTACTTACATGTTTTTGCCAGAGCGTGTGAGCACGTACCCAGAGAGACAGACAGAGAGAGAGTGTTCTCCGCGGGGACCTCACGCCATGCGCCTTCACTTCTACTTCTCTCCTCCTGGGATTCTGGGCGTGTACGCACACGTGCCCAGTATGTTTCTCGAGCCACCAGGTTTGGGATTCATAATCCATGGCTGGCCACGTGGGGTCGGCTGTTTTAACCACCACGCCAAAGGCTACCCCCACCACTCCCCTTTCAGAGATGAAGCTCAGAGAGGTAAAGAGTCTGACTTCTCTGAGGTCAGAATTGAACCAGAGTCTGACTCCAGAATGCAGGTCCATCCCACGGCCTTGCGACCCCACGGCCTGGTCCCCGGCCCTAGTCAGACGGGCCTATCTGTGGGCCCACTGGCCTGCTCAGAGCAGAGCCTCCATGTTCACCTTGGCTGTGACCGCCTGGGCAGCCCCTGGCTCGGTGCCTTCTCCCGCCCTGACCTGCACCCAGCCCCAAGGTGCAGCTGCCTCAGTCAGACACCCGGAAATGGGGAAAGCATCTGCCGGGACTGCCAGGCCCAGCCTTGCCTTGAGGCCAGCTGCCTCAGGAAAGGGCTTCAGAATAAAAGCCAGACTTCTCCCTGAGCGCCAGGGCCTGGCCATGCTCTGCCAACCTTCCTGCCCCAGCACACCACTGCCCTCACTGCCCTAGGCCCTGTAGCCACCGAAACCTTCTTCCTGTCCCTCACCTTGCCCCCTCCGTGCCTGGGCTTTGTGCAGGTGGTTCCTGCAGCCTGGAGCACGCTTCCCTTTTCTCTTGACGTGGGCAACTCCACCCCTCACCCTCAGTCATCTCCTCTTTCTCTCCCTATCGAGTATCTGCAGCACTAAGTGCCTCTTCCTCATGCGGCCACTTGTCACTGCTAAGTTGGTCCTTAACTTGCTCCCCCTCTTATCTGTCCCTCCTTCTCCACCTTGGCCCGGTCCTACATTCTGTCCCATTCCTCCACAGTCTGGCTCTCTGGAGCTATAAACAAACACATTCACATTGTGAAGGTTTTTTCCCTTGCGATCAGTATCTCTTCCATTTACAAACAAGATCGCTGCTCAGTGTTAAAGCAAATACAAGACATCAGTGTAAAAAGAGGAATTGGAAGCCATTAGAAAGAGATAGGGAGAGACTTATCAGGTGCCTGGCCTGAATCTGTTACTAAAGTTTAATGCCAAACTTCTGAAGAGCTTCCAAGCAGCCAAGGCAAAAGGGGAAATATACTGGGTTATAGTATACTGGTTTTGGAGTCACTTGTTTCCTGGAATTAACGCATCCTTGCTCCTTCAAGGACGATGCAGGGAGCTGTGTACAAAAGCATTCAAGGACATCATTCTCCACCGTCCCTGTTCCCTCCTATAGTCTCCGTGTGCTCAGCCCAGCTAATTCTAGGCATTTCTCCTGCTTCACTGCTCCAGCGTGGCCTACTTTCTCAGCTACATTTCCTGGCTCTGGGCTCTGTGCAAAAGTAGCAAGTCTCAGGGCTAGCAGGTGGCATGGTGTTTAAGGCACTGGACTCCCACATGGCTGACTATGGTTCAAGTTCTGGACCTGCCAGTTTAAAAATCTCACCAGGCGTGTGTGCCCAAAATGGAGAGAACGGAGGAGAAGGGACTGTGGCGCAGCCAACTCCCCTGGGGGGTGATTTTTCACTTTCTCTCTGTCTGTCTCTCCCCAGGTGAGTGCACAAGCCCTAAGACAAAAACAAAACAACTCCCCCCCCCCCCCACACACACACCTTAAAAAAAAAGTCTCCCGTTAGCAGAGGTATTCAAACTTAGGCCAGCTGGAGGAACCAGTCACAGAGGAACTAGCCACGGAGGAAACTGCAGAGATTCCGAAACCAAGAGGACTGGGCTAGATCACTGAGCAGTCCTCCCCAGGCCCAGCCTTCAGGCTCTGTGAAGGGGTCCCCGGGCCAAGGACACACGGATCTGCTCACCACAACTCCAGCTCTTACATGGGCTTTCAGAGAAAAACGTGGGGGAGCACAAACCCCACAACTCACAAGCTGCCTGTCTCCCTGGGCTTTGGCTTTCGCTGCTGTTACTGCTGCCTCTGAGCTCTGTTACCCCAGCTCCCTCCCTTGCTGGCTATAGGGCTTCGGCAGTCTGCTTCATTCTCTGAGCCTCCATTTCCTCTTCTCTGAAGTGGATCATAGTGGTTTCCACCCCCACTAGCTATCGTAGAATTAAATGAACACAGAAGGGCATTGAGCACAGCGCCTGGTGTATCTCGCAGCACCTAGAAGGCATTTTAGCAGTTATGATGATGATGGTGATGTGAGCTCATTTCTGTTTATCAAATAGTAATCTGGAGGGCCTGGCAGGTGGCATGGTGGTTAAGGCGCTGGACTTCCACATGGCCGACTGTGGTTCAGGTCCCAGACCTGGTGGCTTGCTTTCTTACTTTCCTTCTCTTTCTCTCTCTGTCTCTCTCGCTGGTCAAATTAATAAATAATGAATAAATAAATAAATAAAATAATTTTTAAAAGTCTGGGTAGGGGCCAGTGGGTGGCATGGTGGTTAAGGTGCTAGACTCCCACATGGCCAGCTGCATGGTTCAAGTCCTGGACCTGGTGGCTTGAAAATCACACTAGACATGCCCCAAATCCCAGGAGAATGGAGGAGAAGAGATTGCAGTGTGGCCATCCCCCTATGGTGGAAGGTGATTTCTCATTTTCTATCTTACTGTCTCTTTCTCTCTCTGGCGAGCACATATGCTCTATGGCAAAAAACTTAGTAAAAAGGGGGGGGGAAGGAATCTGGGTAAAGCTGAGCCACCTTGAAGTCAGTCTCAGCTCTCTGCTGAACTGAAAATACCAGTTCTTTCTTTGAAAAAAGAAAATGAAAAACAATTTAGGGTTGGCTCTGTAACCTAGTGGTTAAGGGAGCTGGAGCTCACATGGCAACCCATGGTTCAAATCCTAGCCCAGCAGCTTGAAAAACATGTTGGGTATGTGTGCATGCATGCCCCAAATTCCAGTGGGGTGGAAACATAGAGACAGGATTGTGGTGTGGCCATGCCTCCTAGGGGGAGTACTTTCTCCTCCCCTCTCTCTCTCTGGTGAGAGTGTGTGCCCCCTAACAATTAAAAGAAAGAAAAAAAAATTAAATATCCAAATTTTTTTGAGAATGTTAAAGCAGATTTCATTCATATTCTTCTTTTTAAAAAAATTTTAGTATTTATTTATTTATTCATCTGTTTACTTATTTTTAATTTGACCAGAAAGAGACAGGGAGAAAGAGCAGGAGAGAAAGTGAGAAAGCAAGCTGCTAGGTCCTACACGAACTGCAGTCAGCCATGTGGGAGTCTAGTACCTTAACCACCATGCCACCTGCCGGCCCCCATCCATCTTTTTTTTTTAAGAATTGTTTTATTTAACGTTATTTATTTATTTACTTACTTTAAAAATTTGACCAGAGAGGGACAGAGCAAGAAAGAGAGAGAGAGGGAAAGTGAGAAAGCAAGCTGCCAGGTCTGGGACTTGAACAAGCTGCCACATCTGGGACTTGAATCATCGTTGGCCACGTGAGAGTTCAGCGCCCTTAACCACCATGCCACCTGCCAGCCCTCATTCATAATCTTGATAAAAGCTCTTGAAATACCCTTCCGCCACTCTCTCTCTCCCTCTGGGCTGTCCCCCTCACTCTTTCTTCAGTATCTGGCACCACCTAGCGCCCTAAACCCTGCATTCTGGTTCCTTTGAGTGTTCTTTCCAGCTTAGCCTGGCTGCTTTTAACCTCCTTCAGCCCCTGCCCCACTCTGGCTTCACCCAATGTCTTTCCCACCCTAGTGACCTCTGCCCTTTCTCTGGTAACTTCTTTCCCCTCCTTCTACCCATTACTCCATAGGCTAAAGTCCAGGCAGCAGCTGCCTGAACCACCAAGTTGCCCTCCTTGAAGAAGGCAGGGAGGGGAACCAGCAGTTAGCGTAATGGCTATGTTGCTGGACTCCCACGTAGTCGACCGTGGTTCGCGTCCTGGACCCGGTGGCTTAAAACTCACGCCGGGCGCGTGTGCGTGCGTGCCCAAGATCCCGAGAGGAGAATGGAGGAGAAGGGATTGTGGCGTGACCATCCCCCCTGGGGGGTGATTTCTCGCTTTCTGTCTCTATGTCTCTCTCTGTCTGTCTGGCGAGCGCACGCGCCCTATAGCGAAAAACCTCTCCAAAAAAAAAAGAAGGCAGGGAGAAAGGGAGGTTTTGATCAGACTAGGAGCACTCTCCTCCCCTAGCGTGAGCATGCTTCTGTCAAACAGCCTAACAGAATCACCGCAAGCTTACAGTGTTAATATTTGAGGAATGGGATTAAACAGACTTTTAAAAATTGTACTCTTGGGGCTGGCAGGTGGCGTGGAGGTTAAGGGCACTGGACTCCCACATGGATAACCACGGTTCAAGTCCCAGACCCGGCAGCTTGCTTTCTCACTTTCCCTCTCTCTCTCACTCTGTCCCTCTCTGGTCAAATTAAAAAATAACAATAATAATAAAATAAATAAATACAAATAAAATAATTGTTTAAAAATTATACTTTCATCTGTGTTATTTATTTTATAGGGGCATGTATTACATTTGAAATTGGATAAAAAAGAATTTTGTTTTTTTGTTTTTTTTTTTAAAGAATTATTTTATTTTATTAATTATCATTATTTTAATTTAATTTTTTTTTTTTTTTTTGAGGTTGACTAGTGAAAGACAAAAAGTGAGAAAGCAAGCTGCCAGCTCTGGGACTCGAACCACGGCCAGCCACGTGGGAGTCCAGCTGCCTTAACCACCATGCCACCTGCTGGACCCTGTTTTTGTTTCTAAAATTAAGTAAGAATTGGGTCAGCTGGTGGCATAGTGGTTAAGGTGGTTGGATTCCACATGGTTGGATCCCCGTGTAGTTTGAGTCCTGGACTCAGTAGCTTGAGAAACACTTCAGATGTGTGTGCATGCGTACTAGAAATCCTAAAAGGAGAGTGGAGGAGAAGGGAGTGCAGCGCGGCCATCCCCCAGGAGGATGCTTTCTCCCTCTCTTTGCCCCCCTCCAACTCCCTGCTGCCCCCCCCCCCCCCCCCCCCCCCCCCCCCCGTGGGCACACACGGCTTAAGTAAGGGAACGGGGCAGAAGGAGGAAGTGATAGGGAGTGTAAGGAAAAGCACAGATAAAGCGAATGTCCTAAATACGTGCCACTGGTCCCGTGTTAAATCAAGAGACGTGCCCAGTGTGGGGCCCCATACAGGCCTGATCAAAGCAGCTACTGTTGGGCGAGATGGAGCCCCTTCGCTCACAGAAACTCAGCTGCCCAACTGAGTGAGAGCAGTAGGTGGCCAAGGAGAAGCTGGAGGGTCATGGGGAGACATCCTGGTCCCAGACCCACACCAGCCACCCAGGGCAGAGACAGAGGGGATCCTGGCTCCCTCTCTCCAGGGTGGGTTGAGTCCAGAAATAGCCGAATGGGGTCCTCCTATGAGCCTGCAAGGCCTGCAGGTCTGAGCACGGAGTCCCCATTCCCTGCCAGGCTCCCGAGGGGCTGCTTCTAATGTCGTTGTGACGACATCCTCTTAGACAGGCTCAGTCTGTTCCTGGCAGGTCTAGAATATAGAGTCAGTTCAGTTATGGAAGACAAAACAAAATTAAAAATTAAAACGCTCTTATGAGTCTCCTGTCTGCATGCCTGTGACCTGCCGGGTTTGTCTAGCCTCTATCTGACTCAGCATGTGACTTTTAGTAAAAAATTAAAAAGTCAGTCTAAAAAGGGTTCTTTGGGCACCTACTATGCACAAGACATAACATCTATTCAGCATAAGACAATTGCAGGGGAGGAATAATACCCATCATGCGGTTTTGAAAGCCTGTGCGATGTGAGCCTGCCCACAAATTTGGGAATGTTCTCTCTGGATCCTGGTGAGTTCTGAGGCTGAGATGACTAGAAACCATGGGTGAGCTAGAAAGCCCGGTCCCTCCAAAGGTCTCACTCCCTGTGGTCTGCGCATCAGAACCCTGGCACAGCGGCTGGCTGAGGGACAGGCGCGTGTCTCAGTGAGAGCCGAGGAGACTCGGTCTGGGGCACGTGGGACGGCGAGGAGTTAAGGCTGTTTCCAGCAGTCAGCAGTCGCTGAGAGAGAGGGATGCACACCTGGTGCTGCTGGCAGCTGCAGAGGAGAGAGCCTGCCAGCACCCGAGGCCAGCCAAGAGGGGAGCAGTCTGGAGAGATGGAGGGAACAATCCTGAATCCCTCCTCCGAGCTCCTCCCAGAGCCATGCCTAAAGCTAGCCCTGCTTAGATTTATAGGAAAAGGGTTCCTTCTTTTTGGTTCTGGTTCGTGTGTGTGTGTGTGTGTGTGTGTGTTGTTGTGTTTTTGCTGTTGGGTTTTTGGGCCAGTCTGAGCCCCGATGCTCAGACTGAGCGATTGCTGGGCTTGACTATCTGGAGGAAGTACCCCTTAACACCGCATCCAGTCTCTAGAGTCTGACAGGGGAAACGTGTTCTGCCATGGAACACCCGTGCCTGCACCAGAGAGCACAGACGGTCAAACATGCAACCGTGAAGCAGCAGGGCGCGGATCGCTCCTCCTCGCTGGGCCTCCTTGGGCACGGCCTCCCACCTCTGAACGTGAACTTTCTCACCTGCAACAGGAGGGTGGGGCGGGAGTCCAGCACTACCCACTGGGTGTCAGAGTCACTCAGAGAGCGCCTGCCACAGGGTCTGCACACTGAACCGTCTCCATTTCTCATGGCTGGATCCGGAGAGCTGTTTCCAGGAGGTCATCTCTGACAAGGGTCAGATCTGGCAGAAAACCTTCTCACCCACTTTCCCTCGGGCAGGAGCCCGGGGCTGCCTCCCCTGGAGTGTGAGCCACTCAGTTCTGCATTGGAAGAGCGAGCTCCGGTCTCAGTCCTGCAGAGGCCCAGTGAATGCCTTTAGGCAACGCCTCACCACTATCCATGCCAACACGCCCCTTTCCAAAGCGAGAAAGCCACAACTTCTCTCCTATTTTCTTTTTTTTTGAGAGGTTTTTTTTTTTTTTTTTTTTTTTTTCGCTATAGGGCGCGTGCGCTCGCCAGACAGACAGAGACATAGAGACAGAAAGCGAGAAATCACCCCCCAGGGGGGATGGTCTCTCCTATTTTCTTCATAGAGCCAGGGCCACACCTCGCTCATTGCTGTAGTCCTAGTACCCAGCCCAGTTCCTGCCTTGCCGATAGAGCATTCCAGAATGCCCATTGTGTGAGTGAATATAATGTGGTCAGGATATCTGACCTTTTTCTCTCTCTCTGGAATTTATTGTTAGACTAGAACAGAAACAGAAAGCACTCAGGTCCTAGAGAGATTACTCAATAATTTTTCACAGATTGAAGCCTGTGTATCACAAAACCACCTTACTAGCACCGGAAGCTCCCCTGGTGCCCCAGAAGGTCATTCTTCCCCCAAAGTAACACAAGACTGACTTGTGACAGCACAGACAGGTCAGTTTTCGTATTTCTAAACTTTCTAGAAATGGAGTAACACTTAGGATTTTCTAGTGGTTTGTGGGTAGCAAAGTCCCCACAATGCACATAAACTCCTTAAATCTTCACATGGGTCCAGTGAGGTGGGCAGGAATTATAAGCCCGGTTTTACAGAGAACTGAGGCTGTGGGAGGAGCCAGCCAGTAGAGAGCCAGCATAACTGGGTTCCGATCTTGCATCTTGCTGGATCTCAGAACGTCCCAGCAGGTGTCAGGCCAGAGCTCCCAGGAAGACGACTGGGGAATGATCAGGAATCTGAAGCCAGTCTAGGGACAGCGGATGCTGCAAGTTACTCATCTCCCAGGATGGAGAGAAGGTCCTGCCCTCTTTACCCTGCTCCCACCTGCTGCACCCAGTGTGCTTGGTGACCCTCCTCCTGTGTCCTTCCTCCACATAAGATTCCAGAGGGGCCAAGAGAGCAGAGAGCATTTCCAGAGCCCCTTGCACCCTCCAAGCTCCCACACACACTGCCCGGGTCTCCTCCGGAAGCTGACTCGGTGTGACCAGACCCCCTCTCCCACATACGGGGACAGGGACGGGGGGTGGGGGGGTACTCTGGGCCAGCCCCTGGGCAAGGCCACTGCTAGCTGCTCCTGCGCTTCCCTCTGTAGTAAGTTCTGGAAGGGAAGGTTCCCCAGGTCCTTTCTCCAGCGTTCTGAATTCTTAGACACCCTCCAGAACTCAAATCCCAGCTCCTGTTGAGTGACTCTCCTGTACACGCACATGGTGTGCTCTCTGTGCTTTGGGTTCCCTTGGTCAGCACAACACAAATAGCACACACACACTTTTACCACACATGCGATGTTCTTCTCTCTCACAAGCTGGCTGCATACAAAGTCATCCCAAATCACAGCCGTGTCCTTTGCTGTGTGCAACACATATGTACACAAACCACACTACAAAAGCACAGGGATTTGCTATTTGTTTACAACAGGGATGCAAAGTGTCTATCACACCAACACGCATGCACAACAGGACCCAAACGTGCAGAGCACACACCATACAAACACACACGGACACACTGCTTTCTATTCCTTCCTCCTTCACAGGCACCTAGGAAACAGGCTTGTAGAGACCTTTCTCTCCCGGACACACAAAGGCACGTGCACAGAGAGCCATCTCTCCTTTTTTCTGCTCTCTTCCCACTCCTCTCGCCCCCTCTCCCAAGCGCGCTCACACACACACAGAGTAACAACCCCCAAATATAGTCAGTCTCTGTCGCCTCCGTGTGTAAACACACAGGCACGCGGAAATCCGTTCCCCCGCCCCCTTTTTCTCTTTTTTCTTTTCTCTCTCTTCTCCCCTTCTCTTTCCCTCTCGCTCTCTCAAACACACACACACACACACACACACATAAACACACACACATACACAGCTGCACCGCCCTGGGTCACACTCCAGTGCGGGCGCCAGCCAGGAGACAAGAGACAAAGGTCGCCGAAGCGCCCAGCGCCACACCGGACCCAGCTAAGCGTCTCCCCGGTTCTGCCCGCCCGTAAGCCAGTAACGCCGAGGTCTAGACCCCGCAGCCCGCAGCCCGAGGTTCCTGCCCTCTCTGGCCCTCCGTGCTCCTCTGGCAGCCCAGGCCTCCGACGCCCGGCGCTCCAAGGGTTAAGGAGCCAGTGCGGGGGGTGTGGGGGGGATCCGGCCTCCAGGCGTGATAGGCTGAGCCGCCCCGGCCCGGACCTCCGCGCGCTGCCATTGGCCGGCGGCGGGCCCCGCCTCTCCGGGACTCCGCTTCGGAGCCGCGCGCTCGCCCTGGGAGCCGAGCGCGCCACCCGAGGCAGCCAGCCGCTCAGTCCAAGCAGAGTGGTCGGGATCCAGGAGCCGGGAGCCGGGCCTTCGGAGTGCCGCGGGGCTGGAGCTAAGCAAGTGAGCTATGGTAAGTGCGTGCCGGGTACGGCCGACCGGTTCGGTTCAGCCTCGACGGTCCCCAGCGGCGGCCCGGCGAGTCGCACCCGGGGCTGGCCCGGCTCGCGGGGGGCTGGGCGGCGGCTGCGGCGGCGGCTCGCGCCTGGCTCTCCGAAGGCTTGGAGTCGGGGGTCGCCAGGGCCGGGCTCGGCTCTCCTGGCAGCGCTGCGCTGGGTTCTGTCGGTAGCGGCCGCGCCAAATTAGGTTCTGGGCAGCTGGCCCGGGTCGGGTGTGGAGGGCTCGGGCTGCAGGTTCAGTTCGGGGACAGTTGGTGCGATCTGGTTTGGGATGTCCGGAAGTTCCTGGATCTGGTTGGTCTTGGATACCCTGGGCAGCCCGGCTGGCACTGCTTCGCTGCAGGCGGCGATTCCGAGGCATCTGGATCCTGCTGGACCTGAGAGCCCCAAGGCGCTGCGTGGTCCGTGTGGGGCTCGATTTGGCATCGATTGTGGCTGCGCCGCGTGAATCCGAGGGCTATGCTGGGGCACGGTGGGACTGCCGGCCCTGCTCTGGCCTGAGTGGAGGGTAGCGTCTGGGTTGCCAAGCCTGCGATTGTCAGAGGCCAGGGGACACTTAGGGGCTCCGCGCCTAGCCATTCCGTCTCCCCAGCGTGTCCCAGAGGAGGGAGTCTCTGAGGCCAAGTGCCCTACAGGGTTGGGTAAAGGCACTAAGAATAAGGGACAGCTGGGAGGGGGGGGTCTCACCAGGGTCTCTGAAACCCCAGGAGAGAAACCCATTTGATCCAGACTCAGCTTCTGGAGGGCTTTTGGGAGGAGTTTGTCTCTGGAACCCAAGAGCAAAGTCCCTTCCATCCCCTCTCCAGGGCCTGGTGACCGCCTCTCCATCACCAGTTGGAACCCACCTAGCTACTTCTCTTTGGCTGTCTCCCTGTGGACGAGCCCCTCAGACTGTCTCTCCCAGCCCTGTTCTGTGTCCTGCCAAGTGAGTAGGACAAGTGCCTCAGTCACGGCTGCCAGTTCTAGGGAGGCAGCCAACCCGCACTTCTCTGGGATGCTGCTGCCAAACCGGAGGGGGCTCAAATGGGGGCAGGACAGGCCCCTTTAAGACCTGAAGAGTCCCCTAGGGACTCCCCAGGGCTAGCGCCTACTCTGCTGGAATCCCCTCCCTTCTCCCCCACTAGTGTCTTCCTCCTTTATAAACCACCACCTGCCTCTCTAAAGTCAGTAGCAATGGAACCGTGGCTTACTTCTACACCCGAAGGTGCTTAGAGACCGTCTTGGACGCCCGATCTCCTCACTCTCCCCTGGTGTGCTCCGTGTTCAGTTTCAGTGGCAGGGAGAATACTGCCTATGGACTGACACCTGATTTAAAGTCTCAGCATATGGGGCTAGCTCCATGGTGCAGCCATAATGCACAGCTCAAGAGAAGCTGGATCCACATGGCAACCCTGGTTCGAATCCCCTGTCCTGTCAACCTGAAACACTCCAGGCATGAGTGCTCAAGGTACAATGAGCCGGAGGACTGGAGGGAGGGCTCTGTCACAGTTATGCACATACACTCTGTCATAAATAAAGGAGGATAAAAGTGGTGACTAAGCATTTAAAAACCATTTGAAGAATATGGGGCCAGCAGAGGAGGTAGTGGTTAAGGCACTGAACTCCCACATGGTCGACCATAGTTCAAGTCCCGTATCTGGCAGCTTGAAACTGACTCTGGGTATGTGTGTGCAGGCATGCCCAAAATCCCAGGAGGAGACTAGAGGAGAAGGGATTGTGCTGTGGCCATCCCTCCTGGAGGGTGATTTTTCACTTTCCCTTCCACTGTCTCTCTGTCTCTCCTGCAAGTGCATGTGCCTTGTAGCAAAAACCTTAAAAAAATTCTTTGAAAAATAAGCAAGAAGAACAACCACCAGATAAAAATTAAATTACATCTCAGATGATATATGGGCAAAAAAAAGAGGGTAAGACTTTGAGGTCATATCATCCCCTTTGCCTCTGAGCCCACCCTGACCTAACTTAATGAGAATTTTTTTCCTGCTTAAAACCACTAAAGAAAGAGAGGTCCCCGCCCTCTCTTGGTGACACTTTTTCAATCCTTACGACCTGAGAAGCCACCAACCCATCAGAAGGACTGCAGGCTTTGGTGTCAAACAGATCTGAGTTGGCCTGCCAGCTCTCCCACTTCCCCACAGGGACTTTGGTCGGTTGCATCATCACAGAGGAGTTTCAGCTGCCTCCTCTGTGCGATGGGATGATAGACTTATCTCTGAGGGCTGGTGTGGGGAGCGGGGAGAGCGCTCAGGTGAGAGTGTTCTGTCTGAATACAGCTTAGTGTTGTTTAGTTTGATAACCTTAAGCTCAGTTGGAAAGTTCTGCCTGACATCTAACCTATATGCTAGCTTGGAAGAAGGTCTGAAGTTTATCTTGTGGGGAGAAAAAGGAGACGATGATGCTTAGAGAATTATTCATTTATCATTCAACAAAGGTAGATGAAACACTACCTGTGTGACGGAGGAAAAGTAGATACTCGTGCTGTGTCAAAAGAGATCCCACCTGGGACCAGCACGTGGCCTGGTGGCTAAGGCAATGAACTCCCACATGGCTGACCGCAGTTCGAGTCCCAGACCTGGCAGCTTGAAAACCACACTGGGCACATGTGCATGCATGCCCAGAATCCCAGGAGAACAGAGAAGAAGAGATTGTGGCATGGCCATCCCCCACCCCCCGGGAGGGGGAGTGATTTCTCACTTTCCCTCTCTCTGTCTCTCTCCAGTGAGTGAATTATGCACTTTATGGTAAATATCTTAAAAAGAGAGAGAGAGAGAGATTCCACTGGTTTGGCAGGTAGCATGTCCTTAGGTAAGGTACAGATGTCATACTAGGTCAAGGCTCCCTTCTGGCTGGAGAGATGACAGAAAGCTTCACTGAGCAGGTGGCATCTGAACTGGAAAGAGCGTCCCAGGTCAGGGGACCTTTGTGAAGAAGACCAGAGCGGTGAGGGCACAGGAATTGCTATTGGAAAGGCCGTGAAGGGGCTGGCCTGACAGCAGGCTGTGAGGGAGGCAGGAAGGAGGGAAGTGGGCAAGGAAGTTCATGGGCCAGAGAGCCAGGCTAAAGGCAGGCCGAGGAGCAGGACCCGCCAAGTGCGGTGGGATAGTGGCTGGCAGCAGGGCTCCTGGGCCGGTCACTTGGTTTCTTCTGAACACGGGTCCCTGCGCTGTCTTTCCCGAGGCAGGGGTGATTCAGCACCACGCACTGTTTATTCCCCATCTCTCCTGCTCTGCAGGTTCTAAACAAATCAGCTTTCCCTCCCGCCCAGCCCAGCGGCCAAGTTTCCCCTGGCGCCTGGGCTCCTAACGGGGCTCCTTTGGAGAGCACGTGGGCTGTTTCCTGTTGTCTTCGCTGACTCTCCCGATGGTCCCAGCTTCCCACCCAGGTCTCTAACCCCTTGGCAGGGAGTCAGCACAGCTCTAAAGGCCTGGAGTGGACCCCACGCCCTCTCTCAGGGCCGGCTGTGGGAGAGGGTTCTAAAGTGGCTTTTTATATCTCCTGCCTCCAGTTGTCCTCAAACCACCCAGCGCAGGCACAGCGAGGCGAACGCAGGGCCACAGAGCAAGGAAGCACCAGAGCAGACGCGGGCCTCCTGGACACCGGGAGGAGGAACCAGCCAGACAGGCCGAGGGGAACGAGGCCGAGCTAGCGCCCCGGTCTGCTGTTGTGGGACCTTGAGAATGCTCCTTCACAACCCAAGCTAGAACTGAGTGTAGGCCACGCCAAAGGGTGGGAATGATCTTTATGGTGGGTGATTGAGGACACAGTCCAGGCCTAGGTTTGAATCCTGGGTGCACCGACTTGCTGTGTGACCTTGGGTCAGCCAGCTCCCCTCTCTGTGCCCTCCTTCCTACTAGCAGCTCTGCCCCACTTCTACTGTTGTGAGGATGGATGTGGAAACCGTGGAGATGCTTGGACTGAGAACATGAGTGAAAGTGCTGTTGTTTGTGGATAGGAGGCTAGCCACATGCCTGAGCCCTCTCCCACCCCGGCCTCTCTGTGTGTGCCCCAGGTCCCCAGAGCAGAGCCAGCCCCTTTCCCTGGGCAGCCCCATCTGTATTTCCCTGCATTGTCAGGTTTGGGTAAATAAAGATGTAGTTACAACAAATAAATAACATTGTTTCCCAGACAGGCCAGGCCTTGCAGAGGAGGCAGGAATGTGAGGAGCAGGAGCTTGCTCGAGCGTTAGCTGAGACGCAGCGCCGAACCTTTGAGCGTTAGCTGAGACGCAGCCGGCTTGGCCGAGCCCACGTTTTGATGTCCACAGTGAGGGAGGGGCGGTCAGCAAATGTGCTTCTGCGCAGTTCCCTTGCCCTCAGGTGGCTAGGCAAGCACGCCTGCCACAGTCAAAGCGCTTCCTTCGTCCGTCCATCCATCCATCCATCCATTCACCAGACAAGTTGGCCTGGCACGCCTGGAGGCGCTGGGGCTGTGGGCCGTGTGAACCGGACTGATAGGGCTCTCCTCCACAGTCTGACGGACAGGCCGATGCCTAGCAGGAAACGACAAGTGCATGACTGTTGCCAAGGAGACACGCAGGGTGCTGTGGGAACAGACAGGGGAACCTGGCCCGGGGACCAGAACAGGCTCCCTGAGGACATGACATGAGAGTTACAGCCTAAGGGAGGGGGCAGGACGAGCAGCCCAGGCAGAGGGAGCCGTGTAAGCAAGATGGACGGGAGTCACCAGGTGATGGTGGGAGGGGCCAGGGCTCAGTATGCTCAGAGAGAGCTGTTAAGAATGGGGCTTGCCCCTCAGGGCAGTGGGCCCCACACAGGACTTCAGAGTGAGGGCAGTGACTCGGTCCTTTGCATGCTGAGATGGTCACACAGGCAGTTCTGCAGAGAATGAACAGGAAGGGCATGGCCGGAGCTGGGAACCCACCTAGGGGGCTGCTCAAGGTGGGTTCCACCCACTGTCCCTCATCGTGCCCCCAGAATGGGCAGTGAAGACCAGAGGCCAGAGCTTCCACACAGACCCTTCCCCTGTAGGCACTGACTTTTCTCTGCTCAGCATTTCAGGCCGATAACTGGTCAGACTTCTGACCTCAAAGAACTTTAATCTGGTAGAGGAGAAAGGACAATTTCCACAATCTCTCTGAAACAAGGTAGAAAACCATCAGTACCAACCTGGGCATGCTGCTCCGGTCGTCCTGAATGTGGGTGTGTATCAGGGAGGGCTTCCCAGAAGCAGTGGCAACACTTGGTTACCTCCAGGTGCTTCCAAGTGCCAAGCTCTGAAGAGATTAAAATGAGGCATGCTTTCCTGTCCTTAAAGAGTTATAGTCTGAACCCCAGTGTCAGGATGGGGTTGAGAGTCTGGGGCCTGGGGGTGCAGCCCTTTCCCTTGAAGCCCTCAGGGCGGGGGTAGCTGAGCTACCCACAGGGCCTGCTGACAGGTGACGGAATGGCTCCCTCCTTCCACCGGCTCCTGGGGGCTCCTAAGAGGAGATGTAAACAGGAAGAACATTCTGAAAATCAGCTGAGAGCGGGTCTTTAACATTAAGACCAGAGAGGAGCTGGGCCCGGCTGCTGGACCTGCTGAGCCCACAGAGTGAGTGTGTCCTGAGGGCACTAGGGACATGTAACTCATACCTGCGGGAAGGCTGCGGGGCCAACCCAGCATGTCTCACGTGTCCTGCACCTACCTGTCATCTCTGGTCTTCACCGCAGCTCTGGGAGGAGGGTTAGCCCCACGTTGGAGTCGTGAAAGCCGAGTCTCGCAGGTCACTGAGGGAGCTTGGGACTGAACCGAGCACAAGATTCTGACTTTAGTCCCAAGATGCCTTCGCGGGAAAGCCCCCTGGGGACAGGGATGGGACCGTTGAGCCAGAGGCTTTGGGAACTACTTGGGGCTGGATGGTGGCCAGGCTGAAATGCTGATTATCCTTCAACTTTGCCCGCACTGGATGGTTAGGAAAGCCTTCCTGCCCTCCTCACAGAGTCCCCATGCACTGGCTGTTCTTGGATCCCACTATCAGTTAGTGGCAGAGCAGGACTTGAACCCAGGCCTGTGGCTTCCAGCTAGACCTCCATCTGCGGGGCTCAGATAATAGCCCCTCTCTGCTTGGCACTGGCTGGGCCCCCGACTGAATGTGTGCCTGGCTTTGGGGCCACATGCCCCTGTAAGCGCAAAGAGCAGCTCCTGGCCCAGAAGCCTGCTCTCCCCTTCTCCCTCCCTGCGGGCTCTCTGCCTCCTTGGCTGTGAAGGCTGGAGGGCGGTGTGGGGGTGTGGGTGGTGTGGGCTGCCGCCAGGAGGAGTTGGGTTACAGTGGAAACACAGGCATGTCAATATTTACCTCTGCCTGCAAGCAGAGCCTCCCACTCCCTCCCTGTCCTAGAGCTGCCGCCCAGGTGCGTGAGGCTCACTGAGAGCAAGCCACGGGTGGAGACCTGGCTTCCCTGCAGGCTCATTACTAACCTTCCGTGTGACCCTGGAGGTGACAACACTCCCCCGGCCTTGGTCCTCCCATCTGCAGGACGTCATGGCCGCAACAGGCCATCTGAAGGGCCGTTTCAGCGAGACGTGCAGGATGACAAGTGGAACTCTGGCTCAGAGAAGGGACTCAAAGTGGTGCAGGCCTAGGTTTGAACCCAGCCCCGCTTCCTCACCGTGTCGGGCAGTCCCTTGGCCCCTTTGAGCTTCGGTCTCTTTGTTGGTGAAAGGGGACCCTGGCGGTACCGAGTCCGGAGGCTGGCTGGTGTGGACGAGTGAGATAACACTCGCGGCCTCTCAGCATACTCCTGGCACAGGGTAAGCTCTGACTAATGGCAGTGGCGGTGGTTGTTATTCCAAATAAGCATTTTATGGTTCTCTGAATCCTGACACTGGGTTGCGTCACTGAGCAGCTGGAGCCAAGGGTGGGGACTCCCGCCTCAAGCCCTTTTGGTACTCTGGGACCGCAGGCTGGGCTGAGGGAGCTGGGGGTTGAGAAAGCCCCTTGTCCCCGCCTCCCCCACACACACCCGCTGCCCAGACCTTGGAGACTTTCTGTTGGGTGGAGGTCAATGTGAAATGACCTCGGAGCTGTGTGACTGGGACGGGTGAGGGAGGCCGGAGGGCAGAGGGGGCGGAAGGACTCATTCCTAAGCAGCTCTTTAACAGAGCCCCAAGTCCAGCAGGCACACGAGTGTCCCCCCCAGTCCTGGAGAAGAAATGGTCACCTGGGGATGCCCAGCCCAAGCGGGCAGCGTGGAGGGCAGCTGTGGGCAGAGGGTTGGCCTGTGCTGGCTTCCATGAAACCCGCCCCCGAGTCCCACCTTCCGCGTGGGCTGCTAACCTCTTGCCTACGACCCGAGACCTAGCCCCGGTTGGCTCTACTTGAGTGGCTTTGAAAGAGGGAAGGAAGGAATTTGAGTCCTCTTGTTTACTTTTTACTTTTTTCTTTGCTTATGATAGAGCACATGTGTTCATGCTTGACAGCGAAAGAGAGAGGAGTACCCTCCGCAGGGTCTGGCCACGCCGTGACCCCTGTCCTCCCGCCTTCCAGCCGTGAGATCTGGGGCCCTTGGTGTTTGCCTGGAGTTTCAGGCTGACGGGCTGGGGCTTTGAACTGTGGTCACCATGTGGGATCCACATTCTCTGAGAGCACCTACCACTGCACCGCGAGACCAGCCCCTGGGCCTGTCTTACTGCCTCAGATCCACTCTGGTGCCCTGCCCCTGCCCTCAGGGCCTGGCAGCTCTGGGCTGCCGTCCTACCTGGACCTGGGTTTGGGCTTTACCCAGGGAAGGAGTCCTGGCCCTGGAGACCACAGGCCACAAGGGTCTCCGGCTGTTGCGCTGTGTGACCTTAGTCAAGTCCCTTCCCGACCCTGGTCCTCACTTCCCATCTCCACGCATTGAGTGGGTTGCAGGTTTCCTGCCTCAGTTTCTGGCCTCTCGTTTGGGCACCATTCGCTCCCATTGCTCTGTGCTTCTCCATCCCAGGCCTATGGCGGCCCTACTCGTGAGCTGTCCCCCATCCCTGCAGAAGGACCACTGGGGAAGGTGGGTAGGCTTCATCCTTGGGACCCTCCCACCCACGAGCTTTGGCAGAGATGTGGGTCTGAATCCTCCATGCCCTGGCTCTGTGACTTTGGGCAATTCATCCCACCTCCTTGGGCTCGAGGATCCTGATCCATGGGGTTGCCAGGACCAAACGAGAGGGGCAGAAGCAAACAGGGCAGCCGAACCACTGCCTTCCAGCCCTCGCCTAGAAAGGGGAGGAAGTTGGAGACCAGACAAGCCGACAAGCCAACCGGTAGATGCTTTACGGAGAAGAGAGGAAGAGAGTGAGTGAGGCAGAAGAGAGAGGCTGTGAGGTGGCACGGCCAGGGAGGGTGACATCTGAGCTGGACCTGAAGGTTGAGGGGAGACAGCCAGGCAGAGGTGGGAGAGGACAGTTTTGGGCAGAAAGGACAGCCTGGGACAGAGACGAAGGCTTTGGCCCTTTATGGTGACAAGGCTGACCTGGCTGGCAGAGGGAACGAGGGAGGAAGGGGTAGGTCAAGGTGGGCTCGGGGGGCAGGGGGGGCAGGTCATGTAGGGCCTTGGTGGGTGGGGGTAGGGGAGAACAATTTACCTTTCATTCTAAGAGTGATGGGCAGTCACTGGAGGGCTCCAGGAGGAGGCAGCTCTTTTGGTTTTCTTTTTAGAAAAGCCCTGGCTGCTGTGTGGAGGATGGGCTGTAGGGGCAGGAATGAGGCAGGGAGCCAGTGCTGGGTCAGAGGTCAGAGTGGGCCTCCGCATACTCGCCTGACCTAAGGCCGAAGAGGCTGTTTCTCCAGGATCTGGGGTTTTAGCAGCGACTTCAGGGTGGGGAGAGGGGCAGATGGACATCCCAGAGGTTTCCAGACCTTCCTGGCTGAACAGTGTGGTGGGTAGCAGTTACCTTTGGAGCCAGACAGACCATCTTCAAACCTCCACTCAAACCAGCCTTCAGGGTGAGCTCAGGGTCCTCCCCAAGTGATCAGACTCCCACTCTCCCAGCCCCTGGGAACCCAGAGGAAGCAGGGAAGAGAAAGCCTGTAGGCCTAGGGCCTCCTCCCCGCTTCCGCACACCCTGCCAAGAAGCCAGGGTGGAGGAAGTGAGGGCACAAGGGGATGCCCTCACTGTACGCTGGCCTCTGCTCCCACGCTGGTTTCCAGGGAATCCTGTGGCTTTGTGGTTCCTGGGTGTCCTGCGCGTCTGGGCAGAAGGTGGCCACAGAAGGAGCTACTTCATCTCCTTTCCCCCTGCTGTCCCGGGGTGGACGGTTACCCAGCATCCTGCCGGGCTCTGGTGTGGTGTGTGGGAGAGAGGGAGGACAGGCACAGGAGTTCACAGGGTCACAGGAGTGCCGAGCGCACATGGGACTTAGGCGTCATCTAGGCAACTTCCTTATGGGGAGACCGAGGCTCAGAGAGGGAAAGATTTGTCTGAAGCTACTCAGCAAGTTAGAGGCAGGCCTTAGACCCTGGTCTCTCAATTTTTAATCTAGTGCTCTTTTTGGTTGAGATGTGAGTTTTAGAGACCAGCAGATGCAGGGCTCTAGACCTAGCTCTGACACTTGGTCCCACCACGGTGACTGGTGTGCGACCACCTCTGAGCCTCAGTTTTCTCCTCTGTGAGATGGGATGGTGGTGACTCCTTTCTCGTGGTGGTGTGCAACGCGGTCGATAGCTTCCATTGGGCTGGGAAGCTCGCAGGCCGTGCACGTAGCACAGCAGGTCCTGAGTGTGGGAGCGGTAGCACTATTGCAGTCCTGTGCTGAGCTCAGGAAGAGCTGCAAAGAACGTTGCTCTAACTTCCGCCATTTTCTCGTTCTGATGCGCAGTTAGGTGGGCAGAGAGGAAATTCCCACTATTGGCCCATCTTGCTACCACTCATTTATTTGACTTCCCCATTATAGTTAAGAGCCCTTTTAACCAGGCCCTTAATTACCACTGCCACCGTAGCACTCGCGTGCACACACACACCACACACACGTGCACACACGTGCACACGTACACACACGCATGCACACACACACACACTGCACACACTACTAAGGGGCCTGGAGCTGTGCTGTCTACCCCTACCCTGAGTGGGAAGCAGATAAGTACAATCAGCAGGCCCAGGCTAGAAACCGGGAGGCCCCTGTCACTGCACCGTCACCATGGCCCAGGGGTTAAGAACAGAGGCTGAGCAATTGACTGGGCCTTGAACCCTGGATCTGTTTGTTGTAAAAGACCTTTTAATAGATGAGGTTTTCTCTCTAGCCTTGGGTTTCCCATCTGTGAAGTGGGGATAACAACTCCTTCCCAAGGGGGCGGCAGATATTAAATGGGAGAAGACCTGCTCAGAGCGCATTTGGTACGCAGTCCGTGCTCGGCTCAAAGAAGTGGGTGAAACTAACAATAATATTGATGTAGCCCCAAACCCATTCCTATTTTCATAGCTCTTCTCAAAATCTTTTTTTTTTTTTTTATTTTGGAGAGGTTTTCGCTACAGGGCACATGTGCTCGCCAGAAAGACAGAGAGATAGAAAGCGAGAAATCACCCCCGGGGGGATAGCCACGCCACAATCCCTTCTTCTCCATTCTCTTGGGATCTTGGGCATGCACACACACGCGCTTGGCGTGATTTTAAGCCACCGGGTCCGGGGCTCAAACCATGGTCGGCTACATGGGAGTTCAGCGACATAGCCATTACACTAACTGCTGGTCCCCAAATCTTTTTTTTTTCTTTTTTTTTTTTGAGAGATTTTTTTCTATAGGGCACGTGTGCTCACCAGAAAGAGAGACAGAGAGACAGAAAGTGAGAAATCACTTCCCAGGGGAGATGGCCACACTACAACCCCTTCTCCATTCTGCTCTCAGGATCTTGGGCACACACATGTGCTTAGTATGAGTTTCAGGCCGCCAAGTCTGGGACTTGAACCATGGTCAGCCACATGGCACATGAGAGTTTAGCACCTCAACCACCATGCCACCTGCTGGGTCCCAGAATCCTTTTTTTATTTATTTTTTGTCCTTAATTTATTTAATTTTATTTTAATTTGCTCTAGGACACGTATACTCACCAGAGATAGACACAGAGACTGAGAGAAAATAAGAAAGCAAGCCGCCAGGTCTGGGATTTGAATCATGCTTGGCCATGTGGGAATTTAGTGCCTTAACCACCATGCCACCTGCCAGCCCCCTCAGAATCTTTATTTTCCTAAAATTTTATTTATTTTTTCATGAGTAAAAAAGGCAAAGGGAGGAGAGGCAGAGACCAGCACCCCCCCACACACACACACCTCCAATAGAGTCTACACACAGCTTTTCACTCCAGCTTCAGCCAGCCCCAGACCACGGCAACTCAGGGTATTCCAGGAGGACTCCCGATGCAGCCCTGGAGGCATCCCACATGGGCTGCACCGTGGTCTGGCCCACTCCGCCCATCATGCATCCCAGAATTCCCCCTTGCTTTCCTCCCAGTGCCCTCTCAGGGTCAGCCTGGCTGGGATTCCCCACTGTCTGGTCGCCCTGCACTAGCACGGGTCAGGAGCTCACACCGTACTGGCCTGCCCGGGTGTGAATCCCAGTTTCACCATTTACCTGGGCAGCCTCAGGAGAATCCTGTGATTTCTGTACCCGTGAGGTGGGAGTAGCAGTGGTAGGGACCGGTAAAGTTTAATGAATCAGGGGGGTTCCGTGAAGGACCTGGTTCAGTGTCTAATAAATGCTAAGTGCTTTATTACTAGGCAGGTTCCACGGGAGCCCAGCCCTGCCTTTCCATCTCTGCATGCCCAGGGCCTGGCAAGGTGGACCCGGAAGGCATTTGGGCTCCTGAGGGGTTTGCACCAGAGCTGCGTTCCTAGTAAATTGGGCCTCCTCCCAGCCTAAGCTGTGGTCTAGGACTCTGGCCACTTCGTAAGTTCTTCTGTCTGTTTGGAAGGGGACGTTCCCCACCACCCAGCTGTGTACCCTGAGTGCCGGGGACGGGTGTGAGGGGTGCAGCGGGGCTGTCCTTAGCAAGCTCACAGTCCAGAATGGAGGAAAATGACCCTGATTGTATTAGACAATGCCAGGCTGGGGCTGGGCAAGTCGCTTCACAGAAGTCTTCTTGGGATTGGTGACACGCCATGGTTCCTTGGGGGAATGGCATGATACTAACTCCTGGCTACCCTGGAGTTCAGTTCTTTTGTTCATTCTTGCGCATAGTGTGACTCAGCCGGTGCAGTAATACCAGGATAATGGGGCTGTAGAACGGTCACTGTGTGCCAGGCACGGTGCTACGTGCTTTTTATTTATTTATTCATTCCTCGAAGAGAAAGGGTCCTGGCACCACGACCCATCCCCAGTCTGGACTCCGCTAGTCCCAGATCACGGGCACTTGTGTGCCTGGTGTGCTTGTGGGTTCTCCAGGTGCAAACCAGGGACCTTCCTGTGAGGGTCTGCCTCTCAGAGTACTGTGTTTTACCACCATGCCACCATCGGTCCCGTGTTTTTATGTTATAAATCCGCTTAATCTTCACATCAACCATATGGGGCATTTATCATTATTCCTATTTTACAAGTGGGGGAGCAGGTGCCAGATCCCTCTCAGTCAGTAAGTGGCAGAGCCAGATTTGAACCAGATATGGGTATTTTGGCTAGAGTCCAGGTTCTTCTTTTTATTTGTGTCCTAGGTTTCAAACAGCAAGAGACAGTGAGAAGTCACCCCCCAAGGGGATGTCTACACCGCAATCCCTCCTCCATTTACCTCCTCTTGAGCACACACATGCACCCAACATGAATTTTTTAAAAATTCTTTTTATTATTATTTTTTGGAAAGGTTTTTGCTATGGGGTATGTGCGCTCGCCAGAAAGACAGAGAGAGACAGAGAGAAAGCGAGAAATCACCCTCCAGGGGGGATGGCCATGCCACAGTCCCTTCTTTTCTATTCTCTTCTCTGGGTCTTGGGCACACACTCACATGTGCCTGGTGTGAGTTGAAGCCACTGGGTCCGAGACTTGAACTGCGGTCGACCACATGGGAGTTCAGCGACATAGCCATTACGCCAACTGCTGGCCCCCCAGCATGATTTTTAAACCACCAGGTCCAGGACTTGAACCATGATCAGCTGTGTGGGAGACCAGCACCTTAACCACCCCACCAGCTGCTGGCCCTGACCCTAGAGTGCAGGTTGTTAACCACAATGCCGTGGTGCGTCCTCTGCAACTCACACTTATTTCCTCACAGTCTTTACGGCCAGGCAGTCTCGTAGACTCTGAGCACTTTACCTTCCCAGGGGTCCTGTACAGCCAGCAAGGATGAAGACATGAATGTTAGATCTTTCTAGAAAGTGCAGCTCTCCTTCAGCATCAGCTCTGGGGTGAGCAGGTCAGGACCCTCAGGAAAATCCACACCCTAAAAGGGAGAGTGACAGGGATTCAAATAGGAAACACTTAGTGGAGAGAGGAAGGGAAGGCTGAAAAGGTTGGAATTCAAGTTGAATCACATTTGCTGAGTGCATTTTTCATGCTGAGCATGGGGTTGTCTGTCTTTCAGGAGCTCCTAGGCTTGTGGGATAGAGAGACAGAGCAGCAGGCAAATTGCTGAATAATATTTAGGGAGTGTGTTGGCAGGAACCTCTGAAGGCCTAGAGGAATGGATCACAAACTTGGTCCAGGAAGGTAATGTTGAGTTGGGTCTTGAAGGATGAGTAGGAGTTTGCCAGCAAGACAGAGCCCATTGTACCAGAGCCAGAATTTAAGCCCAAAGTCTGTTTTCACCCACCATGGCATGTTCAGCTCTGCTGCCCCTCAAGGCCTGGACTTGGGAGATATGACTCGCTGGGTCCTGGGTCTCTCCCTGGGCAACTGTCTAGCCATGTTCTCATCCAACACCAGGAATGACGGTTAGTTAGAGGTTCTGTGAGAGCTGCCCGGGTGCTGGGTACTAATGCAGATTTCATTGATCTGGCTCTGGAGATTCTGATTCAGTAAGGTCGCAGTGGGGTCCAGGAAACTGCTTCCAACAGACTCCCTCATACTGATAACAGACTCCCTGATACTGATACTGGTTCTGGTGGGCCATGGAACATGCTATGGAAATCCTAATTGGCTCTGGGCCAAACCGTCCTGGGCATTTTATTTTGTCCTTTCAGCTATCAGGATGTCACTCAGTGGGGGACATTGCTGCAAAGGAAACTAGGGAGTCTTGAAAGAGATTTCTGCCAGTCATGATAAAGACAGTTGGAACCAATATGTTTAAAGCAATAATTTGATCTTCAGGTCAATCAGACGAGGAAACCGAGACTCAGAGAGGTTAGATAATGTGCCCAAAGCTAAACAGCACAGACTGACAGAGCAGGGATTAGAACCCAGATCCTTTGGCTACCGAGACCTGTGTTCTTCCCAGTGCCCCATACTACCTCTTGCACACCCCCATGCAGAAATGCTTTGCAGCGTGAAATCCAGCTCCACCAACCACTGCTGCTGGTACAGATGGGACATTTGATAGTGCCGACAGCTGCCATTCATTGAGCACCCACTGTGTGCCAGGTGCAAGCTCCAGATTGTTGAGCAGACAGACAAGGTGTCAGGTAATTGCACAGACCATCAGTCACGACCAGGGCATTATGTCAGCTTAGGTTGTGGGAGCTGTCCCAGGTAGACCGCAAAGGTGGAGATGTCCCTGAGGAGAAAAACTGAGCAGAGACCTGAGACAGAGTGTTAGGTAAGAGAGTGCAGTGAGTCCAGGCTAAGGGAGCAGCATGTGCAAGGGCCCCGAGGTGGGGATTGAGTGTGTTCCACGTGGCTCAAGTGCAGACCCGAGTGAGGCCGAGGCAGGGCTGTGCAGAGCAGGTGAGAGACTTGGACTTCGTCCCGAGCACAGTGAGAAGCCATACAGGGAGTGTGGGTGTGTTTTCAAATCAGTAAACGTTAGGCTTTATTTTCTTCTGTACCAACATACCCCCGTTTAAGCCCTCAAAGGAAAAAAATGCAAAAATGTATAACTGGCAAGGAGGATGGTTCCCGTGACTCTGGAGGGGGTGTCAGTAGGGAGGTGACAGGATCCAACTTGCCTTTTAAACTTGCTGGGGCCGCTGAGTGGAGACGGGCTTGGGAGAGGGGCAAGAATGGAATCCGTAGGCGGTGGTGGGAAGGGCGAGGGAGACGGGATTTCCAGGGCAGAGTTGACAGGGCTTGCTCTTGACTGGGGTGGGGCAGGGGAGCCAGCAATTGCTTTGGCTGCTGAGAGCACAGAGCCCAGAAAGGGCTCCCTGGTACTGGTACTGGCCACATCCCCTGGCCCACGCGGCCACACAGTTCCAGCAGCAGAAGGCAGTGCTCGAGGGCCTCCTGCCCAAGGCCTGGCCAGACTCTGACTGGGGGCCCAGGTTACTGGCAGCTGCGTTGGCAGCCCTCTGCCAGGTCTTCTGGTGGCTATACCCCTCCCCGTGCTCCCTGCACCCCCTGCAAAGGCTGCAGGCTCTGAGGGGTGGATGCCTCTTTGGGCAGACTGTCTTTGAAGTATCTGATGGGGGGGGCTGTGCTCTGACCTTCAAATTCTTCCCCTGTGACCTCTGTGACCCCAAAGAAACCAGGGCCCTCAGGCCCCTGCCCTCCCCAGGCTTTGACAAACTTCTACCACAGAAACGTGGGGGGTGGGGGGGTGGCGTGCTGAGGGGTGGAGCCACCATGTGGAAACAGCCCCTTGCTGGGGCTGGAAAGGGAGCCCCAAGGGTCTGCAGAGATGCCCCTGCTGGGTCCTGTCTCTGTGCCCAGTGGGATCTCCCCAGAAGGGGAGCGGCTCCCTCATCCAAACCTCTTGAACTGGAAACTACTGACTGCCATTTTGAGGTCTTTTTCTGGTCAACCTGTAGCGTTAAGGCAGCTGGATCCCATGTGGCCAGCTGTGTGGTTCGAGTCCTCGATCCCGAGCGAGGCTCCAGGAGCATGCCAATGTGTGTGTGTACCCAAAATCTCAAAAGGAGGGAAAGATGGACAAGGGATTGCAGTGTGGCCATTTCCCATGGGAATGGGAGTGCTTTCTCTCTCGTTCTCTGTCTCTGACAAGTACACATAACCTCTGGCAAAAATTAAAAAAAAAAAAAGATTTACTGGGCCAGCAGTGGGTATGGTGTTTAAGGCACTGGAAGTTCCACCTGGCCAACCATGGTTTGAGTCCCGACCCTGGCAGCTTGCTCTCTCTCTCTCTCTCTCTGTCTTTCTCTGGCAAAACTCATGTGAAAAAAAAAGAATAATAAATAAATAAATGAATAAAATAATAATTTAAAAAATCCTGTCAGTCTGCTTTTAAAAAAAAAAATTTCCTTTTTCTTCCCCCAGTTAACCCTTTTTGACAAATAAGACCTCTGAGATGTTAAAAAAGAAGAGAGGAAGGAAGGAAGGAAGGAAGGAAGGAGGGAAGGAAGGAAGGAAGGAAGAAATAAAAGGGGTCAGAGAGCCAGCCCCATAGCACTGTTCTCAGGGAGTCAGATCCCACCTGGCCGACCACAGTTTAAATCTTGGCTCCAGTGGCTTGAAAAACGCACTGGGCACATCTGCTTGTGTGCCCAAGATTCTAACAGGATGGCGAGGGGAGGGAAAAGGATTGTGGCATCACTATGCTTACATCTGTCTGTCTCTGTCTCTGTCTCTGGTGAGTGCACATGCCCTCTGCAATAAAAGAAAGGGAGGGAATGAGGATCCTTCTTGCTGGTTGAGGGAGCCCGATCCCACGTGGCTAACTGTCAGTACAGGTCCTGGTCCTGGCAGCTTTGGGAACATGCTGGGTGCTCGTGGACGTGTGTGTTCACAGGTACATTCTCCTCTCCGGGAAGGCCCCTGCTCCGAGAGCCCCCAGTACACACCACGATCTCCTAGGATTCTGCATTCTCCCAAGAGCTGGGCTCTTCTTAAGTGTTCTGGACTAGCAGGTGACGGGTGATTAAGGCACGGGACTCCCACATGGCCAACCATGGGTCGAATCTGGACCTGGCAGCAGCTTGAAAATCATGCTGGGAGCGTGTGTGTGTGTGTGTGTGTGTGTGTGTGTGTGTGTCCCAAATCCCAAGAGGATAATGGAGGAGAAGGGCTTGCGGCATGGCCATCCCCTATGCGGTGGGATTTCTCACTATTCCTCTCTCTGTCTCTCTCCAGTAAGTGCATGTGCCCTATGGCAAAAAAAAAAAATAATAAAATAAAATGAATTAAAATCAAGGTCACAGCACCAATATCCGCCACGTTCTGCAAGAAATATGAATTCTCCCATTTCTCTCCACCAATGTCCATACAATTTTTAAAAAAGAAGGATAAGGAGTGTGCTTGCTCCTGCCCTCCCCTCCCCGCACCCCTCCTGCGTTGCGCCCCTCCAACACACCTTCCTCCCCTACCCTAATGCTTCCCACCTTCCCCCGCACGGGTATTTTTGCTCAGGGAGCAGCGCGCTGTGTGGCAGGCGTGCCTGGAAGCCGCTATTGTTGGCTGGGAACATGGAGTGGGAGAGGGATGGGGGCTGAGAGGGACAGGAAAAACACTTGAACCGCAGACTCAGCCCCCTGTCCTGATTCCCCACTGGGTCGGGGCAACAAGTTCAGAACAAATCAAAGCCCCCTTCCTGCAGCTGGGAGCTTGGCGGTGGGAATCCTCAGCCAGGGAAGTCGGCAGTGAGCTTGGAGCTGAAAGAGCCCTGGCTCTGCGGAGTAGCCAGCATCCCCTGGGGCTGGGGCTAATGTTAGAAGGATGGTGGCCGAGACCCCAGGACTTGGTGGGTCTTCATGCCACCGGTTCTCATTGTGCCTCTTCCTTGTGACGTGTCTGCCCCAGGGAGCAGGAGGCAGGAGCCGGGATACTGAGCGACAGACACACTGGCTAAAACAACTCCAGGCCCAGCCTCTGGGCGCAGTCGGCCCTTCGGTAGTGCCCCCAGCTGCAGGGCTGGAAGCCACACACTGTGCAAGTCCCTTAGGCCAGGTTGGTCTACAGCATCCTGAGCACATCCCCGAGATCCTGGCAGGCTGGAGGAAGCGGGCTGCAGCATGATCGAGGCCTGTGGAGGTCTTGCTCGCTTTCACCCTCTCTCGTGCATATGCTCTACCAGGAGTGAAAACAGCAATAGTAACAAAGTCAGCCCTGAAGAGCAGAGTCCTACGGTGTCTCCATTTACCAGATGAGGGAGTGGACCCTCGGTGGGCGAGGAGAGTCAGCCAAGGTCACCCAGCAGGGTGGTGGCTCCAGGGCCCTGGCCGACTCTCGTCCATTGTGGCAGGCCCCTATGGAGGAGCCGCTTCAAGGCTGAGCTGCCTGGCCTTGGCTCACAGGGGCCGTATTGCATCAGAGAGAGACGAAAGGTGAGGAGCAGGTTGCTCTGCAGCCCTGGGAAGAAAGGGCACCCCCTTCACGGTGTGGGGAGCAAGCAGCTGGAAGCAAGTTTCGAGCTGTCGTCCAGGCACTTGCCTCTTTCATCGTGGCTGGGACTCCTCTCCCCTGGAGGAGAAGTCGTCCAGGGAGCCACCCTGGCCTGTCTCGGCATGCCTGCCCTCAGCAGATGTCCAGGGACAGATGGCCGGGGAGGGAGCCACTGATGGAGAACCCGCCTTCGGGAGCCAGGCTGCTGGTGCTGGGGCCAGTCTATTGTTCATGTGGCCTTTAAGGACATGGCAGGGAAATGTGGAGTCAGCTAATGGACACGTAGAATTCAGTCTGCAAAATTTTATTTGCAACCAATTCCAACCCCCATCTGTGCTGTAATGTGTTTTCAAGAACCAGACTCAGGGAACCAGCAGTTAGCGTAATGGCTGTGTCGCTGGACTCCCACGTAGTCAACCGCGGTTCGCGTCCCGGACCCAGTGGCTTAAAACTCACGCCGGGCGCGTGTGCGTGCGTGCCCAGGATCCCGAGAGGAGAATGGAGGAGAAGGGATTGCAGCGTGACCATCCCCCCTGGGGGGTGATTTCTCGCTTTCTGTCTCTATGTCTCTCTCTGTCTGTCTGGCGAACGCACGCGCCCTATAGCAAAAAAACTCTCAAAAAAAAAAAAAAAAGAAAAAAAAAAAAGAACCAGACTCAGAACAAAATGGTTGTAAATGGTTGTAAGCTTTTCTGGTGACCTTTGATCACTCCATTGAAGAGAGTAATTAATAATGGCACCGTTTTTTTTCCTTCTTTGGTGATGTGTGACTTTTCTGGCTGTCCCCAGGTGACTGTGAGTCAGCCATAAACGATTTCAGGTAAGTCCAGAGGAACTTTTCTTCCCCATCAAGTTCCAGCTGAGCAGCGCTGGGTGACGCCAGTGACCCTTGAGGTTGGGTAAAAAGAGGCACATGCTCCTCTAGCGGCTTGCTCCGCCACCTCCACCTCCACCTCCATTGTCCCTCCTCCCTGGGACCCAGAGCCATCTCTGGAGCAGGGACCCGCGGGCCCCTCCAGCCTGACTCACAGCCCAAGCTCTCTCTGTAAAGGATGAGTCACTTCAACCTGAAACGTCTTTCTTTATGCAGTAAGAAGGAGGAAGGAGGCGGGTAGGAGCCCCTCTTGGTCTCCAGATTCATCTCCCAGCTCCAAGGAGCACTGTAGCCACGATGGAGGGGCTCCAGGGCAGCTGTTGGATGGGCCGCCAGACCTGTCAAGTCAGCAAACCAGAGCCCAGCAGCCATTAAGTTACCTGGACAGACCTGAGCTGTGCTGGGCGACTGGCGGGTCCTTCTCAGTCCCTCAGTGCTGGACAGTCTTTCCCCTGAGAGTAATCTTCAATCACCATAGACCCCTGCCCCTTCCACACGCCTGGCACCCTCGGTGGGACGTGCTGTTCCATTCTACCCCTTCATTCTCTTAGGTCTGACTGAATTAGGAAGGGATATGGTGGAGCAGGAAGTAGCGGAGTCTCCTCATTCCCTGGTGGGTGCCCTCCCTCCATCCGCTTCCGCAGCCCCTGTGGTCTTTCCAGGGAGCTCGTGTCAAACTCTGTCAATCGGCAGTAGTTACTGTGAGGATTCAGAAATGTGACGTTAGTGAGGGAGGTGTGCTGGATTAGATCAACTAGTGATGTCTGCCCGGGCTCGGGGAGGGCAGGCGGACGGATGCGCCTGACTGCCTTGCCTATGAGGAACTGGTAGACCTGGGTTCGAACTAATGCTCTCCCCCCATTTCCCAGTTGTTTTCCAGGTGACCTTAAGTAAATCGTTTTACTTCTTTGAGACTCACTTTTCTCGTCTGTACAACATGAGCCCTGGTTACCACGTGCGGTTCTGAAAAGAAGTGAGCAGACATCAGAAGCCAGCCTCACTGCCTTTCAGTCCTCAGATGTCACCTTTCCCAGTGATCCCCATGGCAGATTGCAGCGCACTTCCCATTCTCTGTCCCCTGTCCCTTCTGCCCTACGTAATTGTCCTCAGCACTAACCACAGTCTAACGTGTTCCACATTTTACTTACTTATTTATTCTGTCTCTTCCTACTAGCATATACATTCTAAGACACAAGCACTTTGTCTTTTTGACCCCTTCGGTACATGCCCAGAACAGTGCTGCACCCAGTAGTTACATGGACGTGTAAAAGGAGCAGTGAATGGGCCAGGCGGTAGCACAGTGGTGATGCAGCTCAACCCACATGGGGAAGGTCCAGAGTTCACTTCCCAGGACTTCCCTGAGCACTCCAGGCCCACCCCGTGACCGAAGCTGGCTATGCAGGGTAGTAGAGTGGCATGGAGATTGCACTGGGATTCCCATCTGCTTTTCCTGGCTCTGTCTCGTAGAAGAAATAAATAAACAAAAAAGAATAAGTGAATGAATGAATGTCAGCAGCTGACAGGGACCCACCCATTCTAGGGTCCCTGTGTATCTTTCTCTCCTTGACCTCCATCAGCACCTCCTTCTCTACAACTCTGTTACTCTGGAAGGCCCTGAAGGCCCTTTCTCTGCCCACTCTGTCAAGGTCAGCTTACTCTTGAGGTTTCACGCTTAATGTTTATATTTAGGCTTTTCATGCCAGTATGCAAGATTGCCCCAGGGGGATAGAGTATTTTTTATAATAAAAAGCAACTATTTTAGAGTAGAATGCTGAATTAGCATAAACATTTGAGATAGAAAAGAAAAGAGTGCCAGCCCATGGTGATTAAGGGAGCCAGATCCCTCATGGCCAGCCATGTGGTTCTAATCCAGACCTGGTGGCTTGAGAAGAACACTGGGCATGTGTGCGCACGTGCCCCACATCCCAAAACGATGGAGAAGCGGAGAAGACGGGATTAAGGCGTGGTCACACGCCACTGGAGGGTGCTTTCTTATTCAGCTTCTTTCTCTGTCTCTCTGGTGAGCACATGTGCCCTCTGGCAAATTTGTTAAAATGAGAGAGGAGGGTCAGGCCTGTAGCATGGTGGTTAAGTACTATGTGTAAGGGGTCAGATCCCACTTAGCTTGGCCAACCATAGTTCGAGGCCCAGCTGTGGTGGCTTAAAAATCACGCTGGGTGCATGTGAGTGCAAGCCCCAAATCCTGATGGATTAATTTTTAAAAGTGTAGTTATCTCTCCCATGAGTGAGAGACAGAAAAAGTGAGGCAGCACCCCTGCAGCACCTGCCCTGCCTCACCCCACCCCACCCAGGCACCTTTGTGGGGTGACTGCATCTCCCCCCTCAGTTCTCGCCTCTCCCTCCATCACCCCACCCTCCTGCACTTGGGTCCCTCAGGCCCCACCTCCGGCCTCAGCGTCTCTCCTCAGTCTTGGGAATTACGTGTTGTGGGGCAGAGCAGTTTAGAGGGTCAGGCGACCAGACTAGGGAGAAGAAGGTGCTAGCCCAAGGCCAGGCCTGATTTCCAGGCTCAGGAAATGTCTGCTCAGTCTGAACCCCCATCCTTCCCGACTCCCTTCTCTGACCGTCTCTTTGTCTCTTCTTTCCACCCCTGGGTTTTTCTGGTCTTCTCACCTGGCTAGGTCTTTTGGCCAGTTTCTGACACCAGAGGTCAAATGGCACCACCTCCCTCGTGCCAATGGTACCACCCTTGGCACCACCCAGCCTTCTGCCAATTGTAGTGCTGCTGTTTTTGTCCCAAGGCCTGGGACTTGGCTTCAGCCAGGTGAGGAAGGCTGGCTGGTCTCTTGCCCTTGGAGTATCCTCTGGTGTTTCCACGGCAACCATGCAGGCTGCCCTGGCTTCCCCTGAGCAAAGGGCTGCCACATCCCCCACTGAGTGCCAACAGTTGTGTTAGGAGAACAGAGGCGCAGACCGCCCGTGGGTGGGGGGGAAGCACTCTGGGCCCCGTGGGGTGCGGGGTCTCCCAGCTTCATCCATACACACCCTTCTCCTGTCCCTCTTATCACTTTCCTCTGGGCCTCTGTTTTCTCATCTGTCAAATGGGTATGTGCTGCTGCCCTGGGCTAAGAGCGGGAAGGAGGGCTGTAGGACCGGGCCGTGAGGGGTGGCCAGGGCACACCTGTGTTTCATCAGGACCTGGGACTCAGTTGGATCTGCCCCTTCCCAGGAGTACACTCCCGAGGAAGCACCCTGTCTCTCTGAGCCTCAGTTTCTCCTTCTGTAAAACGGAAACAATTCCCACATGACAGTGCTGCTGGGAACACGGAATAAGTTCACATGTGGCATGGTGAGCCTGGTGCCAGGCCCAGCACACAGTAGGTGCTCAGTAAGTGCTGATGACCAATGGAGGTGCTGGCCGGCGACAGCCACATTGGGAAGGGCCTTTCCTGTGTTCTGGCCTGTCCCCAGCAGACCCCCTTCCTGGGTGTGGCCGGGTGTTCAGGACTCCTCCCGGCAGGGAATTCCTCAGTCTGTTCACACCAGCTTCCCCAGGACTGTGCCCTTCTGTCTGCCCCCAGCCCTTCCCCACATCCCCAAGGCCCTTACGGCTCTCTGGTTTGTGTTAGGGCCGTGTCATGTCTTATCTCTAGCCTGGGGAGTGCCAAGACCGTGGCTTCGAGACAGAGCCACAGGGATTGGAGTCCCAGCTCTGCTGTAGCTGGCTGCGTCAGTGACTTCTCGGAACCCGTCTGCTCCTCGGTAACGTGGGGCGATGTTACTTATGGTGCAGGGCGGTTGTGACACCGGTGGGGAGAAGTCTGCGTCTGGCAGTGGAGTGAGGTGCAGAGGAGGTGTCAGAGGGAGCCCCCTCCCGAGTCCCAGCCCCGGGGGCCCAGCAGCAGCAGCAGGCTCCCATGGCTCAGCTCAGAGCCAGGGAGAGCATCACAGACAACCGAGTCCCGTCCCCTCAGCCCCCCAGCAGCGAGTGGGCAGGGTGGCTGCACAGCTGGGCCCCAGGTTGCTGGCAGCTCCCAGTGCCTGCCCCAGAGGACTGTGGGCCTCAGCAAGTCCCCCCAGAAAGAAGGAAAGTTGGGGGGCGGGGACACAGAGATGGGTGTGGAAGTTAAGAGCACAGGCTCTGGGCCAGGCATGTGCTTCCTCCCCGTACCCTGGGTCTGTGTGACCTCAGAAAAATGACTTGACCTCTCTGAGCTCAGTCTGCCACCTGTGAAAATGGAAGGTCATGGTGTACTGTGTCCTGGGGTGCTCTGAAAGGATGAGGTGAGGCAAATGCCTGGCATGGTCTGGCCAAGGATCTCCTACTTATTTGTAGGGTGTGCTCGCAAGGCCCATTGACTTCTTAGTCAGACTCCGCAATGGCCCGTAAGTACACAGAGCATTTTCACAGCGACTTCTCCAGGTGTGCCTAGAGCCGGGCGCCATGCGCAGTGCCTCCAGCACACGCCCCCTTTAACTGTCTCAGTCCTCCATGGGCTTGGCCCATCAGCGCCCCCAGTTGTAAGTGGTTAAACCGGGCTCCGGCAGGTTGGGTGGCCTGCCCAAGCCCACACAGCTCTTGGCCACCAGTGCCTGGCCTCTGTCCCTCGCCCCTGGCTGGAGACGGTCAGGGACTGGGTTAGAGTGTCTCACCGGGTGCCAGCGGGTGCAGCAAACCTCAGTGTGATCCCGGGAAGAGCCTGTACACGGAGGCCATGGCGTGGGATGGGACGCCGTGGGATGGGGACACCTGGCAGTGAGCAGCCGGGGAGCTGGCAGCAGGGCCATGTGACTGCATGTGTTTGTTCAGCTTGTCTCGGGCAGGCGGGGAGCCCTGGTCAGCCAGTGTCAACATCCGGACTGCTCATGGCCCAGTGGGGACCGAGATGAGCTCAGGAACCAGCGACCAGTGCCTCCCAGTGTCTGGCTTGGTGCCAGAGGTGGCCTGGTAGACAGGGGGACGAGGCGCGGGGTCAGCGTTTATTGTGCACCTAGTGTGTACCAGGCCATTTGTTTATCCACAACGTCTTATCACATCTGTACAACAGCCCCGGGTGGCCCAGTGCATTATGTCTGTTTAGCTGACACGGAAACAGCCCTGGGAATTGTAGACAGAGTGCCTTTGAAAGCCCACGCCACCAGACTTCCTGGGTGGGGGAGTCTGAAAGCACAGCTGGGAGAACGTTCCTTGGCATCTGCCTTGGCCAGCGCCAAGTCCCCAGGCAAACTCTGTTCTCACCCTAGTTCAGCGTCTCCCCCACTGAGCGGTGGCCACCTGGGAGCTGTAGCTCTTACCATCATTCCCTGCCTGGTCGGCTTTCTGGCCCGGTACGTGTGTGGGGCTGGCGGGTGGGGGTGACACAGCCGGCCTCCTTAGAGAGCCAGTCTCACCCACTCAGGGGTTTGCCACCTCCTTGCCCAGGGCAGAGGGCTTTGCTGGCTCTGGTTACATAGGCTGGCAGAATGGGCTTAAGTCAGGTTTATTAGTTCTAGCTCTTCAAAAAATAGGTTTTTGGGGACCAGCAGGTGGCGTAATGGTTACGTCACTATATTCTCCATGGCTGACTGCAGTGTGAGTCCCGGACCCGATGGCTTGAAAGTCATGCCTGCTGTGTGTGCATGAGTGCCCAAAATCCCGAGAGGAGAATGGAGGAGAAGGGATTGTGATGTGGCCATCCCCCTTCAGGGGTGATTTTTCACTTTCTGTCTCTCTGTCACTCTTTGTCTCTCTGGCTAGCACATGCGCCCTATAACAAAAACCTCTTAAAAAAAAAAAAGAGAGAGAGAGAGATTTTACAAATGGATAAGACCTAGGACCAGCAGGTGGCATAGTGGTTAAGGTGCTAGACTCCCACACGACCGACCAGAGTTTGAGTCCTATACCCGGTAGATTGAAAAGCACTCTTGGCATGTGTATGTGCCAAAACCCCAGGAGGAGAATGGAGGACGGGTGACCGCGGCATGGCCATCCCGCTTGGGTGGGGGATGATTTCTCACTTCTCCTCTCTGTCTCTGTCTCCAGCGAGTACATGTACCCTGTGGCAAAACCCTAAAACCGAACAGGTAAGACCTTTGCTGTAAACCCACCCGTTTTACAGATGGAGAAATTAAAGTCAGAGGGAGAAGATGTCTGCCCTAAAGACTCCCAGTGAGTGACTGAGCTAGAACAGAGCGTGGGTCTCCAGGGAGGATAGCCCAAGGTCAGGCTGACCTCTGTTAATGGGAAAAGGCAGGAGGGTTAGGAAAGAGCAGGATGCAGGAAATGTGTTCCCCCAGATGCATCATGACCTAAAATCCAATTTAACAGCCACTCCCACTGCTGCCCTTGCAGAGCTGTGGGCCCTGGGGAGCTCCGATCCTTCCCCGTGCGTGTGCCAGCAGGAGAGCTATCTTTCTGGGGTTTTGTGGCTGACAGCCGTGCAGGGCCTCCTGTTCCCCACCCCCCAGCCTGTTCTTGTCCTGCTCTCTCACACTTTGTCCTTTGACCCATGCTCATCTTCGACCTGGGTCACGCCAAAAGGGGGCGGAATCGTATAAACCCGGCGGCAGTCAGCCACCGGGTACCTGGAAGGTGCCACCTGACACCTTTGAGGTGCTGGCTCTGCTGCATGTGTGTTTCACCGCTACTCGAGAGAGAGGCTGGGCTGGAGAACCCTGGGGTCACACCTGTGCCTGGACTTGAACTGGGAGACCTGGACCCCATACTCTCAGCTACTCCTGATAAAGCCGGGGGCCTGCACAAGTCACCTCAGATGGATCTGGACAGCAGGTGGTTAAGACTCCACCTTGGGCATGTGGACTAGGGTCTCGGGAGAGATGGGAGACCTGGGCAGGGAGGGTATGGCTGCTGGCTGGCAGGGGCCCTGAGAAGGCCAGGAGCAGGAAGTCTGAGAAGTGGGTGGGGAAGGGGGTGCAGGGAGTCCAGCTCGTCTAGGGCATGGCTTTCTACAACCTGGTCGAGGGACCGAGATTGCCCAATCCTGGAGTGCCAGATAGGTAACCAGCTATGAATTACCATAGGTCGGGCCAGCCAGTGGTGTGGTGGTTAAGGCAGCTGGATCCCACAGGGCCAACTGCATGGTTCAAATCCTGGACCAGGGGGCTTGAAAAACATACCAGGTACATACGCGTGCATGTTTGAAATCCCAAGAGGAGAATGGAGAAGGGATTGTGGTGTGGCCACCCCTTCGGGGAGGTGCTTTGACTCTCTCTCTCGTGAGTACATGCACCCTACAGCAAAAAGAAGGAGAAGGAGAAGAATTACCATCGATCCATCTAGTTTTGCGACCAGCAAACCCTTTCCCTCCTTTCATCCGAGGCCTGTGGGCTGACCCTTCCCCCTCTATCCAGTTTGCTCCGTTCCTTCCCCCACAGTGGGAGGCACAGCAGGTGCTGTGCACCAGGCCTCTGCCCCTGCCACCTTGTTTCATTCTCAGAAGAGTCCTGCGGGCCGGGGAGAGGTGTGAGAGTCCCCCTTCACAGGTCCGGCCGCCTTAGATCTGCGTCAGTCTGACTCCAAAGCCCATACCTTTTTCAGCATGTAGCAAAATATTTCAGACATAAAGAGCATGGGGCTCCTAAAATCAAGGCTGGCGTACAGGCCATGGCCTGGGAAAGTGTTCCAGGTGCAGTTACATTGCCTCACGTACCCTGGTCCTTCCGTCACGGCAGTTACATTGCCTCACGTGCCCTGGTCCTTCCGTCACGGCAGTTACATTGCCTCACGTGCCCTGGTCCTTCCGTCACGACCACGCCCTCTCCCAGGGACCTGCTTTCTTGAATGACTGCTTGATATTGTTACTAGATGTTTCTGCCCTCTGAGGGACACACAGTGTTGCCTGCTGTTACTGTTTCTTTTTTTCAAGAATTATTCTATTCAACTTTATTTATTTATTTTGGTTTGACCAGAGAGAGAAAGTGAGAAAGCAAGCCACCTGGTCTGGGACTCCAATCGCAGACGGCCTTGTGGGAGTCCAGTGCCCTTACCCACCACGCCACTGGCTGTTTCTAAACTTCAATGAGGAGGCTTTCTACTGACTTCTGCCCTTGCCTTTCTCTGCCTGTCGCGTCTACTCGTTTTCAGTGCTGTAGACTATTCCGTGGCGTGGCCTACTGCAGCTTATCCAGGCGGTGATCGATGGGCATTCCGATGGTTTCTCGCTCACTCATGTAGCCGTGCTCTGGGGATGCCTCGTTCATGTGTCCTGGCGGCCACAGGAGAGTTTCCAAGGGGTGTATTTGTTACGCCTGTCGAGGGATGGAATCTGGCCAGCCACGTCGTCACCACCTCACCACTGAGAGAACTGACCAACCTCAGAAGGGATTCCTGTCCTGAGAAGGAAAACCCGCTTAAGGGCAGGAACAACGTCCCTGTTTTTTTTTTTTTTTTTTTTTTAAGAGGTTTTTGCTATAGGGCGCGTGCACTCTCCAGAAAGACAGAAACAGAGAAACAGAAAACAAGAAATCGCCCCCCAGGGGGGATTGCCATGCCACAATCCCTTCTCCTCCATTCTCCTCTCGGGATCTTGGGCACGCATGCACACTTGCCCGGCGTGAGTTTAAGCCGCTGGGTCTGGGACGCGAACCGCGGTCGACTACATGGGAATCCAGCAACATGGCCATTACACTAACTGCTGATCCCACAACATTCCTGTTTTGTTTGCAGCTATAAATGGTGCCAAGAACGATGCTTGGCACCTAGTAGGTGTGTAGTAAATATCCGTTCCTTAAATGAGGGGACACATACCCACCTTTGTGCAGGGCTCTCGGCTTTCATAGTCTTATCCAGCTGGGGTGGGAGTGGAAGACATCTTCCCATTTCACAGCTGAGCTGATGAGGTGTGGAAGAGGTGAAGTCGTGCTCCCAGCGCCCCACAGCCAGTGCCCACGTTGGCCGATTCCGGAGCTGCTGCTGTGTCCCGAAGCTGGTTGTATAGACAGAGGGAATGCAGAGCCTTGGACTATGGGGAGCCAGGAGTGGTGCCAGGGTGCCTGTCTGCCTACACACAGTGCCCAGGGCTTTCAAGGCTGCCCTGAAGGCTGTCAGAATGATGCGGAGCCAGCTGGGCGGTCACCATTAGCCTAGGGTGCCACCAGGGATCGGGGATGAGTGATGTCTTGTCTCTGGGCTAATCCATGGGGGGGGGCTGCACAGGTTGGGACCACACCATGTTAGGATTCGGACATAGGCAGATGGGGAAGACAGCCTGACCCAACCGAAAAGTCCTTTGCTTGGGCAAGAACAGATCTGGGTTCAAATCACAGGCCTGCCCCTTACTAGCTGTGTGACTTTAGGTAAGTCTCTTAACCTCTCCAAGCCTTGTCATTCCCTTCTGTTAAATGAGGCTGACTCTGTCTTGCAGAGTTTTTAGATTCAGAGTTAAGGAGCGGCATTCTCTTAGCCTGGTGTCTGTGTAGCCATTACTAACTGCAGTGCAGGGGAGGGTGTTCTACCAGAGATTCGTACAACTCAGTACAGACAGGCACAGATCAAGGCGGCTTAGGACACTAGGGGACACTGGAAAGGAGGGAGCATTTGATCGGGTTCTGAAGGGTGAACGGGAGTTCTCCAGGCCAGGTAGATCTTGAGTCAATGTTGGGTCCTCTGTTAGACTTGGTATTGGAGGAATTTCAAAAGCACTGTGTACCCTGTTGTTTACCAAAGAAAAAAAGACGACCCAAGTTGCTTATAAATAGTTAGGGACACAGAGTCCTGTGAAGATGGGGCAGGCCAGATGCTGATGAAATGGACAAAAAACTTGCTGGTGTCAAGGTCGGAGGACCACGTGAGAGCTGTGAGCCAGGACAGCCAGAAAGGCTTCCGGAGGGGGAGGCAGGATCTGGGGCAGAAAGGAGACGGAGGAAAAGGGGCTGCTGACTCCTGAATTCCTGGCTGGGCTGAGTCCTGGAGGGGCCACCCAGCCTGGCAGGAGACTTCCTGGGTTCTGTCAGAAGATCTGCTGTGCCCCTGTCACCAGAGCTGGGGCCGATCCTTCCCTTGGAAGAAAAGTTGTCCCTAATTGTTACTTGTGCAGTCACACACTGGCTCCTGAGCTGGGCTGAACGGAGCCCAGACCCAGCGGGGGAAGAGAAGCCCAGGCTGGCAGGTTAGAGTCCTAGCCCCAAAAGGGGGAGGCAAGAGAGCCCAGCAGGGGATAGGACTGGCTGTGTGAGTGTCCCAGGCAGCCCCTCCCCAGTCAGGCCCCCTGCCCAGATCCTCTGCCTCATTCTGCTGAATCCCACAGCACCTCGGAGTCAGAGGGACCTGCTTCTAATGTTACCGTATCCTCTCATCAGCTGTGCGGCCTTGGCTGGTCACCTAGCCTCTCTGGGTCCCTGCTTCCTCCTCCCTTGCAAGCCTTGCTGTGATCAATTAGAAAGCAGATGTGAAGTGCTTCGCAGAGGGCCTGCAGTGAGTCATTGCTTAAGAAGTGGTTCTGGCCACCGCCGTGATTGCTATTTATCAGTGGCCGAGGCAGCAGCATTGTCCTCCCTGCTGCCGTGTCCACAACCCAGGCCACGCTGCTGGCCAGGTGGGAGCCCAGTTTCAACAGGATGCTACCGTGCCACCCTGTCTGCGTCCAGCGTCACAGCCGACGCCTCGGGACTGCCTCCCTTGTTCAGGAGCAGAGCCAGCCTTCCCTGGGATGGATTACCTCCTGAATTCCACTGCAGCCCAGTGACAGTGTCCCCATTTTCTAGATGAGGACATATACTCAGAGAGGTGAGGCAACTTGCCCAGAGTCACACAGCAGTACATACAAGGGGTTCCAGGTGAGGTCTATCTACTCCCCCCCCCTCCACTCCCCACTCTGTCGTGCCCCCCACCCCCTTCCCACGCCTCCTTGGTTCTGGAGCCAAGACCGCAGAGGGGGCAGCTTGTGTCCGCTGTCAGCAGGAATTGCCCCCCAGGCACTTCCTCCTGGGCTCCCTCCCCCGCCCCCCCAGGCAGACATGACACATCTGTACAAGGGGGCGGGCAGCGGGAAGCTGAGCGGGTGGGCTTTGCTGGGCAGACATTCCTGGTCACCCAGGCAACGCCAGCTCTGCAGCATCTGGTTTGGCCGAGGATCCACTCTGATTGGCTGGGGCTGGATGTGGGGAGGTGGCCTCCCATTTGGCATTAGCAGGGAAGGGACAGGATTTGAGAGTCCAGACGAGGGCAGGAGTCAGAGCAAGAAGAACAAGTAGTCCGGAGTCAGACCTGGCGTCCAGTCCTGGCTCTGTCCCTTTCTGGCTGTGTAATCCGAGCAAGTCACTGCCTCTCTGAGTTGTCATTTTATCATGTGCTGGGAGACAATGACGGTGCATACCTTACAGAGGCCTGAGAGAACCAAATAAATAGCAGTACCATCCTTCAAAATATTTGCTGTGTGTGAGCTATTTGGATTCTCATGGCTCCCCTGAAAGTGGTACATCTTATTATATGTTTTATAGATAAAGAAACTGAGGCACAGGGAGGTCACGTCACTTGCCTACATCAAACAGGGAGTAAGAGGCAGAGCTGGGATTTGAACACAGGCCACCTGGGTCCTGAGTCCACCCCCTACTGCTGCATTGTCCTACCAGCCAGTGTGGGCAGGGGTGCTACCTGCCCACGGCTCTCTCGCCCCAGAGGCCCATGCCGTGGTGGTGTGTGGAATGGGCTTGCCAAGTTTTAAATAGGTGGGTGCAGGGGCGGACGCACACGCTGCATTTTCCTGCATATGGGGCAAGGGAAGGCGCTGGGCGTGGCCTCTAGGCCCCGGTGTGGGCAGCCAGGGCCCAGCTCCGGAAGCAATAGTTCCATCCATCAAGTTACCCTGGGCGCATGCTGGGTCTACGGACTCCCTTGCATCCTCACCACCATCCTCATTACCCAAGATTGGAGAGTGTGTCTTTGCAAGAAGCTGGTTTGGAAGGTAGATCCAACTTGCTGCTCAGAGGCACTGGTCTGCACCCTGCTTCCTGAAGGGCGGTGAGAGTCTTCCTTGTCAAATGGGTTTTTTGGTGTTTTTTTATGGTTTTTATTTTTCAGTTTGCTGTAAGGTGCATGCACTCAATGTGGGCTTGTACTTACCAGAGAGAGACAGAGAGAGAGAGAAAGAGGGAAAGTGAGAAATCACCCCCCAGAGGGAATGGCCACACCACAATCCTTTCTCCATTTTCCTTTCAGGATTTGGGGCACGCACACATATGTTCAGCATGTCCCACCAGGTCTGGGACTTGAACCATGCAGGTGACTGTGTAGGACCTAGCTGTGTTAACCTCCACACCACCCTCATGGCTTTTTAAAGATGATTTTGATGGTTGTGAGTGGAGGGAGGAGAGTCCAGAGTAGGACTGGAGGAGCCTGGCCTGACATTCATCCCAGGGGGCCTCTTGGGTGAACAAGGGAGACCACCCTCCTTTTTAAAATTTCTTCCACAAACAAGAGAGAGAAAGACAGAGGCACCTTCAACGGGGTCTTGTCACCCCATGATCCCCTCTGCCCAGCCTTCCAGCTCAGCAGGGTCTCGGGCACACACAAGGCCATCCTGTTTCCAGGCTGACGGGGATCCCAGCCTGCCATGGGCCATGCCATCGGCTGGGCTAGACCAGGCTGCTTCTGTCAAGCCCCCTCTCCGCCTCTCCTGTCCGTAGCAGCCCCCTTTGGGAACTGTCCCTCCCACTGATGTGGTTTTAGTCAGGTTGCCAGTCACAGCACCTGGCCCCGCCTCCACTACAGCACACCTGAGCAGACCTAGCCAGTCAGAGTTCTCTAAGACTTCAGTCCTGGGAAGGAGGTTTTTTCATTTTTTGTCTAGGGCGCTCAGCTGGCCTAGTTCTCTGGATGGGAGAATGCCCACTCTCGGGTGATGAGAGGGAAGGTAACCCACGAGGAGAAGACAGAGCATGGGACTGGGGTAGGGGAGAGGACCCCAAGGGCATTATCTAAGTCCTGGATCACCCCCTGCCTGGTGCCCGATCCTCCCTTCCTCTCAGGCAATGTGAGCCTACAACGTTGGCTTTGTTAAGGTGGCATGGTGGTCAAGGTGCTAGACACTCCCACATGGCCGACCAGGGTTCGAGTCCTGGACCTGGTGGCTTGCTTTCTTACTTCCTCTCTCTCTCACTCTCACTCTCTGTCTCTCTCTGGTCAAATTAAAAAATCAATGAATGCATAAATTTAAAAAATTAAATAGTTATTTTTTTAAAAAAAAGAATGATAAAAAAAAGAAAGAAAATCCGCTTGGCCTCTCATTTACCAGCCTTGCGACCTTGAGTGGCTTACTTAACCTCTCTGTGCCTATTTCCTCACCTGCAGAGTGGCAAAATAGTGATCCCTGCCCCGGCGGGTTGTTAGGCTACAGCCTGGCTCTGGAGCTTGTGTGCCTAGCCAGAGAGGAGCGAGGTCCTCTGCCTCCGGCAGAGCTCCTTCCTGGTCTCAGTGGTGCCCGGGATGCTGCCCCAGTGTGACCTGGGTGACAGGGAGGGAGGGCCCTGTGGATTCTCAGAGGGCATGGGACGCTGTCCCTGCCCAGTCCTGGCCCCAGCTAGCGAGGAGCTAGGGCCTGGTTCCTGCCAGGTGCCCTGTGGTTCCTGCAAACTGATAATCTCCAGACACAGTGAATGATGGGCTCTGGCTGGGCCAGACTAAGCCCGCAGCAGGCGCCGGCAACTTTAAGAAGCTCTGGCGCAGAGCCCAGGTTCTGGGAGTTTAAACAGCTCGCAGGGGAAGCCCTGGGCTGCGGGAGGGGAGAGGTGCTCTGAGCAGGGCGGGCTTTCGAGAACGGGGCCCTGGGGTCTCCAGCATGCCCCTTGACACCCAGGTTTCAGCACCCCCAGTGTGCCAAGGCCTTTCACCTCCTCGCTCACAGCCGTCTGGAGTTGAGCCCTATTCCACCAGTGAGGAGGCTGAGGCTCAGAAGGGCAAGTGACTTTCTTGAGGACACACAGCCAGTTTTCCAGGGTTCGTGTCCGGGACGCAGGAGAGCTTATGAGCCTTTTCTTGCTTCTTCGATCTGATCTGAAGGGTTCCTGGAAAACCCCAGCGCTTCCTGGGACCTCCCAGGTCCCCCTTCCATAAGACACTCTTCCTCTTCTCACCCCCAATTCCAGAAAAGGGATTTTTTCTTTTTTCTTTTCTGGTGGGGAGACTCCTGGAAGCCTCTGGAAGTCCCGACCCTATGGGCTGGGGGCGATAGTTTCTGACTGTCCCCCATGGCTGGGCCCTGGCAAGGTACCTGAGAGAGGAAGCCAGTCGGGCGTCAATAAATACTTCTTAAACTAAAGCTCTGAGGATGGACTTGCTCTGGTTGGGGCAAAGGAAGTGCCGCTTTCTGAGAACAGAGCAGGGAGTAAGGTTTTCCAGGTAGAAAGTGAAGGTCTGGAGGTAGAGACGGAGAAGACACCTCTAGGAGAGGACCATGGGGAAGTCTCCCACGTGGGCGGGAGAAGCTTGATCGTGGTTTCATGGCAGGCTTGGGGTAGGCAGGCTTCTAGAGCTGACCCATTCTAGATCTCCTGGGCGATGCAGGAGCACGTGGCCCACTGGGGTCTTAGAACACCTGAGGCAGCTCCTCTCTCCTGTCCTGCCTCAGATCTGCCCCACAGAGACGCTCCAGGTGGGGCCAGATTCCCAGGTGGACAGGCCTTGCCCCTGTGCCTGGCAGCCTTCCACAGAGTCTTCTCTGATCCTCACCATCCCCTGTCCGGAGCACCCAGGAGCAGCAGCCCTGCGTGGGCACAACCCGGCCACCGTGGCGTGTCCAGTCTCTCGGCCGGCAAGGCAGAGCTTCCACTTCCAGCCCTCTGGTGGTTTCCTTAGAGGCATGGCAAGTCCCCAGCCCCAACCTAGCAGAGGTACAGGACGGGATGGACCTCGGGTGCAAGGGAAGGTCTCTGGATGCCCCGTGCTGCTAACATCGTCACATCAGTGGTCATGGCAATGATGGTTAAAACCTGCCACTTTAAATGTTTGTTTCTGAGGCCAACAGGTGGCATGGTGGTTGAGGTGCTGGACTCCCACGTGTCTCACTGTAGTTCAAGTCTCGAACCCGGCAGCTTAAAAATCACACCGGGCGTGTGTGCATGTGAGCCCAAAATCCCGAGAGGAGAATGAAGCAGAAAGGATTGTGGCGTGGCCATCCCCCCTGGGGGCTGATTTCTCACTTTCCCTCTCACTGTCTCTGTTCTTTGGCAAGCACACGTGCCCTGTAACAAAAATCTTCCCTAAAAAAACTTTCTTTTGGGACCAGCAATTAGTGTAATGGCTATGTCGCTGGACTCCCACTGTAGTTGACCGTGGTTCGTGTCCCGGACCCGGTGGCTTAAAACTCACGCCGGGCGTGCGTGTGTGCGTGCCCAAGATCCCGAGAGGAGAACGGAGGAGAAGGAACTGAGGCGTGGCCATGCTCCCTGGAGGGTGATTTCTCGCTTTCTGTCTCTCTATCTCTCTCTGTCTGTCTGGCGAGCGCACGCACCCTATAGCGAAAACCTCTCCAAAAGAAGAAAAAGAAAAAAAAAAGTTTCTTTCTCCCTTGAACAAGAGAGAATGAGAGACACACTCACTGCAGGGAGATGGCTTCAGCCGGCCGCTGATCACAGGCACCCCCACACCCGGCACTCTCAGGGGGTCTCCAGATGTGAACCTGGAACCTTCCAGGTTCAGCCTCTGTGGAATGCCACATTTTACCACTGTGTCACTGTCCAACCCCTAAAACCTGCCTTTTATGAAACTCTTAGAGTGTGCCATTTGCGATCCTTGGCCCTTCAGTGTCCGGTTGGCACTCGTAACATGCTGCAAGGTAGCCACTGCTGCCTCCACTGCAGAGAGGGGTGAGCCGGAGGTCCAGGAGGTGACGTGAGTTGCTCAGCGTCAAGTGGCTCCTAAGTGCTGGGCCAGAGCTGTGGGACTCCACCGTGTCTCTTCCATCCGTGGCGGGGAGATCCTAACTCCACCCCCAGGGTTGCTGGGAAGAGCAAAAGTGAATTAAAGGGAGTGAGCTCACGTTGGAAATGGGACAGCCAGTGGTCAGCCCAGCACAGCCCTGTCTGGGGTCACGTGCACAGAGGTTCTGAGCAGAAAGCCTCCGGAAGCTGAGACCCACACTGGACCCTGGTGCAGGGGGACAGGGAACCGCTCGGCTGCCCTCAGCTACCCTAAGCCCGGAGTCAGTGCAGAGCCCGCTGCAGAGCCCTTGGCATCACCGCTAGGCGTGAAGGCTCAGGGAGGAGCATGGGGCTGGGAATCCAGAGGCTTCTAGTCCTGGCTGTGCCCTGACTCAGCTTACTTGGCGGGGGTGAGGGACAGTGAAGGAGCTTCCTCCCACCAGGCCTCAGTGCATCTGGAGGCTGGCATGGAGCCGGGTGTGGGTCACGGGCCCATCTCCCTCCAGCCACACTGCCCCGTCCTGCTCCTGAGCTCTCGTCGCTGTCCCACTCCAGGGCTTTGCTCTTGCAGAGGGCCTGCATGCCCTTTGCATGACTGACACCTGGGTTCAGTTTTTCCCAGTTCTCTCCAGACACTCACGGTCACACAACCCTGCTGTGCTTTATGACACTGATCACTCTGTGATGAGGCCATCAGTGCACTGGTTAAGGTAGGGATGCCAGTCAAAATTCCCGAGTTCAAATCCCATTCAGTGCTAGGCGATCTTGGCTGTACCGTCTCTGTGCCCACCTCAGTTTCTTCACCCGGAAAACAGGGCAGATGACAATACAGAGTGTTACTTTTTGTAATTGTTAAATGAGAAATGCATTACAGAGCACTTTGCATAATAGCGCTTGGCCCACAGTAAGCGCTCATTAAATGTTAGCTGCCGTTACTATTACTTGTCTCCGCTCTGTTGGTTAAGCTCTTGAGAGTGAGCAATGTGTCTGTTCGGTGACATTCTCTTGGCACGAGCTCATTTTCTCACCCATAGTAGGTACATAATAGATAGTGAATGAATGAATGAACAGTGAATAAACAGACACGCACTGACACCCCTGGCTTCTAAGAAGCCGTGTAGAGCCGGAGGCGGCGGAGGATGGATGCAGGGAAGCTAAGCCCAGGTCAGCTCTTTGCTCAGGGCTTAGCCCGCCCTCTCTGTGCCAGCAGCCCCCAGGAGCAGCCCTGCCTGCACCGATGGAGGCCCATGCCCCCAGGACGAAGGGGTCTCTCTGGGGATCCAAGCGGCTCCTTGTCCTGCCATGGTGACCACAGCAATGTTTGTGGGTATCCGATGTTGTTTCCCAGCTCAGATTCCAGCCACCAGGCATGGGGGCCAACGTCAATTTTTCCCTGTACTCAGCACCCTCCGCCCCACACCCGCAGGGCTGAGCCCGGCCTGATTTATCTTAACAAACCCCCACTGTCAAACAGAAACATCCCCCACACACGTCCGCACTGCCCCTCATACTGCTCCCGTGGGACTGCTGACCTGTCAGTTCTTCTGCAGGCCTCGTTTTAGCCCCTCGTACCCCAAGTGCTCCTGAGGACTGGGCGCCCAGCTCTGAGAGGTTCACACCGTCCTCATACTCAGGGGAAGTTTGGTGACAAGAGCCAGGGTTACGTCTCAGACCCATCTCTCATAACTGCTGCTTTCACCGTCACTCATCCGTTCAGCTCAGTCACTGAGCACCTGCTCTGTGTCACGTGTGGCACAGCAGTGACCCCCTCTGCTGGGGACCCAGATGTTAGCCCAGAAGACGCTAGCTAACCCAGCTTCCCGACAGTGTGCATGTACACCAGTGTTGTCCAGCGGCACTTTCTGTGATAATCCACATGATCTCAGTGCTGTCCACCAACTCCGCGTGGCTGCTGAGCACTTCAAGTGTGGCTGGTACGATGAACAACCGAATTTTTTCACTGTTTTTAATTTTAGTGCATTTAAATAGCCCCACATGTTGGATGTTGTGGGTATGTACAGTTCTTTGTTTTATTGTGTGTGTGTGTGTGTGTGTGTGTGTGTATTTTAGATTTTTGCCACGGGCATGTGTGCTCACTTGGGGAGACAGAGAGAGACATCAGAGAAAAAGGGAAAGAGAAATCACCCCCTAGAGGTGATGATGACCTGCTGCAATCCCTTCATTCTCTCAGGATTTGGGGCGCACCCATACACATGCCCCATGTGTTTTTCAAGCCATCAGTTTTATACGCTGCTGGGTCCAGAACTCAAACCACAGAGTTAGCCATGTGGAAAAACACCACACCACCTGCGGGCCCATTGTCTTGTTTTTTGTTTTTAATTGCCAATGAGTATGTGCACTCAAGAGAGAGAACCAGAAAGACTGGGGGATGAGGACGCGCCCCCAATGGGGGTTGGTTATGCTTCAGTTCCTTCTCCGTTTGCTATCCTATTGGGATTTGGGGCATGTATGCACACACGTCTGACATGTTTTCCAAGCCACCAGGGCTGGGATTCGAACTATGCAGTCAGCCATGTCGGATCCTCCTCTCTTAACCACTAGACTACACGGCTAGCCCCTGTACACTCTTTGAAGATCAGCTATGCCTGGCCTCAGCCCGTGGGCCTCTGATTCAGATGTGAGCAGGGAGCTGGGCTGGTCTCCGAGAGGCATCTTCAGTTGTGTTTTCGTGCACGTTGTCAGTATATTACACCCACGGGTGATTAACACACACGGGCATTTTCTTCATGACCAAAGGAGCAGTTCCTTGAAATGTGAGACCCTCCTGACCCATGATTTAGTTTTCCGGTTCTTTTCCTTATTGGGGTGTAACTTACACAGAGTAAAACACAAAGGCCGGGAGCAAACGGCTCAGTGATTCTAGACAAACACGGCCACCACGTAACGAGAGTGGAATGAGGATAGAAGACATTTCCAGGACATCTCCATGCCCCGAAAGTTCCTTCCTGCCTTTTTCCAGTGAGTCGCGTGCTCAGAGGCAACGCTGTCCTGATGTCTGATTGATGGTGCTGTCTCCGAGCTCCCCGTGAATCATGTTTGCACTTTTGACTGAGATGGGGACAAGAAATAGTTCTCTTTCTCCTTGTTGTAAGAAACAGTACTTGCCCGATGAAATGAGAAGTGACAGCTGACCTTGGGCCACAGTGAGGAGGAGATGCAGAGGAGTGGGCGAGGGGGCCGGCCTTGGTGGCCTGGGGACGTGTGGTCAGGCCAGAGCGGCCACTCGGCCCCAGCTGGCTGTGGCCACGTGAAAATGTGGGTCTGCTTCTCTAAGTCTGTTTTATTTTTTTCAAAAAGAAAAGTGAAAATATTGATTCTCATGTGCACTCTCCAAGCTGTTGGCATTTCAAGAACTTTTAAAGCACTACGGGCCAGAAATTTTGCATGTGTGGGCCGGACGACCTGTGGACAGCCAATTTTTGTGTCCTGCCTTGGCGAGTCAAAACGTTAGTAATAACAGCAGCTGAGATTTGTCAAGTGCTTCCTTTGTTTCAGGTCTTAAGTGTTCTCTGTTATTAAGTTATCTAATCCTTATAACAATTATTAACAAATCCATTTTACAGATGAGTAAGCTGAGCCGTAGAGAGGGATTAAGTGACATGCCCGAGTTTACAAAGGGAGTAATTGGCAGAGCCAGGATTTGAACCCTGACCATCTGGTTCCTAACCACTACACGTACTCCCCTTAGGGAGTGGGAGTGGAGGGTGAGGCTGCTGAAGATTGTCATGCCCCTTGGGGTGCAGCATTGTGACCAGGCTGGCTGCCACCTCCTTAAGTAAGCGGTGAGAGTGTGAGTGTCTCGCCTACCCTGCTGGGAAACTGCTAGGGTAATTTTGGGGTCCCAGTCCCTTCGCTGTCCCCAGTTTTCGGAAGTGCTGGGAAAGCAGCCAGCAGTGGGGCGGTGAGGAGGAAGCCTGGGTGGTGCCTGATGAAGAACCCTCAGAAGTACGGGGCGCACTGGGCAAGTGGGGGCTGAAGCAGCAGGAACCCGCAGGAGGATGGAGGAATGAGCCAGCCGGGCTCAGGGCCAGGACAGGCTGCTGTCACCAGAGGAGCCAGAGGCTGGGGCATCCCCCTCGAGATGCGGAGATGCGTCCCGACAAGCCCCCACTGAGGCAGGAAAGGAGGGGCAGACAAGGATCGCCAGGTGAACAGAGCTGCCTTTCCATCATCACCTCCCACTCCCGGCGCCTCCCAGGGGCCGGGTGGGCTGAGGAAGAAACGAACCCAGGACCGAACCCAGGACCCATGGCTAGGACTCTTCAGTCCCTGCCCTTGTGCTCCAAATGCTCCATCTGGCTGCATTCCAGAGTCCCAGGGGCTGGAGGGAGAGGTCTGGGCTTACTTCTGGGTCCTGGGGAGGGGGAGTGCAGGGAGGGGCCTGCAGACACATCCAGACCTCTTCTCTGGCCCTTATCCTGTCTGCAAATCCCTGAGCCAGGGCCTGCTTTGTCATACGTGCTAAATAAGCATTTGCTGTCATCATTGTTTTTGTTCTAATTTGATCCACACACCCACTTTGAGATATGCACCATTATAACATCACTCATTTCACCAATGACAAAGGTGAGGGTCACAGAGGTAGAGGTTGCCCAGTCACATGGCGGGATTAAAGGAATGATGTCCATCAAGTACTTAGCACCATCCCCAGCAAAGGGCCAGAGGCAGGTGAAGTGGCAGGACTGGTCAGAGAGGGCCTCCCAAAGGAGGTGACAGAATACCGAGGAACTTGTGCCAGTGCCCCACATGCCTTCCAGCGTTCCCACACCAGGGGAACCCTCTGGGCTTGGCTCTGGATCCCGTGCATTGTGAAGGTGCAGTCAGGCTTTGGGGTATTCGTGTCACCTCTCTGAACCTCGGTTTCCTCGTCTGTCAAATGCGGGCAGAGCTCCCTACCACGCTCACTGTCGGTTATTGCCCTCCACGCCCAGGAGTGCGAGCGCTTCCTGAGTCTCGCTGTGTCCCAGGCCGTTATGCCATTTTTCATACAGGAGATGGCTCCGTACTGGACCCGCAGGCACGCAACCAGACTGGATGGCATTGAGACTGGAACCTATGTAGTCTGGCTCCAGCATGTGCTCTTAGGAAAGGAAAGCAGTCTTCCAGAATTAAGTGACAACAGGGAATGGCTAGTCTCATATAGTTGCAAAGCCTTTCACACGTGTGATTCAGTGTGGCCTGATGACAGCCGATGAGAACGATGTTGTCACCTCCATCTGACAGTTGAGGTTCAGAGAGGTGACACAACCTGCCCAAGGCCACATGACTGGGATGTGGAGCCACCCACCCGACTTGAGTCCAGGGCTCGTCTCCAGCTTCTCACCCACCTCTCGGGGAGACATCGTCCAGCCTGGACAGGGCAACCAGAAGGCCTGAGTGAACGCAGCCCCAGCGTGGCCCGGCCTGCCCCATGTGCCGCCCTGATTGGCCAGCACCTTCCCTGGCCCATGCATTGTCCCTGCCAATGCCCTGCCTGTGTTCTCAGTTGCTTCTGAGACAGAGATGGAGGGGAGTGATTTCAAAGCTGTTCCTTGGGCCTGGAAAGCCAGATTCAGGGTCAGGGCACAAGGGCACTTGAGTAGTAAGTGGTAGCCTTATTTTTATTTCTTTTTCTTTCTTTCTAGGGTATGTTTTTTTTGCATTTTGTATTGCTGTGTGGACTTATTCAAATAAAGGGCTCTATGGATCTTTAAAATATCAAGTGTGCAAACCACTGATCCAATCCTGCTCCTGCCTTCCCATTTTACAGATGAAAAACTGATAGTGAAGCCCATTCTTTTCCCTTAATGATAATACTACGGTTGTTTTTAGGTTTTGGCCATAGGGCCCGTGTGCTCACCAGAGAGAAAAAGAAAGAGACTGAGGGAAAGTGAGAAATTGCCCCCCAAGGGGGATAGTCACCCCGCAGTCCCTTCTCCATGCTCCTCTCAGGATTTTGGGCGTGCATGCACACGTGCTTGGCATGATTTTCAAGCTGCTGGGTCCAGGACTCAAACCTCAGTCGACCATGTGGGAGTCCAGTGCCTTAACCATTATACCACCTGCTGGGCCTGCTCTAAGTCTTTTTACTCTTTTGATCTTCACAAACCTATGAGGGAGACACTACTTTCGTATCCATTTCACAGATGAGGACTCAGGTGCAGACGGTGTGGGGCTTGTCCAAGGATTACAATTCAGAGTCTTGCTCCCAGGGTCACACTCTCAGCTCCCTCCCGACCCCCAAGCCTGACCATGTCTTTTCTCTCTCAGAGGGAGAAGCCACTTGCCAAGGCCCAGTGTGAGGCGGCGTGGGAACTGGGACCAGGATGTGATCTCGGGCCTCCCGGCCCTGTTCCTGGGTACCTCTCACCGCCTAAGCCATCACCTGGCGCTGGGGAAGCAGCTGGGCAAGCCCGTGTGAACACCGGCTCTGTCATCCACTGTCTGTGTGACCTTGGCTGAGTGAATGCATCTCTCTGAGCTGGTTTCTCGCCTTAGACAGGGATGATAGGGCCACACTATGGGGTTAACCTGAAAGTTAGACAGGCTCATCCGCATCAGTTAATTAGGCGTGGAGTTCAGGGCCCCAAGGAGTCCTGCCCACCACATCCTGCTCCCCTTCCCAGCCCCCGCCCACCCACCTGTGTAACAAAATACTCATTACAGCCCGTCTCCTGAGCTGCTTCCTGGTCCTGCCTAATTACTGAGCAGTCATCGCCATTATAAATATCAACAAACGAGACAGATGATCTTTGTCCTAAGGTGTATGTGATTAGATCAGCAAATTGTTCGGGCACACTCGGGCTCCCCAGCCTGAGACGCACCGGGCCTGGCTGTCCTGCACTGCTTAGGGTGTCGCGGCATCTGTGGTGGCCCCAAGGGCAGGGCCAGCTGCAGCTTTCTGCTCTGCCTCCAACCTGTTGCTCAGAAGAGATCCAAGCAGACAGCTCAGCCCCTTTAACCAAGCCAGGCGATGGTGCCCGCAGGGGTGAGGCTCGAGCAAGCAGGCTGAGCCAGGGTGGTGTGAAGGGAGCTGGTGGCCCCATTGTCTTGCTGTAATGACGAAATCACAAGCTTTGAGGGTAGACACAGCTGGGACACATCCAAGTTTTGTTATTGACCACATGTGTGGCCTTGGGCCAGCTCCTGACCGTCCCTGCACTCCAGCTGTTTTGCATTGTGCATTGGGGAAGCTCCAAGTTGCTTGTATGTGCCTGCAAGTCCCAGGCCTGGTGCCTGGCACGCCACAGGGCTTCTCTGCTGCTTCCTTCCCTCCATCTCCAGTCTTTATGAGGAGGACTTGAACCTCCACCACACAGGCTAGCATTTCCTGAGTGTGGCTTCTCTGCTGGGCACCGGGCTGAGGACTTCGTGTGTCTCAGTTGAATAGGTATAAAGACCCTATGGGGGGACCAGCAGGTGGCGTGGTGGTTAAGGTGCTGGACACTCCCACATGGCTGACTACGGTTCGAGTCCTGGACCTTGGAGGCTTGCTTTCTCACTTTCTCTCTCTCTCTCTCTCTCTCTCTCTCTCTCTCTCTGTCTTTCTCTGGTCAAATTAAAATAAATGAATGAATAAATATAAAAAAATAAATAATTAAAAAAAAGACCCTATGGGCAAGGCAGCTACCATTAGCACCTCTATTACGTAGATGAGAAGCCACAGGCAGACCGGAAATGAAATGACTTTGTCCAGGTCACACAGCTGCATGTGACTGCCAGTCACTCTTTTGGGATGAGGTGCTAAGAGTGTGCTTCTGGGGAAGGGTCACGGTGAAGACCAAGAAGGCTACCTGAAGGAAGAGGCATCTCAACAGTCTGAGCTGAGAAGTTAGCTGGGGAAAGAAGGCAGAGGGCAGTGGAATGCCAAGGCCTGGAAGCAGGGAGCACTGTGTGTTTCAGAGAACCAACCATTCTTATTTTGCTATGGTTTGATCCTGTGAGGGAGAGTGGTAAAAAAATGAGGTAGAGGGGGACCAGCAATTGGCGTAATGGCTATGTTGCTAGACTCCCATGTAGTCGACCGTGGTTCGAGTCCTGGACCCGGTGGCTTAAACTCACGCCGGGCGCATGTGCGTGCATGCCCAAGATCCTGAGAGGAGAATGGAGGGGAAGGGATTGCGATGTGGCCATTCCCCCTGGGGGGTGATTTCTCACTTTCTGTCTCTCTGTCTGTCTGTCTGGCAAGCACACGCGCTCTATAGAAAAAGGAGAAAACAAAACCAAACAACGTATCAAAAAAAAAAAAAAAAGAAGGGTAAAAAATAATGAGTCAGAGTAGAGCCAGGAGCCAGAACCCAAGTGGGGGCATAGACGAGGTGGGAGCTGGGCCAAGGCTGGTAGTCTATTCTGCCAACTCCAGGAGTCAGCCTGCGAGGCAGGTGGGATCTTACCAGTCAGTTCACAGAGCTCTGCCTGGAGCCAGCCAGGAGACAGGCTGGCCATGGGGGCTAGCCAGGGAAGGCTTCCCAGGGCAGAGGTGACTAGTGGGGGTTGCCAGGTGGGTGAGAGGACGAGGCAGTCAGAGGGGCAGTGAGAAACTGCCAGCCAGATTTGGAGCTTGGGCATGGGGTGGCTTCCACACGGGCACCGAGGCAGAGGCTTGGCTACGGTAGGTAAGACTCTCACTGCCTTGCGGGGCCCCCCGGGCAGATGAGTCAACCCCGGGCCAAGTGGGGGAGCATTTCCCAGCTCCTGCATGTGTAGACGGGTCTCCCGCTGCCAGCACACCGTGGAGCCCAGCCCTGGGACTCCATTCCAGACCTGGTTGGTTGTCTCAGTGTCTGGCGGGACTGTTGCCCTCTCAGAGAGGTGGTTAGCAGCCTTGACCGCCCACGAGCTCTGTGCCCTTGGCCTCCCAGCATCTCCCTGGCTCACCTATAGGCCTGGCCTGCCCCCACCCCCTTTCCGTGGTCAGGTTCCAGCTTCCTCTGACCCCGTGGTAGTACAAAGTACAGCCTCTCTCCCCCCAGTCCCTGTCAGTTATAGCCCTCCCCCTTCCCATAGTCCAAGTGGGGTGACTTGGAGCCCCCAAAGGAGAGAGCTAGGCCCCTGGGAGGAGGCACAAGAAAAGGGGAACAGGCTTTGAGAAGATCTGGGTTAGGTTCCCAGCTCTGCCACTAACTGCAGTTACCTGCCTTCTCAGAACCTCAGTCTCAGCATCTGTAGATGAGGATAATAATAAGTTGTGGGGAATCCCACAACTTATTCCACAAGGTCCCCCTAAGGTGCAAATAAAACAAGGGGGGACATGGGACCGGCAGATGGCGTTAACGGCTGTCACTGGACTCCCATGTCGTCCCGGACCCAGTGTGCATGCGTGCCCAAGATCCCGAGAGAATGGAGGAGAAGGGATTGCGGCGTGGTCATCCCCCCTGGGGGGTGATTTCTCATTTTCTGTCTCTCTCTGTCTTTCTGGTGAGCGCACGTGCCCTATAGCAAAAACCTCTCCCAAGGGGGGAAAAAAAAAACCAAGAGGAGGCCAGCCCGTGGCCTGGTGGTTAGGGAGCCAGTTCCCACATGGCCAGCTGCACAGTCTGAGTCCTGGCCCTGCAGCTTGAGAAACACACCAGGCATGTGTGCATGTGTGCCCCAAGTCCCAAGATGGAGAAATAGAGAAGGGGTTGTCACATGGCCGTTCTCCCTCTCACTCTGTCTCTAGTGAGCACACACAACCTCTGGTAATTTTTTTTAAAAAATCATGGAAAATAGAAATACAGTTCAAGTTATTTGAGTACCAAATAAATGGGAATTCTTCCAAAAAAAAAAAGATAAGGGCATAAAGAACCTTGGGAACTGAGCAGTGTCAGGGTCAAACTGAGTTAGCCAATTATAATTTTAAAAAATAAACATGTATTTTAGAACAGTTTTTGGTTGACAGGCTTACAGGTGTTACGAAGATAGTGCAGAATTCCCTTATAACCCATTCTTAATTTCCCAACTATCATTATTTAGTTTTTGCTATAGAGCATGTACGCTTGCCTGAGAGAGGAAGAGAGAGGGAGGGAAAGTCAGGATCACCCCCAGGGGGATGGCCACACCACAGTCCCTTCTCCTCCACTTTCCTCTCGGGATTTTGAGAACACATGTGCACATGCCAGGCGTGTTTTCCAAGCCGCCGGGTCCAGACTCGAACCATACACTCATCCAGGTGGGACCTAGCACCTTAACCATCGCGCTGCCTGGCTGGCCCCAATTTCCTCTATTATTAATATCTTGTATGACACACTAGCCCCCCTCCTTTGACCGGTGGATGTCTGAAATCATGGCTAGTACTCAGCCCTCATTCTGATAACCAGGGAAGGTACCCAGTGACTAGCGGCAAGGAGTGTGCAGTGTGTGTGTACACTGGACAGAGGGGCGAGTCCCGTCCTTGGTGGGACAGAGCGGAACGGCGCAAGAGTTCTTCATCCTACTCAGATGCTGCACATTTAAAACTCATGCATTATTTCTTTTTGGAATTTTCCATTTAATATTTTTGGACCATGAGGCCAGCAGGTGGACCTCTACATGGCCAACTGCAGTTTGCATCCTAGACTGGGTGACTTGAAACTCACGCTGGGCACGTGTGCGTGTGTGCCCAAAATCCCAAGAGGAGAGTGGAGGAGAAGGGATTGCGGCGTGCCCCCACCCCCCCGGGGAGGAAGCGGGCGATGGTGATTTCTCACTTTCCCTCTCTCTGTCTCTCTCCAGTGAGCGCACGTGCCCTATGGCTGTATGTGTGCCGCAGTTAATGAACTGGTATCGATATGGCATTACTCAAGTGTGGAATTTGTTCAGGTCTCTGTAGTTTTTACCTCGTGTCCTTTCTCAGTTCCAGGCCCCATCCAGGGTCGCACATTATGTTTAGTCATTGTATCTCCCTAGACTTCTCTGGGCTGTGACGATTTCTCACATTCTTTGTTTTTGGTGACCTTACCATTGTGTGGAGTAGGAGCCGGGACGTATAGACTGTCCCTCAACCAGGATGTGTCTTCTGTTTTACTCATGATTCGACTGGAATAGTGTGCTTTTCGGGGGGAGGACCACAGGGGAAAATGCCATTGTCATCATGTCATGTCAGGGGTACGTGCCACCTGTCGATAACTCCTCCTTGACTCAGTGCTGCTGATGGTCTTCCGCTCGATCGCCAGTGTTGCATGTTGGCTGAATTAAGAATTAAGATCAAGACTGGCTGGGACCAGCAGGTGGCATAGTGGTTACGTCGTTGGACTCCCACTTGGCTGACCACCGTTCGAGTCCCAGACCTAGGGGCTTGAAAATTGTGCTGAGGGCCTATGCATGTATGCCCAGTCCTGAGAGGAGAACGAAGGAGAAAAGAGTACGTTGTGGCCATCCCACTCGGGGCAATCTCACTCTCTCTCTCTCTGTCTCTCTTTCTCCAGCAAGTGCACACTCCCTATGGCAAAAATCTTAAAAAGAAAGAAAAAAGATCAAAGCTGGGAAATCCGGATGAGGACAAAGCAAACATAAGGGTGTGGCGGAAGATGAGATGCAGGCATGAGCTGGGAGACAGTGTGTCCCTCAGGGCCAGCCCCCTGGGGACGGGCTGCTGTATGCCCAGCAGTTCTTGCCTCAGCTCACTCATCTTCACAGTGACCCTTTTTACAGATGAGAAAACTGAGACCTGAGAGGGAAATGACATTCTCAAGGTCACACAAGCCAGGGACGCTAGAACTGGATACAGGTCTGTTTTGAGTGCCTGTCTTCCCACTGTTGAGTAAATAGTGTGAAGCTGCATTCCTGGAAGAGTGGGTTCCTGGTATGAGCTATTTCTTTCCTTCTTATTTATTTATTTTTCTAGAGAGCGAGTGTGCACACTAGAGAGAAACAGAGAGAGATGGGGGGAAGTGAGAAAGCACCCCTCCGCCCAAGGGGGACGGTGACTCTGTAATCCCCTGTCCTCCATTCTCCTCTTGGAATTTTAGGCATACACGCCTGATGTGTTTCTGAACCTGCTAGGTCTGGGACTTGAACCATGCAGTCAGCCATGTGGGATCCAGCCACCTTAACCACCATGCCACCGGCTGGCCTGAGGCTTATATTTTATAAGTAACAGCAAATACCGGCAGTGGGCCATGTCGTGTGCCTAGCACTTTCGATGTATTAGCTCATTTAAGTACCATGGCACTCTCCTCAGGGCGGTTAGCATCCTCCCCGTCTCACGGAGGAGATGAGTGTGGCACAGAGAGACTGAGTCACTCACTCGAGGTCACACAGCTGGGAAGTGACAGAGTGGGGACCTGAACTGAGATCTGGATCCAGAGCTTTTACGAAAGCACCATGTTCTCATGCCTGTGAAATACAAGTATTTAGCTAATAGTGCTTATTTTACATGAGCGGCCTCAGGTGGCATGTAAGGATTTGACAGGTCCCTGCCAGGTACTGGAGCCGAGGCGGGAATTGATGGGGACTTGGCTGCAAAGGGCAACAGCTCTGAGCTTAGCTGGGAGGGAGTGGCCGTGAGTCCCAGGCCTTAGCATTTCACTCTCAGGCAACTCCTTCCTGCCTCTGACACACTCCAAGGTTCCTTGGAGATCCCCTACCTTGGGCAAACCTCCCATCCATGCCATCCAAGTGACTAACACGGCTGGGGCAAATGGGGTCATGCCCAGGGACCCCAGCCCCACGAGGCCTCTGCCATCAGAAACCCGTGGGCGTTTATGGAGCTTCTTGTTTCTGCTCACCTCAGGCCCAGCTCCACAGGGCGTGCTTCCCAGAGTGCCCCGTTGCATCCCCACCTGGCTTTCCCGGAGCAGCTGAGTCCCCGGGCCTGGGGATGGGTAGGGCTGCAGTTCTGCCCCTCCTTCTGGTCCCGGCAGGCCCTTCACATGGACACCAGGCCCAGATTCAGCCCAGATCTCTCCACAGCAGCCCCATGGCAGGCCAGGAAGGGACCAGGAGTGGACCAAGGCGAGACTTGCACAAGGCAGCGGTTGTTCTTCCCCTTTCCCTGAAGCTCAGGGGCTGGGTGTGGCACCCATAACTACAGATGAGGCAATTAGGGAGAACAAGAGCTGGCCGCTCTGCTAGCCCAGCGCCTTAGTCTGCCCAGGGCACCCGCAGTCGGTGAGATCCCTGCCTGGAGAAGCAGTTCCACTTTCCAACGAAGCACTGGACCCGAGTCAGGACCCGAGGCCAGGCCCAGCTCTGCCACGCGCTAGCTGTGGGCCCAGTTCCTGGAGGTGCGTAAGAAGGTCAGGGTGGGACTTAGAGGTGGGCAGGCTCCCTGCTGTCCAGCCAGGTGCCTGGTGATGGGCAGGGGCAGGCCTGCTTCCTCCCAGACTCAGTTTCTCGTGTGTAAGGGGAGGTGAAGATTCTCACTGGGGTGAGGACAGATGCAGGGTCACTTCTCTAGTGCCTGCCCACCCTCCAGCCGTCCTCCACTTCCCGTCCTATCAAATGGAAATGAAGCCTGCTAAGGCTGAGGCAGAAACTGAGGTGGGCGGAGGGTGCTAAGCCTTTCCCACATTTGAGAGGGGTTCAGTTTCACTGCAGCGCCTGAGGCCGGAGGTTCAGGAAGGGGCCCTCATCTTTCCTGTGCTAAAATATAAACAGCTCCCTCTGGGCAGACTGCTGCTTGGGAGGTAGGTGAGCTTCGGCATCGTTCCACCCACTGAGGCTGCAGTGGAGGCGGAGGCAGCCTGGCCTCGGCCCGACGGGCTTCCAGCCTCCCTCCCTTCCCTCCCACCTGCCCTCTGACACCTACAGAGGCTCCCGGTACTGCCAGGATTCTCCCTTCTGGAGTGCAGTGCACTTGGCTAGGAGGCAACTTGGGGTGGGGGGGTGTGAGGACACAGGGCAGGGACAAACCGCCACCTGGGGTCTGAGGAGGGTGGCCAGGGGAGCTTCCCAGATAGGGAAGAAGGAGGAGCCATTGCTTACCCGACCAGGGCAAGTCACTTCCCCGAACCTCGGTTTCACTCTCTGCGAAAGGGGCCACCAGAGCCTGCTTCTGAGGGAGGGTGCGAGCCCCGCCCCGCCCCAGGGTGTTCGGTGAACTGAACTTTGCCAAGGGTTTTGCCTTTGGCTATTGATACCTGCTACTTAGCTATTCAAGTGTCCCGTTTTAGATAAAGCTGGCTGTGGCCCAGCAGTACAGCCCAGCAGTACGTGAAGGAGCCTTGGAACCTTTCTGGGGTGTGAAGTCCTCTACCCAGTGGGAACAAGGTAGAAGACTCCAGAATTAAAATTCTTCCCAACACCCTGCCTCACTCAGGGCCTGTGAGTGAGACATGTTTCCTTTGTCCTTGGGCATGACACAGTCAGGTGCGGGAGAATTCACCGAGCTGAAGGCCCTGGCCCCCACGCAGTCCCACCTTCAGCCACACACCTGTCTGCTGAGCACCTGCTGTTTGCCAGGGGATTCCCTCTTGGACGGGCCAGATGAGGTCCCAGCCTCCTCCCAGCCTCGATGAAGCTCAGGATTCTGGGGAGGAGGATGGAGCTAGACAATAAAGATGTAAAAACAAACAAAATGGACAGCTTGCAATAAACACTTACACAGGAAAACAAGTAGTGTGCTGTAATAGAGAATTTGGGCCATTTAGGGATGTTGGGGCATAAGGAGATGGCATGGAAGCTGAGGCCAGCAGGATTGGAAGAGCAGACATGAGGAAAGAATCTTCCAGAAAGAGGCAACAGCAGCTACAAAGGTCTTAGAAGAAGGCGGAGCTTGGAAAATCTGAGTAACTGAGTGAGCACCAAAGAAGTTATGATCCCAATGAAGTGAAGACAGCACGGGAGGAGTCTTAAGTCTTCTTTCTTTCTTTTTGCCATGAGTGAGAGAGATAGGGAGAGAAAGAGAGACAGCACCTCCAGCCTGGTTGCAGTGTCACAGTCCAACCCCAGCCTTAGCCATGGATCATGCAGATCTGGAACCTTCCACAGGGTCAGCCTCCCAGAGCATTTTCTACTACCCCATCATCTAGCCACCGCGCACTTCATTGTTATTTTCCGTGAATGAGAAGGATGGAGTGACAGCACCCCAACAGGGTTGGGTTGCTTTGTGTTGTTTTGCCAGAGAGGAAGAGCGGGAGAAAGCACCCCCCAATGGGGCATGGGCTCACATGGCCTGACGTGTTTTTCAAATCACCAGGGCCAGGATTTGAACCACACTGTCGGCTGGCTCCCTTCACCACCAGGCCACTCGTGCACCCCCCCCCCCCCAACCGAGTCTTGACGCCCCAGTCCACCCCCAACTTCAGCCAGCCCCAAGTCATGGGCATGCAGGTGCCCAGCTTACTCCGGTGGTCTTTGGACCCAAACTGGAACCTCCCACGTGGGTCAGACTTGCAGAGCACCGTGCTTTGCGGTGCCATCCTCAGCCCCGGAACATCCTTTCTAAGGCCCTCTTTGGCGGCTCGGGGCAGGAGAGAAAGTGGGAGACCTTCAGGAGCCACTGCCCTGGCCGCCTGTGACCTCGGGCCGCACCATACCTGTGAGCTTCCTCACGCGTACGTGTGCTTGTGAGAACCAAGTGGAGAGTGAACACGAGTGCCCTCTGGAAAGCTGGAAGGTGTGCATAAATGCAGGGGTCCATGTCCTATCAGAAGTGGAGGGTCCTGGGGCCAGCAGGTGGCGTGGTGGTTAAGGCGCTGGACACTCCCACATGGCCAACCATGGTTTGAGTCCTGGACCTGGTGACATGCTTTCTTACTTTCTCTCTCTCTCTCTCTCCCTTGTTAAATTAAAATAAATGAATGAATACGTACTTTTTTTATTTTTTAAAAGTGGAGGGTCCTTTAGGAAACTATGGGGTAGACCTTTCTGAGGTTCTTGGGAGGAAGTGAGCGTGCTAGAGCCCAGAGTTCCCGGACCTGAGCACCTGACGTCTAAGAGAGCCCACTTTATCAGGGGTTGGGAAGGTGGCAGGACAGGGCCACCAGCTGGTTTCTGGCTGACCAGAAGCTATGTTTCCTAGTGTGCTGGGGGCAGGGCAGGCACAGCCTGTCCCCCAGCCACAGCACACAGCACTTTCTCTGCTATGTTGAGTTTTCTGAAATTCATTCTGAGCTCAGGCTGAGAACTGAGGGGGAGGAAAGGGAAATGAGTGGGCGGCACCTGCCTCTTCCTTTCTTTATCTACTTTCCCCCTAATCTTTCTAGCATTGATGGGAAAGACCCCCCAAGTGTGAATGGGGTTTGAGGGGGCTCCGTCCTGATGGTTCAGGGGCAAATCTGGGGTACCCGTCTGATGCTGACACTTGGTCTCTGCCCTTGGGGACCCTGTTAGTGAAGCTGGACCTCAGGTTTCTTAGGAGGGGTCGCTGTGAAGCTCTTTCCTGGCTGCGAGAGGTTTGAGTTGAGGGGACACCCCCTCCATTGTCTCCAGGACCCTCTGGCCTTGGGAGGGGTCTCCAAGGGAAGCCCACGGAGGGAACTGGAAGCCCAACCGATCAGGCCCCGCCCGCGAAGGTGGCGCGATGCCTGGCCCGCCCGCCTGGGCCAGCCCGGCGCGCCACAGCGGCGGGTGGCGGGGACCCGGGCGTCGCAGGGCGCAGCACGAAGTGCCAGGAGCATGTGGCCACGGACCCTGGTGGCCGCCGTGCTGTCCGCGCTGGGGGTGAGGCGCCGCGGCCCAAGCGGGAAGGGGGCTGGGAGGGGAGAAGAGGGGGCGGGCCCCCTCCCCGCCGGCCTGTCCGTGGGCTGGTCTCGGGTGTCTGGGCCGGGCGGGGCGGGGCGGTGGCGCGCCGGGGGCCGCTTGCCCAGTCGGGCGCGAGAGCCATGGAGACGCTGAGGGAGTCTGTGCTGCACTTGGCCTTGCAGATGTCGACCTACAAGCGGGCCACGCTGGACGAGGAGGACCTGGTGGACTCGCTCTCCGAGGGCGACATGTACCCCAACGGCCTGCAGGTAGGAGCCCGCGCTCCCCGGACCCTCGCCGCCGCGGCTCCCGGCCCCAGGCTCGGCCGGGCATGCGCGCTGGTGCTGCCCCGCCCCCTGTCCTGCCAGCCCCGGAGGGGACATGCCAGCCCCGCAGTTCTAACCTCCCCCTGCCTGCACTTCCCATCCCCAAATCCTCCTGGCCACCTGCTAACGGGGCTGCAGCTCTGGTAACAGAGTCCAAGCACCTCTGTTCTATTTCCGTTTTCACTAAAGAGACAATCCCTGGGAGCAAAGGGACAAACAGGGTCACAGAACCTATTACCAGCAGGGTCTAAAGCCGCCCGAGTTTTAGCCAGGGAAGCCTGCGTCCCTGGATCCCACTGCCTAAGTCGCGGGCACACTGGGAGAGGTAGTCACCCTAACTGGTAGGCATTACCCCTTCTTTCCCCAGGATATTTGAATTTCCCAGGGAGAGCAACCCAACCTTCTCCCCTTCTCTCCTGCCCCTGTCCAGCCTGTTCCGGAAGCCCTGTTCCTCCCCTCCCCAGGGTCTACCCCTGTAGGCGACAAGGAGAGGGGCCTCACCTTCCCTGCCCAGGGCAGAACAGCAAGTGGGGCCTGCCCTGGGACTGTTCTGCCAGGACCTCAGCCCAGGGGCAGCTCAGACCCAGACAGTCAGGTGGGAGTGAGTAGAAAACGTCCAGGACTCCCAACGTGGCCCTGCAAATCAGCATAAAGGAGCCAGGACACCCCAGTCCAGGGGACTTCTGCCAGGTAGACCAAGGAAGGCATTGGGAGTCGGGTGAACTCATTCAAGGGCAAGCTTAGGGTGAAGGATGCCCCACTGCCAGGCCAGCTCCACTCAGGCTCCTTAGAAGCTGGAACTGACACTAGTAGAGGGAAATAGCATTGAGTTCCTCCTCCAGGCCAGTTGACCTTGGGAGATTCGAACTCATGATCCACGCGCTCTCCCCTGCGGGCTGAGGCACCTACATCCCTGGCCCCACTTACGCCTCAGGACCACACTCAAGAACCACGGGGGCTGCGTTTCCCACTTCCCCACGTAGAGATCGGCACACAGGCTGAGAGGAGCCTCTCACCGTGCCACAGAGCTGGAAATCTAGGGGTGGCGAGTCAAACCCAGTCTGTCTAGAACCTCTTCCCTTCTTTAGAGGCCAAATCCAGCAGGAAATTAGATTTCTGTGGCAGAACTTCTCCCAAAAATCAAAACAGAATCTCATCAGTCTCCTCTTCCACAGAAGGTTCTAAATATATCAGCATGGAACATTTCAGAATCCAAAAACAAAATAATAACCTGAATTGTTATCATCGTAGCAGCAGCCCACTTGGGTAGGGCCTTTTTCGGGTCAAGTTTATTCGTCCGTGTGAGGCTGCCTGGATGGGAGAGAGGAGGGAGCCCAGTCTCTGCAGCGAGGGACCTGGGTTTGAATTCTGACTTCTTCATGCCCTTGGGTGAGCTGCTTTTATCTATTTTAGCTGCCGTTCTCAGAGAAGGTGGATGTAATGCAGATTTCTGGGCCGGCTAGGAGTTTTGGTGTTTCATGGTCTGCGAGGTGAGGCAGACATGGCCGTGTTACAGACGGTGAAAGTGAGGCACAGGCAGCAGTCGGGGCATCGCCACGGTCCCACTGCTGTTGTGGGGGTTGGAGTTCAGTGTTGGTGTCCACATGCCATGCCGCCCAGCGGGTACATTTTCCACTTCTCATTCAGGAAAAGACAAGGTTGCCCAAGGATTTGAGGCATCTCTGTGGGTAGCAGCTTGGCTGGCTTGGAACCTCCACAACTTCCCAAGGCACAGCCAGTGTTTTCCTGGGTCAGGACCCTGTCCACCTCAGTTTCCAAGGTAGTTCCCATTAGTTTAATGTTTTCAATCACTAGTGTGTTTTTGTTTTCTGTCTTTCCATATAAAAGCTTTTCATGTTCATTTCTGAAAAAAAGTGAGTCAAGTATTTAAAAGGATTTAAAAAGCCTTTTCTACCTACTACTCACAGATAATGGCTTCCAGTGTAGGGTTTCACACCTGTATGTGTGTATTTTTAAGCATAGTTGAGCTCACTCTAAATATACAATGTCACATACTGCTTTTTTCCTTCAGTGCCACTAAAGCATTTTTATGTTGTTAAAAACTTCCAAAACATGCTGTCATTAAACATTCTGACATCTCCTGGTACCAATATATAACAATATATTTAGTCCAAAAGAGCTGGTCACTAGGCCCAATTGCTATCACACCATTTCTTATCACAACTTTTCAAATTATTGTATTTCCTATGGGCTGGTTGCTAGAAACATAACTGCTCACTTAATTTTAGACTTTTTAAAAATGGTCCATCATCCCCAAATCTCCCAAATCTCAAATCTCTCTCAATGGGCAGCTCTGAAAATAAGATATTTGATTTCCAAGATTTTTGAAATCCATGATTTCTAGGCAGTCCAGAAGTTATCAACACCAATAACTAATACACGAAAATGTCCATTTTTCCAACAAATTGGCCACATTTATCGCTGGGTGTGCTGACAAATGTTGAATTTAACTGGAGCAGAGTTCTACCTCTACCTCTTCTGAATGGGATTTTCTATTCTGTTATCTCACATTTTAGGCACAAATGACTTGCAGTCCACTAGAATGAGTCGTTGTGGACCAACAACAGAATTCCAAGCCTACCAGCCCTCACTTGGCGTCCCAGCCCTGTCTCTCTCGGGCTGTGAGACCTCCAAGTAGCTCACACAGCTTTCTTTGTAAAATGGGATTAATATCATTAACTCACCTCTCAACTGTGGCAGAGAGCCAAATGAAGCAATGCGGGTGAAAGCATTTTGTCTAGTGCTTAGAAATGCATTTGGTGGTTACCAGGATTATCAGAGAAACTCACCAGGCCTGCTATCTCAGTGAGACCTTGCAGAAGAGCCTCTCTTCTGCAGCTTCTGCGAAGGCCCCAGGCCCAAACATACTTCGCTTCTGTGGCTTGAAGGGAAGTAGTCCAGATTACACGTGCAGCTTAACCTGGAGAACAGACGGCCACAGCTGTCTACCAAAACCTTGGAAACTCGTCCTATTACTTCTAAAAGTCTAGGGCTTTTGTCTTGTTTTGTTTTTAAGGAAAGACACTGAGATTTTAAATTCTTAGTAGCAGGGTTTGTTTTTACTTTTTTCCACTATACACAGGTCTGTCTTTCATGGGGTTTTTCAGGGAGAGGTCCACTAAGTATTTTAAAAAGAACTTTTTAAAGACCAGAAGGGGGACCAGCAGGTGGCGTAATGGTTAAGGTGCTGGAATCCCACATATCCAACTGCGGTTTGAGTCCTGAACCTGATGGCTTAAAAATCATGCTGGGGGCATGTGCATGCATGTCCAAAATCCCAGAAAGGGAATGGAGGAGAAGGAATTGCAGCAGGGCCATCCCCCCACCCAAGGGGTGATTTCTCACTTTCTCTCTCTAGCAAGTGCACACACCCTGTGACAAAAAAAAAAAAAAAAAAAAAAAAAAAGAAAAGAAAACAAACTTAAGAAAATAAAAGAAGGAAAGAAGAGCAGGAGGACTTTAGACTCTGTCCATTTGTTAGAGCTTTGTCCTCTTGGCCTTGAGGTTCTGGAATCAGATGGAATCAGAGGTGGTCACACCTGGGACCTCCCCCAGCTTCCTTATTTTACAGATGGAAGGTGAGGTCCAGAGACTACTCAGTGACCCAGAGCAAGGTCTTGGCCGCTTCTGCTTTCTCAGCTCTGCCCCCTTTCTCCCTGTGTACGTGAGCTGCAGGGAGCTGGGCAGGCTTTCTGGGAGGCAAAGGCAGCTGGAGAGCTTCTTCTAGACACCAGGCTTTGATTCTGGTTAAGATGAGAAGAGTCCCCCCCATCTGGGGACGGGGTCTTCAGAAAGTTCATGGAAAATGTGTATTATGGAAAAACTGAGTGGATTTCAAAAATTTTTACACCAAAATAAATGTGTACTTTAATTCTATTTTTTAAATGAACTATTTGAAGTCTCCCATACTTTAAACCATTGCTAGTTATTTGAATAAAGGCGTGGAGGCAGGGTGGCAGGGCTCAGAGTTGGGAGAACAAGAGGACGTTACAGTTCTGCTCTCGGCTAACCCCGGTGGCCTCACCCGGAAGTCCACCTCATGGAAACTTTACTGGAAGAAACTTCCCCAAACTGACACCCTTGCAGAGGCAGGATGCCTATCAGGGCTGAGCTGTCACGGTCTACCTGCTCTGAAAGACTGGCCCACCAGCAGGCAGCCTGGCTCCCCACCAGCCCTCATGGGTAGCTGGGCTTGAGCTGCAGGGCACAGCCTTGGCCAGAGGACTCCTGCTGGCTGCTTCATGCAGCCCAGGTTGCTGGGGGACCTGCTGGTGGTTCGGTAGGAGCCTCCACCTTCCCTCCCAAGTGGACTCTGCAACCCAGGCTTTGCCCGCTCCCCACCCTTCTGCTGTGGCTTCTCTCGTGGGCCCCAGGCACCAGTGCCTCATTCTCACCTGCAGAACTTGTTCTTGCTGTAAGCCCAGGTGAGCGCATACTCACTTCTGTAACCAAATATTTATCCCTGATTCGGCTTTGTTCCCTTGGCTGTGGAAACCCTGGGAACTCCTGGGCTGGACAGCTTGGTCTCTTTCTCTGGCCCTGTCTCCTGTGTGTGTCTCTCTCTCCTCCTCTTCCTCCCCCTTTTGAGGCTCCTCTCTGTCGCTCCCCACCCCCCATCTCAGTCTCTGCCCTGCACGAAGATAAGCCTGCCACTGAGCAGCCTCTGCAGCGCTTCCAACGCCATCTGCAGGCTGGCTCTCCTCTGGCTCACGGCCACTTCCCAGTCACCTCTCCCAAAGTGGATCGGGCTGCTTGCCACTAATCCTCCAAGTCCCTGCAGACAGTCTCCTCTGACTGGCCTGTCTTCATTCCCAAAGGGAAGTGCCGCCAGTGACCTTCCCTCCTGGCGTCCCTTCCCAGACCCTGTGAGGGCAGCAGGGCAGGTGTGACGGGGCTCAGAGAGAAGGGGCCCAGCCCTAGGAAGCAGAGTGTTCTGTGGCTCACAGCCCGACCCTTTGGTGCGCCCAGGAACTGGCCAGCCTCCCTGGGAGAGGCCTCTCCATCCTGGCCCAGTAGCTCCAGGAGCCTTCTCCCCATTCCTTCTGCCCTCAGAGACAGGCTTGTCTGGAAACCAGGCGGTCTTAGCATGGCAGTCTGAGTCGAACAAAGAACATGACAAAGATTAAAAATTCTGTTTTCAAATTCTGTTTGCCATTCTTTCCTAGAACTGTGCATTTTTAATTCAATTTTGGCTTAATCCTAATCTAATTTTGCAGTGAACACCATGTTTAGATTCAATAGTTTGCTTGACATCAATGAGGTTCAGCTCCTGGGGAGGGTAGCGTGGCCTAACTGGGATACGACTGCCAAGTCCAGAGAGAGGGATGTCTCATGGTTCTCTCCCCTACTCCCCCACTTCCTGTGTTTCTTCTGAAATCAACACTCGTACCTGCCCCTAGGGATGTTGTGAAGAGAGAATTGCACCCATGGGACCAGCAGTTAACATAATGGCTATGTCAGTGGACTCCCATGTAGTTGACTACAGTTCGAGTCCCAGACCCGGTGGCTTAAACTCATGCCGGGTATGTGGGATCCCGAGAGGAGAATGGAGGAGAAGGGATTGCAGCGTGGCCATCCCCCCCGGGGGGTGATTTCCCACTTTCTGTCTCTCTCTGTCTCTCTGGCGAGCTCACGTGCCCTATAGCAAAAACCTCGCCAAAAAAAAAAAGAGAGAGCGAGAGAGAATTATACCCTTTAGCCACAAAATGGAATGAACTGCAGTGCCAGACACGGAGCAAGCGCTCCTATTATTAGCTGCTGTTATTAGTACTTCTTTTCCTTCGCTCCTTCCGTGCTGTCCTTCCTTTATTTCTTCCTTTCCTCTCAGATGCCTTTGCTTCTTGCTCCCGGCCATCACCTCGGTCCCCACCCAACAGCACTGCCCTGTCCAGATCATGCGAGGCGCTCCTGCTTCCCCGAGCCTACCGGCTGTGTCCTCGGGCTTCTTAAAGCCAGCAGCAGACAGAGAGGTGCCTCCTAAACCGAGGTCTCACTGCCTCTCTGCACCCTGCAAAGCCACGAGGAGCCGTGACTGCAGGGGGCGCTGGAGGAGGAGGGGCCAGGTAACCCGGGGCCGGGCAAGCAGCATGTGGGTGTCCCAGGCCAGGCGGCACCTGCTTCATGTCTTCCGGCCCCGGCTCCGTGAGTACCAGTGCCCCTGCAAAGGTGTGAGATCCGTGATGGCTCTGAAGTAGCGCTCCAGGAACTGTCACATGCTGTGTACCTGTCAGCGTCGCCCCAGGCCATCCTCCCTGTGCCAGGCCCTCACAGCCTGAAGCTTTAACTCAGGAGAGTAGCACGACCAGAGGTCTTTGTGTCTCTCATTTAAAAAAAAAAAAAAAAAAAAGAATTTTTAAGGAATTTCAGCTGGCAACATCCGTGCCTTTCCCCAACCCAGCTGCTTCAGTGTCTGAGTCCCTGGACCTCCACAGAATTGTCCCCGAGCCTCCAGCTCCTTTTCTCAGCTCTAGAACTCAGTTTTTATCCCACGAACTTTTCATGGAATAACTTGTGACCTCTCCCCTTCTCTGCCGCAGCGGTGCCAGTCATTTCCTGCCCAGAACATGGGTGATGACCATGCAGCCTCCCAGTGCCCCTCCCTGAGATCCCAGGGCACCAACATGCGGCACCGTCAGGCCTGTGCCCTGGCTCTGGGCTGGGCTGGGCTGGGTCTCCTCATCTCCCCAACAGCTCCCCTTCTCTGCCTGCTCAGGGGTCTCTCCATTCCTGCGCCTGCTCCTCACCAAGCCTCGCCCTCTCCACTTTGCCCTTCCCAAACCTGATTGTGTCACTGCAGCCCTCAGGAGGCTGTCCTTGCTGTTTAACCTGGCATGTAGTACCCCTCCCCTTCCCCATTCACCTGGCCAGCTCAACTATTCTTCAAGACCCAGCCCAGACATCACCTCCTCCAGGAAGCTCTCTCTGACTGAACTGCCCACCCCAGTCCATTTTCTCATCTGCCTCCTTGCTGGGCTGTGAGAAGCTGAAAGTGGGGGTGTCTGTCTTCCCTTTCCTATTTCCAACATGGCCCTGAGCCTGTTCGCAGCTGTCTGTGCATAGAGGCAATTGTCACCAAACTGAGCCCCACCTTTGAGATACCCGTCCGGCCCTGTGGCCTTGGCTTTTTCAAGAGGCACCTCTTGGGACAGAAGGCAACCCCAAGCTGGCCTTGGATATGAGGACCTGGGATGAGGGCTCCAAGTGCCGCTGGCTGCTGTGTCCCTCCTCTGGCCAGGGGGCCTCACCACACCCGCTGCTTCCCCTCATTGTGCCTCCTTCCTGTTTAGCCAGACCGTGAGGCTGGGGACACTTTTCCTCCCTTTGAGGACCTGCTTGAATGCAGTTCTTTTCCCGGCATCTCTCTCAACATTGCCTAAGACCCAGTTTCTGTCCCACGGGTGGGCTCTAGAATCCACGGGGGTTCCAAACCCCAGCTCTGCCCTGTGCATTGAGAGGTGAGGGTCCCACTCCTCGGGACCTCGGCTTCCTCTTTTGTAAAAAGGAATGGACAAATCTGGACGCTGCGTGGGGTGGTGAGCGTCCGGTGAGCTGAGAACGCCCCTGCGTCTGGAAGGTGGGAGCCAAGACCGTGCCGTCCTGGGCCCGGGCCCTGGCCCGGCCCGGGGGCTCCGAGAGCCGAGGAGAGCCGGTCCGGAAGCTCCTGGATGCCTGCAAGTGCAAACATCCTGTTCTTTTTTGAACTCCTTACTGGAGAAACAGGGAAAAGCTGTCGTTTTTTCCTTCTACCCATATCTGGTAACACAAAACACACAAGCCCAGCTGGATTGAGCTGCTTGACTTTCTGAGGTTTGGAAGCAAATCCTAGCGGCTGAGCAGGGTGGTGGCTCCTTTCCTGGATTAGGGCTGATTCCTTGAGAACCAGACCACCCCTGAGACAAGAGCACTGGCCCTGATGCCACCTCAGGGCCCGGACCTGCGGCGGAGCCCCTTCCTCCTGGGGAGGAGGGGGCCAGGGCTCACCTCCACCCCGCCCCTCCTGCCTCCTTCCCTCCAGGTGAACTTCCGCAGCCCCCGGAGCGGCCAGAGCTGCTGGGCTGCACGGACCCAGGTGGAGAAGCGGCTCGTGGTGCTGGTGGCACTTCTGGTGGCAGGACTGGTGGCCTGTTTGGCAGCACTGGGCATCCAGTATCGGACAAGTAGGTGTCTCTGCGTTACGGGGTGGTCTCAACTCACAGCTCTCCTGGCTCTGTCCGCTGTGGGGTGGGGGGCTTCCCTGCTTGGGCCAGGGCCAGCCTCCACGGCCCAGGACACAGCTGGCCTAGGTGGTCCGGGGTGCTGAGACAGCAAGACCTTGGAGCTGGGAGGTGTGGGCGGTGTAAAGGTTCTGGAGTAAGGACGTCCTGACCCAGGAACTTATCAGCCATGTGACCTTGGATAAGTCACTGATCTCCCAGAGCCTGGCTCCTCTCTGCTCTAAATGGGGGGAACAGTACCAGTTTGGGATGGTTCTGAGGATGAGAGGTAACATGTGTCACGTACCTGGGGCCTTACAAGACTTCCTCACCGTGGTTCTGGGGACCATTAGCACGAGGGCTGGTGGGCACTCAGACACCGTCTGCGGTCCCTGGTTCTGATAAGATGGCAGTGATGGCTTCTGCTTACCCAGTGCTTTCTGTGTGCCGAACACCCCTGCCTCCATTACAGTGGTAGTCTCGTTTTCTCCTCACAGCAGCCCGGTGAGCTGTGGCTCCCCTTCCATAGTAGGAAACTGAGGCACCGAGGCTGCGTGACTTACCCTAGGTGCATGACTGGGCGGTGGTGGGGACTGAGTGGAGAAGCTGGAATTCACCCAGAGCCCAGGCCCTGTGCCCCCTCGTCACCAGGGTGCACTCCAGAGTAGATCAGGACCCCAGAAACGCGGTCCTTCTGCGACCCCACTGCCTTTGCACAGCTCTGTGAGTGCGTTGACCCACCCTGGCTTGCCCAGCGGTGTGACCGGGCCCTCTCTGACCTGCTCTCAGGGCCTGTGGCTGGTCGGCTGGTCCGGCCCAGTGGATGGAGCCAAGTAGCTCCCACAGAGCCACTGCTTGGGAAGCCAGCACAGCAGCACTGGAAGGGCAGATCCCAGCTGACAGGGTGGGCAGGCCAGCCCCTTCAGGGCCTCTCACTGCCCAGGCCCCAACGGGCAGCATTCTGATGGCAGGTGGTCCACCTGATCAGGCCTCTGGGGCCTTTGCTCAGGGTTCTCCAATCAGTGTGGTCACTCACACAAGTAGGGAGACTGTGACCCTTTGCAGGGCCTGGGAGTGTCCACCCCAGGCTGTGGTGAGCCTTGTCCGTGGTGGAGTTGCCGACCTGCAGATGTGATTGTGCTAGACTAGGATGGGAGCTGAGGGGCCTGGAGAGGGCAGGGGCTTCACTGAGTCTCCTCACCTCCCTCCAGTGGCAGGCACATATTCGCTCATTCATTGATTCATTCCACAAACATTTACTGAGTGCTTACTCTGTGTCAGACACTGGGCCAAGTACCTGTGTGATACTTAAGAAATACTTGCTTGAGGGACCAACAGTTAGCCTAATGGCTATGTCGCTGGACTCCCATGTAGCCGACTGCGGTTCGAGTCCCAGACCCAGTGGCTTAAACTCACACCGGGGACGTGTGCGTGTGTGCCCAAGATCCCGAGAGGAGAATGGAGGAGAAGGGATTGCGGCGTGGCCATCCCCCCGGGGGATAATTTCTCACTTTCTGTCTCTCTTTCTGGTGACTGCACACGCCCTATAGCAAAAACTTCAAAAAAAAAAAAGAAAGACAGACAGACAGACAGACAGACTTGCTTGATTATTTAACTGTTGAATGGTTTGTGGATGTTTTACCAGATGTGCCTGGCCCAGCAGGTGCTTCATATGTGATTAGTTAATTACTAGTTTCCAGGCCTGGTGCCTGTGTCCCTCAGTGCCCAAGTAGTGAAAAGAATGAACAAATGATCGAATGAAGGAGGAGGATGAAGTTGGGAGCAGCCTTTCTTTTCCGTATATATGTGTGCGTGAGTGTGTCTGTGAGTGTGTACCTGTGCCTGCTCCACCAGTGGGGTGCAGGCTGGTTGTCCTTGTCCTACAGCTGCCATTGCCTCATTCTGCATCAGCTCCCATGCAGAACTCCCTGCAGGGCAGTGCGGACCCTGGCCAGCCCTCATGCCGAGCTCATGGCCCAGGGCAGGGGGAGCAGTTCAGACTCAGCAGCTGGTGTTGCCCTAAGACTGCCCCTAGGAACTCCCAAGCTGTTTCTCTGCTAGAACCAGAAGGGCACCCCCAAGGTGGTGGCCCTCTTAGCCACCAGATCCAGAGCGTTTCTACAGTGATTGCCCTAGTGGGGCCTACAGAAAGGGACCCTGCTTTTGCCTCTGTCCAGCCCTCTCCAGGCCTCAGGTGGGTTTTCCCAGCCCAGGGAGGAAGGCCATCCCTCTTCCCCTGGGTAGAGATGGGCCAAAGATCAATTGACCCCTGTGCCACCTAGGACTGCAGAGGCTACCTGGATACAGTCACCCTGTTCTCCAGCAGCAGGGGCTGGCACCAGCCACATCTGAGCACAGGTGAAGCAGACCCTCTGGGAAGTCCGAAAGACCCACCTCCAGGTTCCGTTTGGCACTTGCATGCATCTTTATTACCTTGCTCCTGCACCCTCTTTTGGAAACGCGCAGGTGCTTTGCAAACAGTGGCAGCAGAACAAACAATAGGTTCTCTCAGGAGATCTTTCAGGTGTTTTACACAGGGAGGCTGAGCACTGTCCAGACGCACATCTATAAAGGAGGTCTGAGCTGGTCCTGCCTTCTCAGCCGACTGCGCACGTCGCACTGCCTCCACCAACGGTGACCAAGTGCTGGGCCAAGGCCTTGCAGTCATCCAGTCAGTCATTTATTCAGTAGATGTGTATTGAACAGCTACTCAGTGCCAAGTAGGATGCTAGGCAAAAGAAATGTAAAAGCAAGCCGGCAAGTAGTATGGTAGTCGTGGGCGTTGGACTCCACATGGCTGACTGTGGTTCAAGTCCCGGACCTGGCGGCTTCTTTCTCACTTTCTCTCTCTCTTGCTCACTCTGTCCCTCAAGTTAAAATAAATAAGTGGATAAAGTTAAATAAAATAATTCTTAAAAATAAAAAAGAAAGGAACATAAAATCAAGTAAAATACTGGCCCCAGCTCTGAGCTCGTGTTCTGGTGGGGGAAATAGAGAAGCCATGATGTAACATGGTCTGTGGTGAGATGGCGGGTGCCTAGGCATCCAAGGGCCCGGGACGAAGAGGGGCCAGGAAGGTTTTCCTGAGACAGAGCCTTGGATCAGGGGGGCCTGGAACCATTAATTCATTAATTAAGTATGTGTTAGGCACTTTCTGGGCCAGGAATAGTTAGTGAGAGGTTTACGAAACATTAAATAATTAATCAGACAATTGTTGCTTAAGCACCACCTGGGAACCTGACCCAGTGTCTAGCAGAGCAGGCACTTAGTGACGAACCCAAACCTCTGAGACTGTCTTCTGAAGACTGGTTTCTTTCCTTTCTTTCTTTCTTTTTTATTTGCCATAGGGCTCATGTGCTCACCAGAGAGAGACAGGGGTAGGGTGTGGGGGAGAGAGGAGTTAGAGTGAGAAAGCACTCCGCACAGGGAGGATGGCCTGCAGTCCTATCGCCTCCATTCTCCTCTCGGGATTGTAGGCAGGCACACACACGTGGCCAGTGTGTTTTACAGGCAGCTGGGTCTGGGTCTAGAACCATCCAATTGGCCATGAAGGATCTACCTTAACCACCATACCAGCTGCTGGCCCAGGGGATTGGTTTCCTCCTCCTCCTCCTCTTCTTCTTTCTGCTTCTTCCTCTTCCTCTTCTTCTTCCTCTTCCTCTTCATCTTCTTCTTCTTCCTCCCCTCCTCCTCTTCTTTTTCCTTCTCCTTTCTTCTCCTCCTTTCTTTCTCTCTCTCTCTCTCTCTCTCTCTTTTCTTTTCTTTTCTTTTCTTTTCTTTTCTTTTCTTTTCTTTTCTTTTCTTTTTTTAAGGCTGTTACCATAGGGCATGCATTCGCTTGCTGGAGAGAGAGAGAGACTGAAAGGGAAAGTGAGAAATCACCCCCAAGGGAGGATGGCCACACGACAGTCCCTTCTTCATTTTATTCTAGGATTTTGGGCACATATACACATGTGCCCGGCTTGATTTTCGGGCTACCAGGTGCAGGACTTGAACTGTAGTTGACCGTGTGGGAGTCCAGAACCTTAATCACCACGCCACCTGCTGGTCCCATCTTTTGTTTTTAATCCCAAGTCATGGATAACTACAAAACCCTTAATCAGTTGACCAGCCTCTGTCTCTGTCTCTCTCTCTGACACACATACACTCAGGATTTCAAGCAGCTCACTTCCTATGGACTCCTCCCTTACAGTCTGTTTTCTGGGTGTTTCCAGCAGTCAGGATGTCACCCAGCTTTACTTTCTGCATTTGGTGTATGAGAACAATAGGTGTTCATTCCCCAGACATGAAGTTATACTGTAATAGTGAACTGGCTCTTTCTTCTTCTTTTTTTTTTTTTTTTTTTTAGAATTATTTTATTTAGATGGGAACCAGCAGTTAGCGTAATGGCTATGTCGCTGGACTCCCACGTAGTCGACCGCGGTTCGCGTCCCGGACCCGGTGGCTTAAAACTCACGCCAGGCGCGTGTGCGTGCGTGCCCAAGATCCCGAGAGGAGAATGGAGGAGAAGGGATTGTGGCATGGCCATCCCCCTGGGGGGTGATTTCTCTCTTTCTATCTCTCTGTCTCTGTCTGTCTGGCAAGCGCATGCACCCTATAGCAAAAACCTCTCCAAAAAAAAAAAAAAAAGAATTATTTTATTTAACTTTATTTATTAATTCATTTATTTCATTTTTTGAATTTGACCAGAGAGGGACAGAGCGAGAGAGAAAGAGAGAGAGGGAAAGTGAGAGAACAAGCCTCCAGGTCTGGGACTTGAACCGTGGTCGGCCATGTGGGAGTCCAGCGTCCTTAACCACCACGCCACCTGCCAACCCCATGAACTGGCTCTTTCAAACTATGTGGACAGCCTCTCCTCAACTCCCACCCCTCATAAAGATTCTGGTACATTCCTCTAGTTAGGGGTGGATTAAAATGATGTGATCTAGAGAGATTTTTTAAAAATTAATTAAATATTTATTTATTTTAATTTGACCAGAGAGGAGCAGAGTGAGAGAGCAAGTGAGAGAAATGGAAAGTGAGAAAGCAAGACACTAGGTCCAGGACTCGAACCGTGGTCGGCCATGTGGGGTGCCCTTAACCACCACACCACCTGCCAGCCCAATCTAGAGAGATTTAAGATGGCACCATCCCTTCTACCATTCCCTTTCTTTATTTTCATACATAATGCCTTAATACTTTCTAATTGTTGTATAGTTATCTCAGAATAAAGTCACCCTGACTTTCCTGCTGTTGTGAGGCACCACAGAGCCCCTTTATCAGCCTGAAGGACACTGTGCTTGTCATCAAATGTTAATAAGCCACACTGCCACCCCGGCTGGCATTGGGTTTCTGGGTGAGGTGGAGACAGTCCCCACCAGCCGTGCATCTTTTCTGCTCTCTAAAGAATGGCCCAGGAACATCAGACCCTGAGACTTGTGGAAGCTGAGCCCCATGACCGGCCACGCGATTCTTTTCTTTCTTTCTTTTTAAGAATTATTGGGACTAGCAGTTGGCTATGTCGCTGGACTCCCACGTGGTCGACCACGGTTCGAGTCCTGGACCTGGTGGCTTAAACTCACGCGGGGCATGTGTGCATGTGTGCCCAAGATCCCTAGAGGAGAATGGAGGAGAAGTGATTGTGGTGTGGCCATCTCTCCTGGGGGGTTATTTCTTGTTTTCTGTCTCTCTGTCTCTCTCTGTCTTTCTGGTGAGTGCACGTGCTCTATAGCAAAAACCTTTCCCCCCCCAAAAAAAAGAATTATTAATTTAATTTATTAATTATTATTATTATTTTAATTTGGTATAGGGCATGTGCACTCACTAGAGAAAGAAAGAGAGAGGGAAAGTGAGAAAGCAAGTCACTAGGTCCAGGACTTGAACCATGCATGGTTGGCCATCTGGGAGTCCAGCGCTCTAACCACTACACTACCTGCTGGCCCCAAGAGATTATTTTATCATTGCTGTCAAGTTGGTCTTGCTGTTCTTCCTGATTTCAAGATGGAGAAACTGAGGTCTGGAGAGATGAGGTCCTTGAACAAGGCCCCTCAGACAGAAGTAGGAAGCTTGAACCCAGGCCTAACGGTCTCCAGTCTGCCGTCCCTCAGTGCCTCCCTGTGTAGCGGGGAACCCAACCTCTCCAGCTGGGCTACGCTACTCTGAATGACCACCAAAGAGGTTGAAAGGGAGGAAAAGACAAAACGAAAAAAATGCAGCCTCCGCGTTGCTGGGCCAGGACAGAGCGGGGTCACACTCAGCTGTCCCACTCAGCTGCTAACCTTGCGCACGTGCTCACTGGAGCCTCAGTTTCCTCCTCTTCAATCGGGGCTGTCACTCTTGATCTGGTTTCTGCGAGTCAGGGTTAAATGGGATCCTGAATGTGTGTTAAGTGTGTTGAGGAGCCACACTCAGTACAGAGTCCCTGTCATCGCCAGGTGGCTCGTGTCCACAGCCTGGGCCTGTGCTCTTCTGTCCTGCAGGGCTGGCTCGTCTTGCTGCCTTGGCCACTAGAGAGGCCACCCTCTGCCGGATACCTTGACCAGAGCTCATCGACAAACCTTGAGGCAGACATTGCCAGAACCTTGTCTGGCAACTCAGTCTCTTAGGATGGTTTTGTTTAACTTGCTCCAGGGCATGTACATTCACCAGAGAGACAGAGAGTGAGAGAAGTGAGACAGCACCACCAGGGTGGGAGTGGCCACGCCATAATCCCTTCTCCATTCTCTCCTGATTTTGCCATGCACACACATGCACGCAACATGGCTTTTTTTTTTCATTTTTCACCCAAGTTTATATATTTACAGCTTAAATATTTTACTATTTATATATTTATATTTTCCATGAGAGAGAGAGACAGACACCCTTGACAGGGTCTTCACACCTTGATCCAATCCCAGCTTTAGACATGCATGCACTGTCATCTGGCCCCAACAAATATATGTATGTATGTGTGTGTGTGTGTGTGTGTGTGTATATACACACAAATATATATATACACACACACACATACATATATATATATACACAAATATATATGTGTGTGTGTGTGTGTGTGTGTGTGTGTATATATATATATATATATATATATATATATGGGGTTATCTTTTCTTTATTCATTTTAAAAATTATTATTCATACATTAAATCACTATACATCATTTAGATTGTGAAGGTCCGGGACTCGAATCACAGTCAGCCATATGGGATCTAACTGTCTTGACCTCCATGCCGTCAGCTGGCCCAGTTTTGTTTGAGAATTCGGTGAGACTGCCGGCTCTCCAGCCTGTGCTCTGGAGGAATGAGCTCTCATAGCTCCCTTCTGTAATCCCTGGCAGCCTCCCCCTCCCTGAGTCCCGGCACCAGGTCGTCTGCACGGCCCAGCGGGACGTAGTAAATGTTCAGTTTACTTCTGTGGAAGGGGGGACACACTTCCCCTGTTGTCCTCCTTTGGCTTTTCTTACATAGTGTGTGTGCCCCAGCTAAATGATGAGCTCTCAAAGGAAAGGACTGTGCCTTTCATGGCCCCTCCGCCTCCCACACTGTGCTCAGTGAAGAACCGAGAGGAGAGTAATCATTTTGTTGAATAAATGAATGCATCAATAAATGAATACATTTGTTGAACTTCAGGGAGTAATAAAGAGGCAGTGGGTATTTGTGGAAGGAAAGATGGATTAAGAGGAAACACTTTGGTTTCCAGACACTTTTTAAGCCATAGAAAGGATTTTAAACAACTCGGCAGAGTTCTTATTTTACAAGCCAAGAAATCATAAATTTACTGAAATCATTGTCTTTAGAGCTCTAGTAATCATCCAGTTCCAAATCTATTTGGCCAGGGCTGGGGTGGGCCACGTCACCCCTGGGCCCTAGGCCACCTGCTCTGCCCCTCACCCACCTCCCTCCTGCCCATCATCCACCAGCTTCCTGTCCTTAACCCCCCAGGGTCCCCCTCAGTGTGCCTGAGCGAGGCCTGCGTCTCAGTGACCAGCTCCATCTTGAGCTCCATGGACCCGACGGTGGACCCTTGCCAAGACTTTTTCAGCTATGCCTGCGGTGGCTGGATCAAGGCCAACCCTGTGCCCGATGGCCACTCACGCTGGGGCACCTTCAGCAACCTCTGGGAACATAACCAAGCCATCATCAAGCACCTCCTCGGTAAGCACCCAGCGGGGAGAGCCATGGTGGGCCGCAGAGGGGCACCAGCACCTGGGCCTCCCAGCCATCCTGGTCAGGGCGGAGCTTGGCAGAGGGGAAGACATGCATTTCTAATAAGCAAAGTCCACTTAGACCATCTGCCTTGTCTCTTGTGGTGTGGCCCTGCATGTATGTTACCTCTCCCGGCCTCAGTTTCCTCATCTGTAAAATGGGACAAATAAAACCCAAGCTGCAGCACTGTGAGAACCAGAGAGCACACATGTGAAGCAGTGGCCTGCAGTGTGTGGCCCACAGCAGGTGCACAAGAACGGGTAGCTGATGGCATTACTTTTGTGACTTTAGCTGCAGCTTAGTTTTTCAGCCAGTATTGACCATTGTGAAAGTTGTGAGCTGAAGGAACAGAGGGAGAATCCACTCTGATTGTAGTCTGATGAAAGGTTTTTTTGTTTTAGAAGTTTTTGCTATAAGGCACGTGCGCTCACTAGAAAGACAGAGACAGAGAGACAGAAAGCGAGAAATCACCCCCCAGGGGAGATGGCCACGCCACAGTTCCTTCTCCTCCATTCTCCTCTTGGGATCCTGGGCACACACGCACACACATGCGCCCGGTGTGAGTTTAAGCCACCGGGTCCGGGACTCGAACCACAGTCTACTACATGGGAGTCCAGTGACATAGCCATTACGCCAACTGCTGGTCCTGGCCCGATGAAAGTTTTAACAACAGTTGGTATCAGAGAGCCGGTTACTCGTTGCGGACAGGATCTGCCTTGGCCTCGATCTGCCTCGGCCTCGGGGGAGCAGGCCTCAGCCATCCCACGACGGTTCTTCTCTTCACACCTCCTTAGGCCTCACAGCATCTGGGGGACCTGGCTCCACTGGTGGCTTTGCCTGTAGGTTAGAATCTCGCGTTCATCTCTGCAGCCGTGTCCCCGTAATGTTTATCTGTTGCCACCTGTGCATCGGGGTCCTTCTCCAGTGTGAGATCACAACACCGTGCTGTCCCACAGAGGCCTGCTGAGGCCCTCAGCCCTGTCCTGCTGACCGCTGCCCCGCCCTGGACCCCTCAGTGCCAGGACAGGCCCAGTCATGGGAAACCCGTCAACCCATCTGTCAGTGAGGGAACTTAGATCTGACAAATACTTGAGTTCTTAAAAAATCCTCTAGGTATTCAAACAGAAGATACCTGAAAGGGGACAGAACCCTCCTGTGAGGTAGAAATGGCGTTAATGTGATGATCAGTGTGGGACAACTGCGCCTGTTAGAGTGGGAGTGGGCACACCAGCTGGGCTTGTCTCCCCGAGGGTCAGAGCAGGGGCACGGAGGCAGGTGGCTGAGGACCCTTGTAGGTCAGAAAGAGCAAACCTCCTGCCGTCTGTGCTTTTAACGTTGCCTTTGAAAGGGGACCCAACCCTTCATTTCAGAACTAGAAGCTAGAAGACAAATGTGTCTGTGGTAGTGGGACTGGGGCTCAGGGACGTCCCTGCCCCAGAGCCTGATGACCCAGCCGAGGGCTCGGCAGAGACCACGCAGGGCAGCATTGTGTAAGAGGTGGGCTGCTGACTCTACCAGAGTCTCCAGGACCTTGGCTTGTACCCTGACTCTGCCACTTACCGCGAGATCTGGGGTGAGTGACATAACCTCTCTGGACTTGTCTTCCTCTCGGTACAGCGGAAGCCATGCCTCCTCCGAGTTACGAAAACTATTATAAATAGGAAAGAACGTTTAAAGTGCCTTGTCCGGGCCTGGCGCATCGGGTGGCTGCTGTTCATGATGACGTCACTGCTGCACTTCACCCCGGGTCTTTGCCCAGCCTCTTACAGTTTCCAGAGCTTTCTGTCAATGTTATCCATTTGATCTTGTAAGGCGGAAGTTGAGAAGGTATAATTCACCCTATTTGATAGACAGGGAAACCATGAGGTCCTCGAGACAGGCTAGTAGGTGGCAGAGCTGGGACCTCTGCTTCCTGGTCATGTGCCCTCTCCCCTGCCCCATGCTAGCTCCAGGTCCAGGGGTAGATACAGCTCCTCCCTGCCTTGTGGGAGAGAAGCTGTAGGGAGCACAGAGGGCTGAAGGGGGGAGGGAGAGGCCGGCGTGTGTTGAGGGTCACTACGTGCCCAGAGCTGACCCGGGCTCCTCCCAACCACTGCCTCCTCCATCCTCACGACAGCCCCAAAACTTAGCAACGGGCATTCTCATTTTATAGATGCAGAGACTGAGGCTCGGAGAGACTAAGTAACTCTGCCAAGGCCACACCTCTAGTCAAGAAAGGAGGGGGACTCACACCCTGGGGAGCACTTGGTGCTGGGAGAGGATGGGGCAGGAAGGCAGCCCAGCCCTCTCACCTCCCAGGTTGGACCAGAACTGGCCCTTGTGTGTTGTGCCAGTGAGTCCTGATCCCACTGGATGGGGCTGGTTTTGTCAGGAAGACCTTGGGTCTGAGCCCAGAGCAGTTCATTCCTCCACTCCACCTCCCAGGTGTCAGGGTTCTGGGGGGGGGGGGGTGACTTCCAGCCCTGGACCCTGGCCCTGAAGGTCACGTCATGGGTAGGGGCTGCTCTGAGCTGGGCATGGAACAGACAGAACCTGCAGTCAAGCCCTCGACCCTGGGTCCAGAGTCTGGTGGTATCAGGGGATGAGACTGCAGTTTCGAAGCCAGGCAGCCTCAGTGTGCTAGCTCAGCTCAGCTGCTCATCATGTGGGGATCAGCAGGTAGCATGGAGGTTAAGGCAGCTGGAGCCTACATGGCTGATTTCATGGTTCAAGTCCCAGACTCAGTGGATTGAAATCATGCCAGGCGCATGTGCATGTGTACCCAAAATCCCGAGGAGACTAGAGGAGAAAGGATTGTGGCATGGCCATCCCCCCAGGGGGTGATTTCTCCATTTACCTCTCTTTCTGATCTCTGGCAAACACATACACCCTATAACAAAACTGGGGGGGGGGGGTAGTTAATTGTGCAGTTAAAGAAAATAATAGTGATTGCTTATTTTAGTGCATATAAAAGCACTAATGTCGCCACAGTTATCAGAGAAAGGAGGTACAGGACATGCCTGTGACACACTGAGTTGCTTGTATTATTTCACGGAAATGCCCGTGGGAAGCCTGTAGAGTAGACTGAATATGGCCGTTTTACAGCTGAGACTCACAAGGGCAAAGGAAACTTATCTCCCAGGAAATGATGGAACTGGGATTCGGACGCAGAGCCATGGGGCCTCAGGACCTTTATACTTTCTCTACTGGGCCTATCGCGTCTGATTCACTGTATAGAGACCTTGGGGCAGCACTGCTCAGAGGAGAGCTACGAAGGCAGTTTCCAGAACTGCGCGGCTGAACTGTCCAGATGAGCAAGCCAAACCCTGGCCAGGTCTGATGGGCACAGTAGCTATGGTCCCCTCTGCCTAGGCTCACTCCTGGGAACTAGTCTAGAAATGGCCCCTCACCTGGAGACCTTGATACCTGGAGTTGCCTGAAATGCAGCAGCAGGTAAGTGGGTGTCAAAAATGCAGGCATGAGGGGACCAGCTGTTAGCATAATGGCTATGTCACTGGACTCCCATGTAGTCGACCACGGTTCGAGTCCCGGACCCATTGGCTTAAACTCACACCTGGCGCATGTGCGTGCGTGCCCAGGATCCCGAGAGGAGAATGGAGGAGAAGGGATTGCGGCGTGGCCATCCCCCCTGGGGGGTGATTTCTCGCTTTCTGTCTATCTGTCTCTCTCTGTCTTTTCTGGAGAGCACACACGCCCTATAGCAAAAATCTCTCCCAAAAAAAAAAAAAAAAATGCAGGCATGGGAATGGGTGGGAGAAGGGAAGAGTATAGAGAAGGATAGCAAGAGAACAAATAGAGAGTCATGACATTAGTGGGGCACAGAAATGGTTTATTACCTGTTGATGATAACATGTATAGTGTTCTCAACTGGACTGGTCTGAGAAGTATTTCATGTTGGGTAAATGCTCTTTGCAAGCCAAATGATATATAGTGATTAAATGTTTAAAAAAATAATGAGAATAAATAATAATAATCTGAAAAAATTATGAAAAGCTATTAGATGATGATGATGTGGATAGTCTTAACTGATATGCATGGTAATCATGCTGGAATAAGAAATGTAATACACTGTAAAAATAGATGTGATTAAATGTAATATTAAAAAAGGAAAGAAAAAGAAAAGTCATGACACTTTTTCTATGTGAAAATGCAGCATGACTCTGATGACTCAATATAAAGCTACTAGAAAAAAAATAGAAGAAATGCTTCATGATTGGTCTGGGAAAAGCAATTTTGGTTAAGACTTCAGAAACAGAGGCGATAAATGAAAAAATAGACAAATGGAATTATATCAAATTAAAAAACTTCTGCACAGCAAAAGAAAAAATTAACATAGTGACAAGACCACCTATAGAACGGGAGAGACTATTTACATACTATACAACCAACAGGAAGTAATCATCAAAACATACAAACAACCCAGCAGCAAAACACAATCCATTTTAAAAATTAGCAAATTATGTAAAAAGGTATTTCCCAGGACCAGCAGTTGGCATAATGGCTGTGTTGCTGGACTCTCATGTAATCGACCATGGTTCGAATCCCAGACCCGGCGACTTAAACTCACGCCAGGCGTGAGTGCGTGCGTGCCCAAGATCCCAAGAGGAGAATAGAGGAGAAGAGATTGTGGTGTGGCCATCCCCTGGGGGGGGGGAGGGGGCGGTGGTGATTTCTCGCTTTCTGTCTCTTTGTCTTTCTGTCTTTCTGGTGAGCACACATACTCTATAGCAAAAACCTCTCAAAAAAACAACAACAACAATAACAAAGGTACTTCCCCAAAGAAGCATAAAAATAGCCAACAACACATGATATGAAAAAATGCTCAGCATCACTGATTATTAGAGAACTGCAAATCAAAACCACAGCGAGACATCATCTCACCTCAGAATGGCTAAAATCAAAAAAACAAGCAAACAAAAATGTTGGTGAGGATACAGAGAAAGAAGACTCTTTTGTTGTTGTTGTTGTTTTTGAGAGGTTTTTGCTACAGGGCGCTTGCTCTCGCCAGAGAGACAGAGAGACAGAAAGCGAGAAATCACCTCCCCAGGGGAATGGCCATGCCGCAATCCCTTCTCTTCTATTCTCTCAGGATCTTGAGCACGCACGCACATGCACCTGGCGTGAGTTTAAGCCACCGGGTCCAGGACTTGAACCACGGTTGACTACATGGGAGTCCAGCGACATAGCCAATACACCAACTGCTGGTCCCATCTTTTGTTGTTTTTTGTATAGGGTGTGTGCACTTGCTGGAGAGAAGGGGGGGGGGAGTGAGAAAGCAACCCTTAGGGGGACAGCTATGCTGCAATCCCTTCCCTGTTCTCTTCTCAGAATTTTGGGCATGTATACACAAGTGCCCAGTGCATTTTTTAAGCCAAGGGGCCAGGATTCAAAGCATACAGTTGGCCATATAGGATCCAGCTGCCTTAGCCACCATGCCACTGGTTGGCCTAAAAGAGGATCCTTTTTGCACTGTGACCAAAATGTAAATTAGTACAACTATTATGAAAAACAATAAAGAGTTCATCAATAAACTAAAAACGGAGCATCCATGGGATTCAGAAATCCCACTATTAGGCATGCATCTAAAGGAGGGAATGTCACTTTACCAAAGTGATATTTGCACTCCCATGATTATCAAAGGATGACTCAGTAACCAAGGAATGAAATCAACTTGTGTCCACCAATAGACGGATGGATAAAGAAAATGCGGTTCTTATCCACAATGGGATACTATCCCGTCATTAGAAAGAATGAGATCCAATTACTTGTAGCAACATAGACAAACCTGGAAAATGTTTTGTTAAGTGAAATAACGATGCATAAGAAGAGAAATACGTGTTCCCACTCATTTGGAAACTAAAAAAGTTGACACCATTGAAGTAGGGAATAGAATGGTTACTAGAGGCTACAGGTGGGGCAGAGACAAATACTAGTTAGTGAACACAGAGTTTCAGCTAGATCAGGAGAAGTGTCATTGCCTCATCACTCAGTAGGTAAATGCAGTTAACAATAATCTATTACACTTCCGATTAGTTAAAAGAGGGAATTCTGAATGTTCCCAACACGAAGTAATGGCAAATGTTTGAGATGATGGGTATGCTAATAATCTTGGTTTGACTGTTAAACATTGTATTCAGGTAGTGAAAAATCACACTATGCTCCATAAGTAGGTGCAGTTGTTATTATCAATTAAATATAAATTAATCAGGGACCAGCAAACAAACAAAAAAAAGCAGGCATGTGGGCCAGTGCATTTTGGCCTTGAGGACAGCCTGGTTGCAGCTCCCTTTCCAAAGCAGAGATCAGCCAGCAGGCCTCAGAAGGGAGCTGGGCTCAGGGGCACCAGGACGAGCAGGGTGCACGGAGGAGAGGGGACGTTCAGAGTGCCAGTGAGGATCGTGTCAGCTGGCCAGGCAGGTCAGCACAGCCATCCACTTGCCATGTGACCCTGAGCAGCCTGCATGTTTCTGACAGGTGAATGCACCCTGATTCCTCAGGGCAAGGGAACCCCAGGCAGGTCTGTCGCCCGCTACATGCTCTAGGCCAGAGGCCACCATGGTGTGTCCCTGCAGCCTGCTGGCTGAAATGGGGTGATCTCGGCTGAAACGGGGTGACCTCAGCTGCAAGAATCATAGATGCCACTGCCCCAAGCAGCCACCTTGATGTCCTCACAGACTTGGGGGAGACAAGGGTGTGGCCTCACTTCATCGGGGAAAGGAAGCAGCCGGGCCTACAACCCCTTAGCCTCGGCCTTGCCACAGGCTTTCCACCTGTGCCTTTAGCTGAGCTTATCCCATTTGAAGTGGCTGCCTCACCCCTGCCAACCCTCCTAGGCTTTTCTAAACCTGCTTTTCTCCGTCTTCCATGGCTACCAAAGGGCCATTTGGAGCTTGAGCTACGATTACATTGTGTGTGCCTGTCATATTCACTGTATCTTATACTATAAGATGAATGCATACCAAAAAAAAACCGTGCTTGTGAAAATGCAAGCAACACAGATTCCATAAAGGAAGGGTGAGCAGTCTCCCTATCTTCCGCCTCTGACACGGGTCTCCGTGAGAAATGCACACAAGCTATTCCAACAGCATTTAATGTGTCCATGCCAGAGGTATGACAGTTAATCGCGGCACCCTGTGGCATCTCCCATATTTGTCTTTAGCATGTTTTTCCAGTGTTTATAGTTTAACTTGGTTGCCTCTTCCTGTGCAGATTCAGGGCAGCCCTCTAAAGACAGTATTTACATCAGACACTTTCTGTCCAGTCTAGTGTCTGCAGCAGTGGGAATGTTTAAGTGGTTTGATTGATTGGTGATGATTGATTCAAGGATGAGAGAGGGTGTCCAGGGCTTCTTGGGGGCAGCTAGTCTGCTGCAGGCTCACTTCTGAGCACACTTACTGGATGGAACAGGAAAGCAGAACGTTTGGGCTCCCATCCTGGCCTCAGCCACTTAACGTGCGTAACCTCAGACAAGCTACTCCACCTCTTGCCTATAAGTTGGGCGTGATACTAGTAACAGTCACTTGTGGGAACTGTTATGACGAGATGCACTCACACAGCCACTCCCACACATCGAGGAAGCTGTCCTTGTTCTCAGGGCGGCTTAGGAATGCCCAAGTTCCAATGGCAGCACGTTGCTGTTAGCGCCACCTCTGCAGGCAGGTTCCTGTACCTCCCCAGGCCTCGTTTTCCTCCTCTCTGCATCTGGATGCTGGTGTCCACCTCAGGCCCTCGGCACGACGCTGTGAGCTCAGCACGTGGCCTGGACTGCAGCGAGCGGTAATGACACTGCCATCATTTTTGTACTTCTGCAGAACAAGTCACCTCCTTGATCAGCCCCGTGTTCTCTCACAGGACAGGGCTCCTGAGGCCGGCGACTGCCCGAACTGAGTCTGCTGTTATCTAAGACAAACATGGGTGCTGCCCTGATGTCAGGCAGGGCCCCACTTGCTCTGGGCTAGCTGGTCCGCTGCAGCACGGTGGGCTGTGGAATTTCCAGTCACCCCGCCCCATGCCTGCCTGGGCACTCGTTTCCTCCCGAGGAGTGACATGGGGCAGGGTGTTCCAATAAAAACTCCCAGAGGAAGAATGAGGCCGATTAAATGTGCTGTTTTTCCTCTCTGGACTTTTGGGAAGGGACTGAGGAAGTTTCTGCAAGTCCGGGTTGCGGGAAGGAAGGAAGTGTGCCCAGACAGTGGGAGCCTGTCTGGCCTAACCTGCCAAGCGATTTCCGTAGTGCTGGGGCCCTGGAGGTGCCACCTCTCCTAATGTCTCCCAGCTCAGTGCCAGGAGCCACCCCCACCTGTTGGCTGTTGGTTTCTTCTTTGCCCCCACGGAATCTGCTTCTGGGAAGTAAACACAGCAGGGGTTTTAAAGGAGACCAAGTTTTTTCCTAATGGGAAAGTTGTTTGTGGCTGATGCCACTTTGAAACCAAGCCTCCACCCCGGGCTGAGTGATACATTTCTCCGTGGCGTCCCTGGGCATACCATTCATTCACCCGTTCACGTGACCTTTCCATCTTGCGCTCTTACTGTGCACCAGGCATTGCCAGTGCTGGGGTCTTGTAAGGAGTAAAACCATCTGCCCCTGTGGAAGCGAATTCCAGCAGGGCAGACGATGGACAACGAAATGAGCAAATGAGCAGCATGGTTGTGATGAGTAAGGCCTCAAACAAAATTTAAGTAGGCTGCAGGGCTGGAGACGGGAGAGGCCATGGTTGCCCCAGCGGTCAGGAAGGGTGGCCTTCTGAGCGGGAACATCCAAGCAGGCACTTGAGTGAAGTGAGAGCACAGACCCTCTGACACTGAGGCAGGAGGAGCAGCGAGCGTGGCACCCTGTGAGCAAGAAGGGGAAGACAGGAGGCGAGCTGGGAGGGCCAGGCCCAGCCACCTTGCTCTCTGTTCATCCTCCGACTGTGTGACGTCCTACCACAGGTACTCTGTGTATCTGTCCATGCCCTCTATACATGCAGTCAGCAGAACCACCCCCCCCCCCAGAACAAATTCTTGGGGCCGGTGTGGCCGCTGTCAATAACACACGGAATAGGGCTCTGTGGGCAGTTTTGAGGAGTCTACTCCCCAGTGCCTGTTTGGACCACACAGTTCAAGGTGACTGTAAACGCCCAGGCCAAGGTTCCACTTGGATGTCTAATCGAGACCTTACATTTAAAAGAATGAACCTTACTTTTGGTTTTTGTGTTTTCTGGGATCCCAGCAGATGGCATAATGGTTGCATTGCTGAACTCCTATGTGGCCAACTGCAGTTCAAGTCCCGGATCTGGAGGCTTGGAGCTCATGCCAAGCACACACTGGGCACATATGCATGCATGCCCAGGATCCCAGGAGGAGAGTGGAAGAGAGGGGATTGCGGTATGGCAATCCCTCCTGGGTTTTTGTTTTGTTTTGTTTTTGAAAAAAAGGTCTGGGGACCAGCAGTTGGCGTAATGGCTACGTTGCTGGACTCGCATGTAGTCAACCATGGTTTGAGTCCCAGACCTGGTAGCTAAAATTCATGCCGGGCATTTGTGCAAAAGCTTCTCCCCCCCCCCCCCCCAAAAAAAAAAAATGTCTGAACCTGGAGTGGCCCTGTAGTACAGTGGTTAAGTGCTATGGGAAGGGAGATCCTACATGGCTGACCACAGTTCCAGTCCTGGCCCCAGCGGCCTAAAAAGCATGTCAGCCGCATGGTTACGTGTGCCCAGGATCCTGATGGGAAGGAGGAATGGAGGAAAGGGGATTGTGGCATGACAGGCCCCATTGGCGGGGGCTCACTGTCTCTGGCATGCACCCTCTGGCATCAAAAAAAAAAAAAAAAAAAAAAAAGTCAGAATCTGGACATTTCAAGTGGTAATGACTTCGAAGGAAGCCAAGGATTGTGACTGTCTTCCCTTTTTCCTGGGCTGCCCCTTGTTCCCAGGCCTCCACGTCCCAGCCGCTAGCAATTTTTTTTGCTCAGGTCAAGGAAACTTGGCATCTTTCTTCACTCTTCTTCCTCTTGCATTCCATATGCTCCTTGTCACCTCTGCCGTCGCCCTGGCCACCCCCCGTCTTTGCTTGGCTAGTCTGTTGCAGTGGTTTCCTCTCTGGCCAGCTTTCTTGGGCTCTTGTCCCCTGGAGCTTGCAAGGCAAGGTGCCTCCTGAGAAGGTGGGAGTTTGCTGTAACTTGTCCTGTGGGTTCAGAACCTGAGGGAAAAGGAGCACTACCTTCCCCGGCTGCTGCCCTGGCCCCACTGGCAGTGGAAACGCAGTGAGACCCGTGCAGAGGCAGCGAGAGCACGCGCTCCAGCCCCCGCCCCTCGTCTCTTTGCCTCTCCAAGTCAGTGCTGGGTCGGGCCCGAGCCTCCTCCTCCCCCAGACACAGTGACCTTCGTGGAAAGCAGACGCTGAGCTGTTATCTCAGTACACGCTGCCGAGGGCCCCCGCCATGCCTGCCCAGTGCAGGTTGTGGGGTTACAGAGATGGCTAAGATGTGGCACGGGGGCGAGGCAGCCAAAGCACAGCCCTCACTCGCACTCCACGTTGAGCTCATCCTTCAGTGAAAACCCAAGCGAGACTTTGTCAGGCTGGCCTCCCTGGCTTGTCCCCCATCCTCTCTCTAGGCCTCCTGGACTTCCTCTCAGTGGCATTCCCCGCCGTGTGTGCTCAGGTGCACCGCACCGAGCAGGCTGCAAGGCTCACGTGGCCAGCCCATGTCTGTGTTGCCCGCCCCCCATCCCGCCCGGCAGCTGCCAAGCAGTAGAACTGCATACACGCTGCACAGCCAGTGAGCGTGGGGGAAGGAAGTTTCAACTCCGTCGGGAACAGCCTGTCAGCAAAGGAGGCATTCTCTGTCCTTCCTGGGGATGGTCTGAGTCTGGGGACAGGTGTCAGGGAAGGGGGTCTGAGGGGCCGTTGAACTCGGAACCGGCTGTAATGAGTACAGCCAGGCTGTTCTGGGAGCCTTTATTCGGGCCTCCTTATCTCGGTGGCCTTGGGGCACTGGGGGAGGAAGAGACCAGGCTGCTCATGGACCAGAGCACCCAGAGCATCCCCCGCTGCCGGCCCTGGCATTTCAGGGTCACGGCCAGAGCCAGATGTGGATAGCGAGACGCTGCTTCGAGGCCAGCAAGCACGGTTGGTTCTGCTTATCATCCTGAGAGCCTAGTGGCTGGAAGCGTTGCCATAGAGACAAATGGAGTGGACTCCCTTTTGCTTTCCATGATATCCTGCTTCCTGAGCTGAGGAGCTGGGAGCAGCCCCAGCTCACACCAGTGCCACCCTCCCCTCCCAGAGGCCTCTTCGCCCTCTCCCGTCGGGCCTGGGAGACGGGCCGGTGTTTCTGGTGCTTGGCAGCATGGCAGCTCCAGTCTGCAGGGCTGTTCGTACCCTCCAGAAGCCTCACCCTAGCTCTTGCTCAAGGGGTTCTCCTGTCTCTGTATCTCCCTTCACAGCCGCCCCAGGCTGGCCCCACCCCTTACTAGGTCTCTCACCTGACTTCAGCAAGTCCGGGGCTTGATGCCCTCTGCCCAGTGGAAGCCACGGTGTTAATTATAGCACACATGTGGGGCTGGGGATGCCAGGAGCTTTCCGGGGCAGAGCTGGGAAAGCTGACCAAAGACTGGCCAGGGCATGACTGTGCCCTTCCCACTAAGCCACTGTGCCAAGTGGGTTCTTTTCTCCCCTTTATGTATCCTTGCTTGTCCCCACACTGTCCTGCTCCCCCAGCCCTGTCCGTTTCCCACACTTCTTTCTACCTGGTGAACAACGTTTCATCCCTGAGAACCAGCTCACATTCTTTGGCCTCCTCAAGAGCTCCCCGCTCTCACTGCAAGCCCCCAACGCCATCCCACCAACAAGGGAATGACTTCTCTGTGTTTTGCAACCACTTGCATCATTCAGAGCACATTCGTGTCTTGGGATCATTTCTTTGCATGGCTGTGTCCACCACTAGCCCGTGAGCTCCTTGGAGCAGGGAACAGGGAGCAGGTCTCACCTATGTTGTACACCTTAGTGCCAGCCCAGGGCCTGGCTTTTGCAGGGGTCCAAAATGGTGAAGGACTTTAGGAATTAATGTCTAGAAGAAGCTTTGTAGAAAGATGGCCTCTGAAAGGCTCAAAGGCCGTCTTTTCCTCTTTATTCATGATAGTGTGCATGCACATGCATGTGAGAACGAGCGAGATGAGCGCCTTCCACAGGGTCTAGTCTTGGTCTAGTCCTCACCCTCCAGCTCTCCAGCCCACAGAACCTGGGCACTTGTGTGTTTGCCTGACACAGTTCAGGCTGACCAGGCCAGGGGTTCGAACCATGGTCACCGTCGGGGATCTGGCTTCTTGAGTAGCCCGTAACTGCTGTGCCCTGGAGCTGGCCCTTGACTTGGTCTTTAACCGTGTCCTATGCAGAAGCTCCATGGGAGCAGAGATGGCATCTTTTGCATCGCCAGAGCTTGCATGCAAGCTTGGAGCGCAAGCATCTCACATCCGTTCAGTGGGTGAATGGGTAGAGTCCTTGTGGAGGAGGTGGGCTTTAGGAGATCTTCGAAGGAAACCAAGAAAGGGGTTTCCAGAACCCAAAGACATAAGTATAAAATGAAGAAAATGGCCAGAGCAGTGCGAAGTTCCCCAGGGAGGGCGCGGGTAGGACCAACAGAACTGAGGGGGTTGGGAACTCAGTGTGGTCTGGAGCAGGGCTCTGAGACTAAGAAGCTCGCTTAGGAGCCCCAGCACACAGTAGGTCCTTTGTGGACCCTTCCCTGGGTGCTGAAGGGAACCTCGCACACACAACAGTATTGCCTTCAGCGGGTGTCGTGACAGGACACAGAGGAAAGGGAGAAGGGGAACAGAGTCGCCAGAGTGTGCGGGGTAAGATCTGAGATGCCATTGCAGAGTAGGGCTGCTGCCTACAGGAGACGGGGGGAGTGGAAAATGGCCATTAGGGTCATCGACTGGAGGTCTGGTGAAAATGCCCAGCCCCTCCCAGGAGGAGCGGAAAGTGGATTCATAATGAATGAGGCCTTTAGAGCTGCTGTCCAACTCTAGTCTTTGTCACCAGTAAGATCATCTGGGAGCTGGAAACCAACACTGATCTCTGCCCCTCGCACCAGACGGGGGTGTTTGTGCCACGTGTCAGCCTGCTGGGTGGGCCCATGCTGCCAGCCCAGGGACATGTCTGAACCGAGTTGGCAGACAGGATAAACATGGGACATCTTTCTTGCCTGCAGTCAGCTAGAATCCAGGTGCCTCTGGTTTGCCAGGCTCTGCCCGGCAGCCCGTACACGGAAGGCAGAGACCTCATTCCTCATCACACGGGCAGACGTCATAGCTCCATTTCACAGCTGAGAACCCTGAGGCTTCAGGAAGAAGGACTCAGCCAGGGTCACCCAGTGGGCAAATGGGGGCACATTGCAAACGCTGCTGTCTCTTGTGGCTCTAGAAAACTCCACGGCCAGCGTGAGCGAGGCAGAGAAGAAGGCCCAGGTGTACTATCGTGCCTGTATGAACGAAACCAGGATCGAGGAGCTCAGGGCCGCACCCCTGATGGAGCTGATTGAGAAGGTGAGTCCCTTGGGCGTGTCTCCCAAGCCTCCTGCCCATGACACCTGTGTCCCCTCCACTTCCACTCCAGCTTCAGTGCCAGCCTGTTCTCACCTCTAGCCACCGCGCCCAGCTGGACTGGTGAACTTATCTGCACTGCTGCATGTGTTGAGGCTGCCTGAGTGTGCAAGTGTGTATGTGTGCACACACGCTTCCTCACCTCAGTGTGAGCGAGCTGTCGGGCCTGTACTTGTGTGGGGGGTTGGAATCTCTTGGGGATGCCTGTCATCTGTAGGTGTGTATGTCTGCGTGTCTTGTGTGGGACAGGGCCACTTTACAGGGAAAATGTTCTCCACATTGCCACTTCCTCTTCCTCCAAGGATGTGCTTGGGTGTGTGGAGGGGTACGTGCATATTCCAGAAAGACCAGCAGGGGCTCGGAGCAGAACCAGAGCCCTCCCTGTGAGGAGGGTCCCACTGAGCCCTTACTCCCAAGCAGAGGAAGGAGTCTTTCTTCTTGGGCATCTCCCAGTGGGCCTTGTGTGGATCCCAGTGGGGGCTGCCTGAGGCTGGCTGAGTTGCCAGGCACAGACAGATCTGGCCGTGCAGCTTTCTGGCTGCCCTTGGCTCCCTGAGGGCTCTGCCTCCTGGCTCGGCTCAGGGGACATATCGCAGAAGGTTGTGGCTACAGGCACTGGGGACCATACCATCCCTCTTCAGGACAGGTGCACGTGTCAGCATGTGCCAAGCCAGGGAGACCAGAGATTATTTTTTTTAATCCTGGAGTTGAGAAAGACCATAACCTATCAACCTTTTAAAAAATATGGAACTGGGCCCAGCAGGTGGCGTAGCGATTATGTTACTGGACTCCCACATGGCCGACCACGGTTCGAGTCCTAGACCTGGCAACTTAAAATTCACACCAGGCACATGTGCATGCATGCCCAAAATGCCAAAAGGAGAATGGAAGAGAAGGGATTGCAGCATAGCCATGCCCCTAAGGAGTGATTTCTTACTTTCTGTCTCTCTGTCTCTGTCTTTCCAGTGAGTGCATGCACCCTGTAGCAAAAATCTCTCTTTAAAAAAAAAAGGGAAAAAAAATGAAGCCTTTTTATAGGTACAGTTGAATTTATGTTTTAAGAGGAATTACATTCACATGATTTTTATTTTATTTTTTTTTATGTCAGAGGGTGCACAGGCTGGCATGCGGAGCTCCCTTGCGTTGGAGTCTGGTCACACTGCAGTCCTTTTTCTTTCAATTCTCTTCCCCATCAGGGAACTAGGCATACACATGTGCACCCAGCATGTTTTTTCAAGGGGCCAGGGCTGGGACTTGAACCCTGGTCAGCCGTGTGAGATCTGTCTTCCTCCACTCAGTGCTTAACCACTTCACTATGGAACTGGCCCCTCCATTCACTTGATTTAATATCCAAAAGTCAACAGCGTTCGGGAGAATCCTCCTCATTCCCGTCCTGGCGGCCAGCATGTGGCTTCCTGTCTTGCTTGTCTAGGTTAACTCTGCTCCATCCGTGAGGGATCAGAATTACCCCTATAGACCAACCCTTTTCATTTGGTCTTGAGGCCCAGGGAGGCCACTCACGGAGCAAATCAGCTGCAGAACTCGAATTCGCATCCAGGTCTCCCTACCCTCATCACCTCCCCTGTCCACTCTCTCCGCACAGCTTGGGGGCTGGAACATCACAGGCCCCTGGGCTAAGGACAACTTCCAGGACACCCTGCAGGCGGTCACTGCCCACTACCGCACCTCGCCCTTCTTCTCTGTGTATGTCAGCGCCGACTCCAAGAACTCCAACAGCAACGTGATCCAGGTGAGCTGGCCCAAGACCTCCAGAAGAGAAGCAGAGTATGACCTCTTCCTCTTTGGAGTTTTGCAAGTGCTGGGATGGGGGACCTCGCCCTGGGTGGGGCTGCAGGCTTCTGGCTTCTGAGCCTGCGTTAGTTTTGGAAGCCCCAAGCAGTGAAATTTGTGTGGGCAAGAAATCATGAAAAGAGCAGGCTGCCACTCTTGGGTAGGTCAGTCACTGCAGTTTGGGGTCTCATTGGCCACTGTGGACCCCAGGAGTGACACCAACTTCTGGACACAGCTGGAGCCACTTCGAGGTCTCCCTGCCTCCGAGTCTGCTTGGAACGGCGCTGAGCCCAACTCCCTCCCAGCCAGAGCCTGCCCCAGCCTGAGGGTCAGCACCCAGGGATGCCCAGCACGAGGCTGCTCCAGCCTCCGAGGCAGAAGCCTGAAACCCAGGCTGGCGCTCACGAGGCTGAGTCCCAGCCCAGCTCTGCGGTTCACTCACTGTGTGACCTCGCACAAGTGCCTCAACCTCTCTGAGATGCAGTTTCCTTGTCAATCAAGTGGGCTGTAATGCCTCGGTACATCCTGGTGTCACCCTTCCCTACCTGCCTTGCGTTCAGCAAGCCCTTTACTGGTGGCATGAACCCTTAAATTCCAACTGTGAAGAGACTAAAGCAGACCATAGCTTATCAAGCTGTTTAAAAACAGGAGGCCTTTCCCCCCATAGGCACCATTGAATTACTCCAGCTCTGGAAGCTGGCTGTAAGTCCCCCTCTTCTCTAGATGAGGGCTCCAAGGATCAGAGACTAAGTGGCTAGGCAGGGGTACTCACTGACGTGTGCTCTGCCGCCCTGGGGAGCGTATGGTGGCACAGGCTTTGCCAAGGTTGGGCATGCTACAGGAGGAGGTGGCGCTGGCAGCCCATTGGAAAGGGCCAGAATCCCTGCAACTGGACGGTGTGGGCGGGAAGGTGTCTGTGCTCTCCCTGAATGGGCTCGCCCTGGGGTCACTTGAGCCACCAGCTCCTGCTCCTACCAGGGCCAGGGCTGCCCCTCTGATGCCTTGGGCCTCAGCGCCGCCCCAGGGCATGTGTGGGGGTCACACCCACACCCAGCAGGTACTACCCTCAGGCCTGCCTCTCTCTAGGTTGACCAGTCTGGCCTGGGCTTACCCTCAAGAGACTATTACCTGAACAAAACTGAAAACGAAAAGGTGAGTTGCCTCTTCAGAGACAGCGGCTCCCACCCCACCTCGCCCCCAGAGGGTTCTCCCCTTTCAGTGTCTGCACCCCCACACACAGGAAGGTCTCTGGAGCCAGAGGAGCCCAGAGGTATCCCTTACTTATGGACAAGAAGCTGTCTCTGGCCAGGGAGGGACACCCCCAGGCTGGCTAAACCACAGTCAAGCGTCATGGACGTGAGGGGCAGGGAGCAGCTGTCATTTGTCCCTAGTCTACAGAGGCAGAGATAGCACAACAGATGGGCGCCGGCCTCCGCACACCTCACCCAGCTTCCCTTACCCTACAGTCCCCACTCCCTGGGCCTCACCTCATCTGTCAGGTGGGATTATTTTACTGAGGAGGGAATAAGGCTCAGAGATACTGAGCGGCCTGCTCAAGGTCACACAGCCAGTCAGTGGTGAGGCTGACATGCTCATCCAGACCCACCTGCTCCAGAGCCCGCACCCTGCCTGCCCCCCCCCACCCCCCGTCAGGGCACCTCTGGGGAGACCCCGCCTGAGGCGCCCTCATCTACCACCCTCCTGTAGCGCCCCAGCGCCCCTGAGTGCCCGCTGCTGGTAGGTGGTTGTGAATGAGATCGGCGTGGCCCTCATCCCCGGGGCTGGAAGCCCGGGTAGGGGAGGTGAGCAGGCCTTGACTAGCCACTCAGGTAGATGCACAACCACGAATTGCGGCAGGGCAGGGTGAGCAGAGCTGCAGCTGGCCCTGCCCCTCCCTGCCCTGCCCGTGTCCACCGCTGAGTTTGGGGGTGCCGGGTCCCACAGGTGCTGACTGGATACCTGAACTACATGGTCCAGCTGGGGAAGCTGCTGGGCGGGGGGGACGAGGAAGCCATTCGGCCGCAGATGCAGCAGATCCTGGACTTTGAGACGGCGCTGGCCAACATCACCATCCCCCAGGAGAAGCGCCGGGACGAGGAGCTCATCTATCACAAAGTGACCGCGGCCGAGCTGCAGGTACCTCGACGCCACCTAGAGCTGGGGACGGCCACCGGGCTGCAGGCAGCGGGCTGGGCTGGGGGCTCACATGCCCTGCAAGAGACCCTTGAAATACGCGTAGGACAAGAGATGTGGTTGGGCCCAGTTTACAGATGGAAAAACTGAGGCTCAGAGGGTGAAGAGACCCGCCAAAGGCCACATAGTAGTGTCTGCCCTGTACCAGGCTGCTTTCCGGAAGGCCCTGTGGCCACCACAGTGACAGCCGACATGGACAGGGGTCTCCAGGCCCCAGCACCAAGCACGTGGAGCTGGGCTGGAGTGAGCTCGTACTACCTGTGAGGTGTGGATTCTGTCCTCACCCTCCCTCTTCTGAGTCAGGAGGTTTGGGGTTCAGGGGTTCCTAAGGGCAGAGGAAATGGCCCCCTGGCAGTGCCCTGGAGGTACAGTGGGGATCTGCAGTCAGCTCTGTAACTGCTGTGACCACCAGAAGTCTGGTATGCCCTGGTAGTTCAGCCTCTGCCAAAGGCTGCCCCCTGGTGGCTGCCTGAGCCTCGAGGGTCCAGAGTCAGAGGCCTGCTAGTCCCTTCTTCCTAATCTGTTGGGTTTGGCTGTCCAGCCCTGTTCTGGGCCCCAGGGGTCACAGAGTGGCTCCTGCCAGCCTTCCTGTTTATGTTTTTTAATGAATTATTCAATTTTATTTATCATTATTATTTTTATTTAATTTGATCAGAGAGAGAGAGAGACAGTGAGAAAGCAAGCCTCCAGGTCCAGGACTCAAACCACAGCACCCCTACCACCACGCTACCTGCCTGCCCCTTTCTGTTTCTTGCTATCTCCAAAGATGATTGGCTAGGCCTGCTCCCCTGGGAAGGAGGCCCAGGGGCTGGGCTCCCCCAAAATGTAGAGGGTCCCTTCTCTGTCCTCTGGCCAGTCAAGTTCTGCTTGTCCATCCAAGTTGGGCTCATTTACTGCTCCTATCAGAAAGAATACTGGGTCTCCTCCCATTTATCTTACTCTGCTGCTCTGACAAGCTCACGCGGGGCCATCTTGGGGTTTTGCTTTATTTTGTTTTTCTGTTTGCCAGAAGGCACGTGCTCCCACCATAGAGAGCAGCACCCCCACAGGGTGTGGTCCCACTGCAGTTCCTCTTCCCCATTCCCCCTTGCAGTCAGGATTTGGGGCACACACAAATACGTGTGCACACGCTTAGTGTCTTTCTCAAGCTACCAGGGCCGGGATTTGAACTGTGGTTGACTATGTAGAAAATGGCTCTCTTAACCACTACACTAACCTCAGGGCCTTGCTCTTAGTGTGCTAATCGGGGATACCAGCTAGGAAATAATCCCAAGCATAGTGCTTTGGGCAGAAGAAGCAAGGCCCTGGGAGCCGGGGGGAGAAGGGGTGAGGAGTTAGGGAAGCTGAGTCTAATGTTGGGTGATATTGGCCAGGCTGACTGGGGGTCCCAGGCAGAGGTGTGGCCCACACAGGCGGCAGAGGCCTGGCATCAGGGTACGTGGTGCCAGGTGGGTTGTTACGGAGGTCAGCAGCCTGTGTCGGGCACCACCTGGCACTGTTTTTCCACTCTGAGGCCTGACGGTCAAGGAAGATGCTGTTTGTGCAGCATAATTGGGCTTACTCCAGCTGCCCAGTTCTCAGCCTGAGCGGGCCCAGCAGTCCCTCAGCCCCCACAGTGGCCATGACGCTAGCTTTCTGTGCCAAGAGTGGCAGAGAGGGCACCAGATCCCTGGGCACATCGGTGCGGCATGGCTACCAGCTTCTTCCCCAGGTATCCTGTCACCATTGCGTGCACTCTCTTCTCCCGAGCAGGAAGGAAGGGCTTGTCCTCGCTCCCTGCACGCAGCTGCCAAGGTGGAGGATTTTGGCAGCGGCGGCAGCCTGGTGAGCGCAGACCCTGGGCCTAAGGTCAGAGGACTGCTCCAGCCCAGCTCCACCGTGGGCAGGTCACACAGCCCACCTGTCCGCGCCCTGGCTTCCTTCCTTGCTCAATGGGCTTGCTCACGCACACACACCTGCTGTGTTCCAGAGCCCAGAGACAAGTGAGGTGCTGCCTCTGCCCTCTCCAGGGACGGCTTCTTTAAGTCACAGAGTCTTTGGAGAACAGGTCAGAACTGGAGTATCTCCCAGAAGAAATGGGTATTTGTGCAGATTTAAAAAAAAAAAAAGTTCTATCGAGTGTTTGAAGACATCCTAGACCCTCTGAAGCTGCCGTCCAGGGTGAGAATCTGACTTGCCCAGGGCACTGGGAGAGGATAAGGGGAGACAAATTGTAGTTTCATTTTGTGAGCTAAAATGCACATGAACGTAACAACCTAGTCGGCATTATTGCCAGTGTTACTCCTTTGTCATTGGCCACGTTGCCCGAGTCCCCAGCACTAAACCAATGTGATTCGTCCCACCCTGGGACGGGGCTTGATAAAGCCTGAAAGCATCTTCCTCTTCTCTCTCCCTTCTCAGGTCCACTTAAGTTGGCTGGCTGGCCACCAGCGGTGCTCCTTGGCTGCGGGAGTGGAAAACAGCTCACCAGTGTGTCCCAGAGGGCTGAGTCACACGTGGAACATCCTAGTTGTTTAAAACAGCCGTCTCCACGGCAATGGCTCTGGCCACATGTGCTTAAGTTAGGCGTTCGCCAAAGCGATAGGGACTGAAAATGTGAAAATCCTGGTATTCTTCACACACCTCCTTATCTCAGAGGTGTGGGAACGTGCTGCGTGGGACACCTGTTCTCTCTAAAATGGCTGTGCCGCTCACACACACAGGGTGTCTCCTCTGAGATCTGTGTCTAGCTCAGCAAGTCCCTGTCACCTGCAGTTCATGCAGCCCTCATTAACTGTGTGCTCCATGACGTTCTAGAAACTTACCAGCTCTCCCAGGGTCTTTGCCAGCAGGTCATGCGATCAGGCAGCTCAGTTGCCGAACCCTATTTGAAGATCTCCACGAGCTTACCTCCAAATTTTATAGCCACAGTAATAAAAAAGGTTAGCCCTACACAGCGGGCACAACCACGTGCATGCCCCAAATCCTGCCAGGACGGAGAAACGGAAGAGAGGGGATTGCAGCATGACCATGCCCCATTGGGGTACTTTCTCCCTCTCTCTCTTCTCTGTCTCTTTCTCTCTCTCTGGCTGTGCCTACACCCTTTGCCAATTAAAAGAAAAGTTAGGGCCAGTAGGTGGCATGGTGGTTGGGGCACTGGATTCCCACATGACCGAGCATGGTTCAAGTCCCTGACCTGGCGACTTGCTTTCTCACTTTCTCTTTCTCTCTCAATATCTCTCTCTGGTGAGCCCACATGCCCTATAGAAAATTTTAAAATAATAATAATAATGATAATAATAATAATAAATAAAATTAAGTAAATAATTATTTTTATTTTTGGAGAAGGTTTTGCTATAGGGTATGTGTGCTCACCAGAAAGACAGAGAGAGACAGAGAGCAAGAAATCACCTCCCAGGGGGGATGGCCACACCGCAGTCCCTTCTCCATTCTCGTCTCGGGATTTTGGGCTCGCACACCCGGCGTGAGTTTAAGCCACTGGGTCCAGGACTTGAAATGTGGTCGACTACATAGGAATCCAGAGACATAGCCATTACACCAACTGCTGGTCCCATGAGTTTTAAGCTGCCAGGTCTGGGACTTGAACCACAGTCAACTACGTGGGAGTCCAGTGACGTAACCATCTGCTGGTCCCAAGTAAATAATTCTTTAAAAAAAAATGTAGCCCTGAGATGGCCTGCCTGGGCGCCTCCTACAAGGAAGAAAAGGCAGATGGGATAAACTAGGAAGAAAAGAAACTCAGAGGTCTTGAGCAACCCCATCAGGAGGTCCAGGGCAGTCAGCTTGGGAGGGGAGATGCTGTCCCATTTAAGAGAAAGGAGAGGAAATGGTTCAAAGGCCCAGGGCTGGCTCCTGCTGGGGACTCTGGTCAGGCCTGCTCACTCGCAGCCCAGGGCTCTCCCAGGCTGGCGGGGGTGCTGGAGCCCAGTACACAGCTCTTCCCAGCTCTGTGCTGGCGTGGAAATCAACCCCCACCCAGAGCTAGTGGTTAACAGCTTCCCAGCACAGCACTGCATGGGGGCCTGCCCTCTTCACAGTCTCACTTGTCCTTTGAGGCCCTAGTCCAACAGCCAATCTGCCCTTTTAAACGCAGAGACATGAGTGAACCCAAGTCTTAGACCTGCACAGCCACTAGTTTATTACGTGGGCTCGGGGAAGTCTCTATACCCATCCACAAATTCAGTGTGTTATGTGACGGGCCTTACGGTGCTTCTAGGTGTTTACCAACAAGTTATAGGTTGATTTTACGTTGTCGATTGATTTTCATGTATGAAGGCCATGTGTAATGTCTCTCTCACTTCCTTGATTTGTCATACATTCTGCCCTTTGTCAAGAGAGCAGAGAACAGAATTTGGAATTGGACAGCTCCAGGGCTGCTCTTGGGAGACCTGCAGCAGTGACCGTAATGGCTCATAATGGGATGCTTCCTAAATGCCAGATTCCCATCTAAGCCACGGGCACATACGGCATGTTGGCTGTAACACAGTATATGTGGTCCTGCAGAAAAGGTTGCACTTTGTAAAGCTGCACACTAAAAATAGCAGGGCATATAGGGAAAATAGGACAGAGGCAGACCATTCAAGTTATGCAACTTTGCTTGAGGACATTATGCTAAATTAATTACCCGTCACAAAAGGACAAACGCTGTATGATTCCACTTAGGGGACACTTGCGGTCGTCAAATGCACAAACGCTGTATGATTCCACTTAGGGGACACTTGCGGTCGTCAAATGCACAGACAACGTACAATGGTGGTTTCTAGGGATTAGGGGTAGGGTAGGAAGTTATTGATTAATGGGTGCAGAGTTTCAGTTTTGCAAGATGAAATCTGTGTGGGCGGATGGCGGTGATGAGAACACACAGGATTTGGTCCCCCTGAACACGCTCTCTTTCTTCCTTTCATGATAGCACATATGCATGCCAGAGAGAGAGAAAAGCACCCTCAGCAGGGTTACTGTTACTTATTTTTTAATTTGACCAGAGAGAGAGACAGAGAGAGAGAAAGAAAGGAAAAGTAAGAGAGAGACACAGAGAGAGAGAGAGCAAACCACCAGGTCTGGGACTTGAACCATAATTGACCGGGGGGGAGTCCAGCACCTTAACCACCACACTACTTGCTGATCCCTATCCTGTGTGTTTTTAAGGCAACCTGGGACCAACAGATGGCGTAATGGTTACATCACTAGACTCCCACATAGTCGATTGTGGTTCAAGTCCTGAACCTGGCAGCTTAAAACTCACACCGCATGCATATGTGTATGTGTGTGCCCAAAATCCCAGGAGGAGAACGGAGAAGGGATTGCAGCATAACCATCCGAGGGTGCTTTCTCACTTTCTCTCTCTTCCCTCCTCTGGCAAGAGTCCATGCCCTCTAGCAAACTAAAAAATAGTAAACAAATACTTTTTAAAAGAATTATTTATTTAATTTTATTGTTTATTTTAATTTGGTCAGAGAAAGACGGGGGCCGGGGGGACAGTAAGTGAGAAGGTAAGCTGCCAGGTCCGGGACTCAAAAGGCGGTCAGCCACGTAGGATCCTGGCAGCTTGCTTTCTCACTTCCCCTTTCGCTCTTTCTCCCTGTCCCTCTCTGGTACACATGCCCTATAGCAAGTTAAAAATCATCATCATACATTAATTTTTTAAGATAATAAAACTTATGTTTTTTTGTATAAAGTTTTACAACTTTAGGGCCAGTCAGTGGCATGAGTGGCTGGATCCCACATTACCAACTGTGCAGTTCAAGCCCTGGACCTGGCAGCTTGCAAAATACATGCTGGGTGCATGTGCGTATGTGCCCAAAGTCCTGGAGAATAGGGAAGAGAGGATTGTGGCATGACTCCCACCCTGGGAGTGATTTCTTACTTGCTCTGTCTCTGGCGAGCACGTACACCCTATAGCAAAACTGAAAAAGAGGAAAGAAAAAGAAAAACAGACTTGTGCAACTTTATAGTCAGAATACTAACAAAACAGGACACTGGAACCTTGAGATGCCCCTCAGTTTGGCTGAGGCTGCCTGGGGAGGTGGCAGTGCTGTCTGAGGACACTAAGACCCTGCAGAGGGGCAGAGAGCTCTGAGGAGTCAGTCGGCTGGCACTGGAGTGAGCCAACTGTAGGCCGAGAGTTATGCAGAACCGGAGGGGGCCTCTGGTGAGGGGTCAGGGTTGGAGGACGGGGGCTCCTAAAGGCTTCTAATCATCCTAAAGCCAGTGGGCATCTGGTGTGTTTGCCTCCATGACATGTACCTCCTGTGTGTGTGCCTCCTGTATGCATGCCTCCTGTGTGCATGCCTCCTGTGTGCGTGCCTCCTGTGTGTGTGCCTCCTGTGTGTGTGCCTCCTGTGTACAGGCTTCCTGTGTACAGGCCTCCTGTGTGCGTGCCTCCTGTGTACAGGCCTCCTTTGTACAAGCTTCCTGTGTACAGGCCTCCTGTGTGCGTGCCTCCTGTGTACAGGCCTCCTGTGTACAAGCTTCCTGTGTACAGGCCTCCTGTGTGCGTGCCTCCTGTGTGCGTGCCTCCCGTGTACAGGCCTGTGTGCATGCCTCCTGTGTGCATGCCTCCTGTGTGTGTACCTCCCGTGTACAGGCCTCCTGTGTACAGGCCTGTGTGTGTGCCTCCTGTGTACAGGTCTCCTGTGTGCATGCCTCCTGTGTGCGTGCCTCCCATGTACAGGCCTGTGTGCATGCCTCTTGTGTGCATGCCTCCTGTGTGTGTACCTCCCGTGTACAGGCCTGTGTGCATGCCTCCTGTGTGCATGCCTCCTGTGTGTGTACCTCCCGTGTACAGGCCTCCTGTGTACAGGCCTGTGTGTGTGCCTCCTGTGTACAGGTCTCCTGTGTGCATGCCTCCTGTGTGTGCACCTCTTGTGTACAGGCCTGTGTACAGGTCTCCTGTGTGTGTGCCTCCTGTGTGCTTGCCTCCTGAAAGTCACTTGAGTGAGAGCCTCTGAGCGTGTGCCTGAGTACACACTTTATGGTGTACCTCTTGGGTGTGCACCGCTGAGTATGTGTCTCCTGCATGTACACCTACTGTGTGTGCCTCCTGGGTGTGCACTTCGAAGCTGTATGCCGCCTGCACATGTGCCTCCTATGTACGTACCTCCTGTGTGTGCGCATCTTTTGTGCATGCCTCTTGAGTGTTGGCATCCTGGTGTGCACCACCTATGTCCCTGCCTCCAGGTCATACGCCTCCTGAGTGAGTAATTCCTGGGTGTACACCTCCTGTGTACGTACCCAGTAAGTGTGCACCTGAGCCTTCTGGTCATGCGGCTCCCGGGTTTTGTCCTCATGGTTGTGCATCTCCTGGCTGTGCCTCCTGTGTGCGTGTGTGTCCTGGCTATGTGCCTACTTTGTGCATGTCTCCAGGTTGTGGGCCTCCTGGGTGTATACATACCATGTTTGTGTCTCCTGTGTGCGAGCCTCCTGGGTACACGCCTACCGTGTATGTGCCTCCTGGTTGCGTGTCTCCTGTGTGCAGGCCTCTCGGTGTGCACTGTGTACATGCATCCTGTTTGCACATCTCCTGTGTGAGTGCCTCCTGTGTACATGCCTCCTGGGCGTGCACTCCACCTGGCTGCACTCCACCTGAGTGCATGCTCCAGGGTGTGCACTTTCTGTGTGTGCACTTCCTGTGTGTGCACTTTCTGGGTGTGCATGCCTCCTGGGCGTGCACTCCACCTGGCTGCACTCCACCTGAGTGCATAATCCAGAGTATGCACTTTCTTCATGTGCACCTCCTGGGTGTGTGCCTCCTGTGTGTGTGCCTCCTGGGTGTGTGCCTCCTGTGTGTGTGCCTCCTGGGTGTGTGCCTCCTGTGTGTGCGCCTCGCCTCCTGAGTGTGCACCTCCTGGGCTTGTGCCTCCTGTGTGTGCGCCTCCTGGGCGTGTGCCTCCTGGGTGTGCGCCTCCTGGGTGTGTGCCTCCTGTGTGTGCGCCTCCTGGGTGTGCGCCTCCTGTGTGTGCCCCTCCTGGGTGTGTGCCTCCTGGGTGTGCGCCTCCTGGGTGTTTGCCTCCTGGATGTGCGCCTCCTGGGTGTGTGCCTCCTGTGTGTGCACCTCCTGGGTGTGTGCCTCCTGTGTGTGCACCTCCTGTGTGTGTGCCTCCTGGGTGTGTGCCTCCTGTGTGTGTGCCTCCTGGGTGTGTGCCTCCTGTGTGTGCGCCTCGCCTCCTGAGTGTGCACCTCCTGGGCGTGTGCCTCCTGTGTGTGCGCCTCCTGGGCGTGTGCCTCCTGGGTGTGCGCCTCCTGGGCGTGCGCCTCCTGGGCGTGCGCCTCCTGGGTGTGCGCCTCCTGGGTGTGCGCCTCCTGTGTGTGCCCCTCCTGGGTGTGTGCCTCCTGGGTGTGCGCCTCCTGGGTGTTTGCCTCCTGGATGTGCACCTCCTGGGTGTGCGCCTCCTGTGTGTGCACCTCCTGGGTGGGTGCCTCCTGTGTGTGCACCTCCTGGGTGTGTGCCTCCTGTGTGTGCACCTCCTGGGTGTGCGCCTCCTGTGTGTGCACCTCCTGGGTGTGTGCCTCCTGGGTGTGTGCCTCCTGGGTGTGTGCCTCCTGTATGTGCACCTCCTGGGTGTGTGCCTCCTGTATGTGCACCTCCTGGGTGTGTGCCTCCTGGGTATGCGTGTGCTGTGCTGAGGGTATTTCCTTTCTTGCTGAAGGTTATCTCTCAGCTCTTGTCTTCCATATCCCATGCCTGAGAATGTCATCTGTTAACCAGCACAGGCTATGGGTCTCCCTTGTCTCTTCCTCGATTTACTGATGATACAGGATTACTGGCCCGGGTTGAGTTAACAGACCACATTAGCTCGTCTGATCCCCACAATAGCCCAATGAGAAGGATTCCACTTTTCAGCTGAGATACTTAGGCTTTACTTACACTGGCTTAAACCAGTAATAAAAGCTGGAATACGAACCCAAGCTGGGTTCTGAGCCCAGTCTCCAACTCAGTAAGTTGGGTACCCACCTTGGGCTCTATGAACACCACGGTCCCCCCAGGTAAGTCATTTGCAGGGACACCTGGCACACACGAGCTTGGAGGAGGTAGCTGCTGCTGCCGCCACCTCTATTCCAGGCTCATTCCGTTTCGAGGTGCATTTTGCTGTTTGGCTCCTCTATCTGCAGCGTCTCTGACAAAAGCCAGCCTCTGTCCCAGCCCGCCCAGTGCACTGTCAGGCAGCTCCAAGCTCTCTTATCAAAGGGTAGAAGGCACAGTGTCGCCTTCTTTCGAAGAATGCCCTGGAGGCCTGGGCTTTGTGGAGAAGACCCCAGGAAGCATCACACTGTCGTCTTCCCTTGCAGACCTTGGCACCTGCCATCAGCTGGTTGCCCTTCCTCAACACCATCTTCTACCCCGTGGAGATCAACGAGACGGAGCCCATCGTGGTTTACGACAAAGAATACCTGGAGCAGGTGTCCACTCTCATCAACAACACCGACAAATGGTGAGGGGCCCTGGGGCCCGGGCGCACCTCTCACGCAGCCCTGTCTTCTCAGCAGGAGGGGCGGGGGCGGGAGGATGACAGACTGGCCCAGGGAAGGGGCCCTGGCGTGGGTTTTCATGAGAGGCAGCGAGACTCCTGGTTAAAAAAATACCTCAGGCAGGTTTCTCATCCTCTCTCAGGGTCGTTTTCCTCCTGCCTGAAATGGGGGTAGACATAGCACCTGCCACGTAGGGGTGTTGTGGCAATTGAGAGAAGTAATCCACGTGAAGTGTTCTAACACAGTGCCTGACACGTAATGGGACTCCACAAACGTCAGCGATTATTTTTAGTTAAAATGGATGACATTTTTAAAATTTAAAGAATTTGTATACATTCGAAAACTACCAAAAAAAATTTAATTACCCATAACAATACTATTGATCTTCTGGAATGTGTGTGTGTGTGTGTGTGTGTGTGTGTGTGTGTATGAGAGGAGTGTGTGTGAGAGAGGGGGAGGGAGAGAGAGAGAGAGGGAGGGAGGTGGGCTTTCTGGTACATGGTTCTTTCCCACCGTTGTGACTATACATAGTCTGCTTTTTCCTCGACCTTTATCATGGGCATTTTCCCCATGTCATCCCAAACTTTCTGTTAACACCATTTTTCATGGCTGCATAGTATTCCATGCATTTAGTCCAGCTCTCCCGCCCTGCCACTCCAGTTTTCAGACATTTAGGTTGACTCTGATTTGAGGCTGAGTGTTCACTGTACTGAACATCTTTGTACCAAGGTGACTTCTTGCAAAAGTGACAGTAGCCACAGATTGGCTTCCTGTGCCCTGGGGATGGGCAGTGGGAGCTGTCATTCATAGAAACCTTGGCCCACGCTTCCTTTCCTGCCCTCTCGCTGTCCCTGGCCAGGACACCTCCCACTGTGGGAACGGTAGCCTCTTCCCACCCCAGCCTGGAGCATGCACACCCAGGAGGAGTCTCCACGTGCCACTCCACAGAGCAGCCAAGCAGCGAGCGGGTACTGAGCACCTGTGCTGTGCAAGGGGTCTCATCAGGCTGTGGGGGCTTTCTGGGGTAGGAGACCCAGGCTTACCCTTGAAGAGCTTGTCCTCATGTGTGTAGAGAGCAGGAACAGTCAGACCCGGAGCTGGGCTCAGAGGCAGAGTTCGAGGTCCCCAGGGGTCAGTGGAGCAGTGCTGCAATGCTCCAGCCCCGGCATTTCTGAGCTGTCTGGTCTCCTCTGGCCCCCACCCCAGCCTGCTGAACAACTACATGATCTGGAACCTGGTGCGGAAAACTAGTTCCTTCCTGGATCAGCGCTTTCAGGATGCTGATGAGAAGTTCATGGAAATCATGTATGGGACGAAGAAGGTGAGCCTGTTCCTCACTTGCTGAGCACCTACTATGTGCCAGGCCCGGGGCACCCTCCCAGGGCCATGGGACTTGGGCGGGACAGTGGACAACAGGAAAATTAAGAGGGCCACTGAAGGGGTCTGCCCAGGTATGCACAGGAGCACAAGAGGGGACCTCAGTTGGGGTGAACAGAGCTTCCAGAAGGAGGTGATTATGCCAAGTCAAAGGGAGAAGAGAAATCTTAGCCCCTGAGCTAATTTACAGCAAAAGGTAGTTTCTCTCTCCCTTCCAACTCTTCAGTGGTAGTGAGAAATGCTTCTCTTGAAAAACCCATGTGGGGACCAGCAGTTAGCGTAATGGCTATGTGGCTGGACTCCCATGTATTCAATCACAGTTCGAGTCCCAGACCCGGTGGCTTAAAACTCACACCGGGCGCGTGTGTGTGCGTGCCCAAGATCCCGAGAGGAGAATGGAGGAGAAGGATTGTGGCGTGGCCATCCCCCCGGGGGTGATTTCTCACTTTCTGTCTCTCTGTCTTTCTGGCAAGCGCACGCACCCTATAGTAAAAAAAACAAAAACAAAAAAAACTCTCTCTCTCTCTCTCTCTCTCTCTCTCTCTCTCTCGTCAAATTAAGATACATGAATGGATAAAAATTAATAAATAAACAATTTTTTAAAAAAATCACACCAGGCATGTGTGCTCAAAATTTCAACAAGACTAGAGGAGAAAGGATTGCGATGTTGCCATACCCCCCAGGGGGTTATTTCTCACTTTCTCTCTCTCTCTTTCTCTCTCTATCCTCTGTCTCTCTCTCATGAGCACATGTGCCTATAGTAAATTTAAAAAAAAAAGAAAGAGGGGACTCACAGGTAGCATGATGGTCAAGGTACTGGACTCCCACATGGTTGACTGGTTCAAGTCCCAGACCAGGCAGCCTACTTTCTCATTTTCCCTTTTTCTCCCTCTCTCTGGTCAGATTTAAAAAATAAAAATAAAATAAAATAAATAATTTTTAAAAAGAAAGAAAAGAGAGGTCAAGATGATAACCTTTATGTTATGTGATTTGCTAACCACAATTAAAATTAAGTCATTGAATGACAGGATGAGCTCCCCGGTAGGCTCAGAGTTTGGATGCCACTGTGACCACACTGCGGAGTGGGTGGGGTGCAGAAACGGGCGGGGAGACTCAGGCTGAGGCTTTGAGCCGGGACCTCTGGATGTCCCAAGGCTGAGGGATGGGGGATGCCACTGGCCTGTCCTTATCTCCAGCCCTCCCCAGTGTCTCGCCACAGCTGCTTCTGGGCTCGGGCCAGCTCCTTCTTGCTCGTGTCCAGTCCAGCTCAGAGCTACGACCTAGCCACGTGGCCTTGGGTCGCACAGCTCTCTGAGCCTCAGGTTTTGTGTTTGCAGTTGGATTCATTCCTGGGTTAATTCATCTCAGGGACCCTAGTGAATGGCCTCCATTGAGGAAAATGCTTGTGAGAAATCAAGCAGCTTGGAGCGTGGCGTTGGAGGGAGCGTGGCAGGGGAGACGGTGTGGGAGCTTGGTGGGAGCTGACCGAAACGCTTCCAACTGTACAACCTCGGACAGTCACTTCGCTGGGATGGGGCCTTAGTCTCCCCACCGGTAGAAGAGGGTAGCTAACCCCTGCCCTGCTTTCCCAAGGGCTGACTAGGTACTTGAGGAGAGATGTCTGTGCAATCGGGCCTAAAGGCTAAAGCAGTAGTGCTGACTGTTTCTCATCAGTTTGCCGTTTGTGGCTTGAGCGTTTCTGCAGGGAGGGTAGACCCCTGCCCCCTCCAGCTTGCCCCTCACTACAAGGGACTTAATGCTCCATGAAAAAGAGGTAATAAAAGAAACACAGCTGTCTTGGGGCCAGCAGGTAGCATGGTGGTTAAGGTGCTAAACCTCCACATGGGTGACTACAGTTCAAGTCCTGGACCCAGAGGTTTGCTTTCTCGCTTCTCTTTCTCTCTCTCGTGAGCACATGTGTCCTAGAGCAAATATGGAAAATAATAATAATAATAAAATTAAATAAATCTCTTTTTTTGAGAGAGAGAGATTTTTGCTATAGGGCGCATGCACTCGTCAGAGAGACAGAGACAGAAAATGAGAAGTCCCCCCAGGGGCAATGATCGTGCTGCAATTTCTTTTTTTTTTTTTTTTTTTTTCTCTTCTTTTCTCTTTTTTTTTATTGTTATCCATTTTTTGTTACATTGAATTACATATAACTTTACAGTGTATTACATTGCTTTTTCAAAAGGGAATGCCATGCATGTCAGTCAGTACAGAGACATTAATCTCCCCACTTCAACATTCAATATCTTTCCTATGTATCCCCCAATCATTATTATTATTATTCTAATTATTTTTTATGATAAACATGATTTTTTTTTTTTCTCCAATTATCAGATCATAAAGTTCCCAACAAGAGGGAACGTAGACTCCACTCAGGGCTGGACCAAGGTGGGTCTCGTGCAGCCCCGCAAATGTAGATGGATCTCCATGGAACACAGTTTCAGGAACGCGGCTCAGGGAAGCAGAGACGGCCATCAGCTGATGCAGCATGCGAGGCAGACCCCGGCCACGGCTCGCGGGACAGACCCCGGCCACGGCTCGCGGGGCAGGCCCCGGCCACGGCTCGCGGGGCAGGCCCCGGCCACGGCACGCGGGGCAGACCCCGGCCACGGCTCGCGGGGTCAGAGCCCCGGCCACGGCTCGCGGGGCAGGCCCAGGCCACGGCTCGCGGGGCAGACCCCGGCCACGGATCGCAGGGTCAGAGCCCCGGCCACGGCTCGCGGGGCAGGCCACGGCTCACGGGGCAGGCCCGGGCCACGGCTCGCGGGGCAGACCCCGGCCACGGCTCGCGGGGCAGACCCCGGCCACGGCACGCGGGGCAGACCCCGGCCACGGCTCGCAGGGTCAGAGCCCCGGCCACGGCACGTGGGGGCAGGCCCCGGCCACGGCTCGCGGGGCAGACCCGGGCCACGGCACGCGGGGCAGGCCCCGGCCACGGCACGCGGGGCAGGCCCAGGCCACGGCTCGCGGGGCAGGCCCCGGCCACGGCACGCAGGGTCAGAGCCCCGGCCACGGCTCACGGGGCAGGCCCCGGCCACGGCTCGCGGGGCAGACCCCGGCCACGGCACGCAGGGTCAGAGCCCCGGCCACGGCACGCGGGACAGGCCCCGGCCACGGCTCGCGGGGCAGACCCCGGCCACGGCACGCAGGGTCAGAGCCCCGGCCACGGCGCGCGGGGGCAGGCCCCGGCCACAGCACGCGGGGGCAGAGCCCGGGCCACGGCACATGGGGCAGGCCCAGGCCACGGCTCGCGGGGCAGACCCCGGCCACGGCACGCAGGGTCAGAGCCCCGGCCACGGCACGAGGGGGCAGGCCCCGGCCACGGCACGCGGGGCAGGCCCAGGCCACGGCTCGCGGGGCAGACCCCGGCCACGGCACGCGGGGCTGGCCCCGGCCACGGCTCGCGGGGGCAGACCCCGGCCACGGCACGCGGGGGCAGGCCCCGGCCACGGCACGCGGGGCAGGCCCCGGCCACGGCTCGCGGGGCAGACCCCGGCCACGGTACGCAGGGTCAGAGCCCCGGCCACGGCACGCGGGGGCAGAGCCCCGGCCACGGCACGCGGGGCAGAGCCCCAATCGGGCCGGAACTCCAGAAGGGCACGTGGAGCGGAGCCCCCGCGCCCTGACCCCGCGCCCCAGCACGTGGAGTGGAGCCCCCGCGCCCGCCTCCCCAACCCCATGCGCCGGCACGCGGAGCGGAGCCCCCGACTGCCGCCCCTGGACGTTTAATTGTATCTAGTACTTCTTGCATATTATTCTCAAAGTTTTGGGCCATTATCTCAGTCTTTATGGTGGACCTTTCTAGGCCAGCCATTTTCTCTTCTACATTAGACATTCCATTTTCTGAATGATCTAGTCTGCTTTTAATACTTTCAAGGAAGATTTTGACTTCTTGTATTATATCCTTCATCTCTAACAGCTCCATCTGATTCTTTTGTAAAGTGTGAAACTCCTCTTTTAGATCTTGCATGAATTTCCTCACCTCCTAGAACTCTTCAACTCTTTTCTCCTTCCTCTTCAGCAGATCCTTGTCTCTCTTCTCTTTGCTCTCTGTTAGCTTTGCCATTATGAGTGATCTGAATTGTTTATCAGACATTTCCATGAATTCCCTTGAACTGTGTGTGGATGAAGAGGAGCTATCCGTTTCAATTGGAGGAGAGGCATTTTCCTGCTTCTCCATATTTCTTGTGGTCCTGCAGCGATTTCTGGCCATCTGGTGGATGGTCGGTTTCTTCCCGAAATTTTGAAGATTAATACGAGGGTTGGGAAGTATGCAGAAAAGGAAGCAGAGAGAGGGAAACAATACCAACAACAACAAAAAACAGACAAGAAACAGAGAAAAAGAAGAGAAAAACTTTGGAATAAATCTAAAAAACAAAAATTAATATTCAAAAAATTTCAATAAAAATCAAAAATTAGAAAACCGCGCGGCGCGAAATGTCTACATCTCAGGAGCCATGGAGCAGACTGTCTCTTGAAGAAGGGCTGTTCTGGGAGGAGCAGAGGGGATTATTAACAAAACAAAGGCCTAGGAGGGAGGGGCCAAAGGGCCCTGTAAGACGCCTCACCTTAAAAAATTCTAAAAAGCAAAAATTAAAAAAAAGACAGACAGACAGAGAGAGAGAGAGAGAGAGAGAGAGAGAGAGAGAGTGAGAGGTAGAGAGAGACCAAGATTGATTCAGAGACAGGAGATATGAAAGGGGTTTTCCTACCATGTGGGATTTTGTATGCTGGAGGCCCAGTTAGGAGTGGGACCTCTTCCTTCCTCCCAGCATGTCTACATCTCAGGAGCCATGGAGCAGACTGTCTCTTGAAGAAGGGCTGTTCTGGGAGGAGCAGAGGGGATTATTAACAAAACAAAGGCCTAGGAGGGAGGGGCCAAAGGGCCCTGTAAGACGCCTCACCTTAAAAAATTCTAAAAAGCAAAAATTAAAAAAAAGACAGACAGACAGAGAGAGAGAGAGAGAGAGAGAGAGAGAGAGTGAGAGGTAGAGAGAGACCAAGATTGATTCAGAGACAGGAGATATGAAAGGGGTTTTCCTACCATGTGGGATTTTGTATGCTGGAGGCCCAGTTAGGAGTGGGACCTCTTCCTTCCTCCCAGCATGTCTACATCTCAGGAGCCATGGAGCAGACTGTCTCTTGAAGAAGGGCTGTTCATGTGGGATTTTGTATGCTGGAGGCCCAGTTAGGAGTGGGACCTCTTCCTTCCTCCCAGCATGTCTACATCTCAGGAGCCATGGAGCAGACTGTCTCTTGAAGAAGGGCTGTTCATGTGGGATTTTGTATGCTGGAGGCCCAGTTAGGAGTGGGACCTCTTCCTTCCTCCCAGCATGTCTACATCTCCGCTGCAATTTCTTCTCATTCTCCTCTCAGGATTTTGGGCAGGCACGTACAAGTGCCCAGCGTGAGTTTTTTGTTTTTTGAGTTTTTTTTCCTCTTTCTTGCGAGAGAGATTTTTGCTATAGGGTGCATGCACTTGCCGAAGAGACAGAGAAAGACAAAGAGACAGAAAGCAAGAAATCACGCCCCCCCCCCCCCCCAGGGGATGGCCATGCCGCAATCCCTTCTCCTCCATTCTCTTCTTGGGCTCTTGGGCACACACACACACACACACACACACACACACACATGCCCAGTGTGATTTTCAAGCTGCCAGGTCTGGGACTAGAACCGTGATCAACTATGTGGGAGTCCAGCAACAGAACCATTATGCCAGCTGCAGATCCCTCAGATAAATAATTCTTAAAGAAGAAAAGGAAGAAAGAAATACAGAGTCTCAGGGCGGAGGAGGCTGGCTGCTCAGTACTTCCTGGAGTCGCTCTCAGGCCCCAGGTGAACGCTGCGTGAGCTGATCAGGTCCACCGGACCCTCACTCCTCTCGAAGATTCTTCTCATCATTCTGTAGCACTTCCAGGGACTTCACGACTTGCAGGCAGTGAGTGTGGCATCTCGTAGAGAAGATACTAGAGCCAGACTTCCTGGTTCCAATCCCAGCTCAGCCTCTTACTCCCTGGGCGGTCTCTTTGGGCGAGGAATCGACCTCGCTATGCCCCAGTTCTTTACCTGCCTCGTACGGTTATTACCAGCGTCGTGGGGGTTAAGGCCTGGCGCGCGGCAAATGCTCACTGCTGTTACTGCTGCTCAGGGCGTTGCAGCTGAGTCCTTGGAAGGCAGGTCCATGGTTGATTTGTCTTTCGATTCCAAAGATGTCGCATCGCCAGGGTGCAGAGGAGCTGCCCCGAGAGCACTGGGTGGTCAGGGAGTGAATGAATGCGTGAGCAAATCAGTGCATCCAGAGACTCTCCTGAGACCACCATGAGCAGTCTGTCCACCATTTGGCCATCATGGCCTCCACAGAGCCAGAGGTTAGAGTCCCCGTTGTCCCGACTCCCTGTGTGGTCGGCCTCGGCCAGATGCAGGTGCAGACCGTGTGTCCAGCTGCGAGCCTCACAGCCGAGGAAGGGCGGGCAGGGGACGGGAGAAAGAGGAGGCGCCGGAGGCGGACGTCCAAATGGACACCTGGCTGGGAAGCTAAAAGGCACGGGGGTGACTACACTAGGACAAGACTTCGATTTCTCCATTCCTCTTTCTTGCCTAGAAATTGTTCTTTAAGACAAAATGTACATACAACCAAATAGACGGTCCACATTAAGTATCTAGTTCAATGAGTTTGACAGATGAAGTCACCCGTGTAACTCCATCCCCAACGGTAGGCACGTTTCCATCACCGTTTATCCAGCATCCCCCCAGCAGAAAGTTCCCTCTGCCTTTTTCCCGTCAGTGCTCCCAGCCCCAGGGGGCCGAGGGGCAGCTGGGACTGCACACTGCGTGCCTGGCTTCTGCTCAGCACAGGTCTGGAATGCATCATGTCTGAGCGACTTTGTCTTCCTTCTTACTGCCACATAGTGTGTGCGAAAACGCCACATTTTGTTTCTCCACGCATCTGCTGATGGCATTTGGGTAGTTTCAGCCGAGAGCTGATGGGAATCGGGCTGCCCTGAGCACAGTGGTTGCTGCCACCTGCCCCCCTGTTCTTCAAGGTTAAGGGGACATGAGTTTCGCCTGCAGCAGGAAGGCTGTGAGCACGGCCGCCATGTGGTCACACACACTGTCCTTCGAGGATGCCTGGGCAGGGCAGTGAGGGGCTGAAGGTAGCACGACTCACCCTCCAGGGGCCATAGCCCTCGGACACTTGCACCCAGTTTGCACAGAGGCGTGCTGTGGACCTGTGGGCCATGGGTGAGACCGTGGAGGAGCCGACACGGGAAACCCTGGCTGTGGCTGTAGCTGCTCTTTCTCGGAGACTTTAAATGGGGCTGGGTCTGGCCTTCTGGGAAGCCTTCCTGGTGGACAAGCTGATCTCCAAGGTGTCCGCCACCAGAATTCCTGGTCTCCTGTGGGAGACGGGATGGGCAGGGGCAGGTAGGAGCGTGGGACATGGAGCATGGAGCCAGGCAGGTCTGGGTGGCTGCGCCCTGCTGAGCTGCTGTGTTCTCACCTGTCCAGTGGCCTGTAAGCCATCAGTCACGTTGTTGGCTCAGCAGGAGACCGAGCTCAGAGCCTGGCACTCAGGAAACGAAAGCAGTGGTGACGAGGGGTATCTGCTGCCTCTTGGTCCAGTGCCTAAAGTAACTTCCATAGCATGGAAAGGTCTCCCTGCAGTTCTGGAAGCAAGTTCAACCCCCGGACGACATAGGAAGGGGCTGGAAGGAGGAGGACAGAGGCCGAATGATCCCTCTCATTGTGTTTTCCAGACCTGTCTTCCTCGCTGGAAGTTTTGCGTGAGTGACACAGAAAACAACCTGGGCTTTGCCCTGGGCCCCATGTTTGTCAAAGCGACTTTCGCCGAGGACAGCAAAAACATAGTAAGTGTCCCCCACAAGAACACAGGCTGTGATGTCACGCCATTTGCCTGCCGGGGGCCCTTGTGGACTTGACAGCCGTGCTCAGCTCTGCTGGGAGCCTTTCGGGCTGCAGCCAGAAGGCCCAGGACGCCCGCCTTAACTCAGAGGTCCTGTTTTTCCAGGCTTTGCAGGGTGTGAATTGCTCGTAACAACCACCATTACTGAACCAGAGGTCTGTTATCTGTGCTCTCTCGTCCGCCCCTCCTGGACGCAGTTATGTCAGCCACCTGCTAGGGGTATGACGGACCCAGCGAAAGGATGTGGGCAAAGCCACCCCTACTCTGTTCCAAAGGGTGACTTTTTCTCAGTTTGCAAGCGACAGGTTTGTTCTAGAAAGGCAGAGGAGCATACGGTAGACACAGCCAGGCCTGGGCTCAGCTCCTGGCTTCATCACTTCCTGGTTGGCTGACTTGGGACAGTATTTCCACCTCATCTGTAGTATGGAAGTGGGAGCTTAAATGAGATACTACACATATGGGACCAGCAGGTGGCGTGGTGGTTAAGGCACTGGACACTCCCACATGGCCGACCAGGGTTCGAGTCCTGAATCTGGTGGCTTGCTTTCTCGCTTCCCCTCTCTCTCTCACTCTCAATGTCTGTCTCTCTCTGGTCAAATTAAAAAAATAAATGAATGAATAAATAAAATAAAATAAAATAAAATAATTATAAAAAAAAAAGATACTACACCTAGAGTGTGGCACAAGATCAGGATTTAATAAATGGTAGCTATTCTGTTACTGTCACAGGATTCGTTACACGGATATCCTCTGCAATCTAAGGTCAGCAAACTGAGCCCAGAGCTGTTACCTGACTTGCCTGGGAACAGCTGAGTCAGTCTGAGTAAAAGGCTCTTGGCCAGAGCCCCTCTGCTCTTGCAGCTACTCGGGTCTGCCTTCCCCTTCTCTAAAATCTCCCACCTCTGCCAGCCTCCAGGTGCCTGTGACATCGTGCCCTTGAAAGCAGCCGCTCGTCTTCCACCTGCGTTTCTCAGACTGCTTCTCGGAACTCAAGTTCTCTTGATTTTAAAGCCCACCCCAGCAAAAAGTCATTCTGTGCGGGAGGCCCAGGTTTAATGGTCCAGCCCATCCTGGAAGTTGGACACAGTGGCACATGCCTGTCACTGCGCAGGAGGCAGGAGGATCACAAACGTGTGGCCAGTGTGGACAACCCTGTTTGAAAGAGGTGGACATGGTGGTGCACACCCGTGGTTCCAGCCACGAGGGAGGCTGAGGCAGGAGTTCATGTGACATAGCAAAACCCTCTCTTTAAGGGAAAAAGCCCAAAGGTGGTGTGGGGTTAGGATGGCTGAATTCCACGTGGCTGACAGTGTGGTTTGTGTTCCAGACATGGCAACTTGAGAAACATGTCGGGTGCAGGTGCATGTGTGTCAGAAATTTTCAGAGGAGCGTGGAGGAACAAGGACTGCAGCGTGGTCCTCCCCCAGGGGGGCTGATTTCCCTCTCTCTGTCTGTCTGCGGCTCTGAAAAGTCCTGCAGCAAAGAGACTTTTACTTTTGCTTTGGAGAGGAAAGAGACAAGCATTTGTTGACGTGGTCTCACTGTTTCAACCCTCTGCCCAGCCTCCCAGTTAGCTAGGATCACAGTTCAAGTCCCATGCCCAGTGTGTAGGGGATTCAACCCAGGTCTCCCACACTGCAGCGGTTCCTAGCTCATACCAGTGCCAAGCTGCAAGGCCAACTTTCCAGAAGCATTTCCTGAGCTCACTTGACCGTGGAGCCGTGTGTGTGCGTGGCCTGTCTTGTCTTAGAGGATGCTCGCGTTAGGAATGTGGTTTGGAAAACACAGCTGTGACTCTTCTCAGCGCAGCACTGAGGAGCCTGACCCTTGAGCCAAACCTGAGTGTGTTCTCTCGCCCAGTGTCATCCTTCTGCATGGGGTGCTCCTCGCACTCAGCCGAGGCCGGTGTCTAGACCTCACTGATGCAGTGTTTGTCTCCCCAGGCCACTGAGATCATTCTGGAAATCAAGAAGGCGTTTGAGGAAAGCCTGAGCACCCTGAAGTGGATGGACGAAGACACCCGGAAATCGGCCAAGGAAAAGGTGAGGCTGGCCAGGTGCTGGAAGGGGGTCTGTGAGGCGGCAGCCATAGATGGAGGAGGGTGGGTTGAGGAGAGACCAGTCGTATCCCGTGAGCACCACAGGACACTCTCCTGCCTTCGGGGGAGCAGTCTACCAGGAGAAGGGACAGTCTTAGGGGACATCACACATGATGGTGTGAAAGCTTATAAAGTAAGGTCCTGGGGCCAGCAGGTATCCTACTGGCTAGGGCGCTGGGCTCCCACATGGCTTACCAAGGTTTGAGTCCCAGATCCGGAGACTCGAAACTCACACCAGGTACATGTGCATATGTGCCTAGAATCCCAGGATGAGAATGGAGGAGAAAGAATTGCAGTCTGGCCATCCATTCTGGGGCTTGACTGCTCACTTTCCCTCTCCTTGTCTCTCTGGTGAACACACGTACCCTATGGTAAGAACCTTAAAAAAAAAAATAATTAAAATAAAACAAAGCTCACAGCGTGTGTGAGGGAAGGTCCAGGGGCTGTTGCATGTCTGCTAGGAATGAGGGATCTGGCGCCGTCCAGTGGGGTAGGGGTCAGGGATGACTTCCCTTGGGGAAGTGACACTTAAGCAGAAACCCAAAGAAACGTAGATATTAAAGGGGGACTCCTTCCAGAAAAAGATGTGAATGCCCTGAAACCGGAGGGGCCTCGCCTTGCCTCCCCTTGGCCCAGTCCCTGAGCCTAGCGCTCACACAGCTAGGGTTGGCCTGGCCACCCTTGCCGGACACTCACTTCCTCTGTGTCTCCCCTGTCCAGGCGGATGCCATCTACAACATGATAGGTTACCCCAACTTCATCATGGACCCCAAGGAGCTGGACAAAGTGTTCAACGACGTAAGTGGCTTCCACCTGCTCCTCTGTACTCCCCAGCACTGCATGGGAGGGCTGAGGCGGGGCTGCGTCCGCGTGAGACTACGAGGTGCTGGAGGCCCAGCCGAGGTGGCGCAGTCCGTAGGGTGTTAGACCGCAGTGCTGGAAGCCACGTGGCGACGGTGGGCGAGGATACCTGAGTTGGCCTGAAAACCACCAGACATGCACGTGCCTGAGATCCTGGAGATCTGGAAGGCTGGGGAAAGGGCGTCAGCATGTGATGAGACTCTGTCCAAACTACTTTTTCTCTCTGTTTTTCATATCACATGTACACACTCTTATCATTTATTAGAAAGAAAAAGAGAAAGTGGGGCCCCCTCATACTGCCTGCTGCTTCTCCATTCCTGCATCCAGAGTCACCTCCTGTCCCCAGAGCCCTCCCCCCCCGCCCCCCAGAGAACCCTGGACCTCTGATTTTTACTTAAAATGCTGATGAGAAGAGGAAGCCTACATCCCAAGCAGTCTTTTCAGTTTAATTCAGGCAGCAAGAGTAGGTGATAGGCCCCTGCTGGTTAGAACTCATGGCAAATCACCACTTTAAGTGGACTGTGCTTCTCCCCAGATATGGTTTTCTATCTTCTTGTGATTAGGATTTGTGAATCAGGCATTTTTGAAATGATAATAACTTCCCTTCATGGTAATATTTAAAACCTAATCACAGTAAAATTGCTTTTGAGAACACGCCACTGAGACTCATCCTACAGCCTTTTGGTTGAAAACAACTTCAGATGCTCCAGGATGCTTGGTACTAGGTCCAGAGTCCCTAGAAGCTGTCCAGGGAGAGCCCACAGGGTCTGTATCCTGCTCCTGAGGGCCCAGCCGTTTATCCAAGCCTCGGCATAAAGCCAGGAAACTCTGGAATGGATCTAAGCACGAACTTCACACCTGTCGAAAGGCCAGGCTGGGTGATGAGGGTGTGCAGTGAGGCCTGTCCCTGGGCATTCCAGAGGTGAATTCCAGGCCCAGCCCTGGTGGGATGAGCAGGAGAGTGCAGCTGTGAGTGGCTGAGGCGGCACGAGAGGCTTAGGTTCAGTTCTGGGCCCAACCTACACAAGCTGGGTGCAGTGGTGCAAGACTGTAGACCTGGCCAACGAAGGGCAGGAAGGATCACCCTGTCAAAAATACATGCCAATTCCCTCACTAAGAAACAAAAATAGAGGGACCAGCAGATGGCACAGTGGTTACATTACCGGATTCCCACGTAGCAGACCACGGCTCGAGTCCCAGACTCAGCATCTTGAAACTCACACCAGGCACATGTGCATGCATGCCCCAAATCCTGAGGGGAGAATGGAGGAGAAGGGATTGCAGTGTGGCCATCCCCCCTGAGGGATGATTTTTCACTTTCTGTCTCTCTAGTGAGCATACGTGCCCTATAGCAAAAATCTCTCTTAAAAAAATAATCGAGGGCTAACAGGTGGCATGGTGGCTAGGCACCAGGTCCACGTGACTGACTCTGTGGTTTAAGTCCTGGACCCAGCAGCTTGAGAAACATGCCGGGTATTTATGTGTGTACGTGTCCAAAATCCTTAGGGGAGAGTGGAGAAGGGATTTCGGCATGGTTGTTCCTCCAGGGGATGATTTCTCACTTTCCCTCTCTGTCTATCAGCAAGTGCCCACACCCAATGGCAAAAATCTAACAAGACGAAACATAAACAAAAATAAAACAGAGACCGTCCCAGGTTGATTTCTTAGTTCTGTAGTCCAAGGTGGTAGCCATTAGCCACAGGTAGCCAGCTGATGAAAACTTAAATTATTTAAGTTTTAAAAATGTAAGTTTATTTATTTATTCCACGAGTCAGAGAGACAGCACCCCCAGCAGACCTCGGAGGCTGCCATCCACCACGGCCCCACCCGCCCAGATCACGCGCTCCCGTGCCCAGCTCACGCAGTAAGGCTTCTGGAGGCGAACTCAGACCCCTCCTGAGTGTCATCCTCACAAAGTGCCATGTTGCCACTGTGCCACTATCTGGCCGCACAGATTGAAAGTTAGTCACCACATTCAAAATGCTCATTAGCCACCTGTGGCTGGTGTCCACCACGTGGGACAGCACAGACACGGGACCTGTCCGTCATCACAGAAGGTTCTATCTGACAGTGCTGGGAATAGTTCTGTTTTTTTCATTTAATTTAATTTTAATTTAGTTTGCTATAGGACGCATGTGCTCACTGGAGAGAGAGACAGAAGGAGAGCAGGAGAGAGGGAGAATGAGAACTCCCCAGAGGGGATGGCCACACTGTAATCCCTTCTCCTCCATTTTCCTCTCAGGACATGTGCCCGAGTGTCTTTCAAGCGACCAGGTCCAGAACTCGAACTGTGCAGCTGGCCGTGTGGGATCCAGCCACCTTCACCACCATGGCACTGGCTGGCCCAATGCTGGAGATATTTCTTGCCTGAGGCCCAAGCAGTGCTGCAGGGACATCCTATACCATGATACCCCTGGGTATCCCGAGTGAAGCTCTTAGTGTGTCCTCGAAGGCGAGAGCCAGTGCAGGCCACAGCAAGGTGGACGGGGAAGGAGCCCACACCTGCAGCCCTGCGTCCTCTGTTCCAGTCTCTGGCCTGCAGACCAACCCCTTAACCTCGACGGCTTTCCTTTCCCTCTGTTGTAGAGGGTGCCTCCCTGCCTGGCATGCTCTGACCCTCTGCTTTCTCCTTCCAGTACACCGCAGTTCCAGACCTCTACTTTGAGAACGCCATGCGGTTTTTCAACTTCTCGTGGAGGGTCACTGCCGACCAGCTCAGGAAAGCCCCCAACAGAGATCAGTGAGTCCCCTGGGCCCCGCCAGGAAGGTTCTGGCTCCCCTGCACATGGCTGTGCTCTGGGCCGAGCCGCGTGCCAGATATGGTGTCATGAGAGCCCTCTGAGATAACAGCGCTGTTGTTACCCCACTTTGCAGAGAAGAAACCCAGGGCCAAAGAAGTGTGACCTCGCTGGGAGCCCCCAGCACCAGAGTGAGCCCGGCTGCTAGAGCCGAGCCTACCTGACACCAAATCCTAGCTCCGTGGCTTTAACGCTGGGAGTCTTCATTATCTGCAGAACAGGTTGGGAGGACCTGGCTTCTGGATCATTGTGACAATCAAACAGGAGCTTTGGGAATGCATCAGGATGGAGGATGCCCTGGCAAGAGCCCGCTTTCCATCATGCTTAGTATCAGAAAGGGTGGTTTCTCAGGGAGGTCTCCCACAGAGGCCTTGGGAAAGTTCTGGGTGGACCCCACACACAGTTATGGTTCCCAAACATCCCTGCCCAGAACCTCCTGGAGAACTTTTTTAAAAATAGAGACTCAGGGCCAGCAGGTGGCGTAGTGGTTAAGGGCACTAGACTCCATGGTTCAAGCCCTGGACCTGGGGGCTAGCTTTCTCACTGTTCCTCTCTCTCTCTCATTCTCTCTCTGTTCCTCTTTGATCAAATTAAAAATAAATAAATAAAGTTAAATAAAAAGTAATAATTCTTAAAAAACAAAAGAGAGCCTCCTGGTCTCTAGACCTTCTGAAATCAGAATAATCTGGAGTGAGACCTGATACCTTTTTTAAAACAGTCTCTTCAGAGAAGTCAGATGTAGTTGGCCCAGTCCTCGTCCTCCAACTAGTACTGCTTTCCTGAGTCCCTCTTGATCATCCCTAAAACATTTTGCTGGATAAATCTTAAGGAAAGATGAGAGCAGCTTTTCTTGGTCTCTAGTGCCCCCTCATGGACAACAGAGACTTTAGATAAAAGACCCATTGGACTTCAGTGTAGCTGTGGAGACTTCACAGATAAGGGAACAGCTCTGTCTCCTCCCAGTTTCCCATCTTCACCAGGATATCCCCTAAGCATACACGAAGATAACTTTTTACCTTCAGAATATGGCATAGGCACATTTGCCCGTTTATGTAAAATCTCAATTTAGCTTAATGTTTTTTACTTAAATGTCATTCTCCACCCATTAATGTATTCATGATTATTTGTATATACTAATATAGAACAGTATGATGTTCTGAATGTCCCAGTATCAAGACAAGCAGGTGGCTTGCTGGTTAAGGCGCTGGACTCCCACATGGCTGACCATGGTTCGAGTTCTGAACCTGGCAGCTAGCTTTCTCACTTTCTCTCTCTCTCTCTCTCTCTCTCTCTCTCTCTCTCTCGTGAGAACATGTGCCCTGTAGCAAATTTAATATAATAGTAATAAATTTATTTTAATAATTTTTAAAATAAATAAATGTCCCAGTATCTTTCCATAGCGTTGGGCGCCCCCAGTACATCTTTGTGGGGCTCACTCAGATGAGACAGAGTGCCTGTCTAGGCTCTTAGGGAAAATGTCCATCTCCCTCTAATCACTGGCCGTTCCCCGCCATGCTATAAACTGTGTCTTAGAGGCAAATATTTATTACTACATACGGTTCATCTTAAACTTTTGATCTCAGGACACTTCTATCCTCTTAAAACTTATAGGACCCTAAAAAGCTATTTTTTAAAAAATGTGAATTGTATTAAAATTTTTTAAAATATTTATAAAAATGTTTATGAAAACTTTCTATTTTCAAGAGAATTACTGGGGTTCAGCAGGTGGCATTGTGGTTAAGGTGCTGGATCTCACAGGGCCAACTGAGCAGTTCAAGTCCCAGACCTGGTGGGTTGAAAATCATGCTGGGTGCTTGTGTATGTGTGCCCAAAATCCCAAGAAGAGACTGGAAAAGAAGGATTGTGGCATGACCATCCCCTATGGGGTGTGATTTCTCACTCACTCTCTCTCTTTGGTGAGCACATGCACTCAAAAATTAAAGAATGAGAAGAGGGGTATTGTTTTACTTTTGCAAATCTCTCTAACATCTGACTTAATAGGAGATGGCTGGATTCCCATATCAGCTTTTGCATTCTATCTGTTGGATTATGGGAAGAAGAACCTCAAAAAAGTTTATGAAAAACACATATGAAAAAATTATACATGGATTTCAAAATTTTTTTGCACCCAAATAAATTCATACTTTAATTCTATGTTTCTACAGATGTTTCAAAGTCCTCTGATGTGTCATTTTGAAATATGACATATATAGCCCCCCTTTGGGGCCAGCAGGTAGTATGGTGGTTAAGGCACTGGACTCGCACATGGTCAACCATGGTTCAAGTCCCAGACCTGGTAGCTTGTTTTCTCACTTTTCCTTTCTCTACCTCTCTCTGTTTCTTTTTGGTGAAATTAAATAATAATTCTAAAAAAAGGAAGAAGAAGAAAAAATATATGTTCCTTTGACCAAAACTGCCATCTTCCAGTAATTCACCAAAATGAACACATAGAGAAAGAGTCAAAGAACTTGAAATATGTCCTCTAGGCCTTTTACAAAACACAGAGTGGTTCCTTCGGCAACATACATGCGAATCTACAAGAAAGGTGATAGTGTAGACATTAAGGGGATGGGTACTGTTCAGAAAGGAATGCCCCACAAATGTGACCATGGCCAAGCTGGAAGAGTCTGCAGTGTCACCCAGCATGCTGTTGGCATTGTCGTGAACAAGTTAAGGGCAAGATTCTCGCCAAGGGAGTTAATGTGTGTACTGAGCATATTAAGCATTCTGAGAGCAGAGACAGCTTCCTAAAACGTGTGAAGGAAAATGACCAGAGAAAGAAGGAAGCCAAAGAGAAAGGGACCTGGGTTCAGCTGAAGTGCCAGCCTGCTCCATTCACAGTGAGAACCAATGGAAAGGAGCTTGAAAGTTCTGGAACTTATTCCCGATAAATATATTGAACGATGGGTGTTAAAAATAAGTTTATTTATAACCTGGGACCAGCAGATGGCGTAATGGTTATGTCACCGGACTCCCACATAGTCAACCGCAGTTCGAGTCTGAACCTAGTGACTTATAACTCGCACCAGGCATGTGTGCGTGTGTGCCCAAATCCCAGGAGGAGAATGAAAAAGAAGGGATTGAGGTGTGACCATCCCCAGGGGGGAGTGACTTCTCATTTTCTGTCTCTGTCTCTCCTGCGAGCACACACACCCGATAGCAAAAGCCTCTCTAAAACAAACAAGCAAACAAACAAATAAACAGACAAACAAAAAACACTAAGCTATGGTCTATTAAAAAAAAAAAAGAAAGAAAGAAAGAAAGAAAGAAAGAAAGAAAGAAAGAAAGAAAGAAAGAAAGAAAGAGAAAGAAAGAAAGAAGAAATACATAAAGCAATTCCAGTGTTCCACAAGTATTTAGGTGAAAAAGAGAAAAAGGATTTAGTAGTCTTTTCAGATACTTGTGTATATCCATCTGCTATGTCATGAGAACTCAACTCAAAGGTGGTGATGTCTTTTTTTTTAATAATTATCTATTTAATTTATTATTATTATTCCTTCATTTGACCAGAGAGGGAAAGTAAGAAAGCAAGCTGCCAGGTCCAGGACCCACACCACAGTCAACCATATGGGAGTTGGTGCCTTAACCACCACGCCAGGTGCAGGCCCCTAGGTGGTAACTTCTTAAAGTTAGTTACAATGTGTTATCTGAAACTATATCCGCCACTCAGATTCTGTTCCACTGAAATCTGTTGGTCTGTCCTGCACTTTGAACAGATCTTTTACTCGAGGGTGATTGTGTAATATCATGCATTAGTCACTTAGAAACATGACTCACTGGGCTTTACAGATCTTCCACATAGTGAACTTCATTGTGCAATATCAAGAAAACCTGCATTTGTTAATATCACCGTGACCTCATGCGAAAAGTCTTCCAGAGTCAGAAAGCTATCAAATGTGTGACTGGTATAAGATTTTCAAAATTCGAATTTTGCTTGAAACTCTAAATTTTTTTTTTGAAACCTCTTAGTTTTATTACTGGTGACAAATAATGTCATTTGTTTTCCTTGGTTCGTGTATTCATTTTCAAGAAAATGTCTGCTAAATATATAAGGCTCTTAGGTTCCGTGGTTTGCCAAATACCGTAGTTTATCAGTTGTGTGTGTGTCTTGCTGTGCGTGTGTGCTGGAGAAGAAACCAGGGACTGTTAGAACATACCTCAATTCGTATACAGGCTCCAGCAGGTTTTGCTCACCATTGCTTTTGCACCATCTCTGCAAATGTTAACACAGTAAAAAAGGCAAATAACATCTTTTTTCTTTTTTTCTTTCTTTTTTTTTTTCTTTTTGGAGAGGTTTTTGCTATAGGGCATGTGTACTTGCCAGAAAGATAGAGAGAGACAGAAAGCGAGAAATCACCCCTCCGGGGGGATGGCCACGCCGCAATCCCTTCTCCTCCATTCTCCTCTCGGGATCTTGGGTACGCACACACACGCGCCTGGCGTGAATTTAAGCCACCAGGTCCAGGACTCGAACCGCAGTTGACTACATGGGAGTCCAGTGACATAGCCATTATGTTAACTGTTGGTCCCAATAGCATCTTTTTTTGAGAGAGATTTTTGCTATAGATTTTTTCTCACTGGAGAAAGAGACAGAAAGCGAGAAATCAGCCTCTAGGGAGGATGGCCATAATGCAATCCCTTCTCCTTCATTCTCCTCTCAGGATTTTGGGCGGTCATGTACACACACCCAGCATGAGTTTCAAGCCGCCAGGTCCAGGACTCGAATCGTGGTCAACCATGTGTGAGTGCAGCACCTTAACCACTACATTACCTGCTGTCCTCCATCTTTTTTTTTTTCTTTTTTTTTCTTTTTTTTTAAGTTTTTTGCCCAGGGCACATGTACTTGCTGGAGAGACAGAGAGAGACAGTGAGAGGGAAAGAGAAATCACCCCCACCCCAAGCAGGGGATGGCCATGCTGCAATCCCTTCTCCATTCACCTCCTGGGATTTGAGGCACACATGCACACATGCCTGGCATGAGTTTCAGATTACCAGGACCAGGACTTGAACCATGGTTGGCCATGTGGGAGTCCAGTGCCTTAACCAACACGCCACCTGCTGGCCCTGGGAAATAATATCTTAATATTATTGTGAAAATCGTTTTGCCATGGACCCCAGAAAAGGTCTTGGGGAGCTCTCCAGGAGTCCACAGACCACACTTCAAGGTACACCCTGAGCCTAGATAACGACAGCTTTTCCGTGTGTGATGTTCCAGCTTGCTCGCTGCACGGACTCAGTACTGCACTGGGAAGTCACTCCATTTGTCTAGCTGATCCCTCCTTTATAGTCAGCTGACCTTGAGTTTTCTCCTCTCAAAAGCAGGGCAGCTGTGGATGTGCTTGCATTCGTGTGCACTTGAACCTGGGTCAAGGGGAACCCACACTTTCAAGGCTCTTGACCCCAGTCCCCAGCTGCCATCCACACAGGCGGTCCCCCAACCTCCCGAAGCTGCGCCCAGCCCTTCCGTGTGTCGCTGCAGGTGGAGCATGACCCCGCCCATGGTGAACGCGTACTACTCGCCCACCAAGAATGAGATTGTGTTTCCAGCTGGGATCCTGCAGGCACCGTTCTACACTCGCGCCTCGCCCAAGTAGGTGGCCTCAGTGCTGCCCCAACTCCCCCTCTGCCCCTCAGAGGACCCCCATCCCAGCCTGGTGACCCATGCTGAACCCTGAGGCCATGCCAGTGTCACGGAATGACCTCTGTGCTGTGGCCCTGATGGATCGCAGAGAAGCTGCAGAGGAACATCCTCACCCTCTCCTTCTCCCTACAGGGTCCATTGGGTCTGGAAGCTCTCCACAGTGAGGAATTGGGGGCCCTAAGGCTTCCGAGGAAACACCTCTCTGACAATGTTTTAAAACACAGAACTCAGGAGATGTGAGGGGTGAAATCTGTGGAGTCCTGGGCTTGAATCCCAGGTCTGCTTCTTAGTGGCTTCATGGCCCAGGCACATCGATTGACCATTCCCAGTGCTGGTTTGCTCATTTATGGAGCCGGTTAATAATGTCTAACTCTTCTGAGGTGCCCCCAGTTCTGTCCAGTGCAGTTCTCTAGAGCAGCGAGCACGGTGTGTGGTGGCCAGGGGCACCGCTGACCACAGCAGACTCAGCCAGCCTCTGACTGGCCTCAGGGGCCTGGCTGGAGGTTCACACAATAGCCACATCCCCACTGAGTCCTGCGGGACTCAGCTGTGTCCCCAGGCCTGGGTCACAAAACTGGGCAAAAACGAGAGGCCTTCCTCTCAAGGCTTCACGCTCACCTTCGTGTCCCCCCTTCTAGGGCTTTAAACTTTGGTGGCATTGGCGTCGTTGTGGGCCATGAGCTGACTCACGCTTTTGACGATCAAGGTATGGGTTCCCTGGAATCCCCTTCAGACAGCTTCCTGGTCCCACTGCCTCTCCTTTCTGCTCCCTTCACTTCTAGTAGTCTTAGTGCTTGAGATAGAAGGGCGTGGGTTCAAATCCTGGCCCTGCTGCCTGGTAACTGCATGAATTTTAGCATGTCTCATCATTTCTCCAAGTCTCTATTTCCTTACCTATAAAGGGCATGATTATTCCAACTTGGGCAGTGATTGGGAAATCCCTGCTCCTGGGGGCTTTTCAGCGCTCTGGGCTAGGTGCTGGTAGTCAGCGTGAGTGCACATTCTCCACCACTCCAGAGACATCTCTGGTCCGACTACAGTCAGGGGAGTTAAAGTCAGTCCCTGCTTTCCAGCCAGTGTGCACAGTTCTCCCAGTGCTTCCTCTTGAGCATCCCAAAGCTGAGAAGGGAGAGCCCCGCACCTTGGAGGCAGGGTGTGTTGTAAGCCTCGTGCCATCAGCTCCCTCTGCACTCTCGGCTTTCGTTACTCAGGTGCAAGGCCCTCGGCCAGGGTTGAAAGGAACCGCAGCGCTGCTGGACCTTGGCACCCGCTGGGTCTTGTTGCCTTACCTGGGTTACTCCTTCCCCCTCTCCCTGCACCAACTGGCTAATCTACCCACCCCTTCAACACCCAGGTGGCCATCTCCTGTGACGGCTGGAGGGTGGGGTCTGCAGAGGAACCCATTTCTCACTGGGAGGAGAGAGGTTGTCAGGAGCGACAGGCCCCACCCTGCCTCCCCTTCCCTTGACCCAGCACCTCCTCCGACCCGCAGGACGGGAGTACGACAAGGATGGGAATCTGCGGCCCTGGTGGAAGAACTCGTCTGTGGAGGCCTTCAAGCAGCAGACCGAGTGCATGGTGGAGCAGTACAGTAACTACAGTGTCAACGGGGAGCCGGTGAATGGCCGGCACACCCTTGGGGAGAACATCGCTGACAACGGGGGCCTCAAGGCGGCCTATCGGGTGAGAGCCCTGCTCCCTCTGGGCCCAGTCAGGGTCTGGTCAGATGCCTCTTCAGTAGAGGACGTTGTAGACACCCATAGGCAAGCCGCGGCAGCTCTGTGAACCTCCGCCTCCCCACCTGTGAGTGGGTGGTCGAGAGGACTGAGTGAGAAGCTGACTGAATGCACCTGGCGTAGAGCCGGGCACACGGAAGGCCTGGGAGAGACATGGGATGGGGCGCGGGCTGGATCCCCCGAAGAGCCTGCCTCTTCTTACCTTTGCAGGGAATGCCACCCCCAAGGCGGTGAACTATGGGCCTGGGAAACTCCTGGGCCCAGAGGGAGGGGGATATTGCTCATGGAGCCTGTCCTGGGTCCACATCCCGGCTCCGGAGTAAGTCACTTAACCTCCCCGGGCCTCAACGAATACGTGCTACGGCATCACTGGGATGTTCGGAAAATAAAACATGATGCCCTGGACTCAGAGCCTGGCCCAGAGAGGCGTGCGGAGATGCTGGCTGAGTCGGATCAGGGAGATACCAGGAGCCCCAGGGAAGCAGGAAGTGCCCATGGGAGAGAGCTGCCCAAAAGTTGCTTCTGACCTGACGGAAAGAGCCGGAGCCCCACAGCCATTTGCTGAGGCCTCATGACGGGCCAGACTTGGCGTACTCCCCAGCAACCTTACCACGGGCTTTTATGTCCCCGCTCTGCAGATGAAGGAACTAAGCCCCCAGACAGTCAGTGACGTGCCGGAAGCTCATTAGACAGTGAGAAGGTGTCGCCAGCCTTCTGCCCACCACGGGCTGTGTCTTAGGCCCTGGACTGTCCATTCCCGGGTCTCGTCCCATAAAAGCTTCAGTGTTAGTGGAAGCCAGAGAACAGGGAGAAAGGTAATAAACACCTAAACAGTGAGATAACGTAGTGCCAGATTGCAATAAGATGAAGAATATAAAACAGGGCCAAGCGATACAGGGGGAGGTGGTTAGGGTTGGCCTTGTGCGGGGAACGACATTCGGAGTGAGATTTAAATGATGAGGAAGAGGCAAAGAAACTCAGGAGAAAACTGGTTTCAGCAAAATGAAGAACAAGTAAGAGGCCACGGGGTGGACCAGCCTGGTTTGTTCAGGGCTGGAGGAAGACGTGGGGGGGCGGTGCAGGGCCAACACGAGGCGTGCCTGACCTGAGGAGGGCGCTCCGGTTTCATTCTAGTTACAGTGAAGAACACTGCAGGGCTTTTTAATAGAGCAATGATGGTCTAACGTGTCTTTTTGAGAATTATTTTATTTAACTTTATCTATTTATCATCATTTCTATTATTTTTTAATTTGACCAGAGAGAAAGAAAGTGAACCAGAGTCAATAAGCCAAATCCAGCCCTCAGCCTGTTTGCATAAAGTTTGGGAGAACATAGCCACAGCCATTCGGATGTCACCTGCAGCTGCTTTTGCACACCTCAGTAGACTAGTGTAACTGGGACTCTTAGCCCACAGTCTCTGGCCCTTCGTGGAGAAAGTGTGTCTATGCCTGCTCTGTGAGAGTTGCCGGGGCTGCTGGGTGGGGAGGAGATTTGAACTACTGGATTGGTCTGAGTGGGAGACGGGTTAGAAAGCCGTGAGAGGTTGTCCAGGCCAGAGCTGAGACACAGCAACATGAAAGATGGAAAGCAGTCAGATCTGGGATGCGTAGTTTGAGTGGAAGAGGGAATAGGGGCCAGGTGGTGTGGTGTCACAGCTGGAGCGCACATCGGGAAGGTCCTGGGTTCGTGTCCTGGGACCTCCTTGTGCACGCCGAGTGAGCGCCTGCAAGCGCGTGCCCCATGACCCAGGCCAGACTACAGTGCCCAGGCCCTGCTGGGGGCCCGTCTCTGCACCAGTCTCTTGTGTGCATGCAAAATACATACATACTTTTTTTTTTTTTTTTTTTTTTTTTTTTTTTTTTTTTTGCCATAGGGTACGTGCACTCACTGGAGAGAGACAGAGAGAGATAGGGAGAGGGAAAGTGGAAAATCACCCCCCCGGGGGATGGCCATGTCACAGTCGAACCTTCTCCTAGGTTCTCCTCTCAGGATTTTGGCACACACACACACATACCCCCCCACACACACCCAGCATGGTTTTCTTTTTTTTTTAAGAATTATTTCATTTTATTTATTATCATTATTATTATTTTTTTTTTTGGAGAGGTTTCTGCTATAGGGCATGTGCACTTGCCAGAAAAGACAGAGACAGAGAGACAGAAAGTGAGAAATCGCCCCCCAGGGTGGATGGTCATGCCGCAATCCCTTCTCCTCCATTCTCTTCTCGGGATCTTGGGCACACAAGCACATGCGCCCGGGTGTGAGTTTAAGCCACCAGATCTGGGACTCGAACCGTGATCGACTACCTGGGAGTCCAGCAACATAGCCATTATGCCATCTGCTGGTCCCTCATTATTATCATTGTTTTTTATTTGATCAGAGGGAGAGGAAAAGTGAGAAAGCAAGCTGCCGTGTCCAAGACTCGAACCACGATGGCCATGTGGGAGTCCAGCACCCTAACCACCATGTCTCCTACTGGCCCCCAGCATGATTTTCAAGCCACCAGGTCTGAGACTCAGACCATGACCAGCCATGTGGGAGTTGACTGCCTTAACTACCATACCACCTACTGGCCCCCAGCATTGATATTCAAGCCCAGGTCTGAAACTTGAGCCACGCTTGCTGTGCGGAAGTACAACAGCTCAAGCACTACAGCACATGCTAGCCCAATAAATAAACTTTAAAAATTGTATTTTAAAAAAAGAGAGAATAGGGACAAGCAGATGGTGTAATGGTTACATTGCTGGACTCCCATGTAATTGACCGTGGTTCAAGTCCCAGACCCAGTGGTTTAAAACTCACACTGGGCGGGGCCAGCAGGTGGTGTGGTGATCAGGGGTGCTGGACTCCCACATGGCCGACTGTGGATTAAGTCCTGGACCTGGCAGCTTGCTTTCTCACCCTCCCCCACACTCTGCCCCTCTCTGGAAATAAATAAGATAATTCTTTTTTTTTTTTGAGAGGTTTTTGCTATAGGGCGCGTGCACTCACCAGAAAGACAGAGACAGACAGAGAGACAGAAAGCAAGAAATCACCCCCGGGGGGGATGGCCACGCCACAATCCCTTCTCCTCCATTCTCCTCTTGGGATCTTGGGCACGCACGCACACGGCGTGAGTTTAAGCCACTGGGTCCGGGACTCGAACCGTGGTCGACTACATGGGAGTCCAGCAACATAGCCATTACTCCAACTGCTGGTTCCAAATAAGGTAATTCTTTTTGACCACGGCAGCTGGGGCGCTGGTCGTTCGGGCGTGGCTCCACGTGTGGGGCGTGAGGGGTAAGGGCCGCTCAGGCCCGCGAGTTCAGCTCCAGCCAGCCGGATGATCTGGACCGGAGTGTGGGCTCGATCCGGGAAGCTGGCGGAGCCTTCGGGAAGAGGGAGCAGGCCTAGGAGGAGCCTTACTTCCGGGCGCAGACTAAGCAGCAGCTGGCTGCCCTGAGGAAACACCACGAGGAAGAGCTCGGCCATCAGACGGAGGCTGAGCGTCTGCAGAAGACGACCCAGCGGCACAAGGAGACGATCAGAATGCTAAAGCAGGGTGATTGCGCGCACACAGTCCCGCGGAATGGCACACTGCCGTGTAGGCCTGGGTCTGCTTTGCTTCAGGGTGGTCTGTGTGCTGCCGACAATATAATAAATTGTCCTGCTGACCTGTGTGGGGGGAAAATATCTCACACTGGGTACGTGTGCGTGCGTGCCCAAGATCCCAAGAGGAGAATAGAGGAGAAGGGATTGCTGCATGGCCATGCGCCCTGGGGGGGGGGGGGGGGGGGGGTGATTTCTCGCTTTCTGTCTCTCTGTCTCTCCATCGAGCTCATGCACCTTATTGCAAAAATATCTCTTAAAAAATAAATAGAGAAGAGGATGAGGAAGAATTAGCACATTCTGGGGTTTGGGCTGAGTAGGCAGACCGTGGTGCTGTTGAGGAGTGGAGTTTGTGTGTGTGCTCTGCTTGTGCCGTGGTAAGTTTGAGAGGCATCTTGGGAGTCCAGCTTACGGAGTGGATGTAGGAATGACGGAAGAGGCTGGAGCTGCAGGGAGTTTAGAGCCCTCGGCATGTGGGTGGTATTTCAGGCCACAGGGTTGACCGTGCTCACCTTGGAAGTGAATGCCGATAAAGAGCAACACCAGACCCTGCCCCAACAGGGTGCAGCTTTCCCAAACCTCCCATACCAGCGCCCCCAGCTCTGCCTGTTTCCTGGAAACCCCTGACTTCTGGTTTTCTCTCTTCCCAGGCTTATCAGAACTGGGTGAAGAAGAACGGGGCTGAGCAGACGTTGCCCACTCTGGGCCTCACCAACAACCAACTCTTCTTCCTGGGGTTTGCACAGGTGCGTTCATGAGCGCTGTTAGCCGTCCTGACGTTCCCAGAGCCCTAGGAGCCAAAGGGCAAGTGCCCCTCCCATTGAGAACTCCCTGGCTCTTTGGCTCGTCGGGCCCTCTGCAGATGTCACCTATAAGGAGGCGAGCTTCCTGGCATGAGAGTCAGGAAAGGCCAGCAGTGCTAGCAGAGGATTGCTGTCTCTGGTAGATGAGAGGACAGAGTGATCACTAAGGTCCCTTCTGGTTCTGGGGTTCTAGAAATTTCTTAAACTTAAGTTGCCCCAGGTTGCCCTTTGGGTTGGCCTTCAGCCGGCAGCCTTCTGTTGGTACCCAGGGCACCAGGCCCTTAGGCTGTTGGTTCTGCCCAGGAAATGAGAGGGCTGGATTAAATCCGAGGAGTTCGCACAGAATTCCTTGTTCAGGTGAAATCTGACAGACAGACGGACAGACCCACAGCTGAAAGGCATGCCATGGAGACAGACGGGTTTCGGGATGCTGAGACGGGGACTCACCAGTCACTGTGCGGCCCTCCTGACTCCTTGGGATCCCAGGGCCAGAAGGAGGGTGCTCACCCCGCTGCTGTTGTGATGTGGGCCGCCCCGAGGCCTCAAGGCTCCACAGTGACCCCCGCCTCTCCCGGTTGTCCTCCTAAAGGTCTGGTGCTCTGTCCGCACACCCGAGAGCTCGCACGAAGGTCTCATCACCGATCCCCACAGCCCCTCCCGCTTCCGAGTCATTGGCTCCCTGTCCAACTCCAAGGAGTTCTCGGAACACTTCCACTGCCCGCTTGGCTCACCCATGAACCCTCATCACAAATGTGAAGTCTGGTAAGGGCCACCGCGCAGAGCGCCGAGACGGAGGAGGGGAGAGGGCCGAGGAGCAGCCCTGACAGCGGTGGCCACAAGTCTGCCCCTCCACCCAGGCCTTCGCTCAGTCCCCTTGGCCACCAGGGTCCCCTTCCCTGCACTGGAGGGTTTCCAGCCAGAACCAAGCCTGTCATGGAGGTTGTCAGCATAACCCGAGATTCGATCCCCCGTGAAGACCGTTCGTCCCAGGCACACAAGCACCAACTGTAGCGGGCATTTGGGTGTCAGGCTGGTGGCTGGCCAGGCCTGGGCCCACATGACAAGGGCAGTGGGGCATAGCCCCCTGCCCACATCCAGCACCAGATACACCACAGATACCACTGTGTCAAATGCTTTAAAGATATATTTTTGGGGAAACTATTTTTTAAACATAGTGGAATACACTGGAACTCTTCAGGGAAAAAAATGCATTTGAAACACTTTTTTTTTTTTAAAGGAAAGGATTGGTATATTTATTATGTCTGCTTTTCTATGTATCCTATGGACAAGGGAAGCCCCCTGATTTACCGCCTCTTCCCCACTCAGTGCCCAGCTGGGCTGAGGCGGGGAGCCCAGGCCACCCAGCAGGCCTCCAGGTTGGAGAGCTGCCTCAGCCCTGGTTGCTTGGTGCAGAAGGAAGAGGCAAGGAGGCCAGACAGAGGGAGGAGCCAGCTTGGGGTCCTCCAGGGGTACTGCCCCCCTCAGCTTGTTCACCCCGTCCCCAGAGCCCAACAACGGGAACCCCAGCAAGGATGTTCTGATCCCCAAAGCCACCCAGCGGACTGGGATCTGTGGCAGAATGAGGCCAGGTCAGGACCCGCAGACACAGTCTGGGGCAGAAGCCCGGGAACCCCGCAGAGCTGAGGCCCCCCTCCCTGAGGGATGTATGTCACTATGCCATAGATGTCCTCTTTTGATCCCTCTTATGGCTGTCCCCATCTGTCCCAGGGCCTGTTGCCTCTCTGCAACAACCCCCCCATCCTAGCCTCTTCAAGATCTGCCTTGCTGACCCTCTTTCCCGGGGCCAGCCCCCTGCCCCAAGTTCATCTCCACCACCCAGCCTGGGCCTGGCTTCCAGGACCCGTTCTCTCGTGCCTTATCTGAGGCTGCGGCCCCTGGGCTCCACCCTGCCCCCAGAGGCCCCCTGGCCTCCTCCATGGAGCCCCCAAGTGTCCTGTCTGGAATGCAAGGCCATACCCCCGCCCCCGGACTCTGTCCAAGGAGTTTACTCGCCATTTCCACAGGGCTGCCCTTGCTGCAGCCCCGCATTGCTGGCCTGTGGGTCAGGGGGCATAGGTCCCCAGACGTCTGAGCCCCAGGGATGGAGCGGGAGGGAACCTGGAGCTGGGCCCGCTGGAGCCGGCATGGTTCGACTGGCTGGATGCCATTGGCCAGCTGTGCGCTTTGAGTCACAGACCCACTGGCTTGAGAGAGGCATACCAGTCACCTGTGAGTGCCCCAGATCCTGAGAGGAGAGGAGACGGGGTTGGGGCGTGACCACCCCCCGGGCTATGCTTTCTTACTTTCTCTCTGTCTCCACTGAGTGCACATCTCTATAGTAAAATTAAAAAGTAAGTGAAGACAGTACTTAGAGCTAGACAGACTCCTCTCTTTCAGGGAGACTCTGGGGCAAGGCTCCCTACCCCGGTCTAGCCTACGGTGTCACTAGCCCCCACTGCCGTCCTGTACACGCCCCTACAGCAGAGGCGGGCTACCAGTGCTCCGACCTCCCCAGCCAGGCAGCTCAGCCCCGGAAACCCCACAGGGCCCCCCGCCCAGGAAGCCAAAATCCCCCTTGCCCCAGAGGAGCAAGGCAGCCCCCCCACTGCCCTGCCAGCTCCGGAGCAGCCTCAGAGCTGGGCAGGGGTGTGGGAGTGGGCTCCAGGTAAGGGCCCGGTCCCCACAGTGGCAGGCCCGAGGCTCCTCTGTGGGAAGATGGGATAAACCAGAGGAGCCGGAGCCCAGAGTAGGCCCTGTGCCTCTTCCACGTGGTGGCGGGCCTTTCCCCACCCTGGCATCCTCCCTGCACCTCCTTCCTTCCTGCTTTCCCCGTGGGGGAGCACCAGAGGCTGGGGGCCAGCTGGAGGGGATGTGATGGGGTGACTACGCACATGGCACCTGGCGTGCTGGTTGGCAGGGCTTGGGGGAGAGGGGCACCCGGGCCCGGAAGGGGTGGAAGGAAGGGAAGCGCCTCACTACCCACTCCAGAGCTACCACTATCACTACCCCCTCTGGAGCTTGAACGGTGAAGGTGAGATGGGCAGCTGCCCGGGAGCCTCAGGGCTGGCACCTCTGTGGGTACAGGGACTGGGGTCTGGGGCCGGGGTCTGTTTTTTGTATTGCTACTTTTCGTGCTACTGTAGTTTCGCGTGGCACTATTGTAATTCAAATAAAGTACTTGTACCGTGAACACGTGTCTGAGTGTCTGTCCTCCTGGGATGGTGTGTGTCCTGTGAGCCTATGGCCCCAGCCCAGCACTGAGCTGCCCACCCTAACCTCACCAGAGCCGGCCATACCTCCCTCTAGACAGAGCCCTCAGCCCCTGACAAATGGCAAAAGGTCACTCAGTCCCGGTGCTACCCCAGCTACTCACCCTTCATCCATAATTGGAATATCATTGTGTGAGCGCCCCCTCCTGGTGAGAATGAGGCATGTCGCCACCTGGGCCCAAGGGGGCCACTTGGTCAAAATAATTTTTCCATTGTCCTGGAGCAAAGGCGTTTGCCGTGCATGGCCATGGCAGGTAGCGGTAGGGAAACCTAAGGCAGGGTCTCGGACAGGCCTCCTTATGTTCTATTTCGAATGTTCTCTCGGGACCAGCAGTTAGTGTAATGGCTATGTCGCTGGACTCCTACGTAGTCAACCGCAGTTCGCGTCCCGGACCCAGTGGCTTAAACTCACACCGGGCGCATGTGCCTGTGTGCCCAAGATCCCGAGAGGAGAATGAAAGAGAAGGGATTGCGGCGTGGCCATCCCCCCTGGGGGGTGATTTCTCGCTTTCTGTCTCTCTGTCTCTCTCTTGTCTCTGTCTGGCGAGTGCACGCGCCCTAATAGCAAGAACCTCTAAAAAAAAAAAAAAAAAAAAAAAAAAAAAATGTTCCCTCTCCCCTCTTTGCTTGATAAACTCCTATCCATTCTTCAATGCCCAGTTAAGCATCACCTCCTCTAGGAAGCCCTTCCTGACTTCGCAGTCTGGCCGTGGGCTTACACAGACCTTCTGCTCCTACCAATGTATTAGTTTACTGGAGCTGTCAGAACAAAGGCCCACAACCGTGGCTCTGTGCACACACATAAATGTATGTGAGAAAGATGAGCACCTGCCACGTGGTCTGGCCACACCACACTCCTCCTCCCCGTCCTCCTGCAAAAAACTCAAAAAATAAAAGAGGAAGCTTTTTAGAGATTTTTGCTATAGGGCACGAGTGCTCACTGGAAAGACAGAAAGCGAGAAATCACCTCCCAGGGGGATGGCTATGCCACATTCCCTTCTCCTCCATTCTCCTCTCAGGATGTTAGGGACACACACACACATGCCTGGCATGAGTTTCAAGCCAGTGGGTCCAGGACCTGAACTGTAGTCAACTATGTGAGAGTCCAGTGACATAACCATTATGCTATCTGCTAGTATCAAAATAAATAATTCTTAAAAAAAAATCCTCAGAGGGGGCCAGCAGGTGGTGTGGGTTAAGAGTGTTAGACTCCCACATGACTGACCACAGTTCAAGTCCTGGACCTGGCAGCTTGGTTTCTCACTTTCCCTCTTTCTCTCACACTGTCCCTCTCTGGTCAAATTTAAACAAATAAATAAATTTCAATAAAATAATTCTTTTTTTAAAAAATCCTGAGAGAATGAAGGAAAAGGGATTGCAGCATGGCTATCCTCCCGGGGGGTGATTTTTCACTTTCTGTCTCTGTCTCTGTCTCTCTAGTAAGCACAGTGTGTGCTATAGCAAGAATCTTTCTAAAAAAAGGATTTATTATTATTATTATTATTATTATTAATTTGCTATAGGACATGTGCATTCACCAGAGAAAGACAGACGGGGAGAGAGGGAAAGTCAGAAAGCAAGCCTTCAGGCCTGGATCTCAAACTGCAGTGGACCCTAATGAAGTCTTGTGCCTTAACTACCATGACATCTTCTAGCCCCGAAAGGAAGATTTTTTTTAAAGAATTATTTTATTTTAACTTTATTTATTTATTTGACCAGAGAGAGAGAGAGTGAGAGAGAGAGAGAGAAAGTAAGAAAGTAAGCCACCATGTCTGGGATTCAAACCACAGTTGGCCACTTGGGAGTCCAGCATCCTTAACCACCATGCCACCTGCCCCAGATCCTTTTTTTTTTTTTTTTAAAGAATTTTTTAAAAATTTTATTCATTGTCATTATTTTATTTTATTTTTTCAAAGTTGACCAGAGAGAGAAAAGGAAAGTGAGAAAGCAAGGCCAGGCCTGGGATTCGAACCGCGGTCAGCCATGTGGTAGTCTGACTGCCTTAACCGCCATGCCACCTACCAACCTCGGGAAGCGTTTTAAATGCGTAGAGAAGGGGAATGATGAGCCATTTAATAAATTGGGATATCCACTTAGGAAAACAGGAATTTAGATTACTGCCTCCCATGCAGTTTGTAAGTTCTACACATCGAGACCTAAACAGACAGGAACTATGAAAGTATTAGATAAAATGCATCAATGTGTTTAAAACTTGGAGTTGGCAATGCCATCTTTAAAAAGGTACAAATAGAAGCCAGCACATGGTACAGCAGTTACGTCTTTGGACTCCCATGTGGCCAACCACAGTTTGAGTCCTGGACCCAGTGGCTTGAAAATAACAGAGTGTGTGTGCATGTGTGTCCAAGATCCCGGGAAAAGTGTAAAGAAAGAAAGGATGGTGGTGTGGCCATCCCCTACGGGGGGCGATTTCTCACTTTCTCCTGTGTCTCTCTGGCAAGGACACATACCCAATGGCAAAAAAACAAAAATGTGTGTGTGTATGCTAGAGAGTGTGTGTATGTGTGTATATATACACATATAGGTATGTATACATATATGCATATGTATGTATGTGTATACATATATACGTATATATGTGCATACCTGTATGTGTATATATACACTATGAATGTATATATACACATATGTTTATGGGGTATGATGTGATGTTTCAATACAAGCATACATATTGTAGAATGATTAAATCAAGCTAATTAACATTTCATCTTTTAAGTCAATTATTTAATTTTAATCATTGTCTTTTTTTGTTTTGTTTTGTTTTTGAAGTTGACCAGAGAGAGACAGAGAAGGAAAGTGAGAAAGCAAGCTGCCAGGTTTGGGACTCAAACCATGGTTAGCCCTGGGGGAGTTCAGCCACCCCAACCACCATGCCACCTGCCAGCCCCTCATCTCATTTTTTTGTGATGAAAATGTTTGAAATTTACTTTTGACCATTTTCATATCTATAATATGCAGCTTTTTTCTTTTTTTCTTTTTTCTTTTTTTTTCTTTTCTTTTTTTTTTTTTTTTTTTTTTTTTTTGCTATAGGACACATCCTTTTTTTTTAATTTTTTTTTTTTTTTTTGGAGAGGTATTTTTTACTATAGGGCACGTGCGCTTGCCAGACAGAGAGAGACATAGAGACAGAAAGCGAGAAATCACCCCCCAGGGGGGATGGCCACGCCGCAATCCCTTCTCCTCCATTCTTCTCTCGGGATCTTGGGCACGCACGCACACGCACCCGGCATGAGTTTTAAGCCACCGGATCCGGCACGCGAACCGCAGTCGACTACATGGGAGTCCAGCGACATAGCCATTACGCTAACTGCTAGTTCCCCCCATCCTTTCACTGGAGAGACAGAGAAAGGCAGAGACAGAAAGCAAAAAATCACCCCCAAGGGGCAGTGGCCACCCCACAATGCGTTCTCCTCCATTCTCCTCTCAGGATCTTGGCCACACATGCACACGCGCCCGGCAAGAGCTTCAAGCCACCAGCACCAGGACTCGAACCACAATAGGCCTCATGGGAGTCCAGTGCCATAAACATTATGCCACCTGTTGGCCCTAATATGCAGCTTATTATTAATCACAGTCTCCACTGTGTACAGTAGATCTCTGAACTTATTCCTTCCAGTTGAAACTGTGTACTCTTGTTTTTTTGTTTTGTTTTTTTTTTTTTTTTGAGAGGTTTTTGCTATAAGACAGAAAGACGGAGAGAAAGCGAGAAATCACCCCCCAGGGGGGATGGCCGTACCACAATCCCTTCTCCATTCTCCTCTCGGGATCTTAGGCACACATGCACATGCACTCGGCATGAGTTTAAGCCACTGGGTCCGGGACGCGAACCATGGCCAACTACATGGGAGTCCAGTGACATAGCCATTACGCCAACTGCTGGTTCCCCATGCCCAAAATCTTGAGAGGAGAAGGGAGAAGGAATTTCAGCATGGCCATCCCCCTTGGGGAGTGCTTTCTAGTTTCTCTCTCTCCAGCAAGTGCACATGCCCTATAGCAACAACTTAAAAAAAAAAGGGAATTTAGCAGACTGATCTTTGCCAGGGGTGCTAGGACTGCCCAGCCAATGTGCAGGTCTCTGTAAGCCATACTATTCTGAATACTGCCATGGCTCTGCTGTTCATTACATGGCTGAAAAAAATCATGTAACCAGGTACACCGTGTCTTGGGCAAGTAAATGCTGTCATTTGACCTCAGGTCCCACCTGTCATCCTCACTGTAGTAAGAGATCCCAGTTCAAGAGGAAATGATAGAAAATCCTACTGTGTTTTCTGCCCTAACAAGAGACCATCGGGACCAGCAGTTAGCATAATGGCTATGTCGCTGGACTCCCACGTAGTCGACCGTGGTTCGCGTCCCGGACCCGGTGGCTTAAAACTCACGCCGGGCGCGTGTGCGTGCATGCCCAAGATCCCGAGAGGAGAATGGAGGAGAAGGGATTGCGGTGTGGCCATCCCCTCTGGGGGGTGATTTCTCACTTTCTGTCTCTATGTCTCTCTCTCTCTGTCTGGCGAGCGCATGCGCCCTATAGTGAAAACCTCTCAAAAAAAAAAAAAAATACATTCACGACTGGGACCGGCGTTAGCATAATGGCTATGTCGCTGGACTCCCACATAGTCGACTGCGGTTCGAGTCCCGGACCCGGTGACTTAAACTCACGCCGGGCGCGTGTGCGTGCGTACCCAAATCCCGAGAGTAGAAGGGATTGCGGCGTGGCCATCCCCCTGGGAGGTGATTTCTCGCTTTCTATCTCTCTGTCTGTCTCTGTCTGTCTGGCAAGCGCATGCGCCCTATAGCAAAAACCTCTCAAAAAAAAAAAAAATACATTCACGACTGACCTTGTTGGACAGTGGTCAAGCACACGGTGCATAGGGAGTGAGATCACACAGTCAACTGTTGTTCCATCTCGGGCCCAAGAGCCTTGAGAAACAAAGCAGGTGCTTGTGCGCGCGTTCCCAAAACCCAGATGGGTTGGAGAAATGGAGGAAAAAGGATGACTGCATGACCAGGCCCCACTGGGGAACGCTCCCACCTCGCTCCCTCTCTCTCCCTGTCTCCCTCTGTCTCCCTCTCTCTCTGGCGAGTGCACGTGCCCACTGGCGATTAAAAAAGGATTCACCATTATTCACCACCATAGTGAAAGGCATGCCATCGGAACCCGCCCAGGGGAGTAAATAGCTCTGCCGTGACAAACCCACTCTGATCGTCCAGTGTCCCTAAGCTTCAGTGCCTTCGTCTGCAGGCACGGCACTTCTAGCGTTTTAACCTCATGTAGCGTCAGCTGCCTGGGTCTGTATTTCATGCAGCTAACCAAACAGAGCCCTTTCACACCCTGAGCTAAAACGCAGATTGTAGACTCCGCCTGGGGGATCCGTCGAGCAGAGATGGTCGAGTGTTTTCTCTAGAAGACCTGAGAGTCCGTATTTAGGCTTCTCAGACCGTCTGTCTCTCTCTCAGCTACACGGCTTTGCTGTCAGAGCACAGAAGCAGCCATCGGCCATACACAAATAAAAGAATGGTGGTTTGTTTTATTTTTGTTTTTTAGTTTTTACTGGAGGGCATGGGCACTCGCTGGAGAACGAGAGAGAGAGAGAGAGAAAGTGAGAAATCATCCCCTGGAGGAAGGGCCATGCTGCAATTCCTTCTCTTCTCTCCTCTCGGGATTTGGGGCATGGTTGGTGTGTCTTTCAAGCTGCTGGGTCCAAGGACCTGAACTGTGAAGTCAGTCATGAGGGATTCAGCCACCTTCACCACCATGTCACTGACTGGCCTGAAATTTTTTTTTTTTGGAGAGGTTTTTGCTATAGGGCGCGTGTGCTCGCCAGACAGACAGAGAGACAGAAAGCGAGAAATCACCCCCCAGGGGGGATGGCCACGCCACAGTCCCTTCTCCTCCATTCTCCTCTCAGGATCTTGGGCACGCACACACACGTGCCCGGCGTGAGTTTAAGCCGCTGGGTCCAGGACTTGAACCGCGATCGACTACATGGGAGTCCAGTGACATAGCCATTACACCAACTGCTGGTCCCAAGCCTGAACTGTCTTTGAGCATTTTCTGTTTCAATGAAATGTTCTTGACAAACACTGAAATTTTAATTTCATAGTTTTGATTTGAAAATTTAATTTTCATAATTTTATCTGTCACAAAATGATTTTTTTTTTAGCCACGTAAAACTGTAAAAAACATTCGAAGCTTGAAAGTTGTCCAAAAAATAGCAACAGGGGGCCAGCCACCGTGGTGTAGAGGTGGCATGGTGCCCTGCAGAGCTGGGGGGCCGCGCGGCCAACTGCGGGTTTGGATCCCTGAGTGGGTCCTGAAGATGTACCTGGCACAGATGTCCAGGTGCCTACCATCCTGAAGAGCCGGGAGGAGGGTGGGGAGGGCACCCCAGTGTGACGAGACCCTCACGAGGGCGCCGCTCTAGCTCTGCCTTGCATGTGTGCACATATGCTCGCATGTGCTCCCGACCTTTAAAACTAAAACTAAGGGCCAGTAGGGTGGCATGGTGGTTCAGGTACTCACACAGCCAACTGCAGTTCAAGTCTCAGACCTGGCAGCTTGAAGGTCAGGCCAGGCGAGTGTGCATGAGTGCCTAAGGTCTCAGAAGGAGAATGGAGAAGAAGGGATTGCAGCATGGCCATCCCCCCTCGGGGGGTGGTTTCTTGCTTCCTCTGTCTCTGGTGAGCACACACACCCTATAGCAAAAACCTCTCTTTAAAAAAAAGGGTCTTGGGGGACCAGCAGTTGGCATAATGGATATGTTGCTGGACTCCCATGTAGTTTACCATGGTTTGAGTCCTGGACCCAATGGCTTAAACTCACGCCAGGCGCGTGTACATGCATGCCCAAGATCCCAAGAGAATGGAGGAGGAGGGATTGCGGCGTGGCCATTCCTCCTGAGGGGTGATTTCTCACTTTCTGTCTCTCTGTCTCTCTGTCTTTCTGGTTAGTGCACGTGCCCTATAGCAAAAACCTATCCAAAAAAATAAAAGGATCTTGGGGTCGACAGGTGGCATGGTGGTTAAAGTCGCTGGACTCCCACATGGCTGACTACAGTTCAAGTCCCAGACCTGGGATTGTTTTCTCATTTTCTTTCTCTCTCTCTCTCTCTCTCTCTCTCTCTCTCTCTCTCTCTCTCTCTCTCCTTCTCTGTCCCTCTCTGGTCAAATTAAAAGTAAATAAATAAATAAAGTTAAATAATTTTTTTTTTTTTTTTTTTTTAAAAGAAAGGGTTTCATGGGACCAGCAGTTAGCATAATGGCTATGTTGCTGGACTCCCATGTCGTCAACCGCAGTTCAAGTCCCGGACCCCGGTGGCTTAAACTCAAGCCAGGCGCGTGTGCGTGCTTGCCCAAGATCCCGAGAGGAGAATGGAGGAGAAGGGATTGCGGCGTGGCCATGCCCCCGGGGGGTGTTTTCTCGCTTTCTGTCTCTATGTCTCTCTCTGTCTTTCTGCCGAGCGCATGTGCCCTATAGCAAAAAACTCTCAAAAAAATTTTTTTAAATAAAAAAATAAATTTTTTAAAAAAGGGTCTCACTATGTTGTCCACACCAGCTGCGAGGTTGGGATCCTCCTGCCTCAGCGGAGCGGCCAGGACCACAGGGTGTGTGCCGCTGTACCAGCCTCTAGGTTAGATCGGAAACAGCCTCTGAGCGTACGTACCACTGCAACTAGGCCTCGTTGTTTACTTTCTTGTTTCATTTTAAAATAATTATTTTTTATTTATTGTTATTATTATTATTTTTAAATTTCACCAGAGAGAGAGAGAGAGAAAGGGAAAGTGAGAAAGCAAGCTGCCAGGTCCAAGACTCGAACTGTGGTCAGCCACGTGGGAGTCCAGCGCCTCAACCACCATGACGCCTGCCAGCCCCATTTTTTATTTATTTATTTATTTATCTTTAGGAATCATTCATTCATTTAATTACATTTGTTATTTTTTTATTTGACCACAGAGAGACAGACAGAGAGGGAAACTGAGAAAGCAAGCTGTCAGGTTTGGGACTCAAACCACAGTCAGTCATGTGGGAATCCAGCACTTTTAACCACCATCCCACGTGCCAGCCCATATTTATTTATTTATTTTTAAATAATTATTTTATTTAACTTTATTTATTTATTTATTTTAGTTTGACCAGAGTAGAACAGAGCAAGAGAGAGAGAGAAAGTGAGAAAGCAAGCCACCAGGTCCGGGACTCCGACTGCAGTCAGCCCTGTGAGAGTCCAGTGCCCTCAACCACTACACCGCCTGCCGGCCCCCCCAATTTTTTTTAAAGAACTCTTTTTTTTAAGAATTATTTTATTTTTATTTATTTATTTATTTTATTTGACCAGAGCAGGACAGAGTGAAACAGAGAGAGAGAGAGAGAAAGTGAGAAAGCAAGCCACCAGGTCTGGGACTTGAACCGCAATCGGCCATGTGGGAACCCAGCACCCTTAACCACCACACCACCTGCTGGCCTGCTCCTCCATTATTTTTAATAATGGGTTGGCCCCCATGATTTTGGGGGTCCGATAGGTGGCATGGTAGTTGGGAAACTGAATCCCATATGATTGTGCTGTTCAGTCCCACACCAAGTGGCTAGAGAAATACACCATTTGTGTGTGTGTGTGTGGTGTGTGTGTGTGTCCACACTGAAGAGTGAAAGATGGGGGAGAAGGGACTGTCGTGTGGCCAGAAAGCAAGTTTTAAAAAGAGCAATTGTAGGGTCAGCCTCACAGTACAGTGGTTTGGTGCTCTGCATAGAAAGCTAGATCCCACATGACCAACTCTGGCTAGAATCCCAGTCCTGGGGGACCAGCAGTTAGCGTAATGGCTATGTTGCTGGACTCCTATGTAGTTGACCGCAGTTCAAATCCCTTAAACTCACACAGGGCACGTGTGCGTGCGTGCCCAAGATCCCGAGAGGAGAATGGAGGAGAAGGGATTGCAGAGTGGCCATATCCCCTAGGGGGTGATTTCTCGCTTTCTGTCTCTCTGTTTCTCTCTGTCTTTCTGGCAAGCACACACGCCCTATAGTGAAAACCTCTCCAAAAAAAAAAGAAAAAAAAAAAAAGAGTCCCAGTCCTGGCAGCTCGAAAAACACTGGGCGTGTGTGCTTGCCCCAAACCCTGACAGATGGGGAAATGGAGGAGGGGCTGCAGTGCGGCCACACCCCACTGGGAGGATGCTTGGTCTGTCTCCTCCTCTCTTGCTTTATGTGGCAAACACATGTGTCCTCTTGCAATAAAAAAAGTAAGGCAGGGCCAGCAGGTGGCAGTGTTTAAGGTGCTGGACTCTCTTAAGGTCAATGGCAGTTTGAGTCCTCAATCTGGCAGCTTGCTTTCTCACTCTCTCTCTCTCTCTCTCTCTCTCTGTTTCTCTGTGAGGAGCACATGTGCCCTATAGCAAATTTTAATATAATAATAATGATAAATAAATCAAATTTTTAAAAAAAAATTAATGCAGGGACCAGCAGGTGGTGTGGTGGCTAAGGCACTGGACACTCCCACATGGCCAACCATGGTTTGAGTCCCAGACCTGGTAGCTTGCTTTCCCACTTTCCCTCTTTCTCTCCCTCTCTCTCTCTGGTCAAATTAAAATAAAATGAATGAATAAATTTTTTAAAAATGGGGAAAAATTAATGCATGCATTTATCATTTACAACATGTTTTATAGAATGGCTAAATTAAGCTAATTAACATATGCATTACTTTACAGGCTTAATGGTTTTGTTTTTTGTTTGTTTCTAAAACAGAGGGCAGCTGCCCATCACTTCTGTCATCCTTAGGTGTGGTTGTTTGCTTGTGTTTTTATTGTGGGGGTCATTTATCCGGTTTTGTGTTCTTTGTAATTCTTGGGTTTATACTTCGAGGCTTTCCATTGTTTTTGGGAAATTCTCGGCCATCGTCTCTTCTCTTTCTTCTGGAATTCTAATTACATGTCCATAGGGGACTTTAACGTTTTCATGGAAAGGGGCCAACAGGTGGTGTAGTGACTAAGGTGCTGGATTTCCACATGGCCTACCACAGTTAGAGTCCTAGACCTGGTGGCTTGAAAGTCACACCAGGTATATGTGCATGTGTGCCCAAAATCCAAGGAGGAGAATGGAGGAGAAGGGATTGCAGTATGGTCATCCCCTCACCCAGTGCGTGTGGGGGTGATTTCTCACTTTCCCTCTCACTGTTTCTCTCTGCCTCATTCCATGAAGTGCAAAAAATCCTTAAAAAGAAAGAAAGAAAGAAAAATGTTAATAGAAAATGCATATTATGAAAAACCTACACATAAACTTTAACGTTGTGCACCAAAATATGCTTGTATTTTAATTCCTTTTTTCCATAAACTTTTTTTTTTTTTTTTTTTTTTTTTTTTTGTGAGAGGTTTTTGCTATAGGGTGCATGTGCTCGCCAGACAGAGACAGACAGAGAGATAGAAAGCGAGAAATCACCCCCCCAAGGGGGATGGCCACACTGCAATCCCTTCTCCTCCACTCTCCTCTTGGGATCTTGGGCACGCACGCACACGCCCACGTGAGTTTTAAGCCACCGGGTCCGGGATGCAAACTGCGGTCAACTACATGGGAGTCCAGCAACATAGCCATTACACTAACTACTGGTCCCATCCATAAACTTTTTTTTTTCTCTTTTTGGAGAGGTTTTTGCCATAGGGCGCATGCACTCACCAGACAGAGACAGACAGAGAGACAGAAAGCAGGAAATCACCCCCCAGGGGGGATGGCCACGCCACAATCCCTTCTCCTCCATTCTCTTAGGATCTTGGGCATGCATGCACACGCGCCTGGTGTGAGTTTAAGCCACCGGGTCTGGGACTCGAACCGCGGTCGACTATGTGGGAGTCCAGCGACATAGCCATTACACTAACTGCTGGTCCCCCATCCATAAACTTTTTTTTTAATTATCATCATATTCTTTATATTACATTGAATTACATATAACTTTACAGTGTATTACATTGCTTTTTCAAAAGGGAATGCCATGCATGTCAGTCAGTACAGAGACATTAATCTCCCTGCTTCAACATTCAATATCTTTTCTATGTTTTCCCCAATCATTATTATTATTATTCTAATTATTTTTTAAAACAGTCAATCGCTATTTCTCATTTTGCTTGTACAAATACTTTGCCCATCATGAAATACTTCTCAGACGAATCCAGTTGAGAATACTATACATGTCAACATCAACAGTTAATAAGCCATATCTGTTTCTCATTAACGTCTTGCCTCTCTATTGTTCACTTGCTATCTTTCTCTATCCTCTTCACTTCCTCCATTCCACTCTGTCCTATTCTCATTAAGTAACTTCACTGCTTTTATGTCCTCCAATTTTTTGCTCTCTATCATAGAGTGCTGATAGTCGGTATATATTGAGTGGATACATACAATATCTTTCTTTCATAGCCTGGCCCATGTCTATTAAGTGTGTTGTTTGTTCCCTGAATCCCTCCCTTCTGCCCTCAATTACTCATTCCCATTACCTCTCCCATACTGTCTCTAGTATCTACAGTTGCCATCCCTGCTATTATACCTTCCAGTTCTTTCAATTTTGTTTTTTTTTTTACATTTAATCATTGCACCTCTTTACAGTGTACAACATGGTTTTTCCTAGCATGAATACAGTGCACATTAGTCAAGACAATGATTATACCATATACATTATCATCAACAGACAACTTTTCATTTTTGTGTCTATTAAGTGTGTTGTTTGTTCCCTGAATCCCTCCCTTCCGCCCTCAATTATTCATTCCCATTACCTCTCCCATACTGTCTCTAGTATCTGCAGTTGCCATCCCTGCTATTATACCTTCCAGTTCTTTCAGATTCTTTTTTTTTTTTTTTTTTTTTTTTTTTTTTTGCCAATTATCAGCTCATATAGTTTTTAACAATAGGGAGCATAGATTCTATTCAGGGTTGGATTAAGGGTGGGTCTCATGCAGTTCCACAATTGTAGGTGAGTCTCCATGGAATACAATTTCAGAAAAGCGGTTCTGGAAAGCAGAGGTGATTATCAGTTGATGCGGCACAGCATCCATCTTGTGATTACCGGGAATGGTGTTGTGGGGATCTGCAGCGTGAGTCATCCTCGGGTATCTGGCTTCCTTAAGAATGGTAGAATTGTTCTTGTTTTTCCCTGAGGTAATGCAGGGCTGGTAACCATCATCTTCTCACTGTCCATAGGCAGGGAAAATCCTCCTATACAATATATTTCTCAATTGGTTTAAGACAGCTAAAGTTTCTTTCTGTTGCTTATAGTTGCAAGTTCTTAATCCTAGTTTTCGGCTTCAGTTTGCCGCCTGTGGCTGGCGGCCACGCGCAGGCGCAGGCCTGGTGGCCACGCGCAGGCCTGGGGGGGGGCCATGCGCAGGCCCAGCGGCCCACGCGCAGGCCCCCAGGCCCGGCGGCCACGCTCCGGCCCAAGGGCCACGCCCAGGCACAGCGGCCACGCCCAGGCCCAGCGGCCACACGCTGGCCCGGCAGCCACGCGCAGGCGCAGGCCCGATGGCCACGCCCAGGCACAGCGGCCACACTGAGGCCCGGCGGCCACATGCTGGCCCAGCGGCCACACGCGGCCCAGAGGCCACGCGCAGCCTGGAGCCCATGAGCAGGCCCAGAGGCTGCACTCAGGCCCGGCGGCCACACGCCAGCCCTGAGCGCGTGAATGTGCGCGGGATCCAGCGCCACCTTCTGCTCGCCCACCTGGCCTGAGAAAGGAAGGACGGCAAGCTTGGCCAGTCCGGGGTTGGCGCTGAGCAGGACACACCCAGCGCCGGAGAGGCAGCGGGGGCTGCACAGGCCCAGCCGCGCGGGGGGCACGCGAGGCAGAGTCCCGGCCCGCCGCGCAGGCCCAGCCCGCCGCGTGGGGGCACGCTCCCATCCATAAACTTTTTGAACTCCCCTCATATTCTTCTCTTTCTAGTTCAGTTTGGGTAATTTCTATCAACCTAGTTTCAAATTTACTGATTCTCTCCTCAGTTTTGTTGAGCCTCTGATAAGCTCACAGAAGGCGTTGCCCATCTCTGTTACTATCCTCGTTCTTGGGGCCAACAGGTGGCGTGGTGGTTAGGGCACTGAACCAAGCATCTTGAAACTCACACTGGGTGCATATGTGTGGGTGCCCAAAATCCTGAGAGGCATGACCATCCCCCCTGGGGGAGTGATTTCTCACTTTCCTCTCTTTGACTCTCTCCTGCAAGCACGTATTCCCTATGACAAAAACCTAACAAAACAAACAAAAAACTACGCTTGTTGTTATTTGTAGAATTTCCATTTGACTCTTGAGTTTTCATTTCTGCTGAAATTACCCATCTGTTTATGCTCGTGTGCATCTTTTCTTTTCTCTTTTCTTTTTCTTTTTTTTTGGAGATTTTTTTACTATAGGGCATGTGTGCTCACCAGACAGACAGAGAGAGACAGAGAGACAGAAAGCAAGAAATCACCTCCCAGGGGAGATGGTCACGCCACAATCCCTTCTCCTCCATTCTCCTCTCAGGATCTTGGGCACGCACACATGAACACGCACCCGGTGTGAGTTTAAGCCACCGGGTCTGGGACTCGAACTGCAGTTGACTACATGGGAGTCCAGCAACATCACCATTACGCCATCTGCTGTTCCCATTGTGTCCATCTTTTCTACCAGAACTTTAACACATAAATCATGACTATCTAAAAGTCCTTGTCTACTAGTCTCAACAACTGCATAATTTCTAAGCTGGCTGGATAGATTGCATGCCTGCCCATAATCCAGGGATGACCAAAGGCTGAGAGCGGACTGTTGTCAGGATCGAGCTGAGGGTGATGTCTTTCTCTGTGTCTCTCTTGCTTATAGAAGAAATAAATTTTTTAAAAATTAATGATTTTGAAAGCCAGATGATAGTGTGGCAGTTAAGACAGCTGGATCCTACATAGCCGGCTGCGAAGTTTGAGTCCTAGGCCCAGAAATAAACAAGAAACACGTGTGCACCCATGCCCAAAAATCCCATCCTAAGAGGAGAACAGAGGAGAAGGGATTGTGGCCTGGCCACCTCCCCTCAAGGTGTGCTTTCTCACTTTTCCTCTTTCTCTCCCCCCCCCCCCCCAGCGAGTACACATGCCCAATAGCAAAACAAAACAAAACAAAACAAAACAAAACAAAACAAAAACCAAAAAGGTTTTGCGATTGGTGGGGATTCGATTCATTAATGCATGTAAAGAAGTTAGAAGAGTTGATCTATAGTGCTTAATAAATTTCAAGGATTGTTTTATTAACTCCTTCACTCAGTTATTCATTCAACAAATATCATGAACTTAATATGTGCTAAAAATGACACTTAAATGCTAAAAATTACACTTAAGTGCTGAGACAGGGTTCTTGTTTTAGCTAGCAGGAGAGGTAGTTAGGGGGCGGACAGGTGGTGCAGTGGTTAAGGCACTGGATTCCCACATGACTGACCCTGGTTCAAGTCTCAGACCTAGCAGCTTGCCTTCTCACTTTCTCTTTCTCTCTCTCTAGTGAGCACATGTGCCCTGTAGCATAATTTTTTTTTCTTTTTTTGGAGAGGTTTTGCTATAGGGCGCTTGCGTTCACCATACAGAGAGAGAGAGAGACAGAGAGATAGAAAGCGAGAAATCACCGCCCAGACGGGATGGCCACACCGCAATCCCTTCTCCTCCATTCTCCTCTCGGGATCTTGGGCACTCACGCACACGTGCCCGGTGTGAGTTTAAGCCACCGGGTCCGGGACTCGAACTGCGGTCGACTACGTGGGAGTCCAGCGACATAGCCATTACACTAACTGCTGGTTCCCCTGTAGCATAATTTTTAAAATAATGATAAAATTACATAAAGAGAGATGGGAAAGAAAAGCAGTTACTGGACATGTAACTGCAATTCAAAAGAGCACCCTAAAACTGTGTTTGTATCAGGGGAATATAAATGCATCTCAAGCAAGGAACCTTTGAGCAGAGTCCTGAAAAATCAGTAGAAATCTGCTAGGTGAAAGGCAGGGATTTGCTGGTGTGCCAGACAAAGGAAACAGCATGTGTAAAGGCTAGGGGCTGGGGAGAAGACAGGTCAGGGCCTGGGGGAGTCTGCGGGGCACTGGCAGCACCTGCAGGCCAGCACAGGGCTGGATTCATCCTGCGAGCAGGGGGAGCTATAGGAGAGGATGAGCAGGGAAGTGAGTGAAAGATCAGCTCTGGGGATCAGCAGGTGGCGTGGTTGAGGCAGCTGGGTCCCCTATGGCTGACTTTATAGTTCCAGCCCTGGACCTGGTGATTTCAAAAACACGCTGGGAGTGTGTGTGCCCAAAATCCCCAAAGGAGGGAGAAATGGAGGAGAAGGAATGGCAGCAAGACCATTCCCCATCTGGGTCTGTCTCTCTCTCTGTCTCTAGCAAGTGCACATGCCCTCTGGCTAATTAAGAGGGGGGGGGGGGAAGAAAAGATGGGCTTTTGAGTTCTGCAGATGGAGCTCCTGGTTCAGTGTTTCAGGGTCCAGCAAGTCCCCAGGCTGTCTCTCCGTGCAGTTTTAAGATTTTACCACCAGAGGGCGCAAAAACCAAAGAAACGTTGAAACCAGCTCTGGTCCGCTTCACGGAGGACTGAGTCCTGAGAGGCGGAATTCCCACCCCTTGCCTAGCGACGTGGCTGACTCCGGGCTGTGGGGAGCCAGCCTTGAGAGTTGGTTGGAAGAAAGTGAGTAAACTGAAGAGATCTCGGACTAGGTGCCAGAAAATAGGAGTTTAGTCCCACTCCACAGCTTCCCACAGCTTCCTGACTCCGGCAAGGTAAGAGCCCCCAGTGTCTGCAAGAATGGAGCACAATTCCGGCCCAGGCGCCTGGCCCTCCTTTCCAAGACAGGCCACGGAATTCAGAGGCTTCGCTGGTGTTTGAGCAACCTGGCTGTAGCCCTCACTCCAGCCACAAACTGGCTCTGTAACCTCGTTCTTCACCTCTGCTAAATGGGGAAGCAAACACATCCCTTGCACGGTTGCAAACTTTAAATTTCAGTTGGTGGCTCATAATAATTGCTCAGGGATTGTATATATATATATATATATATATATATATATATACACACACACACACACACACATATATATGTGTGTGTATATATATATGTGTGTGTGTATATATATATTTTTTAAAAGAAGTATTTATTTATTTAATTCCGTTTGTTATTTTTCAATTTGAACAGAGATAGAGAAAGAGAAAGGGAAAGCACGAAAGCAAGCCACCAGGTCTGGGACTCAAACTGCAATTGGTCATGTGGGAATCTAGCACCCTTAACCACCTGCCAGCCCCTGCTCAGAGGATGCTTATTCAGACAGACATTAAGCTCATATTAAGCTTATAATACAGTTCCAGGTTTAGGGCTCTGCTAGTATTTGCTTTTGTGGCTTTCAGCAAGACTCCTTTCCTTTTCTGAGCCTCAGTTTCTCTAACAGAAAAAGGGAGTTACAGGGCCGGCCCATGGCATGGTGGTAAGGGCGCTGGACTCCCACTTGGCCGACTACGGTTTGAGTCCCAGACTGGGCGGCTTGCTTTTTCACTTTCCCTCTCTCTCACACACACACACACACACTCACTCTGTCCTTCTCTGGTCAAATAAAAATAAATTAATTAATTAAGTTAGATAAAATAATTCTTAAAAAAAAGAAAAGAAAAGAAAGGGAGTTGTGTTAGACTGAATAGTCAGCAGGAGACCTTCCGGCCCTGCGGTCCAGGCTGCTGCTCTTCCTCCTCCCCCCCGTGTATCCATTATTTATTTATTCCTTCAACTATCATTTATTGAATAGCTACTATATTCCAGGTGCAAACAACAAAACAGACCCACATCCAAACAGGTGTGCATGACGGAGAGCAGTCTGTGGAAGCATATTTATTCAAAAACCCTTTGTTCTCTCTTGGAGCAATCAATCCTTGCAGGTTATTTTATGTTTGGAACAGGAAAAAAAAATGGTGCCAGAGAGTTTATTTCCGTGCATCTCCGTGTGGCCGTGTGCACACACACAGGCGCGCACACACACATTTATATATAACCTCCGCAGCAGCGTTGTCATGGAAACCGTTTTTTGGTGTCTCTGGGTTTGAAGGATGCCTGTGAGTAGAGGAGCTTTTATGGAGCCCCCTGCATGCACTTCTGAGGGGCTGAAATCCTGCTGGGAGAGTTGCCCCTAGAGCCTTTGTTGGTCCTTTTGATCATGGCTGCCTATTTTTCTCATTGATCTTGTCAGAGATGAGTGGATTTGACTGAGGGAACTGAATGTCAAGCTTAGTGACAAGCAGAGCAAGATCCTTGGGGACATTTGCCAGCGTACGGCGTGGATAGGTCAGCTTGGGCTTTTTGTCTCTCGAAACCCCTGATTAAGGCGTGTTTCAGGGCTTTGGGAAGACGTGGAGGAAAGACAAAAGTGGCCAGGGAGTGCATTTTCAGGACGACAGCTGCAGCAGCCACTTTTGAACTCGGTGGGCAGTGCCAGAGCGTGGAGGGGCAGGATGCCAGCACGGGTGGGGGAGGTGCTCGCTCTTCACCAAGCGTCTGCCATGCCTGGCTCCGTACTGGGTGCTCTGCAGATGTCAGGACCCGTAACCCTCCAGCCAGCTGTGCAGGGCAGATGTCATGGTTCTCGGCAGGAATCAGGATCTGGAGGGAAAGCTGGGCCGACTAGGGAGTGGCGAAACAGTTCAACCCCAGCTTTTGCCCGCATCGTACCACGGGCACCTTCCTGCAGCCAGGCTTGCCCGCATGCCCAGGCCAGGAGTGGCATGAGGGGCAGCAAAGGCTGGTGGCCCACAGACTCAAGTCCTCACAAACCCAAAGTCCCCGTGGCAGATCCAGTCACAGGAGGCCATGAGGAAGACCAAATATAGCCTTCATAAGATGACCTGGCGGCACAGTCAGTGGCAAACTGAACAGCAGTGCTGAAAGCCGCATGGCTGATTGTGGGTTTGGTTCCCGAATCGGCCTGAAAACACTCTGGGGGCACGCGCGTGTGCCCAAGGGCCCGGGAGAGGGAATAGTGGTGTGACGAGCCCCTGTCACAGTGCTGCTCCCTCGTGCTGTCAGGAACAACATCAACTGCTGATCTCCTGTTTTCTGTCTCTCTCTCTGCACGTGCCTTATAGCAAAAATCTCTCTAAAAACAAACGAACAAGCAAACCAGTCGGGGCCAGCAGGTGATGTCGCAGTTAAGGCACTGGACTCCCGCATGGCCAAGTACAGTCTGAGTCCCATACCTGGCAGCTTGAAGCTCATACTGGCACATGTGCGTGCATGCCCAGAACCCCAGAAGGAGAGTAGAGAAGGGACTGTGGGCAGCGTGGCCTTCCCCCCCATGGGTGCTGATTTCTCGCTTTATAGCTCTCTGTCTCTGCAGCGAATGCACGTGCCCTATAGCAAAAATCTCTCAATAAATAAATAAATACATTTTTAAAAATGAAAAAGGTATCTCATTTACCTTGAATACTCATAGTTTGGTTTCAATGAGGACTTACTGTATATCAGGCACTCTTTCACCTACTCTTTTTTTGTTTTTTTTTGTTTTTTTTTTTTTTTTGAGAGGTTTTTGCTATAGGGTGCATGCGCTTGCCAGAAAGACAGAGAGAGACAGAGAGACAGAAAGCGAGAAATCACCCCCCAGGGGGGATGGCCACGCTGCAATCCCTTCCCCTCCATTCTCTTCTCGGGATCTTGGACACGCACGTACACGTGCCCGGCGTGAGTTTAAGCCACTGGGTCCGGAACTCGAACCATGGTCGACTACATGGAAGTTCAGTGACATAGCCATTACACTAACTGCTGGTCCCTCACCTACTCTTTATAAAGCTTTATGAGGTGGGTGCTATTTTTAAAAATTATTTATTTAATTTTATTTATTCATTCATTTTTTAAATTTGATCAGAGATAGATAGATAGAGATAGAGAGAGAGAGAGAGAGAGAGAGAGAGAGTGAGAAAACAAGCCACCAGGTCTGGGACTCGAACCATGGTCGGCCTTGTGGGAGTGTCCAGCACCTTGACCACCATGCCACCTGCTGGTCCTGAGGTGGGTGCTATTATTAATACTACTATATCACAGAGAAAGAGACTGGGGTACAGAAGGTCAAGTGTCTTGACCAAGATCATGCAGCAGATGAGCTGAGATTTGAACCCAGGCATCAGGCTCTAGAGCTTGCGTCCTTAATCCCTGTGCCCACCTGCCCCTGAGTTAGGGTAGTGTGTAGTTCTGCAGGCGAGCCACGTGGAACTTCCACTCCCCAAAGAGCCTCAGCTGCCTGAGAGATAAGGCAGAACCGCAGGGAGACAGAAAGGGAGCCTTGCTAATCGGGAGTCCTCTCCGTGCCCAGCACTGTGCTAGATCTCCCCGCCTACAGCTCTGCTGGAAAATCAGAGTGACTATTACCCCCTTTGTACTGACAAGAGGGATCAAGGCCCCTAGGGTAGATTTAACTTTGGCTTCAGACCTAGGATTTGACCCATTGCCTACTGTTTTCCAAAACCCAAATCCTACACCACAGAACAGCCCTGAGCCTTCCTCTGCATTTTCCGGTTACGGTGCCCAGGAGCAGGGCTCAGGGGTTCTCCCAGGAGCAGGGAAGGGCACTCCCGAAACCCTGCGTGGTAGAGGGCTCTTCAAATGGAAGGTGTCCCCCCAGTGGGGCCAGAGTGGGGCTACACTCAATAATTCAATCCTCATCCGAGTCTCAACTGTTTACGGAGCACCTCCCATGTGACAGGCTCGGTGCTGGGCATTCGGCAGTGAACGTGACCGTCACAGTCCCTGTCCTCGGGAGCCTGCTCTCCAGCAGGGGACAGCCGGGATACCAGTAAGGGCAGGCGTGAGAGGGGAGGGGGCTCTGGGCGTGGATATCAGGGCCTCATCACTTCATCCTGCTGGGCGAGAACCGACTGATGTGGGTGTCTGACATTTATTCAGGGCTGAGGGGACTTTCCCTTCTCTTTGGCCTGAGATGGCAAAAAATAGAACTCAGTGCTCTTGGCCAGAGCTAAAGCTAGCCACACGTCAGCATGGAATGAAAGCAATTCCGTCTTCTTTATATTCAAAAGCAAGTAGTGACCCAGCCATTTCCACCTGGAGGCAGGGCTAATGGCGCTCCTGTTTATTGGAGAGGTACTAAGCGCTGGGACGGGGCTGTGTAAGCTCCTGATTGACATGAATCAGGAGAATCACAGAAAATACTGACCTACTGTGTGGCGGCTGGGTTCCATCTGACTGGCCGTGCAGTTCCAATCCTTGACACTGTGGCTCGGGAAACATGCCTGGCACATGTGCATGTGTGGCCAGAGTCCCGAAAGGAGGGCGGGGTGGAGGAGAAGGGATCGCAGTGACCATTCCGCAGGTGAGTGCTTTCTCTTCTCCCTCTCTCTTCCCCTCTATCTGGTGAGAGCATGTGCTTCTAGCAAATAAATATTAAAAATCCCATATGGAAACGTCCCTAGTTCAAGCCCAGAGACCTCTGAGTATGCTGGGCACTTGCGTGGCCATGATCAGGGTGGTCTGAAGGCTAGGGGTTGGATTGCGACTTCAGGACCCTAATGAGGGGTTCTCTCTCCTGCTCTTGAAAGAAATAAACTTAAAAAAAGACAACAGAACTGGGCTTTGAGGAATAAACAGGAGCTTGTAGGCAGTCCAGGGACAGGAGACACCCCAGGTTGTGGGCGCAGCCTACAGAAGGACTCGGAGTCGTGAGCGTACATGGCTGTCAGCGGGAAGGGGCAGGAGCGGAACTGTGGAGACTGGCCAAGAGCCAGGTGTAATGAGGTGGCAGGTGGGCGGGGGAGGAACCGACCTCCATCCAACACCCACTCAGCTGCATAAAGATGAGAACCAAACCCTGTCACCAACCTCTCTATTCAAGGGGAAGAGAAGACATGCAATGAGGGTGGGAGAAAAGAAGGATGATTGCCACATTTGGGGACCCGAGACATACTCATCTGCAGAACTAATTCTCATTGCTGTCTCTTTGTTCTCAGGCTGGTGGGAAAAGGCAGAGCACAGCAACGCTGCAGCCTCTGTCCAGGTGTCTGGCAAGCTGCAGGCCGGGCCCGGCTGGCAGAGCGGCTCCCACGGAGATCGCTGAAGCCAGCCTGGGGCCTGGCGCCAGCTGTGGACATCTGGAAACCTGGCTTCCTCTTCTAGTCATAGAGGATAGATCAGACGCCAGGGTTTTCCCAGGGCGACAAGCATGGAAGGATATTTACTCATTCACTGCTAGAGAGCCTGTGTGCTAGCTGGGGAGAGACAGAAAGTGAGAAATTGCCCCCCAGGAGGGACAGCCACGCTGCATGCTCTTCAACCAGTGGCTCGGGCCTGAACTGTGTAGTCAGCCACGTGAAGTCCTGCTGTCTCCACCAACATGCTATGTGACCGGCCCTACTTTCCCCTTTTTCTTTTCTTTTCCTTTTTTTTCTTTTTCTTTTTTAAAGAGAGATTTTTGCTCTAGGGCGTGTACGCTCACTGGAGAGACAGAGAGAATATGAATAATAACCTCCCCGGGGGGATGGTCATAGCACTATCCCACTCTCCTCTTGGGACTCTATTCACTCACACACACGTGCCTGGTGTGACTCTCAAGCTTCCGGGTTTGGGACTCGAACTACAGTCTACCATGTGGGAGTCAAGTGACATAACCATTACTCTGCTTTCCCTTTTTTTAAAAATTTTTTTTGAGAGGATTTTTTTTTTTTTACTACAGGGTACGTGTGCTTGCCAGATAGACACAGAGAGAGACAGACAGAGAGAGAGAGAGAGAGAGAGAGAGAGAGAGAACAGAAAGCAAGAAATCACCCCCCCCAGGGGGGATGGCCACGCCACAATCCCTTCTCATCCATTCTCCTCTCAGGATCTTGGGCACACACGCACACGAGCCTGGCGTGAGTTTTAAGCTGCTGGGTCTGGGACTCGAACTGTGGTCAACTACGTGGGAGTCCAATGATGTAACCATTACGCCACCTGCTGGTCTCCTGTTTTCCCCTTTCTAAGGAAAGAAAACGGCGGAAATAAAGGCAATGATGGGCCATCTGTAGAGACAGCACTTGGACTTTAAAAAAAAATATTTTAACTTTATTATTTTCCACTTTGACCAGAGAGAGACAAAGAGAGAGGGAAAAGTGGGAAAGGAAGCCACCAGGTCCGGGACTTGAACCATGGTTGGCCATGGGGAGTCTAGTGCTTTTAACCATCATTCCACCTGCCCACCCGAGGACTTTGACTTGCTGATGTGTAATTACGGGGCCTTAGCCTGTAGGGCATAGGCGATTTTCTGGTGCTTCTCTCTCTTTCCACCAGATGTGGCCTCTTACTCCTCTTTTTTGAAATTTTTTTTTTTACATAAATTAACCCATTTATTGTAGGCTAATGATATTCCAAATGTCTATGGAGCTTCTACTGGGCTTTCAACTTTCAGTCTTCTGACTGCAGACTTCACTGTGACAGCCACAGTGGCGTTGTAGGTCCAGGCACCACCGGGACCGTGTTCATGCAGGAACCGCAGGGCCAGAGCCCCACAGCCCGTCTCTTCATCTTAATTTTGCCACAGGAGGAGCAGGTGTACTTGGCGTGCTGGCTCATTTCAGTTTTCTTCACCATATTCCGGAGGGAGGCACCGAAGCGGGTTCCATACTTACCGACAATGCTGACCTTCTTGGTGCGTTTAGCCATACCACCGCCAACTAGGTCTGAGCCCAGAGAGCTGGCCTCTTACTCCTCTTTCGGGGTTCAGCGCAGTGCCTAGTTCGTAGCTGTCACTCAGTAAGGCCTGGGGGATGGATTTCGAAGATTGGTAGTGCCTACAGAGGCAGGGAGGGGAGGAACGCCAGTGCTTGCAGGGAAAAGCCCACAGGGTAGGAGCAGATGTGAGAGACACCGAGCCTCGGAGCGAAGAGAGGCGGTTTCAGTCCTGGCTCTGCAGCTCGCTTGCTGGGGGCCTTGAGGAAATCCCTGTCTGTGTGTTCACTGCCTAAAACCAGGAGCCTGGGGCAAGTAATCCCCAAGGGCATTTTAAGCCCTGACTAGACTAACACTTCTTTAAAAAAACTATTAATTTAATTTAATTTACTATTATTATTAATTTGATCAAAGAGAGAAAGGGAAAATGAGAAGACCAGTTGTCAGGTTTGGGACTTGAACCGTGGTTGGCCATGTGGGAGTCCAGTTCTTTAACCACCATACCACCTGCTGGCCACAACACTTTTTCTTTTAGAGAGATTTTTGTTATAGCAGTGAGCACACCCACTGGAGAGACAGACAGAAAGCGAGAAATCACCCCCCAGGGGATAGGCATACCACAATCCCTTCTCCTCCATTCTCCTCTCAGGATTTTGGGCACACATGCACACACTTAGGTGTTTTTTGTTTTGTTTTTGTTTGTTTTTAAAGAATTTTTTAAAATTTAATTTAATTTATTTATTTGTGTTTTTTTTGGAGAGGTTTTTGCTATAGGGCGCGTGCGCTCGCCAGACAGAGAGAGAGAGACAGAGAGACAGAAAGCGAGAAATCACCCCCCAGGGGGGATGGCCATGCCGCAATCCCTTCTCCTCCATTCTCCTCTCAGGATCTTGGGCACGTACGCACACGCGCCCGGCGTGAGTTTTAAGCCACCGGGTCCAGGACGCGAACCGCAGTCAACTACATGGGAGTCCAGCGACATAGCCATTACGCTAACTGCTGGTCCCATTCATTCATTTAATTTGGTCAGAGAGAAACAGAGATGAGAGAGAGAGAGAGAGAAACAGAGAGAGAGAGAAAGTGAGAAAACAAGCCACCAGGTCTGGGACTTGAACCATGATTAGCCATGTGGGAGTGTCCAGCACCTTAACTACTACACCACCTGCTGGTCTCTTCCTGGTGTATTTAAGCCACTGGGTCCCGGATTCAAACTGCCGTCAACTACGTGGGAGTGCAGTGACGTAACCATTATGCCATCTGCTGGTCCCCCAACACTTTTTTTGTTTTGTTTTTAATTGTGGTAAAATACACAGAACTTAAATACACCACCTTAATCATTCTATGGTAATACTTTTTAAAAGTTATTTATTTAATTCCATTTGTTATTATTTTAAAAATTTGACTGGAGTGAGACAGAAAGGAAAAGCGAGAAAGCAAGTTGCCAGGTCCGGAATTGGTCGGGAATCCAGCGCCTTTAATCACCACGCCACCTGCAGGCCCCAATACTTTTTGTTTCCTCTTGCGTCATGGTGATGTTGAACTATTTGTAGCTGCAGTGGCTAGTGAGGGCTGTGGTCACTTCTAGGAATAGCTGAGAAATGGAAGGGCTTGGGACCAGCAGTTAGTTTAATGGCTATGTCGCTGGACTCCCATGTAGTCGACTGTGGTTCGATTCCCAGACCAGGCGGCTTAAACTCACGCTGGGCACGTGTGTGTGCGTGCCCAAGATCCCAAGAGGAGAATGAAGGAGAAGGGATTGCAGTGTGGTCATCCCCCCGGGGGGTGATTTCTCACTTTCTGTCTCTCTGTCTCTGTCTCTCTCTGTCTTTCTGGCGAGCACACGAGGTTTCTCAGAGAGCAAACAATTGCCATGATTGGTTCCCTCATAAAACCTGACCTTCGAAACCTTGCTCTGATTGGCCACTAAAATCCCTCAGATTTGCATATCTGGCACCTCATGATTGGTCCAAAAGCAACCAATCATAACCCACCGTTTACAACCAATCATAACCCACCGTTTACAACCAATCATGGCCCACCATTTACAACCAATCACGGCCCACCAGCGTGTATATAACCACGATGCCTGGCCCACAGTAGCCAGACGATGACCCTGGAGAGCCTGAAGAGTTGGAACACTGCGCAGTCTTCAGACGACCCTGAAGAGTTATAACACTACATTGTCTCTGGACGACCCTGAAGAGTTGTGACACCACGTCGTCCGTGCTGCTCACAATAGACGACGTGACCCTGAAGAGTTGTAACACTGCGTCATCTCCATGCTGTACCGTGCTGCCCACAATAAACAGACGACACTGAAGACACTGTGTCATCTCCATGCTGTGACACTGCACCGCTTGTCCCGGCTCTCACTCCTTCCCTCAGGAAACCTGTTCGACTGTCCCCCCGGGTCGGGACACGTGGCGCCCGAACAGGGACGGGATAGCGCCCTATAGCAAAAACCTCTCCAAAAAAATAAAAAAGAAAAGAAAAGAAAAAGAAAGAAAAAAAGAAATGGAAGGCCTTTACAATATACTGTGGGCCGAGGTGTAGGACAGCTTGATCCCAGAAGTGACAGTGACATCCAATCAAAGAAGCTGCAACTTTGCCCTGGAGGGAGTAGGGAAGGAACGGTTGTTTGTTGGGGCACCTACAATGCCCGAGGGCCTGTTGACAGTCTCTAGAGACAAGTTCCTTTGATTCTTGCTTTAATTCCTTAGAGGCCAACCTCCTGTCTTCTTTTAGCAAATGGCTCAGGAAAGTTAGGAGACTTGCCTAAGGCTGTTTATAAGGCTGTAAGGTTGGAATCCAGATCTGTTTTATTTATTTATTTATTATTATTTTTAAAAATTATTTTATTATTTATTTATTTTTTAATTTGACCAGAGAGAGAGAGAGAAAGCAAGCTGCCAGGTCTAGGACTCGAACCATAGACAGTCATGTAGGAATCCAGCCCCTTACCCACCATGCTACCTGCTGGCCCCGAAATCTGTTTTAAAGTTTATGACTTTGAGAGGAAATGCTAGGTCCGGCAGGTGGTGTGGTGGTTGAGGCTCTGAACTCCCACATGGCTGACAGTGATTCAAGTCCCAACCTGGTGGCTTGCTTTCTCACTTGCCCCCTCTCTGGTTAAAAAATATTAATGATAAAGTTAAAGAAGTAAAAGAAGGAGAAGGAGAAAGAAGGGAACTGCTGCTCCCTAGCCCTGTGTCCTGGAGCACTTGGAAGGGGGTGGCTGGTGCAGCTCTTCACTGGCACAGACGTGTGTGGCCTGTCATGAACACACTTGCCTCAGGGATTGGAGAGAAACATGGCCTTACTCTCCCTGGGGTTCCTCCCCTCCCATCCATGTCCACTTTAGACTGGAGCCCTGTGGTCTCTCCTTTCTTTGTTGTTTTGTTTTTCAAAACCCTTTTGGCCTCCCATCTGCATGTCTTAATTGCCCAAGGTCTAGACTTTGGGTCACCAAGGTCCATGCCCAGTTGTAACCTCAGGAGGCTTTGGCGGATATTTGCACATTTCAGGCAGAGCTCCTAGTGACGTATGAGCCCCTCTATGGCTAATGAAGATGGTGTCTCTTGCAATAACATTGCTTGTTTTTACCCTAAAAGGCCAGTCCCCCCAGGAAGAAAAATAAAGGGGCCAGTGAATGCCAGCTTGTTGTCTCTCTCTCTCTCTCTCTCTCTCACACACACACACACACACACACACACTTTTTGCTAGAAGATGTGTCCACTTGCGAGAGAGAGAGAGGGAGGGAGAGAGAGAGAGAGAGAGAGAGAGAGAGCACCCCCAATAGGGAATGGTCATGCTCCAATCCCTTCTCCATTTCTCCATTCTCTCAGAATTCTGGGCATACATGTACACACACCCTACATGTTTCTGAAGCGGCTGGGTCTGGGGCTGAACCATGGGGTCAGTCATGTGGGATGAGGCTACTTTATTATTATTATTATTCTTAAGTTTTTGCTATAGAGCATGTGTGCCGACTGAAAAGTGAGAGAGAGAGACAGTGAGAGGGAAAATGAGAAATCACTCCCTAGAGAGGATGGCCATACCGCAATCCCTTTTCCTCCATTCTTCTCTAGGGATTTTGGACAAGCATGCATGCACATGCCCCCGGTGTGCTTTTCAAGCTGCTGGCTCTGGGACTCAAACTGAGGTTAGCCATGTGGGAGTCCAGCACCTTAACCACCACACACAATTTTTTAAATTTTTATTTTATTTATTTATTTATTTTTGAGAGATTTTTGTTATAGGGTGTGTGTGCTCACCAGAAAAAGAGAGACAGACAGAGAGACAGAAAGAGAGAAATTACCCCCCAGGGAGGGATGGCCACGCCGCAATCCCTTCTCCTCCATTTTCCTCTGGGGATCTTGGGCACACATGCACACACACCCGGCATGAATTTAAACCACTGGGTCCAGGACTCGAACTGCGGTCAGCTACATGGGAGTTCAGCGACATAGCCATTATGCTAACTGCTGGTCCTTACCACAATATTTTTAAAAGGATTTTGTTTTAGGACAGCCCCATGGCCTAGTTATTAAGGGAGCCGGGTCCCACGTGGCCAACTAAAGTGTGAATCCCAGCCCTAGCAGCTGGGAAAACATGCCTGGTGCATGTGCCTCTGTGCCCAGGATCCTGGTAGTTTGGAAAAATGGAGAAGGGATTGCACTGTGACCATACTGGGTGCTTTCTCCTTCTCTCTGTCTCTTCTCTTTCTCTGTGGTGAGCACGCTTGCTCTCTGGTAAAAAATAAAAAATAAGTAAAATTTCTTTTTCTTTTTTAAAATGACTTTTAACCTTAGAAACTTAAAAGTCGTGATTGTTACCAGGATACTGCAAACCAAGTCTCATGGACTACAACTAAAAAGTTAAGAGGGGGGCTGGCAGGTGATGTGGTGGTTAAGGGTGCTGGACCTTCCACATAGCTGATCACAGTTCGAGTCCCAGACCTGGTGGCTTGCTTTCTCACTTTCTCTCTAGTCAAATTAAAATAAATAAATAAATAACATTTTAAAAATTCTAAAAATAAATAGCTTACTCTGTAGTAAAAAAGAATAAGAAAAAGTTAAGAGACTGGGGCCGGCAGGTGGTGTGGTGTTTAAAGGCACTGGACTTCCACATGGCCAACCACAGTTCAAGTCCCAGACCTGGCAGCTTGCTTTCTCTTTCCCTCACTCGCTCTCTGTCTCTCTCTGGTCAAATTAAATAATAATAATAATAATAATAATAATAAACGAGGTTAAATAAAATAATTCTTTTTTTAAGAGTTTTTTTTGCTATAAGGTGTGTGCACTCTCCAGAGAGAGACAGAGAGACAAAAAGTGAGAAATCATCCCCCGGGGGTATGACCACACTGCAATCTCTTCTCCTTCATTCTCCTCTTGGGATCTTGGGCACGCATGCACACGTGCCCGGCATGAGTTTAAGCCAACAGGTCTGGGACTTGAACCGCAGTTGACTACATGGGAGTCCAGCGACATAGCCATTATGCTAACTGCTGGTCCCAATAAAAGAATTCTTAAAAAAGTGCTAGCATCAAATTTCCAAGTATCAAAGTTAATTAAACTTCCCTTGCTTAAAAAAAAAAAAAAAAATTGAACCAGCAGGTGGCATGGTGGTTAAGGTGCTGGACACTCTCATGTGGCTGATCATAGTTTAAGTCCTGGACCTGGTGCTTATTTTCTCACTCCTTCCTGCCTGATCAAATTAAAATAAATGAATGAATAAATAAATAAATAAAAGTAAACAAATTATTCTTTACAAAAAAGTCTAGAGGGGACTGGCAGGTGGCGTGGTGGTTATGGTGCTAGATTACATATGGCTGACTCCTTGGTTTGAGTCCCAGACCTGGTGGCCTGCAAAACATGCCAGGTATGTGCGCATGCATGCCCAGAATCCCAAGGGGAGAAGGGATTGCAGAATGGCCATCTTCTGGGGGGTGATTTCTCACTTTCCCTCTCTGTTTCTCTCTGATGAGCCATGTGCCCTATGACAAAAAAAAAAAAAAAAAAAAAAAAAAAAAAAAAAAAAAAAAAAAAAAAACCTAAAAGAAAGAAAGAAAGAAAGAAAAACATTAAGAGGCCTCCTGAACCCAATCTTTGGGTCACTCAGAGAAACAGCAGTAACCCTACATGTTACAAAAACCCATATTAAATAATAATACTAAACGAAGTTAAATAAAATAACTTACCCAGTCCCGAGGAGCTGTATAAGCTGAGGCGCCAGCCATCTCGGAGCTCTCTGGGAACGTAGGTCTTTCTAAGAGGCTGTGCTGGCCACAGCCACAGCGCTCCGCTAGTGCCACTAACATGGGCTGCTCTCGGATACCCTCACCCGTCTTGCTGCCCATGCAGTAAGGCCCACTGAACGCTGTGCTACCCGGGACCTCTCCAGGGTAACACCCACTGCCCGGCAATTCAGGATTGTTCAGTCATTCAGCAAATTCCACATTCTTTTTTATTTTTTAAAGAATTATTTGGGGTCAGCAGGTGGCGTGGCGGTTAAGCGTGCTGGACTCCCACGTGGCTGACTGTGGTTCCAGTCCCAGGCCTGGCAGCTTGCTCTATCACTTTCCCCCTCTCTCTCGCTCTGTCCCTCTCTGGTCAAAATAAAATAAGTAAGTAAATAGCTAAAGTTAAATAAAATAATTCTTTTAAAAAAAGAATGATTTACTTATTTAATTTTTAAAAGATTTTATTTAACTTTATTTATTTATTTAAATTTGACCAGATTGAAACAGAGCAAGAGAGAGAGAGACACACACACACACACACACACAGAGGGAAATTAAGAAAGCATGCCGCCAGGTCTGGGATTCAAACCACAGTTGGCCATGTGGGAGTCCAGCACCCTTAACCACCATGCCACCTGCTGGCCCCACTTATTTTATTTATTATTATTCTTTTCTTTTTTACAAATTATTTTATTTTAATTTTATTTACTCATTCATTCACTTTAATTTGACCAGAAAGAGACAAAGAGAAAGAGAGAGGGAAAATGAGAAAGCAAGCCACCACATCCAGGACTCAAACTGTGGGACTGTCCAGTGCCTTAACCACCACGCCACCTGCTGGTTCCTGTTATTGTTATTTTTAAAATTTGACCAGAGAGAGAAAGGGAAAGTGAGAAAGCGAGTTGCTAGGTCTGGAAATTGAATCTTGGCTGGCCATGTGGACGTCCAGCCACCTGCCAGCCTCCCACATTCTTTTTTAAAGTTTATTTTTTCAGACGGAGAGCAAGAGAGACACCCTAAAAGGGTTTCCAAATGTTGCTATGTTGAAGGCCATATGGCAATCAGACCTGGAGTCAGATGCTTAAGGTTCGAATCTCAGTGCTTCCACTTACGAGTTATACCAGTTGCTTCTTCACATCTTTCATCTCAGTTTCCTCATCTGTAAATGCGATATAATAATACTTACCTTATAGTGTTTTTTTTTTCTAAATAATTATTTTATTTATTTATTGAATTTGACTAGAGAGGGACAGAGTGAGAGAGAGCAAGAGAGATGGAAAGTGAGAAAGCAAGCCACCAGGTCTGGGACTCAAATCGTGGTCGGCCATGTGGGAGTCCAGCACCCTTAACCATAATGCCACTTGCTGGCCCTACCTTATAGTGTTCTTGAGGTTGGGGGAGAAGTGAGTTGATTTAAACAAAATGTTTACAGAGTCTTTTTTTTTTAAAGAGATTTTGTTATTGAGCATGTTTGCCAGCTGGAGCGACAAAGACAGAAAGACAGAAAGAAAATGAGAAATCACCCCCTGCAGGGATGGCCACACCACAATCCCTTCTCCTCCATTCTCCTCTCAAGATTTTGGATGTTTGGGACCAGCAGATGGCGTAATGGTTATGCTGCTGGATTCCCGCATAGTTGACTGTGGTTTGAGTCCTGGACCCAGCAGCTTAAACTCACACTGGGTGTGTGTGCATGTGTACCCCAAATCCCAAGAGGATAATGGAGGAAAAGGGATTGCAACATGGCCATCCCCCTGGGAGGCAATTTCTTGCTTTTTGTCTCTCGCTATCTCTATGGCAAGTGCATGCATCCTATAACAAAAATTTCGTTAGAAAAATCAGATTTTGGACATGCATGCACATGTGCCTGGTGTGTTTTAAGACACCGGGTCTGGGACTTGAACCATGGTCAGCCACATGGTAGCCTAGCATCTTAACCACCATGTCACCTGCTGGCTCTGAGTCTCTTTTTCTTTTTAAGATTTTTAAATTTAACTTTATTATTTATTCTTTTTTTTTGGAGAGGTTTTTGCTATAGGGCATGTGCACTCACCAGACAGACAGAGACAGACAGAAAGTGAGAAATCACCCCCCAGGGGGGGATGGTCACGCCGCAATCCCTTCTCCTCCGTTCTCCTCTCGGGATCTTGGGCACGCACGCACACGCGCCCGGCGTGAGTTTCAAGCCACCGGGTCCAGGACACGAACTGCGGTCGACTACATGGGAGTCCAGCGACATAGCTATTATGCCAACTGCTGGTCCCCATTTGTTTTATTTTAATTTGACTAGAGAGGGACACACACACAGAGAGAGAAAGCTGCCAGGGTCAGGACTCAAACCACGGTCAGCCATGTGGGAATCCAGCACCCCTAATCACCATGCCCCGTGCTGGCTCCCCAAGTCTGTTTGTTTTAAAAGAAATAATGTTCAGAAAGTGCTTAGCAAAGACCTGACACACCGTAATTGTCCACTGCTTGTAGCCATATTAAGTCAGAAAACGAAACTAGTTCAGAAAAGACTAACAATTAAGTCATCATCAGCCTGTTACCACCCTAGTGAAAGTGAGAAGTCAGATCTTTCCCTGGGAACAGGTTTTGATTGAGGTAAGTAGGCTGAGATCTCAGAATCTGAGGAGAAGGAGGGGGCAGCAGGTGGCATAGTAGTTAAGATGCTGGACTCCCACGTGGCCAACCACTGTTCAACTCCCTGACCCAGTGGCTTGAAAATCATACCAGGCACGTGTGCATGTGTGCCCCAAATCCCAGGAGAATGGAGAAGAAGGGATTGCAGTGTGGCCATCCCTGCTGCGGGGTGATTTCTCACTTTCCTTCTTATTGTTTCTGTCTCTCTCCTCTCTAGGGAGCACTCATGCCCTATGGCAAAAACCTTAAAAAACAAACAAAAAAGAAACTTAGAGGAGAGTTGGGGAACTGAAGAACCACTTAGGGATTTCTCCTGGAGCCAGTCGTGCTTGGAGAAGAGCGGAAAAACTAGTCCTAAATAATCAAATATTACAAATCCAAACGGTTTAGGATTCCAAAGTATGAAGTAACTGTTGTCTTCCAGCCTGGAGATGGGGGAATGAGCTTTCTTTTCAATGCCAGGAACCATGGAACCCAAGCCAGAAAAATGGCTGGGAGGTTGTGGTATCACCTTCTTCCAGATGCTGTTTTACCTCAGGAGCATTTGGGGCTTCCAGGGACTACCAAGTACTGCGCGTCCACTGTGTAGATGAGCTTTCTATGGATTACAAAATCAAAACCAAAAACAAAACAGAGTGAGGCACTGTAACTGGAGTCTTGGCGCTGACAACCACCCTGTCCATGTGACTTTGAGAACATTTCCTGTCCATTTTGAGCTCCAATTTTCTCGCTCTTGTGGGATGATGGTATAGAGCCTTCTGGAGCTTCCCTTTCTTCATATATAAAGGGGTGCTATCTACATCCCAGGACTGCATGAGCTAGTGAACAGACGGCTCTGTGATGCCTGTTACACTCAGTGCAACGGTGCTTAGACGAGGCCCCTGCTGGGGTGGGTGTTCAGGAGTGGACGTGGGAGTGATCTTGGTATGTCCAGCTGGGGAGAAAAGAATCTTATCAACTAGTGCTATCCTGGCATTGGGCATCCGGGAGCCCGGCGGTACAGTCCTGGGATAAGCCTTGGGAAGACCCATCCACAGAGCCCTCAGTCAAGACTGCTGATTAGACAAGGCGGGGTCAGATCGCGTCCCCAGCCAACTCGGGAGTCGGCACGGATCGTCCAGATGAAGGTGGAATCTAGATGCAGGCCTGGCTCCGTCCTTTTGACTGAGTGACCTTGGGCCAGTCACTTTTTCTCTCCCTCTCAGCCTCAGTGTCCTCTGAAACAAGGCTCCTTTTCCCATTTACCTCTCACAGTGTTTGAGGACGACATAATGGATGTGAAATGCGTCGCCAAGGCACGGGGAGTATTTGTTATGCTAATAAGTCCCCGCTGCAGGTCTCTATCCTCTGGGTGTCACTCTGGTTAAGCGGTTCCTTCCACAGTAACCGAGGTTTCTCACTTCGTTGCCGCCTCTTCGCCCCTGCGGGCAGGGATCTGCGGACCGCAGGCTCCGGGCCGTTACCATTGTTCTTCGGGTCTGGGCCGCTAGGGAGGCTCTCGCAGGCCAGACTCGCCTTTGGTCTCTCTCTCCGCCCCACGCTCCCTTCGCGGAGAGCCTGAGACGCCCCTCTCTGCCGATCTTTCCCGAGGAAGCGAGTCTGCCCTAGAGCACTCCCGAACGGCAGCCGAAGACGCGCCCGAACGCTTCCGAAGAATCCCGACCGCTCGCAGTCTCCGGAAAAAGCCGAAAGGGCTTCCCACCCTCGGCCTTCCGAGCTATTCCGAAAAGGTCCGAAGTTTTCCGAGCGGCCGTCCTGCCGGACTGCTGGAGGCGGCCGCAGCGCCATGTTGGATGCTCTGCTAGTTGAGTGAAGAAAATCCGCCGGCATCGCCTGAGCCCCGCTACCGAGAAGGGCGCCGCTTCCCCCGGGGAGGGGGATAAAGATCCCCCGCCGCCGGCCCATGAGGATATTGCCGTGAAAGGTCCGGTCTCTCCGCCTCCTGCCCCCGCCGGGTCCGGCCCCCCCCCTGGGGTCGCGTTGTCACGGAGACAGGCAGCCGGTGGTGCTGGCCCGCGGGGCGGCTGCTGCTGCCGGCGGCGGCGGCCTCGGCGGCGGCGGCGGCGGCGGCGGCGGCGGGCGTGTGTGACCGGCCCCGGCCCCGGCCCCCTCCTCCTCCTCCTCCCAGCCTCCCCCCTGGCCCCCCGCTCCCGCCGCCTCCCCGGGTCTGCCCCCATCCCGCCCCCCCGCTGCCCCCGGCCCCTGCACCCCGGCGCGCCCGGTCCCGCTCTGGGGGGGTTGGTGGCTTCGCTTTGCCATGAGTTTACCGCAGAAACCGGCTCTGAAATCAGGCTCAGCGGCTGCAGCAGGAACCGGACCCGGCACCGGAGCGGCGGCGGCGGCGGCAGCAGCAGCGGTACCGCCTCCTCACCCGGCGGCGGCGGCGGCGGCAGCAGCAGCAGCGGCCCCTCCTCACCCCAACATCAGGGGCCCTCCAGACCCAGGCGCCCCAACAGTATCCTTTTCACCTTCCTGCCTGCCCCTTCGGCCCTCGTCGCCGCTGCCCGGGGGGACCCTCTGGGGACTCTCCTGCTGGCCGCCACAGCACAGCTAGGGAAGGGGCCGTCGCCCAGGTCTCCGCACCGGTCTTAGCCAGAGCTTTTGGGGTGCCCCGGCAGCAGCACTGCGGGAGACCCCGGTACCTTCTGCAGTACGGTAAAAAGTAGCTCCACCCGGTCATGCTTTTGCAGCCCTTCCCTTTTCGAGATGGGGGACCCTTCTCCCTTCTCGTCGCCTCCTGTCACCTCCTCCCCCCCTTATTGGGCACGATTTGCTGGTGCCTGGGACCAACCCTGCGGCGAAGGCTTTTCTCTGATTGTTGTGAGGATTACACCCTCCTCACCTCCTTTCAGCTCCCCCTGCAGCAGGGCTTGGTGGGCTTCTCTAATTATTATTAATACATAGTAAACTTGATTGGTAAATTTCCTGGTGGAAACTAATCAGCTCGTTCCGAGGTAAGTTGAATTTTCAATCTACGGTGAAAATCTACAGAAAGTGTTCCTTCTGGCTAATGTTTGTTAGTGAATGGGGGAGTTGTGATGTGGTTTGTGGCAGAATGCAATCTAAGGAGGAAATGTTACACCGGACGCTTCCCTGTCTTTGACCTTTTTAAAGGAAGAGGAAGTTAACTGACATTACCCATCACGCCCCAAAGTCTCACTTCTTGGAAGGCGTATGTTGTGCGGAATCTTTTTAGAGGGCTTTAATTTTACTCTTCCTAGGCCCGATGTCTAGAGGTACCAGGGCTCCTGGAAGAAAGTCTGGCATTGAATATGTCTAATGTCATGTTATTTGCTCGTTTGTAGATTTCTGGACAGCTTTGATTGAAAAGACTTGGTGACCAGGGGTTTTAGTCAGAATTATCGAGTGAAGGTTAAACGTTGAATTCATGAATTCCGTGGAGATTTAGAAAGGTGTTACTTACCTGAGAATAACATTTCATCATGCACTCTCCTTCCCATATCGGTTGTATTTGTGTAAATCAATAAATAAGCATTGGATGTTAGACGCATTGGGTTTTTGTATTTGTGTCATCATGTGTTTGACTTTTGAAGATAATAAGGGTTTTTGGACAAATAAACTGAGTTCTGCAGATTATTTACAGACGGTAGCTTGATTTTCTGTATCAATTACTATGAGAAGGGAAAGGCATCTCCCTTCTAAAGTCATTTCAGGTCATTGTTTGGATTGTGTCAAGTGTCATTTTCTCTGTTCTTTAAATATTGTTAGTCCACTCTGTCAATCCAGGCCGCGTGGCACAGTTAAAGATAAATTCCATTCCAGTGTGATGTGTTTACTGATTTCATAATGTTTTTATCCTGCATGATTCTGTTCAATTAAGAGTTGTTCACTGATGAGACTATTTAGTGGTAACAGTGTTAGTCGTTTATGGAAAACCGGGTTGGTTAGTTTTGATCAGTATCTACTTGTTTTACTCTGGGGGAAAGGCTGGTGGATTTGCTTACTTGAAGGCAGAATTAGTGGTGCATCTCTTAAACATACCTTTACTTTGTTAGTCTTTTTTCCCCCCTTGATTGCCCATACGTGGTTAGGACTAACTTTCTGCAGTATGCCACCAAGTACATTATTCATGAACATCTTTGAGCTGTTTTGGCAATCGAGCAGGAATGAGAGGAAGCCCACAGTATGCATTCTTGATGTGTGAACTAATAAGGACTGCAGTGCTGAATAAGACAGTGCTTGGTGAATTTTGTGGCTTATTGGGACACAGAGAGCTGTAACTTAAGTGTTTCAAGTGTGCTTTTTGCTCAGTGCTTTTCACAAAGGGATAACATAAAACTCTGAGTTGGTTGGGGCATAAAAGTTGTTATTAAGGCACAATTTAATTTTCTTTTGACTGAAAAATAGAATTGTTAAATTTAAGACATAATTTCTAATGGAGATCACTTTGTTTTATTTATTTATTTATTTATTTATTTATTTATTTATTTATTTATTTTCCTGTAAGACTTGTGCGCTTGCTGGAGAGAGAGAGAGAGAAAGTGAGAAAGCATCCGGGGGGGGGGGGGGGTGGTGGTGGTGGTGGTGGTGGTGGGTGGTGGTGGTGGTCATACTACAGTCCCTTCTCTTCCATTCTTCCCTCTGGATTTTAGGCGCAAATGTATGTGCGCCTGGTGTGATTTTTCAGGCTGCTGAGTCCAGGACTCCAGCTGTGCACTTGGCCATGTGGGACCCAGCCTCCTTAACCTCCATGGTACCTGCTACCTCAATGCCCCTCTAATGATGATCTCTTTTAAATCTATTTGTGGTAGGATAGGATACTTAGTTTTACAATATATGTTAAGTTTTTACTTTGTTTCATGCCATTGGTGTTAAAATTAATTTTCTTTTTGATGTATTTCACAACTTGTTATCTTTGCTATATATGCTTGGAGAATTATAATTGCTAAAATGTAAGAGCTTATCATATAGATGCTAGTTGCAGTATATAGGGTATAGAGACATCACAATGCAGCAGTGGTGACATTTTATCAACTGGTAATAGAGAATTGGTTACAAATAAGTTGAAATAGAGCACTTCTGCTTTTATGCCTTCCGGAGTATGGGACTTGGTGTTTTCCACAGTGGTCATCATTGAAAACTTATAGCATTGAAGTATGAGGCAGGAGTGTGGAACTGGAGTTCTGTTTCCATGGTTGAATACAGCTCTTGTTCCTTAAAATATTATGAGTACAGTTGTGTTTGCAATGAATTAATAAATTCAGATAGTATTTTAAGTTTGTAAAACTATAAGAGGTTTGCATGGCAAAGTATCCTTTGTACTTAGTGATTGGGTGACAAATCAGAAATGAGAAATGTTAGCAATAATGGATTTGAATGTTAACTGGAACTTGCTTAAGTAGGTGTCTGTTACATGGCAGGGCACATAAGGCCATTTCAAGTAGAGGCCTTTGACTGCAAAGAGTCAGAGGATGGAGCCTGGCAGAAGGTGTGCTGGTATGGTAGGTGCTGGAAAAAGAAAAACCTTGACATGAAAAGTGCTAAAGGCAAGGGAAAAAATATGTTTATAGAGTTTTTTCAACATAATTTAGTATGAATCATATAGTTTATGAGTTTGGCACTTCAGATACTTGCCTTGAAATATGCTCACTCCAAATTCTTGGTATGAGGTTCCAAAAGACTGTTGAAATCTTAACAGTGACTCTTAACCATTTTTGGGTAGTAAACAACTTTGACATTTTGATGCAAACTGTACATACCCCATGGAAAGCTGTCCGTATACAGAAAGTCTTGTTTACATTTTCTGGGGGTCCTTGGGCCTCCTTTAAAAGCGTAGTCCTTTAGATGGAAATTGCTTACCCTTCAGATAATTCAAGATAAATGAGTTCAAATTCAGGTGCCAAATAGTTATGACTTAAACAGAATAATTTCACAGTCTGTTATGAATACACAGTGTTCTATTTATATGAAAAGACTTCAGGGTGTAATTTCTCTCAGGGATGCTGACACTTCTGGGGAGTCTAGTTACTGTTTTGGGGCAGCCAATTTGGTTGAGAAAATCAGACAGGTTCTTTGTAGGAAATTAAAAACTTTGTAAAATAATTTTTAAATTTTTAAAATTTGATCAAGACCTGTGTCTTCAGCTATTTTATCACAGATTAAAAATCAGTATGCCTGTTGCTTTTTTGATACTACTTTTTTTTTTTTTTTTTTTGCTAGAGGTCACATGCACTTGCCAGAGAGACAGAGCTCAGCCTCCATGACGGGAATAGTCATGCTGCAATCCCTTCTCTCTCTCTTCTGGGGATTTTGGGCATGCACACACACTGGCCCAGCATGTTTCTAAAGCTGACTGATTCAGGACTCCTGTTACATAGTTGGCCATGTGGGATCTAGCTGCCTTAACTCACCAGGCCAAGGGACTGGCCCTGTCTTTTGTTTTATGTGTTGATTGTCAGTTTTTTCTTTTTTCTTTTTTTTTTTTTTTTAAGGTAGAGATTTTTTGCTATAGGGAGCATGCACTCGTTGTAGAGACAGAGAGACAGAAAGCGAGAAGTCACTCCTGGGGGGGATGGCCACACCACAATCCTTTTTCCTCCATTCTCTTCTTGGGATCTTGGGCACATACCCCCAGTGTGAGTTTTAAGCTGTGGGACCTGGGACTCGAACCGTGGTCAACTATGTGGGAGTCCAGTGACATAACCATTACCTGATTGCCTGTTTTGTTTTACAGGCTAAAGCCAATGACATTTGTGGTCTTTTTTGCCCCACCCCCCCTTTTTTTTGCCAGAGGGCTCTTGTACTTACTAAAAGAGAGTGATAGAAAATGAAAGCATCTCCATGGGCAATGGTCAGACCTCAATCTCTTTTCCTTCATTTCTCCCTCATTAGATTCTGGGTACACACATTCAGGGCATGTTTTTCAAGTGGCCAAGTCAGGGACTTGAACTGTACATTTGGCCATGTGGGATCTAGCCACAGTAACTACCAGGTCACGGACTGGCCCATTTCTCTCTTCTAAAGCTGAATCTGAAAAATACTAATAATAGTCTACATGTATGAAGCGCCTGCCATCCTGGTATCCATATATGCATGATTTTTTAAAATTCTCACAAGAGCTTTAATAAGGTAGATAACTGTTCCTGTTTTACAGATGAAAAAATTGAAGTGTTAAGAAGTTAAGTGAGGGCATGGTGGTTAAAGGCACTGGACTCCCATATGGCCAACTGCAGTTTGAATCCTGGGCCTGGCGGCTTGGTTTCTCACTATCCCTCTCTTTCTCTGTCTTTTTCTGATCAAATTAAAAAATAAAAATATTGGGACCAGCAGTTAGTGTAATGGCTATGTCACTGGACTCCCATGTAGTCGACCCACGGTTCGAGTCCTGGACCCGGTGGCTTGAACTCACACTGGGCATGTGTTCGTGCGTGCCCAAGATCCCGAGAGGAGAATGGAGGACAAGGGATTGCGGCGTGGCCATCCCCCCTGGGGGGTGATTTCTCGTTTTCTGTCTCTCTGTCTCTCTCTGTCTGTCTGGTGAGCACACGTGCCCTATAGCAAAAAAACCTCTCCAAAAAAAAAAAATAAAATAAAATAAAAATATTAAATAAAGTTGAATAAAGTAATCCTTTAAAAAAAGTTAAGTGATGTTTCAAGGTAATCTAGTAAATGGTGGTCTACGATTCAGGCTAGTATGACCAACTCCAAATTCTGTGAATGCCTCCCTTACTGTATCAGGAGTCATCCATCCTTTATGCGTAAGTGGGAAGAATCCTATATTTGAGAACCAGAGGAAGAGTTGTATACAGAAAAACTTTGTAATCTAGAACATTGTGATACTACGTGATTAGTTCACAGCCACATACTGCTAGAAAGTAGGTTATCTTTACCACCTTCAGCAGTAGGTCTGCGTATTTCTGCTTGATCAGAGGTTAACAAGTCCTTCAGAAAAATACTATTATAACTAGCAAATAGGTTTTAGTTCTGTTTTGTTTTTAGATTTTTGCTATAGGGCGTGTTTCCTCACTCAAGAGAGCCAGAGAGAGGGAAAGTGAGAAATCACCCCCCTGGGGGGATAGGCATGCTGCAGTCCCTTCTCCATTCTTGGGATTTTAGGCACGCACCACACCCATATACACCCCCACGCACCTGGCGTGATTTTTAAGCCATAGGGTCTAGGACTTGAACCACAGTTGGCCATGTGAGAGTCCAGCATCTTAACCACTATGTCACCTGCTAGCTTGTAAGAATGTTTTGCTTGTTTGTTTTAGTTTGCTGTTGGCATGTGTGCGCTCATGAGAGAAACAGTGGGGGAGGAAAGTGACAAAAAAAACCCACCCCTGGGCTATGACTATGCCATAATCCGTTCTCCTCCACTTTCCTTTTGGGATTTTGGGTACACATATGCACATGCCTGGAGTATTTCTTTTTATTATTATTATTATTATTATTTTTGGAGAGGTTTTTGCTACAGGGCACGTGCACTCGCCAGAAAGACAGAAAGAGACAGAGAGACAGAAAGCAAGAAATCAGCCACGCCGCAGTCCCTTCTCCTCCATTCTCCTCTCGGGATCTTGGGCATGCATGCACACATACCCGGCGTGAGTTTAAGCCACCGCGTCCAGGACTTGAACCGCGGTTGGTTACATGGGAGTTCAGTGACATAGCCATTACGCTAACTGCTGGTCCCCACATGCCTGGAGTGTTTCTCAAGCCACCAGTCTGGGATTTGAAATTTGCAGTCGGTCATGTAGGGATCCAGCCACTTAAACCCCACTATGCCACTGGTGGGCCCAGAAAAAAATTTAAAGTATAGGAAAGAAGGCAGTGAGAATCACCCATAATTGTATGTAGAGGTAACCACTGTTAATATTTTGGGATGTTTCTTTTCTGTCCTTTTTGTTATGGTTTTTAACATAATTGTTCTAGGCATCAGTTCTTCCTTCTTTAAAATACGGAAGGTAGACTAATTTATTAAGTGACCTTCTTGGTTTAGGATTTTGAAGGTTATGCTTTAAGGTTTTTTTTTTGGTTTTACATATAGAGGATAAAGAATTGTAGAAACTAATGATTTCTTGGTCTGATGCTCAGTGACACATTGTTATGGTAGCTTATTGATATCAGAAGCATGCTAGCATGGGTCAGAGACCACTTGTGGTCTTCATGTGAGAAGGTTCAGTTTTATTTATTTATCTTTTGGTAATTGTTTATTTAAATTTTATTTATTCATTCATTCATTTATTTTAATTTGACCAGAGAGAGAGAGAGAGAGAGAGAGAGAGAGAGCGAGCGAGCGAGAAAGCGAGCCATCAGGTCTGGGACTCAAACCGTGGTCAGCTGTGTGGGAGTGTCTAGCACCTTAACTACCATGCTAGCTGCTGGTTTTTGCTTTATTAATATTAGGTTTAGCAGGACCAGAAGTTAGCGTAATGGCTATGTCACTGGACTCCCATGTAGTCGACCGTGGTTTGAGTCCCAGACCTGGTGGCTTAAACTCATGCTGGGCGCTTGTGCATGCGTGCCCAAGATCCTGAGAGGAGAATGGAGGAGAAGGGATTGCAGTGTGGCCATCCCTCCTGGGGGGTGATTCCTTGCTTTCTGTCTCTGTCTCTCTGGCGAGCGCATGCGCCCTATAGCAAAAATCTCTCCAAAAAAAGAAAGAAAATATATTAGGTTTAGCCAAAGAGACTGGAACACTTGTGTGACTTTAGCAGTGAAGACTGTATAATCAGTTATGGAATGGTTTGAGACCATAAAATAAGGTTGTCATGGTCAGTTGCTGGCTTGCAGTGGGTGATGGTACAGTTAGTTCATTATGAGGTGTGAGGGGAAGTGAGTTCTGGAATAGACTCCTGTGATGAGACATAACCTATTTTTACTTCAGGGATAATACCTTTAGCTAATAGGAAACAATTTCCTGACTATTAACTAGGCATATTACTTCAAGTACTGTATAAACTGAGATTTATGTGGATGAAATATTGCAGGATCTCAAGCTGCTTCTGAATTCTCAAGTGGCTTCTAGATCTTTGGTTTACTGCCAACCCGGAGTTTTTCACTCTTGTGTAGCCTCAGCAGAAATTTGAGATAGTTTAAACTATTTTAGGTGTATTTGAGATTTGTCAGTTTTTGTGACATTTAGTAACTAACTAGTAGTTTTGTACTTTTTCACCCCAGGGTGAAGAGACGTTGATTTTCGCCCATAGAATACAAGTACCCTGAAGGCAGAGATTTTTGTCTGTTTTGTTCACTGTGTAATTACCAGTACCTACTACAGTATTTGGCCAGTAGTAAACAGTCTGTAAATGTTAATTGAATGCAATGTTAATCAGAATCTGGAATCATTTTTAAGATCTTTTTTTAAAAATTTGCCAGAAGCGGGACCAGCAAGTGGTGGCATAGTGGTTAAGATGCTGGACTCCCGGGACCAGCAGTTAGCGTAATGGCTATGTCGCTGGACTCCCACGTAGTCGACCGCGGTTCGCGTCCCGGACCCGGTGGCTTAAACTCACGCCGGGCGCGTGTGCGTGCGTGCCCAAGATCCCGAGAGGAGAATGGAGGAGAAGGGATTGCGGCGTGGCCATCCCCCCTGGGGGGTGATTTCCTGCTTTCTATCTCTCTGTCTCTCTCTGTCTGTCTGGCGAGCGCACGCGCCCTATAGCAAAAACCTCTCCCAAAAAAAGAAAAAGAAAAAAAAAAAAAAGATGCTGGACTCCCACATTTCCTACTATGGTTCAAGTCCTGGACCTGGCAGCTTGCTTTCTCACTTACTTTCTCTCTCTTTTTCTCTTTGGTGAGCACATGTGCCTTGTAGTAAATTAATAAACGATGATGAGGGCCGGCAGGTGGCGTGGTTAAGGCACTGTACTCTCACGTGGCCGACCACAGTTCAAGTCCCAGAGCTGGCATCTTGTTTTTCACTTTTCCTCTCTGGTTGAATTGAAATGATGATGATGATGATGATGAGTAAAATGAAGTCATTCTTTAGAAAAAGATTATAAAATAAAATTAAATAATTCTTTTAAAAAATTGCTAGGGTGTTCCTGCACTCAGAAGGAAGAGAAGGAAAGTGAGAAAGCACCCTCCCTGCCATGGGGCATGACCATTCTGCAGCCCTTTATCCTTCATCTCTCTCTCCAGTTGGGACTTTTGGGAACACATGCACACATGCCTGGTGTGCATCTCAAACTGCTGGGTCTGGGACTCAAATTGTTTGGTAAGCCATGTAAGATCTAGCTCCCTCAATTGCCACACCACCAGCTGGCCCTTAAGGTTAGTTTTATGGCTAATATAAATGGCTTCACAACTCACTTCTAGCATTCAAGTCTGCTCTAAAATTGTTTTGCAATGATATGAAATTGAATTTAAAATAGTCCTATAATTTCCTTTGAGATGGAATGGCACTGACCTAGTTTATAAAAATGTCTAAAGTAGCTGAGTTGTATTTGAAGTGTAGATACTGAGGACTAAGGTTGGTATTAAGGCCAAAAGGAGAAACAGTGTTTAGGGTAAAATATTACTATTTAAAAGAAAATGTATACTTTCATGGTAATTAAAAAAAAAAAGTTTATTGATTTAATTCCATTTGTTATTGTTATTTTTAAAAATTTGACCAGAGAGAGACAGAGGGACGGAGAGAGAGAAAGAGAAAGCGAGAAAGCAGACTGCCACGTCTGGTCCATGGTTGGCCATGTGGAAATCCAATGCCACCATGCCACCTGCCAGCCCCTAATTTTTTTTTAAGAGATTTTTTTGCTATAGGGCGTGTGCGCTCTCTGGAGAGACAGAGACAGACAGAAAGCCAGAAATCACCCACGGAGGTATGGTTAAGGAGCTGTACTCCCACATGGCTGATTGTGGTTCAATTCCTGGACCTAGTGGCTTGCTTTCTTACTTTTCCCCTCTCTCTGGTCAAATTAAAATAATAATTATAATAAATACTTTTTTTTTGGAGAGGTTTTTGCTATAGGGCACGTGAGCTCACCAGAAAGACAGAGAGAGACAGAGAGAAATCACCCCCCAGGGGGGATAGCCATGCCGCAGTCCCTTCTCCCCCATTCTCCTCTCGGGATCTTGGGCACACACACATGCACACGTGCCTGGCGTGAGTTTAAGCCACCGGGTCCGGGACTTGAACTGCGGTCAGCTACATGGGAGTTAAGCGACAAAGCTATTACGCTAACTCTGCTGGTCCCATATAATAAATTAAATACTTCTTAACAAAAAAAAGTCATCCATTATGGGCCAGTGTGTGGCTTAGTGGTTATATCACTGGACTCTCACATGACCAACTGCCTTTTGAGTCCTGAACCTGGTGGCTTGAGAATCATCACTCCAAGCATGGGTGTGTGCTCAAGATCACAGGAGGAGAATGGAAAAGAAGGGATTGTGGTGTGGCCATCTACCCTGGCAAGGGTGATTTCTCACTTCCCCCTCACTGTCTCTGTCTCAGGTGAGTGCATATGCCTTGTGGCAAAAACCTCTTAAAAAAAAATCACCTCTAATCATATGTAAGCACCGTTAGTATTTTAGTGTGTTGGGACCAGTAGATGGCATAATGGTTGTCTTGCTGTACTCCCACATGGCAGACCACCATTGAGTCCTGGACCTTGACGCTTGAAACACAATTAGATGCATGTGCGTGTGTGCCCACAATCCCAAGAGGAGACTAGAGGACAAGGAGTTGTGGTGTGGCCATCTCCCTGAGAGGGTGGTTTCTCACACTCTCTCTCTCTGTCTCCAGCAAGTGCACACACCCAATAGCAATAATCTCTCTAAAAAAACCCCAAAAAGCTGGGACCAGCAGTTAGCGTAATGGCTACGTCGCTGGACTCCCACGTAGTCGACCGTGGTTCGTGTCCTGGACCTGGTGGCTTAAAACTCAAGCCTGGTGCGTGTGTGTGCGTGCCCAAGATCCCAAGAGGAGAATGGAGAAGAAGGGATTGTGGTGGGGCCATCCCCTCTGGGAGGTGATTTCTCGCTTTCTGTCTCTCTGTCTGTCTGGCGAGCGCACGCGCCCTATAGCAAAAACCTCTTAAAAAAAAAAAAAAAACCAAAAAGCAGCGAAATAGTGTGTTTCTTTTCTGTTTTGTTACAGGTTAAAAAAAAATTGTTTTTGATTAAGTTTTGCCAGGTAGTGCATGCACTCACCAGAGAAAGAGAGGGGGGATAGAAAAAGGGAAAGTGAGGGGCGGTATAGTGGTTAAGGTGGTGGACTCCCACATGGCCATCCACGGTTGAGTCCAGGACCTGGCAGCTTACTTTTTTGTTTTTCCTTTCTCTCTTTCTCTCTCTTTGGTGAGCACTTATGCCCAATAGCAAATAAATAAATAAATTTAAAAAAAGAAAAAAAGAGGAAGTGAGAACACTTACCCCAAGGGACATGTCCACACTGCATTCCCTTCTCCATTTCTCCCTCCCATAAGAATTTTGGGCACACCCAGTGTATTTCTCAAGCCAATTAGGAACTGGAACCACGTAGTTGGCCATGTGAGATTGGGCTGCCTTAACCACCATACCATAGGTTGCCCATTGATTTTAATTTTAATGGACATTTTTGTCCTTTTTTATCACATAACTCAAGGGTACATTACATATGTAGTTCTGTATCTTGCTTGTTTTTTACTTAACTATCTGTCAGCAAAAAAGTACTTTTTGAACAGTTTTATTCTGTATCAATTTGGAATATAAATGAAGTTTTTGGGTTTTTTTGGAAAGTATTTTTTTAAAGAATTATTTTATTTAGCTTTATTTGTTTATTTATTTATTTTAATTTAACCAGAGAGGGACAGAGTGAAAGACGAGAGAGAGAGAGAGAGAGAGAGAGAGAGAGCGCGCGCGCGCAAGCCTCCAGGTCCGGGACTCAATCCATAGTGAGCATGTGGAAGTCCAGTGCCCTTAAGCACAATACCACCTGCTGACCCCGAAAGATTTTCTTGTGGATGTTCTCTCACCATTGACTTACAACTTACAAGTTATGGCTGCACATTAGGAATAGAGCTTAAACCTTCATCAATGAGTGAAACATTAAAATAACAGTTTACTAGAGGTGCTTGCCAAAGAGAGAGGAGAGAGAAGAGGGAAGAGAGATGCTCCACTGGAGGAATGGCTACATTACAGTCTCTTCTCCTCTCGGGACTTTGGGAATGCCTGCACACACTTCGGCATGTTTTCCAAGCTGCCAGATCCTGGACTTGAACTGCACAGTCAGCCATGCGGATCTAGCCGCCTCAGTACAGTGCCACTGGCTGGGTCCAAGGTCAGACGTTTGAGTACATATCGTGTTTTGCATTATTTGCAACTTTATAATGCAGTGTAACATTGCAGGTTTTTTCCTTCTGTGATTATTTACGTTTTTATAATATTCCTTTTCAGTTTATCTTCATCCACATGTTCAAGTACACTAAATAAAAGTTGTTGGCCAGAGTGATATTTGTTAGTTATGTATTGTATGCATACATAGTCTCTACTTGATTTCTTCAGGCTGTTTTTAGGAAGCGTTAGTATTAGGAAAGATTGAAGAAGGAAGAAAAGACTAAGGGATTTATGTAGGGTCAGGGAAACAGGACTGAAGAGTGGAAACAGCAGAATTTTAGAATGACAAGGAGAAAACTATGTAGAAATAGAAAACTAGTACAGCCAGTTTTTTTTTTTTTTTCTCCTTCCTAATTTTGTTATAGGGTGTTTGTGCTTGCTAGAGAGAAATCACCCGAATGGGATGGCCACGTCACAGTCTCTTCTCCGTTCTCCTTTTGGGATTTTGGGCATGCACATGCACCTGGAATATTTTTCAAGCTGGTATGTCTAGGACTCAAACTGCGTAAATGGCCATGTCGTATCCAGCTTAACCACCTTAACCACTATACCCCTGGCTGGCCCAGAGTACAGCCAGTGTTGAACCAGATTTGGAGTCGGGGGGGATCGTCTCCCAAAAAGGTGTGTGGGCATGCTGCAGTTTCTTCTTTTCCATGTCTCTGTCCTGTGAGGATTTGGGGTACCATGAATGGCTGGCATGTTTTTCAGGTGCCAGGGCCATGGTTGAACCATGATTAGCCGTGTGGTATCTGTTGTCCTTAACCACTAGGCTGTGGGGCTGGCCTAGAATACAATATTTTAAAATCAATGGAGTAGATTGAACTCTGAAGATAGAATAGGGGAAGGAGGGTAATGAGATGACTCCTGACACTTTTCTCTAGGCCCTATAGGATAACACCTAAGAAACAGAACTTGAATGGAAATAATGAATTTGAAAAAATGAAAAACCCTGTAGTCAGGGTTTGGATGGGCTGAGGCAAGTGGATTGTGGTGAGTGGGTAACCGGCATGGACAAATGTGTGGACTTGAAACAAGCACCGTGCATGTTGAATTCCAAGGATACTGATCTCTGGCGTGGAGGATTCCATGGTAGAATACTCAAGATAATGGATCTAGATTCTGCAGAGCACTGAATGAATATATGAGATTAGACTTCACCTGTGTTGTTTTTTTAAACAGCTTTCTTGAAATATAATTTATATACATAAAAGCTACTCATTTATAATATACAGTTCAGTGGCTTTGAGTATATTCAGATCTATTTCAGAATTATGCAATTCTAACCACAATTTTAGAACATTTTTACCCTCCAAAATAAACCCGTTTGACTTATTTCCCTCAAATTCACCATGCTTTAGGCAAGCATTAATTTACTTTCTGTCTCTGTATATTTGCATATTATAGAAACTTTCATGTGTTCTTTTGTGACTGGTTTCACTTAGCATAATGTTTTCAATATTTGTCCATATTATAGCATGTATCAGTACTTAAAAAAATTATTAAATAATATTTCATGTACTGCATCTTCTTTATTCATCCCAGTTGATGGATATTTGTGTTTTTTCAACTTCTTGGCTATTAGATAAAGGAATAGCTAAAATGTTGGATAATCTTTTTGGCTATTAATATTTCAGTGAGCCTTCATAAATGGTTTTGTGTGGATGTATGTTTCAATTTCTCTTAGGTAGATACTGGCAGTACAGTTTCTGGGTATATGAGGTAACTCCATATTTAAATTATTATTTTTTAAAAATTGATTATTTTATTTCGAAGAGAGGTTTTTGCTATACTGGAAAGAGAGAGATACAGAGAGACAGAAAGTAAGAAATTACCCTCCGGGGGGATGTACATGCCACAGTCCCCTCTCCTCTAGTCTCCTCTAAGTATCTTGGGCACGCACGCACATGCCTGGCATGAGCTTAATCCGCCAGGTCCAGGACTCGCACTGCGGTCAATTATGTGAGAGTTCAGTGATGTAACCATTAAGTTATCTGCTGGTCCCTCCATGTTTAACTTCTTAAGAAAATGCCAAACTGGTTTTGAGAGTGACTGCACTGTATTACATTCTTACCAGCAATGGATGAGGCTTCTAATTTCTCTATATTCTCACTAATGCTTGTTACTTTTTTTTTTTTCCTCTTAATTACTAGGAAGGCACATGCACTTGGCAGAGAGAGATGGAGGGAATAGAAAGCACCTCCCTTGGGGAATGATCATTCTGCTATCCCTTCCTCAGTTCTCCCTTCTCATGGGATTCTGGGCATGCGTGCACACACACGTTGGTGTGTTTCTCAAGGTCTGGAACGTGAATGTAGAGATGAGGATAGGGGGAAAGCACCCCTCCCCACCATCCCTCATGGGCAGTGGTTACGCAGTCCTTTCTCCTACATTCTCTTCTGAGGATTTTGGCACGCACACACATACATGCGCCTGTTACATTCTTTTTTTCCCCCCCGTTAAATTCTTCAAGCTTCTGAGTCTGGGGCTGTGTGGGACCCGGCTGCCTTAATCACTATCTGACTCCAAAAGTTTAATATATGTGTGTGTATATATATATATGTATATATATATATATATATATATTTTTTTTTTTTTTTTTTTTTTTTTTTTTTTTTTTTTTTTTTTTGAGAGGTTTTTGCTATAGGGCCCATGCGCTCGCCCAGAAGACAAGAGAGAGACAGAAGGCGAGAAATCACCCCCCGGGGGATGGTCATGCTGCATTCCCTTCTCCTCCATTCTCCTCTCGGGATCTTGGGCACATATGCACATGCTCCTGGCATGAGTTTAAGCCACCAGGTCTGGGACACGAACCGTGGTCGACTACATGGGAGTCCAGCGACATAGTCACTATGCCAACTGCTGGTCCCCAAAAGTTTAATTTTGAAGAAGCCTAATTTATCTATTTTTCTTGTGTTAGTTTTTGTAGTTGTGTGTAAGAAGTCTTTGCTTAACCGAAGTTAGCTAAGTTTACTCCTATATTCTAAGGATTCTATAATTCTGGCTCTTATATTTAGGTCTTTAATCCATTTTGAGTTAAATTTTGTGTATTGTATGAAGTAGGTGTTCAGCTTTTTTCTTTTGCATGTAAATATCCATTTGTATCAGTGCCTTATGTTGAAAAGACTTTTTACCTTTCAAATTGTCTTGGTACCTTGTCAGAAATAAATTGCATTTCTTTTCGTTTTTTTATTTATTAGGAAATATAGATGACGAAAACAGTATTTTTGAAAATATATTTGGTTGAGGTGTGTAAGTCGAAATGAGTGAAAAAGATTAAGAGAGTAGAGGCCAGACCACGGCCTGGTGGTTAAGTCGCCTGGCTCCCACATGCCCTACCGAGCAGTTTGAATCTGTGACCCAGCTACTTGAAAAGATTACCAGTGCCGAGTCCCAAATGAAGGGAGAAATGAAAGAGAAGGGATTGCGGCATGGCCTTGCTCCATGGAGTGTGCTCCCCCTCCCCCTTGTCTCTGGTGAGCACATGTGCCCTCTGGCAAAAATAAACAAAACAAGATGAGGAGAGTAGAAATGGCAAGATAGAACTACACTAAGGTTTTGTAATCCTTTAATCACTTGGGATTTGGTGGGGTGTGCTATTATAAAATATGACCAATTGAATAAATGGAATTTTACCGTTTTTATGTTTTTATTTCTAATGCCCAGAAAACAACTATTAAAAAGATTTTGCCTTTTACTATCAAGGTCAATTCTTAAGAGGTAGGGATTGCTTTATTAAAAAAAAATACAGTACGGGTATTTGACTGTTTTGCTACCTGTGAAGAATCAAAATTGTAAGTGAAGCTGGAAATTCTTTTTTTTTTTTTTTTTTGGAGAGGTTTTTGCTATAGGGCGCGTGTGCTCGCCAGACAGACAGAGAGAGACAGAGAGATAGAAAGCGAGAAATCACCCCCCAGGGGGGATGGCCACGCCGCAATTCCTTCTCCTCCATTCTCCTCTTGGGATCTTGGGCATGCATGCACACGCGCCCGGCGTGAGTTTAAGCCGCCGGGTCCAGGACTCGAACCGCGGTCGACTACGTGGGAGTCCAGCGACATAGCCATTACGCTAACTGCTGGTCCCAGAGGTAGAAATTCTTGATTGTTATATTTTTTGCATAGGATGTTTTAGCCTAAAGCGTTGATATATATGTGTGTGTATATACATATATATACACCTTAACCACCACGCCATCTGCTGACTCCCTAATTGTGACTTTCTATTTTCTTCTTTCCTTATCCATCTCTCCCTCCTGTTGTGATTTTGGACATGCATGCACACATGCCCAGGGTGTTTTACAAGCAACCAGGTCTGAGACTTGAACTGCATAGTTGGCCATGTGGGATCTACCTCCCTTAATCATCAAGCCATGGACTGGCCTTTAACTTTATTTCTTATACCGTTAACTTAATTATATCGTCATCTTAATTAGCTATTCAGTAGTTTGCCTATTATTATTAATATAGCATACTTAGCTTAATATATTACTGGGTATTAGAATTGTTTTCACTACTTTGTTGTAAGCATCTTTTCAAGATTTGGGCATTAGGTGGAAGTTGAACTAGCTGACCTCTTTCTTTCTTATGCTGAAATTCTGATGGTGTGTGAAATAGTTTGTTTTGTTCTTTCCACTCTTTTCCCTGGACTGCATTTTCAAAAGTGTGAATCTGGGGCCAGCAGATTGCATAGCAGATACATTGCTGTACTCCCACATGGGTGATAGTGGTTCCAGTGCCAGACCTGGCAGCTTAAAACTCATGCTGGGTACATGTGTGTGAGTGCTCATGGCCTATAGCAAAAATCTCTCTTAAGAAAAAAAAATTTGAGGGAACCAGCAGTTAGCGTAATGGCTATGTCGCTGGACTCCCACGTAGTCGACCGCGGTTAGCGTCCCGGACCCGGTGGCTTAAAACTCACGCCGGGCGCGTGTGCGTGTGTGCTCAAGATCCTGAGAGGAGAATGGAGGAGAAGGGATTGCGGAATGACCATCCCCCCTGGGGGGTGATTTCTCGCTTTCTGTCTCTATGTCTCTGTCTGTCTGGCGAGTGCACATGCCCTATAGTGAAAACCTCTCCAAAAAAAATTTTGAGAGATGTGACAAGACAAAGATAAAACAGTTTTGCATTACAAAGGATAGAAGAGAGGCTCTTCCCTTATTTTATCATTTTCTCCTAGAGAGAGAGGGGAGGGAGGGGGAGAGAGAGAGAGAATATGTGTGTGTGTGTGTGTGTGTGTGTGTGTGTGTGTGTGTGTATTTTTAATTGCTAGATGCTATGTATGTTTGATGGGTGGAGGACACATGGGGGAGGGAAGAAGCACCCCCCAGTGGGGTGTGGTCACTCTTCAATGTCTTTTCCTCTATTTTTCCATCCTGTCAGGATTTTGGGCATGTATACATACATGCTGGATGTCTTTCAAGTCATCAAGTCTTAGATTGAACTGTGCAGTTGGCCATTTGAGATCTGGTTCCTTTAACTACCAGTCCATTTTGCCAGCCCTTTTTTCTTTTCTTTTCTTTTTTTTTAAAAATAATGTATCTTCTTTTTTCTCCTATTTTAATATATTGCCAGAGGGTACATACACTTTCAGAGAGAAGCAGAGACAGCTCAGCAGAGAGGGAGAAGGTACCTTTAATGTAGTATGGTCATGCTGTGATCCTGTCTGCATTTCTCCATCTTTTTGAGATTTTGGGCATGCATGCACATATGCCTGGTGTGCTTTTCAAGTTACGGGGGCTGGGATTTGAATTGTGGTTGGCTGTGTGGGATCTGGCTCCCTTAGCCACTAGGCTATGGGGTCGACTCATGATAATGTATTTTTCAATGTGACAACTGTGATTGGAGCAGTGGTATTACTATGTAATTAAACAGTCAAACTTTTTCTTTAAAGCTAAATTTTAAAAAGTTTTGTTTTCGGAACCAGCAGATGGCATAACGGTTACATTGCTGAACTCCCACGTAGTCAGTTGTGGTTCGAGTTCTGGACTCGGTGACTTAAACCTCATGCCAGGCACGTGTGCATGCATTCCCAAAATCCTGAGAGGAGAATACAGAAGAAGGGATTGTGGCGTGGTCATCCCCCTTGTGGGGTGATTTCTTGCTTTCTGTCTCTCTGGAGAGTGCATGTGCCCTATAACAAAAATATCTCTCTTTTTTTAAAAAAGAAAGTTTTGTTTTAGATTATCTGTGGGCTTTTCTTTGCACATAGGCCCAAATACGTTTTATTTCATTTTATTTTTTAGTTTGTTATTGGAAATGTGAAAAACCAACTCTCTCCCCCACCAACCCCAGTGGTTGGCCATGCTACAGTCCTTTCTCTTCTTGGTATTTTGGATACACAAGACGTTTGATGCGTTTTTTACACCACTGGATCCAGGACTCAAACCCTAGAGTCAGCCGTGTAGAATCCAGCCGTGTGGGATCCAGCTGCCTTAACATCCGTGCCACTTGCTGTCCCTCAAATACATTTTCTATAAGAATGAATTTTTATTTTCACTGTTTTAATCATTTGAAAAATTTACTTGCAATTTTTTTTCCCCTTCTGGTTGGTCCCATAGCTCAGTAGTTAAGGGAGCTGGACCCCACATGGTTGACCGCAGTTCGAATCCCAACCCTGATAGCTTGTAAAACATCCTGTGTTCCCAAAATCCTGATTGGAAGGAGAAATGGAGGAAAAGGGATTGTTAGCACACTCCTCTGGAATATTTTCTTTCTCTGGTGAGCACATGCACCTTCCGAACCCTCCTAAAAGTTTTTCAGGAATACATTAATTCTGTAAAGTTAGGTGTAATTTAGTAGAGTTAGGTATATATAGTTTTTTAAAAAATCCAGTGGGGGACCAGTAGATGGCATAATGGTTACATTGCTGGAACATAGTTGACCCTGGTTCGAGTCTTAGACCTGGTGTCTTAAAACTCAAATTGGGTGTGTATGCATGTGTGCCCAAGATCTCAAGAGAATGGAGAAGAGGAGATTGCAGTGTGGCCATCCCCCCCGGGGGTAATTTCTTGCTTTCTGACTCTTTCTCTCTGGTGAATACACGTGCTCTATACCAAAAAGCTCTAAAAAGAAAATAAGAAAGATCTGGTGTAAGAGAGTGTATTTGATCTTGATTTAACTAGAGGGGCTTGTATCCTGAATTGCTTTAGTTTTTATCCTGAATTCTGGATTAGTTCATAGTAACATAAAATTGCAGGATTTTGAAAGTAGTTTTGAAATTAATCTGGATGGGGTCAGATGGTAGTTCAGTGAAAAAACATGATGTACTGTGAGGCTTCACTACATGAGAAGGTTCTGGGTTTGATCTGGAGACCTCACTGAGTTCACATGTACTCATTATTTGTGGCTGACTGAGGCCGGAGTTGAATTCTATGCCAAGATTCTGTTTGGGGTGCTGCCTCTGTCTCTTTGTAAAAGAAATTTTAAAAATTATCTGGATTACCTCTTACTGAGTGCAGTTACTGTTTTTTTTTAATCTCTTCCCTTTTTTTTTTTGTTGGAGAGGTTTTCTCTACAGGGCGCGTGTGCTCGCCAGACAGACAGAGAGAGAGACATAGAGACAGAAAGTGAGAAATCACCCCCCAGGGGGGATGGTCACGCCGCAATCCTTTCTCCTCCATTCTCCTCTCGGGATCTTGGTCACGCACGCACATGCGCCCGGCGTGAGTTTTAAGCCACCGGGTCCGGGACGCGAACTGCGGTCGACTACGTGGGAGTCCCGCAACATAGCCATTACGCTAACTGTTGGTTCCCAAAATCTCTTCCCTTTTTTTAAAAGAATTATTTTTTAATTTTATTAATTACTATAATTAAATTTAATATAGGCCATGAGCTCATGAGAGAGAGAGAGAGAGAAAGAAAGTGAGAAAGCAAGTTTCCAGGTCCGGGACTCAAGCCACAGCCAGCCATGCTAGAGTCCAGCTCCTCAGCCACTATCCCACCCGCTGGCCTGAGTGCAGCTATTGTTTCTATTATTATTTTTTTTCTTTGCTATAGGGTGCGTGCATTTGCCAGAGAGATGGAAAGCAAGAAATCACCCCCACGGGTGATGGCCACTCCACAGTTGCTTTTACTCCATTCTCCTCTCAGGACCTTAGGCACGCACACGCGTAACCGGCGTGAGTTTTAAGCCATCAGGTCTGGGACTTGAACCATGGTCGACTCTGTGGGAGTCCAGTGCCTTAACTGCCATACCGCCTGTGGCCTCGAATGCAACTGTTGTTTGTATTCTGTTTATTTATTTATTGGGCCGTTGGGAAAGTCATGATGCATTTTTGCATAGAAAAACATAGAAACATAAGTCATGACTTTTCTTAAAACCTAATAGTAATACTATATTTGTTTTTCAAAATTAAAAAAATTATGCTATAGGATGGGTGTGTGCATATGCAAGAGAGAGACAAGAAGAGAGAGAGAAGGGTCCTCCCAGTGAGGTCAGCCACATTGCAACAATACTTTTTCCTCCAATTCTCTGTCCTGTCAACATCTTGACACTCCACCAAAAAAAAAAAAAAAAAAAGAAGGGACCAGCAATTAGCGTAATGGTTATGTCGCTGGACTCCCATGTAGTCGACCATGGTTCGAAAAGCACTGCCATGCTACTGTTTTATCAAAATGCTTGGTGAAAACAATTGGGGAATTAAAAATAGTTTTTTTTTTTTTTTCCCATTATTTTTACTAGTTTCTAGTATAGTTTCAGACGTGGTAGCTTAAACTCAGGCTGGGCACGTGTGCGTGCATGCCCAAGATCCTGAGAGGAGAATTGAGGAGAAGGGATAGTGGCGTGGCCATCCCTGCTGGGGGTGTGATTTCTTACTTTCTGTCTCTCTGTCTCTCCAGCGAGCGCGTGCGCCCTGTAGCAAAAAACCTCTCAAAAAAAAAAAGATCCTGACACTCAAGCTTGCAGAACACATGCTTTACTGCTCTATTACTGACTGGTCTCTCCCCAACCCCCTGCTTTCTTTAGTTTATTATAGTCATGATATAGAGTGTGTGCACACGCATGCATCCATGAGAGAGAGGGATAGAGAAGCACTCTTAATGGGAGCTGGTTATGCTTCAGACCACCCCCATCCCCCAAGCCCTTCAGTTGTCAGGGTCTTGGGCACTTGTGTGTATAGCTGACATGTTTCAGGTTCACTAAGCTGGTACCTGAACTTGCAGTTGGCCATGTGGTTTTCAGCACTGCAGTTCAGTATGCTACCAGCTGGGAATCAGCAGTTTGCGTAATGGCTATGTCGCTGGACTCCCACGTAGTCGACGGTGGTTTGCATCCCGGACCCGGTGGCTTAAAACTCACGCGGGGCGCGTGTGCATGCGTGCCCAAGATCCCAAGAGGAGAATGGAGGAGAAGGGATTGTGGCGTGACCATCCCCCCTGGGGGATGATTTCTCGCTTTCTGTCTCTATGTCTTTCTCTGTCTGGCGAGCGCACGCGCCCTATAGCGAAAATCTCTCCGGAAAAAAAAAAAAATGCTACCAGCTGTGCTGTAGAAGCTGGGCCAAGGAGTATTCATCTTGACTCAGCAAAGCTGTGTGATCCTTGGCAACTCTGGTAATCTTCCTGAGTTCTTTTCTTACATATAAATTGGGGAAAATAGTATTTCTCCATTTTTCAAAAGGTTGAAGGGGCCAGCTGATGGCATGGTGGTTAAGGCTCTGAACTCCCACGTAGCTAGCCATGGTTCAAGTCTTAGATCTGGAGGCTTGCTTTCTCACTTTCCCTGTATCTCTCTTTCTCCCTCCTTCTCTCTCTGGTCAAATTAAAAAAGAAAATAATAAATAAAATTAAATAAATAATTTTTAAAAAGGTTATGATTATGATTGAGATGATAAGATAATATTTTGTTTTTAATTTCCATTAGGTGCATGTGCTTGCTGCATATGAGAGAGAGAGAGAGAGAGAGAGAGAGAGAAGCACTGCCATGTTACTGTTTTATCAAAATGCTTAGTGAAAACAATTGGGGAATTAAAAATATTTTTTTCCATTATTTTTACTAGTTTCTAGTATAGTTTCAGATTATCAGAGGATATCATCTGTAATATCTTTTTTCATTTTAGCTTGATCAACTTTTGAGTTTTTCAAGAGTCATACTGTTTTTCTTTTAAGTATATTTATTTTTTCCATGAGAGAAAGAGACACAGACAAAGAGACAGGTACCCCCAACAGAATCCTCATGCAGCACTCCACCCCCACCCTCCAGTCTCCCTGCACTCATGCGTGCAGTGCTGGGGGAGCGGGTCCCAGGGCCTTTCCGATGTACGTCCACTTACCACTTTGCCACCACTTCTCCCCCAAAATCGTGCTCGTAATATGTTGTTAGATTTAAATAGGATTCCTTTTTATAGCGCTTAAGTAGATAAAAGAAGGAAAAGTGCAGATGTTTTGCTTTTTTGCTTTTGTTTTTTGCACTTTTTTTGTGTGTGTGCCGAGAAACTCAAATTTGAAGGGCCTTTTGTGTTTAGGTTATGTATTGGGACCTGTAGATCCAGTGCATTTACTTTTCATACCTAACAGCTTGATTTAGTGAGAACATATACGTATTTCACATTCTTTTGGGTTTACCTAAGAGTAAATTCTTAGATGAGATTTAAGTCACAAAGATATACTCTAGGGAACCAGCAATTAGCGTAATGGCTATGTCGCTGGACTCCCACGTGGTCGACCGCGGTTCACGTCCCGGACCCGGTGGCTTAAAACTCACGCCGGGTGCGTGTGCGTGCGTGCCCAAGATCCTGAGAGGAGAATGGAGGAGAAGGGATTGCGGCGTGGCCATCCCCTCTGGGGGGTGATTTCTTGCTTTCTGTCTCTATGTCTCTCTCTGTCTGTCTGGCGAGCACATGCGCCCTATAGCAAAAACCTCTCCAAAAAAAAAAAAAAGAAAAAGAAAAAAAAAAGATATACTCTAGATATTCCTGTGGAACTCATGGGTGAATGACCTGTGTTGTGTTTTATTGGTGATTGAATCTTGGATGCAATGTTGGATGAATAGTTTTACCCAAGAGCTAAATTGAAATAAATATTTGATCATCATAAATTACAGTTAAAACACTTTTGAAATAACACTTTGGGACAGGAGATTCACATTCCTGGACTCCCACATGGCTGACTATGATTTGAGTCCCTGACCTGGCAGCTTAAGACTCACGCCAGGTGCATGTGCATATGTGCCCAAAATTCCAAGACAGTGGAGGAGGGATTGTAGTATGGCCATTCCCTCTTGGGCATGGTTTCTTACTTTCTGTCTCTCTGGTGAGTGCTTGCGCCATACAGTAAAAATCTGTCTTAGAAAAAACAAAACTTTTTATCCCAATTAACTATATACTTATTAAACACAGTTTAGGTTCAAAAAGGTAGTTTTCCTGTGCTTTTCAGTGTAATTGAAGACTGGTCTATTTATAAGGGTACCAGTGTGAAAATTAGTGTCACTGATAGATCAGTTGTGAGAAGCCTCCTGATTGACCCAGGAGCCTTTGGAAACATACTGCTGGTTACTCTTTCTTTCTGATAGGTTTTTCAAGCCACTGGGGCTGGGATTCGAACCAGGGTTGGCCATGTGGGGTCTGGCTCCCTTAACTGTTAGGCTAGATGCCAGCCCAGAGCAAATGCAAACAGTATGTATCAGCTGTTGAAGGAGATATAAAAGAACCTGAGATGTGGTCTCTGCCTCATAAGTTCTCAATTCAAATATTAGGTTGTTGAAAAGTCATGATGTATATATATATATACAGTCATAGTACTAAGTGGATATATAGGTTTGTTGGAAAAGTCATGACGCATTTTGCATTTTTGTGTTATGACTTTTCCAATGACCCAGTATATATCTATATCGCCTTGTTAATTTGGCTGGGAATTTGAATTGCTAAGTTAATTTGGCTGCCTTCAAAATTAGAAAGGAAATTATCTTGTGTGTTGAGGGTATATTTTCTTGGATAAACTTACTGGATTTGAAATCAGAAGCACTTACATATTTTTCAGTCCAATCCTTCATTTGAAATCAGAATTTGTAAAATACATTTGGAGGGAAACCTTTTTATGACAGAAAGATGAAACACTTTGGGCTCTGAGAAGTCAAATTTGAGTTGAAAACACTCAAAAACTGAGCAAGAGATAATTTCATTGAGTGTTTCAGGTTGCTATGTGTTCTAGGTGCTCAAAAAAGATTGACAGTTGGGGTGGGGATTAAGTCGCTGGACTCCTAGGTGACCATCCATGGTACAAGTCCCGGACTTGGCAGCCTACTTTTTCTCTTTCCCTTTCTCTCTCTCTGTTTTTCTTCTTCTTATTATTATTTTTGTTTTTTGTTTGTTTTTGTTTCTTTGGAGAGGTTTTTGCTGCAGGGTGCGTGTGCTCTCCAGAAAGACAGAGAGACAGAGAGACAGAAAGTGAGAAATCACCCCGCAAGAGGGATGGCCACGCCACAATCCCTTCCCCTCCACTCTCCTCTCGGGATCTTGGGCACGCACGCACATGCGTCCGGTGTGAGTTTAAGCCACTGGGTCTAGGACTCGAACCACGGTCAGCTACATGGGAGTTTCGCGACATAGCCATTACGCTAACTGCTGGTCCCTCTCTCTCTCTTCTTTTTTATGGCCAAATGAAAAAATAATAACAAATAAAGTTAAATGAATAAATAATTCTAAAAAAAAGGGATTGACAGTTAATATTTTACCCACGTTTTCACTTTCTTTTTCCATGCTTTAAATAGTTAATAGCATTATGTAGTTAAAAAAAAATACATGTCCTTGACTTACTTTTTGTGTTTGTTACTGGAAACACTTCTTCCTGTGTCTGAGTATGTATAACAGTTAGTAGTCTGTGTAGAGACTCAGGTTATTGTATCCAGAGGCACATTCCCCCACTCCAGTTGAGATATCTTCAAAAATGAACAAATTCCATTGAACCAACAACCCTGATTGTGGTAGATAAACACTTAGTTTTGCTTTGAGAATAGAGACTGTTCACTGTGCTTTAGGAGCTGCTAGCTAAGTCTTATGCTTCTTAACCCTTAACTGAGAAAAATGGGGGTGCTGACAATAGGTGGTTTTACAGGCCCATGAACTCCAGCAGCCTGTTCAGCAGTGTAAACAATGGCAGCTGTCTTTGCTGGCTTCTCTGTTGTTTTGAAGTGTAATGAAACTGCTTCTCACAAATGGCTTTACCTGCTGACTCATCTTTCATTCCCTGAACAATCATAGTATCTAGTGTTATTTAATGCAGAGATTGAGAATAAAAAGAACCAGTCTTAGAATGTGAGGGTCTTTGTGGATCATGGAAATCCTTTAACTTAGCCTGTTCTGTATGGCATCAACTATCAAAAAAAAATTGTCATTGTGTTAGAAGCTATAGAATTAGTGATACTTTGTATTCAGAGTGCCATTAGAATCTTCATAATGAGTCACTACTTTGTTTCTAGGAATCCCTGGAAATGTAGTAGTCCTCCCCCAATCAGGCGTGTGCACTCTCTGGAGAGAGATAGAAAGTGAGAAAGCACCCTTCAAAGGGGATCTCCAGCTTCATTTTCCTCTGGGAATTTTTGGGTATACTCACATATGTGGCTGGCATGTCTTTTGAGCTGCTGGGTCTAGGACTCGAACTGCGAAGTCCATATGGGATCCAGCTACCACTCCATTGACTGGCTTTGATATTCTTTATTACCACAATAGAACTTGACAAGTGGAGTTTCTTTTTCTTTCTTTTTTAAAAAAAGACTTATTTAATTTTATCTATTCATTCATTTATTTTTAAATTTGACCAGAAAGAGAGAGAGAGAGAGAGAGAGAGAGAGAGAGAGAGAGAGCGCGCGAGCGAGCCCTGTCAGGTCCAGGACTTGAACCATAGTCGGCCATGTGGGAGTGTCCAGCGCCTTAACCACCATGCCACCTGCTGGTCCCTCTTTTTTTTTCTTTTTTTAGCGTCAGAGACCTGTTGGAGAGTCAGGGAAGAGAGTGCATGCCTGTCTGTATATTCCCCCAAAAGCCTGGTCCCACTGCAAACCTTTTCCTTCAGTTTTGCACACCAGCAGGATCCTGGACATGTAAGTTCCCCATATGCTTTTATTTTTTTTTTTGGAGAGGTTATTGCTATAGAGTGCGTGTGCTTGCCAGACAGAGACAGAGAGACAGAAAGCGGGAAATCACCCCCAGGGAGGATGGCCACGCCGCAATCCCTTCTCTTCCATTCTCCTCTCGGGATCTTGGGCATGCACACACACGTGCCCTGCGTGAGTTTTAAGCCACCGGGTCTGGGACGTGAACTGCGGTCGACTACATGGGAGTCCAGCAACAAAGCCATTACGCTAACTACTGGTCCATATGCTTTTTAAACTTCCTTGGCTAGGCCTTGAACCCTCGTCAGCCATCTGGGATCCAACTTCTTCTGTGAAGTTCCTAACTGTTGCTCTATAGGGCCAGCCCCTGAGAATTTTTGAAAGGTTTTGTTTTTATTTTTTTAAAAAGGATATTTATTTAATTCATTTATTATTTTAAAATTTGACCAGAGAAAGATAAAGGGAAAGGGAGAAAGCAAGCTGCCTGGTCCATGACTTGAACCGTGACTAGCCATGTGGGAATCCAGTGTCTTTAACCACCACACCACCTGCCGGCCTCTTCTTTTTTTTCCTTTGGAGAGATTTTTGTTATAGGATGCCTGCACTTGCCAGGTAGACAGAGACAGAGAGACAGAAAGCGAGAAATCACCCCCTGAAGTGATGATTACACCACAATCCCTTCTCTGTTCTTCTCGGGATTTTGGGCACATGTATACACGTCTGACATGAGTTTTAAGCTGATGGATTCAGGACTTGAACCACCGTCAGTCATGTAGGAGTCCAGTGCCTTAACTATTATGCTACCTGCTGGCCCCTCTAGTTTCAACTTGGAACCTGAAACTATAACCATGAGCTTTTTTTTTTTTTTTTTTTTTTTTTTTTTTGAGAGTTTTTTGCTTTAGGGTGTGTACACTCGCCAGAAAGACAGAGACAAAGAGACAGAAAGTGAGAAATCACCCCCCAGGGGGTGTGGCCACGCCACAGTCCCTTCTCCTCCATTCTCCTCTTGGGATCTTGGGCATGCACACACATGCTCCTGGCGTGAGTTTAAGCCACCGGGTCCGGGACTCAGACCACGGTCGACTACATAGGAGTTCAGTGACGTAGCCATTATGCAAACTGTTGGTCCTCCCATGAGCTTTTAATTCATTTAAATCCATGGGTTTGTCTTGTACTTTGGATCTTTTTCCCACGCATGAGTTTTTATTTATTTTTTAAAGAATTATTTTATTTAACTTTATTTGTTTATTTTAATTTGACCAGAGAGAGAGAGAAAATGAGAGAGCGAGAAAGCAAGCTGCCAGGTCTGGGACTTGAACTGCGTCAGACATGTGGGAGTCCAGCGCCCTTAACCACCATGCCACCTGCTGGCCCCATCTATGCATGAGTTTTTAATATCATGTATTGGTCATTTGGAAAATAATGGTTTGTTAAGTTATGCAAGTTTTCCAAATGTTGACATGTTTCATAATATAGTATTATAAAATCACATTAATTACTGTTACTATGATCTCATAAGAACAGTACTTTGGGAATTTCTGTAGGTCACAGGGATAGATGGATAGATGCTAGCTTTTTAAAAAAATTTATTTTATTATTATCAGTATTACTAGTTTTTTTTTGTTTTTGTTTTTGTTTTTTTTTCATTTTGTTATAGGGGATGTGTGCTCAGCAGAGAGAGATAGAGAGACAGACAGAAAGTGAGAACAAGCTGCCAGGTCTGAGACTCAAACTGTGGTCAGCCACGTGGTAGTCCAGCACTTTAACCACCATGCCACTTGCTGGCCCTGATGCTAGCTTTTTATAACTTGTAAATGCTGGAAGGGTAATTGAAGTGCTTGAGGAACCAGTCTGTAGGTTGGAAGGAAATAGATTTCACTTTTATAAGGACGCTTCATTTTGAAGACTCTGAAAAGGGGGCATTTTATTGTCTCTCTTTTTCTCCCTACTGTAGCTAGTTTGACTAATTCTGTGTAAATGATGTAGAAGTATTTGACCTTTTAAAATCAACTCGTTAAGACAAATTTCTGTGATGAATGTGTAGTCTACTTTTCAGCCATTTAAAAAAAAATTTTAAGAGGTTTTTGCCTTAGGGCATGTGCACTGAAGGGAAAGGGGGGGGGGGGGACAGAGGTAGTGAGAGGGAAACTGCCAAATCAACTACCAGGGGTATGGCCATGCCTCAGTCCCTTCTGCTCCATTTGCCTCCTGGAATCTTGGACATGCATGCACATGCACCCAGTATGACTTTCATTCTTTTTTGGGGGGAGAAGTTTTTGCTATAGGGCGCATGCGCTCTCCAGACAGACAGACAGACAGAGAAAGTGAGAAATTATTCCCCAGAGGGCATGGCCACGCTGCAATTCCTTCTTGTCCATTCTCCTCTCGGGATCTTGGGCATGCATGCACACACGCCTGGCGTGAGTTCAAGCCACTGGGTCCGGGACTCGAACCACGATTGACTACATGGGAGTCCAGTGACATAGCCATTATGCTAATGGCTGGTCCCGCATCTGGTATGATTTTCAAGCCACTGGGTTCAGGATTCAGACCATTGTCAGCCATGTGGGAATCTCATGACATAACCACCACACCAACCACCACACCATCTGCTGGTCCCCTACTTTTGAGTTATTTAAATCTCAAGACCCCTTTACATTATTTTGAGTTTGCCTGCTTTTTCTAGATGCATGGCTCCCTGTCATAGATTTGGAAGTCTTTAGAACCTGTTATAAGCCTTCTAATCTGTTCATCCTCCAATCTGAAGTAAACCTCACAAATGTTCTAAGTGAGTCTTGGTTCAGCTTTTTGTTTTTAAATTATTATTTTTATTTATTTATTTATTTAAATTTGACCAGATTGGGACAGAGAGAGAAAGAGGGAAAGTGAGAAAGCAAGCTGCCAGTTCCAGGACTCAAACCACTATTGGCCATGTGCAGAATTTCTTTTCCCCAATTGGGTAGGTGAGTGCAGCTTCCTTAACTACCATGCCACCTGCCAGCCCCAGTCCTGGTTCAGTTTTATCTCATGGTGGTATTTTCAGTTTTTTCCCAGGCTCTTGCTACCATCTTCTTTTGTTTGAGCTTAATCTGTTTTACTAAACTACTATTTGGGTGAGAGAGAGGCTGAACTGAATTTTTTTTTCTTTGAAGAGGTTTTTGCTATAGGGCATGTGCGCTCACCAGACAGACAGAGACAGACAGAGAGACAGAAAGCGATAAATCACCCCCCAGGGGGGATGGCCACACCGCAATCCCTTTTCCTCCATTCTCCTCTCGGGATCTTGGGTGCACACACACACGCGCCCGGCATAAGTTTAAGCCACCGGGTCCGGGACGTGAACCACGGTCGACTACATGGGAGTCCAGCGACATAGCCATTACGCTAACTGTTGGTCCCTGAACTGAATTTCTTTTCCCCAGTTGGGTAGGTGAGACAGTTTGACCTAGGATTTTACTTCTTGTGTCCCTGATGTAACAAACTAATATGTTTTCTTAAATTTTGTTAATATTTTAAGGGATTATTCCAACATATATTCAAGAATTATTGTGAAGTCAGCCCTGTTTCTTTTTTTAGAATTCTTCTTTAAAGAATTATTAAAATAATTATTTATTATTTTAAATTTCATTTAGTCATTCATTTGTTTTAATATGACCAGAAGGAGAAAAAGAGAGAAAGAGAGGGAAAGTGAGAAAGCAAGCCACCAGGTCTAGGACTCGAACCATGGTCAGCCATGTGGGAGTGTCCAGTGCTTCAACCACCATGTCGCCTGCTGACCCCTAGAATTCTTTTTTACTAAATAATTATTTATTTTATTTTATTTATTATTATTATTATTATTATTATTATTATTAAATTTGCTATAGAATATGTGTACTCACCAGAGAGAGAGAGAGAGAAAAGAGAAAAGAGAAAAGAGAAAAGAGAAAAGAGAGAGAGAGAGAGAGAGACAGAGACAGAAAACGTGCCCAAGCCCACCAGGTCTGGGATTCAAACTGTTGTCGGCTATGTGGGAGTCTAGTGCCTTAACCACCATGCCACTTGCTGGCCCCCATCAGCCCTGTTTTTGTGCTATCTGCTTCTGTAGAGTTCTTTGAAAGTTGGTTTTCAATTAAAATTGTGATTCTTGTCATACCACTATTTATAATAAACCTTTTGAAACATATTGAAGGCTAAATAATAGGACTTTGGACAAATTATACATCCAAATACTTATAATCATTAAACATGTTATAGAGAGGCCTGCAGGTGGTGTGGTGATTAAGGTGCTGGACTACCACATAGCTGGCTGCAGTTTGAGTCCTGGACCTGGTGGCTTGCTTTCTTTCTGTCTCCCTGGTGAGCATGCATGCTTTGTAGAAAATTTAAAAATAACTATAATGATAAATACATTTTTAAAATGTCATAGAGACATTTATTGATATAAAATAGGCCCACATTTATTCTATGTAAGTTAGTTAAAAATAGTATGTATGATCAAATTTTATTTTAAAAAATATTTTCAGAAAGTACATGATTATACAACAATTCATATGGTTATCTGTGGTTGTTGGTAAGATTCGGTGATTTTTTTTAAAGAATTATTTAATTTTATTTACTCATTCACTTATTTTAAAATTTTGACCAGAGAGAGACAGAGAGAGATAGTGAGAAAACAAGTCACCAGGTCCGAGACTTGCACCATTTTTGGCTGTGTGGGAGTCCAGCGCCTTAAGCACTATGCTCTTTGCTAGTTCCCAGATTCAGTGATTTTTAATTATTTCTGTAACTAGTAAATGTTTTGTTAACTTTGACCTCCTATTACTTTTATAATCAGAAAAATAGAACTACCTATATTTTGAAAAATAAAACCAACCTAAAATTTGAGTTCCTGCAAGTTCTTCGTTCAACAATGACAGATTAGGTTGTATTCATTATTTTAAGATAGTAAAGATGATTTGAAGTACATTTACAAATTTTCAACAGGGAATCAAGGAAGAAAGAGGGCTTTTGTTGGTGTTAATTACTTGAATAGAGATTTAACTAATTAAGCATTGTGTTCCCCAGGTATGACTACGATTATTTTTGTTTTACCATGATGGCAGGACTAGTGCTGATCTTACCTTGCCATGCAGTACATTTCCTCAAATTTGTTTTCATGACGCCATGAGAGGTGGCTTAAAGTACTTGATATGGGGATCATTAGAAAACGCTGATTTTTAATGATGTGACAGATTAGTACAACATTTTTTTAATGATAGCTGCTCTAGTGTTATTTGTCACAGAGTTTCCTTCTTAGACTCCTTTGCCATCTTGTCCTTGCTTTCCTGGCTTTCATCTGGGGCCGCAGCAGGGCTGAGCCAAAAATGGCTGCTGCTGCAGCAGGGGCGGGCATAGTATAGGAACTGGCTGCTGGGATTCCTGTGACGAAGCAGGAGAAGCTTAGGGAGAGTGCTCTGGGTCCGGATTCTCTTAATGATTGTTGCCCTGAGAGTTGGGTTTTTCTTGTGGGAAAGTTTCTGTGTTGCAGATTCTGCTGTTGGGAAGGAATGTCACAGAGCATTGGGATTTATAGCGTTAGCAGGGGAACCACCCATTCTCTGCAGCAGTGAGAAACTGTAGCATATGCTGTCATTCACTGGGCAGAATTGGCTATTTCCATAAAGCAGCAAGGCTTACCTGTCTGTCAGTTGACAACCGGGAAGTGTCTAGAATGACAGTGATTTCTGACTTGGTGGGTGAATGTACTGAAATGCAAATCATCCCTCAAGGATGGAGTAGTGTGGCATAAAGTGGAGGATTAAAACAGCCTTCCCCTGTGTGCAGCTTGTATGAGAAATACCGCGCCACCTCAAAAGTAAACCTGCAGTGTTCAGGTGAGTGATGGGGGATGGTTTGAGTAGTGATCAAAAGTTGCCCTGTATGCTCTTTAGGCCACTCCCTGGAGTGACCATGCTGCCATTTGGATGGAAATGTTTGTGCCTGAGTTCTGTCCTTTCTGCCTGTGACATGATATGGGAACACCAGGATTTGCTGCTTAGCAACCAGTAAGATACAATATATCTGGATGGGCAGTAATACACTACTTCATTCTCATTGTTAGGAAGAAAAGAGGCTTTTCTTTAAAGCAAAACAAAACAAAACAAAAAAAACAAGGCCATCTTTCCCCAAAAAGCTGGATGTGATCATTGTAGAAGACATAGGGGGAAAAATAATTCATAAGTTACCATAACGTAGTAATAGCTGTTAATATTTTTATAAATTTCCTCAAAGAAATTTTTTGCTTATGTTTGTATACATATTAATCCTTATGTACACGTGTATTGGTGTACGTGTTTACATATGTACATATTTGCAAATGCAAATCCTACTGTAAATTTTTCTTTTTTAAAAATTGTGTGTGTATATATACACACACACACACACACAAACACTTAAAATTTTATTTATTTATTTTGAGAGAGAGATTTTTGCTATAGGGAGTGTGTGCTTGCCGGAGAGACAGCGAGAAATCACCCACTAGAGTGGGTGGCCATATCACAAGTCCCCCTTCTCCATTTCTCTCAGGATCTTGTGCATGCACACACAGGTGCCTGGACTCAAACAGTGGTTGGACATGTGGGAGTCTAGTGCCTTAACTACTGTGCCACCTACTGACCCCAAATAGCTTTTTCTTCGTAATTTGCTGTATAGTGAGTGTACTCTCTGGGGGAGGAGAGGGAGAAAAAGAGAGAGAAAGCATCTTCTGTAGAGGGGGATGACCACACTGCAGTCCCTTCTCCATTTTTGGAATTTTGGGCACATGTGCACAAATACCTGGTGTGCTTTTTCAAGCTGCTGGACCCAGGACTTGAACTGTGCAGTCAGCCATGTGGGATCTAACTGCCTTAACCATCATGCCCCCTGGCTGGGCCATCTATTTTAATAATGATATATGTGCCTTTCAGTAAACATTTTGAGAATTTTTTTTTATTTTTGAGATTTTTGCAATAGGGTGTGTGCGCTCACCAGAGAGACAGAAAGTGAGAAATCACTCCCCCGCAGGGGATGGCCACACCGCAGTTCCTTCTCCAATCTCTCCTCTTGGGATTTTGAGCACTCTTGCTAATGTGCCTGGCATGAGTTTTAAGCCAACAGATCTGGGACGAACCGTGGTGGACTCTGTGGGAGTCCAGTGATGTAACTATTACACTATATGCTGGTCCCTATTTTGAGAGCTTTTTAAGTGACTTTATAGTATTTAAGTATATGGCTTTACCACAGTTTACTAAAATATATCTCTTGGCCCAGAGATGTGTGGTGTAGATAGTCTGGTAATTAATGCATATTGCCAGATACATATTTTCACTTTATCAGCAACAAATCTTAGTGCCTTCCACGCTTTTACAAAACAACATTAAATATTAGTTTTTCAATTTGTATTAATAGATGAAAATGATACACAGTTTTAATGTGTACTTGTTTTTAATTAAAAAGCTTAGTTTTATTCCCTGTTTGTGTGTGTGTTGCTTTTTAGACACAGTCTGTCCATATTGTGATCCTTCTGCCTCTGCCTCCCAAAGCTGAGACTAGAGACATATACCACCATGCCTACACTTTCAGATGGACCGGGTGTCCCATGTGGTCCCAGCCCCGGAGGAGTAACATTCTGCTAGCAGTGTGTGGCCCTGTGGTTGGGCTTTTAAAATCTTTTTGTATGTATTTACAAGTTAGGAGAGGAAGACAGAGAAAAGCAGAGGTATTTTGGAGGATGGACTTGAGCTGCATTCAGTATTTTGTATATCTTAACTGTTGGAAATTAAAAGTGTGACCTTGTTGGGACTTGAGAATCCTATCCCATGGATCACAGCCCCAGTTTTCTTGGTTTAGTGGTTTTATACCTTGGGGATGCAGTTTAAACTTTGTGTGCCCATATGAAGGAAGTCAAGGCAGAGCCAGCAGGTGGCGTGGTGGTTAAGGTGCTGGACTCCCACGTGGCCAACCATGGCTTTTCATGGTGGCTTTAAAATCATGACAGGTGCGTGTGTGTATGCCCAAGATATCCCGAGAGGAGAATGGGGGACGAGACTGCAGTATGGCCTTCCTCCCTGGTGTGGGAGGGGGCTGTGGTTTCTCACTTTGCCTCTCCAGTGAGTGCATGCACCCTATGGCAACAGCCTAAAAAGAAAAAAAAAGAAGAAAATCACACTGGCATGTGTGTACATGCATGCCCAAATCCCAAGAAGAGAATGCAGGAGAAGGGATTGTGGCATGGCCATCCCCCTTTGGGTAATTTCTCACTTTCCCTCTTTCTCTCTCTCTCCCTCTCTGGCGATTGCATGTGTCCTATGACAAAAAAATCTCCCTTAAAAAGTTATATATACTCTCTCTATATTTCTAATTTATGACTTAATGAGAATCCCTTTACTTGAGAGAGAGAGAGAAAGCAAGCCGCTGGGTCTGGGACTTGAACTAAATTTGCCCATGTGGGAGTCTAGTACTCTTAACCACCGTGCCACCTGCTGGCCCCGAGAATTTCTTTCTTTTTTTTTTTTTTTAAGCGGTTTTTGCTATGGGACATGTACACTCGCCAGAAAGACAGAGACAGAGAGACAGAAAGTGAGAAATCACCCCCCAGGGGAGATGGCCACGCCGCAATCCCTTCTCTTCCATTCTCCTCTCGGTATCTTGGACATGCACGCACATGTGCCCAGTGTGAGTTTAAGCCACCAGGTCTGGGACTCTAATCGCGGTTGACTACATGGGAGTTCAGCGACATAGCCATTACGGTAACTGCTGGTCCCCCGAGAATTGCTTTTTTTAAAAAATATTTATTTAATTCTGGGACCAACAGAATTGGCATAATGGCTGTGTCACTGGACTCCCATGTAGTCGACTGTGGTTCAAGTCCCGGACCCGGTGGCTTAAACTCATGCCAGGCCCGCCAGGCCCGTGTGCGTGTGTGCTCAAGATCCTGAGAGGAGAATGGAGAAGAAGGGATTGCGGCATGGCCATACCCCCCCCCACCCCCGGGGGGGGGAGCGTGATTTCTCACTTTGTGTCCCTCTGTCTCTGTCTTTCTGGCGGGTACACGCACCCTATAGCAAAAACTTCTCCAGGAAATTTTTTAAAATTTAGTTCCATTTGTTATTATTATTTTTAATTTGACCAGAGAGCGAGGGGGGGGGGAAGTGAGAAAACAAGCCACCAGGTCTGGGACTTGAACTGTGATTGGCTTTGTGGGAATCTAGCACCTTTAACCACCATGCCATCTGCTGGCCCCTATCAGAATCTCGTAAATAGCACTCTTAATTTAGTTTTCATTCAGCTAACGTTTGCAGGATGAGAAAAGTTATTTTTTTTTAAAAGAAGTATTTAATTTTATTTATCATCATTATTATGTTTTAATTTGATACAGGTACTCACCAGAGAGAGAGCAAGCAAGCATGAGCAAGCATGTAAGCTGCCAGGCTCAGGATTCAAACCTTTGTCAGCCATATGGGAGTCTAGTGCCATGACCACCATGCCACCTGCTGGCCTAGTGATTTTATTTTATTTATTTTTTTTTTTTAGGCCATTTTTTAGACCAGCACCATCCTGTGATTTCATTTTTATTAGAGAGAGAAACCGTGTTTCTCCCTAGGTCTACTTTCGTTATTTATGTTCTAACCTTGTTACTGGAATTCTCTTTCCATTGACAATAGTAAATATTTCTGCTTGTAGCTTTAGTCATGTTTGTGGCCTAATTAAAATAGATTCTGGGGGGACCAGCAGTTAGTGTAATGGCTATGTCGCTGGACTCCCATGTAGTCGACTGTGGTTCGAGTCCCGGACCTGGTGGCTTAAACTCACGCCAGGTGCGTGTGCATGCATGCCCAAGAACCCGAGAGGAGAATGGAGGAGAAGAGATTGCGGCGTGGCCATCTCCCCTGGGGGGTGATTACTTGCTTTCTGTCTCTCTGTCTCTCTCTGTCTTTCTGGCAAGTGCATGCGCCCTATAGCAAAAACCTCTCCCAAGGAAAAAAAAAAAAAAAAAGACTCTCGGACCAGCAGATGGTGTAATGGTTATGTTGGTGGACTCCCACATAGTTGACCGTGGTTCAAGTCCCAACCCTGTGGCTTAAAACTCATGTTGGGCATGTGTGCATGTGTACCCAAAATCTCAAGAGGAGAATGGAGGAGAAGGATTGTGATGTGGCCATCCCTCTGAGGGTGATTTCTGGCTTCCTGTCTGTCTCTGTCTCTCTGGAGAGCACATGTGCCCTATCGCAAAAATCTCTCCCTTCCCAAAGAAATAGATTCTGATTAGTGGGAGTAAATAGATTCTGAATAGTGGTAATAAATAAATTATGACCAGTGAGAATGAATAATTATGTGATTATATTGTGGAAAGAAAAAGTAACCTGCTAAAGAAGCATTTAAATACAGGGTTTATAAGGAAAACTTAAGGGTCTCTTACTTAAGATAAAACTCTAGTTTCTAGCTTACTTAAGCTTTTACTGATGCTTTTTCCCTTCTTTTTTTTTTCAGTTAACTATTCTGTGGCTATATGACACTTCTTTTTTCTTTTAAATTTTATTTGTTCATTCATTTACTTTTTATCTGACCAGAGAGAGAGCGAGAGTGAGAGCGGGAAAGTGAGAAAGCAAGCCACCAGGTCCGGGACTTGAACCATGGATGGCATATGGGAGTGTCTAGCACCTTAACCACTACGCCACCTTAATGGTCTCGATTCCCTTCTTTTTATTGATTGATTGATTGATTGATTGAGAGGTTTTTGCTATAGGGCGCATGCGCTCGCCAGATAGACAGAGAGAGACAGAGAGACAGAAAATGAGAAATCATCTCCTGGGAGGATGGCCACATCGCAATCCCTTCTCCTCCATTCTTCTCTCGGGATCTTGGGCACGCACGCAAGTATGCCTAGCATGAGTTTAAGCCACCAGATTTGGGACTTGAACTGCGGTAGACTACATGGGAGTCCAGTGACATAGCCATTACACCATATGCTGGTCCTGATTCCCTTCTTTTTAAGTGTAATTTTTTTGTGAGATTCTATAAAAACCACTCAAGAACTTCTGGCTTTTTCTGTACCCTGCCTTTTCCTTTATCTGTTTGTTCTGTTTCTAATATCTATTCTTCTCTAATTAGTCTAATTATTAGAATTATTCTAATTCTTTGTGTTCCTTGTCTTCCATTATAAATATATTTTTCTCTATGATTAGTGCAGAAATGGTTCCATATCCCTTTTTTTGTCTTTCTAGAAATAAGCAGTGACCCTTTTAGGGAAATATGTGGGGAAAGGAAGCTGACAAGTAACCAAATCTTAGCAATAAAGATTACCTTGGCTAGCCTCATTGCATAGCAGTTAAATGCTATACAGAGGAAGCCAGGTCCCACAGCTGACCAAGGTTCCAGTCCCAGCCCCTGTGATCTTAAATAACACTGTACAGACCAGCAGATGGCATAATGGTTACATCACTGGACTCCCATGTAGTCAACCACAGTTCGAGTCCTGGACCCAGCAGCTTAAAACTCATGCTGGGCACTTGTGTGTGTGTGTGCCCAAAATCCTGATAGGAGACTGGAGGAGAAGGGATTGCAGCATGGCCACCCCCATAGAGGGAGTGATTTCTGGCTTTCTGTCTGTCTCTGTCTCTCCGGTGAGTGTATGCACCCTATAGCAAAAATCTCTTTTTTTTTTTTTTTTTTTTTGAGAGGTTTTTGCTATAGGGTGCGTGCGCTCGCCAGACAGACAGAAAGAGACATAGAGACAGAAAGCGAGAAATTACCCCCTAGGGGGGGATGGTCACGCCGCAGTCCCTTCTCCTCCATTCTCCTCTCGGGATCTTGGGCACGCACGCACACGCGCCCGGCGTGAGTTTTAAGCCACCGGGTCTGGGACGCGAACTGCAGTCGACTACGTGGGAGTCCAGCGACATAGCCATTACGCTAACTGCTGGTTCCCGCAAAAATCTCTCTTAAAAAAGAAGAAAGAAAAGGAAAAAAATGCTCTAGGTCTGTGCGTGTGTTCATGTCCAGTATTTTGATAGGATAGAAGATTGGAAAAAGAAGGATTGTGACATGACTATGCCTCATTGTGTGGTGCTTTCTCCCCTACTTCCTGTGTATGGTTTTTCCCTCTCCTCTTTCTCTTTGTCTCTTTGGTAAGCATGTGACCTCTAGTAAAAATTTAAGAAAAAAAAAAAGCTACATCTACTGGTGGCTCCATATTGCACAGTATAGTTACAGATTATTAATCAGGAAATATTTTCTGAGCACTCAGCACTATCCAGTACATTATACTTGTAAGGAGACAACCTTAGTTCCGTGACTTAGTGCTATGGATATTCTTGGGATCTCATTTCCAGGGCTTAAAGATTTTTTACAAATATACAGTTATATTGAGGAGATGAGTTCTCCATAGCCTCTTTAGGTCTGATCTTTATCCATGTTTCTTTTCTTTCTCTTTTTTTAAGATTTTTTTTTTTTTTTTTTTTTTTTAACCTCAGGGCTTGTGTTCTCACCAGAGAGAGTTTGAGAGGCAAAGTGAGAAATCACTCTCCAGAGGGGATGACCACACCTCAGTCCTTGTCCTTCATTCTCCTCTCAGAATTTTGGGCACACATACACACGTAGTTTTCTCTTTTTTTGGAGAAGTTTTTGCTATAGGGTGCTTGCGCTTGCCAGAAAGGCAGAGAGAGAGAGAGAGAGAGAGAGAGAGAGAGAGAGAGAGAGAGAGACAGAAAGCGAGAAATCACCCCCCAGGGGGATGGCCACGCCGCAATCCCTTCTCCTCCATTCTCTTCTCGGGATCTTGGACATGCACGCACACACGCCTGACATGAGTTTAAGCCACCAGGTCTGGAACTCAAACCACAGTCGACTACATAGGAGTCCAGCGACATAGCCATTATGCCAGCTGCTGGTCCCTACATGTAGTTTTCAAGCTGCCAGCTCTAGTGGTCGGCCACGAGAGAGTCTAGCTGCATTAACCATTACACTAGCTGCCAGCTCTTATCTAAATTTTTTTTTTTTTTGAGAGGTTTTCACTATAAGGGCGCGTGCGCTTGCCAGACAGACAGAGAGAGACATAGAGACAGAAAGCGAGAAATCACCCCCCAGGGAGGACGGTCACGCCGCAATCCCTTCTCCTCCATTCTCCTCTCGGGATCTTGGGCACGCATGCACACGCGCCCGGCGTGAGTTTTAAGCCACCAGGTCCGGGATGTGAACCGCGGTCGACTATGTGGGAGTCCAGCGACATAGCCATTACGCTAACTGCTGGTTCCCTCTAAATTTTTTTTAGAGATGGAGAAGTTTCTAGACAGTTCTTAGAGCCTCTGAATGTTAAGATCTATTTAGAACCTTATGAGCCATATAAACATCCTTGGCTTAGGGAAGGAGGGTCTTAGGAATTTTTTCTTTTTGTTAGGAGTAAACTTGGACATTTTTTGTTTAACATGGTCCTCATTTTTCTTCAGTTTTTAAAAAATTTGTATAATTATTTATTTAATTTTATTTATTCATTAATTTATTTTAAAAATTTGACCAGAGACAGACAGAGACAGAGAGAGTGAAAGTGAGAAAGCAAGCCACCAGGTCCAGGACTCGAACTGTGTTTGGCCTTGTGGGAGTGTCTGGCGCCTTAACCATTACACCATCTACTGGCCCCTTCTTCAAATTTTTAAGTTTATTTTATTCATATTGTAGAGATGTACACACATGCGCATATGCAAGAGACACTGGCACCCTTGGCAGGTTTTTTTTTTTTTTTTTTTGGAGAGATTTCCGCTATAGGGCGCGTGCGTTTGCCAGACAGAGAGAGACATAGAGACAGAAAGCGAGAAATCACCCCCCAGGGGGGATGGTCACGCTGCAATCCCTTCTCCTCCATTCTCCTCTTGGGATCTTGGGCACTCACGCACACGCGCCCGGTGTGAGTTTTAAGCTACCGGGTCCGGGATGTGAACCGCTGTCAACTACGTGGGAGTCCAGCGACATAGCCATTACGCTAACTGCTGGTTCCTGGCAGGTTTTTGTAAAGCTGGGATTCCCCATTCCCCAGCCCTCCAGCTGGTCAGGATCTTGGGCATGCACACAGATGCCCAGAGTGTTTCAGGTCAGTTGGGCTGGAGCAGTTCAGTGTACTATTGCTTGGGCCTTTAGTTCGCTTTTGAGGAACTTGGATCACTGTGATTCATGTACGTAATGAATTTTCATGGCATTTCTCTAGACATCAAAGAGCAAGAGCTTTGACTTTTAGCCCCAGGAGTTAGATTGTATAAATACGCAGTTACAGTTATATAAGCAGATTGCATTCCTCAGTAAATATCTTGTTTTCAAAGTGTTTTTTGAAGTTTATTCCTCTATAATTCTTTTTCTTTAATAAAAGGGGAGGGAGTGAGATAAGTATCCTTGACAGAATTTCACCATGTTTCAATCATCTTGCCGCACCCTCCCAGTTAACTAGGAGTATATGCATGGACAACTGTTTCTTTTGTATTCAGGATGATCTGTGAACCAAACCTGGGCCACCCATGCAGCTCCAGCTGGGCTCCTCAGTAATTTTTCATTCTTTGCTATAGGCATGTACCTTTCAAATGTACAAACGGCGTGTACCATTTGCCAGAGGAAGAGGGGGTAGTGAGAAATCATCCACCTGGGGGAATGGCCACACTGAAGTTCCTTCTCTTCCATTTTCTTCTCAGGATTTTGGGCACGCCTGCATGCATGTCTGGTATGGTTCTTAAGTCTCTGGGTCTAGGGCAGAAACCATGGTCAGACTTTCTCCTCAGTCTTTTTTTTTTTTTTTTTTTTTTTTAAGAATTCTTTTATTTAACTTTACTTATTTATTGTATTTTAATTTGACCAGAGAGGAACAGAGAGAGAGAAAGAAAGACAGAGAGAGAGAATGAGAAAGCAAGCCGCCAGGCTTGGAACTCCAACCATGGTCAGTCATGTGGGAGTCCAGCACCCTTAACCACCATACCAGCTGCCAACCCCCATTCTTTGTTTTTATTTTTAAGAGCAATTTTTTTACTATAAGGCACGTGCACTCACCAGAGAGACAGAAAGTGAATAATCACTCCCTAGGGGAATGGCCGTGACACAGTCCCTTCTCCTATTCTCATGGGATTTTGGGCACGCGTGCCTACATATGCACCTGGTGTGAGTGTTAAGCTGCCGGGTTAGGGACTTGAACTGTGGTCGACTACGTAGGAATTCAGAGATGTAATCATTATCCCATCTGCTGGTCCTGCTCTTTAGTAATTCTTATAAAACTTGGATTGTGATGTTGTGGTCTGACTTTGTTGAACTGTTGTATATTGGGCTATTCCTACTGTAATTCAATGTAATAGGAAGAAGAATAATTACACTGCATATTAACTAATCTTGGAAAGTAGAGCTTTATTCTTTTAATTTGTTGGCTTAATAAGTGTTATTCTTTTTTTTTTTTTTTTCTTTTTTTGGGAGAGGTTTTTGCTATAGGGCGCGTGCGCTCGCCAGACAGACAGAGAGAGACAGAGAGATAGAAAGCAGGAAATCACCCCCCAGGGGGGATGGCCACGCCGCAATCCCTTCTCCTCCATTCTCCTCTCGGGATCTTGGGCACGCACGCACACGCGCCCGGCGTGAGTTTAAGCCACCGGGTCCGGGACGCGAACCGCGGTCGACTACGTGGGAGTCCAGCGACATAGCCATTACGCTAACTGCTGGTCCCAATAAGTGTTATTCTCAAACCATTAATGTGTGCCCCCTTTATTTATTTATTTATTTTGCTAGAGGGTACATTTGTTTGTCAGAGTCAGAAAGATACACACACACACATTTATGTATGTATGTAGAGAGAGAGAGAGAGAGGAGAAAGCAGCCCTCATGGGGAATGATCATGCTGTAGTCCCTTTTCACTTCTCCATTTCTTTCTCCCTTTGAGAATTGGGCACATGTGCACATGTGACTGGTGTGTTTTTCACTGGGTCCAGGACTTGAACTATGCAGTTGGCCTTGTGGGATCCAGAGTCATCAGGCCATGGAGCCTGTCTGCCTTCATTTTTGAAAAATATTTTTACTGTATGTAAAATTGTTGCTTGACAGATTTTTCTTTTGTTTGAAGTAGTGAAACAAAGTCATTGTCTTCTGACTTACGACAAGATGTGCTTTAATTCTTTGTACTTTTATGTGTATATAATATTTATTTTTAATTCTTTGTACTTTTGTGTGTATATAAGATTTCTTTTTAATTCTTTGTACTTTTATGTGTATATAATATTTCTTTTTTTCTCCTTTGCCTGCCTTCCAGTTGTTTGACTTTGATGTTTCCAGGCATGTGTATTTTTGGCTGATTTTATATTTATACTGTTTAGGATTTCTCTAAGCTTCTTAGATGTGCGGATTGATATCTTTCATTATTTGGGAAATTCTAGACCACTATCTCTTCAAGTATTTATTTTGTCTTATTCTCTTTTCTTTTCCCTCCTTTTGCTATTCCCGTTATATATATATATGTTAGACATTTGATACTTTTCACATCACTGGGTGCTTTTTTCTTTGACCTCCTGCTGCTCCTTATTTTCCTGTTTTTTTTTCAAAGACAGTGTCTTGCTCTGTTGCCAAACTTGAAGCAGATTTTTTTCTTTTGAGAGTGAATGTGAGTGAGAGGAGAGTGAGCATGGTAGAATCCAGGAGAGAGTATTTTTAACCCGGTGTTGTTGATAAAATCCTCTGCCCAGCCTCCCTGTTAGCTAGGATTGCAGGTGAGCATCACACATTCAGCTCTTTTAGGTTGGTCCAGGATCTAAATGCAGGCCTTCCAAATGGCCCCAGCCTCCTACAGCAGTGCTCTACTGCTTGTGCCACTGTCGCTGGGCTGCAGATTTTCTTCTTATTCACTTTATTAGTCATCTCTTTATATCATTATTTGCTATGTGTAGTCTGTCCTTTACTGGAGGACTTTGGCTCTCTGATGAGCTCAAGAAAAGTTAAAGCATTGTAGATTATCTGGCTTTTTTCTGCTTTCAGGATGGGTGTTTTTTTTTTTTTTTTTTTTTCAATTTTCTGTAGGCAGAAATATAAATCTAATAGTAACCTGTAGAGTTCATTAATTTGTGTCAAACTTAATTCCAAGGACTCAAAGTTACAATCATTCCAAGAAGAATTACAAAAATACTTGAAATGCTATGAAACAAATGATTAGGAAATTAAGGCAAAAGGAAAATAAGGATAGGGATTAAAAAATAACCAAACAGCTAGGTGGAACAAGAATATTACATAGAAATAAATGCAGTGGTTAATGGCTGGGGATTACAGTTTTTAGATCTGAACTCAGCAACCAAAGCAAAGTTATACTATTGACAGTGTTTAAAACATTTTGGAGAAGGCCAGGCAGCGGCATGGTAGTTAAGGCAGTTAGGCCCCGCGTGGCTGACTGCGCAGTTGAAGTCCCAGACCTGGTGTCCTGCAAAACACTGGGGGTGTGTGTGTGTCTGTGCACGCGCACGCATGCCCGTGCATGTGTGCATGCCCCAAAATCCTGAGAGGATAATAGAGAAGGGATTGCCACGTGGCCATACCCCCTGGTGGGTGCTTTCTCACTTTCCCTCTCTCTCTGGTGAGTACACATGCCCTATAGAAAAATTATTAAGTATTAAAATACTTTATTGAAATCTTTTTGGTGAATGCAGGTGCTATATATCGGACCAGTAGATACTGTAATGGTTACATCACTGGCCTCCCATGTAGTCGACAGCAGTGCAAATCCTGGACCCAGTGGCTTGAAACTCAGGCTGGGCATGTGTGCTTGTGTGCCCAAACTCCCAAGAGAATGGAGGAGAAGGGATTGTGGCATGGCCATCCTCTGGGGGGGGGGGGGGGTGATTTCTCACTTTCTGTCTCTCTCTATCTTTTTATCTCTTTGATGAGTGTATATCTCCATAGCAAAAATCTCTCAAAAAAAAAAAAAAGAAGAGGGACCAGCAGTTAGCATAATGGCTATGTCACTGAACTCCCATGTAGTCGACCGCAGTTTGCATCCCTGACCCGGTGTTTGTTTTTTTTTTTTTAACTTTATTTATTATTATTATCATTATTATTTTCCATTTTGATCAGGAGAGACAGAGAGAGAGAGAGGAAGTGAGAAAGCAAGCCACCAGGTCTGAGACTTGAACCATGGTTGGCCATGTGGGAGTTCAGTGCCTTTAACCACCATGCCACTTGCCGGCCCCGCGTCCTGGACCCGGTGGTTTAAAACTCATGCCGGGCACGTGTGCGTGCATACCCAAGATCCCGAGAGGCGAATGGAGGAGAAGGGATTGTGGCTTGGCCATCCCCCCCTGGGGGGGTGATTTTTTGCTTTCTGTCTCTCTGTCTTTCTGGCGAGTGTATGTGCCCTATAGCAAAAACCTCTCCAAAAAGAAAAAATAAGTTAGGATATTCGTAGTGACAAAGCTAACAGAGATGCAAGAAAAGAGAGACAACAAACTCCAGAAGATGCAGGAGAAAAGAGATACCGAGTTCCAGGAGGTGAGGAAGTTCTTCCACGATCTAAAAGGAAATACATACCATAAAAAAGAATCAAACAGAAGTGTTAGAGATGAAGGCTATAATACAGGAAATCAAAACCTCCCTTGAAAGTAAAAAAGCAGATTAAATCATGCAGAAGATAGAACCTCTGACCTAGAAAAATTCACCAAAAAGACTGAGAAAATAACCCAAAACAATGAGAATAACATATGAGAAATACTAGATACCATTTGATCCCCAGACATCTGAATATTCGGTATCCCAGAAGGTGAAGAAACTAATCAGGACATTGCTAATCTATTCTATGAAATCCTGGAAGAAACTTTCCAAACCTAGAGAGGCATTCAAATATCCAGACCCAAGATACACAGAGGACCCCACGTAGAATCAACCCGAGAAGATCTTCTCCAAGGCACATCATAGCCAGAATGACCAAAACCACGGACAGAGATAAGATACTAAAATTGGCAAGAGAAAACTGTCAAGTTACTTTCAAAGGATATTCCATCAGGCTAACATTGGACCTCTCATCAGAAACAATGCAAGCAAGGAAAGAATGGGAAAACACATTCAAAGTGTTAAGTGTAAATCAATTTCGACCAAAAATATTGTATCCGGCAAAATTATCCTTCATATGAGAAGAAAGGATAAAAACATTTTCAGATAAACAAAACCTGAAAATACTAACACCAGACCAACTCATTGAGAAGTTCTGAAGGGAGTGCTATACCAGGAAAATTAAAGACGGACAAATAAGAAAATAAAAAATGACCAAGAGAAAGGCCAACTTAATGGTAGGGACAAGTTCTGAAATATCAATAGTAATGTTGAATGTTAACATTACTATGAAAGATCAGATCACAGTAACACTACAAAAGAGATTACATGAGACTGAACTAGTGAAATAGAATTCTATGACTTTTTTCTAAAAATTATTGATTTTCTTCTATGCTTTGTCTTCCAGATTTAAGAATTTTTGTTTTCTTTTGAGTTGCTGGGTTCAGCAGTTCATTAAAAATTTTTTAAAAATTGAACCATAAACTTTTCTCCCTTGCTGACCCCCTTGCAATTGGAAAATATTTGTGAGAATTTTTATTTTGTGGCAGAATGATTCTTTGCATAAGTTCACTAATACAGTAGTATCTGTTGCCTTGCAACAGAAATTGAATTCTTACGGGACTTTGTGCATAGTTTTTGTGTTGGAAAAAGAAATGTATACTGTAAAGAATGTGATAAAATGTAAATTAAAAGATAACAACCCCCAAAAAAACTGTTTGTAAGTGCCCCCAAATTGCTAGCCAGTTTTTTGCCCAGTAAGTTCACATACAGCCATTCACACAGGTTAATACAGGAAGGATGTTCTTAAGGTCTGCCCAGCAGCAGAGGGCATCATTTGTGTCAAAATCCATAACAACCAGGGAGAAAGGGCTTACTCTCCACAGCGTGAAGAATTCAGCAGAACTATCAACTAGGCATCCCAAGCCTTCCCAACAGTGTATCACCAAGGGAGTAGAGTCTAAACTTTAAGGATACAGTCATTAGGGCTAAGCACAGCATCTCTGTGAAGACCAGTCCCCTGACTGGGCTTCCAGAGTTCTACTCTATTCAAGGAAGCACTTTGGTGAATGTTTTAAAGCCTCCCACACCTCTCCCCCCATGGTGGTGTTGGGGACCTGCTTGTGAGAATCTGGGACCAGCACAAGCTGCTGTCCAATGATTGACTGTGCACAGTAGCTGTTGCCTTTCCCTTGCTCAGCAGGAAGCTCGCTGCACGTGCTAGTTGGACACCTCAACCCCATGCCTGTTAGAGAGGAACCCATTAACCTGAAGAGCTAAACATATTTTTGGTTTTGTTGTAGGGTGCGTGCGCTTACCTGAAGTGGGGAAGTGGGGACAGTATAAGAGAGGAGGTGAGAAATCATTTCCGGGGGAGATAGCCACACTGCAGTCTTTTCTCCATTTTCCTCTTGGGATTTTGGGCACACACTTAAATGTGTTTTCAAGCCACTGGGTTTGGGACTTGAATGCAATTGGGCTGTGTGCTGGCCCACCAAAGAGCTAAACTTCATCTAAATTTATTTTCATGAATGCATTTTAAATATATATAGGAAAGAATATATTTTGCTTTTACTGATATGTCTGGTGGAGTGAATTATGTAATGTAGAAAACATTTACCTTAAATATATATATTGTCTTCACCTTTTTTTTTTAACTTTTAAATTGCAAGAGAGCATGTACACTTGCTGGAGAAAGGGAAAGAGAGAGAAAGGAAAAGTGAGAAAGCATCCCCCATGAGGGATGGTCATACTGCACTCCCTTCTCCCCCATTTCTCCATCTTTGGGATTTTAGGCATGCACGCCCATGTGCTGGGCACGTTTTTCAAGCCTCTGGGTCCAGAAATCAAATTGCACAATTGGCTATGTGGGATGCAGCTGCCTTAATCAAAACGCCACTGACTTTCCCATGTTTTACTTCTTTTTAAAACGTGTTATATATACTTTCCTTACATTCTCTGCTGGAGGAACTAGACTGATTTCATGAATATTAGTGTCTGGTAATGCAATGTAAGATGCTAGCCATGTAGCCTTCTATTGATGGAATAGTTGCTGTTTGAATCCCAGAGTCCTCAAGAAAACTCATTAGCATATTACTGTTAGGAAGCCAGGATGGCCTTATGCATAGACGGAATTAAGTAATTAATTTATTTGTACATTTATATAACAAACATTGTTGCGTACCTGCTATATGCCAGGCATTGAATTAAGGGCTGAGGATGTAGCAGTGAATAAAAAGAAGCCATCCCATAAAATTTATATTGGGGTAGAAAGGTAGAATCCAAATGTAGAATGTCAAATAGTGATAAGTGCAATTGGAAAAATAGTGTAAGGTCAAAGGATAGATAGGAATAAGTCAGAATGGATTGTCACTTAGGATGGTCAAGGAAGGCTTTCTTCTTTTTTTTTTTTTTTTTTAAACTTAAAACAGGAAATTGAGCAGAGAGATGAAGACAGTGGAGATTTAAATTGTGAGAATACCCAAGTATCTGGAGGTAGATATATCTCAGGTGGAGGAAAAGAGTAGAAAGTCTCTGAAATTATCCTGTGTACACATATTTGAGGCAGTTTACGGAATCCAGTTAGTTGGAGATGAGGCCACAGAAAAAGTCCCCTTGTAGGGAGTGGTAAGGAGTTTGGATTTTTATTCTGAGTGAGATGGGAAGCCATTGGAAGATTTAGAGCAGAGAAATATTTATGTGATGTTTGTAAGCATATTCTGGTTTTATGTATACCTACCACTTTGATTCTATAATTAACATTACTATAGTGCTTTATCATATATTGTTCCAACTGTCTACAGTTATCAGGAAGACCCTGTTTTCTTCCAAATTACCTGTTTAGTTTTTTAGATGTATTATAAATTTCACTTTCAGAACTTTTCTTTGACTTTAAGGAATTCAAAGAGAATGGAATACTTACAAAACTCTCTAAAGTGTTCTTGGGATTTAAAAAAAATTAATTTATTTAACTTTATATATTATTATTTGTTTTAATTTGACCAGAGAAAGACAGAGAGAGAGAGAGAAAGTGAGAAAGCAAGCTGCCAGGTCTAAGACTTGAACTGCAGTCAGCCATGTGGGAAGCCAGCACCTTTAACCACCATGCTACCTGCTGGTCTGGCATTTATTTATTAAGGTATAAATGTGATTGAGATTTAGTCTTTCCTTATTTCAAGTGATGCAAAAGATACTCCTTACCTAAGAAGAAAGGGATGGGTGATGACACCAAGTGAGGTGAAGTGCTATAGATTAGAATATAAAAGTAAGAGGGGGCAGGTGGCATGGTGGTTAAGGTGTTGGACTCCAACATGGTCAACCACAGTTTGAGTCCTGGATCTAGCTGCTTGCTTTATTTATTTTATTATTATTATTTTTTTTTGGAGAGGTTTTTGCTAGAGGGCGCATGCACTCACCAGAAAGACAGAGAGGGACAGAGAGACAGAAAGCGAGAAATCACCCCCCAGGGGGGTTGGCCACGCCGCAACCCCTTCTCCTCCATTCTCCTCTCAGGATATTGGGCATGCACGCGCACGCACCTGGCGTCAGTTTAAGCCACTGGGTCCGAGACTCGAACTGTGGTCGACTACATGGGAGTCCAGTGACATAGCCATTACGCTAACTGCTGGTCCCCCTAGCTGCTTGCTTTATTGCTTTCTTTTTTTCTCTCTTTCTCTGGTCAAATTAAATAATAACAATCACAGCAAATGGAATTAAATAAACAAAATTCTTTAAGGGAAAAAATGAATATAGAAGTGGTATTCCAAGGACAAATGTACCTACTTCATTAATTGACCTAGTGCCATCTCTGTTAATGTGTTATCATTGTTAATACAGGACCTTGTTTCCCTTATCGTGACATGTTTGTTTAAACCTCTTAAGCTTGGGGCCAGCAGATGGCGTGGTGATGAAGGTGTTATACACTCCCACGTGGCTGACCACAGTTTGAACCTTGGAGCTGGTGACTTACTTTCTCACTTTCCCTCTCTCTGTGTGTGTCTCTCTCTGGTCAAATTAAAATAAATGAATAAATAAAAATAAAATAATTCTTTAAAAAATAAATGTCTTAAGCTTCAGAAACAGTACTTTATATAAATGTAGTATATGGTATTGTGTTTAATAAGAGCATGCTCTCTGGAATCAGGAGACCTGGATTTACATCCCACTTTGTGGGGAGTGACAGGTGGCATGGTGATTAAGGGTACTGGACTCCCTCATGGCTGATCGTGGTTCGAGTGTCGGACCTGGTAGCTTGCTTTCTCACTTTTCTTCTCTCTTTCTCACTCTGTCCCTCTCTGGTCAAAATATATTAATTAATTTATATATATACGTATGTGACTTTTGTAAGCATACTCTGGTTTCGTATACCTACCACAATATATGTATATGTGTGTGTATGTCTGTATAAATTAATTAATTTTAAAACAATTCTTAAAAATAAGTAAATAAATAAATCCCACTTTGGGCAGTTTTTTTTTTTTTTTTTTTTTTCCTTCTTCTTCTTTTTCTGTACCTGTTTTATCACCCTGAAATGGGATTAATGTAACTTTTCTCTTGGGTTCATTATAAATGAATTAATGTGCATAGAGCATGGCCTGTCATAGTAAGTGCCTAATAACGTAAGCTATTCTTATTTTATGGAATATTTAACCATGAAGCTTTCTTTTAATAGTCTTTTGTCGGGGACCAGCAGTTGGTGTAATGGCTATGTCGCTGGACTCCCATGTAGTCAACTGTGGTTTGAATCCTGGACCCAGTGGCTTAAACTCACGCCGGGCGGGTGTGCGTGCATGCCCAGGATCCCAAGAGGAGAATGGAGGAGAAGGGATTGCGGCATGGCCATCCCCCCGGGGGGTAATTTCTCGCTTTCTGACTCTCTCTCTCGTCTTTCTGGCGAGCACATGTGCCTTATAGCAAAAAAAAAAGGTCTTTTGTCATTGAGAGAGTGAGGTCAGTATTTCAGCTGTTTCCATACTGTTCTACGACTTTTCTCTATATATTTTTAATTTTGACAGATGACTCATGCACTACCATTGAATAGTATTTCTGTATTTTTCATAGGACCTATGTGGCAGAATTTTGTTTGAATGGATATAGGAAAGAACTTGAAAGATAAGCTGTCCTGGCTCAGCCTCAGGAGCATCCTGGATGCTGTTGTTCAGCAGACTGTGGCCACATGGGAGGCCCAGTACTGATTCCTGGCCTGCCCTAGAAAGCTAGACACAGTGGCATTTATCTGTAGTCCCAGATACTTGGAAGCTGAGGCAGTGGTCAGTCTAAAAATAAGCCACATATAGGCAGAAGAATAAACTGTTCAGTACGAATTGTCTTCTTCCCTCAAACTCTTTTTTTTTTTTAAATCCTAGTGCTGAAAAATTTGGGGCCAGGGGCCAGCAGTTAGCATAATGGCTATGTCGCTGGACTCCCATGTAGTCAACCGCGGTTCGAGTCCCAGACCCGGTGGCGTAAATTCATGCCAGGCACGTGTGCGTGCGTGCCCAAGATCCCAAGAAGAGAATGAAGGAGAAGGGATTGCGGCGTGGCCTTCCCCCCTGGGGGGTGATTTCTCGCTTTCTGTCTCTCTGTCTCTGTCTCTGTCTGGCGAGTGCATGCTTCCTATAGCAAAAACCTCTCCAAAAAAAGAAAAAAAAATTTGGGGCCAAAATGCTCTGATGTACTTCATTTTAGGTACTAAAGGCATCAATTTTTTTCCTTTTTGTTGACTTTTTATTTTTGCCTCAGTGTCTTGTCTTGTGTTATTTAAGCCTGTCACTGTTTCAAGAGTCATTGTGGACGGAGGCAGAAAAAGCAATTGCAAATTCTTTGAGATTAGATAGATGTCTTACAATCTTTAAATATTGTGATAGTTTACTTGCAGGAGAGAATGGGGAGGATAATGAAGACATAAGAGGAAAAGCCTGGCCATCAGATGAAAGTCATTTCCGGAGGATTTTATATTTAATTGGGATTGGATTATATTATCCTTCTGTTTACAATTATGTTTCCAACTGTGCCAGTTTTGCCTTAATACATTTTGGCTTAAGTGTCTTATAGTCCTCATGATTCTGGACTCTCCTGAATCTGATTCTGTAGCTGCTTCAAATTAGCATTGCTGTGAGTAGAAGTGCAATTACACATCATCACATGTGTAATGCAAACTGGCAGACTAAGCCCCCAGCTGATGTGTTAAATGCACTGGAAAGAAGTTTTTCACACATTTAAATAGTGTTATTTTCTTACATGAAAATGCTTAATGTTATTGGCCTGGACTATTGTAATTTAATCACAGCTGAGCCCAAACTGAAAAGAAAACTATTGTTTGACCTGGCAGAAAATTTGTTCTGTATCTTTGTGCTAACTGCTCAAAGTATTAAAACATTAGTTGTGTGAAAGCATATCGAATAAGGAGATGTTTATTTAAAAAGCATCCAATTTAAATTTATAACTGATTTCCAGTTAATTTAGGACTTGCCAAAAATGTCATTCTCCTTTTCTCTCACCTTACACATTATAGCTCACAGTAAATTAACAGAAAAATAAGTTACATGAGCTGAGGTGACTTGAGTTGAGTCTCTGCTTGACTCTCACTAACTGTCCTTGGGAAAGCAACCTAACCCCACTACTTTTAGCTTCCTAATCTGTAAAATGGATTTAATAATAGCACATAGCTCACAGATTGTTTTGAGTCTTAGATGACACATACATGTACATGCTTAGCATGAAGCCCAGCTTACAGGGAGTGCTTAATAGATGTCTACTGGTACTGCTGTATTTACTTTTCCCATTCTCCCACATCCTTCCCATTACTGGGTCAGCACTGGGAGGCTTTTTTTCTCCAAAGAAAGCAGTTCTCCTCCCTCTCCTTACTTCCAGTGTTATCTGTCATCACTGGAGCAAATTGAGATGGCACAGTTAGCCTTTGGTTTATACATAGGTGCATATTCTCATGGGCTACAAATTTTAGAATGTGAGACTTTTTCCCTTCTTTTATGCCAGTCACCTAACTCTTACCTAGGACATTGAAGTAGAACTTAAGTGGTATATTTGGAGGTAGTGGTTTAGTTGACAACATTGGCAACCCATTCAAGAAGTTTAATTTTACAATTTAAACTACAGTAGTGTATTTTTACCATTTTCTGTCTAGTTATGATTATGAAACAGATGTTATGTATGGGTATATGGTAAGGGAGTCGAAGTGTAGGTTGATTGATGCTGCTTCATTGGACTTCTGGACAGTCGAGTAGCAGTAGGAGGGAAGTGTTATAAGGGTAAGTAGAAGAGTTGTGATCATATTTGGGTGTGGGACATTGAGGAAGACAAGATTAACAACCAATAAGACATTTAGCTGGGTTGTAGTTACAAGTTTGTAAATCATAACTGTAAAGATGGCAATTAAATTCATATTCAAAGATTTTTTTTTTTTTTGAGAGGTTTTTGCTATAGGGCATGTGCGCTCGCCAGACAGACAGAGACAGACAGAGAGACAGAAAGCGAGAAATCACCCCCCAGGGAGGATGGCCACGCCTCAATCCCTTCTCCTCCATTCTCCTCTTGGGATCTTGGGCACGCACACACATGCACCCGGCGTGAGTTTTAAGCCACTGGGTCTGGGACGCGAACCACGGTCGACTACGTGGGAGTCCAGCGACATAGCCATTATGCTAACTGCTGGTCCCAGTATTCAAAGATTTTTAATGTATGAGCAGAAAGGAAGAAACTGATGCTCACAAACTGCTTTTACCCAAAAAACCTTTGAACAAAATCTTTGTACATTGCTATTGTTCAATAGTGACAGCTCATAGGTTGGAAGTAAATGAAATGGTGTCTCATGGCTAATATACATTTGTATATTGTGGTTAGTTATAATTCTTTTTTTTTTTTGGGGGGGGGGAGGTTTTTGGTATAGGCTGCGTGCACTCACCAGGAAGACAGAGAGAAAGCAAGAAATCACCCCCTAGAGGGGATGGCCACGCCATAATCCTTCTCCTCCATTCTCCTCTTGGAATCTTGGGCACACAAGCACATGCACCCAGCGTGAGTTTTAATCCACTGGGTCCAGGACTCGAACTGCAGTCTATTACTTGGGAGTCCAGCGACATAGCCATTATGCCAACTGCTGGTCCTGTGGTTAGTTACAATTTTTAAAAATAATTATTTATTTCATTTCATTTATTCATTCATTTATTTTTAATTTGACCAGAGAGAGAGAGAAAGAGAGAGGGAAAGTGAGAAAGCAAGCCACCAGATCTGGGATTCAAACCATGGTCATCCATGTGGGAGTGTCTAGCGCCTTAACCATCATGCCACCTGCTGGTCTCCAGTTAGTTACAATTCTAAAGCTATAAAAGAACCTGAAGATTTCTTCTTTCATCATTTTGTTGGAGGCATGAGTTGTTACACCAGGCCAAAGAGAAAAGTGAAAGTATGCTTAGATGATTATCTTGGCTTTTTAAATTTAGGTCATTTATTGGGTCCAATGCCAAGTTCTCATATTTCTTGAAATTTAACTTATTGGAAATGTGTGTATTTATAGTTGAGGAAATGGAATATATATGTATTTAATTTTTTTTTTCAGTTAAACTCTGAACTCTGATTTGTGGGTAATACCGTGTTTGAAATATTACTGTTGTGGGCCAGCAGGTGTTGTGGTGGTTAAGGGTGCTGGACTCCCACATGGCCAACCAAGGTTGGAGTTGGACCTGGCGACTTGCTTTCTCACTTTCCCTCTCTCTCTTGCTTTCGTTATCTTGCTCTGCCCCTCTCTGGTCAAAGTAAAATAAACAAACAAATAAAGTTAAATAAAATGATTATTTTTTTAAAAAAAGAAAGATTACCGTTGGGTCATCAGAAACATCATGACGTATTTTTCCATGTTTTTCTATGCAAAAATGCATCATGACTTTTCCAACGACCCTCTATATAGGAAGTGTGAACATTTATTGGAATGTGAAAGTTCTCTTTAAAGTAATAACAATAATAATGAGGATAATTGATGCTGTTCTTTGAATGTCTATACTAGGTTTTAGGGTTAAGAATCCCATTTTAAAGGTAAGGAAACCAAACGTGGTGGACTTGGGATTCTAGTTCAAGTCTGTCTGTCTGTGTTTTTTTTTTTTTCCCAAAGAAAAAGAATTTTTAATTTAATTTAATTTATTTATTTACTATTATTTAATTTGTAATATTCACCGGAGAGGGAGGAAGAAAGTAAGTGAGAAAGCAAGCTGCCAGGTCTAGGACTTGAACCATGGCCGACTGTGTGGGAGTCCAGCCCTTCACCATAATGCCACCTGCTGACTCCATCAAGTCTGACTTTAAAGTTTGTACTTTTGTTCTTATACTGAGATACATCTTGTGCAATACGCATTGTTGAAATTCATATTTGGTACCATGGTCTTTTCTCTCCTTTTCAGTCAATTTAGATATGCAGAACTATTAGGACATACTTACTGAAGTCTCCATATACAGTGTATTTTTGTTTGTTGTTTCCATAGGGCACATGCACTCATTGGAGAGAAACAGAGACAGTGAGAGGGAAAGTAAGAAATCATCTTTCCAAGGGAATGGCCACACTGCAATCCTTTCTGAGATTTTTGGGCATGCACACATGCACCTGGTGTTAGTTTCAAGTCACTTGAGTCTGGGATGCTACTTCATTTGGCAATGTGGGAGTTTAGTGCCTTAACCACCATGCCACCTATTGGCTCCAAGTTTTGTTGTTGTTTTTTTTTTAGATCAGGAGTTGGAGTGCCATCATTAGTTTATGACTTGACCTAATCTGATTTATGAAGGAGTGATTACTGTGTTGGAACCTACTTAATAAGATGTAATTAAAATGGGTGAGTGAAGATAGAATGGACTGAGAAGTAATTGTAAGGATTAATAATTATAACTTGTCAAAAGTGACACCATTTATCTAGTATATCTATTTTAATTGGCTCCATTGTGTTTATCCAGTAACCTTTTTCAATATGATTTTTGTCATTGCGAGTAACCGGTATTTTAGAAGTTTCATCCTCTCTCTTCTTAAATTTGCTAGATGTGTGCTAGCCAGAGAGAGAAGAAAAGTGAAAAAGCATCTCTCAGGGCCGGCAGGTGGCATGGTGACGAGAGTGTTGGACTCCCACATAGCCTACTGCGGTTCAAGTCCTGGACCCAGCAGCTTGCTTTCTCACACTCTCTCTCTCTCTCTCTCTCTCTCTGTCTCTGTCTCTGTCTCTTTCTCTCTCACTCTCTTATTCCATCCTTCTTTGGTCAAATTAAAAGAAAGAAAGGAAGGGAGGACGGGATGGAGGGAGGGAGGGAAGGAAGGAATCTAGGAAGCAAGGAAAGAAGAAAGAAAAAAAGAGAAAAAGAAAGAAAGAAAGAAAGAAAGAAAGAAAGAAAGAAAGAAAGAAAGTAAGTTAGTTTAATTATTTTGAATAAAAAGAAAGCACCTCTCACGGAAGGTGGTCATGCTACAGTCTCTTCTCTTCCATCACACCCTCCATTTGAGATTCTGGGCACACATGCACACGTGCGTGGCCGAATCATCAGCCATAGGGGATCTAGCTGCCTCCACCATCATGCCACTGGCTGACCCCATTTTCCTTTTTAAAAGCTTAGAGTGATCTTACATTTTTAGTAATTAGAACAATCATGATGTCTAATTTTGGAAGCAATTTTAAGAGTTGTTAAAAACGTAGATACCAGGCTAGCAGGACTGTCTCCTAGGACTTTTCTAAATTTCCTATTCTGCAATTTTATACTAATTTCAACTCAAAAGTTGAAATTGAGTAATTCTTTTTTTTTTTTCTTTAAATTTGCTAAAGGGTGTACATGGATACCAGAGAGAAAGATGAAAAGTGAGAAAGTACTCCCCAGGGGAAATGGCCACACCACCAGGATTTCGAGCATGTATGCACATGCACTGCACATGTTTCCCAGGTCACCAGCTTTGGGACTCAAACCACTCAGTCAGCCATGTGGGATCCAGCCACCCTAATCTCCATGCCACCAACTGGCCCATAGTTCAGAAATTCTGTAAGTGTTATGATAACCAAAATTTCTAGTTAGAAGAACTCTGGGTAACATTAGAATATCTTTTTCTTTCTTTCTTTCATTTTTTTTTTTTCTTTTTTGTTTTAAAGTTTTGCTATAGGGCGCATGTGCTCTCCAGAGAGAGAAAGAGGGAAAGTGAAAAATCATCCTTCAGTAGGCTGGCCGTGCTGCAGTTCCTTCTCCTACATTCTACTCACAGGATTTGGGGCATGCGTGCTTATGCACTTGGTGTGATTTTCAAGCGGCTAATAGGTCTAGGACTCAGACCTTGCAGTTGACCATGTGGGATCTAGCACCTTAATGTCCATACCATCTGCTGGCCCATAATAAACTTTATTTAAATGCATTTGCAGTCTGACTTACCTCATAAGTGAATTCTTATATAGCTCTGTACATTAGAAAGAGAAGCGAGGGAAGTGAAGATGGACTAGTTTGAGAATTAGTTCTAAGAATTAATATTTTAAAATACAAAAAAAAAATTTTTTAAGAGAGATTTTTAACTTTAGGGTGCGTGTGCTTGCCCGGAAGACAGAGAGAGATAGAGAGTGAAAAATCACCCCCCAAGAGTGATGACCACTCCACAATCCCTTCTCTCCTCCATTCTCCTTTCAGGATCTTGGGCACTCAGGCATACATACCTGCGTGAGTTGAAGCCGCCGGGTTCAGGACTCGAATAGCTGTCAACTGCATGGGCATTCAGTGATGTAACCTTTACGCCATCTGCTGGTCCCAAAATACAGAAGAGTGATATTAGTGTAGCCATACATATACATTAAAATCTTAGTTGTTGAGTTGGATTTTGAAAAGAAAATTTCCACTAGTGAAGCCATATTTGTATTTATGTGCATACATGTGCTTGTGTGTGTGCATTTCTTTCTTTTATGAGAGAGAGAGAGAGAGAGAGAGAGAGAGAGAGAGAGAGAGACAGGAATCCTTTATAGGGTCTTGCCATGCCACAGTCCCCCTCATAACATTCCAGCCAGCCAGGATCATGGGTGCACCCATGGGCATGCCTGACATGTTCAGGTTGAGCCAGAAATGAACCTAGGGCTTTCCCCGTATTTCTCCAGTATTGCCTAATGGTGCCCCACTGTCTGCACACCCATGGCTGGACATATATATGTATTTTGTAAAGCAAATTAATATTTTTCTCTCTGATCTTGATATTGGAGATTGAGCCTTTTTAGTTGTTTAAAATCTGGAAAGAAATAATACTTTAAGCTAACTGTAGGTTACATAGATAATTACACAGCGAGCTATCAATCAAATTTAAACCATGATAGCATTTTTTCACTAACTTTATTTCAGTTGGTTAAGTTATGGCAGTGAAGAAATGATGATGATCCACATCTGAGGGTTTACTGTATTTGAAACTAGTATTCTAAAATTTTAGGGCTTTGATTGTGAACTTGTGGTGTGTTTTCATTTGTGAAGTGCTTAATAAAACATTGAATTACTATTGTAGAACCTCCTTTGGTTATGTGGTCTTTTGAAAAACACCTGGACAGGGACCAGCAGTTGGTGTAATGGCTGTGTCGCTGGACTCCCATGTAGTCGACTGTAGTTCGAGTCCTGGACCCAGTGGCTTAAACTCTTGCCGGGCATGTGTGCGTGCCCAAGATCCCGAGGAGAATGGAGGAGAAGGGATTGTGGTGTGGCCGTCCCTCCTGCGGGAGTGATTTCTTGCTTTCTGTCTCATTTTCTGTCTCTCTGTCTTTCTGGCAAGCGCACATGCCCTATAGCAAAAACCTCTCCAAAAAGAAAAAAGGAAAACGCCTGGACAACAGCAAAAAAACTCAGAATATCTTAAACATTTCTGATGTTTTCTTAGTAAAAGGGATGAGATTACCATTGCTAGAATCCAAATTTGAAGATAAAAGACTACTTTTTCTGTAGTTTTCTGAGTGAACTAGATTTCAAGATTCAGTGTAAAATAGAAATGCAGTTTCTGCAATTTTGTTTATTAATAAAATGAGATTTAGTATAAACAGGATACATAGAAATACATGAGTCCGTTTTGCTGGTCAGTGTTAATAGATAAAGGCACCCTCCCTCTCACACCTGGTAGCTGCATAGTTGGAAAGCTGTTCAGTGTCCATGAGATCTTCGTTCTTATTGTAGCCAGGCAGCTGAGGAGATATCCCCTAAAGAGGCAGAACGCCCCACTCCCCCCTTTTCCTGCCCATCCCCCCTTTTTAAAACTATATACTGGGACACTGAAAGGCCATGCATTGACCAGAAAGACAAAGAGTGCTTTCACCCTCCGGGTTTAGCCATGGCTGGTGTGCGAAGCCTTTGTTAGTGCTCGCACTAATCCTTTCTCTCACAGCACCCCCAGGCTCATTGTTAATAGTTTGCTGCGCCAACTGTTATCTTTTGAGAATTTCACCTTCTTATTTAAAAGTAAATAGTTGCGAAAGTGAAAAATCTAATTTCTTGTCTTGAAAAATGCAAGCAAAGGTTTTCCTATTGTGTTTATTTGGATAATGAAAGGGTCCTGTTACAGCTAAGTGCCCTAATGCAGGACTTGGTCTTGTTGAAATTATTTTGTCATTTAACAAGTATAGTCAAAATAAACATTTCCTCTTTGTATGGTTGTAGTTCATCTAACATGTTGTTCATGCTTGATATTCATTCATGGAATATAAGACTTTCACCAGTGTCTGGTCGTTTGAAAATTTAATTAATGTTTTTATGTTTTATTATATAACATGAAGTTGAGAATTTAGACAGTTATATGGATAATTTAAAAATGCCGTTCATGTCAGTGTAAATTAACATCTCTACTTTAGATTAATGTTGATTTATGGATTTGATTTATTTATTTATTCATTCATTTATTTTAACTTGACCAGAGAAAGAGAGAGACAGAGAGAGAGGGAAAGTGAGCAAGCCACCAGGTCCGGAACTCAAACCGTGGTCAACCATGTGGGAATGTCCAGCGCCTTAACCACCATACCACCTACTGGCCCCAAAAGTTATTTATTTTTTTACTTTTATTTTATTTTTCCCATAGGGTGTGTATACTCGCCAGAGAAAGAGAGAAGGTGAAAGTGAGAAATCATCCCTCAGAGAGATGACCACACCACAGTCCCTTCTCTTCTGTTCTTCTCTCAGGATTTTGGGTACACACACGTGTGCCCAGCATGATTTTTCAGTTGCAGGTCTGAGATGTGAATCGTGGTTGACCATTTGGGAATTCAGCTCTTTAACCACCATCTACCGGCTGACCTATGAGAGTTATTTTATTTTAAAATTACTTTATTTAATTTACTATCATTATTATTTAATTTGACTATAGAGTGAGAGGTAGAGCGAGAAAAAATGAGAAAGCAAGCTGTGGTTCTGGGACTGGAACTGCAGTCAGCATGTGGGAGCCCAGTGCCCTAACCACCATGCCACCTGCCAGTCCCACAAGAGTTATTTTTATAATCTTTTTGTCTCATTTGTAAGCCAGAGGGCACATACATTTGCCAGAGAAAGAGAGAGAGAGAGATAAAGAGAGAGAAACAGAGAAAGCATACTCAGGGGTGTGGTCACACTGCAGTCACTTCTCCATTTCTCTGTCCTGTTAGAATTTTGGGCACACGTGGCTGGTGTGTTTTTCAAGCCACCTGGGCTGGGCTTAAACCATGCTGTTGACCGTGTGGAATCTGGCTCCCTTAACCTCTGGGCCACAGGTCTAGTCCAGGAAGAGTTAGTTTTAAATACATGTTACGTTTAGATATGTAAACTTTGTCAGATTAAACTGGGACTTTATTTTGCAATTTTAGTTTCAGTTTGTACTACTAAAGCATTCTTTCACCTTTTCTTTACATAGGTATTTCATCTTTTAATGAATTATGTAAATATGCATATAGAAAATTATAGAGAATAATGTAACAGACTTGTACTTACCACCTAACTTTATTGTATTTACATTTTTGAAAGATTTTGGACAATTTTACTGAGCTTTAATGTCTTAAGCTGTGTCTTGTGAAAGTTTGTGATTATTTTATTCTCTCATAAATTTTCTCTCATTTTGTCATAAATTTTTTCCTTCAGTAAGTCATTTGTTAAAGTAAACCTAGTGCTTACTGCACTTCATTATCCTTGACCCTACACGGTGTCTGCTAGAAAATATCTGTGATCTTGTTAAGTTTTACTGAATAGTCTCATTCTTAAACAAGTATATATTCTAAATTTCTAGATGGTAAAGCTCAGTTGTTACGTATTCTAAGAAGGGAATCTGATAGCCTAGATAGCCTAAGTTGTGACAATCTTCTCAGCTGTGCTACATAAGCTGGTATATAAATATATGGTTGGAATCTAAGAGAAAATTTCTGTTACTTTGTCATTGGTTCATTTCCTATTAAAGTATCCTTCCTCATTTTTACCTTTATATTAGAAAGGGGCACTGCTCTTTGAGATTTTTTTTTGAGAGATTTTTGCTATAGGGCATGTGCACTTGCCAGAGAGAGACAGAGACAGAAAGTGAAAAATCATCCCCAGTGGGGAGGGCCACGCTGCAGTCCCTTCTCCTCCACTCTCCTCTCAGGATTTCGGGCACTTGCACATGTGTGCTGGGCATGAGTTTTAAGCCACCGGGTCTGGGACTCAAACTGCAGTTGATTATATGGGATTCCAAAGATGTAACCATTACACCATCTTCTGGTCCCTCTTAGAGAAATAGTAACAATAGTTTATCATGTGCGTACCATTTCTGCCAGTCACCAGGTTAAATGCTGCAACTAAATTCTCTCATTTAAACTGCACATCATCTCTGAAATAGGTGCTATTGTTTTTGTTATTATTTCAATTGCCAGACAGTATGCTTGCTGTCCAGCAAGAGGTCAGAATGGCAGAGTGAGAGAGAAAGCACTCTTAATGGGGTGTGGTCTTGTTGAAATTCCTTTTCTTCTGTTTCGCCATTCTGTTGGTATGTGGGGTGTGCATATACACAGTCCAGCACGTTTTTTTTTTTTTTTTGAGAGGTTTTTGCCAAAAACTCTCGTGCACTCACCAGAAGGACAGAGAGAGACAGAAAGTGAGAAATCACCCCCCAGGGGGATGGCCACACCGCAGTCCCTTCTCCTCCATTCTCCTCTTGGGATCTTGGGCACGCACGCACACGCGCCCGGTGTGTTTAAGCCACTGGGTCCGGGATTTGAACCGCAGTCGGCTACATGGGAGTTCAGCGACATAGCCTATCGCTAACTGCTGGTCCCGAGTCCAGCACATTTTCAAGCCAGAGGCTGGGATTCAAACTGGTAAACCATGGGGGGGTGGTTTCTGGCTTCCTTAATTATTGGACAATGGAACTGGCCTCTAAAGTAGGTACTATTATTTTCCTCATTTTTCAGATGAAGAAAATATGACTGTAGTCATTTACGATAACTGGCTCTGAAAAGCGCATAGGCAGTAAGTGGAAGAACTGGAACACTAAAGTCAAATTTGCACTCTAGATAACTGATGGGTTTAGAAGTATTGTAGATGTCTTTACATTCTGAAATTTTCTCTTTTAGTGAAATACTGGGTTTCAAGTTGAAGTATGTGCAAGTTCTCTGGAATATAGGTGCTAGCTGTGATTATGGGTTCTAGTTTATAGAAGAAAGAGTGTGTGTGTGATGTAGTTCACCCCGTAGCTCTGGGACTGAGTTGGGACCACTGGTTGGGTCTCTCTCAGCTGCTGCACCCAATCTCTGTAGATGTCTCATTTGAGGAGGATGCACAACTTAAACTTGATGCCACAGAAAAGGAAAAGAGGTATGAGTGAAAGGAAGAACAAGGTATCTTTGCTTTTTCTGTGATTTGAATTGCACTGGCGAGTAAGAGATATGTGAGAAGCGCCCAGAGTGTTAGATCCTAAGGGTGAAATGAAGAAGGAAAATTCCGTGGCCATAGGCTGAGGCTCAGATGGCCCCTGCAGGGAAACAGTAGAAAAGGCTGTCACTGCTACTTTTATTTTAGGATTTTACTAAACATGTGCTAGCTAATGAAATGTATTCTAGCATACATACCAGTTTTTTTGTTTGTTTTTAGAAAAAAAATCAATAAGTGATCACCTTTCATTAATCAAATGTACAGTGGTTATCAAAAGAAAAGCCCTTTGGATTTTGTTTTATGACCTCATTTAATGACTTTTTTTTTTTTAATTAACGTGGCATAACTACGTTAATGGGGGTGTCTGGCCCCTTGTTATTTTGGAGTAGTGTGCTTGTGACCTGTTCACCTAGATGTACTATGTTTCTAGGAAATTTATTCTGGATATTAAGAGTTGAAAATTGTGCTCCTAGCTATAGGGGTTCCTGTGAGGGAGTAGGGAGTATGGATTTCATAGGGTAGCATATTTGCACATTTTAGAGACAGAGATCAGACTATTTTAATAATTACAGTAATATTTTTTTTTGCTGTTCCACTTTATTTTTGTTACTCTTTTTTTTTTTTTTTTTGGAGAGGTTTTTGCTATAGGGCGCGTGCAATCGCCAGACAGAGACATTAGAGACAAAAAGTGAGAAATCACCCCCCAGGGGGGATGGTCACGCTGCAATCCCTGTCTCCTCCATCCCTTTCTCCTCCATTCTCCTCTCGGGATCTTGGGCACGCACGCACACGTGCCTGGCGTGAGTTTTAAGCCACCGGGTCCGGGACTCGAACCGCGGTCAACTACGTGGGAGTCCAGCGACATAGCCATTACGCTAACTGCCGGTTCCCTATTTTTGTTATTCTCACAGTTGAAAGCAGAAAGTAAAATATTATTATGACACTTAGCATCTTTGATGAGACAGGATAAACTATTCTTTTCACCAAGTCTTGACTCTTGAGTACACATCTTTTTAATATTCTGTGTGATAAAATGGGAAGTACTCAAAAAGCACTTCTGTTGCATAGTTGTCCAATAAAAACACTTCTGTGAGTGAGTTGCAAACTCCAGTAGCTTTTTCACGTATCACTATTTTTATTTGAAAGAATGATAAATTATAAAATGATAATTATTCCTGTTTGGATATGTAGCAGATATATTATCAAAAATAGATAAAGATATCTGCCTGTTACTTCAAGGGGAACTGTTGCCAATGATAACATTATAGCTTTCAAATGAAAATGAGAGTATTGGAAACCTGTATCAACCATCATAACTTTGACAGCTTCCCAATACTTAACAGACTTTTCTGATGAGATCAGTCACAATATTAGTAGATAAGACTTTTTTGTAGTGTATAATGAAATGTGTCAAGGCAAATCTGCTTAACTCAGTGCATTGGTATTTTCCAGGTGATCAGTACACAATGTTACAAAATCATGCATAGGTGAAAGATCCATTTAAAATGTAATATAGATGAATTGATTTTAATTTAGCAGTGTACAAATATTTCACTGATAACTGTTGTAGATTCCAAATAGTACCTAGTCTTTGAAAACTATTACTTGTTGAATTTTGGTGTAAAATCAAAGAGAATGTGGAAAGTGATCAGGAAAAATGTTAAAATACTCTTCCATTTTTCTTATTGTACATCTTTTTTCATAGACTTTAAAATGACATGTTGCACAAGATTGAATGCAAAAGAATTTAGTTGGTCTTCTATTAAGCCAGATAATAAAGAGATTTACAAAAATGTAAAATAGTACTACTCTTCACCCTAAATTATAAAAATAGTATGTGTCTTTTTTTTTTTTTTTTTTTTTAATGGCCAGGGGGCACAGACACTCAATAGAGAGAGTGAGAGTGTGAGAGAGAGACACTGATGGAGAAAGTACTTTCCGATGGGGTGTGATCTCCCTAAAGTAGTCTTTTCTCCATTTCTCTATCTTGTCAGGATTTGGGGCACATAGGTACATGTGCCCAGTGTGTCTGTCTTTCTTTCTTACTTTTTTTTTTAAGGCTTTTGTCATAGTGCGCGTATGCTTGTCAGAGAGGAGAGACAGTGAGAGGGAAAGTGAGAAATCAGTCTCTTCTCCATTCTCTCAGAACTTTGGGAACACACACACACACACACACGTGCCCAGTGTGATTTTCAAGCCCCTGCTTCTGGTACTTGAATAATGCACTCAGTTGTGTGGGATCCAGTCACCTTAACCTCTGTGCCAACTGCTGGTCCCTGTTTGTTCTTCAAACAGTGTTGTGGTTAAGGGTGCTGGACTCCCACATGGCCCACTGCAGTTCATGTCCTAGATGTGGCAACTTGCTTTCTCACTTTCTCTCTTTCTCTCTGACTCTGTCCCTCTCTGGTCAAATTAAAATAAAGTTAAATAAAATAATTATTTAAAAAGTATTTAAAAAAGTAAAAATGTGTCACTTACATTAATATATTATTTGTTCATTTTAAATTTTTTTCAGAGGGGGTGTTTGCTCTTTAGATATAGACAGGGAAAGGGAGAATGCCCCCTTCATGGAACATGGGTACATCACAATCCCTTCTCCATTTTTCCATTCTGTTGGGATTTTGGGCACCTATGCACATGTGCCTAGCTTGTTTTTCAAGCCAACAGATCCTGGATTTGAATTACACAGTCATGTGGGATCTGGCTCCCTTCATTATCAGATCACAGGACAAGCCCATAGTTCGTTTGCTATTATCTTAGCATAAGTTAGTACATTTTTTTTCTTTTTTTGGAGAAGTTTTTGCTATAGGGCGCGTGTGCTCCCCAGACAGACAGAGAGAGACAGAGAGATAGAAAGCGAGAAATCACTCCCCAGGGGAGATGGCCATGCCGCAATCCCTTCTCCTCCATTCTCCTCTCGGGATCTTGGGCATGCATGCACATGTGCCTGGCGTGAGTTTAAGCCACCAGGTCTGGGACGCGAACCGCGGTCGACTACGTGGGAGTCCAGTGACATAGCCATTACTACTGGTCCCAGCATAAGTTCATAAATATTTTAAAATTTTTTAGTTTTGATGTCTAATATAGTTAAATATAGATGGAGGTAACCCATTTAAACAAATGACATTTACATTTCTCAACGCATTTTAGAGATACAAGGCTTCTGAAACCATAAAGTTTAGAAATCCTGAGACTATCTCAGCAAGCATAAAACTATTGTTTCCTAGTTTTTGTTATTTTAAGTTTGTTTATTTCATGGGGAAGAGAGAGAGAAAGACAGCATCCTCAACAGGGTCTTGATGGTCGTGATCACCCCGAGCCTTTAGCTAGCCCTGGATCATGGGTCCATGTACTCAGGGAGGTCTCCAGACTTGATCTGAGAACCTTTCCATGTAGGATTGCCTTGCAGAGTGTTGCATTTTATTACTGTGCTACTACCGGGATCCAATTTTTGTTATTTTAGTGAGGTTGGTGGTTATTTTTATTTTTTATTTTTTTTTATTTTTAAAGAGAAGCAAGTCTTTTCTTTTGTAGTTTAGTACTAACTTAGTTGCTATAACTGAATTATTTGTTAGGAATTTATCAGATATGTCACATGTATTTAATTTTCACTATAGCCCTATGAAGTGTAAGGACTAGTATTCTCATTTATAGATAGGACATTTGAGGCTGAGAAAGTAACTTGTGTAATATCACGCAGCCAGTAAGTATGAGATTTGATCTAGGTATCTTTGTTTTTTTTTTGTTTGTTTGTTTTTTGGTTTTTTTTTGGAAGTTTCTGCTATAGGGCGCGTGCGCTCGCCAGAAAGACAGAGAGAGACAGAGAGATAGAAAGTGAGAAATCACCCCCCCCCCCGGGGGGGGGGATGGCCACACTGCAATTCCTTCTCCTCCATTCTCCTCTTGGGATCTTGGGCACGCACGCACATGCGCCCCGTGTGAGTTTAAGCCACCAGGTTCGGGACTCAAACCCCGGTCGGCTACATGGGAGTTCAGCAACATAGCCATTACGCTAACTGTTGGTCCCCCTGATTTAGGTATCTTGACATCAGAGGGTATTTTTTGTAGTTAATTTAGTTATTTCATTTTATTTGTTATTATTATTTATTTTTTAATTTGGCGAGAGGGAGAGAGAAAGGGAAAGTGAGAAAGCAAGCCGCCAGGTCCAGGACTCAAACCATGGTCAATCCTATGAGAATCCAGCATCTTCTCCACCACGCCACTTGCCAGCTCCTCTATATGCTTTTGGGAGGTGTTTGGTCAGGCTTTGGTGCCAGATTTTACCAGTCTTCACATGAGAAAGTGATCCTTTTAGTCATTTAGACCAAGACTTATTTTGGCAGAGTAAGCTTCACTCTTAAAAAAGTTTTACGAGCAGGAGTGTTGGGGAAAGGGGAGTGTAATGACACCTTGTCATTATCATGAACAAAATAAACTTTAAGAAGAAAAAAGAAAGATTATATAAGGGTGTAGAAAGGAAATTAAATGACTTCCTGGGCCAGAATTGTATGCTAGCAGTTAGCTTGCATGTTAATTAATAATTGGACTATTGGTGTGTTAGGTTAGAGATAGTGTAAATTTACCAATTTTAAAGTAGTATTTTTTTCTTGAATTAAAAAAACACAGTACAGATCTATAATGTGATGGCTTTTGGAAAAAATCATTATATTCTTCTCTGCAAACGTTATTGATAAGCATGTGACTGGTTTGGCCTTGGAGCAAAGTTGGAAATTGAGTAATGGTTGGGATGTTTTGTACATAGTGGTAAAGTAGTACCAGGGGATGGCTGAATCTAACGCTTTATAGGGTTAAAATTCTTTTTAAAAGAGTCATGCTGTTCTTACCGTACTATTCCTCAGTATGTTCAGCACAGTCAATTTTTTTTCCAGATTATGTTCCCTGTCTGAGCACATGGTAATTCCTTTTTATTTAGGGGCCAGGTTATATAACAAATTATGTGCTAGACATTAGAGTTTTAGTCAAGGTCTTGAGAACCAAAGAAAATAATGAGTTTGGATCTGAGTCCCATGCTGGCTGTCTCTTGAGCATATGTTTTTTGAGTGACACGAGCCAGCACTGTGCACATTTCCCTGGATTATCTGCCCAAGGTCATGGTTAAAGCTCTGAACGTTCAGAGCAGGAATAATGGGACTCTGTATCTGTAAATATTTCCCCCACGTGTATACATTGTATTTTTTTATACATGTGATTGGAAACAAGATAAAACTACTGATTTCCATGGCATCAGTTCTAAAGGGAATGTTTGTTAATAGTTTATATAAACAGGAGTTACTTACGAATTAAAATTAATCTGTCACTTTTGCATAGTTTCACTGTCTTAAGACTACTTCCTCCTCCTGATTAAGTTGAACAGTAACTATTATGATGAAATGAGGGCAGAGTTTATTTCCTCATATCAAAGTAGACAGTTTCTGTTTTTATACGCGTTAAAAGTGTTTTATTTTTGCTAGGCTATCGTAAGCATCTTAAAATGTATAGCTTAAGATATTGGACCGGCAGATGGCATGGAGGTTAAGGTGACTGGATCCCACATGGCTGACTGCACAGTTTGAATCCCAAACGTGGCGGCTTGAAAAATCACACTAAGTCCGTATGTGTGCATGGCCAAAATCCTGAGAGGTGAATGGAAGAGGGATTGTGGCGTGGCCTCCCCTCTAGGGCATGATTTTTTACTCTCTCCCTTCCTGTGTCTTTCACACTCTCTCTGGCAAGTACATGTGCCCAATAGCATACTACCAATAAAAAGATTATATGTTAAAATGATTTTTGCAGATGATAAAAAATCCAATCAGGACAGAAGGTCATACAGAGTGAAAATAAATCTTCTCTTCCCCATTCGTGATCTTCTAGTTGTCTTTCTTAGAGGCAGCCAGTGTTGTTAAATCTGTCTGGTTTTTGTGTGTGTGTGTGTGTGTGTGTGTGTGTGTGTGCGCGCGCGCGCGCGCGCGCGTGCGTGCCAGAGGGCTCAGGCACTTGCCACACTGAGACAGAGAAAGGGAGAGGAAAAAGCATACCTTGTGGGGTGTGGTCTTGCTGCAATCCCGTTTCCTCCATTTCCCCCTTCTTTTGGGATTTTGGGTATGTGCACACACAGGCCTGGTGTGTTTCTCAAGCCACTGGGTCTGGGGCTTCAGAATCTGGTTGCTAATCCAGGCTGTGGAGCTGGCCCATGTTGTTGATTTCTTATTTACACTTTCAGAGATATTCTGGGCATCTCTATGCATACAGTACAGCTTTTTATAATGTTTACAGTTTGCAAAGTCATCAGATTCATTCAGTGTTTCTTGGGATCAAGCAGTCATAGAAATTGTTTCTGGCCCTTAATTTAACAGTAGCCAACTTTATTGGCGAACTAAGCTAAGGATTTTAACCCTAGTTTTATAGTTTCTAACCCGAACAACCTATGGCAAGCTGAATTTCAACTTTTTGTTTTTGGAGAGATTTAAGCCACTGGGTCTGGGACTTGAACCGCAGTCGGCTACATGGGAGTTAAGCGACATAGTCATTACGCTAACTGCTGGTCCCGACATATTTTTTTTTTTTTTTTTTTTTTTTTTTTTTTTTTTTTGGAGAGGTTTTTGCCATAGGGTGCGTGCGCTCGCCAGACAGACAGAGAGAGACAGAGAGACAGAAAGCGAGAAATCACCGCCCAGGGGGGATGGCCACGCCGCAATCCCTTCTCCTCCATTCTCCTCTCGGGATCTTGGGCACACACACACACGCGCCCGGCATGAGTTTTAAGCCACCGGACTCGAACCGCGGTCGACTACATGGGAGTCCAGCAACATAGCCATTATGCTAACTGCTGGTCCCTTTTTTTTTTTTTTTTTTTTTAAGATATTTCAATAGATTAGATTTTTGCCCTTGAGTGGGTGTGCTTGCTGGAGAGAAAGAGAAAGTAAGAAATCACTTCCCAAGGGGAATGACTATGCCACAATCTCTTCATTCTCTTCTCGGGTTTGTAGGCACGCAAACATACATGCCCAGTGTATTTTTTCAAGCTTCCGGGTCCGGGACTCCAACTGTACAGTTAGCCATGTGGGATCTAGCACCTCAATCACCATGCCACCTGTTAGCCCTCAACATTTTGTTTTTAAGTTTCTTACTTTTATGATAAAGGGAGAGAGAGAAATAAATACCCTTAACAGGGTCTCATATCACAGTTCCCATGTGGGTGTGAGTGCCAAATGTGTACAGGAATCGCCAGCATTGCTTGAGCAGTGTAACATTATGCTGCCAAACTGGGCCTGGGTTTCAATTTTTTTTTTAGGAGGTGTTTGCCTTAGGGCACATGTACTTACTGGAGAGACACACAAAGTGAGAAGGAATGTGAGAAATCACCCCCTAGGGTGGATGGCATGCCACAAACCTTTCTCCTCCATTCTGCGTCTGGGATCTTGGGCATGTCCACACACATGCTGGGTGTCATTTTCAAGCCACTGGGTCCAGGACTTGAGCTGCCATTGACTATGTGGGCGTCCATTGATCTATGACATCTGCTGGTCTTTTTTTTTTTTTTTTCCTTTAATTTGCCAGAGAACTCATGCCCTACCTATTCATCATCTCTCTCCTAATATCCCTTGTTGTTTACATGAAGGTTCCAGACCAGTACAGCTCCAAGTCCGGCCAAGGTACAGCTGCCAAACTGGCCTTGAATTTCAACTTTTTCTTTATTTTTAAAATTTTCAGAGGGCATGTGTGCTTGCAGAAGAGAGATAGAAAGGGAGAGGAAGAAGGTGAGGAAACACATGCTATGGAGCATGGTGATGCCTTCCCTTTGTCTCCCTTTGAGGATATTGAACACACATGCACACACACCCAGTGTGTTTCTCTGACTACCAGGTCTGAGGCTTGAACCACGCTCTAGTCCACGTGGGATCCTGCTTCCTTAACTACTAGGCCACAGACTGGCCCTTCAACTTTTGCCTTTACTAATTAACATTTTTTGAGGTATATTATGTAGTTTAAATTGCATGGACCTCTGATTTTTCTGTACATAGAGAAATCATATGTCATCGCTTTCCTGATGACCGAATAGCTTCTTAAGTGTCTTGATTGCTTATTTAAGCATTTTTATAACATGTTTGTTTATATTTAGTTAGTAGAGCTAGAAAGAATCCATTGATGGATCTAACTGATCCATCAATCTAACTGATGGATCCAGCAGTTGGCCTAATAGCTATGTCACTGGACTCCCATGTAGTCGACTGCGGTTTGCGTCCTGGACCCGGTGGTTTAAAACTCATGCCGGGCGCGTGTGCGTGTGTGCCCAAGATCCCAAGGGGAGAACGGAGGAGAAGGGATTGCGGTGTGGCCAGCCCCTCTGGTGGGTGATTTCTCACTTTCTGTCTCTCTGTCTGTCTCTGTCTGTCTGGCGAGCGCACGCGCCCTATAGCAAAAACCTCTCAAAAAAAAAAAAAAAAAAAAGAGTTCATTAATACTTGATGATTGACTCAGTTATCAAGCTTAAATGGAGGCCACCTATACCTTGGCACCATTAGCCTAGAACCTTCATGTAGGCAGCAGGGACTGTTGAGAGAGAGAGATGGTGGAACAGTGGGGCAAAATAAGGGAAGCTCTTGTGAAGTTTATAATCTGGTGACATTGTTTTATTTGAAGCATTAGATAATTTTTAGAATTTTTGTATATCCATGCTTCAATAGTATATACCAAGATACATTAGAACCATCTACAAATTTTTCTTCTGTTAAAATACAATTTGATTTTTTATGCTAAGGTGTGCAATTACATTGGTGCAGATGAAGAAATGGTAATCTGTTACATGCTTAGTAGTCATGTTGATGTTCTTCTTGAATTGACACTTTGTTAAAACACTGATCATTGGGGGCTAACAGGTGGTGTGGTGGTTAAAGGCGCTGGATTCCCACATGGCCAACCATAGTACTAGTCCTGGACTTGGTGGCTTGCTTTCTCACTTTCCCTCTTTCTTTCTGTCTTTCCCTGGTCAAATTAAAAAAAATTAAATTAAATAATTATTAATAATTATTAATAAAATAATTCTGATTATTGAATGCAGGTCAGAATTTTAACATGTTTGTTTGATTTGGAACATTGTCATAGAGCAGAAGTTTAGTGGTATATTTTGTATTATATTCCAAATAGTTCTCTCCTTTGCCCTTTTATTCTTTTAAATTTTCCAAACATATGTACTTTTCTAATTTTACCACTCATTTACTTTAAAGTCACTTTATAAGCTAACAGTCTTTGAAAAGGTTACAGGTGATTTTTTTAAAAAAGCATTTTTGGATATATTCTTAATTTGAACATGTGATACTGTACGTAGTGATTACATTGTTCTGGAATTTATAGAAGAAAGTCGTCTTGACTATGCCTATTCTACATGGAACATAAAATTTGCTGAAAACTTACTATCTCGGGACCAGTAGTTGGCGTAATGGCTATGTTACTGGACTCCCATGTAGTCGATCGTGGTTCAAGTCCCAGACCCGCTGGCTTAAACTCACGCTGGGCGCGTATGTGTGCGTGCCCAAGATCCTGAGAGGAGAATGAAGAAGGGATTGCGGCGTGGCCATCCCCCATGGGGGGTGATTTCTTCCTTTCTATCTCTCTGTCTTTCTCTTTTCTTTCTGGCAAGTGTGCTCGCCCTATAGCAAAAATCCTCTCAAAAGAAAAAAACAAAAAAAACCCAACTTACTATCTGACAGTGTTTTTATTATAACATGCTTTGCTTTCAGAGTTTTATGTTGAAAAATATTGCTGACTATTGTAAGAAAGAAAATGTCTTTCTTGGAATTGGATATATCTAGAATGAGAAAGGAAAACATTGCCTGTAATCATTTCCATACCTCTGAATTACCAGTTTTAATGATGTTGATTTCACATGAAACTGTATTTAGAGAGAAATTGTATTTAGAGTTTGTAGGACTTTTTTCTCAGTAAGGACATTTTAATTGAATTTTGGAAGCAAGTTTTAAATAATGCAAAAGTTTGTATTTGCCTTGTTGATCTTTTAAGCTAAAAGCTAAACAAAACTTAATTGATTTTTTTTCTTTGCTATACTTACCAACTTCTGTTGTCCTGTTTGTTCATTGCTGGTCAGTAGATGACCTATTCTCCTGAGATATTCTAAACGGGATTAGATGGCTTTTCAACCATTACATTGACTGTGAATTTGCAAGTAGATAAACTGATTAGAAATGTCTCCAATGTACTGTGGTATCATTAGAAATGACTACATAGCCAAGCATGGTGGCACTTACTTGTAATCAGTATTACTTGGGAGGCTAATGCAAGAGGATCATGAGTTCAAGGCCAGCCTGGCAACATAAAGAGACCCAATTTCTTATTTAAGGAAAAAAAAAAAAAAAGAAAAACTTGTTAAGACATGGAACCAACTTAAATGCCCATGAACAGATGAATGGATAGAAAAACTGTGGCACATATACTCTATGGAATACTGTTCAGCCATAAAAACCAACAAAACCCTGCCTTTTGACAGAAAGTGGAAGAATATGGAAGATTTACCGCTGAGTGAAGCAAGCCAGGCTATGAAAGAGAGACGTTGTATGTCCCACTTAAAATATACCGAGTGTCCGCACTCTATGACTGAAACTGATTGACTAAAGGATATAGGAACACAGTAAATGGATGTAAATACCAGATATAGTGAGTGTGAAAGAGTAGGGTCTGAGGACGGACATTTAGAAGAAAAATAGAGAGGCAAAGCATTAATGGGACAAAGAAATGTGGTATTATCTGTTGAAGATATTTTATAGTTTTATCAACTGGACTAGGGAGAAATCTTTACCTGTTGAACTATTCACTTTGTAAGCTAAATAATGTGATTGAATGTATAAAAGAAAATAAAATTTAAAAATGTAAAAAAAAAAAAAGGCTGTAAAATGCAGGAAGAAATTTATATTTTCTGAGTGGTGGTGGTGGTTGGTATTTTATTAATATTTTTGCTAGAGGATGCTCGCCAGAGAGAGTGAGGGAGAGAAGGAGGGGAGAAAGCCTTCCTCCACGGGGAATAGTCAAGGCCTTTTTCTCCACCTCTCCCTTGTTCTGGGATTTTTGGGCATGCATGCAACATGTGTGCCTCCTGCCTTTCTGAAGCCACTGGGTCTGGTACTTAAATCATGCATTCAGCCATGTGAGATTTGCCTGCCTTAACCACCAGGCCATGGAGCAAGCCAGTATTTTATTTTACTGTTGATACCATGAGGTTGTTTTTCTTCAAGGGGAAAATTAGATTTAATGAAATAGTTTTAGGTGTATGGGGGACCTTTGGAAAAAAAGTTTTGCTAGTAAAAGGAATAATGCGGGGCCAGCAGGTGGCGTTGTGGTTAAGGGCACTGGACTCCCACATGGCTGATTGCAGTTCAAGTCCCAGACTTGGCAGCTTGCTTTCTCTCTCTTGCTCTGTCCCTCTCTGGTCAAATTAAAATAAATAAATAAACAAATAAAGTTAAATAATTCTGAAAAAGGAGAAAGGAGTAATGATTTTTACTATGATTCCCCTTGAAAGCTAGCATGGTGGGAACAAGTATATTCAATAATCTATATCTTTGGCACGTGGCAGTTAAGTGACTAATTTAGTTAACAGCACTAGTTACTTAGCTATGTATAAGAAAAGCAGTTTTATCTCTCAGACACCTCTGTCATGCCAGTAGATTCCTTTGAGTTGAGGACTGTTATTATTACTATGTCTTTAAGCTGCTTACCTTGGGGAGAGCTATTAAATCAGAATTAATGAGTTTCATAGCAGAGAGAAATTCTTTCAAGAGGTGATTAAATATCTGTGTAGAAGCTTACCATGTAAGGCTAGCCCCCATGGTGAGGTCTTTAAGGGAGCCGGACCTCATATTGCTGACTGCATGGTTTGAATCCCAGGGTCAGTGGCTTCAAAAACATTCCAGATGCATGCGTTTGTGCACTCAAAATTCCAGAGGGATAGAGAAATGGCTATGATGTGACCATGCCCTCGGTGGCATGCTTTCTCCCTACCCCTCTCCGTCTCCCTTTCTCTCTGTCTCTCTGTCTCCCTTCTAGTGAGCACATGTGCTCTTTAGCAAAAAGAAAAAAAGAAAGGAAAAATGTTTACCATCCAAAGTGGCAGTGATCAGTCATTGTCTTGAGAATTTTGTCAGATATGGAACTAGTTCATTCTTCTTTGCTTTTCTTTCTGTGTCATAGCGTATTTCAGTTCTTCCTAATGACCTGCTTTTCCTCACCACACCTTTAACTTCGCCTTTCCTAAGCCCCAAAAAATAAAGTTAGGAGTGTTCTTGGTACTGTTACAGGAGCCTGAGAGGGCTATCTTAATCGCCATTGCTGTCTTTCCTTTCCAGAGAAAGGAAAAATCATGATCTTTGTCTGGGCTTGGGCTAGCAGGTGATGTGGTGGTTAAGGGCACTGGACTGTCATGTGGCCAACTGAGGTTTGAGTCCCTCATGGCCGACTGTGGTTCGAGTCTTAGACTTGGTGGCTTGCTTTCTCACATTCCCTCTCTCGCTTTCTTGATCTCTCACTCTGTCCCTCTCTGGTCAAATTAAAAATTAAAAAATAAGTAAATAAATAAAGTTAAATAAAACAATTCTTTAAAATAATTACAAGGCTTATTTTATTTATCCTTTGGGGGAACTGAAGTTTGGGGGTTCAGATAATTTTCTCAAGATAATCTAGGTAGTCAGGAAAAATCTGGAATTCAGATTTTGGTCATTTCCACTCCAAAGTTCATGCCCTTCCTAGAATTGCCAGTTGTGGGTCAGTACTTAGGAATGTGCAGTACAGTCCATGTACCCAAGTGGTTCATTTTGTCTTAAGATATACCTTGTGTGTACATTCAGTGACAGTTTAAGGAGTTTATTGTCCATGACATTAAATTTTTATTACCTGATTTAATAGGAGCCTCAGAATTCTTTTTATGAGCTTTTTTTCCCTGAAAATGAACTCTCTAAGATTGACCCAAAGTACCACTCTTAGAAATCAGCTACTTGTGTTTAGTTTTCTTCCCAGTTAGAGAGAGATAGTCAAGTGTTTGGCATAGATTGGATACAGACAGTAGAGAACAAACAAAACTGTGTATTAGATACAGATACAGTAGTAAATAATATTTAGAAAAAGTTACCGTAAAACCTGTGGTGAATTACAGCATTTGGATCTTAATAAGAGCTCCTTGGAGAGAATTGTATAGATTTGAATATGAATTGCCCTACATCATTATCAAATTATCATTTTTTAAAAATGATTTATTTATTTAATTCCACTTGTTATTATATATATTTTTAATTTGACCAGACAGAGACAGAGAGCGAGTGAGGAAAAAAAAAGCAAGAGAGCAAGCTGCCAGGCCCAGGACTTGAACTGCGGTTGGCCATGTGGGAATCCAGTGCCTTTAACTACCACACCACCTGCTGACCCCCAAATTGTCATTTTAAGATATTAAATACAGGGGCTGGCAGGTGGCGTGGTGATTGAGGTGCTGGACTGCCACATTTCCGACCACAGTTCAAGTTCCGAACCTGGCAGTTTGCTTTCTCCCTTTTTCTCTGTCTCTCTCTTGTCAAAATTAAAGAATTAATGATAATAAAATAAAAAAAATAAATATTTTTAAAAAGATATTAAATGGATGTCAATTATTATGCTTCTTGTACTTTAAAGTTTACTTATTTAAAAAGCATTTTTTAGAACTATTTGATTTTTTTTTGTTTTTTTTTTGAGAGGTTTTTGCTATAGGGCACGTGCGCTCTCCAGAAAGACAGAGACAGACAGAGAGACAGAAAGCGAGAAATCACCCCTCAGGGGGGATGGCCACGCCTCAATCCCTTCTCCTCCATTCTCCTCTTGGGATCTTGGGCACATACGCACACGTGCCCGGCCTGAGTTTTAAGCCACCGGGTCCGGGACTTGAACCACGGTCGACTACATGGGAGTCCAGCAACATAGCCATTACGCTAACTGCTGGTCCCTGTTTGTTATTATTTTTTTAAATTTTGCTGTAGGACACGTGCTTACCAGAAGAGAGACAGAGAGAGAGGGAAAGTGAGAAATCAAGCTGCCAGGTCTTGATTTGAACCACGGTCAGCCATGAAGGAGTCCATTGCTTTAGCTACCACACCACCTGCTGGCCCCTATATTTTACTTTAAAGTTTCTACTTTACCACTTGTTATATGGCTGGCCTTGATGGTGTAGTAGTAGAGCAGGGATATGTGATGTCGAAGCCACTTGGGAACGCGGTGGGCTTGCATCCAGAGTTCTCTTTGCACATTCCAGGTACATGTATGTGCCCACGATCCTGGCTGGCTGAGACTGGGGGTGAATTGTAATAAGACACTGTTGGGGTTGCCTGTGTGTGTGTCTCTCTCTCTGTCATGGAAGGAATAAATAACTGGCTGGCCCTGGGTCTTAGTGGTTAAGAAAGCTGGATCCCACATAGCCAAGTGCTTGGTCTGAATTCCATCCCCAGCAGTTTGAAAAACATACCTGGAGTGTACACGCATGCCCCAAATCTCAGCAGGATGGAGAAATAAAGAAAAAGGGATTTGTATCCTTACTGTGTTCTATGGACGGTACTTTTCCCTTCTCCCTCCCTCTCTGTCTTTGTCTCTGGTGAGTGCATATGCTCTATGGCAAATTAAAAACAAATAAATCAAGCTAGCCACTGGTGATATGGTTAAGGCAGTTAGATCTCACGTGGCTGACTGTGGTTCAAGTCCTAGACCTAGTGGCTTGAAAAACACTTTGGCCATATGTGAGTGTTTCCAGAATCATGAGAGGAGAAGGGATTGTGGCATGGCCATCCCGCCTGGGGGCTACTTTTTCATTTTCGCCCCCTGCCCCCCCCAAAGTACTTGTGCTATACAGCAAATTAAAATAAATAAATAAAAAAAATACCTTACTAAACTGCATAGTATATTACTCTGAGAGGTTGCAGAGGAGTAATGAAATTGATAATCAGTTGTATCAACCGTCTTTTCCCTCCCCTACTCTAATCTTTTTAAATAGAATTATTTATTTAATTTTATTTATTGCTATTATATTTTAATTTGACCTGGGGGGGGAATGGGGGGGGAGAGAGAGAGAGAGAGAGAAAGCAGGCCACCAGATTTGGGATTTTTGAACCATGGTTGGCCATGTTGGAGTCCAGTGCCCCAACTGCCATGCCACCTGCTGGCCCCTACTCTAATAATCTTACTGCAGTCATAAATAAGACAAGAGGGACCAGCAGTTAGTGTAATGGCTGTGTTGTTTGACTCCCATGTTATCAACCACGGTTTGAGTCTTGGACCCAGTGGCTTAGACTCACGCTGGGTGCGTGTGCGTGCGTGCCCAAGATCCCAAGAGGAGAATGGAGGAGAAGAGATTGGGGCGTGGCCATCCCCCCAGGGGGTGATTTCTCGCTTTCTGTATCTCTGTCTTTCTGGCAAGCACACGCGCCCTATAGCAAAAAACCTCTCCAAAAAAAGAAAAATAAATAAGATGAGTAGAAGTAGTTACATGTATTTATATATGTTACATATAAACTAGGTAACTGATTCTTGAATAATACAGTTTACTGTATTTCAATTCTATATACCCAGGGTTATTTTAGACTTTATTTGTGGTTATAAAAATTGTTGTAACTTGTATGAAGAGCAGTAATAATGCTTACACTAATAGTATCACTTATTTTAGTAATAAAACTTCATACATTTAGCAGACATATTAAGGATGTATCCATCTTGTGCAGACCACTGCTCTGAAACATAGAACTCTAAACCAACAAAACATATGACCGTCAACATTAAGCTATTTTAAAAATTGGATAGTTTCAAGCACTCTTAGATATTTTAATTTTATTATTTAAACTATAGGATAGTTTCCGTTTTTTTCCTGATTGAATCATTTTCAAAAGTTTCCAAAAATTTTTATTTGTATTTGCCAGAGTGCTTGTGCACTCACTAGAGACACACAGAAATGGCAGGAGAGGGAGAAAGCAGCTACCAAAGAGCACGGTCACACTACAATCCCTTTTTCATTTTTCCAGCCTGTTGGGGTTTTTGGCAAATAGGCACAGCCTGGTGTGATTCTCAAGGGTTGGGGCCCGGATTTGAACTGTGTGGTGTGATGTGTGGGATCAGGCTCCCTTAACTGCCAGGCCATAAGTCGGGCCGGCATACTTTTTTTTTTTTTTTTTTTTTTTTTTTTTTTTTTTTTTTTTTTTTTTTTTGTGGTTTATTAAAATCAAATGCCTTTTTTTAAAAAAAGGTTTTTGCCATAGGGCATGTGTGCTCACTGGAGAGAGAAAGAGAGAGGGAGAGGAGAGAGAGGAAGTGAGGAAGTCCCCTCCCCCCCCACCGGGATGGCCATGCTGCAATCCCCTCTCCTCCATTCTTCTCAGGATTTTTGGACATGCATGCACATGTGCCTGGCGTGATTTTCAAGCCACAGTGTCCAGGATTTGAGCCACGGTTGGCCATGTGGGAGCCTAGCATGTTAACCACTAGTCTCACCAATCTCTCTTGTAAGAACTCTCACATTGAACACACCTTTCCCATCTTTGTATTCATGATCCCTTCCTAGAATGCCATTCCCTTCATAGGATGGGCTTATTTGCATCTTTCAGACCTCAATTAGATGTTACCTCTCTTACCTTTTATAGAATGCTGTCACCCTCAATATCATTTTAAAAAATGTCTTCATACCATTTCCACTATTTCAGTGATCTGGTTTGTTTACTGACTTTTGGTCTGTCTGCTCCCAGTAGAAAGTGAGTATCACCCATAGTAACATAGTGTGTCTGATTTACTACTTTGTATTTACCTATAAAATATTTGTGGAGAGTGGATGAATGAGAAAGGAGGTTCCTAATGGCTTTTTTTTTTTTTTTAAATAATTATTTACTTTTACTTTTATTTATTTACTTATTTTAATTTGACCAGAGAGACAGAGAGAGAGAAAGTGGTAAAGCAGGCCACCAGGTCCAGGACTTGAGCCATGATCGGCCATGTGGGATTGTCCAGCGCCTCATCATCACGCCACCTGCTGGTCTCCCCTAGTGGCTTTTACATAGACTCGTTTAAGCATGTGTTCTAATACCACTTTCTTGACTACAGTTATGTCATGTTACTTCTGGTGTGGAGAGGGTGCGAGGAAGTATTAGCAGGGATTGAATGTCAAATACCAGGCATGTGTAGAGTGTATCATATAGTTACTTGGTTAATCCCCAGCAGTTTATGAATGTTTTACTTTCACCACTTTATGATTGAGGCACCTGATTCTTAGAAGTGAACTGTGGCTGCATAACTAGTTTACTATGGGCAAATGCTAGAAATGGAGCCCAGGATCGTCTGACTCGAAAGCCCCTGCAGCAGAGTGGTAAGGGATTCTGTGGAGAACCTGCTCATGGGTAGAAATGTAGGGTTTTGATCTCTTAAAAATTGGAGTGGTGAGGGCCAGCGTGGTAGCTAAGATGGCTGGATCCCACATGGCCAGCTATGTGGTTCAAGTTCCTGTACCTTGAGGCTGGAAAAACTTGGATGGCACTTGAGCATGTGTGGCCAAAATCCCAAAAGGAGGGACAAATTGAGTAGGAGGTCCTGCGGCATGACTATGGCCCCTGGTAGTGCTCTACCACGTCCCTCTCTGACTCTGGCTAGTGCACACGCCCTCTGGAAAATTTTTTAAGAAAAGGGAGGGGGGGATTAATTTTTTTCATCCTTCCACTGCTAAGTCTATCTTACAGTCATCATTTACCTCTCCTACTATAAATAAAGTGAAGTATATTCACTTCTTTTGAGGATTCTTTATTCTTTTTCTATGATTCTCTTAAAATAGGATTTATAAAAATCAAGTGATAGGGAGTAGGAAAGATTTAGCATTGCTTTTGACTTCTTCCTTACTGTTTAAATAGAGAACATTTGGTATAGGGGACTGGGTTACTGGTGGTAGTCAGAGTATGGAAGGGGGAAAGGAAGGTGAATAAAGGCAGTATAGGACAGACTCCAGCTGGACATAAGGAACAGGCCACTGGGCTGTTGTATTTTAATCCGCTGTTAAAATTTGCCCTGTAGCGGACCAGCAGTTAGCGTAATGGCTATGTTGCTGGACTCCCATGTAGTCGACCGCGGTTCGCGTCCCGGACCCGGTGGCTTAAAAGTCACACCGGGCGCATGTGCGTGTGTGCCCAAGATCCTGAGAGGACAATGGAGGAGAAGGGATTGTGGTGTGGCCATCCCCCCCGGGGGGTGATTTCTCGCTTTCTGTCTCTCTGTCTCTCTGGAGAGCGCATGTACCCTATAGCAAAATTTGCCCTGTAGCAAGTTTTAAAATAGTAATATGCACTTACTAGAGACAGAGAGAGGAAGTGAGAAAGCCTGCCCCCAGGTCTAGGACTCAAACCATGGTCAGTCATATGGGAGTCCAGCACCTTCACCACCATACCACCTGCTAGCTCAGTAGTGCCTATATTAAAAAGCATTAAGGAATATTAGTTAGGCATTGTACTATGGGAGCTCAGTGTTTTTTTTTTTTAAGAGAGGTTTTTGCTATAGGGCGCTTGCGCTCGCCAGACAGAGACAGACAGGGAGATAGAAAGCGAGAAATCACCCCCCAGGGGGGATGGCCACGCCGCAATCCCTTCTCCTCCATTCTCCTCTCGGGATCTTGGGCACACACACACATGTGCCCGGCGTGAGTTTAAGCCACCGTGTCCGGGACGCGAACTGCGGTCGACTACGTGGGAGTCCAGCGACATAGCCATTATGCTAACTGCTGGTCCCAGCTCAGTGTTTTTTAATATCGATTTTTTAAAGTTTAAAGTTTATGATATCAGTATCATAAAAATATTAATTCAACAATAATGACAGCAAATGCTTAAAAATTTTATCCCATAACCTCAAATAATAATAATATTAATAAGTTTTAAGTTAAAATAGGGAATAAAAATGTCAGGAGAAAAAAATTTAACGTATCTTCTCCTGTTGAAAGAAATAGAATAGGGGCCAGCAGGTGGTGAGGTGGTAAAAGTGCTGGACTCGCACGTGGCTGACCACTATCTGGATGTATTTCAAAAACCAGTAATATTTGGGACCAAACAATGGCAGTAACATAACTGAACCCAAATAGGAAGGTCCCCTGTACACATCTCAGGAACCCCTTCTATATACTGGATGTGCACATGGCTATGATCCCGCTGGGCGGAGGCTAGGGGCAGCTTGCCTTTCATCCTCTCTCAGAATAAATAAATACATAATCTTTAAAAAATTGATATTAAAACACACTGAACTCTCCATTGTACAGTGCCTAACTAATATTGCTTAATGCCTTTTTTTTTTTTTTTTTTTTTGGGAGAGGTTTTCGCTAAAGGGCGCATGCTCTCGCCAGACAGACAGAGAGAGACAGAGAGACAGAAAGCTAGAAATCACCCCCCAGGGAGGATGGTCATGTCGCAATCCCTTCTCCTTCGTTCTCCTCTCGGGATCTTGGGCACGCACACACACGCTCCCGGCGTGAGTTTTAAGCCACTGGGTCCAGGATGCGAACCCCGGTCGACTACATGGGAGTTAAGCGACATAGCCATTATGCTAACTGCTGATCCCTAATTTTGATTTATTTTCAAAACTTTTTTTAAAGTTTTAAATGCTATAGGGCATATGTGCTCACCAGAGGCAGAAAGCAAGAAATCACCCCTCCCTTGCATGAGGCATGGCCACACGGCAATATCTTCTTTTCCATTCTCCTCTCAGAATTTTGGGCAGACATACATGCCCTGCATGAGTTTCAAGCCGCTGGGTCCAGGGCTCGAACTACAGTTAACTATGTGGGAGTCCAGCGATATGACTGTTATGCCATCTGCTGGTCCCTGCTTTCAAAACACTTGCTATGTTGCTTTTTATCTGTCCAATTTGTGTATAACTCAGGGATGAGCCTGGGATTTGTGTGTGTTTGTTTAGTAAGTTAGAGAATCTGATCCCCTTTTCTAACTTTTTTTTTTTTGAGGGATAGTTCTCCCAATACTCTGTCCTGTAAAATCTCTTTCTTTCATTTCCTTTAGCCATAAAAAGAGGTTTCTGTTGAAATTTTACCCACTTGCATTGCTGCAATTAAAAATTGTGTAGACTGTGTTCAATTTCTTTTTCTTTTTTAGTGGGGGTGCATGTGTTCGCCAGAGAGAGACAGAGATAGGGAAAGTGTGAAATCACGCGGTTGGGGGATGGCCATGCCATAATCCTTTCTCTTCCATTAATAGGTTTTAGAAATTTAAAAACAGGGGCCAGCAGTTGGCATGGTGGTTAAGGCTCTGGACTCCCACCTGGCCGACCGTGGGTCAAGTGCTGGACCTGGTGGCCTGCTTTTTCGCTTTCCTTCTCTCTCTGGTCAAATTAAAAAAAATAATAGTGATGGAGGACCAGCAGATAGCGTAATGGTTACTGTACTCCCACATAGTTGACCTCCGTTAGCAGACTCAGCAGCTTAAAACTCACACCAGGTACCTGTATGTGCATGCCCCAAATCTCGAGAGAATGGAGAAGGGATTGCAGTATTGCCATCCCCTGGTGGGTGATTTCTTGCTTTCTGTCTCTGTCTCTCCAGTGAGCACATGTGCTCTATAGCAAAAATCTCTCTAATGGGACCAGCAGATGGTGTAATGGTTACATTGCTGGACTCCCACCCAGTAAATTGCAGTTTAAGTACCAGACTCTGCAGCTTAAAACTCATGCTGAATGTGCCTATGTGTGTGCCCAAAATCCCTAGAGGGGAATGGAGGAGAAGGCATTGTGTCTTGGCCATCCCTTACGGGGGGGTGGGGGTGGGGGGGTGGGGGTGGTTTCTTGTTTTCTGTCTCTTTGTCTCTGTCTCTCCATTGAGTGCAAGTACTCTATAGCAAAAATCTGTCTCTCAAAAAAAAAGTCTCTCAAAAAAAATAAAATAAAATAATTTTTTAAAAAGATTAAAAACACATTTCATTAGTCTAATGAGAATTTTAAGTGGTATTATATGAAAAGCTATTTGCTTTTATCCTTGAAGTCAAAGGGAAACAAGCAAGCAATAATTTATGCTGGAGATGATTTGGTGAGAGCTGGTAATAAGCTTAAGGGCAGATAGAGTTAGGAAGTATGTTATAGTCTAAGAACTTCACATGTGTCATTTCTTGCATTTACCTGTTTCTGGAGAAAATGTTTAGCAGTGCCTGTCTCATACTGATTTATTTAGTAGGCTTTTTTGGTGGAGAGGTTGGTTTAATAGCCTAGTTGCAAATTATTAAAATTACACGTTCGTGTTTTTTTTTTTTTTAGATAAAATTCACATGCCATACAGTTCATTCTTTTAATGTGTACAGTTCACTGGTTTTTAGTATATTTTAAATTGTTCAGCTACCACTGTGAATTAAAAGAGAAAAGTGCTCCATAATATAAATTTTTTGGTTTCAATCACTAGTTGCTCATGCTGAGGTAGTGAGTGTTCATTTACCATTGGTCAGGTGATTGAGCTTGAAGCAAGCAAGAGTTTTTAGAAGTTACAGAATAATACTCCATTGACTTTTTTATGAGATGAACTCATAATTTAGTTTGTCCTGTAAACAACGGCAGACTTAGGCCAGGTTGTAATTTATTTATTGTTATTTTTATTTTATTTTATTTTATTTTATTTTATTTTATTTTATTTTATTTTTTTGCCATAGGGTTTTAGGGTTTTGCTTGCTGGAAGAGTGACAGAGACAGACATACAGAGGGAAAGTGAGAAATCACTCCCTGGGGGATGGCCATTCCAGCCACTATTTCTTCTGCATTCTTCTTTTGGGATTCTGGGTAGTAGCTTTTTCTGTCGCGGTGGGGTCTGGCAAAAACTTAAAAAAAAAAATTGCTGCTCTCATTTTATCTTCTGAGTAATCTGGTTGAATTATTATAGAAAGGACCATGATATGAGAAGTAGCAAATATTTGTTTGGTAAAAGGAAGGATTCTTTTCCATTTTGAGTTTACCACATTTGTAGTCATTCTTTAAAAATACATATTTATACCACACAATTAATTTCTATCCATTGTAGATAAAGCACATAATACACTTACTTACACAATACTACACTCCAGAAGGAAATGCTGTTGATCTTTTGGTGCCACTCTTTTTTCCATCATTCTTATAGAGGTCTAGAGTACAAAGTCATTTTCTATTCTGAAATATCATCTTACTAGCTATAAGAACTTAAATCTTTGAAGTTTGAAGCTAAGTAAAATGGTAGTTTTTTGTCTTTTAACAGAATACCCTGCTAACATATTGAAATATTTAAAATTATGGAGAGCTTCTTTTAAAAAATGGGGAGCTGTTGGATAAATATGGGGAAAATAGCTAAAATAGAGAAAGAAGGAACCAATTGTATTTGTCATTTCTGTGTCGTTAGCAGAACAGACTGGGCCTGTGTCAGCAATAGCCACGTGATGAATTAGGTTTACCTTACTGACTACTCTGTACGTTCTTGGTCTTTTTAAAATAAAAAGTAAAGATGGCAGATTCTATTCATGGGCCTAAAGTTTGGAGACTTGTGTAATTGTGTTTTGAATTTCCACAGGATGTTTTATCATGGGAGTCATTTTTGGAGAGACTGATTTCATCACATTTGAAAATTTAAAATATTTTATTTTTCAGTTTCTGTTGAGAAGCATAAAACTACACTAAGTGGGTAAAAAGCTTAGATCACGGGGAGAATTTTGTGGTGGTCACTTTCTCTTCTTGCTAATGCCATCTATTTTTTTAGTTGTCTTATCCTTAACTCACTCTCCTAGAATTCCTAGAGGACCTGTACAGCAGCCTCTCGAAGATCGAATCTTCACTCCCACTGTCTCAGCAGTCTACAGCACGGTGAGTATCTCGAGGTTGATGGTTCTGGTTTGTGTGTGCTTTTCTGCCGGGGACCAGCCTCGGTGTGGGTGGGTTATCTTGACGGAGACGGCGCAGGTGAACAGAAGACAGAGGCCTCGGTGCCTTTTCACGCACGTCCTCTGCCGGACACCCCCCAGAGATTGCTCTCTGGGGAGTGACAACTGCTAGGGATCATCGTGCCTTTTTATTGAAAATGTGTTACATGCAAGTAAATGGGAGAGGGGCTACATGTTTCAATTATCAGCTCATAAAGTTTTTAACAATAGGGAACATAGATTCTATTCAGGGTTGGATTAAGGGTGGGTCTCGTGCAGTTCAGGGTTGGATTAAGGGTAGGTCTAGTGCAGTTCTGCATTTGTAGGTGGGTTTCCATGGAATTGTAGGTGGTTCTCCATAGAATGCAGTTTCGGGAAGGTGGTTCCGGTAAGCAGAGATGATTATCAGCTGATGCGGCGCAGCAGCCATTTTGTGATTACCAGGAATGGCTCTGAGAAAAGAAAATCTCAAGAACAGATACTAGTTCCTCTGGATCTTAATAAAGAATGATACTTACATAGTTTTATAGGGATCTAAAACTTGATTTGAGGAGTCCTAAAATATTTATCTATTTCGCTTGGTGAGGGCGGAGGTGTCCTGGGCCAGTTTTGGCCTAATCCTATTTTAAGTAAAGAAAGGATTAAGTTTACCTTAAATGTATTTTGAAGGGCCTTCCAAAGGTCAAGATTATTTCTGCTTAGATAGAACTTCAGCCCACCCTCTACTGTGACCATGGAAATAAAGCATTGTAATTAATAGTAGGTGATTATAGCAAAGGGGAGCGGTCGGGGGAGTTCCTAGAAAATTTTATCATATACTCAGGATGTATAAGAGAGCTTATGCAATTCTTTTATAGTAGTAAATTGGGGAGTCAGAGGGGGGTCGCTTCCCAGCAAGGCTACCAGTTTTCTGGAGCAAATAGCAAGCAGTTGCTGACATGCTAATTGACCTAAGCTTTGTTCCAAGGTCAGGGGGGTGCACAACAGTGGCCTTGCCAGCATATTGATCTGACCGAAAGTGGAGCTCAAAGGTCGGGGGGCTCAGACAGATCCTGGGGCCTCGCCGGGTCGAACTCCTCCACTTTTCCACATGAACTGTTGGTATTGTAGACACTGTTCGTTTGATTGTAATGAGAATTAAATATATATGGTATGGTAAATAAGCCCTTTTCCCATTGGATCTTAAGAAGTAGAGATTGAGATACCTTTACATTATGTTAAGCTAGATTGGCTTGTACATCTGTCTCCTTTTCTCTTTCCATAAAAAATTTACCTCTGGCCTTGTGTTATGATTGTTATTGGATACCAGATTTCCTTTTTTGTTATTTTTTCTTAAAATTAGGAAACAAAAACTTCTTTTTAAAGAATTGTTTGCTATAGGGCACGTGTGCTCACCAGAGAGACAGAGACACAGAAGGTGAGAAATCACCCTCCAAAGGCCATGCTGTAGTCCCTTCTCCTCCTGGATTTTGGGGATGCACACACTCCTGCCTGGCATGAATTTTTTTTTTTTTTTTTTTTTTTTTTGCTATAGGGTTTGTGCATTTGCCAGAGAGACAGAGAGAGACAGAAAGTAAGAAATCACCCCCCATAGGGGGTGGGATTCCAGCAACGTAATCTGTCCTTTTGTGCCCGGCTTATTTCACTTAACCAAGGTTTTCCAAACTTAGCCATGTTGCTGTAGAGGACAGGATGTCTTCTTCTTCTTCTTCTTTTTTTTTTTTTTTTGGTAGCTGAATAATACTCCATTTTATATATAAATATCTACCTTTTTTTTGCATTTTTAAATTCTTTCCCACATTGTTTGTATTGATTCACAAAATATCTTAGTCTAAATACTTTCAATAGTAAGTCCAGCTGATACATACATATCTGTGAACAAAAGCTGACTTTAGGCATGAAACTCTGTGGGTGGAATGAATATACTATAAAATAGCACCTAGCTGAGGCCATATAGCTTACTGTAGTTACCAAATAGGTATTTTTTTTAAATACACTTTTTAATTTCAAGAAAGGCAGTTTTAGCTTTAATAAATCAAAATAAATAATGTTAAGTGAACTTTGCTTAATACTTAAAGCCAGGAAAGAGGTTAGGATTCTGTTTGAATAGTAGGTACATAGACCTGTCCACAACTTAAGAAAAGACAAAACTCCTAAACACTGGAAAACAAAGCATAGAAGGTCAGTAATGTTAAGTCTAAAGTCATAAAATTCTGTTTCACCAGTTCAAGCGCATGTACTTTATCTTCTGCTGTAGTCCAATCTCTCTGTTTAAATTCTGGATAACATGCAACTCTGTACTTGTCCCTACCATTAAGCTGGCCATTTTCTTAGCTATTTTAGAACTCTATTTCTGTGTATCTGACTTTAGTTTTCCTAGGATAGCACTCCCTTCAGAACTTCTTGGAGAGCTGGTCTGGTGTTGGTAAATTCTTTCAGATTTTGTTTATCTGAGAATGTTCTTGTCTTCTCTTCCCATATGGTGGATAATCTTGCTGGGTATAGTATTCTTGGTTGAAATTGTTTTTCACTCAACACTTTGAATATATTTTCCCATCCTTTCCTTGCTCACATTGTTTGCAATGAGAAGTCTGCTGTTAGCCTGATGATATATCCTTTGTAGGTAACATGACATTTCTCTCTTGCCAGTCTGAGTATCTTGTCTTTGTGGTTTTGGTCAATCTCGCTATAATGTGTCTTGGAGAAGATCATCTTATTTGGGGTCGTTTGTATTTCTTGGGTCTGGATCTTTGAATGCCTCTCTATCTTTAGGAAGTTTTCTTCCAGGATTTCATGGAATAGATTGTCAATGCCCTTATTAGTCTCTTCACCTCCTGGGATACCGATTATCCAGATGTTTGGACGTTTAATGGTATCTAGTCTTTCTCGTATATTATTCTCTCTCTCTCTCTCTCTCTCTCTCTTTTTTTTTTTTACTCTTTTCTCAGTCTCTGTGGTGGATTTTACTAGTCCAACGATCCTGTCCTCTACATCTGAGATTCAATTTTCTGTATGATCTAGTATGCTTTTAATACTTCAAAAGGAGGTTTTGACTTCCTGTATTATAGCCTTCATCTCCAACAGTTTCATTTGACTCTTTTATGGTGTGTATTTTCTCTTTCAGCTCTCGTAAGAAATTCCTCACCTCCTGGAACTCATCAGCTTTTTTCTTCTGGTATTCGTTGTTCCTCTTCTCTTCCATCTGTGTTAGTTTTGTCATTATGAATACTCTAAATTCTTTTTTTTTTTTTTTTTTTGTCTTTTTTTGGAGAGGTTTTTTTTTTTATAGGGCACGTGCGCTCACCAGAAAGAGACAAAAAGTGAGAAATCACCCCCAAGAGGGGATGGCCATGCTGCAATCCCTTCTCCTCCTTTCTCCTCTCGGTATCTTGGGCATGCATGCACATGCGCCCGGTGTGAGTTTAAGCCACCCGGTCCGGGACTCAAACTGCAGTCCACTACATGGGAGTCCAGCGACATATCCATTACACTAACTGCTGGTCCCGATACTCTAAATTCTTTATCAGACATTTCTATGATTTTCATTGTATTGTCTTTGGATGAAGAAGAGTTATTCTTTTCCCTAGGGGGTGAGGTGTTTTCTTGGTTTCGTGTATTTCTTGTGACCCTGTGGTGATTTCTAGTCATCTGATGGGTTATCTGTTTCTTCCTAATTCTAGAAGATCAATCTGAGCTGTCGTAGGCGCACAGGAGGATGTGGTCTGCAAACTCTTTGGCATTGTGTTTTTCTCCCAGGGTAGATTCTCAACAGAACTCAGATTCTCTTTGTTGCTCTTATCTCTGAAATCACTAGATCTCACATCTCATGGTGAACTCAGTCTTCTTCCATATCTACCTTTTTTAAAATCCATTCATCCACTGATGGGTCATTGAAATCGAGTCCATCTTTCAGTTATTGTGAATATTGCTGCAATAAACAGAAGTGCAAATGACCACTTTTTTGGGGGAGGGGTCTGTAAGGTGCATATGCTCTTGTGAGAGAAAGAGAGAGAAAGAGAGAGAGAAATCACCCCCTGAGGTATGACCATGCCTTAATCCCTTCTCCATTATTCTCTTTGGGTTTTGGGCATGACATATAGCACCCAGTGTGATCTTCAAGCTGCTGTTCCAGGACTCTTAACTGTGCAGCTGGCCATGTGGGCTCCAGCAGACAGTGTTACCTGTTGGCCCACAGATTACTTCTTTGAAGAATAAGCTTTATTCTATGTTTTGGATTATTTTTGTAAAATAACTTTCTTTTCTTTTTTGGAGAGGTTTTTACTATAGGGTGCGTGCGCTTGCCAGAAAGAGAGAGGCAGAGAGACAGAAAGCAAGAAATCACCCCCCAGTGAGGATGGCCATGCCGCAATCCCTTCTTCTCCATTCTCCTCTCAGGATCTTGGTCACGCATGCACATGCGCCTGGCGTGAGTTTAAGCCACCAGGTCCGGGACTCCAACCGTGGTCAACTACATGGGAATCCAGCGGCATAGCCATTACACCAACTGCTGGTCCCATAAAATAACTTTCTAGAAATGCATTTACTTAGTTAACCAATAAGCATGTTGGCCAAACCATTATGATGATTGGTGGCACAGGTGCCCTGTAAGGCTGGAAGCCATATGGTAGCTGTGGGTTTGTATTCTCAGGTTGACCTAGGACCATGATGGTGACACTCATAGGTGCCCAGGATCCTGAGGAGCTAGAGGGGAAGGAGGATCTTGGCATGATGAAGACCCTGTTGGGTATACTTCTCCCTCTTGCACAGTCTCAATCATTAAAAAACCAAGAACGATAGGCATGTTATCAGGGTTTCTCATACATGAATCTGTACACTTACTAATTTTGGAGAAGAGACTCTAAATCCTGTGAGTGCGTGCCTTAGTACTTCTATATAGTTAACATGTAATGTCTGAATCTAAGTTTATAAACTTATTTTTTGAGTTAGGTCAAATTTTACTTGTACTACTGCTGTATGTGTAGTTCTTTTATCAGTGAGAAAAGTATGTGTGTATATTATATATTAAGCCTATACTGAAAGTGCAGGGGATTTTAGGCAGTAAATGGTTACTTTAAAATATGGTGGGCTCCACATTTTAATAAATTGTTTCCATTCTTACTGATATAAGTATCCGTTTCACTTTTATAGTGTTGTACACATTTTTAACTGTATGGGTAGGAAAATGGTTGATTGGTGTTTTAAAGTTTAGTTGTCCCTTTTCTCAGCCTCAGGGTTATGTGTTAGCCATTATTCCTCTAGTGTCTGAGTTCATTAACCTCATTTCTATGTTATAAAATAAAGACTGACCTGCAGTTCACCTCCTACTGCCTCAGCATATGGTACCCATATGTCACTTTTATTGAATTAGTTAGATTCCTTGAAAGGCAATAAGACTCCTGACCAGTCATTACAAATTATACCAAGATTTTACTTTTTGCTATCTTCTATGCAGGTTCTATGCTATGGTGTTAGCCAGTTTAAATAAACTGTCTGCTGATAATCAAAAAAGCATCAAAAGTTGGACTCAAATTTTAGAATAGCTGTTTATTCCATATGTAATTGTAACGTGTGTACATTGTAACTTGGTTTATACAGGTTTATACTTGGATCAGGATTTATCAGGGAGCTTTTATTATTCTTAAATAATAGAATCATTAGCCGTAATCATTAGCCATAATTATGTGGAGTGACTGAGCATATGAACAAGAAAATAATTAAGCATGGGACCAGCAGGTGACTTGGTGGTTAAGGGCACTGGACTCCCACATGGCCGACTGTGGTTCAAGTCTCAGATCTGGCAGCTTGCGTTTTCAGTTTCCCTCTTTCTCTGTCCCTCTCTGGTCAAATTAAAACAAACAAATAAGTAAGTCTTTTTTTAAAAAGAAAAGAATTGGGACCAGTAGTTGGCGTAATGGCCATGTTACCAGGCTCCCATGTAGTCAACTGTGGCTCAAGTCCCGGACCTGGTGGCTTAAACTCACACTGGACACATGTGTGTGCATGCCCAAGATCCTGAGAGGAGAATGGAGGAGAAGGGATTGTGGTGTGGCTATCCCCGCTGGGGGAATAATTTCTCGCTTTCTGTCTTTCTGGCGAGCACACGCGCCCTATAGCAAACACCTCTTAAAAAAAAAAAAAGAAAGAAAGAAAGAAAGGAAAGAATTAAGCAGTTTTTTTTTTTTTTTTCTAAACTCTACTTCAAGAGGATCATATATGGGAGTGGGGAAATGGCAAAGCTAAAAGGTGTGAACTAATTTGAAATTTATTGGTAACTTTCTTATATTGACATGCTTGGTAGTATAAACTACGGTATTTCACCATGTTTTGTAATTTTGTGTTACATATTTTTTAAGGAATTATTTAATTTCATTTGTTATTTATTAGTAGAAGTAGTATTATTTAATTTGTCTAGAGAGAGACAGGGGAAGAAAGGGGAAGGGAAAGGGAGAAAGCAAGTCGCTAGGTCTGGCACTCGAACTGTGGTCAGCCATGTGGGAGTCTGGCGCCTTTAACCACTGTGCCACCCGCTAGCCCCAATTTTGTCTTATACATCTTATGGGGTTGTTGGAAAAATCATAGTATATTTTTCTGTTTTTCTGTGAAAAAATGAGTTATGACTTTTCTGATGAGAAATTAGATTTTTCTCTTTATTTTTTTTTCTTTTGGAGAGGTTTTTTGCTATAGGGTGCGTGTGCTCACCAGAGAGACAGAGAGACAAAAAGCGAGAAATCACCCCCCCCAGGGGGGATGGCCACACCATGATCCTTTCTCCTCCATTATCTTCTCAGGATCTTGGGCATGCACGCACACATGCCTGGCATGAGCTTAAGCCACTGGGTCCGGGACTTGAACCGCAGTCAATTACGTGGAAGTCCAGCGACATAGCCATTACGCCATCTGCTGGTACCAAAAGCTTTTTTTTTGGTTTGTTTGTTGTAGGGACACGTTTGGAGAGAGGCTCTGAGACACCAACACTTTGTTTTTTGAGAGTTTTTTTTGCTATAGGGTGCGTGCTATTTGCATGTGCTATTGAGTGCATGTGTTCACCAGACAGAGAGAGACACAGAGAGACAGAAAGCGAGAAATCACCCCCCGAGGGGGGATGGCCACACCACAATCCCTTCTCCTCCATTCTCCTCTCAGAATCTTGGGCACACATGTACACATGCCCAGCTCAGCTTATAATTTCTTTAAGGTTATGATTTTGTCATCTTATAGCTTTATGTAAATCTGATTAGTAAATTATGCTTCTAGATCTTTTTTCAAGTTACTTAGAAATACCGAGTAGGTCAACCTGTCAGTGGAGACTTCTCCATGGAGACAAAAATTAAGTCTGGGTTGATCAGTACTCTTTCAGGAAAGGCGATAGCCAGGTGTAAATCTACTTGTCCTGTCATCCAGCACAGAATGAAAATCCAGGAAAAAAGCATTTTTTCTCCATTTAAAAAAATCTTTTACAGTTTCTTATTTACATTCAATCATTGCACATCTCTATGGTACATAATACAGTTTTTCAAAATCTGCATGTAGTATGTGACAGTCAAATCAAGGATACATGGCACATCATTTTCAACAGAGAACTTTGTATTCTTATATCTGCTAAGTGTCTCTTTGCCCTTCCCACCCACCTTCTGCCATCTACTCTCCTCCCTTACAGACTCTGGTATCTGCACTTACTCTCCTACTATCTTCATATCTTTCAATTCTGGCCGCATAATGCAGGCACTTGGTATGTATTAAGTGGTGATATACAGTGTCTGTCTTTCAAAATCTGACTGACTTACTTAGCATTAAATCTGTTTTTGTCTACTCGGAATCAAATGACAGGGTTTCATTGTTTCTATGGCTAAATAGTATTTTATAGCGTATATATGCCATGATTTTTCAACCCAGTCATCAGTCTTTGGGCACTTAGGTTGATTTTATGTTTTAGTGATTGTGAATAATGTTTTTTATGATCCCAATAAATACGGAAGTGCAAGTTTCCTTCCAACTGTTTTTCTATCCTTTGAGTAAATACCAAAGAGTGGGATACTGGGTCATGTGGTAATTCTATTTATAGGTTTTTGAGGAACCTCTTTATTGTTTTCCATAGTGGCTGTACCAGTTTACATTCACACCAACAGTGTAGGAGGGTTTCGTTTTTGCCACAGCCTCGCCAGCACTTGTCATTCTTTATTTTTGGTCACAGACATTCTGACTGGGATTAAGTGACATCTTATTGTGGTTTTGATCTGCATTTCCCATATGTCAAACAATATTTCATATGCATTTTGGTCATTTGTATGTCTTCCTCAGAAAGTTTTCTGTTTAGCTCATCTGACTGTTTTAAATTAAAATTTTTTGGAGGGGGGCAGGTGAGCTGCTTGAGTTTTCTGTATTTTCTGATTATCAGTTCCTTATCTGAAGCATAGTTTGCAAATGCACTCTCCCATTTGTGAGTTTTCTCTTCACTCTATTGATTGTTTCCTTTGCTGTGCAGAAGCTTTTTAGTTTGATGTGCCACCTTCTTGCTGCTTTTGGGATTATTGACTGTACTGTAAGAGGTCTTAAAATATCTTTGCTTACTCCAGTGTCTTAAAGAGTCTTCCCTGTGTTTTCCTCCAGTCGTTTTGTAGTTTGTGGCTTTACATTTAAATCCTGATACATTTTTTAGGTGATTTTTGTTAATGATGAGAGAGAGTTCAGTGTAATTTTTCTGTAGATGAATATACAGTTTCTCCAGCATCATTTACTGAAAAGACTTTATTAAAATGCATTGTGTTGTATCCTTTGTCAAGATCAGTTGACTGAATGCTTTGGAATTTATTTTTGGATTATCTATTCTGTTCTGTTGGACTATGTGTCTGGTTTTGTGCCAGTATACCATGCTGTTTTGATTATCATAACTTTGTAATGTTTTTGGAGGTCAGGTAATAAAAATGCCTGCTACTTTATTCTTTTTGCATAGTAATTCTTCCTACTTTATTCTTTTTTGCATAGTATTGCCTTGGTGATATGGAGCCTTTTATGATTTTATGAACCCAGACAAATTTTATGTTTGTTCTTTTTCTGTGAAGAGCATCAGTGGTCATTGATCAGAATCACATTGAGTTTGTAAATTAATTGGGGAAGAATTGACATTTTGATTATATTGATTATTCCAATTCAAGAACTTGGGATGTTTTTCCATTTTTTATTGTTCTCAGTTTTCTTTTTCAGTTTCTCAGATTTTCTCCACACCTCTGATTAAATGTATTTGTAGATACTTTAATTTTTTGTGTCTTTTGTAAGTAGGCCTCAGTCTGTTTATGGAAGACTTATGAAAATGCTTTATATTTTGCTATAGGGCACATGCACTTAGTGGAAAGACACAGAGAGAGAGACAGAAGTGAAACCCTCCTCCTCCCCACCCCCGGCCCGGAGATGGATACACTGCAGTCCCTTTTCCTCTCTTCTCCTCTTGGGATTTTGGGCATTCATAAACACGTGCCTGGCATGAGTTTCAAGCCACCACGCCCAGAACTTGAGTCATGGTCGACCACGTGGAAGTCCAGCACTTTAACCATTAGGCCACCTGCTGGTCCCAAAACTGCTATAGATATTTTTATATTAGTTTTGTATCCTGTCCCTTTAGTGATTCATTTATCATACCTAGGAGTTTTTTCATGGATTCTTTTGGGTTTCCTATATATATATATATAATCATGCCATTTGTGAATAGGGCCAGTTTAGCGCTTTTTTTTCCCCCAATTTGAGTACTTTTATTCTTTCGCCTAATTGCATTGGTTAGGACTTTAAGCACTATGTTTAAAAGTAATAAAACTTTCTTGAGAAAGTGAGCGGCCTTGTCTTGTTTCAGTTTTTAGTGAGAAAGCTTTCAGCTTTTCCCTATTCAGTATAATGTTAGGAACGGGTTTGTCATATATGACTTTCATTATATTGAGAAATTTCCATTCTATACTTCTCTTGCTGAGAGCCTTAATCATGAAAAGATGTTGTAGATTATAAAATGTTTTTTATGCATCAATTGATATACTCATATGGTTCTTATCTTTTCTTCTGTTAATGTGATGCATTAAATTTATTGTTTTGTGTATATTGAACCATTCTTGCATCCCTGAGATAAAGTCTACCTGTCTTGGTGTATCATCTTTTTAATGTACTATTGGATTCAGGGTGGTTTTTTTTTTGAGAGTTTTTTTTGCTATAGGGCGCGTGCACTCGCCAGACAGAGAGAGAGACAGAAAGTGAGAAATCACCCCCAGGGGGGATGGCCACGCCACAATCCCTTCTCCTCCATTCTCCTCTCGGGATCTTGGGCACGTACGCACATGCGCCCGGCGTGCGTTTTAAGCCACCGGGTCCGGGACGCGAACCATGGTCGACTACGTGGGAGTCCAGCGACATAGCCATTAGGCTAACTGCTGGTCCCAAGGTTTTTTATATCTATATTCATCAGGGGGATCTGTAGTTTTCTTTTTTTGTTTTATTCTAGTCTGCTTTTGGCATGAGGGTAGTGGAGACTTCATAGAATGAGTTTGGAAGGGTTCCTTCCATTTGGATCTTTAATTTTTTTTCTTTTATTTCTTTCATTTATTTTTACATTTTTCCACAAATATTTACTTTACATATCAAAAATTTTTGCTCATACTCCATAGTTCTTGACAGTTAATAAACAACTTTCAAAATTTCAAAATACTGAATTTTAAAGATAATGTTCAAAATATTTCTTATAATTTAATATAATTTTGTTTGTGACTCTATAACACCAGAGACAGTATGGTTTTAAATATTTTTGATGAAATATTTACATGTCAGCTACTCAAATTGAAAAGCAAGTGCCCAGCACACAAGTCACACATAAACCTTCTCAATTCAGCCCTGCCTACCAAGTACTCTTGTGATATACCGTCTGCTAGCTAAGATCAGTCTCTTTCTTCCTTCAAAGTCTTTCTTGAGATAATCCTCTGGTGTGGTTGCTCTTTTGCAATCTCTACTGATTACAGTGCTGGGCTGGAAAAGTACAGGTTATTTTATGTTATAAATTCTTTCATATATCTTCTCTAATCCTTTCTGCCAAAGACAACTATTTATGGTGCCCGGCCATCTTTTTAAGAGCTTCTGTTGGCTTTCTTGAGATCCACCTTAGTTTCATAGTTTCCTGATTAATCTTCAGATATGACATGCCTGTCAAAGCCCTCTCCAATAATGAGTATTTCCAATTTCTGATTGAATGCAACAAGCATTATTGAACTTATACAGATAACCCTTCTGCCACAAAATAAGCATACTCTCTAATATTTTCCAATTCCAGAGGAGTCAGGAAGGAAGAAAAGTTTGTTTCTATTCAAAGAAACAAACAAGAAAAATATTTTAAAAAATTGCTGAATATCTCAACAACTCAGAATAAAGTAAGATGCTTAAAATGGGAAAACAAAGCATAGTAAAAAAAAATAGTGATGTTTTACTCAAAAGTCATAAAATTCTATTTCGCCAGTTCAGTCTTTTTTTTTTTTTTTTTTTTTTTTTTTGAGAAGTTTTCGCCATAGGGCGCGTGCGCTCGCCAGACAGACAGAGAGAGACATAGAGACATAGCCATTACGCTAACTGCTGGTTCCCAACCAGTTCAGTCGTATATTCAAATTGTCTTCTGTTGAATATGCAATGTCACTGTGGTCCAATCTTTCTGCTTAAATCCTAGAAGATAACATTTCAACATTATTATTGATATTTCTTATCCCTAGCATTAAATTGGTCATTTTCTTGGTTGCCTTTTATTCACTTTTTTCTTTTTTTTTTTTTTTTCTTTTTGGAGAGGTTTTTGTTATAAGGCGTGTGCGCTCGCCAGAGAGAGACAGACAGAAAGCGAGAAATCACCCCCCAGGGGGGATGGCCAGGCCGCAATCCTTTCTCCTCCATTCTCCTCTTGGGATCTTGGGCATGCACACACATGTGCCCAGCGTGAGTTTAAGACACCGGGTCCGGGACTCAAACCTCAGTCAACTACGTGAGAGTTCAGCGACATAGCCATTACGCTAACTGCTGGTCCCAATTCACTTATTTCTTTATGCGTCTTTAGTTTTCCTGGTAGAACACCCCTTTCAGAATTTCTTGAAGAGTGGGTCTGCTATTGGCAAATTCTTTCAGGTCTTGATATCTGAGAATGTTTTTATCCTTTCCATATGAAAGATAATCTTGCTGGGTATAGTGTTCTTGGTTGAAACTGTTTTTCACTTAACACTTTGAATATATTTTCCCATTCTTTCCTTGCTTGCATTGTTTCTGATGAGAAGTCTGAGGTTAACCTGATTGGATAACCTTTATAAGTAACCTGATGTTTCTCTCTTGCAAATATCAGTATCTTGTCTTTGTTTATAGATTTGGCCAGTCTTGCTATGATGTGCCTTGGAGAAGATCTTCTTGGGTTGATTCTATTAGGGGTCCTTTGTATTTCTTGGATCTGGATATTTGAATGCCTCTCTAGATTAGGAAAGTTTTCTTCCATTATTTCATGGAATAGATTATCAATTCCCTTATTAGTTTCTTCACTTTCTGGGATACCGATTATGTGGCTCTTTGGGCACTTAATGCTGCCTAGTATTTCTCGTATAGTATTCTCACCTGGGGGGGTATTTTCTCAGTTTTTTGGGTTGTTTTTTCTAGATCAGAGGTTTTGCCTTCTACATCTGTGATTCGATTTTCTGCATAGACTAATCTGCTCTTAATGCTTTCAAGGTAGGTTTTGATTTCCTGAATGGCAGCCTTCATCTCTAATAGCTCCATTTGATTCTTTTTTTATGGTGTGTATGTCCTCTTTCAGATCATGGAAGAACTTCGACACCTCCTGGAACTTGTTGTCTCTTTTCTCCTGCATCTTCTAGAGTTCATTATCTCTCAACTCTTGCATCTTGTTTAGTTTTGTTACTACGAATATTCTGAATTCTCTGTCAGACATTTACACAAGTTTTACTGTACTGTCTGTGGATGATGAGGGATTGTTCTTTTCCCTTAGGGGAGAGAAATTTTCTTGGTTTCTCATGTTTTTTTTTTTTTGAAAGGTTTTTGCTATAGGGTGCGTGCGTTCATGAGAAAGATAGAGAGAGACAGATAAAAAGCGAGACATCGGGAACCAGCAGTTAGCGTAATGGCTATGTCGCTGGACTCCCACGTAGTCGACCGCGGTTCGCGTCCCGGACCCGGTGGCTTAAAACTCACTCCGGGTGCGTGTGTGTGCATGCCCAAGATCCCGAGAGGAGAATGGAGGAGAAGGGATTGCGGCGTGACCATCCCCCCTGGGGGGTGATTTCTCACTTTCTGTCTCTATGTCTGTCTCTGTCTGTCTGGCGAGCGCACGCGCCCTATAGCAAAAACCTCTCCAAAAAAAACCCAAAAAACAATAAATAAATAAAAATAAAAAATAAAAAGCGAGACATCACTCCCCAGGGGGATGGCCATGCCACAATCCCTTCTCCTCCATTCTCCTCTTGGAATCTTGGGCACGCGTGCACACGGGCCTGGCATGGGTTTAAGCCACCGGGTTCGGGACTCGAACCATGGTCGAGTACATGGGAGTCCCGCATCATAGCCATTACGCCAACTGCTGGTCGCAGGTTTCTCATGTTTCTTGTGCCTCTGCGGTTGTTTCTGCTCATTCTGTGACAAAATCTCTCCTCTGCTTGTCTGAATATTTCGGGAGTCTAGAAGATGGAGTTTAGAGCATGGCTTTCCTCAACAGGCCAGGGCACACCTCAGCTTTAAAATGGCTTCTTCTCTGAATATTTCGGGAGTCTAGAAGATTCCTTTTGGATCTTTAAAAATAGCTTGAGAATTGGGGTTAATTCTTACAAAGTTTTGTGGAATTCAAAAGTGAAGCCCTTGGACCTTTCCTTGTTGGGAGACTATTACTGATTTAATGTCATTGGTGGTTATTAGTCTATTCAGGCTTTATATTTTTTCTGGTTCAATCTAGGTAGCTTGATATATCCAGAAATTCATTCATCTTATCTTGATTTTCTGTTTCGTTGGCATGTAGTTCCTCATAGTATTCTCTCATAATAATTTGTACTTCTGATATATGTGTTATAAGATGACCAGTTTTGGAACTAGCAGATGGTGTAATGGTTATGTTGCTGGAGTCCTATGTAGTAGGCTGTGGTTTGAGTCCTGGATCTGGCATCTTAAAACTCACACTAGGCACATGTGCATGTGCATGCATGCCCCCCATTTTTTTTTTTGTTTTTTTTGGAGGTTTTTGCTATAGGGCGCGCGTGCTTGCCAGAAAACAGAGAGAGACAGAGAGCTAGAAAGCGAGAAATCACCCCCCAGGGGGTTGGCCATGCCGCAGTCCCTTCTCCTCCATTCTTCTCTCGGGATCTTTGGCGCGCACACACATGCGCCGGCATGAGTTTTAAGTCACTGGGTCCAGGACTCGAACTGCAGTCGGCTACATGGGAGTTAAGCAACATAGCCATTATGCTAACTGCTGGTCCTGCCCAAAATCTTGAGAAGAGAATGGAAGAGAAGAACTGTGGTGTAGCCATCCCTCTGGGGGTGGGGGTTGAGGGGGCGGTGATTTCTTGCTTTCTGTCTCTCTGGTGAGTGCCTGTGTCCTATAGTAAAAATCTCTCTTAAAAAAAAAAAAAGATAACTAGTTCTGTTACTGGTTTTCTTTTTTTGGGGAGAGGTTTTTGCTATAGGGCGCGTGCATTCGCCATAAAGACAGAGAGACAGAAAGCGAGAAATCACCCCCCAGGGAGGATGGCCACACTGCAATCCCTTCTCCTCCATTCTCTTCTTGGGATCCTGGGCACGCATGCACACACTCCCGGCGTGAGTTTAAGACACCAGGTCCGGGACTCGAACCATGGTCGACTACATGGGAGTCCAGAGACATAGCCATTACGTTAACTGCTGGTCCCTGATTTTCTTTATCTGGTTTCTCTCTCTGTTTTTCTTGATTTGTATAGCTAGTGGTTTGTCAATTTTATTATCCTCTCAAGGAACCAATTCTTGGATCCAGATGGTGGTGCAATGGTACTGCAGCTGGATCCACATGGGAACCTCCCTGGGCCTGCCAACTAGGACTGGAAGTGGATGGTGTCAGTAAGGCCCTGTTGGGGGTGCCTATCTCTCTCTTTGTCTTTCATGAAATAAATAAAAATAAACAACAAAAATTTTTAATTTTTAAGTTTTTGTTTTTTTATCCTCTATTTTGTTTATTTCAACTCTAATCTTTATTACTTTTATTTTTCTTGTATTTTTGTTTTTGTTTTTGCTATAGTGTTGTGTGCATTCACCAGAGAGAGATGGCGGGGGGTAGGTGGGGTGTTGGAAATCTTCCCGGGGGTGGGGGGGCGTGACCACACCTCAGTCCATTCTCCTCTAGTCTCCTCTTGGGATTTTGGGAATACACACACATCCCTGGTGTGATTTTCAAGCCACTAGTTCTGGGACTTGAACCACAGCATTGGCCATGTGGGATCCAGCTCCTTAACCTCCATGTCACCTGTTGGCCTAGTTTTTTAAATTATTTTTAGTAACTATTTATTGATTGATTTTTTAATTTGACCAGAAACGGAAAGAGTAAGAGAGAGAGAGCGAGTGAGCGAGAGACGGAGGGAAAGTGAGAAAACAAGCCGCCAGGTCTGGGACTCGAACCTTGATTGGCCATGTAGGAATCCAGCACCCTTAACCACCTTGGCCCAGATTTTTAGTTTGTTTTTTGTCATTGCTTTTCCAGTTTCTTGAGATGTGTTTTCAAGTTATTTATTTGCTGTCTTTCTATTTTCTTGTGAACACTAATTGCTAAAAACTTCCTTCTTATGGCTACTTTTTGTTGTGTCCCACAGATTCTAGAGAATTGTGTGTTCATTATCGTACGTTTCACAAATCTTTTGATTTCAGGTTTAATTTCTTTAGTAGTTTCGAATTGTTGAGGAGTAGGTTGTTTAGTTTTCTACATTTTTCTGTATTTTCAAGGGCTCTTTTTGTTGTTGATTTCAAGTTTAATACTATTGTGGTTGGAAAAGATGCTGGTTGTAGTTTCTGTATTTTAAATTTGTAAAGGCTTGTTTTGTGCCTTATAATGTGGTCAATTTTAGAAAATGTTACATGTGAGGATAAGGAAAATATATATTTTGTAGTTGTTGGGTAAAATGTTTTTGAAATAAAAGTCTGTCAGGTCCTGTTGGTTTGCGGTCAGTGAGCTCCTGTGTCTTTGTTTAATTTTTGTCTAGATGACCTGTGTAGTGGTGAAGGTGCGATGTTGAAATCTCCAGTTCGTGTATTGCAATCAGTCTTTCCCTTTAGATCTAGCAGTCTTTCTTTTACATATTTGGGTTCCCTGGTGTTAGGTGCATAAATATGTATAATTGTTACATCCTCTTGGTGAATTAATCCTTTTAGTACTATATTGTGTCCTTAGTTTCTTTTTACCGATTTATCTTGAAATCTGTTTTGTCTGATATCAGTGTTGTGATTCCAGACAATTTTTTTTTGGCTGTTTACATGAAAAATCTTTCCATCGTTTCATTTTTAGTCTAATTGTATGTCTTTATCAATGAGGTATTTTTTTTTTTGTAAGCAACATCCTGCTTTTTTTTATCAATTGAGTCAATATGTGTCTTTTGTTTCTTTGGACTCTGGATTCCCACATGGCCTACCAGGTTTTTTTTTGTTTTGTTTTTTGTTTTTGAGAGGTTTTCACTATAGGGCGCATGCGTTCGCCAGACAGACAGAGAGAGAGATAGAGACAGAAAGCGAGAAATCACCCCCCAGGGGGGATGGTCACGCCGCAATCCCTTCTCCTCCATTCTCATCTCGGGATCTTGGGCACGCACACACACGCGTCCGGCGTGAGTTTTAAGCCACCAGGTCCAGGACGTGAACCACGGTCGACTACGTGGGAGTCCAGCGACATAGCCATTACGCTAACTGCTGGTTCCCTGGCCTACCAGGTTTTGATTCCTCAACTTGGTGCCTTGAAAATTATGCTGGGCATGTGTGTGCTTAAAATCCCTAGAGGAGAATGGAAGAGAAAGGATTGTAGTGTGGTTGTCTCCCTGAGGGGTGATTTCTCGCTCCCTGCCCCTGTATCTCTCTGGTGAGCACATACGCCCTATAGCAAAAACCTAAAAACTAAAATTTATCCACGGGGACAGCAGGTATGTGTTGATTATGGTGCTGGACTCCCACATAGCCGACTGTGGTTCGAGTCTTGGACCTGGCAACTTGCTCTCTCTCTCTCTCTCTCTCTCTATCTTTCTCTGGTGAGCACATGTACACTATAGCAAAGATACAATAAATAAACAAATTTTATAATATAAAATTCATCCTTATAAAAACTTATTATATGCTGCATTTTTTAAAAAAAGAATTATTTAATTTTATTTATTATTATTATTTTTTATTATTTTAAAATTTTATATAGAGTATGCTAACCAGAGAGAGAGAAAGAAAGCAAGCCATCTGGTCCAGGGACTCTAACCATGGTTTGCCATGTGGGAGTGCAGTGCCTCAACCTGCTGGCCCCATATGTTGCATTTTTAAGCTTAGAGTATCATGCATATTGTTTTATGTCAGTTGGTGGACCATAACTGTGCCATTAAATACACAATTACATTATTGTGTGAGCTTTGACTTTATTGGGAAGAAAGGACATTAGAGGTGGAGATAGTATATAAATAAGTATTCCTTTGCTTTTTGTCTTTTGAAGAGAGATTTTTTGTTATAGGGTGCATGCGCTCACCAGGGAGAGAGAGAAAGTGAGAAATACCCCCTGCCGCCCCAGGAGTATGGCCATGCCACAGTTCCTTCTCCATTCTCCTCTCAGGATCTTGGGCATGCACGTACATGTGCTCAGTGTGATTTTTAAGGTGCTGGGTTCAGGACTTGAACTGTGGTCTTCTGTGTGGGAGTCCAGCAATGTAACTATTACACCATCTGCTGGTCCCAGTAAGTGTTCCTTTTTTACTGTGAATTATTTAACTGGTCATCTGTGGATAGACAGTGAGGTTATTTTATATTCTTTCATAAATAACACTTTGATGAACATCTGTTTTTATAGTTTTTTGTTACCCTGGTAATTTTTTTAATAATTATTAATTTAATTTTATTTATTGTTATTATTACTTTAATTTACTATAGGGCACATGTGCTCACCAGACACACACACACACACACACACACACACACAGAGAGAAAGCAAGCCGCCAGGTCTGGGACTTGAACCACAGTCGGCCATGTGGGAGTCTAGTACATTAACTGTCATTCCACCTGCTGGTCCTTCCTTGATAATTCTTTATGATGATGATTTTTTTTTTTTTTTTGATAAGTTTTTGCTATAGGGCACATGCGCTCACCAGAAAGATAGAGACAGAGACAGAAAGTGAGAGATCATCCCCCCCCAGGGGGATGGGCCACGCCTCAATCCCTTCTCCATTCTCCTCTCAGGATCTTGGGCACGCACGCACACGCACCTGGTGTGAGTTTAAGCCACCAGCCGGGATTCAAACTGCGGTTGACTACATGGAAGTCCAGCGACATAGCCATTACACCAATTGCTGGTCCTGATGTTTTTTTTTTGTTTTTTTTTTTTTTAAGAGAGATTTTTTTCTATTGTATGTGTGTGCTCCCTGGAGACACTGAAAGAGAGAGAAAGTGGGAAATCACTCCTCTAGGGGGATGGCCACACTACAGTCCTTTCCCCTCCATTCTCCTCTTGAGATTTTGGGCAGGCATGCATACGTGCCTAGTATGAGTTTCAAGCCATTGGGTGTGGGACTTGAACCACTTTTGGCCATGTGGGAGTCCAGCACCACAAGTACTACACCACCTGCTGTCTCCTTTATGATAATTTTTTAATAGCTGATTAAGATTTGTCCATCTAATTAATTGACAGTAGAATAAACTTTTTTTTTTGAATTATTTATGTAGTTTTATTTATCATCATCATTATTTGTAAATTTTCTACGGAGCACATGTGCTCCCCAGAGAGAGAGAAAAAAAGTGACAAAGGAAGCTGCCATATCTAGGACTCAAACAACTGTTGACCGTGTGGAGCCTAGCACCTTAACCACCACCCCACCTGCTGGCCCTTAAATACGGTTTATTAAAAAAGGAAACGATATAGAAGGGTTTCTGATGAAAAGAAGCAACCCCTTCTTTAGTCTTCATATTCTGGTTTTGCCCTGTAGAGGCGCAACATTTTTTAAAAAACGAATTATTCATTTAATTTTATTTATTATCATTATCTTTCAGTTTAACCAGAGAGACAGTGAGAGAGTGTGAAAGCAAGTCACCGGGTCCAGGACTCAAACCCCAGTCAGTCATGTGGGAGTCCAGCACTGCAATCACCATGCCACCTACTGGTCCCTGAGTCATCAACTTGTAATGAATTTTACCCTGGCATTACTTCCTTATCTCAATTACATGGTTTTTCTATCATTAAAAAACCCCTTAACATTATGCATTGATTCTTTTATATATGGTGTTTCAGTTTTCTCATAACCCTACTTTCCTTTTTCTATTTCATCTCATTATAGTTAGGTCACTGTTCTTGGTCCCCTACCAACTAACTAAATGAACTTTGAAACAGTTTGGTGCTTGATGAAATCATACTTCAAAATAAAGCAGAATCTAAATTCTTTGTCCTTTTTAACTCTTACCTATTGACCTTTAATCTTTCTCTCTTTTTTTTTGTTTTTTTTCTGGTTTCACCTGTAAAAGATTTTATAGTGTCGACTCATTGAAGGAGATTGATAATCTCCATGTATCTTTACTGTGAGATTATCATGTGTGCCTGTGGTGGCCTCTGGACAAAACTGACTAAACCTTAAGAATCCATCTTTGTTTCTAATTTACATAGAGTTTTAAATATGGCATCAATCTTGTCTGTTTGAATTTTCTCCTTTGTAATTGTCTGAACCTGAACTATATTTTAAAAAACAGAAAATCTGAGACCAACAGTTAGCATAATGGCTATGTCACTGGACTCCCATGTAGTCGACCGTGGTTTGAGTTGTGAACCCAGTGGCTTAAACTCAGGCCAGGCGCGTGTGTATGTGTGCCCAAGATCCCGAGAGGAGAATGGAGGAGAAGGGATTGCAGCGTGGCTATCCCCTCCGGGTGATTTTTCGCTTTTTGTCTCTGTCTGTCTCTGTCTCTTTCTGGCGAGCGCACATGCCCTATAGCAAAAACCTCTAAAACCCCCGCCCCCAGAAAATCCGGTTCTAAAGAACCTGAGCATCCCTTTTGGAATTAGTGACCATTTCCATCAAGAGGCTTTATCAGAGGGTATCAGAGTTTATTACACTGCTGGTGCATTAGTCCTTTTTTCACCAGCTAGTCATTCAGTGTTACGTTTTTTACTTAATTTATTTTTGATGGGATCTGCTCTTATTTTTGCTGATTTGTATTTGTGGGCATAGCAACAAAGACCTGAGTGAATTTCAGAGCTTGTTACTTCGTGCATATATCTCAGGTGATAAAATCCCTTTGATTCTAAAACTAACATAAACTGACCTAAGTCTCATTTATTTCATTAATTTAATGTAGTTATATTCTAATAGTAATCATTAATCTTATACACATAGAAATTCCTGTAGTCCATGTTTATAGATGGCTTAGATACCAAATTAAATTATATATTTAAAACATTCTATGCTCTAGTAAAGTTCTTTATGAACCTAATGTTAATTTGTGGTTAGACATATTAGTAACTACCAATTCTGTGTAACAAGCACTGTAGTAGGTACACTTCACAATTTATCTCTAATTTTCATTACATCCCTGTAAAGATTTATTTTTTGCCAGGTAGAAAAGCGAAACTTCAAGTTATTTGTTCATGGTAGCACAACTAGCAAATTGTGCAATTATACTTGGGTCTGTCCAGCTTTTCTCTGTAATAGTTAGTGGTAAATGTCATGTTTTCTCCTATGGTATTTTTAGTACCTCAGCTGGTAATATGTGGAAGAAGAATAGAAGAAAACAAAATAAATAGTTACTAAGATAGAAATATTGTGCATACAGTTTTGTATTATATCAGGAAAGTTGATGGTCTGAAATCCAAGCCAGGTAGTTTAATAAAATACATCTGGGTCAGCAGTGTCTTTTCCTGCAGTCAGATGGGACTCTATAGGTTTCTTGTTGGTGTCTTTAGTTTTTGTGATGTATTTGCAAGTAGAAGTCATAAGTCATTTCTGAGGCCCTGGGGTTAAAGTCATTTCTATTTCTTAAATTGGTCCTTTTAAAAATTCATTCTCTTGCAAAAATCATCTTTTCGGTTATTACACAGTTTGCTTCCTCATCTCTAGCCTTTCACTCGTCGTCATCAGGGGATGATTTAAGTATCATATAATTCACCTATTTAAAGTTCAGTTCAGTGGATTTTAGTGTATTCCAGTTGTGTAGCCATGACCACTATCAATCTGAGGAAATTTGATTAACCCATCACTCTTCAGTCTCAACCCAGAAAACCACTAGTCTGCTTTTTTCTGTCTCTTACAGATTTGTGTTTTTCTGACATTTCATTTAAATCATACAATACCTGGTCCCTTGTGATGGCTTCTTTTACTGAATATAGTATTTTGATTGCTGAATAACACCGATTGTGTTGATGTACCATGTTTTATTTATTCATTACTTGATGGACATTTGTGTTTTTTCACTTTTTGACTATTTTGAATAATGTGGCTATGAACATTCATATATAATATTTTTGAGGACATTCCAATTGCTCATCCTCACAAAATACACTATAAGTAAGATAAGATTGCATCTTGGAACCAGCAAATGGTGTAATGGTTACGCTGCTGGATTCCCATGTTGTTGACTGCGGTTTGAATCCTGGACCTGGCTACTTGAAACTCGTGCTGGGAGTTTGTGCATGTGTGCCCAAGATCCCAAGAGGAGAAGGGATTGTGGCATGGCCATCCCCCTGGGAGGTGATTTCTCGCTTTCTGTCTCTTTCTCTCTCTCTCTCTGTCCAGTGAGTGTACGTGCCCTATACCAAAAATCTCTCAAGAAAATGCATCTCCACCAAAAACTTCTATTGGTTTCTCTGCTAAGAGCAAAAATTAAAATATCTTAGTAAGGAATATGTAGTTTTTCATAATCTGCCTACCATCTATTGCATTGCCTTATTCTTTCCACTTAATTCTCTTAGCCCTCTCCAAATGAGAACATTTTATCTGTTCACAGAACATATATTGATTTCTTAGAATCCATTGATTTTCTTCTCAAAATGTTGTCTCCAATTCTTGGTCTGAAGTGAAGGTATAACTCACATGCCACTGAACTTTTATAGATTCTCAGATCGAGTTACTTCCAGTTTAGTTCATTTAAAAAAAAATTTTTTTTTTAAGGTTTTTGTCATAGGCCACATATATCTGCTGGAGAGAGACAGAGAGTGGGAAAGTAAGAAATCAGCCCTCAGGGAGTATGACCACGCCACAATCCCTTGTCCTCTGTTCTCCTCTCAGGATTTTGGGCATGGATACACATGCACTTAGTATAATTCCCAAGCCACTGGGACTTGAACTGTGTAGCTGGCCACGTGGGATCCAGCCACTCTAACCTCCATGCCATCTGCTGGCCCACGATTCACTGTCTTGTAAAGGGCTAATTTGCTTAATTCAGGCCCACCCAGAATGATTTCTCTTTGGAGTAATTCAAAGTCAGCTGATTAATTTTGATTAATTCCTAGTTAGGGAGTATCTCATCATACTCACTAGCCCCACCCATTTTTTTTTTTTTTAAGTTTATTTCATGAGAGAGAGACCTCCGTGGAGTCTTGTTGCTACAGTTCACCCCCAGTTTCAACCAGCCCTGGACCATGGGAATGTGTGTGCCCTGGATACTCAAGGAGTCTCTAGACGTGAATCTGGAATCTTCCCATCTGGGTCAGCATTGCAGAATATTGCACTTTACTTCTGTGCCACTGTCCAGTCCCCCATCCCCACCCCATTCTTCCCAGTGACAGGATATCGAGAGCCATCTTAGATTCCTGTTGACGGCAGTTCACCTTTGGACTCCTAATGGATCACGTATGGTCCAGTTTCTGTTACCTTTTATACCTAAACATTTTTGGAGGGCAGATTTTTTTAACTTTTTTTCCCTCTTCATTTTGCCACCATTGCTGCTCCTCTGTGGTGGAGACTCACATATTAAAAACTCAAATAATAGGTCATCATTTTTTCTTGTTTCAATTGGCCAAATACTAAATATGAAAACAACACATACGATTGAACCCAGTGCTGGCAGAATCTATAGTAGAACACATATGGCATCTATTTGCTTGAATATTTAAGTATTACTGGAATCATATGAAATTGCCTTTTTTTTTTTTTAAAGGTCAAAAATACATGACTATCTGGAGGCTGGCCCCATAGCCTAGTGATTAAGGAATCATTTGAATCCCTGCTCCAAAGGCTTATAAAACATGCCAGGCATGTGTGCAGTATACCCCAAATCCTGACAGACTGGAGAGATGGAGAAGGGATTGTGGCATGACCACAGGCCACAAGCACAGGGGGTGCTTTCTCTCTCTTCTCTCTTCTCATGCTATTAGTTCTCTGGCAATTAATGAAAATGAAAGCATGTATATCTGGAATTTTGTACATTTCAGTCTAATAAATATATAGCTAAGAGCAGAGAAAGAAGGACAGCCATTTTCTTTCTCTTTTTTCTTGAAGATGGGTGGAGATTGGTGATTACAACGGCAGACAATTTGAAAAAAAAATTTTGTTTTTTGGAGAGGTTTTTGCTATAGGGCGTGTGTGCTCTCCAGAAAGACAGAGACAGACAGAAAGCAAGAAGTTGCTTCTGGGACGGCCAGGGGGAATGGCCACGCCACAATCCCTTCTCCTCCATTCTCCTCTCGGGATCCTGGGCACACACGCACATGCGCCGGTGTAAGTTTAAGCCACCAGGTCCAGGACTCGAACCGCAGTCGACTACATGGGAGTCCAGTGATGTAGCCATTATGCCATCTGCTGGTCCCGACAGTTTGAAAAATGTTATAATACTAAATAGAATTTCCTGGAGCCTTCTATTGTGCTCTTTTCCGATGAATAGACCAGCTTTTATTTATTTTCTGATATCTGTAGATTTGAGGAAATAATATGAAGGAAGATCTAGGATGATGTGAAAAACTAATTGAGAAGGAAAAACCTATACATTCTGTTGCTTGAAGACCATAGAGTGTTTTTTTTTTTTTTTCATTTAATTTTATTCATTGTCATCATTTTATCTTATTTTTTTGAAGTTGACCAGTGAGAGACAGAGAGAGAGAAGGAAAGTGAGAAAGCAAGCTGCCAGGTTCAGGACTCGAACCACGGTCAGCCATGTGGTAGTCCAGGTACCTTAATTCTGGCCCCAAAGAGCATAGAGTATTGAAATTAGTCAAGTAATCTTTGGGATCTTTCCATTCTACCCCAATTGAACTTGGTCATTTCCATGTGAAAGTTGGACCTGTTGGGATATTTTCAGATGACCTTATTAAGTAAACTTTATCTTGGGATAAACAAGTAAGGGATAGCTCAGACATGAGGCATATGCTTGTTACCTTTGAATAAGTTAGTTATTACCCAAAAATTTTATTTACTTGATAGGAATTCTGGAGGTTTCCTTTGTTACCCCTTTCATAAAGATTTAATTACTTGCTTTAAATAAATAAAATTTTTAGGAGGCCAGGAAGTGGTGTGGTTATGGCACTGGACTCGCACACAGCTGACCATGCTTCAAATCTCAACGTAGTGGCTTGAAACTCACTCTGGGCGTGTGTGTGTGCCCAAAATCTCAAGAGGAAGATGGAGAAGAAGGGATTGTGGCATGGTCATCCCCCCTGGGGGTGATTTCTCACTTTCTCTCTCACTATCTTTTTTTTTTTTTTTTTTCTTTCTCTCTCTCTCTGGTGAGCTTACGCACCCTGTGGCAAAAACCTAACAAACAAAACGAAAAAAAGTTTAGGGCTGGCTCTGTGGCCTGGTGGTTAAGGCATCTGTAACCCACATAGCCTAGTGCATGTTTGGACTTCTAGACCCTGTGCCTTGAAAAACCTACTGGGCACCTGCACGCTCAGAATTATGACAAGGTGGAGAAATGGAGAACAGATTGCAGTTTGTGCCTCATTGTGAGTTGCTCTCCTTCTTCCTCTTTCTCTGCATCTCTGTTTCTCTGGTGAGTGCATGCTCACCTCTGGCAAATTAAAAAAAACAAGTTTATTCTGTGAGGGGCATGGCCACTGCTGCCACTACCCCCTCTCCCCCAGCAGTGTCTTCATACTGCAATTCACCTGCAGCCTTTTTTCTTCTGTCCCCTGTAGTTCCTTCAAACTTTCCTTGGAAGTTAGTAGAAATCTTTGGAGTTTTTAAATTTTGAATTTGCCAGAAGATATATGTGCTCACCAGACACACACACACACACAGAAAAGGGGAGAGGGGGAGAGAGGGAAAGCAAGAAGCCATCCCAGTAGGTCATGATCACTGTCCTTTCTCCTTTTTTTCTCTTCTTTTGGGATTTTGGGTGTGCATGCCCACTCACACATGCACCTACCTGGTGTGTTCCTCAAGCTGCAAGGTCCAGAACTCAAACAGTGGAGACAGCTATGAAGGATCCAGCTCCTTAACCACCACACTATCTGCTATTCCTAATCAGTAGCATTTTAAAAAATTGCTAGAGGATTTGTGTGCTTGCCAGAGAGTGACAGAAAGAGGGAGAGCGCATCCCTCCAGTGGGGCAAAGTCACGCTACCATCCCTTCTCCATTTTTTCATTCTTTGTGGTTATTAGGCATGCACATACATGTGCCTGGTGTGTTTTGCCAGGCATTGGTGCTAGGGTTGAAACTGCAGTTCAGCCATGTGGGATCTGGCTCCCTTAATCGCTATACCATGGGGCTGATCCAACCTTTTTATTTTTATTATTTGTTTTTTATACATTTTTAAAAATATTATGACTTATTATCCTGGACAGATTTTGTCTTTGATTATTTTATCAGGATAAATTGAGGAATTGATCTAGCATTGATTTTATATATAGCCAACTTTTTGCTCTCCTTTTATGTGCACTTTATTACATTGTATATTATTTTTCCAGTGTTAAAAATGTGTATTTATTGGGACCAGAAGGTGGCATAGGGGTTAAGATGCTGGACTCTCAAGTGGGCAACTGTGGTTTGAGTCCAGGAGCCAGCAGGTTGAAACTTAACCTGGAGCGCATGTGCATGTGTGCCCGAAATCCCAAGAGGAGAATGGAGAAGGGATTGTGGCATGGCGATCCTCCCAGGGGCTGATTTCTCACTTTCTGTCTCTCTGTTTCTTCAGCAAGTGCACACACCCTACAGCAAAAAAAAAGTGTATTTATTTATGTAGGTTTTCTTCAGCAGAAATAATTTATTCTAAAACAAAATAAGAATATGAATTACTGAGTTTTGTCGGTGAGAAACTTGCTTATTAAGACCTCTTTCTATTATCAATTTTTCTAAATTATATGTTTAAATAGCAGTCTAAATTTTTCCTTTGAAAAATGTTCCAGATGAGATTTATAAATGGTATAATATTACATGGTAAACCTTATGCCCTTTTAGATGAAATGTTTACTCAAAATTGGAAACATAGTTTTCCAAGAAAATCATCATCAAAGTTATTTTAAAAGCTAGGAAGATAATAGATATAATAATTTTTTAAAAATTTTATTCATTCATTCATTCATTTTATTTTATTTTAATTTGATCAGAGCCAGAGAGAGAGAGAGAGAGAGAGAGAGAGAGAGAGAGAAAGCAAGCCACCAGGTCTAGGACTCGAACCATGGTTGGCTATTTGGGAGTGTCCAGTGCCTTAACCACCACGCCACCTGCTGGTCCCCAAGACATAACCATTTTAAGTCTTAATCTTTGGTCACATTTTAGCATCATTTAGGAGGAACCTGAAGGTGTTTATGTCTTGATATAAGTTAGATTACCAGGGTCTAGACTTTTTTTTATAGCTTCTACTAGACTAAATTCAGGAAAATCTAATGTCTTTTGGAGGCCACCTTCCTTTCTCCCTGTTTTTTTTCCCCCATAGTTTTTGCTATAGGCTATGTGCACGAGACAAAAAGAGAGAAATAGAGTGAGGAACAGTGAGCAGTCACCCCCCCCTCATTTAAAATCACCCCCCAAGGGAGATGACTGCCACAATCCCTTCTCCTCCATTCTCCTCTGGGATTTGGGCAAGTATGTACACACGTATGCCTGTGATTTTCAAGCTGCTGGGTCTGGAACTTGAACTGTGCATTCGATGATGTAGGATCCTGCCACCTTATCCTCTATGCCAGAGCCAATGGCAATATTTTTTTAACTTTAAATAGAATTCACGAATTCACGAGACTTAAGAACTGAGATGGAGAGAATGTTTAAATCTTAGCATTCTTTTGAATTATGAATCTAGGCAACAGTTAACAGTTATTTTTAATGCATTAATAAAGAGCTTATATTATTACAGCATGAATTCGTTTAAATATATTGTTTTAAATTGTGTGTGTGTTTGTGTGTGTGTGTGTGTGTGTGTGTGTGTGAGAGAGAGAGAGAGAGAGAGAGAGAGAGGTGGAGAGAGAGAGCCAGAGAGATAAGTACCCTTGAAAGGGTCTCCAGCCTCCTAGCTATCCAGGATCACACATGTGCATGGTTGGTGTGAACCTGGGATCTGATCCTGCACCTTCCACGTGGCTCCCGTATTTTCCAGTAGCACCCTATTGTCTGTGACACCATGGTTGGGTGTGTTTTTATATTTTTATACCTGTATTTCAATATACTTTTTTTGGGGTCATAATCCTGTATATTTTATTTTATGCCTTTAAAAATATAACTCCAAGAAGCAATCTATCTTTTCCTTCTTTTCTTGTTTATTTAATTGCCAGAGTACATAAGCCCTTGCCAGAGAAAAAGAGGAAGCACCCCTTGATAGGGTGTGTTTACACTGCAGTCTCTTTTCTTCTAGCTCTCCTTCCCATCAGGTTTTGGGTACATGTGTTCATGTGCCCAGAGTATTTGTCAAGCCGTCAGAACTGAGAATCCAGCCCCAGTTAGTCATTGGGATCTGGCTCCCACTACATAGTGCTTAATCACTGTGCTATATGGGGCAAGCCCAAGAAAATCTGTGTTTTCTAATAGATTGCTAAAGGCTTAATGGTCTCCCCAAGTGTAAGAACCATACCTTAAGGAGAATGGATTCACTCATGTTAGAGGAACACAGAATTTCTCATCATTCATGGATATTTGCCTAATTGGCAGTGTCAGTTTGGGTTACCCTGTGAGAGAGAAGAGCCAGCTTGAATTCATTGAGGGACACTTAAGAGGGGTCTGAGTGATGTAGATTCATGGTGGTCATGGGCTGATGGGCAATTTTTTGACTGCTAGAAAGAAAAAATATGCAATTTTTTGTTACATAAAAACACGTAAATTGGGGCCAGCAGGTGGTGTGGTGGTTAAAGTGCTGGACTCCCTCCCACATGACTGACCACAGTTTGAGTTCCAGACCTGGCAGCTTGCTTTCTCTCTGTCTGGTGAGCACACATGCCCTATAGCAAATTTAAAAATAGTAATAATTGAATAAATAAATCTTTTAAAAAAGTGAATTATTTTTCTGTTGTACAGTTCATGGTTATTGTATTAGAAATTATAAGTGCAACAGGAGGACTGAATCTGTAGCATGGTGTTTTATGTACTGTGTGTTGAGGGTCAGATCCCACGTAGTTGACCACATGATTTAAATCCTGGCCCTGGTGGCTGAAAAGAACATTCTTGATGTGTGTGTGTGTATGTGTGCAAAATGCCCAAAATCTGGATGGGAAGGAGAGCTAGAATAAAGGGATTGCAGCTGACCATGCCCTCCTGGGCGGGGGTTGCTTTCTCCCCTCTCTAGATCTCTCGCCCAGATTATTAAAGAAAGAACCTAGGATGCTGTCTGTTAAGATTTTGTTCTATTTTCTTACATACCTTTTGAATATCTGTGTGTGTGTGTGTGTGTTTGTGTGTGTGTGTATGTATATATGGATATTATATCTGTACATATGAATATAAATATACATAAGAAAATATCCACATATGTATATGTGTATGAATATTTAGATGTACTTTTCTTTTTTGGTTCAGGTTTATTGACATGTAATTTGTGTAAAGTAAAATTCACCCCTTTTGTTGTAAATATAGTCCTTTCAGTCTTTTATAGTCATGTAATTTTAGCTATAATCAAAATACGGAAAAGTTACATCATCCCCCCACCAAAACATCTTGTGCCCATTTTGAAGTTATCGCCACCTTCTTCCAACCATTTTATCTTTTCCATTCCTTTTATAAAATGGAATCCAACAATACGTAGTTTCAAATCTGTTTTTTTTTTTTTTTCTTTTCTGTAAAGCTTTTTCCCTCAGGGTGTGTGAGCTCTCTCAGAGAGAGACAGACAGACAGACAGACAGATAGTAAGAGGGAAAGTGAGAAATCACCCCCCAGGGGGAGTGGCCATGCCTCAGTCCCTTCTCTTACATTCTCCACCCAGGCTCTTGGGCATGTACTCACATTTGCCTGATGTGAGTTTCAAGCCACTGGGTCTGGGGCTTGACTGCATTTGGAAATGTGGGAGTCCAGTGACATAACTGCTATACCACCTGCTGACCCCAAGTCTGGCTTATTTCACTTAGGTTATTTTTTCCTTTTTTTTGGAGAGGTTTTTGCTATAGGGAACATGCGCTCGCCAGCCAGCCAGAGACAGAGAGACAGAAAGCGAGAAATCACCCCCCAGGGGGGATGGCCAAGCTGCAATCCCTTCTCCATTCTCCTCTCAGGATCTTGGGCACGCACGCACATGCACCCAGCGTGAGTTTTAAGCCACCGGGTCCAGAACGTGAACCGAGGTTGACTACATGGGAGTCCAGCGACATAGCCATTACGCTAACTGCTGCTGGTCCCAAGGTTATTTTTTCCTTTAAGGTTTTTGGTTGTGAGATCATGTTTCAAGAATCTCCTATCAAATTGCTGAAAATATTCATGTGTAGGGACCAGCAGTTGGCGTATTGGCTGTGTCGCTGGACTCCCATGTAGTTGACCACGGTTCGAGTCCCCGACCTGGTGGCTTAAACTCACGCTGGGCGCATGTGCCCGCGTGCGTGCCCAAGATCCTGAGAGGAGAATGGAGTAGAAGGGATTGCAGTGTGGCCATCCCCCCTGGGGGGTGATTTCTTGCTTTCTATCTCTCTGTCTCTGTCTTTGTGGCGAGCACACATGCCCTATAGCAAAAAACCTCTCAAAAAAAAAAAAAATTCATGTGTATTTTTTTCTTACATATTTTGTTTTTTTTATTTTTGAAAATTTAATTTTTTAGTCTTATCCTTATTTTAATGTAATTTGTGAAGCAGAAAATTAAATTAAAAGTTAGCTAGCTTAATTACATTTATCAAGATTGAGTTGCTAATAAAATATATATTATAATATATGCTATTACTATATATTGATTTTCCCACAGGTAACACAAGTAGCAAGACAGCCGGGACCCCCAACTCCTTCCCCTTATTCAGCACATGAAATAAATAAGGGGCATCCAAATCTTGCGGCAACACCCCCGGGACATGCATCGTCCCCTGGACTCTCTCAAGTAAGAAAAGCATTTTTTTAAAAAAGAAATTTTCATGTAAAACCAGCATTTCTGTTTTTAAAGCAGACTTTCAATCATTAATATAAAACATTACTTGGAGAGTAATTTCTGTTTTGTATTCTTTGATAATGGTACTACTAACAGTTTCATAAATTTGATTTTGGAGTTATTAAAATTTGTCAATGATACTTCGTTTTCTTTTAAGGATTATTTGTTTATTCAATTCCATTTGTTATTATTATTTTTTAATTTGACCAGAGAGAGAGAGAAAGGGAAAGTGAGAAAACAAGCTGCCAGGTTTGGGACACTCAGACCATGGTCGGCCATGTGGGAATCCAGTGCTTTAGACCCCCACACCACTTGCTAGCCCCTTAGTTTTCTTTTTTATTGTTTAGGAAATTAGAGCAGATTCTGAAGGCCATGTAAAGAAACCAACAAAGCACTGATTTGCTTTCTAATACTTTATCTGTTACAGTGTCTCACTCCTCTTTTGGTGGAATGTTGGTAGTAGTTTTCTACTTTTCTGAAATGTGGGCATCTTTCCCTCTTGTGTAGCTTTATGGGGATTTTTTGTTTGAGTCCCTTGTTTTTTTTTTGGGGGGGGGGAGGGGGTGTTTATTTTTTATTCTTTTAAATTGCCAGAGAGTGCAGCCTTCGCTGTCCGAGGCAGAGGGGAGAGGGAGATGGAGATAGCATTCTCCAGTGGAGCATGGTTATACCACAGCCCTTTTCCTTAATTTCTCCATGCTGCCCGGAATTTGGGGGATGCATGCATGTGTATGCCTGGCATGTTTTTTAAGCCTCCGAGGCCAAGACTCCAGTCATGATTGGCCATGTGAGATCCCTTAACCACCAGGCAATGGGCCAGCCCCTCTTAAGTGTATTTCTACTTAATAGACACAATAGATAATCAGTCACTGTTTTAATCAAGTATTACTGTGGGTCACCTGTATTATAAACTTGTTTTCGTGATGATGTTCAATTTGTACCAACCTATTGTCAAGTGTTCATTTGGGTTTCCTTGTGGTTACTAGCTGGCTAAAGTTACAAAGTCAGTGAATGTGGAGGGAGTCAGTCTGGTAGTCTTGATCCAGTAACATTGTTGTTTGAGATTGTTGGTTTTTACATGTGAGAGTTACTCTTTCAATGATGAAAATTATTTTAACATTAGTTTCAGTTTTGGCATTCATATTGTAGGCCTGTTAGAAGTTGAATAATTGGAGATAAAGAATTACTATTAAAAAGAATGCCAAACCCTAAGCTGGTGATTATGAGGTGGAGGCTGATCAGTGATAGTTTAGACTGTAGAATGTTTGGAGAAGAAATGTACGGTTTTGCCAAACCATGAGTGATAAGCCCTAACAAGGAATATGTAAATCAGTTTTTCATGAATTTAGCATTGCATTTAAACTTGGTCTAAATTGTTACTATATAATTTTGAGTTTTAAATACTTAAAACATGACACAATAAACTCTTAATTATTTAATGAGGTTCTAGTATTGGTTATCATAGCACTAAGCAGAACCACCCAGCCTGTAATTAAGGTGTATTAGTCTGAGTCTAATCAAGACAGAAAAACTATGTGGTAATTTGAATAGGGAAATTTTAATATAAAAAAGACGTATTGGGACCAGCAGTTAGCGTAATGGCTGTGTTGCTGGACTCCCATGTAGTCAACTGCAGTTCGTGTCCCAGACCCAGTGGCTTAAACTCATGCCGGGCGCGTGTGCGTGCGTGTCCAAGATCCCGAGAGGAGAATGGAGAAGAAGGGATTGCGGCGTGGCCATCCCCCCAGGGGGTAATTTCTCGCTTTCTATCTCACTGTCTCTCTTTGTCTGTCTGGCGAGTGCATGTGCCCTATAGCAAAAACCTCTCAAAAAAAAAAAAAGACGTATTAAGTATAACAGGATTAAAACAATGAGGGATTGTGAATAAGAGAGCAAACTCTCAAGTATATAAGAACTTCAGATATTAGGAGTTGTTTTTCCTAGGGTTGAGATAGACCATCCGTGGTGAGACTTCTCTAGTTCCTGGGCTGTGGCTCACCCAGTGGCAGAATAGTCACTGTGATACTACACTAGTAGAACTGGCTGAAAAAAATCCTTCCTCAGGTACATGCTAAACATTTTCCTATGGACTGTTTGGGGAACGTTCCTTCTCCAGGACCCTATACCATAGCAGAGCTGCTGCAGCGCTTGTTGATTGAAGGCTTTCAGCATTGTTTGCCAAGTAATATTGGGTCTGCTGGCTCATACGTCCCAAGTGGTAGAGAATCTTGTGTTATAACCTTAACCTGTATAGCCACTTTCTGTTCTGTTCCTCACACAGAATTGGAAACTTGCCAGCTCTGTCAAGGTAGCATAGCAAATATAGTATACACTGCCTCCAGAATCCAAGAAAAGTCTAAAAACCTTGAACTTCTTTTTTCATGGTAGTTGGTGTTAGTTGAGAGACGAGTCTCCAACTTGGGGATAAGCTCTAGACTGTGTTGGGAAGGGCATGGCATGGCTTACTCTGTTACAGTAGTACCACTTCACTGGAATTTTTCAAAATTGTGCCCTGTAAGGTGCTGAAAGAAAGCTGTCTGCAGGGAGTTTTCTTAGAAGAGGCACTGTGTTGCAGAATGGCCTGGTAGAGCACCAGGTGGTAGTTAGCTGCTGAGTATTGCTATCTGCTGTGCACTGTAGGAGAAACTTGGCACACAAGAAGTTACGTCCACGAGGGAATCTTGGTCACTGGAGAAGCCAGAGTTTGGAGAAGCTATTTGAGCTGCAGGAGTCTGAGGCCAGGCCCATGGGAACCAGGACTCAAACCCCTTTTCCTGCAATATCTCTAAAGTGCCCAGTACAGGCTAAATTTAACCTTTTGCCAACTGAAACATTAAGATATGTGTAGAGCCCTGATCCATTTTCATATTACAGGCAAACATGGAAATTTATTTATTCATTCATTCATTCTGCGAGGTTTTTGCCTTAGGGTGCATGTGTTCGCCAGGCGAAAGAAACAAGACAGACACAGTGAGAGGGAAAGTGAGAAATTACCCCTTGGGGGGATGGCTATGACACAGTCCCTTCTCTTCCATTCTCCTCCAGGGATCTTGGGCACACACGCACGCATGGCCGTTGTGATTTTTAAGCCACTGGGTCCTGGACTCAAACTGTGGTTGGCTATGTGGAACTCCAGCAATGTAACTGCTGCACCATCTACTGGTCCCCAAACGGTAAACTTTGAGCTTTGAAAGGCAAGCAATAAGTAACTGACTTGTAAGAGATAGAGCTTATTTTTTCATTTAAAATTCTTACTCTTTCTTCCTCTTCCTCTTCTTCTTCTTCTTCTTTATTGCTACAGCTTGTAATCACCTGAGAGAGACAGACAGACAGAGAGGGAAAATGAGAAATGACCCCCCCCACCCCCACCCCCCAGGGATGGCCATGCAGCAAACCTTTCTCTATTTTCTTTATTGGATTTTGGGCACACAGGCACATGTACCTGGCATAATTTTCAAGCCACTGGGTTTGGAACTTGAACTGTTCAATCAGCCACGTGGAATCCAACCATCTTAACCTCCATGACACCTGCTGACCTCAAATTCTTGCTGTTTCCAGTTATGAGTTGACCCAAGCAGTTAGCTGTAAACACTTTGGCTTTCTGAAAGATGAGGATGTTTGTAAATGCATAGTTTGCGATAAAAGATGGTTGCCCGGTAGTCTCAATTGTTAAGATAATAAGTGCCATTTTTTTTTCTTTTTTCTTTTTCTTTTTTTTTTAGAGAGGTGTTTGCTATAGGGCGCGTGCGTTCGCCAGACAGACAGAGAGAGACAGAGAGATAGAAAGCAAGAAATCACCCCTCAGGGGGTATGGCCACGCCGCAATCCCTTCTCCTCCATTCTCCTCTCGGGATCTTGGGCACGCACGCACATGCGCCTGGTGTGAGTTTTAAACCACTGGGTCTGGGACTCGAACCGCGGTCGACTACGTGGGAGTCCAGCGACATAGCCATTATGCTGACTGCTAGTCCCAATAAGTGCCATATTTTTATGCCACTTTTCAGCTGCCTTTGAAAACCAGAGTACATGACTATTATATATTTGGATCACTAAATATTATCTAGCATTCATTTATCATTTGTTTTGCTACCAATTTGCCTAATGTGTTGAATGAACTCAGTGAATAATGCCTGGTTCATTATCTTTTTTTTTTTTTTTTTCTTTTCCTGTCAGAGGCTTATATGGAGCCATCTGTTATAAAAATATCTTTTTTTTTCTTTCATTTATTTATTTTTACATTTTTCTACAAACATTTACTTTACATAGCAAAAAATTTTAGCTCATACTCCATAATTCTTGACAGTTTACAAACAACTTTCAAAATTTCAAAATACTGAATTTTAAAGATAATGCTCAAAATACGTCTTATAATTTTGTATAATTTTATAACTCTATAACAACAGATATCTTAGTAGCTGTTGATGGAGTGAGGATGTTTTCCTAAATTGGTGTACCTGGAAAAATATAGCCAACCATGATTCGAGTCCTCGGTCTGCTGGTTTGAAACTCAAGCAGGACACGTGTGTGTGTGTGGCATGACCATCCACCCTGGGGGATGATTTCATGTTTTCTGTCTCTTTGTCTCTCTGGTGAGTGCATGTGCCCTATAGCAAAAATCACTCAAAAAAAAAAAAAAGGTAGAGTTCCGTGGAAAAATTAGTTTTGTTAGGTTTAACAGTTGAAGCAGTTCATGGATCATAGTGGAAAGCATAGCCTTCAAAAGAGGGGAATAGACCTAGATTTAGGGCTAGGTCTGTCACTTTCTGGTTATACATATTATTTAGTATGTCTGGGACTTAGTTTCTTCATCTGTTGTGTAGGGAAGAATTATAATTCTACTTTTTAAACTTAAATTTTATACATTATTATTATTTTAATTTGACCTGAGAGAGAGTGGGAAAGTGAGAGAGTAAGCTGCCAGGTCTAGGGCTTGAACTGTGGTTGGTCATGTGGGAGTCTAGTGCCTCAACCACCACGCCTCCTGCTGGCCCCTGATTCTACTTAAAAAAAATAATTATTTTCATTTAATTTTATTCATTGTTGTTATTTTTTAATTTGACCAGAGAAGGGAGGGGGAGTGAGAAAGCAATCTGCCAGGACCAGGACTTTAAATATGTTCAATCACGTAGGTGGGAGTCCAGAGAATCACAATGCCACCTACTGACACTAGAATTCTACCTTTTCTTTTTTTCTTCAGACATTTTTGCTATAGGATGTGCTAGCCAGAGAGACAGAATGCAAGAAATCACCACCCCAGGGGGGATGGCCACACTGCAATTCATTCTCTCAGAATCTTGGGCACGTATGCACATGTGCTTGGCATGAGTTTGAAAACTCTGAGTTCAAGACTCAAACTGTGATCGACTACTTGGAAGTTTAGCAACATAACCATTACACCATCTGCTGGTCCCATTACCTTTTATAAGAGGATTATGATGCTATAAAATCCTGCCTCAGAACAGGAATACTAAATTCAGTAAATGGCACTTTCTGGGTCAGCCTCATAGCCTGGTAGTTAGAGGAACTAGATTTGATACAGCTAACTATGGTTTGAATCCTGGTCCTGCACACTTGAAAGACACTCTGAGCATGTTTACCCAAGATCCCAACAGGATGGAGGAATGGAGGAGAAGGGATTACAGCATGACCATGCTCCATTAGCGGATGCTTTCCCCTTCTCATTCTTTCTGTCTCTATCTCTGGTGAGAACATACACCTTCAGGCAGTAATAATAGAAAAGAGGCATATATTATTTTCATATCTGTTAGACTTGGATCTTTTTCAGTATTTACGTATGTGTGTATATGCATGTAACCTTGCCTGCTAATGCCTCTGCTTTGGCTTCCTGTCTGATATTAGGGTGAAACTCAAAAGCTTTCCCCAAACCACAAAAGTTTTAAGATGTCGGGACCAGCAGTTAGCATAATGGCTATGTTGCTGGACTCCCATGTAGTCGACCGCGGTTCGTGTCCCGGACCTGGTGGCTTAAACTCACGCCAGGTGCGTGTGCGTGCGTGCCCAAGATCCCGAGAGGAGAATGGAGGAGAAGGGATTGCAGCGTGGCCATCCTTCCTGGGGGGTGATTTTTCACTTTGTCTCTCTGTCTCTGTCTTTCTGACGAGCACACACGCTCTATAGCAAAAACCTCTTAAAAAAAAAAAAGTTTTGAAATGTCTTCCTGGTCTTTGCCTGTCTCCGATATTAAGGTAAAAAATAGAGGCCTGGCTTGGCTATTTTATTCTAGTCTTGTGTACAAAACTACTAGATTCAAATTAACTAAGGATAACATTGAAGAAACTGTTCTTTAACATGTACTCTTGTTTTTTTATTGAGAGTTTTGCTATAGGGCACACATGCTCACCAGAGCGACAGAGACAGGAAGTGAGAAATCACTTGACACAGGATGGCCACATTGCAGTCCCTTTGCCTTTATTCTTCTCTAGGGGTTTTAGGCACATATGCACCTGGACCTAGCTTGAATTTCAAGCAGCTGGGTCCAGGACTCGAACTGCAGTCAACCACATGGGAATTCAGCACCTTTACCATTATGCCACCTGCTGGCCCCACATATTCTTTCTGATGTTCCAGTCTCCCTTTTTGTCTAAAGTAGCTAGCCATCTATGTCTGCTATAATTCTGTGTTCAACACTAAATTATTCTATGAGGGTCCAAGTGAAAGAACTTTAGCTGAAGAGAAGTGAATTTCATAGCTTTGAAACATGAAAGAGAGGGACCAGCAGATGGTGTAATGGTTACATCACTGGACTCCCTTGTAGTGAACCATGGTTCAAGTCCCGGACCCGGCAGCTTAAAACTCACTCTCAGTGTATGTGCGCCCAAGATCCTGAGAGGATAATGGAGGAGAAGGGATTGCAGTGTGGCTGTCCCCCCTAGGGGGTGTTTTTTTGCTTTCTGTCTCTCTGGCAAGTACATGTGTCCTATATTAAAAATCTCCCTAAAATAAAAAGAAACACCAAAGAGGGAAAATATAGAAAATTGCTCCCAGCCTGTTTTTTTATATCATCAGTGACAACCTCATCACCTGCTTCTTTCCCGTCACAATAGGATTTTACACATGTGTGTGAAGCCCACATGCATGTACATACTAACTTTTTTTTCTTTTTTTGGAGAGGTTTTCGCTATAGGGCGTGTGCGCTCGCCAGAGAGACAGAGAGAGACAGAGAGATAGAAAGCGAGAAATCACCCCCCAGAGGGGATGGCCATGCCACAATCCCTTCTCCTCCATTCTCCTCTCGGGATCTTGGGCACGCACGCACACGCGCCCGGCATGAGTTTAAGCCACTGGGTCCGGGACTCGAACCGCGGTCGACTACGTGGGAGTCCAGCGACGTAGCCATTACGCTAACTGCTGGTCCCCATACTAACTTTTAAAAAAAGGAATTATTTATTTATTTACTTATTGCTATTTAAAAAAATTTGACCAGAGAGTGGGATAGAGCGAGAGAGCGAGAAAGAGAGAGAGAGAGAGAAAGTGAGAAAACAAGGTGCCAGATCTGGAACTCGAACTGCAGTCAGACGTTTGGGAGTACAGCCCTTCACCACCACGCCACCTGCTGGCCCCATACCAACTTTTAAGGCTTTGTGTTAATTTCTGTTTGTTATATGAGTTGGGATTCTTTCTAGTCCCCTCTTCCCTGAAAGTTTTGTTTAATTTAAGTTAAAAAATTAGACTTTTAGGGATGAATAGTTAAAATGACATTTTTAAAAAAGAATTATTTTATTTAACTTTATTTATTTATTTTAATTTGACCAGAGAAGGACAGAGCAAAAGAGGAAGTGAGAAAGCAAGCTGCAAGGTCCAGGACTCAAACTACGGTTGACTATGGGTCCAGCACCCTTAACCACCACACCACCTGCTGGCCTCAGACTTTTTTTTTAAGAGAGATTTTTTAATTTAGGGCACGTGCGCTTACCAGAGAAAGAAAGCGAGAAATCACCCCCAAGGGGGATGGCCACACCACAACTCCTCCTTCTGTAGTCTCCTCTCAGGATTTTGGGCACACACACACCTGGTGCGAGTTTTAAGCAGCTAGGTCCAAGACTCAGACTGCAGTTGCCTGGCAGGAGTTCAGCAACATAACCACTACACCATCTGCTGGTCCCAAAATGACATTTTTGCACTATGGCTAATTGATGAGACTCAGCATCTTTTTTGGTGTGTATTCTTTGTTATTGCCCTGAAATAGCAACACTTAAACAGTCCCTAAACCCAGAATGTTCTTAATCTGGGAATTGTAAAGAATTCTAAATTTATAGATATCTTATCTAGATACAGATTTCAAAGTCAGTTTCCCTGGAGAGGTGCACTTACCAGGGAGTCTGGAAACTAATTTAGAGCCCCAAACCTCCCAGTGCTATATTAAAAAAAAATTTTTTTAAGAGATTTTTTGTTATAGGGCACATGTGCTCGCAAACAAGAAATCACTCCTCAGGCAATGGCCATGCCGCAATCCCTCTCCTCCATTTTCCTCTTGGGATTTTGGGCCTGCATGCACATGCCCCCGGCTTGCGTTTTAAAGCTGCCGGGTCTGGGACTTGAACCCCAGTTGACTACATGGGAATCCAGTTACATAACTGTTACACCATCTGCTGGTCCCACTATTTAAAATTTTAACTTTGTGAACCTTCATATTAATGGCCAGTTTTCTTCTTTGTAAATGAGAAGTTTATGTTAAACTATGATCTGAATTCCCTTTAAGATCATCATGGTTTTTGGAAACTCGCTTCAAAATGGACAGTTGTTATAAAAATGTTCTTAATTCTGTATTTTAGATTTAAAACTAGCTAAACTGCATTGTTCTATTCTGTGCTTTATTTTTTTTAAGAAACCAGCAGTTTATCTTATTTTATTTGTCAGATTTAAGCAAAAACAGAATTACTATGTACTTACTTTTAATTGGTGATGCGTAATTGCTTTTACTCAGTTAATTTTTACAAAGTTAACAATTAAAAAGCAAATAGACCAAACTGACACTGAGTACTAGGTTCAATATGTAGGGTTTTGCTTTTTTTTTTTTTTTTTTTTTTTTAATCTTTCTTGGCATCACCTATTACTCCCCCCCCACCCCCCGGAGATTTATTTTGCTATAGAGCATGTGCGCTCGCCAGAAAGACAGAGAGAGACAGAAAGCAAGAAATCACCCTCCGGGGGAATGGCCACGCCACAATCCCTTCTCCTCCATTCTCCTCTCAGGATCTTGGGCACATACACATACACGCCCAGCATGAGTTTAAGCCACTGGGTCCAGGACTTGAGCTGAGGTCGACTACATGGGAGTCCAGCAACATAGCCATTACGCTAACTCCTGGTCCTGCATCACCTATTACTTTTAAGCTGTAGTAGCTGTGTTCATAGTAATCAGTGAGAAGTCATGCTAAGAATGATACCAAAGAAGTAGGGTAGTATGCCTACTGTTCCTGGTAATTCCCTTTGGTTCCTGTATTTTTTCTAGGAGATCACCTCAATCATGTTGTATAGTGAACTGTTACATAGCAAAATCAGGATAGTACATCATCTACTAGTTAGATTATACACACCTTCTGGAAATACTAAGCAAAGGACCTCTTCACTGAGGAATAGTGGATGATCACGATAATTTTTAAACATTTTAAATAAGTATGTATTTAATTTTATTTATTTGTTTATTATTATTATTATTATTATTATTATTATTACTATTATTCAATTTGCCATAGAGCACGTTCACTCACCAGAAAGAGAGAGAGAAAGCAAGTTGCCAGGTCTGGGACTTGAACCATACTTGACCATGGGGAAGTCGAGCACCTTAACCACCATGCTACCTGCTGACCTCCATGATACTAATTTTAACACTACATTTTCATCTTTTTTTCCTTTTAAAGAATTTTTCTAATTTTATCATTATTGTTATTTTCATTTTGACCAGAGCAAGATATAGTGAGAGAGGGGGCAGGGGGGAGGGAGGGAGGGGAAGAGGGAGAAAAAAATGCATGTGAAAGTAAGCTCCTAGGTCTGAGACTTGAATTGTGGTCAGCCAATTGGGAGTCCAGCACTCCTAATTGCCACGCCACCTGCCGTCCCCACAGTTTCCATCTTTAAGAAAGGATGAGAGGGACCAGCAGATGGTGTAAGTTACGTCCTTGGATTTCCACATAGTTTGGACTCAACCATGGTTTGAGTCCTGGGCCTGGCATCTTAAAACTCACACTGGGCGCGCATGTGTGTGCATGCCTAAAATCCCGAGAGGAGAGTGGAGGAGAAGGATTGTGTCGAGGCCATCCCCCCTAGGGGGTGATTTCTTGCTTTCTGTCTCTACCTCTCTCCGTGTCTCCAGCGAGTGCGTGCACCCTATAGCAAAAAAAAACTCTCTTTTTTAAAAAACAAAAAGGAAAGGATGAGATTCGGGCCAGCAGGTGGCGTGGTAGTTAAGGTGCTGGACTCCCACAGGGCTGCCTACAGTTCAGCCTTTGGGAAATCTCATCAGGTGCATGTGTGTGCATACCCAAAATCCTGAGAGGAGAGTGGAAGAGAAGGGATTGCGCTGTGCTATCTGCTGTGGAAATGATTTCTTACTTTCCTTCTGTCTCTCCTCTCCTGTGAATGCACATACCCTATGGCAGAAACCGGGGAGGGGGAGGGGATGAGTTTCAAATAACTCATGCTTCCTACATACAGTCTTTTTGTTTTATCTGATTCCCAGATTTCATTTTTATTTCAGTGGTCTCATTTTTACTAAGGGAAAATTCTCTTGGGTTGCCTTGCAGTTGTTTGTTGACCGATTGTTTCAGCCTGTGTAAGCTCTTTATTTAGATGAATAGCAATTTTACTTACTACATGCAAGTTTTTATACGTTTTTGTGTTTCTTGTTTTTTTACCCCTTTCATAAAGAAAATAAATCTATGTTCGCTCACTCTGACAAGCAGTCTAGCTAATCAGGAAAAAGTAGACAAACCTGTGAATTTTTTTTTTTTTTTGTCACACTTCGTTATTGAAATAAATAAGTGCTGAATGAATTTTCTTCAAAAAACAATAACAACAAAGAAATGGGGCCAGCTCCATGACCTGGTAGTTAAGACAGCTGGATCACACATAGCTGACTGTGCGCTTTGAGCCTGGACCTGGCAATTTGAGAAAAAGGCCGGTGTGTGTGTGTGTGTGTGTGTGTGTGTGTGTGTGTATGTGCACGCGCATGCACAGGAGCCTTCCAGTAGTGTGGTGGTGAAGGTGGTGGATCCCACATGGCTGACTGTAAGGTTTGTGTCCTGGCCCTTCTCCATTCTCCTCTCAGGATTTTGGGCGCAGAGGCACACACACCCACTGTATTTTTCAAGCTGCCAGGTCTGGAACTCGAACCACACAGTTGGCCTTTTGGGATCTGACTGTCTTCACCTCCATGCTACCAGCTGGCCTGGATATTTAGATGTTTATAATTCTGAAACTATTTCAGTTTAGCTACAGAAATTAGCATATAGAATTAAATTTTGGGATGAGAAATCAAACAGATTTCTAGAGATAAGAGTTCTAGAGAGAATTGAGAAATTGGGTATTTTGACTATTCAGAGTGCACAGGATATTTTTGGCAGACATGTATATTTCACCTGTGCGATTCTGAGAGCTGTGGGGGAATTGGGCAGAGAGGACTCTGGAGGAAAAGGGCAGCAGAGTGGGGAGGTACCATATACAAAGACTATTGTTCTGAATGCAGTCAGGCAGATGAGTATATGCATGTCCAGATTTAATAGGTGGGGGAATATGCATTTTACAGGAAAGTGGAAGGAGGGACAGGAAAGCTTAATCCAAGACTGTTTTATAAGGGATAGCGTGAGAAATTTTACTTGAAAGTACAGGATATAAAAGCTAGCTTCTTTGATAGAAATAAGAATTGTTAATTTCAGTGACTCATACTTAATGAAAAAGCAGACAACACACACATCATCTTATAGATACACATTTTAAAATTCTACCAATGTATTAGTAAAGAAAAATTAAGATAGTTAAATTTAAAGTGAGTGGCATCAATTAACTTTAAATAATGGATATTAAACATTGGTATTAAACATTGATTTTTTTAATGAAAATAATTTTATAATTTATTATAAAATTGTTATTTTAAAAAAAACAAATAACAGGTTTTTTTTCCCCCTCGGTGCATGTATTTATTTATTATTCTTTTTTCTCAGGCGTCTAGTCATGTTAGGTAACAGGAAGGACAAAATCTAATGTTCAAACTTTCTTCATTTGATGGGCCCTTTTTTTTTCTCTCTTAAGAAGAGTAAACTCTCAAGCTATCTTAATTCTGTCTCTTTTGCATGATTCTTTTCTGTCTGTTCAATAGATGGCCACTAAGTAGAAATGTGGTATGTAGAAATTATCTTGCCACCATGTTGTTACATTTCACAGATAAATCAATCTCTTTTTCTGTCACTGCCAGCATACTTGGTTTTCAGGTATTACACTGGTATTATATCAGACTTCGTTTATTACTCCCAATCTTGTTACTCCTGATTACTACTAAAATTGCCCATCAATTTTCTTTTTAAATTCTCATAGGGTGTTTACACTCGCCAGAGACAGAGAAAGAAATCACTCCCTGGGGGGATGGCCACATCACAATCCTTTCTTCTCCGTTTTCCTCTCGGGATTTTGGGCATGCCTTACACATGTGCCTAGCATGATTTTTTAAGCCACTGGGTCTGGGACTCGAACTGCAGCTGGTGATGTGGGAATCTAGCACCTTAACCACCACACCATCTGCTGGCCTCCACCCATCTTTTTAAACCTCAGTTTCAAAATTTGACCAGTGGCAGGGCCAGCAGGTGACATGTTGAGGTGCTAGACCTCCCACATGGCCAACCACGGTTTGAGTCCTGGACCCGGTGACTTGCTTTCTCACTTTCTCACTCTATCTCTCTCTGGTCAAATTAAAACAAGACAAAACAAAACAAAAACAAAAACCCCAAAAAATGAATAAACAAAATTAAAAAAAGTATTGACCAGTGGGGCCCGCGGTAGGTGTGATCATTAAAGGCATTGGACTCCCACATGGCCAACTTTGGTTTGAGTTCCAGATCTGACAGCTTGCTTTCTCACTTTCCCTCTCTCTCTCATTCTCTGTTCAAATTAAAACAAAGCTAAATAAAATAATTCTTAAAAATAATTAACCAGCTTGTTTTGTGAAGTAACAATCTGACAACATAATTAAGTATAGCATTGTTGTTACCAAAGTCTTGTTAGGAGCAAAATCAATTATAACTAGCATTTTAAAATAAAGGAGATTTAATTAATGAATTTATTATATTGGCTGAATGATTAAAAAGAGAGAGGCCAGTAGGTGGTGTGGTGGTTAAGGCACTGGACTCCACATGCCATCTGCGGTTCGAGTCCCGGACCCAATGGCTTGAAAATCATACTGGGCTTGTGTGCATGTATACCCAAAATCCGAGAGGATGATGGGGGAATAGGGGCTGCATATTGCCATGCTTCTTTAGGGGAGCTAATTTCTCACTTTCTCTCTCTGTTCCTCTTTAGCAAGGACATGCACCCTATGGCAAAAACCTTAAAAACAAAAAAAGCCAAGATCTTACAGAGATTACTACTTGCTTTCTCATAATTCATAGTATTCTGTTTCAGGTTCATTTTTGATAAAAAAAAAAACAAAACAAAACAAAATAAGCTTTCTAAAATCATTCTGGGAATACAACCACTATAGCATATTTTTTAAAGTTAGTATGTTTCAATTTCTAAACCTTTGGATACAACTTCAGGATATATAACTTCACAAAATCAAGGCTTTTTATGCGTTCTTCCACATAGTATCCAAACTTCAAGCTCTTAAATGTAGGGCAACACATCAAAGTTTGGAATTCAAGAAATTAGTAGAAGAGGAAGAGGTTTTAAAAGGGGAGTACCAGGACTGAGTCAAGATGATATTTAGTGTGATAATTGAATGGAATGAGATCTCTAGCTGGGACTGAGAAGGAGGAGAAAATGGTAAGATCCAGAGACTAAAGAAAGGTGAGGAAATGCGGGAGGAAACAGTAGAGATGACATGCTGGCTATCAGTAGAGGGAACAGGAAGTGTGATGAGTAGCAGCCACTGACACTGGAAGCAGAGGGCAGCAGTATAGAGATGATTGAGAACTTGGTGCTGTCCTGTGTACCGACAGTATCTTCCTGATGGCGTAGTCCTTTTAGCTCACAGTTTCAGGAGAATTGGTCCTGGGACTGGACAAGCAACTGGGTTGTCATGCTATGTGGGGAAAAACTAAGCTTCGAATAAGTGTGCAGTGGTGATTATTGTGGAAACACAAGTAGCCTGTCAAAACCAAGTTTATTTAAGTCCATCATTGTCTAGTGAAATGCGAAAACACATAGCATTTAAATGTTGAATTAATTGTAAAGAGTACAGAAGTGGAAGTAAGTATGACACACTCAGAAGCAAAAAAGAGGTCAGTGGTTCTCAGTCCTGCCTGCCCACCAGAATTACCTGATGCCTGGATCTCATTCTCCCAGGAGTCTTATTTATTTGCTTGCGGATGGGACTAGGTCATTTTTTTAAAAAAGAATTACTATTTTATTTTAACTTTATTTATTGTTATTTTCCAATTTGACCAGAGAGAGAGGAAGAGTGAAAGTGAGAAAGGAAGCCACCAGGTCCAGGACTTAAACCACGGTTAGCCATGTGGGAGTCCAGTCAGTGCCTTTAATCACCAGTCCACCTGCTGACCCCGGGACTAGGTAATTCTAATGTACAACCCAGTACTGAGACCAAAGCTGGGAAACGGTGCCTTTTTTTTTTTTTTAAACTAAGACAGTTGACAGTTTTATTTTCACATTTCATAATACAAACGAAAACTATACATTTTTGTCTCACTTCTCTCCCTCCTTCAAAACTACTCTTATTGATAATTTTTTTTTAGAGGTTTTTGCTATAGGGCGCGTGCGCTCGCCAGACAGACAGAGAGACATAGAGACAGAAAGCGAGAAATCACCCCCCCAGGGGGGATGGCCACGCCGCAATCCTTTCTCCTCCATTCTCCTCTCGGGATCTTGGGCATGCACATACATGTGCCTGGCGTGAGTTTAAGCCACCGGGTCCGGGACTCGAACCGCGGTCGACTACGTGGGAGTCCAGCGACATAGCCATTACGCTAACTGCTGGTCCCGATCATTTTTTTTTAATAGGAAGGGGAGAGAAAGTCTTATTTGACATGTTGTTAAAAAACATCCAGAGTAAAAAAAGAAAAAAAAAACACTCAGAATTGCAGCACCATGATCTCCTGGTGAAGTAGAACAAGTGAATATAAAACTGACATAAAGAGGCCTCCCTCCACCCTTCTGTGACTGGCCGAGTCATTCCTGGCCGCATGGGCACCATCATGGGCCGGGTGGGAGGTCTCATCACTGGGGTCCCAGCATCATGGGCATGTGCCCTCCCATGGTGGCCTCATTCCAGGAGCAGGTCCTGGCATCATCCCAGGAGGAGGAGGGCCATCCTTGGCATCATGGGAGGGCTTCCCATATGGGGTGCTGGCATCATGCCAGGGCGAGGAGGGCCCAGGAGACTGGGGGAGGTGGGATCACCACCCCTGCAGGAGGAGCAGCAGAGAATGGAGTAGGAAGACTCTTCCCTGCCGAAATGCAGCCGTCGTTTTATCAGTCAGCTCTGAGCCTGCTCTTCCATTCATTTCTGATAGTAGTTTTTCATGTTCTCTTTTTGTTTCCTACTTCTGCAATGCGTTTTTCTCACAGAGAGAGAATAACGGGGTATGTATCATAGCAATCACAATAAAACTTAGGCATGTTACTGTGCTGCCTGGAAGTGACTGGAACGGTGCTTTTTTTTTTGTTTTGTTTTGTTTTGGCGGGAGAGGTTTTTTTTTTTTTTTTTTTTTTTTTTGCCATAGGGCGCGCGCGCTCGGGAGACAGAGACAGAAAGCAAGAAATCACCCCCCAGGGGGGATGGCCACGCCGCAGTCCCTTCTCCTCCATTCTCCTCTCGGGATCTTGAGCACGCACGCACACGCACCCCGTGTGAGTTTTAAGCCACCGGGTCCGGGACTTGAACTGTGGTCGACTACGTGGGAGTCCAGCGACATAGTCATTACGCTAACTGCTGGTCCCCAGGAACGGTGCTTTTTGATATCTGTTGCCTAAATGAGCCTTTCCCAGGCCGATGTAGGGACTCACTGTAAGTCCCAAATTTTTGATGGATGAAAACTAGCTCTAAATAAAAATTTGCAAAGTGTCAGTTTTTGGGATACTTACAAAGTGCTTGCTTTATTTGGCTAAACAGATTTTTTTTGAGAGATTTTTGTTATAGGGTGTGTGCACTCTCCAGAAAGATAGAGACAGAAAGCAAGAAATCACCCCCTCCACCACCAGGGGGATGGCCACACCGCAATCCCTTCTCTTCCGTTCTCCTCTCGGGATCTTGGGCACACACGCACACGCATCCGGTGTGAGTTTAAGCCACCGGGTCTGGGACTTGAACTGTGGTCAACTACGAGGGAGTCCAGCGACATAGCCATTACACCAACTGCTGGTCCCTAAACAGACAATTTTTTAAAAATTATCTTTATTTATTTGTTTGTTTGTTTATTTATTTACTTTAACCAGAGAGGGACAGAGTGAGAGAGAGAGAGACTGAGAGGAAAAGAGAGAAAGCAAGCTGCCAGGTCCGGGACTCAAATCATGATCAGCCATGTGGGAGTGTAGTGCCCTTAACTACTATGCCAACTGCCAGCCCCAACGGATACATTTTTTTCTGACTGGTACTGTTAACATTTTTGCATGATACAATAGAAGTTTATTTTACAGGTATACTCTTAACTAAAAAGGAGCCAAATATTCTACTCTTAGCTTATTCTGAGGAAGGGTCTGGGAATCTTTTCTTAATATTACAACTGTTCTGTCATGAATCAGGTAATTATGATTGAGTTCCTAAACTAGGAAAGTTTTGTTAGGATACCATGACAGGGATTTAGGTCTTTTCAACTAGTTCAGTACTATATTAAATAGAGAATTTATTCCTTTTTCTGAGCAAGTGATCTCATTTACTTGTCTGAATAGTCCCAGAATATAATCCACAAATAAACATTTATATAGAGACATGGCATGGTGATTAGCTACAAAGAAACATTGTCTCTGTGTAACTGATTTACATGTGTGCTAAGGTATTTAAGTAAATATAAGAGTTTAAAATTCATCTTTTTTAGGTACTAGATTAGTATTTCAGTTTACATAGTTCAGAGTATGAAGTAAAATCTTTTTACTTTTTAAAATTGTCTCATTGTAAAATTCAATTTTGAAATATATATGTAAATTTTTTTGAGAGGTTTTTGCTATAGGGCACGTGCGCTCGCCAGACAGACAGAGACAGAGAGACAGAAAGCGAGAAATCACCCCCCAGTGGGGATGGTCACGCCGCAATCCCCTCTCCTCCATTCTCCTCTCGGGATCTTGGGCACGCACGCACATGCGCCCCGGCGTGAGTTTTAAGCCACCGGGTCCGGGACGCAAACCTCAGTCGACTACGTGGGAGTCCAGCGACATAGCCATTACGCTAACTGCTGGTTCCCTATATATGTAAATTTTTATTTTGTACACATGAAAGAGAGCAAGTGAACGGGAGGCAGGCACTCCCAGTTGGGTCTTCACTTGTGACCCACTTCCAGCCTCAGTCAGCCTGGATCACGGGTGTACACGTTCATACAGGAGGCCTTAGGATGTGAATCTGGGGCCTTCCTGTGCAGTGCACTTGGAGTACCCCTGCACAATTATCTGGCCTACGTAATGATAAATAGTTTTAGAGCTGGACTGATAGAGGGGCATGACAAGTACAGCTGTTGGGATGGGCGGTGAATGATAAAGTGCACTTCAGTTTGCACAGGGCACTAATGCTCATTAAATATGTTTCGAAGTAACAAATAATAAAAGTAACCGGATGGCCCTAATGCATACTGAAACATTTATTGTGACTTAATGAATGCTTAAATTGTTTAAAACATTCATTAAAAAATTTCCAAAAGCCACAATTAAGTAAGACCAGTATTTGTGATAGATAACTTTTGAAGTACAGCCCTTTTATTTTTCTAATAGTAATGTCCCTAGCGATGAGTAAAATATTCCATTCAGAAATGAATATAATCTCTTACTGGGGCATCCATCCATCCATCCATCTATTTATTTATTTATCTTTATGAAGTAGGAAGGGCGAGGGTGATGAGAAAGAAGGAGAGATAGGTTTGTTGGTTTGTTTGTTGTGGGTTTTTTTTGGTTAGAGATTTTTGCTGTAGGGCATGTGTGCTCACTGGAGAGACAGAGAGTGGCAGAGGGACAGAAATCTAGAAATCGTCCCCCAGAGTAATGTCCATGTTGTAGTCCCTTCTCCTCTGTTTTCCTCTTGGGATTTTTGGCACGTACGCATATGTGCCTGGTGTGAATTTCAGTCTTCCAGGTCTGGGACTCAAACCATGGTCAACCATGGAATCCAATACCTTAACCCCTACATCACCTGCTGATCCCAAGGAATAGGTTTTTTTTTTGTTTTTTTTTTTTTAGGGATTTTTGCTATAGGGCATGTGTGCTCGCCAGAGGGACAAAAAGCTAGTAATTGTCTCCCTGGGGGATGACCTCACTGCAGTCCCTTCTTCGCCAGTCTCCTTTTGGGATTTTAGGCACATGCACACATACATACATGCATGCACCTGGCATGAGTTTCAAGCTGCCAATTCTGGGACTCAAACGTCAGTTGACCACCTGGGAGTCTAGCACCTTAATCATGGTACTACCTGCTGGCCCTGGGATAGGTATTTTTGTCATGGTCTCACTATGTCGTGATCCTCCTGCTTCAGCCTTCCAAGTGTAGGATTACAGGTCCATGTAACCATGCCTGATGTTCAGGTTGGCCTGGAAACTGTATCCCAGCCTTCCAAGTGGTAGGACCAAGGAGCTCTTCTTGAGAAAGTCCTTGAATATAGTGCAACAACTGAACTCAGATGAAATCCACAAAGATTTTCCTTCTGTTGATTGAACTTACAAAGAGATTGAGCGTGTTATCTTCACATAGTCTCTCTGAGGCATAGCACTCCACCTCAACATCCAAACTACAAACTGTGGCAGAGAATTCTCAGTTTTCTATAGTATAAAGCCTGCATTATAGAGGGAAGTTTCTTTTTAGAAAGAGTTCTGGTGGTCCAGCGGTGGTGACACAGCCATAGCATGCTGCTTTGCAATGCTGGAGCCATCGGGAAGATCAGAGTTCTATTCCTGGGTCAAGCTGTATGTGCCGGGGGTATGTGCGTCTGTGATCCTGGCTGGTGGCAAGGCCGGGGGTGAGGGGGAGTACTGTGGTGTGAGACCCTGTTGGAGGTACTTCTTCTCTCTCAATAAATAAACTTTAAAAAAAAAGAGAGACCTCATTGTGAATTCCGGTTCTGTCACTAATTGTGAGATAAGTGCCTTTATTTATTTTTTTAGTGCCTTTATTTATTTTTTTACTTAATTATAGAGAGAGGAAGCAGGTTAGTGAGAAAGCACTCCCCTTCTCCAGGGATGGTGATGACACAGTCTTTTCTTTATTTCTCCTTTCAGATTTTGAGCATGCATGTACTTTTGCCTGGTGTGTTTTTCAAGCTGCAAGGTTTGGAACTCGAACTGAGTGATCAACCATGTGGGAGCCAGCTGCCTTGACCGCCATGCCATGGGATAGTCCCCCCCCAAATTTTTTTTTCAAGTTTGGAATTCAGGACAGCAGGTGGTGTAGTGGTACAGTTGCTGGATTCCCACATGGCTGGCTGTGGTTTGAGTCTCAGACCTCATAACTTGAAACTCATACTGCATGCGTGTGCATGCAGATCCCAGGAGGAGAATGGAGGAGACGGGATAGGGCGATTTCTCACTTTCCTTCTCATTGTCCCTGTCTCCGTCTCTCTCTAGCAAGTGCATATGCACTAAGGCAAAAACCTCTAAAAAAAAGAGGTTGGAATTCTAAGGAGTCAATTATTTGTATATCTAGCATTATGTTTCAACATCTTATTTGTGAGATTTTTTTAATAAGCTCTTTAATTTCAGTTCATGATACTTTAATCACCATTACTGAAAACCAGACCTTGCTAGTAGACATTTATGTCATTAATTGTTATTGCCTAATACTGTTGAAAGATTTTATTACTTGTCTTTTAACTGTATATATTATATGTGATTTACTTCTTCTTTTTTTTTTTTTTTTTAAGAGAGGTTTTTGCTATAGGGCACGTGCGCTTGCCAGACAGACAGAGTCAGAAAGCGAGAAATCACCCCCAAGGGGGGATGGCCACACCGCAATCCCTTCTCCTCTTTTCTCCTCTCGGGATCTTGGGCATGCACGCACACACGCCCGGCGTGAGTTTAAGCCACCAGGTCCAGGACTCGAACCATGGTTGACTACGTGGGGGTCCAGCAACATAGCCATTATACTAACTGCTGGTCCTGTGATTTACTTCTTGTGTAATTTTTTTTTTTTTTTTTTAAGAATCTGAACCCAGGCCGACAAGTTTCAGATCCTGCACACACACTCTCTTCTTTAATGATAGAGGGTGTGTATACATGAGAGAAAAGAAGAGAATATGAGAGAGAGTGTGCGTGTGTGTGTGTGTGTGTGGTGGGGGGGTACACATGCACTCGTGCAGTCCTCCAACGGAGTCTAGTCATGCTTCAATCCTTTTTTCCCCAGTTTTCTATCCTGTCTGGATTCTGGGCAAGCTTGTGTGCTGGGGTTTTGTACTTGAACCCTGGTCATCCATGTGGGATCTCTATGCAGCAACTACCTGCTGTGCTAAAGGGCAACCTGTAATGTTTTTTTGTTATTCTTTATAACTCATACTTCAAGCAAAGCAGATACACAGAGTAGGTAAGAAATCCCATAATAACTATTCAGAAAGTCATTGGAATTGATGATCTTGATGTCATCTAAAAACACAGTGAAGGTGATTTGTGGACTCTTCTCCAAGTCATTCAGCAGTGTTAACTCGCAAGCAAGCATTAGGACTGCATGAAAAGAAATATTCGGCTATTAGGCACATCTGATATTTGCTTCTATGAGAAACAACCCTCCTTTTATTATGATGGATTTGGAAAAAAGTTCAAGTGCCAAAACAGGTATTTAGTGTTGGTTTATGTGTGCAGTCTTTTATTTTGTGAGGTGTATTATGGCCTCTTGCCAGTTCTTCTCTACCATGGTTTCATCCTTCTAATGACCTCATTAGCTCTGTAGAATATTGGAGAAGAGTTAGTAACTTTTTAAATAGAATTCAAGATGAAAAAGTTTAGAAATTATATCCGAAATGATGACCTGGACTTAACTCAAATGTTTATTCATTTATTTTCACCCTGTCTTACTATAAATCAGTAGCATAAAACGATTTTGGGGGACCAACCAGGTGGCATGGGTAACTGGACCAACCAGGCACATCCCTCATGGCTGACTGCGTGGTTTGAGTCCTGTACCCAGCGACTTGAAAAACATGTCGGGGGACCAGCAGTTAGCGTAATGGCTATGTCGCTGGACTCCCACGTAGTCGACCGCGGTTCGCGTCCCGGACCTGGTGGCTTAAACTCACACCGGGCACGTGTGCATGCGTGCCCAAGATCCCGAGAGGAGAATGGAGGAGAAGGGATTGCGGCGTGACCATCCCCCCTGGAGGGTGATTTCTCGCTTTCTGTCTCTCTGTCTGTCTCTGTCTGTCTGGCGAGCGCACGCGCCCTGTAGCAAAAAATCCCCCCCCCCCCCCAAAAAAAATGTCGGGTACATGTGTGCGCACCCCAAATTCTTGAGAGGAGAGTGGAGGAAAAGGGAAAAATTGAAAGTGATGTAACTGAGATAAAGAACTCTGTATGGATTTGTTGTGATAGTTTTTATGTGTTTCGATTTCTCTTCCAATTATTTTAAAAGTTATTTTGCTGAATATGCTTCCTCCTTTTCAGATTTTCCTGCTAAGACAATCAATGGCAGGATTATTTTAGAAGGCCATCCTTCCCACAAATACGTGAGTGCCAGATATTCGTAGAGTATATATGGTTTGTTGGCACAAATGAGTTTATCTGGAAAAGGCTACCACACAAAGGTTAAAGCAGGATATTTTTCTTATAAAGTACCAACCATGTATTTAAGTCATTAGTTTCTCTGAATAGATTAAATATCCCAAAATTTATTTATATGACTGTGTATTCTAAGCTCCAGAGGAAGCTTAGTTGCAGAATCAGGAAATTTGCCTTCTGCTGTTTGTTATCTGCATATACTTTTACTCCATAGTGGTTAGATTGCCTGTAGAATATCCCTGGTAACATCTGTTATTGGGCCCTTTAGGAAGCCCATTTTGTTGTCATATTTCTTCCTTAGCTCCCTTTCCTTGAACCCTTGTCTTCTTCCATCTCCTTATTCTATGGTAATTTTGGTAACACTTTCCAGAAATCCTTCGAAGTGAACGTTACTCATTTTCTTACTGTCTTTCTGTCTTGAGAGGCAGGCTTAGCACTATCCTGGCCCTGCTGCTCTCTCTAAGCCCTTGTCCTATACCCTTTGTACAGCAAATGCATGTATACTGCTCTTTGTTGCCAACATCCCTAATTTTTCTTATATATTTGAGAATTTTAGCTTCTAACTTAAAATTCACGTCTCCATTTTACTCTCTGGCATCTACCAGGAAGACTTTAAACATTCATCTTTGCCCCATCTCACCCATTGTCTGTGGGCTCCTGAATCACCTCTCCTCCTGTCTTCCTCTCTATCTCTCAGAACATAGCCAGCAGCCCATACAGACACAGCAGAGATGTGCACAGTCCAACAGAACTACTTGTGACTTTTGAGCCCTTGAAACAACTAGTGGGAAGCTAGTGTGAGTTGAAATATGCTGTAAGTGTAAAATGCATCAGCAAGTTGAAGGCTACCAAAAAATAAAAATAAAAAAAGATGTGGAATCTCTCTTTTTTAAAATAATTGGCAAAAGGGATATGTGCTCATTGGAGAGAGAGAAAGAGAGAGAGAGAGAGAGAGCGAGCACGCGAGAGCAAGAAGGTACCCCCATGGGGGATGATCATTGCTTCTTTATTTATCCCTCCTTTCAGGAGTTTGGACACACACACCCCTGGGATGTTTTTTAAGCTACTAGGTCCAGGACTCAAACTACACAATCGGCCATGTGGGATTCAGTGCCTTTAACCACCACATACCAGCTTGTCTAAACCTCTTGATTTTTATATTCAGACTACTTTTGGATATTGAGTTAAACTATTATCTATATATTGGATTGTCGGAAATTCATGACATATTTTTCTATGCAAAAATGTATTATGACTTTTCTGCCAACCATATATATATAATATATATATGCCATATTAAATATATATACATATATATAATGTATATATCATATATTTATGTATACACACCCACACACTTTTTTTTTTTTTAACTCTCTTCCTCCCTTTCTTCCTTCCTTTGCCAGAGGTCACATGCAGCTCCCCGGAGAGAGATAGAGATTGAGAGAGAGGGAAAATGAGAAAGCAACCCCATGAGGAATGACATTAGTCCATTCTTCTCCATCTCTCCCTCCTTTTGGGATTTTTGGGCATGCATGCACACAAGCCTGGCATGTTTCTCAGGCCACCGGGTCCGGGATTTGAATTGCATGACTGACCATGTGGGATCCAGCTTTCTTAACCACCACACCACTGGCAGGCCCAATATTTCAAAATTAATTTCACCTGTTTTTACTTTTTTTGAATCTGGTTACCAGAAAATTTTAACCTATTTACTTATGTGTCTTGTAGTATATAATGTGATATTTTTGTTGAAGAGCGCATGTCTAGACTTGATCTCTACCTACAATTGTTTTGCCTTTGAGTACTCTCTCCCTCCCTCTATTCCTATTCCTTCCTTCCTTTTTTTGGAGAGGTTTTTGCTATGGAGCGCATGCACTCGCCAGAAAGACAGAGAGACAGAAAGCGAGAAATCACCCTCCAGGGAGGATGGCCACACCACAATCCCTTTTCCTCCATTCTGCTCTCGGGATCTTAGGTACGCACGCACACCGCCCGGCGTGAGTTTAAGCCACAGGGTCTTAATGACCAGGCCGTGGAGCTGGCCCACTAGTGTCTTTTGATGCCCCAATTTTTAAATTTTTCAAGAAATATAATTTGTCTATTATTATTATATTTTTGCCTGTTTTGCTGTCATATCTGTGAAATCATTGCCAGATCCAGTATTTTGAAACTTTTATTCTGTGCTTCCCTCTAAGATTTCTGCCTCTATACTTTAGTCTGTGATCATTATGGATTAATTTATGTATGTGGTATTAGATACGAGTCCCAACTATGTTCTTTTGCTTCTGGATTTTCAGTTTGTCCTATTTTTGTTAAAAATATTGTCTTTTTCCCCATTGAAATAAATGGTCTTGCCACTGTTGTTGAAATTATTTGACCTCGGGACCAGCAGTTAGCGTAATGGCTATGTCGCTGGACTCCCATGTAGTCAACTGCGGTTCGAGTCCCAGACCCGGTGGCTTAAAACTCACGCCGGGCGCGTGTGCATGCATGCCCAAGATCCCGAGAGGAGAAGGGATTGCGGCATGGCTATCTCCCCTGGGGGCTGATTTCTTGCTTTCTGTCTCTCTGTCTGTCTCTGTCTGGCGAGCGCATGCGCCCAAAAAATTATTTGACCTCAGGATGAGCAGACGGCATAATGGTTACATTGCTGGACTCCCACATTAGTTGTCTGCAGTTCAGGTCCCAGACTGGCAGCTTCAAACTCATACTGGGTACGTGTGTGTGTGCTCAAAATCCTGAGAGGGGAATGGAGGAGGAGGGATTACGGTGTGGCCATCCCCCCTGAGGGGTGATTTCTTGCTTTCTGTCTCTCTGTGTCCAACACGTGCATGCACCCCATAATAAAAACTAAAAAAAAAAAAAAAAAAAAAAAGTCATTTGACCTTATATGTGTGGGTTTATTTCTAGGCAGCTTGTTTCATTGGTCTGTGTTTCTTTGTGCTAGCACAACCCATTTTTGATCTTATAGATTTGTACAAAATTTTAAAAATTAGGAAGTGTGAAACCTCCAACTTTGTTCTTTTTTTTAAAAAAATAATTACTTATTTAATTTTATTTATCATCATTATTATTATATTTAAAAAATTTGGTACAAGGCATGTGTGCTCACCAGGGGGAGAGAAAGAGTGAGAAAGCAAGCTGCCAGGTCCAGGACTTGAACCATGGTTGGCCATATGGGAATCCAGTGTCTTAACCATCATGCTGGCCCCAAACTTTGTTCTTTTTTGAAGATTGCTTTTAGCTGTTTGGTGTCCCTTGAGAGTCCATATCAGTATTAGAATGGCTTTTTGTATTTGTGTAGACATGCCATTGGATTTTTAATTTGGATTGCATTAGTCTGTAGTATTGGCATTTTTTTTCTTTAAAAAAAATAATTATTTAATTTTATTTATTCATTAATTCATTTTAATTTGACCAGTGAGAAAGAAAATGAAAAAACAAACCAGCAGTCTGGGACTCGAACTGTGGTCAGCCATGTAGAAGTGTCCAATGCCTTAACCACCAATCCCCACTGTCCCTAGTATTGGCATTTTAACAATATTAATTCTTTCCATTTATTTGTATCTTTAATTTCTTTTATCTGTGTTTTGTATTTTCATTGTATAAGTCTTTTATCTGGAAATTCCTAAGTATTTTTAAAATTTTGCAGTAGGGTATATGCGCTTATAGGGATGGGGGAGAGAGAAAGGAGGAGAGAAAAAGCATCTCCCAGGAGGAATGACCGTGCTACCATCTCTTCCCTTCTCCATTCTCCTCTTGGTGTTTTAGGCATGCATACACATGTACCTGGTATGTTTTTTTTGTTTTGTTTAGTCTTGTGTTTTTATTTGTTTGTTTGTTTATTTGTTTTTAGAGGTTTTGGCTACAGGGCATGTGCACTCACCAGGAAGACAGAAAGAGACAGAGCGAAAAATCACCCCTCAGGGGGGATAGCCACGCTGCAGTCACCCTTCTCCTATCAGGATCTTGGGCACACACGCACACATGCCTGCCGTGAGTTTAAGCCACTGGGTCCAGAACTCAGACCGCGGTCGACTACATGGGAGTTCAGAGATATAGCCATTACACTAATTTCTAGTCCCTGTACCTGTGGTTTTTGAAAGCCTCTGGGTCTGGGGCTCAAACTGAGAAGCTGACCACAGCCATCATCATACTCAACGGTTGTATGCTCAGAGCTTTCCATTTTCTAGCTGCTTCAACCACCATGCCACCAGCCAGCCTCAATATTTTTATTCTTTTTTATGATGCTTTATAAATTAGATTGTTTTTATATTTTCCTTTTCAGATTGTTCATTTTTATTAGTATGTAGTTTCTACTATTTTTTTCATATTGACTTTGTATCCTGCTATTTTTCTGAAATCATTTATTCCATTTTTTTGTGGAGTCTTTAGGATTTTCTACATATAAACTTGTGTCACTGGGCCAGCAGGTGGCATGGATGTTAAGGCACTGGATCCCACTTGGCTGACAGTGAGATTTGAGTCCTGGACTTGGCCCCATGAATTGAAAATCATGCACTCTGTGTGTGTGTGTGTGTGTGTGTGTGTGTGTGTGTGCGCACTTGGGCCCAGAATCCCAAGAGGAGAGTGGTGGAGAAGGGGTTGCAGTGTCACCATCCTCCTGGGGAGTGATTTATCACTTTATTTCTCTCTCTCTCTCTTTGGTGAGCTCATGTTCCCTATAGCAAAACTTAAAAAAATTATATCATCAACAGAGATAATTTTACTACTTTTCCTATTTGATAACTTTTTTCCCTTCTTGCTTAATTGCTCTGGCTAAAACTTTTATTATGTTGAGCAGAAGTGGTAAACAGGTCCAGCCATTGTAGTCCAAGCAGGAGGGCACTGCTGTGTAGTGGCTGAGGAGTACTAGAGGTCTAGGTTCAGTTCACAGCTCAACCTTAACAGGCATGCACCTGTGGTGGTCCTAGCTAACTGGGAAGCTGGGGCAGGAAGATGATGATGTGGTAAGACCTTGTCCCTAAAACAAAACACCTATTTCTGTCTTTTTCATAGGGGATTAAAACAGTAATTGGTGAAAGGGGGCATCCTGGTTTGTTCTTGATCTTAAGGGAAAGCTTTGAGCATACATCCATTGAATGCAGTGATGACTGTGGGCTTGTCATGCAAGGCTTCTATTATGTTGAGATAGTTTCCTTCTATTCCTGGTTTGTTGAATATATATATATATATATTTTTTTTTTTTTTGGAGAGGTTTTTCGCTATAGGGCGCGTGCGCTCGCCAGACAGACAGAGAGAGACAGAGAGACAGAAAGTGAGAAATCACCCCCTAGGGGGGATGGCCACGCCGCAATCCCTTCTCCTCCATTCTCCTCTCGGGATCTTGGGCACGCACGCACACGCGCCCGGCGTGAGTTGTAAGCCACTGGGTCCGAGACGCGAACCGCGGTCGACTACGTGGGAGTCCAGTGACATAGCCATTACGCTAACTGCTGGTTCCCTTGAATATATTTTTCATGAAAGTATGTTAAATTTTGTCAGATAATTTTTAATAGCATGTTTTAAAGGATTATACACCGTCACCAAATGGGATTTAGTCCTAGAATTCAAGGATGGTTCACAATGAAAATCAGTTCATGTAATCTACCACATTCAAGAATGCAGAAAAATAAAAACACATGGTCATCTCAGTTGCTACAAAAGAAGCATTTGACAAAATCCTTTGATAAAAATGCTTCAACAACTAGGAATAGAAAGGAATTATGTCAACATAATAACAAGGCATCTATGAAAAACCCACAGTGAATATCATACTCCACTTGATCTTAGCCAAAGGCCAAGAAATGATTTGAATATCATATTCAAAGGTGAAAAACTGGGAGATTTTCCTGCAAGGTCAGGAGAAAAACAAGGTTGCCTACATTTACCACTTTGTTTTCTCATTTCAAAAATGATTTACTTATGGGAACCAGCAGTTAGCGTAATGGCTATGTCGCTGGACTCCCACGTAGTTGACCGCGGTTCGTGTCCCAGACCCGGTGGCTTAAAACTCACGCCGGGCGTGTGTGCGTGTGTGCCCAAGATCCTGAGAGGAGAATGGAGGAGAAGGGATTGTGGCGTGGCCATCCCCCCGGGGGGTGATTTCCTGCTTTCTGTCTCTCTGTCTCTCTCTGTCTGTCTGGCGAGCGCACACGCCCTATAGCAAACAAAAAACCTCTCAAAAAAAAGAAAAGATTTTCTTATTAGAGATTTTGTATAATTAAAGTAGATACGTGCCTGACAGGATGCAGACTCACAAAAGAAGTCAATGTTCCACCTTCTGAAACATTTTATTTATTTATTTTTTAAGTGTTTTACTATAGGCATGGAGCTCACCAGAGAGAGACAGAGATAGAGAGTGGGAAAGTGAGAAATCACCCCCCAGTGGGTGGCCATGTTTCAATCCTTTCTCCTCCATTCTCCTCTAGGGATTTTGGCCATGCACACACACACACATGCACACATCTAGTGTGATTTTAAACTGCCAGGTGTAGGACTTACACTGTGTTCGTCCATGTGGGATCCCACACCTTAACCACTGTACCACCTTTTGGGCCCTAAGCCTTCCATTTTAACTTCTCTCTCTCTCTCTCTCTCTCTCTCTCTCTCTCTCTCTCTCTCTCTCTTTTTTTAAAGAGGTTTTTGCTTTAGATCATGTGTGTTCACCAGAAAGAGTCAGAGGCAGTGAGAGGGAAAGTGAGAAATCACATCTCCCATCTCCCCCACACACCAAGGGATAGCCATGCTGCAATTCCTTATCCTCCATTCTCCTTCTGGGATCATGGGCATGCACACACCTGTGGCAAGAGTTTTCAACCGTGGTTCTGGAACTTGAACTGTGGTCAACCATGTGGGAGTCCAGCAACATAACTGCTGGCCCCATAGTTTTTTTTTAAAAAGTTACTATTGGGCATGTGAACTTTGCTGGAGAGAGGTAGACAGAGGTTGGAGTTTGTGGGAAAGTGAGAAAGCATCCTCATGTGGCATGGTCACAACACAATTTCTTCTTCATTTTTCCCTCCTGTTGGTTTTTTGGGTATGCACACACATATGCCCAGCATGTTTCTCAAGCCCCCTACGTCTGGGTCTCAAACCGCGTAGGTAGCCATGTGGGATCCAGGTGCTTTGACTACCATGTCATGGACAGACACCCCCTTTTTCTAAATTGCTGAAATATCTGAACTTGCAAGAGAGAGAGAAGCACTCCTATATGGTATAGTCATGCTGCAATACTTTTTCCTCCATTTCTTCTTCTTGTCAGTATTTTGAGCATGGTTACACATACACCCCGAGTTTTAAACCACCAAGACTGGGACTGAACTGTAGTCAGCCATGTGGGATCCAGCTCTTTATGCACAGTCTTAACCCCTGCCCTATGAAGCTGTCTGTGAATATTTACTTTCTTCTTCTTCACTCAAGAATATTTGTTACAAACATTTTTCTGTTTGGTCTTTGCTCTACCTCTAGTTATTCTCTTAATTTACTGGCATGGCCAGGACTATCGGTTATGTGCTGGTATTTCCTAAATCTTTTGCGTGGTTGGGACAAGCAGTTAGTGATCGCGGTTCGAGTCCCGGACCTGGTGGCTTAAACTCACGCCGGGTATGTGTGTGTGCATACCCAAGATCCCAAGAGGAGAATGGAGGAGAAGGGATTGCGGCGTGGCCATCCCCCCGGGGTGATGATCTCTCCGATCTCTCGCTTTCTGTCTGTCTGGCAAGTGCACATGCCCTATAGCAAAAACCTCTCCCCCCCAAAAAAAAAGATCTTTTGCATGGTTGACTTTACTCTTCATGTCTAATTAACTCTCTAGACTTTTGGTACCTGGGGTTTCTTTCACAGTTAAAATTGGACATAATATAAATGAATTTATCACTTTGTTTATCTTAAGCAGAGAAATAAGTATTGAGAAGACCATAAGAGAAAATAGACTTGGTATGTGTGAGAAAAATAAATGTGGCCAAAATGGTTGGAAAGTAATAGCATGTGAGGTGAGGGTAAGAGAAGGCTTGGGGCCTGAGCATTTTGGGCTCTGTGAGTGTCCATAGATACCTGACCTCACACCTTGGAATGTTAGCCTCCTACCCCTTATATCTAATTGCTCAGAACGTCTTCCCGTTTCAGTGTATTAGTTATCTCCCAAATCTGCCTGGTGCATTCAGATTCCTGTGGTAGGTTAGGCCATCAGCGTCATACACTGTTGCAGTAGCTCCTTATCTCTTACCCCGACAGTAGTCTCTTCTCTAGGACTCCATATTGTTGTAATAGTTTCCTTTATTAAGCAGATCTGATGATACTGCTGCCCTCTTCACCGTCTCCTAGGGTTACCTTCTTGGTGAAGTCCTTATGTAACTCGACACATCTTTTTAGTCTGGCCCTGATCTAAGTCTCTGAAATTACTTCTTCTCACTGTGCCTTACTCACTTCCACTCTCTGCCGTTACTGGCCTGGTTGGGGGTCAGTGGATGGGCTCTGATTTTTCAGATTTTTGTGCTTGTATTTATACTCTTTGTTTTGTCTACACTTGATGCTTGCCAAACTCAACATCACTCACTATTGAACTGTCACCTGGTCGAGGCTTCCTGGAAATCTCCTCTCAGGAGGAATAAATCAACTTCTTGACATAATATAGTCCTCCTAGTACTCTCTGTATGGTTCTGCAGTTGTTAGGTAAGGTATAAATCCCTTGCATATAGGAATCATGTTTTTCAACTTTATTTTCCTGACTTTCAGTTGATGCTGCAAACACAACCTACAGACTGTTTGATTGTTGTATTTTAAGTATAATTCAAGGATTTATTTCGTTCCATTTTAGGCTTTTGCCATAGGCATGTGTGTTCACCAGAGAGACGAGAGAGGGAAAGTGAGAAATGACCTCCCAGGGGGATGTCTATGCCTCAGTCCCTTCTCCTGGGATTTGGGGCATGCATGTACCTGTAACTGGGCATGATCTTCAAGCAGCCAGGTCCAGGATTCAAATCATGGTTGGTCATCTGGGAGTCCAGCCACCTTAACCACCACGCTACCTGCTGGCCCTGTTGATCAAGTTTTTATATGCCTAATGTTTTTCACTGATGATACTACTAATGGGAAGTATCAAGGGAAAGAAAATCTGAAGTTAATTTGCTTTGAGGCCTTGTGTATAGTGAAAGTCAAGAACACTGACCATACCCTACAGCCTAGTAGATACCATATCCAAGAAGCACTAGATAAGCTCAGTATAGTGATATGTATTCACCTTCAGGTCAACTGGAGACGTGTGTTTTCTCCCAAGTAGATCTGGCTTAATTGAGATGAAGTTTGCCAGCTTAATTAGCCCTCTGTCACTGTGTGCCATTGTTTTTTTTTTTTTTTTTTGGAGAGGTTTTTGCTATAGGGCGTGTGCGCTCGCCAGACAGACAGAGAGAGACAGAGAGATAGAAAGCAGGAAATCACCCCCCAGGGGGGATGGCCACGCCGCAATCCCTTCTCCTCCATTCTCCTCTCGGGATCTTGGGCACGCACGCACACGCGCCCGGCGTGAGTTTAAGCCGCCGGGTCCGGGACTCGAACCGCGGTCGACTACGTGGGAGTCCAGCGACATAGCCATTACGCTAACTGCTGGTCCCCTGTGCCATTGTTTTTGTATTGTTAGAAACTTGGTTTGTTGCTTGGATTGAACTAGAACCATGTGATAACTAAATTGAGGTTTCTCATAAACTCGTTGGTGTAACTTTTTGGTCGAATGGGAGCAGTAGCCAGGTGTTCCGATGAAGCAGAAATTTCCACTGAGTTACTGGGAACAGGAAGTGAAGGGCTATTGGTAGGTGACTCAGCTCTTTTCTGAACCATCTCATGTGACTGAGTGTGCTTGATGTCTGTTTATTCTCAGCAGAGGAAGTACTGTGGGAGTCACATTACACAGCAGCATGATTTTTTTAACCAGCTCAGTGATGATCTAAAAATAACTTACGGGGGGTGGTGCTGGTGGTGCTGGTGGTGTTTTTGTACTGTTGATATATTTAGCATCAGAAGATTTAAAAATCGTAATAGAGACACATCACTGAATGCTTTCCCTTATAAATAACTTAGAATATATATTTATCCAGTATTACTTCAATTCTTTTGATGTAAAGATGAAAGCTTTGATATCTAAATCAAAGATAAAAAAAGAGATAGCCTTCTAATCATCCAGAAAATGACTCTGCACTATTTCAGTTTATCTTGTGCTTCAGTTCTCTCACCAAGATATTTATGTGCTAAAATTTTTATACAGGAACTTTTTTCTTTTCTGTGAGGTTATAGCAAATGCTCTTTTGAGATGGAAATGTTGTGTTGTTTATTTTGCTGGATTTTATGTTAATAATGAATTGTGGTTAGTAATAGTTTTACTATGATTTTTTTTGATTTATGCATTTTATACTGAAAGTTTGTGCAACCTTGTACTGTAATTGAGGCTTCAGAATGTCAAAATGTGATTATTATTATGCCATGTACTATTTTTATGCTTGGCTCCGAGGGAGCTCTTGGAAGCTGGGACATATACGTAATCATCAGAATCTGTTCATTTGTCTGGGAAGCAGTGAGTCATTGTGATTTACTCTTTTTGATACTTGAGTGTTCTTTCTCTTTGTTGGGGGTAGCATATGCACCATATACTTGATTCTAAGATTAATTCAAATTGGAAAGGAAACTGGATTTATTTAAAAGAAATAAATGTCAGCAATGTTTATAATAATGCTTAATTAAGTGGAAATATCCGATCAGTCTAATAGTCTACAGAATCATGTTATTTGCAGTACATGATGCCATAGATAACGTAGAAAATACATGTCTTTTTATTTATTATAAAAACGCGGGCATTAAACTTGCACTGTATTAATGTTTCATTCCATGTTTCAAAAAAACCAAGCCTCAGATGATTGAAGTTTTTGGTTTTAATATTACACTGCAGATTTTTTTTTTTAATAGGTTCTTGCTAATGGGTATGTGAGCTTGCCTGAGAGAGAGAGGAAAGTGAAAAATCACCCCCAAGTGAGATGGCCACACCGTATCTCATCTTCATTCTCATCTTGGGATTTGGGGCACAGACACATATGTACCACCGTGATTCTCAAGCTGTCAGGTTCATAACTTCATCCATGGTCGGCCATGTGGGAGGCCAGTGCCTTAACCACCGTGCTGCCTGCTTGCCCACTTGTAGGATATTTAATGGGATTTCTGTTCTGGCACTTTTTAGTTGTACAGTCATTAGGAATTTGTGTTAATGAAGAATGAATGAAATATTAAAGTGCATATCTTCTGTTTCACTGCATGTAAATGAGACCTGACTGGGATAACATTTGAAAGGAGTTCTGACAGTCGCGCTGGCTGTATATGGTCTCATATCTGCCCTTATCTCAATAGATAAAGAGTGAATAGGTAATTTCTGACTATTAAACACTACTGGCCTGTAAACCTAAGGCTCACCATTTTGCTTGGGCAAATTGCAAGTGGGTAAACTTTGTGAGATGATAGATATGTTAATTTGTTGCACTGCAGAAACCATTTATTATATACATGTATCTTTTAAATAATAACATTTATTTAACATTTACTTATTTATATTTTAATTTGACCAGAGAGGGAGAAACAGGGAGAGAGAGAGAAAGAGAGAGGGAAAGTGAGAAAGCAAGCCGCCAGGCCTGGGACTTGAACTGAGGTCAGCCATGTGGGAGTCCAGTCCCTTTAACCACCACCTGCTGGCCCCTATCTGTCATTTTTTTTTTAATGATTTCTTTTTTAATTAAATAAAATTCATTCATTTATTCATTTCAATTTGACCAGAGAGGGAGAGAGAGAGTTGGGGGGGAGGGGATGAGAAAACAAGCCACCAAGTCTGAGACTCAAAACACAGTTGGCCGTGTGGGAGTCCAGTGCCCTCAACCACCATACCACCTACCAATGCGTATACATGCGTCTTAAAACATCATGTTAGGGCCCAGTAGATGGCATAATGGTTATGTCACTGGACTCCCCTGTAGTCAACCACAGTTCCAGTCTCAGACCCAGCTGCTTAAAACTCAGGCTGGATGCATGTACATGTGTATCCAAAGTCCCGAGGGTAGAATGGAGGAGAAGGGATTGCAGTGTGGCCATTCCTCCCTGTATGGTGATTTCTCACTTTCTGTCTCTCCAGCGAGGGCACATGCCTTATAGTAAAAATCTCTCTAAAAAGAAAAAATAAATAAAAGCTTGTTTCCACAGTATTAATCAGTTTTATAAATTGGTCACGAGGTTAATACATATTTGTACATACATACTTACATATATCTGTTTGTCCCTTGTTGAATTTTAAGCAGTACTTGATCAAGTAAAGCTGTCTAAAGGTGGGACAACTTGATATGGTACCTACTCTGTGTGAATCTCATAAATGGCAGATAGTTATACAGAACCATCCAACACAGATTTTTAAATCAATGTGTAGTAGTTGGTTTAATGCCTTTTGTGTATTGCAGATAATGCAATGCCTTTTGTTTCAGTGGAGGGAAAAAACAATTTTTTATCTTTTACTTCCAACCAAAGGAGTGTAAGAAGGATCCAGGCAAAATATGTATTTTCACATCTCAAAAAGTAAAAGGTATTATTTTAAAAAACAGCAGTTTTTGGAATAGCAAGTAAGGCACTGTACTCCCACATGGTCAGCTGCTGTTCAGGTACTGGATCTGGCAGTTTGAAACTCATGCTGGACACGTGTGCATGCATGCCCAAAATCCCAGGAGGAAAGTGGAGAAGAAGGGACTGTGGCACAGCCATCCACCCTTGGAGGGTGATTTCTTACTTCCAGTTTCACTGTCTCTGTCTTTCTTTCTCCGGCAAGCACATGCACCATATGGCAAAAACCTTAAAAAAAAAAAATATAGTTTAGGGACCAGCAGTTAGCGTAATGCCTATGTCACTAGACTCCCACGTAGTCGACTGCGGTTCAAGTCCCAGTGACTTAAACTCACGCTGGGCGCGTGTGCGTGCATGCCCAAGATCCCGAGAGGAGAATGGGATTGCGGCATGGCCATTCCCCCGGGGGATGATTTCTCTCTTTCTGTCTCCCTCTGTCTTTCTGGCAAGCGCACGTGCCCTATAGCAAAAACCTCTCCTAAAAAAGTCTATCCTCTAGATGGTTGTTAAGGGAGCTGGATCCCACATGGCCAACTCCATGGTTCTAATCCTGGGCTGAGTGGTTTGAAAACATACTGGGCACATATGTGTGCATTCCCAAAATCTTGAAAGAGAAATAGAGAAGAGACTTCCATGGCGTGACCATGCCCCATAGGGAATGCTCTCTCTCTCTCTCCCCCTTTCTGTCTCTCTCTCTGGAAAAATGAAAAATAACAAAAAAACTTCACCTAACTATCAAGAAACACTAGAAATGACTAGAAGGAAACAGGCAAACAGTGCTGTTGCTGGTGTAACCAGGCGTCAGTGAGATAGCCTGTTGCATTTGCCAGTCTGATGGAGCTGAGGAAGGGCTTTCTCTTTCCCCACATCTTAGCCCTCGATGGCTAAGTCCAGTTGAAAACATTTTATTTACTCTTTTTTAGGAAAAAAATGTTTTTGTTTATATTTAAGGTATACAACATGATTTTTGTTTTAAGGTGAGATTTTTGCTATAGGGTGCATGGAGAAATGATTGCAGTGTGGCCACCCCCCCCCCCCCCCCCCGTGGTGATTTCTCGTTTTCTGTCTCTCTCTGTCTCTGTTTCTCCAGTGAGCACATGCACCCTATAGCAAAAATCTCTCTTAAAAAAAAAGATCATTTCTAATTTACATATATACACTATCTTTGTGGAGTACAGTATTATTTTTAAAAAGTATGCATATAGAGACCAGCAGTTAGCATAATGGCTATGTCGCTGAATTCCCATGTAGTCGACTGCAGTTTGAGTCCCGGACCCGGTGGCTTAAACTCACACTGGGTCCGTGTGCATGCATGCCCAAGATCCTGAGAGGAGAATGGAGGAGAAGAGATTGCGGCATGGCCATCCCCCCCCGGGGGGTGATTTCTCGCTTTCTGTCTCTCTGTCTCTCTGTCTCTCTCTGTCTTTCTGGCGAGCACATGCGCCCTATAGCAAAAACCTCTAAAAAAATAAAAAGCATGCATATAGTATATAATAGTCAAATCAAGGATAAATACATACTTATTTTCTTTAACATTGAACATTATATTATGTTGTGTACATTTGATCATAGTTCTAGGGTTTCTTTCTTTCTTTCTTTCTTTCTTTCTTTCTTTCTTTCTTTTTTAGGTTTTTGGCATAGGGTGCATGAGCTTGCCAGAGAGAGACAGAGAGAGCAAGAGAGAGTGAGAGAGAAGGAACGTGAGAAATCACCCTCTAGGGGAATGGCCATGCTGTCCTTTCTCCATTCTTCTCTTGGGATTTTGGGCATGCACAAATACCTGCCCAGTGTCATTTTCAGGCTCCATCAGGTGTGAGGTTAGAACCATGGTCAGCCATGTGGGAGTCCAGTGCCTTAACCACCCCTCCATTTGCTGGCTCCTGTTCTAGATTTTTGTCTGTTTGTTTTTTATGTATTAAATTGCCTCTTTTTGGGGGGGGGGGGGGCGGTAGAGGTTTTTGCCTTGGGCACGTGCATTTACCAGAAAGAAAAAGACAGAAACAGTGAAAAATCACCTCCCGGAAGAATGATCACTCAGCAGTCACATCTCCTCCTCTTTGGATCTTGAGTACACATGCACGTGTTCCCAGTGTGAATTCGAAGCCACTGGATTTGGGACTTGAACAGTCGGTTGGCCATGTGGGTCGCCATCTGCTGGCCCATGTGGCCTCCAGATTGTCTGTAATTTTTACTTTGCCATGATGTAGCATCCTATAGACTCTTTTCCTTATTTATATGCATTATATGCGTGATGTAAAATGTTTTTGGACCGGCTGGTGCAGTGGTGGTTAAGTCAGCTGAATCCCACATGCTGACTGACTTACTATGTGGTTCAGGTCTCTGACTTAGCAGCTTGAAAAACAGACTCTTTTTCATGTACAAGTGCATGCATGTTCCAAATACCAAAAGAGGTAAAAATGGAGGAGAAAGGAGCATGACTATGGGGGTGGGGTGCCTTCTTACCCCCCCATTGTCTCTGGCTAATACACGCATCTTCTGACAAATAATACAAATTTTTGTCTCACAAGAGAGTTCTGTAGTGCAGTGGTTAAGTGCTGTTCACTGTCAATTGGATCCCACATGACTGACTATGGTTCAAGTCCTGGCCCCCGTAACTTCAAAAACTTGACACTGGGGAATGTGCTTGCCTATCCACAGTCCTGATGGGAAGGAAAAATGGAGGAAGATGCATTGCACCATGAGCACGAACCCATTGAGTAGTGTTTTCTCTCTGTCTCCGTTTCTCTCTTTGGCAAATACATGTTCCCTCTGGTAATTAAAAAAGAAAGTAAAAAATAAAAATTCCTCACTACTCCCCTCCCCCGCATTGCCTCATCCAAGCAGCTTTTTGGTATCTACCAATCTCTGTGCTATGGAGTCCTACGTAGTAAACTGCGGTTCGAGTCCTGGACCGTGGCTTAAAACTCATGCTGGGCACATGTGCGTGCGTGCCCAAGATTCCGAGAGGAGAACAGAGGAGAAGGGATTGCCGCGTGGCCATCCCCCCTGGGGGGTGATTTCTCTCTTTCTGTCTCTCTGTCTCTGTCTGTCTGGCAAGCGCACGTGTTCTATGGCAAAAACCTCTCCCAGGGGAAAAAAAAAAATCATTGGTCTGCCTTTCACTTGAGTGGATTATTTACTGTGCATGGTTTTGTGACATTATGTAGTCATTATTCAGAAAATATTTCTCTGAGTTATACATAGCTTCCCTGTTTCAAAACTTTTACTATAAAATACTTTAAAATCGCTTTCTTGGGACCAACAGATGGCATAATGTCTCTGGGCTCCCACCTTGGTGGACTGCTATTTGAGTCTCGGACCCTGCAGCTTAAAACAAACCAGGCGCATGTGCGTGCGTGTCCAAGATCCCAAGAAGAGAACGGAGGAGAAGGGATTGCGGTGTGGCCATTCCCCCCCGGGGTATGATTTCTCACTTTCTGTCTCTCTGTCTCTCTCTGTCCCTCCAGGGAGTGCATGCACCTTATAGCAAAAAATCTCTCCAAAAAAATCACATTCTTGGTGCCCTGGTGGTTAAGGGAGTCAGATCCCACTTGACCAACTGTGCAGTTTCAATCCCATCCCCGGTAGCTTGAAAAAAAAAAAAACACCAGGTGCATGTGGGTATTTGTCCCAAATCCATACCTGTATGGAGAAATGGCAGATGAGATGGCGGTGTGACCATACCCCATCAGAGGGTACACCCTTCCTCCACCCTGCCTCCCTCCCTCTCTGGTGAGCACATGTGACCTGTGGCAAATTTAAAAAATAAATTAAAATTCTAAAAATGACTACAAAATTTAAAATATCACATTCTTATCAGAAAAGTCTTTATATATAGGAAAGCTGCCAAGGTCTTGGTGACAGATACACATTTCCAAACGTTCGATTGTGACTTGAAAGTTGTAATCTTACCATTGTTAAGTACTTTGCTTTCCTTGAAGTGACAGACTCATTTGTTCATTTTTAAGAAAATGTCTGCCACATACCTAAATCTGCATAAACATAACTTTGTATGTTCTTCTTTTAAATAAATAGTGTGCTTATAATTCAAATGCTAGTCTAAGTACTTTTTCTAGGAAGATCCTCTGTATCTAGCAACATTGTTTTTATGTCTTCTCCTTTGGTCACATAGATTGTTGTTCTTTTGTTTTTTATTTATTTTATTTATTTTTTTAAAGTGCTAAAGCTTACATAGCATGGTTTAATTTATGTAACATTGTATGAACAGGTGATAGAGATGGGGAATACATGAGTGGTTGCCTAAGGTTAGGGCATAGAGCGCATGGAGAGGGGAGGTACTTAAAGCTATGATGAGAGTAGGGTGTTTACACAGATCCCTGTGAGGAAGCTTTTCTGTGTTTTGCTGGTAGTGGTGGTTATGGGAATCTACATATGTGATAAAATAGCATAGAACTGAAAATACACTCATGTGAATGTAAAACTGGAGAATTCTGAATTATATCAATGTTGTTTTTTTAACTGTGATATTGCACTGTAGTTATTTCTTTAGGGGAAACTATTGAGTTCTCTGCAAAGTCAGGATACACTTTTGCATAGAAAAATATGACATGACTTTCCCAATGACCTAATAAATGAAAAGTTTATAGGATCTCTCTGTATTATTTCTCAAATTTCATATAAATCTATGATTACTTCAAAGTAAAAATTAATAACATGTATTGTTAAAAAGAGGTTATTAGGTTGGTTCTGTAGCCTAGTGGTTAATGGAGCCAGATTTCATATAGTCAACCAGAGTTCAAATCCCAGCCCCCTTTGGCTTGACAGACATGCCAGGCACCTGTGCAAGTCTGCTTCAGATCCCCATAAGATAAAGAAATAGAAGAAAATGGCTTGCAGCATGACTGCACCCCATTGGGAGGTGGCCACCCCCATAGCTAGAAAAAGAAAATAAGTGACATTCTTAAGTACTGGTTTTTCCTCCTTTTTTTCCTTTCTTTTAAATGTTAATGTGTGGTATAAGTGTGGGGATAAAACATACAGTGGTTACCATTGCCTTGGTTTTTACTGAGATAGCAGCAATTTTAGTTAATGTATATGGCAGAACACACAAATGGCTTTTTTATTTTGAGAGGTTTTTTTTTTTTTTTTTTTTTTTTTCTTCTATGGGGTGCATGCGCTCACCAGACAGACAGAGACAGAGAGACAGAAAGTGAGAAATCACCCCCCAGGGGGGATGGCCACACCGCAATCCTTCTCCTCCATTCTCCTCTCGGGATTTTGGGCACACACGCACATGCACCTGGCGTGAGTTTAAGCCACCAGGTCCGGGACTCAAACCGTGGTTGACTACATGGGAGTCCAGTGACATAGCCATTACGCTAACTGCTGGTCCCATGACTTTTTTTTTTAAGAGAGATTTTTTCCTGTAGGGTAAGTGCAGTCGCTGGAGAGATACAGAGAGAGAGAGAGAGAGAGAGAGAGAGAGAGAAATCACTCCCCCCCAAGGGTCATGGCCATGCCTCAATCCTGGATCTTGGGCACACAGCACACGCTCCTGGCATAAGTTTTAAGTTGTAGAGTCCAGGCCTCCAGTCAACTACATGGGGGTTCAGTGACGTAACCATTATGCCATTTGCTGGTCCTGACAAATGACATCTTAGCATTAATATTATCAAAGTATTTTATTTCCCAGACTCTCTCATAAGGTCACAGAGATACCCATGGTTTGGTGGTTCCACATTTTGAAAGTGGCTTAACACTTAATTTTTAGTTTTGCTGAGGTAAAAAAATGACATGCTTAAGACTGCATAATAAGTTCAGTGCTAGGTTTCTGCTTCTCTCTCCATTTTACATTGTAATTTATTTGTTGACTATTACTGTAATTCTGTAGAAGTGAAGTTACAGAAGCTTGTAGTAATAGCAAAGGTAGACATGATAAAACCTGGGAATTAGCTTTCCATCCTGTGCTGTGCATTATAGTAGTCATTGGCCATATTAACTATTTGAATTCTAGTGATTAAATGTATGAAAATTGAATTTAAATTGAATCTGTGGTTACAGATTTTCAGTTTGAAAGGTGAAAAAGTTCTTAATAATTTGCACAGTGTGAATATAGATAACACTACTGTACGTGTACTCTTAAAAATAAGTTAAGATGGGGGACCGGCAGGCAGTGTGGTAATTAAGGTGCGAGATCTCATATGGGCAACTGCTGTTTGAGCCCTGGACCCAGCCGTTTCAAAATCACACCAAGCATGTGTGCGTGCATGCCCAAAATCCCGAGAGGAGAACGGCCAGCCCCACTGGTGAGTGATTTCTCACTTCCCCTCTCCCTGTCTTCCTAGCGAGCTCATGGACCCTATGGCAGAAATCATTAAGTAAATAAGTAAAATAAAATGTTAAGATGCTAAATTTTATTTTAGGTATTTTATATCACAATTTTAAAAAAGTAATTAACTGGGATCAGCAGATGGTGTAATGGTTATGTCTCTGGACTCCCCCATCCAAATCCAGGAAATATAAGAGGTATCAGAAAGCTATATCAAAAGGACAGCAAGTAGACCTATCATAGCCACATTCATAAAAATCAAAGAAAAAGACAGTACTCTAAAACTGACAAGAGAGAAATGTCAAGTTACTTACAATGCAAGCTAGAAAAGAATGGGAAAATATATTTAAAATGTTGAAAGAAAAACAGCATTTGTCAAGAGTACTGTACCTGGCAATGTTATCCTTCAGATAGGAAGGAGAAATAAAATCATTCCCAGATAAACACTAAAAGAATTTGCCAAAACTAAACCAGTTATTTAGGAAATTCTTTTCTTTTGAAAGAGTTTTGTTATAGAGAGTGTGCTAGCTGGAGAGAAAGAGAGAGAGAAAGTGAGAAATCACCCCCCGGGGGGATGGTCACACTGCAATCCCTTCTCCTCCATTCTCCTCTTGGAATTCTGGTTATACATACACACATGCCTGGTGTGTTTCAAGCCGCTGGGTCCAGGACTCAAATTGCAGTTGATCATGTGGGAGTCCAGCACCTTAACTACTATACCTAGTAAGTGTGTACCTAAGAAATTCTTTTTTTTTTTTGAGAGAGAGAGCTTTTTTTTTTTTTTTGGCTATAAGGTGCATGTGCTCACCAGAGAGACAGACAGTGAGACATCACCCTTTGGGGGGGAATGGCTATGCCATACTCCCTTTTCCTCCATTGTCCTCTTGGGATTTGGGTCGTGCATGCACATGCACCGGGTGTGTTTCAGGCCTCCGGGTCCAGGACTTGAACTGCAGTCAGCCGTGTGGGACTCCAGTGACATAACCATTACACCATCTGCTGATCCCAGGTCCATAGGAAATTCTTTTCTTCTTTGAAGAATCAATCTTTCTTTCTTTCTTTCTTTTGACTAGAGAGAGACAAAGTGGGGCAGGGCGGGGGACAGTAAGAAAGCAAGCCTCCAGGTCCAAGACTCGAACCACAGTCAGCCATGTGGGAGTCCAGCGCCCTTAACCACCACACCACCTGCCAGCCCTTCTGTAGAAAATGTTTAAGGGAATAATACTACACCAGCAAAATTAAAGGGAAATAAATAGAAGCAAGCGAACACAAAACAACTAGTTAAAAGGATGAGTTCACTTACAATAACAACATTGAATGTCAGGATTAAACTTGCCCACTAAAAGGCTAAAAATGCAAATTCAACTATTCTACACATAAGCAGATTTAAGTACAGATTAACCAGTTATTTGCAAGACAGTTTTCACCACTTGGTTTAATTTATATATTTATTATAACCAATAGTCATTGTATAATACTGGATAATAGAGGAAAAGTCCAAAAACATTACAAGTAGCTGAGCCTCTATTTGGAATGAATTTAAAGTAGGCTAAAACCAAGAACATTGTAAAGCCTGTAAATCACCAACACTGACTTTACCATGTCTTCACTTTTAAACATCTCTTTCCAATTTCATTTTGTTTTTGCCTTTTTGAGGACTTACTTCTGTGTACACAGTACAGTGCTATATAGTCTTACAGTGTGTGAGTGAAAGTTTTCTTTTTCTGTCTCTTCCTAATGAGCTATTGTTACATGCAATCTTACCTATCTCTGACTGGACCAATGATACCACAGATCTTTTCAGAATATAACGTCCCATGTCCCACAGTCCTCTACTTGGAAATTACAAATTCTTCTTTCCTTGGCTATATTAAGATTATCTTTGTTTTCAAAAATCCATCCTCTTTCATTTTTTTAGTAATTATTTTATTTAACTTTAGTTATTTATTTATTTTTAATTTGACCAGAGAGGGACAGAGAGAGAGAGAGAGAGAGAGAGAGAGAGAAGGTGAGAAAGTAAGCCTCCAGGTCTGAAACTTGAATTGTGGCTGGCCATGTGGGAGCCTAGTGCCTTTATTCACCACGCCACCTGCTGGTCCCCATCCTCATTAATTTATGAGACTTACTGTTATCTGATTTTTAATCAGCTTACTTTTCTTTAGAACTGTTTTTCACAATAAAGAATGTCATAGACTATTTAGTACATACTTCCAGAATAACCAGTGGAGCAGGTTCCAAATATTTACAACATAAGCTACATGTTGAAGGTGGGAAATTTGGTCATTACCCTTGATTTGTTTATTATATACTGTATACATGCTTTTTGGAAAAAAAATATTAATTAAATTTCACCAGAGAGAGAGAGAGAGAGTGAGCACGAGCGAGCTGCCAGGTCCAGGATTTGAACCGTGATCAGCCATGTGGGAGTCCAGTGTTCCAACCACTGTGCCACATGCCGACCCCAATACATGCTTTTAAAGACCATTCCTTTTCCTGTGGGAGCCGCTGGGTCAAGAGGAGCGTGGTCCTCTCCTCTCCCTGCCATGGCGTGTGCTCGTCCACTGATACCAGTATACTCTGAGAAGGGGGAGTCATCTGGCCAAAATGTCACCGTGCCTGCGGTATTCAAGGCTCCCGTCCGACCAGATATCGTGAACTTTGTTCCCACTGACTTGTGTAAAAATAACAGACAGCCCTTTGCTGTCAGTGAATTAGCAGGTCCTCAGACCAATGCTGAGTCTTGGGGTAGTGGGAGAGCTGTGGCTTGAATTCCCAGAGTTCGAGGTGGTGGGACTCACCGTTCTGGCCAGGGTACTTTTGGAAATACGTGTCAAAGAGGTCGCATGTTTGCACCGACTAAGACCTGGCAGCGTTGGCACCGCGGAGTGAACACAGCCCAAAAGCGGTACACCATCTGCTCTGCCCCGGCCGCCTCGGTCTTCCAGCTCTAGTCAGGTCTAAGGTCATCATATTGAGGACGTTCCTGAACTTCCTTTGGTGGGTGAAGATAAAGTTGAAGGCTATAAGAAGACCAAGGAAGCTGTTTTGCTTCTGAAGAAACTTAACAGCGAATGAGAGCTAGCAAGGGTAAAATGAGAAACCATCGACATACCCAGTGCAGGGGACCCTGCATCATCTATAATGAGGATAATGGTATCATCAAGGCCTTCCGAAACATCCCTGGACTCACTCTGCTTAATGTAAGCAAACTGAACATTTTGAGACTTGCTTCTGGTGGGCATGTGGGGCGTTTCTGCATTTGGACTGAAAGTGTCTTCTGGAAGTTAGATGAATTATATGGCACTTGGAGGAAATCTGCTTCCCTCAAGAGAAACTATAACCTTCCCATGCACAAGATGATGAACACAGACCTTAGCAAAATCTTGAAAAGTCCAGAGATCCAAAGAGCCCTCTAAGCACCACGCAAGAAGATCCACCCCCGAGTCCTGAAGAAGAATCCACTGAAAATCCTGAGGATCCTGTTGAGACTTAACACATATACATAGACCATGCGCCGGAACACCATTCTTTGCCAGGCCAGGAATGTAAGTGATAGTTCCTTTTTCACTAGTATATATCAAGTTTTGAGAAAGACTCAGTTTTTACATTTTCTTGGGTATTTTGTTAACAGCACAAAAAATGGCTGGATAAAGTGGCAGCCACACTAGAGGCCAAATCTGATGAGAAGCAGGTTGCAGCCAAGAAGCCTGTGGGGGAAGAAAGGGAAGGAAGTTGGTGCTAAGCAGCAGAAGAAGCCTTTGGTGGGAATAAAGGCTGCAGTTACCAAGAAGCCAGCGGCTGATAAGAAACCAGCGGCTGAAAGGAAGCCCGCAGAAAAGAAGCCTACCACAGAAGAAATCTGCTGCATAAACCCTTACATTTGTTTATTCTGTAAAGGTTAAGTCATTTTGGACAGCTTATTTTGAATAAACATCTTGTTCAAAGCAGCAGTTAAAAAAAAATAAAAAAGACCAGTCTCTATCCCACAAAGATGTGTAATGATTATATGTAAATTATAAATTATAATAAATATTTAAAAGGAACAAAAAAAAAAGACAGTAGTCAAAAAAATCATTTAGAACTTTGCAAAGTAGCTGATCTAATAAATTTTCTGTCTTGCTTTGCATATTTGTATTACATTAAGGGGACGCTAAAGGACAGAGGTTGTCTTAATTATGCTTTTATTATAAAAATAATCAATTCTATTGATCTTAGAGAAAGTAAAAGTACATATACAGAGTAAATAAAAATAAAATTTATCAGTTGTGTCTTATGCCTCCCCTTAGAACGTTTCATTCTCTGAAGTAGCCAGTTTTAAGTTGGTACGTGTCTAAGACATATTTTAAAATTAAAAAAAAAATAATTATTTTATTTAACTTTATTTATTTACTTATTTATTTTAATTAGACTAGAGAGGGACAGAGAGACAGTGACAGAAAGTAAGAAAGCAAGCTGCCCAGGTCCAGGACTTGAACTGCAGTTAGCCATGAGGGAGGCCAGTGCCCTTAACCACCACACCATCTGCTGGCCCCTCTAAGACATTTTATTTTTATATGCTTATGTGTATTCTACCTGTGCACATATATATATATATTTAAAAGAAACACAGATTGGGTTTGTCTTTAGTTTCTTTAGCTGTTGAATGTTACTTTAGAGGCACCTTTCCATGACAATGTATGTACATGTCTCTCATCATTTTTCTGTCTTTCATTTTTTTTCTTTCTTTTTTAAAAAATAATTTGCCAGAGGGTGCATGTACTTTCCAGAGAGAGAGAGAGAGCAAGAAAGAGAAAGAGGAAAAGTGACGAAAACCCCTCCCTTCCCCAGGGCATGGTCACACCACAGTTCCAAATCCCCTCCTTTCTATTTCTCCCTCCTTTTGAAATGTTGGGCACATGCACAGACATGCCCAGTGTGTATGTTTCTCCAAGCTGCTGTGTCCAGGAATCAAGCCATACAGTTGGACATGTGGGATCTAGCTGCCTTAACAACCAGCGCCCACCCCACTGGCCCGTATTTATCTCATTCTTTTTAAGATTACACTCAGGTTGAGCATCCCTAATCTGAAATGTAAAATCCAAAATTCTCCAAAATCTGGAACGTTTTGGGTACCATCATGTTACAAGAAGTTTAAAATTCCCATGTAATGGGTTGTAATCAAAATACTGCACTATAAATGTATAATATTATCATCAGGCATTTTATGTAACATAAATAAATGTTGTATTTAGACTTGGGTTCCATGCCACAATATCTGATTATGTTCATGCAAATATTCAGAAAGTGAAAAAAATCCTAAACTTGAGTAACTTTTGGTCCTAAGGATTTTGGATAAGGGATTCTCAACCTGTATGTTCGCTAGCTGGTTGAGACTAGCATAATTCACCTCTCTCATACATCTGTGTATAATTCAGAATGTTTTCAGGCTTTACATTTTGTGTGTGTGTGTGTGTATTCCTTTTAATTTTGCAAGAGGACACTGCACTTACCAGAGATAGAGAGAGAGGTGGGGGGAGAGAGAGAGAAAGAGAGCAAGCTAGCGAGAACAAACAACTTTGTGGGGAATGATCACACTGCATTCCCTTCTCTATTTCTCCTTTCTTTAGGGATTTTTTGGGGCATGTGTGCACACATATCTGACCTGTTTTTCAAGCCTCTTGGTCCAGGACTTAAACTGTATGGTCAGCCAAGTGAGAGCTAGCTGCCTTAGCCATTGCATCATGATCTTGGCCATACTTTGATTTGAAAGGGGTATTGTGGCAATCAGCAGATGGTGTAATGGTTATATTGCTGAACTCTGACGTAGTCGACCATGGTTTGAGTCCTGGACCTAGTGATTTAAAATGCACACCAGGCAAGTGCATGCTTGCCCAAGATCCCAAGAGGAGAATGGAGGAGAATGGATTGTGGTGTAGCCATCCCCCCTGGGGGTGATTTCTTGCATTCTGTCTCTCTGTCTCTCTAGCAAGCACATACACCCTATAGCAAACATTTCTCTCTCTCTCTCTCTCTCTCAAAAAAAAAAAAAAAAAGGAATATTGTGAATATATCTGTAGGGTGAAGTCCTAGAAATGGAATTGTAGAATAAAAGGAATAAACTTACTTAAAATTTTATATTAGTAAGTATTGCCCACTAGCTCTTTGATAAGTTTACAACTTTATTTTTCAGTCAGATTTGTATGTGTCTAAACACATACAAACAATTTTGAATTTAATCTTTGTGGAAGGAAGTGTTTTAAAAAAAGAGAAGTGACTTTTTCTCACTGTATTGTATGTGAGTTCAGGTACTTAGAACAGTACCTGAAACAAAGAAGCATATAAATGTTTTTTGTTTATTGTTTTTGGCTTAAGTCCATTGTGTTATATTGTGAAAATTGAAAATTTGGGTTAATTCTCACATATACCCATATTTTATAAACCATCACATATGAATTGTCTATAGCTAAGATATTGTGCTAGTTTGTTCTGTCTCGTAGTAAAATTCATCTTTAGATTTTTCTCTTTGGGTAACTATCCAAGTCACTGTTCTTTTGAATAGTTGTTATGTATGTAAAGGTTGTATGTGCACCGTAAAAGCTATTCTGATTGGCTTGTCCTCACTGGCATTTTGTTAACAGTTTATCAGTTGACACCTTTACCGTTTCTAATTGATACTGTTATGTTCTTATTTCACCAGTGAATATAAAGGATTAAAGAGGTTTCATTGAAATATAAAAGGAATCGGGCCAGTAGGTGGTATGGTGGTTAGGATGCTGGAGTCCCACATGACTAGCTGCAGTTTGAGTCCCAGAACCAGCAGCTTGAAAATTACGCTGGGTGCATGTGTGTGTGCTCAAAATCTTGGGAGGAGAAGAGAGAGGGGATTTTGGCATGGCCATTCTCCCACTACGGGTAATTTCTCACTTTTCCTCTCTCTGTCTCTCTACAGTGAGTGCATATATCCTGTGTCAAAAACCTAAAAAAAGAAAAAAAGAGAGAGAAATATAAAAGTAATGATCAAATAAGACTACTTCTGTGACAAATTTCGACAGTGAACTGGGTTGCATTGTAGATAGTGAATGTTCATCTATATGTCCTTGGAAAAGTAAATCTTCTGAAGACTTTAAAAATATTTGAAAAGAGAAAATGCAGACAAAACCCACTGATGACTATCAACATGATCCTTCATTTATCTATCCCTAGTTCTCCATGCATTTGATGCTTATGAAACATGGTGAAAGGATGTTTCCACTGAAGCTTTTGCATTTTTTTAAAACAAAGTATTAATTTACAATGACATTAGGGAAGTTATTCTAGAATAAGTTAATTTATCAGTAGAGTACTCATGTTATTAAGTTCAGAAAAGAGATGAAAGGCATAAAAAAATACATCTTATAGTTGCACTGCTATGGCAACCACAGACACAAATCAATTAGATACAAACAAGTTCCTAGCAGTTTTCTTTCTTTTTTTTTTTTTTTCTTTTTTTTTTATTTTATTTTATTTTTCTCAGATTAATTAAATTCATTTTACATAAAGTTCCCATTATGATGTATACAATATACATATATGTATATAGTTTTCAACAGAGAACTCTACTTTTTTTGGTGTTAACTGATTCCTCCTTTTGCCCCCCACGCCCACTTTCTACCACCCTCTCCTGACCACCCACTCCCCTCCCTTACAGGCTCCGGCATCCACATTTATCCTTTCCGCTATCATATCATTGGATCTTTTTCCTTCTGCCAGAGTGCCGATAATGTTATCATTATTTTTTTTTTCATTGGACATCTTTACAGTGTACAGCATGGTCCCTTCCAGCATGAGTATAGTTAACATTAGCCAAGACAATGATACCCCCACATACATCATCTTCAACAGACCACCCTTCACCCCTGTGTCCATCAAACGTGATGATCGTTCCCTGAACCGCCCTCCATCATTCATTCCCATTACCTCTCCCGTGCTGTCTCCAGCATCCGCAGTTGCCATCCCTGCGACCATACCCTCCAGATCTTTCATCCTTTTTTTTTTTTTTTTTTTTTTTCCTTTTTCAATTATGAGCTCATAAAGTTTTCCACAATAGGAAACATAGGTTCTATTCAGGGTTGGGTCAAGGGTGGGTCTCGTGCAGCTCCGCAGTTGTAGGTGAGTCTCTATGGAGTACAGTTTCAGGAACGCAGTTCTGGTAGGCAGAGACGGTTATCAGCTGATGCAGCACAGCATCCATCCTGTGATTACCGAGGATGGTGTTGTGGGGATCTGCAGCGTGAGTCATCCTCGAGTATCTGGCTTCCTTAAGAATGGTAGAATAGTTCTTATTTTTCCCTGAGGTAATGCAGGGCTGGTACCATCGCCTTCTCACTGCCCATAGGCAGCGAAAATCCTCCTATGCCATACATTTCTCAATTGGTTTAAGACATCCAAGGTTTCCTTCTTCTGCTTATATTTGCAAGATCTTAATCCTTGTTTTCGGCTTCAGTTTGCTGCTCGCAACCGCCGGTCACGTGCAGGCCCGGCGGTCACGGGCAGGCTCGTTGGCCACGCCTGGGCGCAGGCCCGGCAGCCATGCGCGGGCCCGGCGGCCACGCGTGGGCGCATGCCCGGCGACCACGCACAGGCCCGGCGATCACACACAGGCCCGGCGGCCACGCACGGGCACAGGCCTGGCGGCCACACACAGGACCGGCGGCCATGCTCAGACCTGGTGGCCACTCGCCAACCTGGAGGTCATGCACAGGCCCGGGGGCCACTCGCAGGCCCGGGAGCCACACGCAGGCCCGGCGTGCGCCGGCCCAGTGACCACGCTCCGGCCCGGGAGCCATGTGTAGGCGCAGGCCCGGCGGCCATGCACAGGAGCGGGCCCGGCAGCCACACTCAGACCCGGCAGCCACTCGCCAGTCTGGGGGCCATGCGTGTGCCCAGCGGCCACTCGCAGACCCAGCGGCCATGCGCTGACCCGGCGGTCACGTGTAGGCCCGACGGCCACACGTCAGCCCCAAGCGCGCGCAACCACGCTCAGGCCCGGCGGCCACGCGCGGGCCCAGCGGGCACACACCAGCCCCCGAGCACGCGAATGCGCGCGGGACCCAGCGCCACCTCCGGTTCGCCTGCCTGGTCAGAGTGCTGCCAGGCAGCGTCGGCGCCGAGCGCGGGACACACCCAGCGCCGGAGGGGCAGCAGGGGCTGGGCGGCCTCGACTGCGGAACGCGAAGCAGAGGCGCCGAGTGCCCAGAGTCGGGCAGCCCCGGTCCCGCGCAGGCCCAGAGGCGGGCGGCCCCGGTCCCGCACAGGCCCAGAGGCGAGAGGCCCAGCGCGCCGGCCCCGGTCCCGCGCAGGCCCAGAGGCGAGAGGCCCAGCGCGCCGGCCCCGGTCCCACGTAGGCCCAGAGGCGGGCGGCCCCGGTCCCGCGCAGGCCCAGAGGCGAGAGGCCCAGCGCGCCGGCCCCGGTCCCACGCAGGCCCAGAGGCGGGCGGCCCCGGTCCCGCGCGGGCCCAGAGGCCGGTGGCCTAGCGCGCCGGCCCCGGTCCCGCGTGCGCCCAGAGGTGGGCGGCCCCGGTCCCGCGCGGGCCCAGAGGCCGGCGGCCCCGGGCCCAGAGGCGGGCGGCCCCGGTCCCGCGCAGGCCCAGAGGCGAGAGGCCCAGCGCGCCGGCCCCAGTCCCGCGCGGGCCCAGAGGCGGGCGGCCCCGGTCCCGCGCGGGCCCAGAGGCCGGCGGCCCTGGTCCGCGCGGGCCCAGAGGCCGGCGGCCCCGCGCGCTGGCCGCGGGCCCAGAGGCGGGCGGCCCTGGTCCCGCGCGGGCCCAGAGGCGGGCGGCCTAGCGCGCCGGCCCCGGTCCCGTGTGCGCCCAGAGGCGGGCAGCCCCGGTCCCGCGCGGGCCCAGAGGCGGGCGGCCCCGGTCCCGCGCAGGCCCAGAGGCGAGAGGCCCAGCGCGCCGGCCCCGGTCCCACGCAGGCCCAGAGGCGGGCGGCCCCGGTCCCGCGCGGGCCCAGAGGCCGGCGGCCCCGCGCGCTGGCCGCGGGCCCAGAGGCGGGCGGCCCCGGTCCCGCGCAGGCCCAGAGGCGAGAGGCCCAGCGCGCCGGCCCCGGTCCCACACAGGCCCAGAGGCGGGCGGCCCCGGTCCCGCGCGGGCCCAGAGGCGGGCGGCCTAGCGCGCCGGCCCCGGTCCCGCGTGCGCCCAGAGGCGGGCGGCCCCGGTCCCGCGCGGGCCCAGAGGCGGGCGGCCCCGGTCCCGCGCAGGCCCAGAGGCGAGAGGCCCAGCGCGCCTGCCCCGGTCCCACGCAGGCCCAGAGGCGGGCGGCCCTGGTCCCGCGCGGGCCCAGAGGCGGGCGGCCTAGCGCGCCGGCCCCGGTCCCGTGTGCGCCAAGAGGCGGTCAGCCCCGGTCCTGCGCGGGCCCAGAGGCGGGCGGCCCCGGTCCCGCGCAGGCCCAGAGGCGAGAGGCCCAGCGCGCCGGCCCCGGTCCCACGCAGGCCCAGAGGCGGGCGGCCCCGGTCCCGCGCGGGCCCAGAGGCCGGCGGCCCCGCGCGCTGGCCGCGGGCCCCCTAGCAGTTTTCTAAAGGTAGCTGCAAAGAATGGAAAAGTGGCCTGAAAGAGAGCTAAGTGAGCTATTGGCAAAATTTATCAAATGCTACTGTTAAATGTCCCTTATTTCAGGGACCAGTAGATGGCGAATGGTTACATTGCTGCACTCTCAGGTACTCAACTGTGTTTTGAGTCCTGGACCCAGGGACTTCAAACTGAGGTGGGGCACGTGTGCATGCATGCCCAGGGTTCCTAGAGAAGGGATTGCAGCATGGCCATCCTCCTTGTGGGGTGAATTCTCACTTTCTGTCTCTCTGTCCAGTGAGCACATGCGCCCTATAGCAAAAATTTCTCTTAAAAAAAAAAAATCCCTTATTTCTCATGGTACAGTGGCATTCATTGTGAAAGAACAGTCAACTTGAATGTGTAGCTACATCAGATATGCTTTGCACGTAGATGAAACTTCTGTGTACAGAGTATGAATCAGCTCTTGGCATGTATGCAATGTAAATATCAGAAGAAGGGGTACTTGATTATTTTTTAAGCCTGTTTAGAAAACTCAAGCTGCTGGAAGATTCATTTCCTGTTTTATTAGCAATCTGGAAGAGATGTACTGGAAACAGTACTGACAGAGCACCAAGCTGTATGCGTGGTCAGGAAGGGTGTGTAATAAAAGAGCTGTCTCTGAATACTGATCTGCATACTGTGTTTTCAGTTGCTTTTGTGTTGCTTTATTTTGCTTCAGTGTTAAAACATAATGTTGAAACTTTGAATGAGGTGAAATATGGCCTTATTAGTGTTTCCACCATGGGACCAGCAGTTAGTGTAATGGCTATGTCGCTGGACTCCCATGTAGTCGACCGCGGTTCGAGTACCGGACCCGGCGGCTTGAACTCACGCCGGGCGCGTGTGCGTGCGTGCCCAAGATCCCGAGAGGAGAATGGAGGAGAAGGGATTGCGGCGTGGCCATCCCCCCTGGGGGGTGATTTCTCGCTTTCTATCTCTCTGTCTCTCTCTGTCTGTCTGGCGAGCGCACGCGCCCTATAGCGAAAACCTCTCCAAAAAAAGAAAAAAAAAAAAATGGCAGGCTACTTTTTCTTCGTGTACTACAGCAGCTATGAGAGAGCAAAGTGCTCACCTAACTTTTCAAAGTATGGAAAGATAATGTTTCTCTATGTTTTGTAAGTGCTGCATCTGCAAGTTATGTTCAGTATCGTGACAGTTAGAAGCTTATGCTTCAAAATACCAGCAATTAAGTGTTGAGAATAAACTATCAAGCTATGTATTCTAAGATCAAAGAGCCTTATAACTGAGAAATGACTTTCTGAACACTTGATGATTTACTTCAGTTTAATGGAGAATGAATTTAATGCTGTATTTAAAAAACTATATCGAGATCTTATACTAGCACTTGAAATAAGTTTAGACATTTACTGCCGTGTTTTCTAACTTGTGGCCATATTTATTAGAACTGTAGTAAGAAAGGAAATCAACCTGATGTTGAACTTCACTTTCAGCTATAGAAATGGCTGTATAGGGGGGCCAGCAGTTGGCGTAATGGCTATGTCGCTGGACTCCCACGTAGTCGACCGCGGTTTGAATCCCGGACCCGGTGGCTTAAATTCACACTGGGCGCATGTGCATGTGTGCCCAAGATCCCGAGAGGAGAATGGAGGAGAAGGGATTGCGGCGTGGCCATCTCCCCTGGGGGGTGATTTCTCGCTTTCTGTCTTTCTGTCTCTCTCTGTCTGTCTGGCGAGCGCACGCACCCTATAGCAAAAACCTCTCCAAAAAAAAAAGAAAAAAAAAAAAGGAAATGGCTGTACAGGTTACCATGTTAAGAGATTGCCTGATACCCTCAGTGTCCAAAATGAAGCTATTAATTTTGTCTTGTTTTTATTATTTGAAAGTTAGGATGAATCTTTTCAAATAATACTTTAAAATTGGTGATCCTAGTTGAACTTTCCTTAATGATCAACAGATGAGAAAAGATTTGTAGGAAGATTTTTTTGTTTGTTTTTAAATGAAATATACAATACTTGCTGAATATATCATTTACTTAGTTATCTTAGGTAAGATACTTAAATTTTCTGGTCCTTGATTCCTCATTTTTAATTTTGGGATAGTGCTAAGTAAAGAGGTAGCATTGCAATTAATTTTATCTTATTTAATAATAACAATTGCCTTGTGAGGTAGGTGTGTTGTTTGTGTTTACATTTATTAGAGCGACAAATCTCTTGTTCAGTATTGTACTACTAACAACAGTAGTAAGTGGTGGTGGTTAGGATTTGAATTCAAGTCTTATGATTCTGTGTTCATTGCTCTTGGCAGCTTTTCATTTTAAATATGTTACTGTATATATTTATATATATGTATGTATGTATGTATATATATATATGTATGTATGTATGTATAGTTGTTAGCCTACTGACATACAGCATATTAGTCTTTAGCATTTAATGTGGACTCATAATGAAAATCTTAGTTCTTATTTTCAGAAGACCTGTAATAAGTTATTTATTATTATTTTAGGCTTTTATATAAGGTTCTCATTGATTATTGACTTTAGTAGCTAGGATTACATAAAAGGATTATGGTGTAAGCCTTGACCAGAGAGCAGTAATAATATTGGCTGGTCAGGAAAGTCATGACGCATTTTTGCATAGAAAACACGTCATGACTTTCCCAGTGAACTAATAGAATGGTTGACTATGTGAATACCTGTGATTCTGAAATGTCTTTCTCAGCAGCTTCCTTTGCTTATATTTTGGAAACTACAGCATGTTAATAGCAAGGTCTCTCAGCATGTTTGGTTTCGTTTGCAACTTGGACTATCCATTTCAGAGAAATAAACTGAAAGTAGGTCCTTTTGATATTCATGATGTCAGATAATTTTACCTAGACTTTAGGTTGCTAATTTCTTCTTATCCAGAGGTTTCCGCACCTGTAAAAAACGCTGTACTAATTCTGATTTGCTGAATATTGAGATAGAGTTAAATTTTGAAAAGTAAAACTGTAAACCACATTGATAGCCACTTCCTTATAAATTTTTTAAAAGTATCTTGAATTTGGGTTGCCATGCCTTACTTTTTCAAAATAGTAATTTTCTTGCCATTCTTTGACAGACCCCTTATCCCTCTGGACAGAATGCAGGTCCAACCACGTTGGTATACCCTCAAGCCCCTCAGACAATGAATTCACAACCTCAGACCCGTTCTCCGGTAAGTAAGCAGATGCTTGCGCTAGATAATGTTCTGTATCTAAGTTTGTGCGTGTGTGTGGTAACATGGGTTCCTTTGGCAGATACATTCATTGTATTTTGGAAGGTTGTTTCAAGGATGAATTATTTTATTATTATTGTCACTATTACTGGTTCTTCAATGGATTTTTCAGACCTTAACTATAGGAATATTTTTAATTTATTAAGAAAAAGAAGATGTGGGACTTCGTTTATTTATTTATTTTTACTTTTCTGTGGTGTAATTTCTTTAAAAGTCTAGATGTATTCAAGTTTACTTCATTTAAGCTCTTAATTAGTTATACTGTTTGAAATTCAGAAGAGTTAGAACAATGATTTTGAAAGTAGATTGGATTTTACTGGTTAGACTAGTGGATTGGGAAATGAGACTTCTGAATCTGTCACTAGAGTAGTTCTGACCATTTGACAGTGTGGACATATGCATGATCACACCAGTGAGTGTACTCATTTCTTCAAATGGCAAAATAAGTTGTCATACAAATGTAAATGCTATCTTAATTGTCATACAAACGTAAATGCTATCATCCTCTTTGTTCATCCTTTACATGGATTGCAACATGTACTACAAAGACTGAGAATTTACTCAAGGTTCATCCTCTGTTTCACAAAAGTGCACAGTGGCTTCAGCTGTCCGTCCCTTAGAATGTCATTTCCTGCCCTGCATGATTAGCTTTGGCTAGAAGGTGCTTCTGTAACATCTCATTTGGATCTCACATCCCTCTTTGTACCTCAACTCTGTGTATTCTTCAGAATATAGGGATCTTCGTTTTGTTCTCCACCCCTGCTTTTTTGCCTGGTGTACAGGAATACTTCATTGCATAAGTTCCTGTTCATTTGGTTTTATGCATGACTTTAGACTTGTTGAAATGTACTAAAGACTTGCTCAGAGAATCAGGAGAACACAGATTGCACCAGAATGTAATCTCTTTCTTACCCTCTTCCTGTCTTCCTTTTCCCTGTTGCCCACTTCAATACCCTTTCTTAGATCCTGGTTCTTCCCAGCAGGTGGAGGAACCATTATACAGAGGTGGGACTGTGGTCCAAGTTACCTGTTTGTCTCTCTTTTTGCTGAAATGGTTAACAGAATGTCTGATGCAGATTTTGTTTTGAGAGTAGTTTGGGGATATGGACACTTGACTACTTGGAGTGAAACTGCAATCTCAGCAGATCAATTTAGATAGGCCCCAGTTATAATAATTAAACATGGGACATTATGGTAAGCTCTTATTGCAAAGAATTCTATGGCTCTCTTCTCCCCTCACCCCTTTTCTCTAATTATTGAAAGAAACGAATTAAATTTACATGGTTAGAACTGGCGCAAAACCTGACTGAAGAGCTGCATCTCTAAACCAGTTTTTTTGACAGCCCAGCAGAACAGTGCCAATACATTGCACAGACAACTGGAAGAGGAGGAAGGTTTTGGAACAGACTCCCGTTTACAGGTCCTTGGCTGGAAGAGGCTGGATAAAATACTGCATTGTAAGCAATATAACAAACTGTACTTCTTGCAGGCAGTGGTGCCTTTGGCACTCATTATTTTTGACCACATCTATTTATTGGCTGATGAACAGAAATACATTGATTGCTTCCTCTCTGAAAGTCTTACTTAGCATGGCAGTTTCTGCCAGGCATAGTGGGGCAAAGAACAACAAATTGGGTGGGTCTTCTCTATTGGAAATTAGACAGGAATAATTTGGGATTTAGATTTTTCTGCATTTTTAACTTGAAGTGGGATAGTCCTTTCAGGTAAATTTGTAAAAGATAAATTTCAAGGCTACTTTTTCCGCTTTTCTATTTTATAATTGAATACAAGGGGGAAATTGTCTATAGTTGTCAGCCATTTTTCTGTGGTCATAAACTCTTCAGATACTATCCTCTATGCAATTTTTGCCATCTGCTCTGCTAGTGACCATTACCACCCCATTACTAAAAACCATACATATAACATTCCATTACATACCCCAAAACAAGTGCAAGACTAGCAGACCCCACACTACTCTTGCTTATTGTTTTGGGTCCAGTTTTCTTTATTTTGTTTGTGTTGGTGCTGGGAGGGTGATGTTGGGTATGAAATTTGGCAGGATTGCATTTTCTGTTTACATCTCAAGTTGCCATAGTCTAGTCTCATCCATCCCACAGCTGTCCTTACTAGTGAGGAGAGGTAAGGTGCTGCACTGAGAAAGGGCCTTCCTCGTGGCTTTGTCGAGCAGCTAAAGCTTACTCCACTCTATTTCTGCATTAACAGGCCATTGGCAATTGCACAGTTTAGGCTTTTCTGTTCTTCCCTGGACAGCTGCCTTTGCAATCCAACTGGCTTCAAATGGCCCCCCTCCCTCCTTCAGGTTATCTTGGTGCCTGCACTTCTATTTGATACCTCATATCTTAAATTCATAATATGGAAAAACTTGTTAAAATAATTTTTAAGAACACTGATAAGCTATTTGTTTCATTTTCTTGTTGTACTAGAACTCTTCAGATATTAGTTTACGTTTAGTTAGCCTGTTCAAAATAGTGAAACTTACTGACTGCTTAATTGGGAGAGGGGGACAGTTTGACTTTCGCAGTAACCTGTAATCATTGGTTTTGGTGCTCAGTGCCCAAGTTACATCAGTCTTACGTTGGCCATGCTCAGTTACGAACTGTGCAGAGAGTGGTGAGTGAATGAGTGGGTGGGTGAGTGGTATTAACATTGGATCCAGTTCGCAGAAGGCCGTTTTCCTTTATATCTACAGTCCTCTCCATCTTAAAGATCCTTATTTAAAAAAAGAAAAGAAAAAAGAAACAAAGCTTTCTATTTTTAATATAAGCCAGCAGCGACTACAGTTTGTTCTGTTGCTTACAGCTCTCCATAGGATTAAGACTGTTGTCATTCCAAATGAAAAACTCAATAGCCAATGGTGACTAGTGCAAAATAGACTAGGGTACTTTTCCAGGGTATTTTCCCACTAACTTAAGTTGCAGTCTGTCTGTCTGTATTTCTTTTCTTTCTTTTTCTCTCCCTCTTTCTCTCATCCCCTTCTCTTCTTTCCTTTATGTGTATGTATGTATAATTTTATAAGGTATTCATCTTGTTCATAGCAAAGTTCTCTTTGAGTGGAACATTCCAAATATATGAAATTCAGCTATTATTTTAGAGCTTTAGAAATGGGACCTTTCTGTGGAACAGTGATAAGACAGGTACTGCTGTACTCAGGTTAATTTTTTAACATGGCCCTGCTCTCACATTTTCTTGGAAAGTGTCATGAAGAAACATCTCATTTCTTCCCCTACTCTCATACCACATGGGTGATATTACCTATTCTTGAAACTTCATCTCCAAAGTAGAGGTACGATCTGTTTTCTTCTTGTAATTGGAAAACTGAAAAATAAGACCTCAGTTGGTTGTTACTTATTTTTAAAAATCTTTTCCAAAGGGTTTGTCCACTTGCCTAGGAAACAGACAGACAGACAGACAGACAAGGGGAGAGAGAGAGAGAGGAAGTTAGAAAGCATTTTATTTTCACTTTCATGGGGGCATGGTCACCCTGCAATTCCTCTTCCTCCATCTCTCCTTCTTTCAGGATTTTGAGTGTGCACACATGTGCTTGGTGTCTTTTTCAAGCTGCCAAGTCCAGGACTCAAACTGTGGTAGTTGGCAATGTGAGATCCAGACACCTTAACCACCATGGCACCAGCTGGCCCAACCTCAGTTTCTTAGAAGAGAAAATTTTCTGCAAGAACTGTAACTGCCAATATTATCATTCTGTCAAATAATATTTTAGTTAGTAGCCATATCTGATGGCTCTTTTCCTTACTTGAACAATAGGTAACATTTTAGTGTCTAAGGTGAATTCTTGATTGAGCTGCCTTCACCTGTCTCCTGTGTTGTGACCCTGTGCTGTACTGTGGTTTGTTGAAAATTTTAATATGAAATAAGGGCAGTTGGGGAATTAATTCCCAAATACTTACAAATTACCATTGCATCTAAATTAAATTTGTAGCATGAGGGATTGATTCTTAACCTTCAATTTATTTCATCTGTAGTGATAAGCAGACAGGATTCTTTAATATAGGAAGTTAAGAAAAAAAACTCGAAATACTTATTTTTATCTCTTCAAGTAAAGTAAAGCCCTGGGCCAGCTGGTGGTGTGGTGGTTAAGGCAGCTGGATCCCATATGATTGACTGTGGTTCGAGTCCCAGATGTGGAAATTTAGAAACCATGAAGGGTGCTTATGCATGCATGCCTAAAATCCCTAAAGGAGAATGTTAGGGAAGAGATTGAAGAGTGGCCATCCCTCTGGGGGTTCCTTTTTCACTTTTTCTCTCTCTCTTTTTGGCAAGCATATGCGCCCTATAGCAGAAATTTAAAATATAAAAAATGGTATGGTTTGCATTATGAAGTGCTTTCTAAATATTTTCTTTTACTACTAAAGAGGGTAGTTGACATTATAATAGTTGACCTATCAAATATATGGTTTTACATTCCCTAGTTATTTTTCTCTATCATTTTTAGTTAAAACATATTAGAAGCCAAATTTTGCTCTAATCAATTATTTGATATTAGAGGATTAGTATTTAAAAGATTTCATGATTGATAAAACTTTTTCTTTCATTCTAAGTTTGGGGAAGAGCCGGAAAATACATTTTCTGCATTAAAATACTCTGATTTAGTTGAGGAGTTCTACTTCTTTTTGTATGTATTCTAAGTATCAGATAACAATAGGTACATATATATAGGGTTTTGCTGTTGTCTATAAATAGTAATTGAGAGACTTGACTTCTTTACTCTTATTTTTTTTTGTTTTTGAACTTAAAATACTACCACTTTGATTAATCATGTTAGAGACTGCTGTTCTTTACTAGCTGTTTGCCTTGACATGCCTGGTATTAAATTTTACTAGTAAATTACATTTAAAGTTAAATATATATGTTATAATAAAATGTTGCTCTTTAAGAAATAAAAGAAGATATTGAAATGTCCCATTTCATGTGCAAAATACCACAATTAACTTAAAAAAAATTACAGTCAGTCCTGTTACATTCTTTATTTCCTGCTGGGCATTTAATTATCATCTGGCTGTTTCTTGTAATGAAAAAACATTTCTTATTTCAGCCAGCTGTATCAGTTACACAGAGCACACTTGATTTTCATACGTTTGTCTTAATATAAACAGTTAGTGTCTTCATGCTTTCTCTTGCCTTATTTTAGGTTTTGTTTTGTTTTAAATATTTCTATCAGAGAGGACCCTAGGTACCTAATAGTTGAGCTGTTTCTTTCTCGGCTTATAGCTCACAAACTATCCTGGTAGTGGTGTTAACCTGTTGAATCTTAGTACCTGTCTGTCACTGTCCTTCAGCAAAGCTTTGACTGTTTTATGTTTTTTTTTTTTTTTCTTGTGGGTTTTTTCTTTTGGCATATTGTGTGACATTTTGGTTTTTGTTGTGGTGTTTCTGACTCTTTGTGCCTTTCCTTTTGTGTTTGTTTTCCCTCCTCTTCTCAGTTTGCAGCGGGGCCTCGACCTGCCCATCATCAGGTACTGTACCCTTACCCCTTCACTACATCCTTAACTAATAGATGGGGGCTTTGGTAGCTGCTGACTCTTAGAATGCTGCTGTCCAATAGAACCACTCAAATTACTCTTTTTCAAGAGTAGCATATATCTAATTCGTTGTTTTGTTTTTTTTGTTTTTTGTTTTTTTTTGTCTTTCACTAATGACAGTGAACTTTGTTAACAAACCTATTTGCTTCTGATTACAACATGATTTGGAATTGGTACATTTTTTTAAAAGAAGTTTCCAATAAACAATTGCTTTAAATTTGGGCAGCCTTGAAAATTTTAGATATATTAAGCCTTCCCAGATTTTGTGGATATTAAGTTTAAATTTATCTGAATGGAACAGGCAACATTCTAAGGGTTTTCTGTTTACATTCCAATGTAACTTGTATTGATGTGTATAAAATAGCATTAGTATATCTAAAACACTTAATCTCAGTTACTAACTTAGATCAATAATAAGTCAGTTAACAATAATGTACATTCATTTGCTCTACAGAATTATTCTTAGAATACCTAGAAAATACAGGTCTTTTTAGCTCATTGGTTTTTAAAAATGAAGGAATTGCTATATGAGTTAAAATTTCACAGATATATATGCCGAAACATTGTTATTTAGCAGGAAACTACCAGTGATGACAGTATGGGAGAAACAAAGGACTTGACACCTCTTCCCCCAAGTAGCTCTCCATGGGGTATTCTAAAACATTTTCTGCTATGGTAGAAATAGTGCAGGTTTAGAGTCTGACTGTTTATATTACCAGATCTACTATATAACAGGACGTGTTAAGCAGGTCTTTCTCTTAGCTTCAGTTTCCTTACATGTAAAATGACGATAACTATCTCGTACATGAGGGACAACCTTCCCGTACGCGAGGGACAACCTTTCCGTAGGCGAGGGATAACCATCCGGTACATGAGAGATTATGTGTAAAGCAGGAAATAAACTGTCAATAAGTGGTAACTGTTTCTAATACTGTTATGTTATGTAACATAGCACTAAAAGACATGTTACCAGTGTTTACCTGTGGTATCATATTTAAAATTCTTGTTACTAAATAAGTGGATGGGGTTTAATTAAAAGCTTTCATTGTCTTGAGTGATTTAATTCAAGGCTCTGCTTCTCAAAATGTAGTCCTTCCAATCTGGAGAATGTAAAGGCCTAGCAAATTCTGAGGTGATGAAAGTACTTTACAGAACTAACAGATGGTTAGATAAAGTATATGGTTGTCTTTAGATTTTATAAAGAAGTAAAACTCGGGTATATTTTAATATTAAGAGAGAGAATTGTAAAGTGGTTTAAGAACTTTAGCTTGGGGCCAACAGATGGTGTGGTTAAGGTTAAGTCTGCTGGACTACGACATGGCTGGCCACGGTTTGAGTCTTGGACCTAGCAAATTGCTCTTCTTGCTCTCTCTCCCCGCACCTTCTCTTGTCAAATTTTTAAAAAAAAAAAAACACGTAATAACAAATAAAATTAAATAAATTTTTTCCTCTCTCTCTCTCTCTCTTTTTAATTTTTTAAATTTTTGCTCTAAGGTGTGTGCGCTCACCAGAAAGACAGAGACAGAGAGACAGAAAGTGAGAAATCACTCCCCAGGAGGGATGGCCACACCACGATCCCTTCTCCTCCATTTTCCTCTTGGGATCTTGGGTACGCACGCATACACGCCTGGCGTGAGTTTAAGCCACTGGGTCTGGGACTCAAACTGTGGTTTACTACATGGGAGTCCAGCAACATAACCATTACACCAACTGCTGGTCCCAATAAACATTAAAAAAAAATAACTTGAACTTTGGCATCAGCTAGACCTAGGTTTGACTCTTCCTTGTTAATTGAGTAGATAAGTTTTTGCTCTTAGCCTCAGTTTCCTCATGTGTAAAATGGGGGCAGTAATACCATCTCAAGACCAAGCTGAAGAGTAAATGAAATAATGCAAATACAATCATAAGGAAGTGTTCAGTTAATAGTAAGAATCCAAGATGCATTGGGTTGTTGGAAACATCATGATGTATTTTTGCACACAAAAACAGAAAAATACATCAGGACTTCTGACAAATCAATATTATTGTCACTACTGCTAATAAAGATAGCACTTTAGGTAAAAGGGTAATTATAATGTCTAAAAGGTATTCATTCCATAGAAGCAAGGTTTACATTTTAATCCAGAGGGACCAGCAGGTGTCATAGTGGTTAAGGCACTGGACTCCTGTGTGGTCTACCATGATTCGAGTCCTGGACCCAGTGGCTTGAAACACACTGGTCACATGTGCTTCCGTGCCCAAAATCCCAAGAGGAGAATGGAGAAGGGATTGCAGCATGGACATCCCCCCCCTTGTGGAGGAGGCGTGATCTCTGGCTTTCTGTCTCTCTGTCTCTCCCTCCCTGGTGACTATAAACATGCTATAACAAAAATTTCTCAAAATTTTTAAAAAATCTGGAATCCATCCAAATACTTCTATGAGAGAAAGCTGGTGGATCTCTTCTGAAGAAGTTAGAGTAAAAAGAAAGTATTTATTTGTGAATTAAGTAGAGAGAAGAAATTAGGGGGAAGAAAGTTTTCTGAGCTCGCTTATGTAAGGTACTTACTATGTATGTATGTGTATACACACACACACACACACACACACACACACACACACTTGTGGTTTTTTTTTTTCTTTCTTTCTTTTTGAAGAGGTTTTTTCTTATTGGGCATGTGCGCTTGCCAGAAAGACAGAGAGAGAGATAGAAAGCGAGAAATCACCCCCAGAGGGGTTGGCCACACCGCAATCCCTTCTCCTCCATTCTCCTCTCAGGATCTTGGGCATGCACGCACACATGCCCAGCGTGAGCTTAAGCCATTGGGTCCGGGACTCGAACTGCGGTCGAGTACCTGGGAGTCCAGCGACATAGTCATTATGCTAACTGTTGGTCCCACACTTGTGTTTTTTAAACTTAGGTTTTCATAAAAACATTTCAGACCCTTGAAGGCATACTGTTAGTTGAAAGAATTAACATGGCCTTTGGCTGCCATTATTTTGGCGGGTTGTCTGCCGGTGAAAATTGCTGAAGTAATAGGTGAATTTTGAGATCAGAGCCATATTACTAAGTAGACCCTGCTCTTACTAAGAGTTGCCAGTCTTTTTTTTTTTTTTTTTTCAAGATTTTTGCCGTAGGATGTGTGTGCTTCCCAGAGAGAAAGAGAGAGAGAGAGAGAGAGAGAGAGAGAGAGAGAGAGACAAAGAGAAAAGTGAGAAATCACCCCCCGCCAGGAGGATGGCCACACTGTAATCCCTTCTCCTCATTCCCCTCTTAGGATTTTAGGCACTCACACACATGTGCCTGGTGTGAGTTTTCAAGCCACCAGGTCCTTGACTTGAGCCTCTGTCGGCCATGTGGAAGTCCAGCTCCTTAACCACTATGCATCCTGTTGGCTCCAAGAGTAACCAGTCTTTAAAAAGACTGTTAATTGGAGAAACTTGTTTCCTGGTGTATGTGATGTTACTTTAGACAAAGTATCGCCATATTGCAGTAAAACTGGAAGATATTTATTTCTTGACAAATATAGCAGAAATTTAAAAGCTAAGTATTTCTGCTACTTGCATTCAGTAGCATTAATCCACACATTGGGACCTTGTAGTTAAGTATTTCCTTCCCAGACTTTTTCATCAGGCTTAAAGGCAGGTGAGACAGTTAGTCTTTTCTTGGTTCCAACAATCATGGGAAACGTTCAGAAGTATTTGTGAGAAAAGATTGATTTTAGTTCTCATTTTTCACGTGTAGTAAGACTCAGTGAAGGTTGGCAGTTTGATTTCTCTTTTAGCCGTAGGATGATGCTTGTGAAATTATGGCTTATTTAAATTCTTTAAGAAAAAAAAGTAGGAGTTTTGGGGCCAGTAGGTGGCATGGTGGTTAAGGAGCTAGACTCCCTAATGGCTGACCATGGTTTGAGTCCCTGACCCAGCTTGAGAGTCAAATCAGGCACATGTGAGTATGCAAAATCCCAAGAGGAGAGTGGAAAAGAAGGGATTGTGTCATGGTCATTCCCCCTGCGGGGGAGTGGGGGGCGGCAATTTCTCACTTTCCCTCTTTCTGTCTCTTTGTCTCTTGCAAGTGCATGTATCCTATGGCAAAAGCCTTAAAAATCAAAATAAAAAGGAGTTTTAAAAAGTAGGTATATATATGTGTGTATTGTATTTATTGTGTAGTCATTAGCAAGACAAATAATGATGAGGGGTATTAAAAAATTCCTGGAAAATGCATATTATGAAAAACTGTGCAGGGCCAGCCCCATGAGCTAGTGGTTAAGGGAGCTGGATCTCACATGGTTACTACACAGTTTGAATCCCGGCCCTACTGGCTTGAAAGAGAAGCTGGGTATGTGTGCCCAGAATCCCAACAGGATGGAGAAGTGGAGCATAAAGGATGGCCGCGTGACCATGTGCCATTGGGGGATGCTTTCTCCCTCTCTGTTTCTGTCTTTATCTCTGGTGAGTGCACACACCCTCTGTCAAATTAACAAAATAAATAAATAAAAAACTATGTATGGATTTTAAAAAAATTTTGGTACCATAAATAAACTTCAATTCCATTTTCTCATGAACTTTTTGAAGTCCCTTTATACTTTCCAGTAGTTCTTGGAGATGAGTTTTTGAGATATGACATAAATCAAGAGCAGTGCTTTTAAATACAAAAGATTCATGTATGGCAGCCTTTCTCTAGTATTCTTCCCTTCTAAGTACCATCATCTTACCACAGAGACTTAAATGAGTAAGAAAGTCTCTATCCTTGGCTCAGGCAGCAACAGTAGTTACCTTGGAGAAATATTGAAAGAGAGATACGTGGCCTTGAAATAGCACTGATGAGCCAGAGGTAATTGAATCAGAGTTGTGTCTAGGATAAGGCAAATTGTTAGGAAGAGTTTGCAATTCTGCATCCATAGGAGGTCCCACACCTATGGTTTTGTTTTTATGGAATAGGTATTTGGCATAACCAGTTTATAAACTGCTCTATGAATTGCAGTTCATTTAAGCCACATTTGGGCTTTAAATGCCAGTAGAATTCCCCTAGTGGCAATTAGAATACAAAACAAAACCATCTCCATACACTTTCAGATATGCTCTGTGGAGCTGTGCCCTTTGAGAACCGCTGACTGAGTCTGTACTGTAAAGGACATGCTCCTCAGATCTAAAGGCAGATAGAGATCTTGGCCCTGAGAGATTTATGGAGGAGGAAATGCTCTTAAAACAAAATAGAGCATAGAGACTTGTATAATGAAAGCAATATGGTGAGAAACAGTGAGTGGTACATAGAGTACACTTATAAAGGGAAACATGTGTCCTGGGGAATTTTTGATTTGTTGTGCTTAAGACTTGAAGTTGAATTGATGACACAGGTGGGTTTTTCATCTATAGCTTTTTGCTTTGATCAAACAGAATTAAATCAACGGTTAGGATTAGCTTTGAGATTAATTAATAGAATTCTTATTTCTTCTTTACTGCATTATTCACTAGTGGCTACCTTTCTGATCATGCTTTGATTTCATTTTTTTTTTTTTTGAAGAAATTTGATATTGGGTGATGTTTTCTGTGATTGTTCTTTCTAAAATCAATAGCAAATGCATAATCTTGTAGATGCTTAGTAATAATTGGTTCTATAAACATTGCAAAGAAAAAAATATCACCTGTTATTTAGGTAGGCTATTTAGAGAATGCCATCACCAGTTTGGTCATCTAGAACCTGTACGTTTTATTCTGTGTAAAATGAAGTTTATCAGAATTGAAGTGAAGCAAGTAACAAGATTTTAAATAGTAAACATTTCTTTGATTGTTAATGGAGCCAAGAAACTGCTCTAGGGTATATTTCTTGGAAACTATTATACTTTTATTTAGAAGATTTGCAAGCAACGTGAGTCAGCAATACCTTGATCTAGTTATGAGTATGTCAAACACAACTTCATTTCTGGCACCGTCAGTTTTTGGATTTTGGAGAAATACTTGAGATTAATAAAGACTTTTTTATGCATTTGATAACCTGTAGAACTTTTGGGATTAAAGTTTTCTTCAAAGGTAAAATAAGAAATGTCAAGTCATTTTATGTGCAAAAACACTCTTGACTTTAGCAACATGTCGACTATTTTTACAAGGATATTTGAAAATCCCAAGGTAATAGGAAACTGAGAAAACAGAGACTGGGGACTAGCAGGTCGCGTGGTGGTAAGACGCTGGACACTCCCACATGGCCAACCACTGTTTGCATCCCGGACCTGGTGGCTTGCTTTCTCACTTTCCCCCTCTCCCTCCCTCCATCTCTCTCTCTCTCTTTCTCTCTCTGTGTCTCTCTCTGGTCAAATTAAAAAAAAAAAATGAATGAATAAAATTCAATAAATAATTCTTAATAAAAAACAGAGTACACTCAGAATTCAAGCAAGCTACTTGGTATAATTTAGATTCTGGCATGTGTTTATTTCATGTCTTTGGTCATTGAGATTAGCATAGTTGTGGTTTAAAGTTACTTATGTTCCTGTCTTTGTTTTACTTTAGGATTTCACAATAGAAATCAAGTGTTGGCTATATACTACGATTGAAATACTGTTTTATCATGAGAAAGACCAGGGAGTTGGTAGTTAAAAGTATTCATGGAACAAAGAAATACTTTGCAATTTGTCCACGATAAGATTTTAGTTCACAAATGCTGACTAGTACATCATATTCAAAGCAATTTGATTTAGCATAAACATGTGCTTTGTAAAACATAACAGTTTTTGCTATCAAAGAATGTTATCTGGTGGCAAGTATGGAAAATGTGCATATTTTCTTCTTGTAGTTTGGTTCTGTTTGCCACCAAAAATTGTTTTGAAGAACAGCTAATTTATGATTTCTCATTATGATCCCTAAAGGTTTCTCTCTTGTAAGTAGTACTGTTAATTTTGGTTGAAATGTATTTGTGTTGCTGTAGGCAGTTTCTAAAATTTGGAAAATAAGATCACCGAGACTTTGTGACTTGCCTTTGGAGCCAGAGCTGGCACGTGAGCTTAGTGAATGTCAAGCATTTATACACTCATGATCAGAGCTCTTGGACTTCTTGGAGCTTGATACAGTCAGTGTGGGCAGTCTTATCTGGTGTCTTGTTCAAAGAGTTGCGAAGTGGCAGCATAGATAATAAATAGCATTTTGTTAGGAGTCAGCAAAATGAGGATTTGATTCAACATCATTATAAATTATCTTTGGGCCTCAGCTTTCTTACCTATAAAATGGGTAGAATAGGCTCATAAGTGATACGAAGTATTAAAGTACACCACCCATTTCCCATGGGAAATATGAGGATTAAAATACCTGCTTATCACAGTGCCTGAGATATAATCAGTTTTTTGTAAATGTCATTTTCCTTTAGAACTGAGACAGCCTGCCTTTCCCCTTTCCCCAGCCTATTTTTAACTATGAATGTAGTGTTCTTCAAGGATGCTCATTTTCTTTCTAGACTCTACCTTCTGTATGACAAAATACCTCTTGTTCCTGATAACATCTTTAGGGCTTCCTTTCCTCCATTTGACATAATCCTTGCGGGCAGCCCTATGTACTAATAATAGAGTGTTGTCTGGTGATGAAAATGTTCCTTACCTGCACTGTTCACTATTACAGATATTAGCCACATGGGGCTGCTGAGCACTTGAAATGTGGCTAAAGCAGCTAAGGAACTGAATTTTTAATTTGTCAGCTATGGCTAGTGACTACTGTGTGGGACAGCTCAGCTCCAGGGCTTATATCTCCTAATTTTTAGTGAAACCTAAACTACGTGATACTGACCACATGCAGTTAAATACAGAAAAAATTTAGAATGATGTAACCTGAATAGAATAGAAGAAATTGTTGTGAAGCAGCAGAATATCAGATTGATCCCTGAGTGACAGCTTGTTCTATGGGGTCTTCACTGCTTATCTCACAGAGATTCATAGCACTATCATTGAAACGTAGTTTAGACTTTTTAAAGATACCAAAAAGGGTCTTAATTACATTCTTCCAGTAGGCTGAACTATATACTTCATTATGCTAGGAATTTCAGACGTATATTTTTATTGCTTTGCAAATTAATAAGTACTCAGAGTCACTCAACATGGGAAGAAGTATTGTGATTGAATAAGATTTTTCTAGGTGCTACAAACAAATAGTATTGTTTTGTTTTGTTTTGAAACTTTCTATAGTGTATGTGTACTTACTGGAGAGAGAGAGAGAGAAAATGAGAAAGCACCCTTGGGCGATGGTCATGCTTCCGTCTCTTTGCCTCCATGCTACTCTTGGGATTGAGGGTTCCTGCACATATAGCTGACATGTTTTTCAAGCCACAGAGTCCAGGACTTGAACCACACAGTTGGCCATGTGGGATCCAGCCATCTTATCTATCATGTCACTGGCTAGCTGGAATAGGTGGTTATTAAAAAGTTTCTGGATTATATAATTTGTTAGAATTGTTTTTGTCTTTGAGACCAGCAGATGGCTTAATGGACTCCCATGTAGGCAACTGCAGTTTGAGTCCCGAACCTGGCAGCTTAAACTCGTGCTGGGTATGTATGTGTGTGTGCCCGAGATCCCGAGAGGACTGAAGGGATTGTGGCATGGCCATCCCCACTAGGGGATGATTTCATGCTTTCTGTCTCTGTCTTTCCAGCAAGCACATGTGCCCTATAGCAAAAAACCTCTCTTCAAAAAAAAAAAAAGAATTTTCTTTGTCTTTTAGTAGATCCCTTTAATTAAAAAAAGAATTATTTCATTTTATTTATTATTATCATCATTATTATTTGTTTAATTTGACCAAAGAGGGAAAGGGAAAGTAGGAATTCAAGCCTCCAGGTCTTGGACTCAAACCGTGGTCATCCATGTGGGAGTCCAGCGCCTTAACCGCCATGCCACCCACTGGCCCCAAGAATTATCCTTATCCTTTGATATTTTCAGTGAGCAGTCATGAAAAATAACATTATAGTTACCCGCATCTTCAAAAAGCCCTTATCACTTGTTTATTGGCTAGAAAGCACTGGGCAGTGGTATAAATGACGGATTATTAGAAAGACTTTTTCAACAGCATTTCCTCTGGTTTCTGAAGTATTCCTGGAAAGTAAGCAAACATAGGGAGTAACTTAAGTTGAGCTTCTGTTTTACATTTATCTTAACTCTTTGGACATGCTTGAAATATAGCCTCAAATGAAAGCCAAGACTTAGATTAAAATGAAGCTTAGTAGATGATTCTTATGTTGTTGTATATGGTTCTCTCTTCTAGCCCCCCTTTTTTTTAAGGGAGAGAGATTTTTTTCATAGGGCACATGTGCTCACTGGAGAGACAGAAAGCAAGAAATCACCCGCAAGGTGATTTCTTCCCTTCTCTTCCACTTCTTTTGGGATCTTGGGCATGTATGCACACATGCCTGGTGTGAGTTTGAAGCCGTCAGGGCTGGGACTTGGACCATGCTCGACTACATGGGAGTCCAGTGACATAACCATTACACCATCTACTGATCCCTCTTCTAGCCCTTTCAACATTTTTTATCAGTGACTTGTATAAATGACATTCCTGTCAGATATTTTCATGGTCATTTAGCTTGACATTGCATGAATTAATAGTAATTTGAAAAAACTGTATAACCTGAAATGATGTGTCAAATTTAGCCAGATAAATATTTCAGAACAGGATATAAGAGGACTTATATGAATTTTAAAACATAACTGTAAGAATACACACTGGGAACCAGATGGCAAAATGGTTATGTTGCTGGACTCCCACTTGGCTGACTGTGATTTGAGTCCTGAACCTGGAGGCTTGAAAATCACACCAGACACGTGTGTGTGTGCATGCCCAAAATCCCAAAAGGAGAATGGAGGAGAAGGGACTGTGGCATGGCCATCCACCCTGGGGAGTGATTTATCACTTTCTGTCTCTCTGGTGAGTATGCGCACCCTATAGCAAAAATCTCTAAAAAGAAAAGAATACAGACTAAAGTGAAGAATGTGATGTATTGCCAGGTTAAATAAAGAATATTTAAGGGTTTTAAATTATTGTAACTTGGGCCAGCTCTATCACCTAGTGATTAAGGTAGCTCAGTTCTGCATGGCCAGCTGTGGTTTTAATCCTAGCCCAGCAGCTTAAAAAAACATACCAGGTGTGTGTGTGCATGCCTGAGCCCAAGATTCTGACTGGATCAAGAAATGGAGGAGAAGGGATTGCAGCATGACCATACCCTATTAGGGGATACTCTCTCCATCTGTCTCTCTCTGGCAATAATGTGTGTGTGTGTGTGTGTGTGTGTGTGTGTGTGTGTAGTTAACTTAGTACCAATCAGTACTAAAAATGTGTTACCATTTCTGATTTCATTAATGGAATCATAGTTGGCAAGAATAAGAGAGGTGCATTGCCATTTCATTTAGCATTGAGTATTTTTGAGTTAGTGCCAAGAACATTCAGGATAGAGACCCTACTTGTACATTTGTGTTTTCTTCTCTAATATTTAGTGAGATTTTGAGCAATGAGGACTAGATTGAGATGAAAGAATAAGCTAGATAGAGATTTCAAAATCTTAACTGGGGGGGATTCAGGTGTGTGGTGATTGGCTTGAACAAAAAATGGACAGTGTTGTGAAAATTGGTAGTGATGGCTATCTTCTGGTAACTCAGAGAAGGTAAACTCACTTGTGGAGAAGGATTTGACTTCAGTGTAGGTTTAGGGATAAACACTGGATGAGTGGGCAGATGATACTGAGAGAAAAATTTGGAGCCAGTTGAAGGAAAAACTTGCAGTATCAGAACTCCATCTAACTGTAAAATAGAGCTGTGGCTTGAGTTGCTCAATTTCATAACCCCAAGGGCATACTGTGGATAGAAGATTGAGATGACATTAAAACTTTAGGTAAATGACAGACTAAGTGGCTGTCTTTCCATCCAAGAAAGTTTGACATTTTTTAATGATTGTGTATCACTTAGCTGAGAAGAAAAAGGGATTCTGAAGGATTGCAAGCAATTTGGAAAAGCCTACTCACACATTCCTTTTATTAGCCTGTGGTTTACTGCCATGCCCACTCATCTGAGAACCTGAATTTCTTGTACCACTATTAAATCTAATTCTGTATTTGCAATTGAATGGTTAGGAAGGACTCTGAAATAAGGAACCTCTCTCTCTCTCTTTATTTCTTTGCCTTTCTAGTTATTATAGCTTTTCTAAACCTATAGACACCAGATTTCTTCTGGGGTGTGTGTGTGAGATGCTATACTTTTTATTTTTTATTTTTTTTGAGAGGTTTCTGCTGTAGGGTGCATGAGTTCACTAGAAAGACAGAGAGAGACAGAGAGTCAGAAAGCGAGAAATCACCCCCCAAGGGGGGTGGCCATACTGCAACCCCTCCATTGTCCTCCCAGGATCCTGGGTACGCACACACACGCGCCTGGCGTGAGTCCAAGCCACCCGGTCCGGGACTCTAATCGTGGTCGACTACGTGGGAGTTCAGTGACACAGCCACTACACTATCTGCTGGTCCCAATGCTATACTTTAAAAAAGTAAATTCATCTCTTCCATGGAGTGGAGGGTGAGAAGACAGAGAGAGAGAGAGAGAGAGAGAGAGAGAGAGAGAGAGAGAAAGAGAGAGAAAAGCACCGTCACCAGGGTCTCTCTCCACAATCCACAGTCCTCCTCTGAGCCTTCCCAGCTAGCCGGGATCACAGACAAGCTCATGCACACAGCGTGTACAGGTCTACCTAGGAACCGAACCCCAGTCTTCCACATGGATCCAGAATCACAGAGCAGTACTATCACTGTACTGCCACAGCTAGTCTTTTATATTTTATTTTATTTCTTTCTTCCAGGGGAGATAGAGGAGGGTGAGACAGATAAGGGCCCCTGACAAGGTCCTGCCACACCACAGTCCTCCCACTAGCCTTCGGTTTTAGCCAGCCAGAATCGTGGACCTTCCTAGTCTGTTCAGATCAACCCAGGATCTGAGCCCTGGGGCTTTACTTGCGTACCACTATAGCTGGGCCATGGTGCTATACTTTTAAGAGGAAAAAACAAACTCCACGTAGCCTGTCCTTATAAAAATCCCAGCACAGTGGATTGAGCAAACGTAGGTATAGGAAATGTTATATCAAGGACAGAAAAGCATTATGAACACACTTCAAAGTTGGGTAAATAGAAAAAATTTGTTTTCTTGAATGATAAACACAAATTTTGTAAAGTAACTGATGGAACAGTTTTCTTATCAGGTATAATCTACGGTTGAGAGATATACCATCCGTTAGTATAGTTGGATGAACCGTATCCATTCAGCCTTTGTAAAGGTGAAATTTCTTTTGATTGGCCACTCTTGCTTGAAAATGTGGGGATATTCTTTTAATTGAGAAAAAGTATGTGTAACATTAAAAATACAGATCTGGAACCTGTGTTTAAATTACACTTGGGGGACTTTCTGCGGATTGTTTTATTGTCCCTGTTCCTTAATTTCCACATGTATCTAATGGGGTGTTAATAGTGGTAATTGCCCCAGAGGTTTGTCATGAATATGAGTTAGTATGTGGGTAAAGGGCTTAGCATGGTTCCTTGTAGCTAGTCAATATATGTAAAGCTTCACCATTGTTAGTCAGTGTCTGTGTAACACCTTTCTGCCTACTTTCATAATTGAACTCTTAGTGCATAAAAATTATTCTATGTCAGGACCAGCAGTTAGCGTAATGGCTATGTCGCTGGACTCCCACATAGTCGACCACAGTTCATGTCCTGGACCCGGTGGCTTAAAACTCACACCAGGCGTGCGTGCGTGCGTGCGTGCCCAAGATCCTGAGAGGAGAATGGAGGAGAAGGGATTGCGGCGTGGCCACCCCCCTGGGGGGTGATTTCTCGCTGTCTCTTTGTCTGTCTGGCGAGTGCACGCACCCTATAGCAAAAACCTCTCCAAAAAAAAATTATTCCATGTCATAACCACAAATTTTGTGTTTTATTGTCTCAACTGTATGTTAGTATTAGGAATATCTGTAGAAATACTGTTTTGTTTACAAACCACTGGAAAAAAACCAGAAACTTCCATTCAGAAACCTCCTTGTATAAGATACTGAGGAAAACAGGAACTTCTATTAAGAAACCTCCTTGAATACGCTATAACCCTAATTATTCTGGATAGGCTGGTTAAAAAATAAATCTCATCTGAACATCTGGAATATAGTGACAAGAGTACTTGTAATATTGTGAGAAAACTTTTCCGTATCTATTTATTTACTTTGAATAATTTAATGGGTTAATTTCTTCTCTTCTCCCCACGCCACCCCATGTCAGTGTCTCTTCAAGCATTGTATGAGTGCTTTGGCATAATTCGATGATACTACTGCAACCTCAGTAGATTATCACCTGTGTCCATTTAATACTGTCCTGGTCAAGGCTGCCCGCTAGAGTCGATGGAAAAGGGTTTTACTGTGTTAACCCTTTATCCACTGCACCTGACATCTGGTAAACTCAATCAGTTAAACAGATGAGTGACTCTCTTCTCCTTGATGCCTGCAACATTTTTGTGGCTCCTAATATATTAACTTTGTTATAAAATGCATAAAGTCCTCCCAAAATGTGTTTATAACTCATATGCATAGACCTATAATAGATTCTGTCTGCTATGGAGAAGTGTAGTTGCAGCAGTGGGAGATTTACTATAATACTTTAGTGTACCCGTTTGTGGCCAACAAAAATTGTTGTATCTGTTACCAAAGCCTCATCAGTGGAGAACCTGGAAGACTTTGCTATACTTGTATCTCAGCCCAGATTCCTGTGTTTCCAACTTTACCTTTTTGCTTTCTTTTCATCTCCATTAACTATTTTCTGTGGCCTTCCCCATTGGATTTTCCCCCATGCACTTCATTCTTGTACTATACTTTTCTGTCTGTCGGTTTTCTGTGACTCAGTGTTTTAAGGGCTTTCCTTGCCCTGGGGTATGAAGACTGAGTGGGGATGAGCCTTGGACACCCAGATCCTAGCCCTGCCACTTCAGTATAAGACAAAAAGTTGCTCATACCATCTGACAGAGTAAGATCTGAGAGGGCTCAAAGGTCACTTTATTTGGATAGTAGTATTTATGAATTATGAGACAACTCAGGAGATTTTGGAGCTAGACCACATTTTAAGATTATTATAATAGTTCACCATTTTAGAGTGATATGTGGTCTCTTTTATACCTGATTAGTTGAAAAGAGCCACTTTAGGCCATGAGTCTGCTAGACAGAGGATTTTCAGAAAGTTCATGGAAAATATGCATCATGAAAACCTGTTTATGCATACATTTCCAAATTTTTGCACCAAAATAAACTAATGCTTTAATTTCATTTTCCCATAAGCTTTTGGAAATCTTCTCATGTAATAGAAAACTTAGTTATTTCTCAAGGTTTTCACAAACTTCAAAATAATAAACAAATGGCACTTTGACTGTTAACTCTTATCTCCATTGCAGACATGGAAAAAAGAACATAGTGAAGCCAAATAATGCCAAATCATAAAATGAGCCAAAACCAGGAATGTGGGCCAAGAATAGGAATCAGTAGCCCCATTGAATTTGTTCCTCTAGGCAGACATTAAGTTTCAAGCTGTTACAACTTGTACCCACTATTAGAAGAATTTTGCCAGTGGATTTACTTATTTTCAGTTGAATGTTATTTGACTCTTCAATCCCTGTGTACTTGAATTCTTTAGTGGAGAATTGCCATTCTGGTTTTCTAGTCTTCTTCTCTTATTATTATTAATTAGGTAGATATTTTTTTTGAGCTGCATGCTATATCCTACCCCTTCCTACTGATCTGTAAGCTTTTCCATTGGCTTTCTTTCTGTTTCCTGCTGCTTTCTTGCTTCATAATTGAAGGGAGGATTCAGACCCATTCAGGTAACAAATCACTGGTTCTGCATGGCCTCTTTATTATTCTGTCCCCTTGTTATTAGTGTAATGAGATAATTTGCTGATGAATAAATACATTCCCTTTAGAAATTTATCATTCGTGTATTGTTTCCAGGCTTTTAAGCCAGCAGGGAGAGTCATAAATAACTATAGGAACTGGCTGTTATTGGAGAGATTTGAACTCTGCTCATTCTAGGTCATTCTTAGGCCTATCTAGATTCTTTACTTTGATTGCAATCTGTTCTAGAAAGCAATATTGGGTTTAATTTTGATTGTGGCTGTACTAACTGTTTGAAAAAGATAGCTTAGCTTACTCAGCTCAGCATCTGACAACCATACAGATGTTATTTTAATTTAGCATGACCCTAATGAATTAGGATGAAATGCTTTGTCTTTAGAGAGTTTTACTTCTAAGTATTTTATAAGTGACTTGAGTGGTAATTTTTAGGAGACTACCACTTTCACTTTTTAATAAGTTAATAACGAACCACCTACTCCTTATGAAGGAGTCGATTCTTTCATACAGCGGAAAAACTTATAGTTACAAGTTTTCCCCTTTGTTGTGTTGTATTACACATTTTAAAGTTTATGATTATGGTACAGAGTTTTTGTTCTTAAATAGCTGAGACTTAAAATTGAGACTTGCCTACTATCTTCAAATGTGATGATACTCATCAGAATTTTCTCTACTGTGAAGTATTTTTTGTGAACCTGGCCATAGGCAGTTTATTTTCTTTTCATGTGTGTTTTATTTCTAATTCAAGTTGATCAGAGTTTTTATTAATGGGAAAAAAAGGAGGAAACTCAAAGTAGTAAAATTTGTTCTCCTTCATTAAAACAAAAATGTTTTTCTTCCCTTCCCAGTTTTTCCAGAGGCCTCAAATACAGCCTCCCAGAGCCACCATCCCGAGCAGCAGTCCTTCCATTCGTCCTGGTGCACAGACACCCACAGCAGTGTATCAGGCCAATCAGCACATCATGATGGTGAACCACCTACCCATGCCGTACCCAGTGCCCCAGGGGCCTCAGTACTGTATACCACAGGTAAAGTTACCACTTAGGCCCAGTGGCTCTGTGAGAATGTGAGATGTAACCCAGATTCTCATCAGAAGGAACAAGGAGGGCCAGCCTGTAGCCTTTTGGTTAACGTAACTGGATTCCATTTGGCCAGTTGCACGGTTTGAGTTCAGGACTCAGCAGTTTGAAAAACACACTAGTGTGTGTACCTGCATGTCCTAAATCCTGAAAGGAGGGAGAAATGGAGGAGAAGGGATTGTTGTAACCATGCCCAATGAGGGCTGTTTTTCCTCTCTTCATCTCTCTGTGTTTCTTTCTGGTGGATGTGTTCACTTTCTGGGAATTATTTAAAAACAAAACAAAACAAAATGAAAGAACAGGGAGAGTGGGTGGCGACATTGAATTTTGGTGGTTTATGAACTTGTTTGTTGGTTATAAGTCTAGACACTTTGTTATTTTCCATAATGTAGTAAGGATATGTTTTGACATCTCTTTACTTAAATTTTCTAATATGATAGAGAAATGGTTTTTATTGCCATAGTTGTTCCCCACCCTCTTTCCTCAACCAACTGCTCTAAAATTGACTCTAATTATGTTGTGCCTGTGATATCAGTTAATGCCATTGACAGTTACCAACTGGGACTGGCATAGTAGTTGGAGGAGCCAGATCCCACATGGCCAACCATGGTTTGAGTCCCAGCCCCAGTGGCTTGAGAAACACCAGGTCCGTGCCCAAGTCCAAAACTTCAACAGGATAAAGAAAACAGAGGAGAAGGAATTGCATCATGGCCACGCACCACTGGGATGGTACTTTCTCCCTCCCCATCTCTGTGTCTCTCAGTCTCTCTATGACGAGTACACATGCCCTCTATCAGTGAAGGGAGGGGAAGAAAATTACCATCCCATAATTATTTTATAGTGAACCAATGTCTTCCTGTGCACTGATTACTGTACAGCTTTACTTAAGGCATACCTTTCTCTTTGTCCTCATCACATCTTTTCTTTTCTTCTTCTTCTTTTTTTTTCTTAATGTCAAAGCATTTGGGCATATGTGGGAAAACGAGAGAATGAGTGCAAGTGCACTCCCCCATTGGGATCTGGTCATGCTTCAATTCTTTGTCCTCTAGTTCTCCATCCTGTCAGCATCCTGGGCCTGTGAGTGTGCTTGGCAGGTTTTTCAAGCTGGCAGAACTAGGACTTGGACCCTGGTTGGCCTTGTGGGATTGCTCCAGCTTCCTCTGTATAGTGCCTAGCTGCTGAGCTATGGGGCTGGCCCTCACTGCGTTTCAGTGGCTAGGAAGCATTTTGAATATGTTTAACCAGTGACTTTTACCTCATTTAAATGACTACACAGAGAGAACTTTATTTTTCTTTAGTAAGCAACCTTTTTATTGTTTATACATATCTACTCTCTCTCTCCCTAGTACCGCCATAGTGGCCCTCCTTATGTTGGACCTCAACAATATCCAGTTCAGCCACCAGGTCCAGGTCCCTTTTATCCTGGGCCAGGACCTGGGGACTTTCCCAATGCTTATGGTAAGTAAGAAAAGACATGAAATTTCTGCTAGTTCATTGTGTTTACTTTGTCCTTTGGTGGGTCAGTTTAGGCAAGGAGATTTAGTGGTAAGAAGTATTTTAGTTAAAATGTTGCAAACAATTCTGCCTTAAAAGCTACTTTTTGGAAAGAAGCTTATAAGCAGTGTTGTAGAAATATTTTCAGTTACTGATACTCTGAAAGGGCTGGTAAGTGTCAGAGTGCTGGATCTGCTGCCAACTCACTGTTACTTTGATTTTTACTGTGTGTGTGTGTGTGTGTGTGTGTGTGTACACACACACACACACACACACACACATATACATATCATCAGCAAAATACAGTAAAAATACATACATACATATATGTATGCCTTATATCCTTACAATGATTTCTTTTTCTCCAGTCACTTACCACCACTTTATATCTTAAAGATTTTGTTAATAACTGTCTTTCACACTAGAATATAATATCCACAAAAGCAGGTATTTTTGTTTTGTTCATTGCTGTATCTCAAGCATCTAGCATAGTCATTGCCAGGTATTTGGAGAATGTGCTTCCTTATCTACAAAATTGTGATAAAAGACCTATGTTATAGGCAGGTTTAGAGGATTAGTTCACATGAAAATGCCTTAAAACTTGTAGGTGGTTTTATTATTTGTCATTATTATTTTTTGCTATAGGACATGTGTACTCACCAGCGAGAGACACAGAGAGAGGTAGAATAAGAAATCATCCCCTATGGAGGATGGCCATACTGGAATCCCTTTTTCTCCATCCTTCTCTTGGGATTTTGGGCACACATGCACAGGTGCCCTGTGATTTTCTTTCTTTTTAAAAAATTTTAAAGTTTTTGCCATAGAGCATGTGCATCCACTAGAGTGAGAGGGAAAGTGAGAAATTGCCTCCTGGGGTAATAGCCATGCCCCTATCCTCTTCTCTGTTTTCCTCTTGGGATTTTGAGCATGTACGCACACTCACCTGGTTTGAGTTTCAAGCCACTGTGGTCAGCCTTGTGGAAGTACAGCACCTTAACTACCACACCAACTGCTGGCCCTAACCGGCATGATTTTCAAGCTGCTGGGTCTGGGGCTTGATCAAGCCCTGAAGTTGTCCATGTGGGATCCAGCACCCTAATCTCCATGCCATCTGTGGGTCCTTAGAATACATTTTTTTAAAGAGAGATTTTTGCTCTCTCTTAAAGTCATGTAGGGTGTGTGTGATCGGGAGACAGAAAGAGAAAAATCACCCCCAGGGGGATGGGCACACTGCAGTTGTTTTTATATTCTTTTCTCAGTATTTTAGGCATGAACGCACACACACCAGCCAGAGTTTTAAGCTGCCAGATCTGGGACTCGAACCATGGTCGGCTCTGTAGGAGTCCAGTGACATAACCATTATTCTGTCGGCTGGTCCCCCTTATAAGTGTTTTTAATGTAGAGGGGAAAATATGTCAAATTTATACATGGCATATGGTCTGATACTTATCTAAGAAATAATGAAAATTACTTAATTCAACAAATTACTGTATGCTGTACTTATTTTGTAGTACAGGAAGTGGACTATAAGAGAAAAAAAACAGTGTAGATGTTAGAAAATCAGAGCTTTAAGATTCAATAAGCACTGATCTCCTCTGCTACCAGCAAAGCAATGTTGAAATCTTAACTAGTGTATGAAGATTCTTTATCCATTTACGGATTTCCTAACATTGGAATTTAATGGCTCCATTAAGAACCATTGTAGCAGATTTGATTTGTGTTAGAATAGCCCAAGAAAGTTTTTCTTAAGTTTTTCTGAGATGAAATAGGCAAAGCAACTAAGTGATATCTGACTTTACTTCTTCATTTTATTTATTTTCACGTTTAATTGCTGGAAAGTGTGCATGTTCACAAGAGAATAAATGTGCACATGTATGCATGAGAGGGAACATGCGTGCAGCACCCAAATGGTGTGTGGTCATGCTGCAATCTTTTCCCCTCCATTTCTTCTTCCCATCAGGATTTTGGGCAGGCGTGAATATACACCCAGCAGGTTTTCCAAGGTGGTGTGGGTGGGTGTATTGGGCTTAGAATGAAACAATGGTCAGCCGTGTAGGATCTAGCTCCCTTAACTGCCGAGTAACCAAAGGGGCCCTGGCTAATTCTTTTAGCGAACATAAAAGTTTTTCATTACCTTTTCAAAATTATTTATTTTATAACCTTTTAAAATATCTCAAATATATGTTTAATTTATCTTCATTAAGTAAATTAATGTGAAATATTTATTAATATTTTCTGAATATGTGTTCCATATGTGTCATTCTTAAAGTAAAATAACATGTGACTATCATTTACTTTTTGATATGGAATATTGCCAGTACTGTTTAAGTTCATTATGTACCTCTTGAACTCAGCATTTTATTTGTAAATAAAGCTTATATCTTTCATGAACAAGAGAGACAAAGAGACAGACAGCACCCCCAGCAAGGTCATGATGCTGTAATCCAGCCCTAGTCTTTAGCTCATCCTAGATCCTGGGCAAGTGTGTGTCTGGCATACTCTGGCAGGTCTCTGGACTTGAACCAAAAATCTTTCCTTGTGGGGAAGGTTTTTCTTGTCTTGCATTGAGTTGTATTTTACTGGTGGGCCACCCTCTGGCCGTCTGAACTTAGCTTTAAGTTTGTGGCTGTGCAGTTCTGTACTTTTGTGTTGATCTTCATTCTGAAAACTTAAATCCAAGTAAAATTATTTATTTTTTTTCCAAAGAGTAGTTTTTGCTGTAGTGTGAGTGCACTCTCCAGAAAGACAGAGACAGAAAGTGAGACATCATCCCTCAGGAGGAATGACCATTCCACAATCCCTTCTCCTCCATTCTTCTCTTGGGATCTTGGGAACACGTGCACGTGTACCCAGCGTGAGCTTAAGCTGCTGGGTCTGAGCCTCGAACTGCTGTCGACTATGTGGGAGCCCATCAATGTGACTGTTAAGCCATCTGCTGGTCCCAAGTAGAATTATTTTTAAGTATAACATTAGTTATTTTTATTGTATGGAATTTTTTTATAGTTATTATTGTTATTTAGAGAATTTTTTGCTATAGAGTGCGTGTTCTCGCTGGAGGCACAGAGAGACAGAGAAAGTGATTAATCACCCTCCGGGAGGGATGGCTATGCCATAGTCTTTTCTCCTCCACTCTCCTCTTGAAATTTTTTTTTTAAACAATTATTTTATTTAACTTTATTTATAATTATTATTATTATTATTTTTCAGTTTGATCAGAGAGAGACAGAGAGAGAGAGAGAGAGAGAGAGGAAGTGAGAAAGCAAACCACCAGGTCTGAGACTTGAACCGTGGTCTGCCATGTGGGAGTCTAGTGCCTTTAACCACCATGCCACTTGCCGGCCCCAAGAATTATTTTACTATTACTGTTTTTTATTTTTGGAGAGGTTTTTGCTACAGGGCACGTGCGCTCGCCAGAAAGACAGAGAGAGACAGAAAGTGAGAAATCACCCCCCAGGGGGATGGTCACGCCGCAATTCCTTCTCCTCCACTCTCCTCTTGGGATCTTGGGCACGCACGCATGCACACGCACCCGGCGTGAGTTTAAGCCATTGGATCCGGGACTTGAACCGCGGTTGACTACATGGGAATCCAGCGACATAGCCATTATGCTACCTGCTGGTCCTCCTCTTGAAATTTTGGACACGCATGCACAGGCATCTAGTGTGAGTTTCAAGCTGCCAGGACTGGGACTTGAACCACTGTTGGCCATTTGGAAGTCTAAAACCTTAACCATTACACCACCTTTTGGCCCCATGTAGTTATAATTTTTTAAGTCTATTTATTTCTTCTGTGAGAGAGATAGGGAGAGAGAGAGAGACAGGTACCCTAACAGGGTCTTTACACTGCAGTCAGTGGCTCATCTCAGCGCAGCATGCTCAGGGAGGTCCTTGCTTGTGAATCCAGGCCTTTCCCTGTAGGTCCCACGGCATCGCTGCTGTACCACCTGGTCCCATCTATAGAAATTTTCAGATAGAAAAATTATAAGATGAAATTGTTTTAGTAAAAGTGCTAAAATTAATAATATTTCTTTTGGGACCAACAGGCAATGTGGTAGTTAAGGCACTGGACTCCTACATGAGCGACCATGGTTCAAGTCCTGGACCTGGTGGCTTGCTTTGTCACGTTCCCTCTCCCCATCTCTCCCTCTTCCTCTTCCCCATTCTCCCCCCCACCCCCTTCTTGGTCTCTTCCCAGTCAAATTAAAAAATAATGATAATAAATAAAGTTAAAGAATTCTTTTTTAAAAATAATATTTTAAAATGGTATGTCATAAAAGGAATTCAGTGATTCTTTTATTTTATAAAACCTTTTACTTTAGGTTTTTGCCTTAGAGTGTATGTGTTCCCTGGAAAGAGGCAGAAGGAAAGTGAGAAATCTCTCTCCCAGGGAGGATTACCGTGCTTTAGTCCCTTCTGTTCCTTTCTCCTCTTAGGATTTTGGGAACACACACACATGTGCCTGGCACGTTTTTCATTCTTTTACTTTTTTTTAAAGAATCATTTTATTGGGGCTGGCAGGTGACATGGTGTTTAGGAGCACTGGACTCCCACAGGGCCGACCACAGTTCGAGTCCTGGACCTACTGGCTTGCTTTCTCACTTTCTCTTTCTCACTCTGTCCCTCTGTGGTCAAATTAAAATAAGTAAGTAAGTATATTTTAAAAAGTAAGAATCATTTTATTTATTATTTATTTGTTTGTTTGTTTTAATTTGACCAGATTGGAACAGAATGAGAGCAAGAAAGAGGGAGAGTGAGAGGGAAAGTGAGAAAGCATGCCTCCAGGTCCGGGACTCGAACTGCGATCAGTGTCCTTACCCACCATGCTACCTGCCAGCCCCATGCCTGGCATGTTTTTCAAGCTATGGGTTCTGGGACTTAAACTGTCAAGTCAGCCATATGGAAATCCAGTGCCTTAACCACCACCCGACCTGCTGGCTTCTTTACAAAATCATTGCTTTTAATACAGCTGCTGTAGTATGTATAGAAATAATATAGATGAGTTTATTAATAGAGAAATGAATCTATAGATTTGAATATAGACTTATACCATTTTATCTTAATATTGGCCATTTTTGGTCATTTTAATGAAAAAGCAAGTTTGTTGATATACAGTTGTATCGCCAGTATTTTTAAATTTTTTTTTTTTGGAGAGGTTTTCGCTATAGGGCTCGTGCGCTCGCCAGACAGACAGAGAGAGACATAGAGACAGAAAGTGAGAAATCACCCCCCAGGGGGATGGTCACGCCGCAATCCCTTCTCCTCCATTCTCCTCTCGGGATCTTGGGCACGCACGCACACGCGCCCGGCGTGAGTTTTAAGCCACCGGGTCCGGGATGTGAACTGCGGTCGACTACGTGGGAGTCCAGCGACATAGCCATTACGCTAACTGCTGGTTCCCGCCAGTATTATTTACTTCTGTTTCCTTTGATACTTTCCCCCCCTGTTATATCTTATGTGGTAGTCATCAAGTGGGCAGTTTATCATTAGATTAAACATCTGTTTCTTGGGGATAGCGGACGGTGAAGTGGTTCTGTTGCTGGATTCCCACATAGGAGACTGTGGTTCAAGTCCTGGACCCAGTAGCTTGAAACTTATACCAGGTGCATGTGCGTGTGTGCCCAAGATTCTCAAAGGAGAACGGAGAAGGGATTGAGGTGTGGCCATCCCCTCTGGAGGGTGATTTATCTTACTTTCTCTTTCACTGTCTCTGTTTTTCTCTGTCTCTCTGTCTGTCCAGCCAGCACACATGCCCTAAGGCAAAAACCTCTTAAAAATACACAAATAAAAGTCTGTTTCTCTACTTTACTTAATAATAGAAAATTTATCTTATTAATTTTGCCAAAGGGCACCATGTGCTCACCAAAAAGGGAAAAAGAGAAAGAGAGAAAGTACCCCCCCACACCCCATTGTAGCAGGGTCATGTCATAATCCCTTCTCCTTCATTCTTCTTCCAGGATTTTAGGCAGATGTGCACAAGCACCTGATGTGTTTCTGAAGCTACAGAGTGCAAGAGTTGAATTATAGTCAGCCATGTCGGATTCTAGCTTTCTTAACCACCGTGCCACAGATTGGCCTGAAAAACTACCTTAAAAAAATGTATTGGGACACTTGTTGACATGGTAGTTAAGGTGGCTGGATCCCACATGGCTCACTCTGCAGTTAAGGTCCTAGACCTAGTAGCTAGAAAATCTTGTCAGGCATGTGTACATGCTTGTTCAGAATCCTAAGAGGAGAATGGGAGAAGGTATTGCAGTGTCACTATTCCCCTTTTTCTCACTTCCTGTCTGTCTACAGCAAGTGCACATTCCCTAAAGCAAAATAAAAGAAAATATGATATTAAAAATAATTAGATAAATGTTTTTTAAATAATAAATAAAACAGGAGGCCAACAGATGGTGTGGTTGTTAAGGTGTTAAATTCCCACACGGCCAACCATGCTTCAAGTCCTGGACCCAGGGCCAGACAATAACATCTTAGGCTTGGCAGGCTGTATGATCTCTGTGATAACAGTTTAACTCTGCCGTTACAGTGAAAAAGCAGCCATAGACAAACAGATAAACTGCTTTATGTGGTGTCTTCCAGTAAAACTCTGCTGTTTGGGGAACTGATTTTGGCCTTTATACTGTAGTCAACAGATCACTGATCCAGACAAATCTCCCTCCTTCCATGCAGGAGAAACCTAAGGTCTGGAGATATTAAATAATTTGCCTAATTGGTAAAACGTATGCGAAAGTTATTCATGATTTTAATAGGGAAGAAGTCTTTAAATGTTTGTGATTATGTAAGAAGTTGAATTAGTTTGTAAAATAAAGCTATTGTTTGGTAGGGCAGATTTTCTCCTCTGCTGAGAAACCCCCAGTTGAGAAAGACTTCAGTGTTTCTACTGATTGTGTTTAACACTGCTATATTGAGATTATCCTGATGTGCCAGCCTTTTTCCCAGTTGTTTTGACTCAAGCAATGATTCATGAGAAGAGCATGATTTTTTTTTTCAAGAAATGGTTCACCTTTTAGATCTTATTTCACTTAGTTTGAAAAATATGGCAAGGTGAGCAGATAATGTTGCTTGTCTAGCAGCATTTGACACCAATTTTAGGGATTTACTTTTTTAATTTAGAAGTTAATGACATAACAAGGTAGCATAGAATTGCTCATTTGAGCTCTGCTTTGAGAATAGTTTACTCATTGTTAGAAGTAGCTGAGGTTTTTGGATTCACTACATTGAATTTATTGAATTCTTAGACTTCTGCTTAGATCTTGTTCAGATCAGATTCTCTAAACTTGGTATCTGCAGAGTTCTGACACTGTAAATCACACTGCCTCCAGAAAATTTCTGCTTGAAGATTATTATGGTATGGTGAGGATACCGGGAAGACAATGATAATGGAACCAATCTTAATTTGTTTACCTAGTACCAAGAATTTTACATATATTAACTACCTTCACACACACTTGTTTTTGTTTTGTTACTGTGAATCAGTAATTTATACTCCTACTGAAGGCCAGTCCTTCATGTTTGTGGTAGACCCCATCCTACACCCATTTGAGGCTATTACTCTAGCACTTCTCTTTCCTGTGTTGTCACTTTCTTTTTGCCTTCCTCTGTTGTTTTATTCCCATGTTTACAAAAAATTTTAAACTCTATTCTTGGGGGGGGGGGGGTTTGTTGTTGTTTTTTAAAAGCAGGGTTTTGCTCTTGGGGTTCTTCTGCTCTAGTCTCCCAGCTGGAACTTCAGGTGCTAGCCACCATGCCCAGTCTTCAGGTTGGACTGAGAATTGAACCCAGTTTTCCCATATGGTCCCGAGCTACAGGACACATTGTCTTAGTAGCACATATCACCATGCCTTGACTATGTATTCTCCTCTAGCTTTAAGTTTATTCTTTTGCTTCCCTTGACAGCAAAGGTTTTAAGAAAAAGAATTACCTTTATACTCACTGTGTTAATTTTCATTCATTCTTTTTCCCCCCACCTTTAAACTCACCCAGATCATACTGTCCACCTCCCACTTCTTACCAAAACAACTTTTGTCAAAGTCCACTTTGACAAATCTTAGTTGATCTCACAGCACCATTTGACCTAAACACTCATCAGTCTTGGACAACTTTCTTCACTTCATTCACTGCCTTGGTTTTCCTTTTAATTTCCTTTGCTGACTTTTCTTCATTTTTGTGACCACTAACAAACAGAATGCCCCAGAATTTAATCCCTGGGCTTCTTGTCAATCTATACTCATTTCCTGGCTTATCCACTTTTCAATAATGTCCATTTTCTGCCAATTCCAAGATGGATCACTCTGCCTCATAGCAATCCTCTCACTCTAGATTTGTGTCAATTTCTCTCTATTGATAGCTCCATTTGAAGATCTAATAAGCATCTCCGATGTCATATATCCAAAATTGACCTCTTGGTTTCTCTGCTCCTAGCTCTACTACTCAAATTTTTATCATCTCTGTAAATCATGTCTCATTCTTCCACTTGCTCAGGCAGAAAAGCTTAAGAATTTTTATTAAGTCCTCTTTCTATCACACTGACATTCAAATCATCAGCAAATCTGTAGGCAGTACCTTAAAAATATCCGGTATTTGACTTCCCCCATCTCTACTTTAAACACTCTGGTTTGATAGTAATTATAAAATAATTGTCTATTTAGGAAGCAAATAAGAGTTTATTGGAAGCACAAGGGGTAAAGGGAAGAAAATTTCAGCCAGATGGGGAAAAATATAATCTAAGAGATTGGTGTACTCGGGGTAGAAATAGGTTATAGCTAGAACAGAGATGCTGGGTTCAAGAATGGTACAAAATGTATTGAAGAATTTGGAACCTGATTTCTTTGGCTATTTGGACTTTCATCTTTTTTTCCCCCTTCATCATGATAGTGTTCACATGCACATGAACATGAGGGGGGAAGAGAGAGATGAGCACCTCCCACTGGGTCTGGTCATGCCATGATCCCCTTTCTCCAGTCCTGTAGCCCATCAGATCTTAGGTACTTGAACATGTACCTGTGGTGATTCAGGCTGATTGGGCCAGGGATTCAACTGTGGCTGTTGAGTTTCTCTTGAATAGGGCATTGCTGGTGTACCATGGAGCCAGCCCTGGACCATCTCTAAGCTGCTTATTCTCAGCCTTTTCCTGCTTCTACATTAGGGCTCTTACTAAGCTGCAATAGTTGCTTCCTATAGCGGTGGTTCTCTGAAAGTGCGAAGAATTAAGCCACCACTACCTCCCAAGATGATGAGATTTTTTTCCTTTCTTCCCATGACCAAATACATAAACATACCCAAACCCTTGTCTGAGAATCACTTTGCAGGTAGTGGGCCCCCAGAAGATTTTTTTTGGAGAGGATTTTTTGCTACAGGGCGCGTGCGCTCGCCAGACAGACAGAGAGAGACATAGAGACAGAAAGCGAGAAATCACCCCCGAGGGGGGATGGTCACGCCGCAATCCCTTCTCCTCTCGGGATCTTGGGCACGCACGCACATGCACCCAGCGTGAGTTTTAAGCCACCGGATCCGGACACAAACCGCGGTCGACTACGTGGGAGTCCAGCGACATAGCCATTACGCTAATTGCTGGTTCCCCCCCCCCCCCCCGAAGATTTTTTAGAAGTAGCACTACAGTGTGAATTCAGCAAGTTATTTAATATCTCCAGACCTTGGGTTTCCCATGCATGAAATAAGGTAGGTTTGTCTACATCAGGGATCTGTCAGCTACAGTCTAAGGGCCAAATTCAAAAGGGTAGGAGTATGGTATTGGATAGTTAGGACTGTTTGAAGACGTTGCATATTTTGAGAATAACTTCTTGACTACATTAGTATCTGGAGACAAGCAAGTGGGAAGAGATGATTAAGTAGACTGTTCAGTGTTTTTGTTCTTTACCTTTTATTTAAGGGACTATCCAGAGATGTACTGCCATTGGTAGTCCTGTAGGACTTGACAAAGTAACTGAATGCTTCTTTCCATTTTTTTTTCATTCTTTAGGAACGCCTTTTTACCCAAGTCAGCCAGTGTATCAGTCAGCACCTATCATAGTGCCTACACAGCAACAGCCTCCTCCCGCCAAAAGAGAGAAAAAAACTGTAAGAGATCTTTATTAATTTTTCTTATTTTAAATTAGAAAGTTCATTTCCTTATCAGATAAATTTATTCAGTCATCATTCATCTGTGTTTACAAATGACTGTTCCTTCTTTTTTCATAAGTTTTTACTTTAGGGCACGCTAAGGGGGGAGAGAGAGAGAGACAGGAACAGACAGTGAGAAATCACAACTGGAAGGGGTGGTTATACCACAATCCCTTCTCCTCCATTCGCCTCCCAGGATCTTGGGCACCCACACATACACTCCTCATGTGATTTTCAAGCCACTGAGTCTGGGATTTGAACTACAGTCAGCCATGTGGGAGTCCAGCTATGCCATCTGCTGTCCCCTACTGTGCCTTTATTAATTCTTCTTTTAGATTTTCACCACTTGACCTGGAGGATATATATGGGCATATAACTAGAAGTTTTACATATCATTTGTTTAATATCAGTTTTTAACTTTCACTGAGCTAGGCATGCTACATTACAGGGTATACCAAAGCCTTTGAAGTAGGAGTTAGGTTCTAAGGTCCTAATCATTGGGAGGAGTTTGAGTTCAGTTGCCAAATTCTAACTATCGTGGGACCAGCAGATGGTGTAATGGCAATGTTATAGGACTCCTACATAGTTGACTATATTTTGTGTCCACTACCCAGCAGCTTAAAATTCATGCCAGGTGTGTGTATTTGTGTGTGCCCAAACTCCCAAGAGGAGAATGGAGAAGAAGAGATTGTAGCATAGCCATTTCCCTTGTGAGGTGATTTCTCATTTTCCTTCTGTCTCTGTCTCCAGCAAGCACACGCACCCTATAGCAAAAATCTCTCTTAAAATTTTTTAACTTGCCAAGCAGGTCCCCATGTTGGGTGCCACTTGCTGGGTTCTGCTCAGCAGAACACATTTTTTGGAGGTGGGGGTGGGGGGTGGGGGACTGTGGATTAGAAATAAATGTAAAAATAAACACACAATTACATACAAGTATAGAAAAGCGCAGATCAGGTGGGCCTGACTTCTCTAATGGAGTAAGCTGCAACCTCGACTGAGCCTCAGGTTTATTATTTTATAGGGAAGAAAACTGGCGAAGAGGAAATGCAATGCCAAGCCAGTTGTTTTCAGATGTTAACCGGCTGATGATGAGAAAACACTGGCACCATTTGGTTTCTTCTGATCTTTTTGGGCAAAAACACAGATACTGCTTTGCAGTGTGGCAGTTAGTGTATTCGTATGTTAATGCTTTCATTGCTGTACAAATGAAGCTCACAAGCCATGTGTTTCTGCATATGTCTGAAGGTCACCATGCTTGTTCAGAATGGCTGCTTTCCACACTATCTTTTTAATATATGTACTGCTAAAGCAAACACAATTCTGACTTTTAAAACCAGTTTTAATCAGCTCCCCATCCAATTATGAACTGACAGGAAAAAAATACTAGAGAAAAGAAGCAAACATTAAAGATAAGACAAATCCTTCTTGTGGAATAAATCTATTTTAAGGGAGAGAAATCAGAATTTAGAAAATGTATTCTAATTGTTTTTAGTAAGTTAAAAAGGTATTGCTTTGTCTAATAAAGCAGGCCCAAGAGAATGAGAGTGTAGTAATAGGAAATTCAAATTACAGCACATTTTGTAGAAGAGCGGCATACGAAATGGGTGATGTTTACAATCGAGATACTCCCATATTCACACAGATTAAAGAAGGTGGGGTAATGTTATAGCAGTACTCTTTTTTTATTTATTTATTTTTTAAAGAGATTTTTGCTATAGGGTGTGTGCATTTGTTAGCGAGACAGAAAACAAGAAATCACCCTTCAGAGGAGATGGCCATGCTGTAGTCTCTTCTCCTCCCTTCTCCTCTTAGGATTTTGGGTACACTTGCGCACATGCTTGGCATGAGTTTCAAACTGCAGTCGGCCATGTGGAAGTCCTGTGATATAACCATTACACCATCTTCTGGTCCCTATAGCAATACTCTTAAAACACTCTAATTTAATAAAAATTAATGCACTGAAATATGTTGGTACTTTATTATTAGAAACAAATTGTGCATGTCATAATAAGTAGGACATGTTGGTGTATCCTGACACTGTAGTCAAGAAACTATCCTTTGAAAGTGTTGAACTGGCATAGCAGAGTTGGACTTGAACAGCACTCCCAGAATTCAGAAACATAAATAAAAGAGATGACAAAAACAGAAGGTGGTAAAACAGATGTTACTGAGGGAGAAAGTAGGCAAAATGAATTAAAGAAATACTTAAAAACTGTGGCAGAAGCACATTTCCTTACCTGAAAAAAAATTGTTATTAGAAATCTTTGTTGAAGAACTTTTCCCCCACGACTTCTAGATCTATATCGTATTATTAGTGAGTTATTTGATATTCTTAAGTAGCCAGGGCTATCTGCTATCTTGATTAAGCTAAAAAGGTAACCAGCAACGGGGGCGGGGGGGGGCTTCCTGTTTCCACACATTCCCATCATGGAATGCGTACACCTGGGTACTTCATTCCCATTATGGCACCATCCCCACTGACGTCTATAAGCATAGGCAGCCTTTAGAAGCATTGAAATAAGATGATGCACATAGTTCTGTATCTTACATTATTTTGCTTACCAATACATTTTGGTGGTCATATTATATTGGTCATGTAGAGCTGCTTTATTCCTTTTACTGGTCATTTGGTATTTATTGGGTTGTCGGAATAATCATGATATATTCTTCTTTGCTTTTCTATGCAAAAATACAACATGACTTTTCTGACAACCCAATAATTATAAGGATATACAGTAGGATTTTTTTTTTTTTTTTTTTTTAGGTTTTTGCCTTAGGACACATGTGCTCGCTGGAGTGAGACAGAGAGAGATAGTGAGAGGGAAAAGTGAGAAATCACCTCCAGGAGGGATGGCCACACTGAAGTCCATACTTCATTTTTCTCTTGAAATTTTGGGCACACACGCATATGCGCCTCACATGATTTTCAAGCCACTGAGTCCAGGACTCAACCTCAGTTGACCATGTGGGAGTCCAGCTTCTTAACTGCTACACCACCTACTGGTCACTGGATATAAGATAATTTTTAAGCTCTTTTGCTCTTGATTGGCTTTTAGGATGTTTCTGTCTCTTTGCTGGAAAAAATATTACTGTAATGAACTTTTTTTATGTATGTATATAAAGTTATTTGCAGGATAAATTTCTATTCTTAAGTTATAGGATATGTACATTTTTCACTTTCAGAGAACCTTCTAGGGCATTTTAAACTTTTTCTATGTAGTAACTTACACGTAAAGTTATTTTTTGCATTATAATTTTAAGCGTTATTAATAAAATCAGTGTCTTTGACAGTACTTACAAAATAAGCATAGTTTGCCTTTTTGACCTAGAAATTTAGCCAGCTAGTTCCCATGTAAGTTGGTTATCTAATTAATTAATGTCAGAGCTAATGGCTAAATTTCTTTGAATGACCCCATATGGTTCTCTGGTTGAAATAAAGTTAAATGGGTGATTATCAACTTTGATGTTTGTTCTCTTTCCTAGTTTGCACATTTAACTCAGCATATGCCTGTAAATACACCTCATAGATACCCAGCTGCATATGTACCATTCTATTTAACCTTATAGATTAGAATTCGGGATCCAAACCAGGGAGGTAAAGACATAACAGAAGAGATTATGTCTGGAGGTGGCAGCAGAAATCCTACTCCACCCATAGGGAGACCCACATCTACACCTACTCCTCCTCAGGTAAGACAGGGTATGAGCTATGATGGATGACAGTGTTTTATTTGTCTACTAACCTCTGCTGAACTCTCCTTTTTTCTGTAGCCACTTTCTGTACTTCCCATTTCCATCAGTTGTCTCATAGCCTTGAATATCTAAATGGTATTTAAGCATACATGTTGTTTCTCTTTGCAAATTTTTAAAGCTTTAGATTTTTAGTGGTAATATTTCTGTGCATTGTCTTCATATTCAGAGCATAGCTGCTGCCACTGTCCTAATGAACTATTGCATGATACCAAAAGGAGCTGCATTCCTGTGGAAACCTCGGCATTAAATGAGTATTTATGATTTCACTGTGGAACCTTAGGAATTAAATGCTGTATACTATGTTAATGTGAACATTAAGGTTGAGAATTTAAGCATTTTTAACAAATAGTATTACTGAAATGAATGCTTGTGATACTCAGAACATATTTAGATATATATCAAGTATATTTTTCAACTTTTAAGACTCATACATGAGCTTCTTTTAAAAAAAAAAAAATTTGCCAAAGGGCATGTAAACTCACCAGAGAGACAGACAGAGAGGGAGGGAGGAAGAGAAAGTAAAAAAAAAAAATTCCCCATAGGGGATGATCATGCCGCAATCCCTTTTCCTTAATTTCTCTCTTTTAGGATTTTGGGCATGCATACACAAGTTTCCTGCACGTTTTTTAAGCTGCTGGGTCTGGGACTTAAATTGCACAGTCTGCCATGTGGGATCTAACCATCTTAAGTACCATACACCAGCCAGCTCCATCAATGAGCTACTTGAGTGGAGACTGTTTTCTTTAGTTATTTATAATGGTTATTAGTAAATTCTGTTAGTTCGGTTCTCCAGTAGTCCTGGTAAAGAATGGTCTCCTAAGAGTTCACTTTCTTGTTTTTAGAAATCAAGACATTCTAGGAGGAGCTGAAGTTTAGTGAACGCTAATAGAGAATGCAAGTCTCTAAATTTGACAGAATTTTTATTTCATTACTGAGTCATATTAATTTTTTAAAAAATAATTGGAGGGACCAGCAAGTGGCATGGTGGTTGAGGCAGTGGACTTCCCACATGGCCGACTATAGTTTGAGTCCCAGATCTGGTAGCCTGCTTTCTCATTCTCTCTCCCTCTCTCTCTTTCTGTCTTTCTCTGGTGAACTCATGTGAAATAATAATAATAAATAATAATTTGTAATAAATAATTATTCAATTTTATTTATTATTATTATTTTCATTTGCTATAGGACACATGCACTCACAAAAGAAAGAGAGAAAGCAAGAAAGCAAACCACCAGGTCCGGGACTCAAACTGTGGTTGGTCATGTGGGAGTCCAGTGACTCAACCACCACATCACCTGCTGATAATTTTTAAAAGTCAATATATTTATTTCTTCCATGAGAGAGAGAGGGAGAAAGGCAACCCATTAGGATCCTCATACCACAATCCACCCTTATCTTCAGCAGCCAGGATCACAAGCATGTACATACACCCCTTGTCCTGGGGAGCAGACACAGGACCTTCACACATGGGTCCACTTGGACTGCCGCTATGTCACCATCTGGCCCCCACTTTAATTTTTTTTTTCCCACTTTAAATTTTGATAAACAATTCAGAAATAACTAATTTTCAAATCTTAAAACTTACCAAAGTGAGAGCCCAGTATATAAAAACAAATAAAAGCAAAGTTATTATGGATTAGGGAGCTGCTTGCTTTCTTCTTTTATGGCAGGATTGGATTCCTCACCATCAGAGCTCAGTTTACAAACAAGTGATGTGGATTATCAAATACAAGGTAGATCAGAGTCATGGACTACTGATTTGATTTTAGTAGTACAGGTTAAAAAAAATGTTCTCAATCATTGAGGTTACAAATAGCCGAGTTAAGAGCCTGGTTTGGAATAGCCCCAGAATTTGGTGCTTTGTTGTAATGATGTGTTTTAATTTGAAAATAGTTACTATGCTTGGCTACTCTCCCATCTTTCCTTATCCAGGTGACTTTAAGTATGTGGCCATCTATAGATACGTGAGTCAGGGTCAGGTTCACGATTGTTACAGAACTGTTTGCCACTCTCTGTGATCTCCCCTACACATTTCCAGTTTAGAAGGTTAAGAAAGTCTATAGTCTTTTCTGGAAGTAAGCATGGTACAAGTAAAATACCCACACTGAAATTATTTACTTATTTTACTACGGTGCTGGGATATATTATAGCAAAAATTTTGGATTAATCAGAACAAATTTCAATCTTTATTTTTAGACATGAACCAAAATATTAATTACTGTCAAGCCATATAGTTGACAGCTCTTTGTTGATCTGTGTTTAAATTCTCAACTTAAACACGTATATATTATTTTCCATTTACGTTTCTTGGAAGCATGATTTTTTTCGTTTTTAAAATCTTCTAGGTTTGATCCCACTTCCTTTGGTCACCTCTCTGTTCTTAGCTTCAGAAATCTTTTTGTTCTCTTTCCCCAGGGACCATGGACTTGAGTATGAATATATATGTCTCTGTAATTATAAAGTACATTCAATGTGCACTTCTAGCTGATAAATAATTGTAGTGTTGTTAGTTCTTTTTGAGAAGTGTAACATTATCTGTGAAGCATAAGTTTACTGTATTAGGTTATTTGCATTTAAATCCATGTTGTTGTCTTCCCAAATGCATGAAATTCATAGAATGAACAAGTAGCTTTGTAACAGAGATATACGTAGTAGAAATATTTTGTTTTTCTTTCAAGAAAAGTGACAGCAATCATCATGATGACAACTAATATTTGACCTCATTTTTTGCAAAAATCATAGAAATTGGGGCATACAGAATGTGGGAAGATCCCTGGTTAAGGATGATTGCCATTGCTGCCTGATTGTTATATTATGTAAAAATATTTGACCCAATGTATCAAAACAAACTATAAATCTCTAGTTCTCTTTTAAAAAATAAAGTTACAATTGTTAAATATTGGCAACTAATTCTATTCACAAATAGCACTACCAATCTAGAAAAACCTATTAGTCTAAGAAGTACTAATTTGCAGTTCCAGCATAATCACTGATAGATCCCAGCCCTCTGAGTCAGAATTTGGGACAGAAGAGTAAATCCTGTGGTATTTTGACCCTAAATATGTAGTTCCTGTTGTAAGCCAGACACAGTTGCACGTGCTATGGATAACAGGTGCAGTGATTATTAAGGTTGTCTCAGTCTTTTAAACAGAGACAGAGGACCAGTTACTGCTGTCTGACTGGTCTGCCTGTGCTGTGTGTACAGTCTTTAAAGCACAGGTGACCAGGTGGGACAGAACTGCAGCACAGACTCAAAGGTATCCGATCTGAGAGAGACCTGTTAATAGTGAGGAAGGTAAGAGTACAGGGAAGAGATGTAAAGGTTTGACTGGCTTACACATTCCAGTTTTCAAGTCCTAGTTCTACTACTCAATTTTGTGCTCTTTACAGTCTTAGCTTCCATATTTAAAGATTAAAACTTAACCATGTAGAGGTGTTATGAAGATTAAATGTGGTAAGATACTTAGAATTGCTTTACCTCAGGGTCTGGTATGTAATGAGCACTTAATAAATGTCACCTGTTATTTGGATGAATCATTATTTCAGGCAGCCTAGAGAATGACTGGAAGAGTCTCAGACTGCTTCATAGTGGAGATGCCATAGCTGATCTGAGTTCTTAGATTGGTGCTTACAAAATGGAACGAAGTGGGGAGAGTGTTCTAGGCAGAGGAACAGCTTGTGCAAAATGGGAAACTGAGTGAAGGGAAGCTATTCTATTTCAAGTGAAAAATGTGTAGTCAGTTGAAGGATCAGAAACCAGTTGGAGAGATGTTCAACTGTTGATTACCATTAGATAAGGTGAATTAAAAGGTAACTTTATAATGTATCATCTAAAATTGGGCAGTTTTAAAAATAAATGGGGTATCAGGCAACCAGCAGTTGGCATAATGGCTATGTTGCTGGACTCCCATGCAGTCGACCGTGGTTCGAGTCCTGGAGCCAGTGGCTTAAACTCATGCTGGGAGCATGTGCGTGCATGCCCAAGATCCCAAGAGGAGAATGGAGAAGGGATTGCAGTGTGTCCATCTCCCCTGGGGGGTGATTTCTCGCTTTCTGTCTCTTTATCTCTCTCTGTCTTTCTGGCGAGCGCACGCACCCTATAGCAGAAACCTTTCCAAAAAAAAAAAAGGCATTAGTATTGATTGCTGAGCTGGTACAACAGGTGTAAACCAGTACAGTCCAGGTAAATGCAGATGTGTTGTTCTTACAGATGTAAGGGAGAAGGAAGACTCGGGGGTGACTCTTTCTGTCTCACGGTCTCCAGTGACCGCATGCACCCTATAGCAAAAATTTTTCTCTCAGAAAAAAAGCTTTAAATGAAAAATGTGTTAAATGTGTTACAGACCCCACAGTGGTCAGAGGTGCCAGCAGGAGCCTATGGGAAGGCTAGAGCTCAACCACTAGGGGCTGGGGCTAGGGGTAGGAAGAGGGAGAGAGTAGGACAAAAAGAACCTGTGGGATTATGCCTTAGGCTAGTTTAAAGAAAACCCTCATGAAGGGATACTTATTTATGAGACTGGTATTAACTGTTAGGTGTTTTGTTTTTGTTATGTGACACATAATAAAATCTTGTTATTTGAGAAAACATAGATGGTCTTGCAGGATATTATGGTAAGTGAAACAAGTCAGATACAGAAACGCAAATACTTAACGATCTCATATGCAGAATCTTAAAAAGTAGAGAGTAAAACAGTGGTTGCCAGATGGTGGGGAGAGGTTGGCCTACATGTATGAAGTTAGTTAGATAGGAGAAAGAAGTTCTGGTATTGAATAGTAGGGTAGATTTTGGTTAATAATAATAATAATAAAGTGTATATTTCAAAAGAGGTTGAAGAGAGGTTTTTGAATGTTTTCACCCAAAAGATATATATATATATATATATATATATGTTGCTTTAAGGTATGTGTGCTTGCCACAGGAAGAGAGAAACAGGGAAGGGTGTGAGATGTGAGAAAGCACTCCTCAGAGGCTGTGGGGAGAAGGCCATTCTTCCTCCATTCTGTTTTCAGGATTTGGGGCAGGGATGCACATAAACCTGGCATGTTTTTCAAGCTGCAGGGTCTGGGACTTGAACCACATGGTCAGCCATGTTAGTTCTATCTGCCTTAACAACTGTACAAGTGGCCTATAACCCTTGATTTAATCATTATATGATCTACAACCATTAGATTTTACTATGGTCAGCATCTGTGGGATGTGTTGGACTTTGGTTCAGTGAGATGAGGAACAATCAATCACACAAAGAAGTTTTAACTAAGCCAAAGGTGAAAGGGCTTCAGATAATTTGCTGAGGTAGTAATTATGTTAAACACATTTATGACACAGGCTAAGAGTTATTAATTCAGTGAAAGTACATGAGGAGAATAGAGGGTGGAAACATTTTTTTCTGCCGTTGTTTTTGCTCTAAAGAGAAGAAGATGAAATCCGAAACTGCCCTTCTGTATGTTTTTAAGTTGTCCATGGGATAACGGCAGGAGATGTTATGTCTCACACATGTAAGAAATGCATGGGGCACAGCCTGCCCACACAGACACTCAGTGCACAGTGTCGGAGCACAGGCGGGCTTGGCAGAGCAGTGGGCCGCTTGCTCCTGTCTCCATTCCATCAGATTGACCTGAGGTCAGAAGTTAAGTCCTTTAAACCTCTATTTTTTTTTATTTGTAAAAATGTGGGAATTTACCAAATAATCCCAGAATTCCCTTTTAGGGTTAGAGAAAGAAGGAAAATTTGGTGGTTTTCTTTCAGCATCATTTCTCTCAGCTGTTAACAAATAAGGCGTAAGCAGCATTCCTGTATTAATTGTGCTGGCTGTCTGCTAGTCTTTATGGGACCCGATAGGGTAAAAATAAATACAGGACACTATGTAAGCAAGGCTTCCAAACTGGTTTTCTTCCAAAGTAAGGAGTGGTATATCAAAACCACTTTTTTTTTTTTTTTTTTTTTTCAAAGACAGATTTTTGCTATAGGGTACATGTGCTCACCAGAGAGATAAAGAGAAACAATGAGAAATCAACCCCTAGGGGATGGCCACATCGCAGTCCCTTCTCCTCCATTCTCCTCTCAGGATTTTGGGCACGTATGCACACACACCCAGCATGAGGTTTACGTTGCTGGGTCCAGGACTTGAACCACTGTCAACCACATGTGGGTCCAGGACTTGAACCACTGTCAACCACATGTGAGTCCAGCGACATAACCTTTATTCCATTTACTTTTTTTTTTTTTTAAATATACTGAATACCTTTCTTTTCCTTTCCCACTTTTCTCCTTCTGCTCTTAGAGTTATCATTGTAGTGAAACATAGCTATAACTTGGGAGACAATCCTGTGCCACAGGGTGGTGAGACAGAGAAAAAGTTGGAGACTATTGCTAGGGTGTCTTAGGAAAGTTAAAGCCTCTTCTGTTATTTTGGAAAATTACCAAAGCCAGCAGGTTTTCAGACTTTTAAAGAGCTGTTTATAAACTTGGTACCTGGAAACTTTAGATTCTGTGACTGTTAATTAGTTCATTTCATGGTTTAGCAAAAATAGTTTCCTAAAGTTAGGTCTGAAGCTTAATAATATTCATGTTATAAGAAGATTTGTACAGTAAGTAGGCAAGTTCCTGCATAAAGAATTTGAAGGTGAAACCTTGTAAACAAGTCCATTGTTTTAAAATTTCATTTTGTCAATTCATATAATATGGTACTGATAAATTAGTGTCATTATCTATCTTGAAGTATATATAAGTGTGGTTTTGTTTTAGTGGTTACTGTAGTAAAGAGTGGTTTTTGAATTAAATTGCATAGTTTTTAAATAATTTATCATTAGTAACCTCCCTCCAATTAAAAATAGTACTTCTCAGGGCCGGCAGGTAGCATGGTGGTTAAGGGCGCTGGACTCTCACATGGCTGCCCCGTGGTTCGAGTTCTGGACCTGGCAGCTTGCTTTCTCTCTCTGTCTCTCTCTCTGTCTCTCTCTCTCTCTCTCTCTCTCTCACACACACACACACACACACACACACGCTGTCTCTCTCTGATCAAATTTAAATAAATAAATGGATAAATAAAGTTAAAATAATTCTTTAGAAAAAGATACTTTTCAATAATATCAAAAGTCTTGGAGACGTTATTGTAGGTATCCAAGCTCTGGTGGGATCTCTTAGAATTTTCAAATGAGATGTCATGATGAACAGACCCTTGGTAGTTAAGTTGTTCCATAGTTTAATATGAATTTGAATACAGATGATCAGAGGTTCCTACTTAGAGTGGTAGAACAGTTATTTATTCCATAAGACCTACCTCCAACAAGGGTTTGTAAAAATGTCATAATTTTTAAATAAATGTCGAGTTCCCCTAGCTTCAGTGCATGTAGCAATTTCCTAAAGCAAGCAAGAAAACAAAATTTGACTTAAGGCCACTTTCAAGATACCTTATCTTCTTTTGCAAACCAGTGGACAAGTATGTTTTAAATTGTTAGGGTATCCCAATAAAACTCCACTAATGAGACATATTAATGAAGTTGGAAGTTTTATCTTCATTTCACTTGATCTGCTTTTTTTTAAAATAATTCTTCATCAAATTATATGAACTCCTCCTTTGCTTTTCCTTTTTCTTTTTTCTTTTTTTTTTTTCCCTGTAATTTCTAATATAGGGTTTGTGTCCTTGCTGTAGAGAAACAGAGAGTGAGAAATCAACCCCCAGGGTATGACCATGCTGTAACCCCTTCTCTTCCATTCTACTCTTGGTATATTGCGTACACATGCACATATGCCTGGTGTGATTTTCTTTATTTTTTTTCTTTAAAGAATTATTTTATTTTATTTAACTTTATTTATTTATTTATTTTAATTTGACCAGAGTGGGACAGAGAGAAAAGGAGAAGGAAAAAGAGAAAGTGGGAAAGCAAGCCACCAGATCTGGGACTCGAACCACAGTTGGCCATTTGAGAGTCCAGCACCCTTAGCCACCATGCCATCTGCTGGTCCCCAGGTGTGATTTTCAAGCTGCCAGGCCCTGGACTCTAACTGTGCATTAGGCCATATGGGATCCATTTATCTTACCCTCCATACCACCTGCTGGCCCCTTCTTTGCTTTTATAAGGATATGGTTTTTCTTTAGGTGCTCTAAATCAGTATCCTGATTACAAAAAATCTGTGAGTTGGATTCTTGATTGGGCAGCAGTTTCTATCCCTTAATATCTTCTTCCACTTAGACATGATGTTGGACATAATCATTTTGTACCTATGATGTTTATTGGTAAGAATCACAAGAAGTATTGTAAGAGGGACCGGCAATTATCATAATGGCTACGTCGCTGGACTCCCACGTAGTCGACCGTGGTTTGAGTCCTGGACCCGGTGGCTTAAACTCACGCCGGGCGCGTGTGCGTGCGTGCCCAAGATCCCGAGAGTAGAATGGAGGAGATGAGATTGTGGCGTGGCCATCCCCCCTGGCGGGGTGATTTTTCACTTTCTGTCTCTCTGTCTCTCTCTGTCTGGTGAGCGCAAGCACCCTATAGCAAAAAAAAAACCTCTCCAGAAAAAAAGGAGTATTGTAAGAGATGACAGAGTATCAGGTTCAGTCTTTATTTTTTTTAAGTACTTTTCAAAACTACAATAACTTTTTTTTCTGTGTGTAAATGATAAATGAACTGTAAGGGGACAACAGTTGGCATGGTGGTAAAAGGCACTGGACTCCCACATGGTCAACTGTGGTTTGAGTCCTGAACATGGTGGCTTGCTTTCTTACTTCCTCTTTCCCTCTCTCTGGTCAAATTTTTAAAAATAACAAAAATGATAAATAAAATTAAATAATTTAAAAAAAAAAAAGAGAAAGAATTGTGGCCCTAAATTTTTTTTTTTACCATTGTTAACTTTTGGATGAATATACTTCTTTACATTTTTAGGCATATATGCCTGTGTACGTACTGTACATTTAATTTGGGGTCATACAAACCATTTTTTCAGTTATGCAGAAATGTTCGTGTTAGACTGTAGGTATATCATGATTTTTTTGAGAGAGATATTTTTGCTATAGGGTGCGTGTGCTCGCCAGAGAGACAGAAAAGCAAGAAATCACCCTCCAGGGAGGATGGCCACATCGTAATCCCTTCTCTTCCATTCTCCTCTTGGGATTTTGGGCACACATGCACGTGCACCCAGCATGAATTTAAGCCACCAGGTCCAGAACTTAAATTGTAGTTGACTACCTGCAAGTCCAGTGACATAACCGTTATGCCATCTCCTGTTTCTGGAATTATCATATTTTTTAATGACTAGATGGCATTCATTTCTTTGACTCTCTCATAGTTTATTTAATTGATATGAATTCATATTTCATTTTTCCACTAATATGAACAGTGCTGTGATAAATGAGCCTGTGTTCTTTTTTGAGGGTTGTGTTCCCATTTCCTACTCTCCAGAAATATACTAGCTAATCTAGTGGAAATATAAGAATAAATCTTTATTAACATTATTGCATTTCTGACAGATTAAAAATAATCTCATGTTAATTTGGGAATTTAAGAGTATTCTGATATTCACTGATTATTTGTGTGTGTGTATGGATTATCTATTTATGTCTTCTATACATGTTTCTTTGAGGTGGAGATTTTTATTTAACTGATTTGTAGGAGATCTTTATATGTATTAAAAAGTCCCTTTTTTTTCCTTGTTTGATGATTGTAGTAATAGTGCCTTCTGTCACATAGAAGTTTTATAATTTTTGTATTCAAAAAGTTCTGTTTTCCGGGACAAGCAGTTGGTGTAATGGCTATGTTGCTGAACTCCCATGTAGTTGACTGCGGTTCGAGTCCCGGACCCGGTGGCTTAAACTCACACTGGGCGCTTGTGCATGCATGCCCAAGATCCTGAGAAGAGAATGGAGGAGAAGGGATTGCGGCATGGCCATCCCCCAAGGGGGGTGATTTCTTGCTTTCTGTCTTTCTGGCGAGCTCATGCGCTCTATAGCCAAAATATCTCCAAAAAAAAAAAAAAAAAAAAAAAAAAAGTTCTGTTTTCCTAAATATTTATCATTTAGGTCTGATATTTTGAAAAAATTTTCCCTCCAAAATAATAAAGCTAGTCACATACATTTTCTTCTAGCACTTAGATAGTCTGATTATTTTAACTTTATCTCTGTGACACACAATTTATTTTTTGTTTGTTTGTTTGTTTGTTTGCCATAGGACACATGCTTTCACATGAGAAAGACAGAGAAAGACAGTGAGAGGGAAAATGAGACCCCCCCCCCCCCCCCCCCCGTGATGTGGCCATGCCCCATTCCCTTCTCCTCCTGGGATCTTGAGTGTGCATGCACACATACACAGTGTGATTTTCAAGCCACCAGGTTCAGACTCTAACCACAGTCAGCCATGTGGGAGTCCAGCACCTTAGCCCCATACCATATTCTGGCCCTGATACATAATTTATATTGATATATTTTTTATTTGGATTGTGCAACATGGCTTATCTCTTGTTTCAGTGTTTCACTAAATTATTCAACAGTGCTCCTTTGTTTTGAAATGTTTTAAGCATTTGCTGAATTATATCTTAAGAGTCTGGATTTTCCTTATTATTCATGACACCCTGGCAGCCTCTCCTAGCTTTCAAGACACTCATTAAAGTAAATAAATAAAGTTAAATAAAATATTCTTTAAAAAGTCGCTCATTGTCTATATTGCAGATGTATGTGTTTTCAACTCAGTGTTTCAAGAAAAAACTTTTTATTAATCTGAATGCAGTTAGCTTAAGCATACAATCTCTAGTCTCCTAGTTATTCTGTTATTATTTCACTCCTCTTGCAAGCTTTAAATTACCTATTTTTTTATTAAAGGATTTTTAGTTTGTGATCTCTGTACTGTAAACTCTTTCTTTAGGTGTCTGATGTACTCTTTTTTGATTTCCTTTTTTATAAAGAATTATTTTATTTAAATTTATTTATTTATTTATTTATTTTATTTTAATTTGACCAAAGAGGGACAGAGTGAGAGAGAGAGGGAAAGTGAGAAGGCAAACTGTCAGGTCTTGGACTTGGTAGTTGGCCATGTGGGAGTCTAGCGCCCTTAACCATCATGTCACCTGCCAGCTCCTGAATTTTTAATTCTTTTTAAATTATACTGTAGTTGGTCCCAGCTGTGTAGGTAACAAGCCTAGGGGTCATCTCTGAGTCCTGTCTCTTTCACTTGCCACAGCCGTTACATCATCCAGTCTTTTTGACCCATTCTCACCATCTTCACCACTTCACTGTAGTCTAAGCCACCTTGATCTGTCCCCAATACGACAGTAACTTTCTTACTCATCTCCCTACTTCTTTCTTGCCTCTCCTCTCTTGATTCTTTACACAACAGCGAAAGTGAATGATGTTTGTAAAGCATAAGTCAGATCAGACCCCTTCTCTACTAAAATCTATTCAGTAATTCTCCACTAAAACATACTAATGTCCATACTCATAAAATAAGAGAGATTTTTGCTATAGGGTGTGTGTGCTTGCTGGAAAGACAGAGGGACAGAGAAAAATCACTCCTCAGGGGGGGGTTGGCCACAGCAGTCCTTTCTCCTCTCCTGATTTTGGGCATGCATGCACACACCTCCCCAGTGTGAGTTTTAAGCGCTGGATCCAGGTCTTGAACTGCAGTTAACTACGTGAGAGTCCAGTGACGTAACCATTACATTGTCTGCTGGTCCCACTCATGAAACTTTTATGACCATAGGAGGGCCTGCATCATCTGGTTTCTGGTTACTTCTCTAATTGTTGCGAGTCCCCCATCCTCCTTCACTATACTGCATTGGTGTTGACCTCCCCACCCATAGCTCTCCTTTTCAAGCTTGCTGGTCCTTGAGCACCTTTCTTTTTACTGTTGCTTCTGTCTGGAATGTCCTCCCACATCCCAGCACTCCCCTTTACCTCTCTCAGGTGTCTCTTCCAGTATCACTTCCTTAGGAAAGCAATCTCTGATGACTCTAGAGAAATGCTTGCACATGCCTTACTCGCTGTGTCTTAACACACTTTATTCATAGTGTGAACCTCTGCTCGACATAGGTGTTTATTTTCTGGTTTATTGTCTATCTTTACTAATAGTACGTTAGCTCCACCAATGCAAGGAGCACCACATCTTATTCTGCTTCCAGCACCCAGTGTAACGTGTGCTACCAGGTAATACTTGTTATCCTCAGTGTAGAGCGTGTGAAAGACGTCTGTTGCACAGCCATGAAGAAATGGGATCAACGGATGAAAACACGATAATAGACATAGTGATTAGAGTGACCCAAGCTTGAAATAGTCTATATGACTGGAAATAGTGAACTCATTTTACTCAAGATTTTTTAATAAAATAGGCAGTTTCTTGGGGAAAGTATAGAAGGAATAAAAGAACTTGAATCCTTTGGTTCTGGCATTAGAATTCGGTTTGCATTATTTATGGTTACTATTACATTATTGCTATAGGCGTTATTACTGTTATTGTTATTATTTAGAATTTTGCGATAAGGCAGTTGTGCTCTCTGAAGAGAGAGAGAGAGATGGGAACCAGCAGTTAGCGTAATGGCTATGTCGCTGGACTCCCACGTAGTCGACCGCGGTTCGCGTCTCGGACCCGGTGGCTTACAACTCACGCCGGGCGCGTGTGCGTGCGTGCCCAAGATCCCGAGAGGAGAATGGAGGAGAAGGGATTGTGGCGTGACCATCCCCACTGGGGGGTGATTTCTCGCTTTCTTTCTCTATGTCTCTCTCTGTCTGTCTGGCGAGCGCACACGCCCTATAGCAAAAAACCTCTAAAAAAAAAAAAGAGAGAGAGAGAGAGAGAAATAACCTTCCAGGGGGGGTGGCCATACTACAGCCCCTTCCTCTGCCATTTTCCTCTTGGCACTTTGAGCATGAAAGCATACTTTCTGGTGTGTTTTCCAAGCTGCCAGATTTGGGACTTGAACCATGGAGTCAGCTATGTGGGATCCAGTGCATTCCCCACCACGCAACCTGCTGGCTCACTATGGGCATTACTTATTGTATATTATTACCCTTGTGTTACAGAAGGTTTTCAGTATGCCATTCTATACATCATTAGGAAAAACAAATTTGGGGAGCTTCAGGTAACATATCCAGTTTTCTGCTTAATTTCTGTACTCAAGTATCTCACAAGCACTTTATCCTCAAGGCTTGATTTGGGGTCTTCAACTCCCCCACCCCTTAACCCTGAAAATTTGATGCCTCTTCCAGTGTTCCCCACCTCAATGACTGACACACAGCTTAGAAAGCTATTGATAATTTATCTTTTCACATTTCTCCCCATTAATCTCCTCCCTATCATATCTAATCAATTACTGGATTCCATCAGTTTACCCCTATGTTTAAGTAAAATTCAATCATACCCCCCATTATTATCACTAAAGTTATTTCTCTTAGACTACTGTAACAACCTTATAAAATGTATCCTTTAAACTGCTCTTACTTCCCTTCAGTTCATTCTCCAATGCAATATTAAGAATTAATTTCTTAAAACAAATCTTACTATGTCATACTGCTGCTTAAAACTTGTCTCTGGCTTTCACTTGCTGCGGTGATAAAAAGACAAAAAGTCCCTTTGTGTGGCTTGTAAGGCCCTGTCCTCTCTGACTTGGGCCTCCTTAATTACACAGCAAGCTCCCAGCTCTTCCTATGTTTCTCTCACCCTCCCACACAAACTGGTTTACCGCATAGTGCCCTTCCCTTTAGAGCCTTCACACACTCTTTCCTTCTACCTAAAGCACTTGTTCCCATAATGCTTCCCACATGCCGCCTGCTTACCTGTATTTACATTGATTCTTTGACATTCAGCTTAAATGTTGCATCTTCAAGAAATCTTCCTCACAGTCAGAACCTCACATATGTAATCCTTGTACACTACTGTAATTGTATAACAGAGCATTTATAGCTATTAAATGGAATAGTAATTTTTATGGTATATTCTGTAATATATATTTTTCCTTTGATAAAATATAAGCTCCATAAATCTAAGAATTTTGTCTTATTTGCCAGTGGATTTTTACATGTTTTCTGCATGGTAAACACGAGAAGGAAACACGTTTTCACACATCTTTCTGTTGAAGAAATATAATTCTCACTTGTGAAAGGACCATGATTTGGTCGTTTTGCTACTGCTGCTGCTTGCTGCTTCATTTATTCATAAATGAGAGAAAGGGGAGAGAGACCTATTTTTGACAGGGTCTTGCCACATTATTATCTTGCTGTCCTAATTTCCCAGTCAGCCAGGAATCACAGGCACACATCACTGTGCCCGCCCTGCACTGGATGGTCTGGACACTGAACCTAGGGACTTCCATGTGTCCTCAGGCATGAGGCAGCTGTGCCCTTCCTCTTCTACATCAGTTGGGCCGATTTTTGCTTGTTGGTCATGATGCTCCTTAGTGGAGGCTATACTTGTTTATTTCCAGGATTTATATACATTAAATGCGTGAGGTATTTATAGAATGATTATTTTAACATAATTGAGTAGGGTCTTAAAGAATCAGTTATACCTGAAATGATAAAATGTGAAGCTTTGAACTGGTCCTTTATTTTCTTAAAGAATTATTTAATTTTATTTATTAATGTTATTTTTGAATTTTACCAAAGAGAGAGAGAGAAAGTGAGAAAGCAAGCCACCAGGTTCAGGGACCATGGTTGGCCTTGTGGGAGTCCAGTGCCTCAACCACTAGGCCACCTGGTGACCCTGAACTAACCTTTTATGATGACAATAAATTGTATTAACTTCTTAGTTGTTGATGTAACTATTTGAAGTCTCTGACTTTTTCTCAATGAACTATACTGGGGTCGGCAAACCTTTTTGATAATGTGCCAGATTTTAGACCTTTTTAGCATTACTCATCTCTTTCACTGTCCAAAAGCAGTCATAGATATGTAAAAGAGGGCCACCTTTAAACAGCCTTCTTACTCTAGGACCTGCAGGTGGTATGATGGTTAAAGCACTGGATCCCACACAGCCAACTCCACAGGGTGGAGTCCCCTTACCTGGTGGCCTGAGAAGCATGCTCTAATTGGAAAAAAAAAATCTTTTCTTTTTTTTCCTTCTACCAGTCACCAGGAATTTTGAAAAGTTTTGGCAAGGGAAGGAATTTGGCTTTGTTCCTAAAATTTTGAACTGTTGTAGCAATGTAGAAAGAGTTGCTGCACATTGACCTGCTTCTTTCAACTTTTACTTCCTTAGCATCTTTATTGAGTTATTTTATATTCTGATTCTGATTCTGATGGCCCTTTCAGTATGATCTATGAATTTTTATTCCTACCAATTGTACATGTAACTAAAGTGCAGTATTTTTGTAAACTTTTAAAACATATTATCAAGAATGTAGCTTCATTTTCCTATGTAGATCAAATGTGACAGTATAGGGTTTGTGATGTTTCGAGTTGACAATAGGCAGGGTGCTTCCTGTTTTTTTCTGACTTAATTAATTACATAAAATAGTTCATGGTTATTTGTGCTTTGAAAAGATAACTCCCTTAGAATGGACTGTTTATAGTTGAGTCAGTTACTTTATGAGCAGAGAAGAGATGAAGTTGGAGGTTAAGCTAAAATTTGAGAAGACTATCCTAAATTAAAATTAATCCAGAACAAGATTAAAGTATTGAACTATACGTTTTATATTGTTATTTTCTTGGTACTTCCAGAGGCCTATAAAATGTTAAAGCTGAGGAACCAGCAGATGGCGTAATGGCTACGTCGCTGGACTCCCATGTAGTTGACTGCGGTTCGAGCCCCAGACCCAGTAGCTTAAACTCACGCCGGGTACATGTGCATGCATGCCCAAGATTCCCAGAGGAGAATGGAGGAGAAGGGATTGTGGTGTTGCCATACACCCTAGGGAGTGATTTCTCACTTTCTCTCTCTCTCTCTCTCTCTCTCTCTCTCTCTCTCTCTCTCTCTCTCTCTCTCTCTCTGGTGAGCACACACACCCTATAACAAAAAAACCTCTGTCTTGGGACCAGCAGTTAGCGTAATGACTATGTCGCTGGACTCCCACGTAGTCGACTATGGTTCGAGTCCCAAACCTGGTGGCTTAAACTCACACCGGGCGCGTGTGTGTGTGCCCAAGATCCCAAGAGGAGAATGGAGGAGAAGGGATTGCCATCCCCCCGGGGGGTGATTTCTTGCTTTCTATCTCTCTGTCTGTCTCTGTCTGGCGAGCGCACGCGCCCTGTAGCAAAAACCTCTCAAAAAAAACAAAACAAAACAAAACAAAAAACCTCTCCAAAAATTTTTTTTAAATGTTAAAGTTGAAAGGACTTACAAGATCTTCAGTTCCTTTTTATTTACAACTGAGAAAGCTGGGTAGTAGTTCCCTAGCATTTTGTGTATATGTAACTATGTATTAGATACTTGGATTAGGAACTATAACTCAGTCAACATTGTCATCTCCTTTTTTGCAACTTTTTATACAGAGATTCTTCCTAGGGCTTTGTTAATTTAAAAGTATCTATGTAGTTGTCTTTTCATATGATTGAAGGTGTTTTGGATTGAAAAATCATCAGATCTCTATAAATTCTATGTGTCAACAGCCTTTTACTGTCTTAAACATCTCATCTATGTATGTCATTTCGGTGACTTAATTTTAGCAATTACCCATTGTTGTTGTCATTAATTTCCCAGGCAATATGAATAGTTAATATTTTCTTCCTTTCAGGTAAATGATATAATTTACAAATCTTTCTTCCTGAGGAAATGTGGATAACTGTCTAATAAATGCTAAATAACAATGGAATGATTTCTTTGTTTCAGATGTATTTTCAGCCAGTAGAATTGAACGGTCTGTTTTTTAATTTCTAGCTATGAAACCTTCCTAAGTTTTGATTTTCCATACTACATCTTTTTTCCCACTGAAACGAAATATTCAGAATAATTATGGCAGTACTACTTACTATTTGTTTTTTATTTAAAATAAAAACAGTAACTTTTCATTTTTTATATGTGGAGATACTGTTTTCATAGTCTTCATTTAGACGTAATTGTGGAATATAAGTACTTTTATAGTCTAATTGATAGTGAAATAATAGCATTTCCTCCATTTCTACCTGTTGTTCTGTACAATCCTTATATATTTCATTTTAAATTGCATGCTGTACATTCTGAAAAGCATTGTTACACAAATGGTAGCTATCATTGTAAATTACATGTGTCCATCTCAGTTTATAGTCCCACTTGAAGTAAGACTTACTGACTTCAAATATTTTTTGTTAGCTGATATTTTTAGCTAGCCCTATCCACCTAAAATCACCCACATCTTAATCTTCCCACCCCAGAAGACAAATAAAAGAATTGTGCAGGGAACTTTGCTCTAATGGCACTGATATAATTCACTGTAGAAGATTATAGCTACCAAAAAATTGACCTTAGATGTCCGTGGGGAGACACTGCTTTATTCTGTGGCTTTTGTGTAACCCTCAAATCCAGAATGAATACTTGTCTGGAACATGGTGTAGAATGAGTGTTCTTGTCCTTTTCATGTAATTCTGTTCCCTTTAAGTTGAACAATGGCTGCAATTTTTTAAAACCTACTCTGTTTGGATTTTGAAGGGCATTTTTCAGTCTAACACAATGACTGAGAGTGAAAGTTTCCCATACCTTTGAAAAGCCAGGCATTTTACTAAGATTTCTGATTCTGAAAAGATACCATCCTGGACTCCGTACCTAAAGTTGTTGTAAGGTGAAAGTGCAGTTACACACTTTCCAAGTTGCATTTTACCTGTATGCAGTATGGTGGGTAATGACGGGGATCCCACCTTCATATGGTGTACTTGAATCAGTGACTGACTTTAAACTCACCACATTCTCCATTTGTCCTGCCTCTGGTGGGTGCACTATTTTGCCAGGTAGTTCATAAGTGAAGCTGATCAAGTTCTTTTGGTCTTTGACTGAAAGGATGTTAAATTTACCATCAGAAGTGACACTGTTGTTAGGCTGAGCGGTCAGCCTGTCCTTAGAAGGAACATGGGAGCATGAATTGCACTGGTGGTGGTTGTGCCGTCTTTTCCTGCAGTAGGTAACAGTAACCATCTCTTTTCCTTCCCCTTTCCTGCTGCCTCCTTCCTTCTTGTTCTTGTCTTCCCATGTACTTTTTGAATTTATTAAATTGGCCTATGTATTTTTTCCTTGCTTTCCTTTTTTTAATTTTGTGACCTGTTCCACTGTCTTCCCCATTTGCTTGGGTTCCATGTTGCTAGTTTTTATGTTCGCACGCTCATTATCACCCTTTTTTGTACTTCCAATCCCAGCAGCTGCCCAGCCAGGTCCCTGAGCACAGCCCTGTGGTTTATGGGACTGTGGAGAGCGCTCCTCCTGCTGCCAGCACCCCTGTCACTGCAGCTAGCGACCAGAAGCAAGGTTTGTGTGTAACCGTTTTCCTCCCTCTTACCTTTAGTCTCTTTTAATTACATTGCCCTCAGCACACAGGAGTAAATCATGAAGATTATTTAGAAACCTACTTTCATTTGTTTTTTTAAAGAGTTATTTTACTTAACTTTATTTATTTATTTATTTATTTATTTTAATTTGACCAGAGAGGGACAGAGTAAGAAAGAGAGAGGGAAAGTGAAGAAAGCTAGCCGCCAGGTCCAGGACTCAAACCACAGACAGCCACTTGGGAGCCCAGCACCCTTACCGCGCCCCCTGCTGGCCCCTAGATACCTTTTTAACAAAACTTAGAAATGGAAAATCAGTGCTCTAGGAAACCAAAGTAGGGATAACTAGGACAGTTTTTTCCTATGTTTTATTAATGCCTCACTGTCGATCTCTATGTATAGGTAAAAGCTTAGCTGCCCTTTTTTTTTTTTTCCTTTTAACAAGATGTAGGATATAAATCAAAGCATGTATTTCTTTACAAGAACAACACAGTTTGATTTATGTACTGGCTTGTTGGGAAAGTCATGACACATTTTTGCATTAAAAAACACATAAAAATACGTCACGACTTTCCCAGTGACCTAATATTTAACATGTCCCTGTGCCTCTGTGCATCCTGCTGTTTTTAAAAAGATAGAATGTCTTTCCTTGTAAGAGTGTTCTTCTGTAGCCACAAGTGTAGAGAGCACTGAGTTCAAATCCTGGTTCTATCATACGCTAGCTATAAGGTTTTAATTGATTCACTTCCCTGGGTATCTCAGTGTCTTGTAGATTGAAGTGAAGACCTACCTCACAGGGTTGTTCTGGGGACATGCCTAGCATACAAAAACACTTAGCAAAGTATAACCATTATTAATGATGCAGGAATCATACCAAGATCTCTCCTCCTATTGGCCTTAAAAATGAAATGCCAAATGTTTGTTGAAATAAATACACACAGTGCTCTTTGAAGTATTAATAAAAAGAAAAAAAAACTTTTAAAGAATTCTCAGGCTAGAAAGTGGATATCATAGTTTCTCCTACCTATCTAATTGGATTTTGTAGTGGCTTAACCATGACTTAATTGGAAAATAGTTCTCAGTAGATAGAGAGGCAAGCAAGTAACTTTGAGCATGGTTTATGTCTCTGACTTTGTTCTAGGAATGAAAAGAAATATATATGTGTTATATATACTTCCTGTATTTATTCATTCCTCCAACCCCTTATTATTCTCTACATAGCTGTCTGTTATTAAGTATACTTTCTATAAATTACTCTTTAAAACATATTTAAAGGGCCAGCCCTGTAGTCTAGTGGTTAAGGCAACTGGATCCCACATTGCTGACCATCCAGTTCAAACCCCAGGCATGTGTGTATGCCTGGTCCAGATTGCACAGGATGGGGAGACGGAGGAGAAAGAAGTGTGGCATGACCGTGCACCACTGAGGGGTGCATGCTCCTCCTCCCTCCCTCGCTTGCTCTGGTGATGCCCTCTGACAAATGAAAAACAAGTTTTAATTTTTAAATGGCCCATAAATACAAGTATTTAATATTATTAGAAGCTTTTGACTACATTGCAAGTTAGTCACACTTGTAAACCTTCTGAAAGTATACATCTAATATATCATTTCAGAGAATGATATGGTATTTTTACAATAGAAAGTTTGTTTATTCCCTTGATTATTAAGAAGCATCATAGGGAACTAGCAGTTAGCGTAATGGGTATGTCGCTGGACTCCCACGTGGTCAACCGCAGTTCGCGTCCCGGACCCGGTGGCTTGAAGCTCACGCCGGGCGCGTGTGTGTGCGTGCCCAAGATCCCGAGAGGAGAATGGAGGAGAAGGGATTGCTGCGTGACCATCCCCCCGGGGGGTGATTTCTCGCTTTCTGTCTCTATGTCTCCCTCTGTCTGGCGAGTGCACGTGCCCTATAGCAAAAACCTCTCAAAAAAAAAAAAAAAAAAAAAGCATCATAAAGTAAATTTGAAGTGATAAGTGCTATACAGGTTGTGAGTATCCCTTCTCTGAAATACTTGGGACCAGAATGTTTTGAATTTTGGATATTTTTTTTCAAATTTTGGAACATTTGCCAAGTACATAATGAGATATCTTAGGGATGGGATTCAAACCTAAGTACAGAATTCTTTTTTTTTTTTTTTGAAGAGGTTTTTGCTATAGGGCGTGTGCGCTCGCCAGACAGACAGAGACAGAGAGACAGAAAGTGAGAAATCACCCCCCAGGGGGAATGGCCACACCGCAATCCTTTCTCCTCCATTCTCCTCTCAGGATCTTGGGTACGCACACACACGTGCCCAGCGTGAGTTTTAAGCCACCGGGTCCGAGACGTGAACCGCAGTCAACTACATGGGAATCCAGTGACATAGCCATTACACTAACTGCTAGTCCCAGAATTCATTTATGTTTTATGTCTGTCTGAAGGTACATAACCCGGAGGTGATTTCATGTAGCATTTTTGAATTGCAACAGAACCTTTCACATGAAGTCAGGTGTGGAATTTCCCACTTGTAGTATTGTCACGTCACTGTTTAAAATTTCAGATTTTGGAGTACTTCTAATTTTGGCTTTTTGCATAGGGGATGTTTAACTTGTATTTGTTAGATAAGGTAGTTTAAAACCAAGAAATAGGTATTGAACCCTAACCTGGCATGTTTCTAAAATTTGCACCGTTAAATACTTTTTTCAGAATTAAAGAAGCACTCACTCATGCTTGAAGCTAAACTTACCATTAAATGCTTAAAGAAGTGCAGTTCATAGGTATTGGAGAAAGATTGCTCACGACAGAAAGCAATTTTGAGCCAAAATTCAGAATATTCTTAATCTTGATGGAGAATGATTTTCCTGGTATTACCTTCAAACTTTATTTGATTACACCTTTTACAGGTATGCTCCTTATGCAGTCGGTCCTCTGTATCTGCAGATTCTACGGCAGAGCCACAGATTGAACCAACTGCAGATTGAGAGTTGCTACTGTGTGCTGTGTATCAGCAGTTAGGCCTATGATGGTTGTGTCTGTACTGAATATGTACAGACTTCCCATAGATTCCAAGGAATGACTGTACTTCCCATGCAAAGAGACCTTAAAATATATCTCTGTGTTAGATTTCTCTTTAGCTGTAATAGGATGTTTTTAAAAAATGTGTGCCATACTTTGATGATAATAGTTCTGATGTGCCTGAAGACACTATTTTACATTGTTTTGTTTTTGTTTTCAGTCTTTGCTATAGAGCACGTGTGCTTCCTGGAGAGACAGAGAGATAGAGAAAGTGATTAGTCACCCCCCCTTGGAGAAATGAGCACACCACATCCCTTCTCCTCCATTCTCCTTTCAGGATTTTTGGGCATGCACACACGCACATTTGTCTTGATTTTTTTTTTTTTTTTTTTTTTTTTTTTGGAGAGGTTTTTGCTATAGGGCGCGTGCGCTTGCCACACAGACAGAGAGAGACAGAGAGATAGAAAGCAAGAAATCACCCCCCAGGGGGGATGGCCACGCCGCAATCCCTTCTCCTCCATTCTCCTCTTGGAATCTTGGGCATGCATGCACACACGCCCGGTGTGAGTTTTAAGCCACCGGGTTCAGGAAGCGAACCGCGGTTGACTACGTGGGAGTCCAGCAACATAGCCATTAACGCTAACTGCTGGTCCCTGTCTGGAATATTTTTCAAGCTGCCACGTCTGGAACTTTGTGAAGTTGGCATGTGAAATCCAGCCACCTTAACTGCTAGCCCCTTTTATAGTTACTTTACAGAAAAAAAAAAGTTGAAAATTTTAGATTTGAGATCTCTGCCTGGATTTCCAGATTGCTTAGTTGAAATTTGAATAACAAAATCAACATTTCCAATTAATGCATGATATAAATAAAGATGAATCAGGAAATGTTTCAGGTAACCTTGATGAAGAAAAAACCTTGTAGTATTTTTAGTAAATTTCATAAACTAATTAACTCTGGGATTGTCATCTTTTTATTAATTTATAACTTTTTTTAAGAGTTTTTTTGCTATAGGGCATGTGTGCTCGCTGGAAAGACAGACAGAGAGAGAGAGAGAGAGAGAGAGAGGCAGATGAAAAGTAGGAAATCACCCCCCGGGGGTGTGGTCACACCATGATCCCTTTTGCTCCATTCTCCTCTCTGGATTTTGGGCACATATGCCCACATGCCTGGCTTGAGTTTCAAGCCATGGGTCTGGGACTCTAACTGCAGTCAGTCATGTGGGAGTCCAGTGCCTTTACCCCTATGTCATCTACTGGCCCCTTAACTTACTTTTAAAAATTTTTGTGAGGGGGACCAGCAGGTGGTGTGGTGGTTAAGGCACTGGACACTCCCACATGGCACACCATGGTTCAAGTCCCAGATCTGGTGGCTTCCTTTTTCACTAACCTTCCCCCACCCCCTGTGTGTGTGTGTGTCTATCTCTGGTCATATAGAAGTGAATGAATGAATAAATAAAATTTAAAAATAATTCTTGAAAAAAAAATTGCAGGGACCAGCAGGTGACATAATGGTTAAGGCACTGGACTCTCACATGATCGACCACTATTCAAGTCCCAGAACCGTCAGCTTGAAACTCACGCTGGGCACGTGTGTGTGCATGCCCAATATCCCAAGAAGAGAATGGAAGGAGAAGGGTGGTGTGGCCATCCACCTTGAGGGGTAATTTCTCACTTTCTGTCTGTCTCCCCAGAGAGTGCACATGCCCTATACCAAAAAAAACTCTCAAAAATAAAATAAAATTTTGCTATAGGACACATGCTCACTGGAGAGAGGGGCAGAGAGAGAGAGAGAAAGAAAAAGAAAGTACCTTCAAAGGAAGATAGTCGTGTTGCAATCTCTTCTCTTGGGATTTTGGGTATGCATTCACATACACCTAACATGTTTTTCTAGCCGCCAGGTCCAGGAGTTGAACCCCATACTTCTCCATGTGGGCTCCAACAGTCTTAACGACTATGCCACCATCTGGCCCTGTCATCTTTTTTTTAAGTACCAACTGTTTACCAGAGGGTTCAGTAACTTTTCTAGTTCTGCCCCTGGCCCAGTAATATATCTAATAGGGTTTTTTTCCTAATAGTTTTTAATATAACTTTTAAAACCAAATTTGTATAAGTTGCATAGCATTGGAAAAGTCTTGCCATTTTTAGTAAATTTTTTTCTTTACCATTAAGTTTTTAAATTTTTTTATTTTAAATTCCTTTTTTATAATTAAAGTAGGATACAAATATTCACAATTTTCAAAGATTACTATATTATACCAGAAACAACTCTCTACATTCTGCAGATTGTTTTATTTTTCTTTCAATGTAGGTGTCATTACTGAGAATTTGTACAAAGGAACATAATTTCATATTAGTTATAAAGTCTCCCTTTTGCTTATTCACCTACATACTTGTATTTCTGAGTTTTGAAATCATCCTCAGACTTGAGCACTTTCTAGTTATATGACTAAAGCCTATGACTAATCTCTAAAACTGTTTCCTCATCTGTAAAATAGGAACATAATATTGGGTTGTCAGGAAAGTCATGACACACTTTTTCATAAAAAAGAAAGAAAGAAAGAAAGAAAATTATGTCTTAACTCTTCTGATAACCTAATAGTTTCTACCTGAATTCCCAACTCCTACTTTGGGAATTAAAGAGACTTAACCCAGTTCCTGGCACATAAAAAATGCTTAGTAAGTGTTACCTGCCTTGATCACCTTCTGAGTCCTCAGTTCTGATGTGAACCACTGGAATGGTTACAGAATGACCAAGGTTTCAGGTAAATGCACCGTTTCCTAGTCAGATGGTACTTTTATGAATACACAGGAACTACCGCTTAGAGAGAGAGGGAGGAACACTATTTTTATGCATTAAAGCTTTTGCTTGATACTGATGATGTATAGATCCAGCTGAAATGATTATTGTTTCCTAACTGAGAAAATGCATTCCATCTAGCATAAGGAGGATATGATATATTTATAGAAATAAGAATTAAGGTATTAGTCTTAGCAGTTTTTTAAAGCACTTGCAGGGTCCAGCAAATAGTGTAATGGTTAAATTGCCGGACTCCCACATAGTTGACCACAGTTTGAGTCCCGGACCTAGTGGCTTAAAACTCACACCAGGCGCATGTGCGTGCGTGCCCAAAATTCCAAGAGGAGAATGGAGGAGAAGGGACTGTAGTGAGGCCATCCCCCCTGAGGGGGTTGATTTCTCACTTTCTGTCTCTCTGGCGAGTGCATGCACCCTATAGCAAAAAATCTTTCTCTGTTAAAAAGAAAAAGAAAGAAAAAAGCACTTGTAGAGTATTCAGTGAATGGTATTCTGTTGTAATTCAGCATTCATAGCAGTATTGCTTACATGGATTTTGTTGGCATTTATGACACACCTATCCTTTGTCAAATTCCTGGGGTTTGCCTACAAAATGACAGTAGCACTGTCATTTATGAAACTTGCATTCATCTACACTGTTGGTTCCACCACCGTATGAGAATAAAAGGGAGCAGTTTTATCTTACGGATATGACATGTTAGTTGTAGAAGCTATGATAGACAAACAAACAAAAAACTATCTTATTACTGAGAGCCGTTGTTAATAAACTGACTTTTCTTTGTGCACATATGTTAGTATTTTCTCTACACACGTGTATTGATCTTTAAGTTACCAAGTTGTATTTAAAGACTACATGATAGCTTTGTGCCCTGTTTTCAGCAGGTGGTATGGTGGTTAATGTACTGGATTCCCACATGGCCAACCATGGTTCAAGTCCTGTATGGACCTAGTGGCTTGAAAATCACACTGGACACATGTGCATTCATGCCCAAAATTCTGAGAGAAAAATGGAAGAGGAGAGGGGATTGTGGTGTGGCCCCACCCCCACCCCCCCCCCCCCCAGGGGTGATTTCTCACTTTCCTTCTCTCTGAGTCTCTCTGGCAAGTGCACATGCCCTGTAGCAAAAACCTAAAAGAAAAAAAAAATTCTGGTTTTTATGATAAATTTTCATATCATTACTCGTTCTCTGTAATTCTTTCTTCCCATTAGTAAGAGAGAGGGACAAAGAGAGACACAACGCCAGCCATTAGGTCTTTATGCTGTGATCCACTTCAAGTTTAAGCCAGCCCCATATCATGGGTATTCATGCACTAGTGTTTTCAAGGAGGTCTCAGGACATGAACCTTGTTCCTTCCTATGTGGGTCAGGATTTCACGAGTGTTGTATTAGCATCACACTACTATATGGTCCCCTGAATTAAATGTTCTTAAAGCCTATTTCAAATTTTGGATAACATGCCATTATATGCCTGGGCCATCATTTCTTTAATAAATTCCCTCTTGGACATTTTGTTTAGTTCTCTTTTTCTGTATAATATATATTATTGCCTAAATATTCGAGACATCTGTCTTTGCTTGCTCTTACATGATAATTTTCTTGGGAAAATTCTTTTTAAATTTCTTTTAAATTTTGCCAGAAGGTACATATAGTCACTAGGGAGAAAAAGAGAGTGAGAGAGAGAAAGCACCTGCCTTGGACAATGGTCACGCTACAGCTCCTTCTCCTCTAATTCTCCCTCCATTAGTGATTTTGGCATGTACATACACACTTCCGGTATGTTTCTCACACAGCTGGATTCAGGACTCCCACAACAGTCAGCCGCGTGAGATCCAGTAACCTTCACCATGCTGTAGGCTGACCTGAAAAATTCTTTTCTTTTTAAGACTTATTTGTTTAATTTTATTTATTATTGTTATTATATTTTAGTTTGCTGTAGGGAACATGTGCTCATCAGAGAGAGAGAGAGGGAAAGGGAAAGGGAAAGAGAAAGCAAGCTTCCAGGTCTGAGATTTGAACTGCAGTTGGCTATGTGAAAGTCCTGCACCACCACGCCACCTGCTGACCTCACCCTGAAAAATTCTCAAAGATGGAATTCATACAGATTCCTAAAGATGGCCAAACTCTCAGTAGTAAAAGTCTTTAGAGAGATAAAATAGATGTTTTTTTATTGAGATCTATTATACTTTTTAGCTTTCTATATTGACGCTTTAAGCAATGGGTTAAAGCAGTGGTCCTCAACCTTGCTGGCACCAGGGACCAGCCTCATGGAAGACAGTCCCTCCACAGACCAGGGACAGGGGGCATATTGGGCCCAGAATGACCCAAGCATAGCACCTCCACTGTACACCCCATTTCCATCACTGCCACATTACAATATACAGTGAAACAACCACACAGCAACAGGGTCTCTGCTCTCATGGAAATTCAATACTGCAGCTGATCTGACAGGAAGCAGAGGCCATGCAGCAATGTTGGAGTGGGCAGCAGCTGCAAACACAGGTGAAGCCTCCCTTGCTCACCACCATGGCAGTGGAGCTTACGGACCACCAGAAGTCCATGGCCTGGGGGTTGAAGACTCCTGGGTTAAAAGACTTCTGGTTTTGAATGAGAAGTTCTCAGAATAATTAGATTCTTTTAATTTTCTCATACTGATATTTTTTCTCTAGAGTATATAGAAATTTATCGTTCCTAGATCTGCTTTGGTTTGCCTTTTTTTACTATGAAAACAATTTTTTTAAGAATTATTTTATTTAACTTTATATATTTATTTATTTTAATTTGGCCAGAAGGGGTCAGAGAGAGAGAGAAAGTGAAAAAGCAAGCCGCCAGGTCTGGGACTCAAACTGCAGTTGGCCATGTGGGAGTCCAGTGCCCTTCACCAACACGCCACCTGCCAGCCCCTACTATGAAACATTTTATTTTACAAAATTAGTTATTGATTTGGCATGTTCTTATTGTGTAAGAGTTACTATTTTCTTCTGCTTATTTTAATTTCACTGTAACCAGGTTTTAGCTAGTGATCACAAAAGATGTTGTTTTGATATGCTTTTACAATGAAAACATATAATTTGGGTAACCCATGTAGCCGTTATTCCAGTGAATTGAAAATTATCTTCATTAGAAACATTTTTTAAAAGAATTATTTACTTACTTGTTTTTATTCATTCATTTTATTTTAATTTGACGAGAGAGAGAAAAAGCAAGCCACCAACCAGGTCCAAGACTCCAACTGTGGTCGGCCATTTGGGAGTGTCCAGCACCTTAACCACCACACCACCTGCTGGTCCCCATCAGAAACATTTTAATGAATACATATTTATTAGGTTGTCAGGAAAGTCCTGACATATTTTTCTATACAAAAATGCATCACGACTTTTCTGACAACCCACTATTACATATGTGTGCTCTGTGAAGAACATGTGTATAGAATACAGACAGATTTTTGTCTCTTGCCCTGGCAATGTAGTCTGAGGGATTTGGCAGTGGAGCCTATTCATGCTGTTTCACTACTACAGTAAATAGGCAGATTCCAAGTTTAGGATTTTAAGTGTAGTTACAGTGAATGACCTAATATTTAATAGTTTAATGGTAATACTTACCATTATTCTTCTGATTAGTTGAGCATATTCTCTTTCACACACTTATTTAACTGTAATTTATTGTAAATGTTTGCTTTCACTGATGCGTAAATAATTCTGGAGGAGAGTAAAGTCTCTTTTAGTTTAGATTATCGTTTAGTAGTGCTTAATATTGTTGGCATTTGATAACCATATTCATGAATATCTGTTTTTTTCCAGTGGCACTTATTTGTCATGCTGAGGACACACAAGATTGAAACCAGTCTTAATCTCCTTTGGTTTCATCTTCCCAGGGATGAATCACTTACCAATTTACCTAGAATTTTAAAATAGGGAAGTTTTTGTTAATTGGCATCTTTGTATTTTTCTGGTACCTTTATTAGGATGATCAATTTTTGTCTCTCTTGCTGTCATTCTCTGTCTATATACAGGTGCACACTTTATATATTATTCCAAAATATTTCAGACAAATGTTAAGTATTTATTATTTAATTTGTTTATTTGAGTACTAACTTTGTAAAAAGAATTTTTCTACATGTGACTATACAAATTGAATTCCATTAATTTTTTTTTTTTTTTTTTTTTTTCCCGAGGGCATGGGTCCTCACCAGAGAAAGACAGAGAAAGGGACCAGCAATTGGTGTAATGGCTATGTTGTTGGACTCCCATGTAGTCGACCACGGTTTGAGTATCAGACCCGGTGGCTTAAACTCATGCCAGGCACATGTGTATGCATGCCCAGGATCCCTGCATTGTGGCCATGACCCGGAGGGGGGGTGATTTCTCACTTTCTGTCTCTGTCTTTCTGGCGAGTGCACGTGCCCTATGGCAAGAACCTCTCAAAAAAAAGGAAGAAAGAAAGAAAGAAAGAAAGAGGGAAAGGGAGAAAGCATCACCCAGTGGGGTACAGTCATGCTGCAGTCCTCTTTCTTCCTCTTTCTGCATTGTGTCAAGATTTGGGGCACATATTTGATATATTTCTCAAGCTGCCAGGGCCAAGATTTCAATCATGCAACCAGCCATGTGGGAATCTAGCTCCTTTTTTTTTTTTGAGAGCTTATTGCTATAGGGCGCGTGCGCTCGCCAGTCAGACAGAGAGAGACAGAGAGATAGAAAGTGAGAAATCACCCCCCAGGGGGGATGGCCATGCCGCAATCCCTTCTCCACTCTCCTCTCGGGATCTTGAGCAAGCACACACACGCGCCCGGCGTGATTTAAGCCACCGGGTCCGGGACTCAAACCGCGGTCAACTACGTGGGAGTCCAGCGACATAGCCATTACGCCAGCTGCTGGCCCCATGGGATCTAGCTCCCTTAACCATCAGGCCACAGGGCTGGCTTTGTACATTTCTAGTTTCATACTTTAATGTTTTATCTCTTTATATACTTCTTGTGAGAAATGAGAGTTAAGTTAGTTTCTAAACTAAATTTATTTTCAGGAACTAGGTTTCACTGGTAATAAACTTAATTGATAATAAATAATACCATGATGATTTTCCTTAAAACCTAGATTTGTGCAAGAGTAATACATGTGTGTGTATTTTTTTAAATTTCCCCCAATTCAGAAATATATGGAATAGAAAGGAACATTAGTCTTTTTGTGATCATTTCATTTCCAATTATTTGCCCTTGTATTGTCTTGCCACTATTAGAATTTTTAGTAGAAAAAAATTTTATAGGAAACAAGATATGGTAGAGAATGAAGTTCTCCCAACCCATGATGGTTTAGCTTCAGTTTTGACGAGCTTTTCCTTTGTACTCTTGACAATCATTTGGTGAATTGATTCCTTCTTTCACTCCCAAATAGCATTTATATGTTTTGGAGACCAATTGATAGAGGAAATAACTAGAAAAAAGAAAATATGATGATGTTTTTAGAGTACCAGATTATGTGAAATATTTAGGTGTCTGTTTTGCTGCATATGACTTAGAGTAAGAGTTTAAAAGAACTGGCCCACAACAGTGCTGTATAGTCTCTGATCTAATAATTATTTTTCAAATTCTTGTATTCTTTTCTTCCTTAGAAGAGAAGCCAAAACCAGATCCAGTATTAAAGTCTCCTTCCCCAGGCCTTAGGCTAGTCCTTAGTGGGGAGAAGAAAGAACAAACAGGCCAGATATCTGAAACTACTGCAGTAGAACCCGTAACAGAGCTTCCCCTGCCTCCGTCACCTACTGTTTCTCCAATTGCTCGAAGTACAATTGTTTCTCCTGCCTCTGCTGCTCTTAGTAGCCAACCAATATTCACCACTGCTGTAGATGACAGATGTGAACTCTCTTCCTCAAAAGAAGACATAATTCCTATACCCAGCCTCCCATCTTGCACAGAAACATCAGACCCTTCACCATCAGATGAAATTGATGATGATATATGCAAGAAACCCTGTAGTGTAGCACCTAATGATATTCCACTGATTTCTAGTAATAACCTAATTAATGAAATGAATGGAGTTAGTCAAAAATTACCAGCCATGGAGAGCATTGTGGAAATAGTGAAACAGGAAGTATTGCCATTGACTCTAGAATTAGAGATTCTGGAAAACCCTCCAGAAGAAACAGAAGTGGAGTGCATCCCAACTGCTGTCACCCCTTCCACAGTTCCTTCCTTTTCTCCAGCTCCTCCAACTCCTCCAGCCTCTCCACCTCCCACTCCAGTGATTGCACCTGCTGCCGCCACTACTGCTACAACTCCAAGTGCTCCCGCCACAGTCCAGAGAGTCTTAGAAGAGGATGAGAACATAAGAACTTGCCTTAGTGGAGATGTAAAAGAAAGTCAAAACAAAATAGAGGTACAAGCAGATGGGCAAACAGAAGACATCGTGGATTCTCAGAATGTAAATTCAAGAAGGAGCCCTGCCCCAGGTAAGCCATTCTGCCATTAATAATCTTATGCTTGCTGAACATGAAGAGGCACTGTTTGAGTAATTTTTTAATTGACTACTTTCCTTGACTTCCAGAAACATCGAATGAATGCTGAAAATTCCTAGTCTGGTTTCTTCAGTGGTGTGTTTGTGTTTTAGTACAGCCTGCAAAAGAGTTACTCCATTGTCTAAAAATGCAAATGAGAATTCCCAAATATACAAATTGCCTCCAAGGTATATGTCACTATACATGTTTGGTTGTGTGGGGTTTTGTTTTGTTTTGTTTTGTTTTGTTTTTTCCCTCCTTTGGACTTATCATTCCTCAGGGGTTTATTTTGTTGCTTTGGGACTGGAAATCGGTTAAAACCGGTGTGATCTATTGACCCTAATCCCATCTTCTCAGAATTAAAAACCCAGTCAGTCTTCAATCTAAGAGAACTCTTTATGCAAGACCTCTTTTTAAATCTTTGATTAGGGAAATAACAATCAGAATGTCAAAGGTTTATAACTACTTTTGGAAAATAAAAGTGCCATCTTTGATTACAGGGATCTTCACCCACAGTCAGCGCCGTGGCTTCCAGCCTGCGTTACCTTGTTACCAGCTTAGTTCTTGAGGTAGTTTTCCTCGTCTACGTCTGGGGAGATAACTAATCCTTGGACCTGTCTAGTTTATTATAGTGAGCCAGAGGAGATAAGCAAACAATGCAGGGCATTTGGGACAGGGAGAAATTTGTCATAAACCTTTGCAAGTCACCTGTTTCCTCCACAGACTGGCCTCCGTTGGCATCAGTATTCAGTGAGCACTCTCTCAGGAACCTTCCTTCTTGTGGGGAAGATGACATGTGGCTTTATTGTCAGTTTTACAGTTTAAAAGCAGATTTGGGTTTGGTGTGACTGCAGGTGAATGCCCTCCAAAAGAACACCTGTTTGTTGGAGAACTGTAATCTGTGTGACCCTTCATTGTTTTATTTACCCACCCATGAGTTGTCATTCAACAACTAGTGATGTGGTAGTTACAAAAATAAAAGCAGCCTATGAAGACAGATGTGTAAAAACCATAACAAAAGGGACCAGCAGTTAGCGTAATGGCTATGTCGCTGGACTCCCACGTAGTCGACTGCGGTTCAAGTCCCGGACCCGGTGGCTTAAAACTCACGCCGGGCGCGTGTGCGTGCGTGCCCAAGATCCCGAGAGGAGAATGGAGGAGAAGGGATTGCAGCGTAGCCATCCCCCCTGGGGGGTGATTTCTCGCTTTCTGTTTCTATGTCTCTCTCTGTCTGTCTGGCGAGTGCACGCACCCTATAGCAAAAACCTCTCCCCAAAAAAGAAAAAAAAAAAAAAAACATAACAAAGAACAGAAAGTTAAACAAAATAATCATATGAAATGCAAATAAAGATTCAGATTGTACTCCACTAGTGAAATAAGTGTAAAGTAAGACCCAGCACCAAAGTCATACCTCCCTTATCCCTGACATTTATTCTCCTTTTAAGCAGTTGGAGACTTAAGTGGCCTGATACTGCAAGACAGAGATAGATGGACAGACAAACTGAATTTGGACTCTAGTAGTCTTCATACATTTTAGTGGAGTTAGTCGTAAGTCACCCGCACCTTAGTCATGAGTGTAGACTCTTCACCGTAGGGTACCTAGTGAGGAAAGAACAGTCTTGGGGATAAGGTAGAGGTGGATGGTGTCAAGAGGCAGTGTGTTTTGGCAGTTTTCTAGTCCCATGGTTTTTTTAGCCTGCAAATGTCAAGGACTAGACATTCTGTAATTACTCTTTACATCTGAAGGTCTCCAAAATCCAACAGTAAACGAGCCTGAAGAACCTGTGTGACTTAATTAAGAGTGTGCTTGCCAGAGAGAGAGATTGGGAGAAAGGAAAGCACCTCCCATCCTTTGCAGAATGACCGTAGTGCAATCCCTTTTCTTCTAGCTCCCTTTCCTTTCAGAATCTGGGCATGTACAGACTTGCCTGACAAGTTTCTCAAGCTGCTGGGTCCGGGACTTGAACCAGGCAGTCAACAATATGAGATCCACCTGCTTTAACCACCAGGCCATGGAGTCAGCCCTTTTTTTTTAACTGCCAGAGGGCATATTTCCTCACCAGAGAGAAGGAAAAAGAGGGAGAAAGCACCCCCTGCCCCCACCATGGAGCTTTGTCGTGCCATAATGCCTTTTCCTCCATTTCTCCATCCTTTTAGATTCTTGACCACATGTGCACACTTGCCCCATATGGTGTGTGTGTGTGTGTTTGTGTATGTGTCTCTGTGTGTGTGTGTGTGTTTAAGAACCGGAGAGACAGAAACAGGAAGCAAGAAATCACCCCCCGGGGGGGATGGCCACACTACAGTCCCTTCTCCTCCATTCTTCTCTAGGGATTTTGGGAACACGTGCATATGCACCCAGCATAAGTTTTAAGCCACAGGATTCAGGACTCGAACCCCAGTCGACTATGTGGGAATTGAGCAACATAACCATTACGCCATATGCTGATCTTGTTCAACATGAATTTTAAACCACCAGAGCTGAGATTAAAACTATGGTCAGCCATTGTGGAATCATCTCCCTAACCATTTGACTACAGGGCCAGCCACTGACTTCTTGCTTCTAATATTTTTCAATGTTTTTTGCCATGAAAGTTAAAATTACTGTTAGTCTTTAAATATATCCACCTGAAGTGGTTATATGCTTAATGACTACTGTTGTCTTATTTGCACTCATTATTGCACATCCCTGTACCTTGTTTCCTTTGAAAAATGAATCGTAACAATTTGGTTGAGGTATCAGTCTTTGGGGAATAGTTCCTACGGTCTGTGAGGATGAAACACATCAAAACAGACTTCAGAAACTACTTGCTTTTAATAGGCATAATGTATAAATAACATTTATAGCTGTCTAAAGCTGCAAAGTCAAGTATAAGGGTTATGGTCTTTTTTCTTAATTCTACTAGGAAATCTTTTCTTGCAACTGTCTTAGATCATATTCTCAAGTGGATAAAAGTGTAGCAATTCTGGATGCTGCTTAGGAATTGAAGAACAAGGCCTATAAAATGAAAATTGTGTGAATATATCCTCTGAAAAGCCTCAGAGTTTAGCCAGACTTTTGACTACTTGTTTCACATAGTCACTTCAGTGTGCAGAACCTTCTAATGCAAGGCAGTGGCTAGGGATAGATGAACAAACAATTTGGGGCTAAGTAGTCTTTGTACCATGGTACTTTAATTTTGAAATGTAGAAACTGTTTTGGATGCTTTTTTTTAAGCTTTTTTTTTTTTTTTTTTTTTGCTATAGAACACCCCAGGGGGATGGTCATACTGCAGTCCTTACTCCTCTGTTCTTGTCAGGATTTTAGGGTGTGCACACACATATGCCCAGCATAGTTTTTGAGCGTCTGGGTCTAGGAATCAAATTATGCAGTTGGCCAAGTGGGAACTAGCCACCTTACCCTCCATGCCACTGGCTCGCCCGGTTAAGTCTGAGGAATCTTTAGTATGGTTTCTGTATATCTGGTGAGGAAGAAAAGAGTTTTTTGAACCTGTGGGAAAATAGTCCTCATTTATCAGTCATCTGGTAATTATCATACAATATTAGGAATGTATATAATGCAAACTGTATAACATGAACTTTTCTATTGGTTCATCAGAAATGTCATGATGCATTTTTGCATAGAAAAATACATCATGACTTTTCCAATGAAATAGGTGGTGTGGAGGTTATGGTGCTGGTTCCCATATGGCTGCCTACACAGTTCAAGTGTCAGACCCAGTGGCTTGAAAATCACACCAGGTATGGGACCAGCAGTTAGCGTAATGGCTATGTCATTGGACTCCCATGTAGTCAGTCGACCGCGGTTCGAGTCCTGGACCCGGTGGCTTAAACTCATGCTGGGCGCATGTACGTGCATACCCAAGATCCCGAGAGGAGAATGGAGGAGAAGGGATCGAGTGTGGCCATCCCCCCTGGGAGGTGATTTCTTGCTTTCTGTCTCTCTGTCTCTCTCTGTCTTTCTGGCGAGCGCACATGCCCTATAGCAAAAACCTTTCAAAAAAAAAAAAAAAAAATCACGCCAGGTGCATGTGTGTATATGCATGCCCAAGATCCCAAGAGGAGGATGAAGGAATAAGAATTGGAGTATGGCCATCTGCCTATGGGATGATTTCTCATTTTCCTTCCCTCTTTCTGTCTTCAACAAGTGAACATTTCTTATAACAAAAATCTTGAAATATCCCTGGAAGATTTCTTTGCTGAGGCCAGAAGTACATCATCCGTAGTTTGAGTATCCCACAAACCTAATCCCTGCCCTACTGTACATGCTTATAATTTTAAGTTCTCATAACCCTCTAGAGAAATATATTCTCCAGGGCTGGCCCTGTGGCCCAGTACTTATGGGAGCCACATTCCACATATCTGACTGCACGGTTCAAATCCTGGCCCCTGAAAACTTAAAAAATATGCTGGGCATGTGTTCATGTGTGTCCAAAATCCTAACAGGACAGAGAGATCAATGAGAAAGGGTTATAGTCTGATTATGCCCCATTGTGGGGAGAGTACTGCCCTCTTTCCATCTCTCTCTGGCATGCACACATGCCCTCTGGCAAACAGAATAGAGACTAACAGATGTTTTCTGGAGCCTTGGGACTAGGACTCCTTACACATCCCTGGTTCCATGTCATCTACCAAAACCAGTGGAGCAATTCTTAAAGAAGGGACTCACCGGCCAGCTGATATGTACGGTCAACCACACAGCTTGATTCCAGGACATGACAGTTTGAAGAACACGCCAAGTGCAGGTGTATATGTGCCCAAAGTCCCAAGAGGAAAATGGAGAATGGATTACAGTTTGACTATTCCCCTGGGGAGAGGGGTGCTTTTTCACTCCCCCACTCGTTTCTCTCTCTGTCTCTCTGGTTAGTGCATATACTCTCTAGTAAACATAAACGAAACAAAAAACACACAAGGATTCTTGGCTCCCCTTTTCAGAGACACTCTAAGTCTATTCTTAAGAGTAAGTAAAAGTTTTCTCTACCTAGTTTGTAAAGTATTTCCAACAAAGCTGTCTAAAAAGTACATTTCTACCATGCCATTGCTACTTTTCATTGCCTCTCATGGTGGAATCTTAAGCATTCCTTGGAAAGTGCTGCTGGGTTTGTCCTGCCCTTAATGACTGTATAATGAACCTAGGCACCTTGGTGGGACTGCTAACAGGCTATGTAGCAAGCCTCCTGGAAAGCCCCTGTGCAGTTGCTGCTTGCTTCTTCCTGTGGTATGCATCTCCCCACTAGTTAATGTCTTTGCAGCATGTACCTGGAAGACATTCCTGTTGACATTAGCTAACATGCTTGTACACCTCCATGATTAGACATAGATTCTTTGTTCAGAATTTAGCCCACTTTTCCACATACATAATTAACCTTCCTCTACTATAAAGAACCATTGTACTTCCAGACAGTAATCCAGACAGTTTAAAGGAATGCTCTTCTTTTCCAGTCAAAAGAAAGCCCTCTTCAGTAAAACCTATTCTTTCTGACAGCTTTCCCTTTCTCCAGTATTCAGCCTCCCTCACACACAGCAGCCTAGAGAACTGTTTCCAATGATTTTGAAAAGATAATTTTCTTTTCTAGTACAGAAAAATACCCAAAAAACATTTTCTTTAATGTATGTCTTTTATTTACTACTGTTGGGTTAATATTGGGTTGCTGGGAAAAGTGATACATTTTTGCATAGAAAAACAAAAATATGTCATGACTTTCTCAATGACCTAATGCTATTTGGTAATTTAGTTGCAGTCATAATAAAGTCATCTTACCTTTTATGTTTATATTCCAAACATTATTATTATGACTTAAACTGTTATTTCTGGGATATATTCCTATTATGTTGATAAAAATAAACCTTGGAGGGCTAGCAGGTGGTGTGGTGGCTGTACTCCCACATGGCAAGCCATGGTTCAAGTCCCAGACCTGGTGGCTTGCTTTTTTACTTTCTCTCTCTCTCTCTCTCTCTCTCTCTCTCTCTCTCTCTCTCTCTCTCTCTCTCTCTCTATTTCTGGTGAGTGCACGTGCCCTATAGCAAATGGGAAAATAATAATACATAAAATTAAATAAATAATTATTTAAGTAAATAATCCTTGGAGTGGCAGATCAGCTTTCTCAGGGTCACTGGAAGAATTGTAGCTTCTTCCTTTACCTCTTTTCTGCTATTCTTTCTGTCATGGTTTCCATGTTGATAATGTTTCTTTAATTGTTTTTAGCATTTGACAACTGTCCATTTATGCGCATGCCCCAGGTTCATAGAGAGACACAAAAGCCCACCTCCTTCAGCCATAAATGGTTACTGATGCTCCAGTATGGATCAGTCCTTATTCTGGGCATTTGAGATTTTTCAGTGTGAAATCCAAAGATGCCTGCCCTAGTGGTATATTGGAAAGTTTTTAGTGTTATAAAAAATAACAAAGCCAGGTAAAAATTGTTGGAAGGAAAACAGATCATAGTATCTAAACACAGGTTGAATATCTATTCTACTAAATGCTTGAGAACAGAACTGTTTGGATTTTGGATTTCATTCCATTTTGGAATATATACATATACATAATTGAGGTGTCTTGGGGGTAGGATCCAAGTCTAAACATGAAATTCATTTTTGTTTCATACACAGTATATACACATAGCCTGAAGATACTTTTATATCATCTTTTGTTGTGATTGTGATCCCTCATGTGGGATTAGGTGCAGAATTTTCCACTTGTGCTGTCATGTTGGCTCTCACAAAGATTCAGTGTTAGGAACATTTCGAATTTGGGGTTTACAGATTAGGATGCTCTTGACCCGTAGTATGATCAGAGTCATAGGCCTCAGGAGGAGGTGAACTTTTAGCAAATAGGAGAAGGGTTATCTGAGCTACCCTCTTTATAAAATCTGTAATTTTCCTATTTCTTTTTCCTTTTCTAAAACCTGCCTAGCAAAACTTACCTTGAATCCGTGCTATTCTCCCACCCCACCACCTTTTCTATTCTTAATCACCAATGGATATAACACTACCAGAGAAGATCACACCACTGAAAGTGCCACTGTGAATTCACACTCTTCACCCCAGTTATTCTCTTACGACTTTCTTGCTATAAAATTCTATACTCTGGCTAACCCTCCTCACCTGCAGCTCATTACCTTATTTCTTTCTTTAGAACAATGAGGACACTGTACATCTCTATCTCAGCCTTCTGTCGCCAGTAACAACCTTCTCTATCCATACGCTCACCAAGCTCTCTGAGTTGTTCCTTGCAGTCTTGTTCATATCCATTGCACTCTGTGTACTTCTGTCTGTAAAATGTTGTTCATGTCAAAAATCCTTCCTCAGTCCTACATATCCTTTTAGCTACTATGTAAGCCTAATCTCCCTTTTCTTATCAAAACTTGTCAAGAATCAGCCTACCATTTCTCCTTCAGTTCTGGTCACTAAGTCAACTAGTATAATCTGATTTATGCTCCCAGCAGGCTCTTTGAACTTTTCTCAGCAGGGTCACCCGTGGACATGGGAAGTTTATGTTACTGGTCTTTTTACCTTGTTTAACATCAGTAGTCACTTTCTCCTTTTCTTCTTTTTCAGTTAGGTTTATTGATTTTATAATTTATATGCAGTGAAATTCACCCTTGTTAGCATTCATTTTTTTGAGTTTCGACAAACACACAAGATTATCTAATCACTGCCACAATCAAAATGTAGAACAGTTTGCTAACAGCCCCCCAATTCCCCAATATTTGCGGCCATGTTCTATTATTATTGTGGGTTTGTGTTTTTTTTAAGAACTATTTAACTTTATCCACTTACTTATTTAGTTATTTATTTGACCAGAGAGGGACAGAGTGAGAGAGAGCGAGGGAAGGTTCGAGAAAGCAGGCCTCCAGGTCCAGGATTCAAACCATGGTTCGCCATGTGGGAGCCCAGAGTCCTTAACCCCCACGCCAACTGCCAGCCCCTTCTGTTGTTGTTTTATACATTCTTAATAGATGATTTTATGTACTCTGAGAGCAAATAGCTTTTAGGTCTTATAATAAAGACTTCCAATTTTATTTAAAAGATGAAATTTGGGGTCAGCAGATGGCATGGTGGTTAAGGGCACATGACTGACCATGGTTCAAGTCCCTGACCTGACAGCTAGCTTTCTCACTTTCTCTCTCTTTCTCTCTCTCTCGACCCTCTCTGGTCAAATTAAAATAAATGAATTAAAATAAATAAAGTTAAATAAAATAATTCTTTAAAAAAAGACAACATTCTCACTGAGTCACAATTTTCCTCCTTTCCCTCCCTTTCGGGACCACGTGCAGTTTTTCTCTCTTTGGACAGGGTCTTCCTGTGTTGCCTAAACTAAGCCTGTGATTCTCCTGCCTCATCCTCTCCATGTTGCTGGGACTATAGGTGCAGTCACTGTACCTGGCCTTTAGATTGGGTTAGGAATTGAGCCTGCACTTCCCATGTGGTCCCAGCCTGCTGAAATACAGTGTCATAGCAGCATTGCTACCGTGACTGGGTCTCACTTCCACATCTTCACCTGCATGTCAGTTTCTCCTCTAAACGTCAATCTTGTATTTCCAGTTGTTTGTCATATATGTCCACTTGGAAATCTCACAGCTGCTTCAAGTTCAACGGAGAGGGAGAGAAAGAATATTACAACCCACCCTCAGTGGGGCATAGTCATGCCGCAATCCCTTTTCTTCCATTTGGGCACTTGTGCACATGTGCCCAACATATTTTTCAAGCCTCCAGGGACTGGGGTTTGAATCATGTGGTCGGCCATGTGGGATCCAGCTGCCATCAGGTCGCAGCAATGGTCCCACATTATGATATGTGTAGAGCAATTAGCATAATTTTGGACATTTGCTCAGAACTTTGTAAGTGTTAAATAATATTAATACTTCTATGTTTAGTTAGTATCAAAGGGCTAGATGTTGCCTTTAAACTATATTAAAATTGTACAGAATATATAGTGTCATAATCTGAGGAATTTGTCTTCCAAGGAAGAAAAACTCCAAACCGTTGACATTTTCTGAAGAGTTCTTAACAAATCTTTAACATGAAATAGTGGAAAATCCCTTTAGGATAGTAGTTCTCATGCATGTATTGTTTAAAAGATTTTTCTACCTATTATGTACATTAGACACATCTCAAGGTGACTGCTGCTGTGATTGGGAAGAAATGAGATGATCTGTGTAGAACAGTGGCATTTTGGGGGCCAGCAGATGGCATAGTGGTTAACGTCACTCGACTCCCACATGGCCGACTAAGGTTATGAGTCCCAGAACTGGTGATTTGAAAATTATGCTGGACGCGTGTGCTTGCATCCCAACATCCTAGAAGGAGAAGGGATTGTGGCCTGACCATCCCCACTGGGAGTGATTTCTCGCTTTTCCTCTCACTGTCTCTCTCTCTCTAGTCAGTGCACAAACTCTATGGCAAAAACCTCTTAAAAAAAAAGTGGCATTTTTGGCAGTAGATTTTTAAAGGAGAGCCTGCGATCAAAAACTAAAATATCCAAAGAGAAAAGAAATGGGAAAGAAATGAACAGGCCAGCCAAAAAATAGAATAGTCCAAATGTCCATCAACTAGTGAATGGACAAACAAAATGTGGCATATAGATACTGTGGAATATTTAGCCAGTAAAGCCATTAAAGGAATTAAGTACTCATACATACTATAATACGAATACCTTGAAAACATTACGCTCAGGGAGTAGTCACAGAAGACCACAGATTCTATGATTGCTTTGTGTAAACTGTCCAAAATAGACTAATCCACAGAGGTAGAGTGTATTAAGTGGTTGCCTGGGACTCAGAAGAGTGCTAAGGGGTACAGGGCTCTTTTTGGTATGATGTAAATGTTCTAAAGTGAAACCGTAGTGATTGCTCAACTCCATGAGTATATGAAAACCCACTGAATTGTATATTTTAAATGGTGACGTTTATGATCTGTGAATTATGTCTCAAAACTATTATGTGCCACCAGCATCTACATAAGGATCTGGCTAGGGAAGTGATAGCTTAGAAATTCAGAAAGCAGGTTTCAACAAGATCTCTGTAATCCGCAGAATCAGATATGAGTGTTGGGGTACCGTCAAAAAATGATTCCCTCTTAGCCCAGCCACAGTGGCACACAGGTAGCATCACTGCATGGGAGGCCGGAAGCTGCTTACAAGGCACGAGTTCAGTTCCTGGACCATCCAGAACACATCTGCCTGTGGTTTCTGTGCCTATAATCCCAGCTGATTGGGAAACTGGGGCAGAAGGATCACCATATGGCAAACCCTGTCAAAAATAAATATATCCTCTTTGACACATTTTATGCCTGAACTCTATATTGTTTTGATTCTATTATTTTAGTAGTAGTTATTTCTTACTTGAATTCGAGAGGGTTTTCCCACTTGTTATTGAGTGTAGCAATCATTCTGGTAGCATTGTTTAGGAAACAGGGAACTTTCACTAGGCCAGGAAAATAGGACCCTTCTTTGGGATCAAAATACATAATGGATCGGGGCCAGCAGGTGGTGTGATTAAGAGCACTGGACTCCCACGTGGCCAACCATGGTTCGAGTCCCGGGCCTGGCGGCTTGCTTCCTCACTTTTCCTCTTTCTCTTTCTCTCTCCTCTCTCTATCCCTCTCTAGTCAAATTTAAATAAATAAATAAATAAAGTTCAATAAAATAATTCTTTAAAAAATACATAATGGATCTGTATTGTGTTTTTGTTTGTTTGTTTTACAGAGATTTCTGCTACAGGCTGCATGTGCTCACCAGAGAGACATAGAGACAGAAAGTGAGAAATCATGCCCTGGAGGGATAGCCATGCCGCAATCCCTTCTCCTCCTTTCTCCTCTCTGGATTTTGGGTTTGCACACACACACGCCTGGCATGAATTTGAAGCTGCCAGATCTGGGACTTGAACCATGGTCTATTCTGGAGTCCAGCAAAATAACAATTAGGCCATCTGCTGCTCCCTGGATCTGTGTTTTAATACTAGTGATCTTGGGGCTGGCCCTGTTGCCTAGTGGTTAAGAGAGCCAGAGCTCACTCTGGTTTGAATCCCAACCCCAGTGGCTGAAAAACATGTTAGGCTTTGTGTGTGTGTGTGTGTGTGTGTGTGTGTGTGTGTGTTTGTGTGTGTGTGTGTGTGTGTGTGTATGCATGTATGTATACATGTGCCTGTCCAAAATCCCAACAAGATGGAGAAAAGGAAGAGAAGCATGACCACACTCCAATGAGGGTACTTTCTCACTTTCTCTCTGTTACTCTGGTGAGTGCATATGCTCTCTGGCCAATAAAAGAGATTCTGCATTTTCCTGTGTATGTAACTTTATCTTTGTAATACTTTTATCTCAACTGTTATCTAAATCCTCCTTCCTCTCTTACCTTTGGCCCTCAAGGCCTTTCTTGTCTTTACCACTGTCTGTATGTTAATTTATCTGTCTTTTCAGTCACCTTTTTTTTTTTTTAGTCCATTTCATAGACCCTTATTATCTTAGACCTCAGCTGCTGCAACAGTGCTTTTTAGACTTGTCTTGAAAAGTATTTTCAGTTCTTGTTTTACAGAAAACACTCCCAGGGAAAATATTGCTTTTCTTCCTTTTTAAATAACTATTTTATTTAACTTTATTTACTTACTTATTTTAATTTGACCAGAGAGGGACAAAGCTGGGGGGGAGGGGCAAGAAAGCAATCAGCCAGGTCCAAGACTGAAGCTCGGTCATCCACGTGGGAATCTATCATGCCACCTGCCAACCTGAGAAAATACTGCTTCTGATGCCATGTATCTATCCAGCATTTAGAGAGACAGTTATTCTTTCCAGGTTAACAAAATCCAGGCTTTCAGATTGGCCTTCAGGGTCCTCTATACTTTACATTGTTACTGGTTTTTTTTTTTTTTTTTTTTTTTGGCTACTCTGTCCCACCAATTTGATATGTGTTAATAGTACATTGTTGCCTTTATGCTAGCTTCTTTTTCTTTATTTTAATTTTTCTAAGATGTTTGTGCTCACTGGAGAGAGGCAGAGAGAGAAATTCCCCCCCACGAGGATGATCACCCCACAATCCCTTCTAATCCGTTCTCCTTTTAGGATTTTGGCGCACACACACACACACACACACACACACACGTTTTTCTTATTTTTAAAAATAATTATTTAATTTTATTTATTCTTATTGCTATTATTATCTTTAATTTGACCAGAGAGAGAAGGAAAGTGAGAAAGCAAGCCTCCAGATCCAGGACTTGAACCATGGTTGGCCATGTGGGAGTCCAGTACCTTAACTGCCATGCCACCTGCTGATTCCACTCATGTCTTTTTCTTTTGTTTTCTTTATTTTTTTTAGAGGAATTTTTTGCATGTACTCACCAGAGAGACAGAAAGAGAAAAGAAGAAATCACCCCTCCCCGGGACAGATGGCCACACTGCAAGGCCTTCTCCTTCATTCTCCTCTCAGGATTTTGGGCATGCATGCACGTGACCTAATGTGTTTCAGATATCCGGGTATGGGACTTGAATCATGGTCATCCATGTGGAAGTCCAGCACCTTAACTAGTACACTAGCACTTGGCCCCACGTGCGTTTTTCAAGCTACAGTGTCCAGGACAGTGCCAGAATTCACACTTTGCTTTATTGCCCATGCATTTGGCCATCGGGGATACACCTGCCTTAACCACCATGCCATCGCCTGTTCTGTACTTTCTCAGCCTAGACCATATTAAAGAACCTTCTCAAAATTTTGTTTTACTTCGTATGACTGTGTTCACAAAATTTTCCATTGTAGTAATTCTTTGACTCTTAAACACCTAAATACTTTCTATATCAATTCAAAGTGTACTGTACTTTATGAACATTGTATTTTCTTCTGACTTTCTTATAGCTTCTTCAGGGTTACTAAAGCTCTGATTTTCTTTTACTCCCACTGAACTTTTATTGAATGTTTATTTACTCATTTAAATAATAGAGTAGGTTTGTATTGGTGTTCGCGTTCTTAGTTTTGTAGGAATTGTTGGTCTTTTAGAGTAACAAATGGCAGTAACAAATCAAGTGTGTTTAAAATCACTGGTATAAAAATTTGTTGATATTAATAATAATAGCTATCACTGATTAAGTGCTTACCATTTAGGAGGCAGTGTGGCATTAACTCCTTTTACCCTAACAGCAACCCTGCTGTCCTTATTTGAAGGAGATTGTGGCTCAGAGAAGATGATACGTACTGGAAGGTTACATAATGAGTGACAGTGCCAGAATTCACACTTCGCTTTATTGCCCACGCTCACTACCATGTCTCCATATTGCCTCTCAAGTTGAACCACATATCCTGTAAACATACTTAGAATTCAGCAATTAAAATTTAAGATATTTTAAAATAACTCCTGCTGAAATAAGATACTCTTTATATTATAGATGAGTATGATATTCGGATAAATTAATAGTTGGATAAACAGATAGATGATGACAGTGTTCAAAGCCAAATGTACTCACCCTCAGTAACTAATCAGAGATTAACAAAAAGCACGGGGTTTGTCACCCCCCAGTCCATTGGTTAATAGGTCTCTCCACATTTGTGCTAGAATTCTAGAATCTGCTCTTTTAACCCAGATGGTAACTCAGTACTAATGCACCATTTGAAAAATAATGGAAGTTATTATTTACGCAGTAACATTCAGTGTTCAGTGAGAACGTCAGTAATATCCAAAAAGTACTGTGGTTTTTATAACATAACTCCATCACTCAGTTGTCACTCGTGCAGCAGACTCCTAGTCCCAGAGCTGTCAGTGTTTTGATTATTAATTGTTAATATAGAATTCATGGGACCAGCAGTTAACGTAATGGCTATGTCGCTGGACTCCCATGTAGTCGACTGTGGTTCAAGTCCCAGACCCAGCGGCTTAAACTCACACCAGGCACATGTGTGTGCGTGCCCAAGATCCCAAGAGGAGAATGGAGGAGAAGGAATTGCAGCGTGGCCATCCCCCCTGGGGGGTGATTTCTCGCATTCTATCTCTCTGTCTCTCTCTGTCTTTCTGGCGAGCGCACGTGCCCTATAGCAAAAAAGAAAAAAAACTTCTCCAAATAAAGAAAAAAAAAAGAATTCAAATAAGATTTAAATGGTATCTAAGATATTTAATCAGTGTATCTGATCATACAAGGGACCTTGTAAAAGTTTATGAAAAATTCATATTCTGGAAAATCTATGCATGGATTTCAAAATTTCTTGGCAGCATAATGAACTTTTCAATTCCATTTTTCACAAACTTTGAAGTCTCATATGGAGAGAAACTCCCTTTGAAATGTGCTATTACTCATAGATGTCCTTGTGTAAATCACATTATAAATAATAATAAACCCGAAAAACATGGCTTTACATGTTTTATTTTTGAGTTTGTTTGTTTTGTTTTTATGGTTGGTTTTTTTTTTTTTTTTTTTTTTTTTTTGGCTATAGGACACATGCGATCCCTGGAGAGACAGAGTCAGAAAGTGGTATGACTTTTCTGTATAGTTTGAGTATCCTTAATCTGAAATTCTTGGACCTGGAAGTGTTTGGGTTTTAGAATTTTTTTCAGATTTTGCGATATTTGTGTGTTTATAATGATATATCTTGGGGATGTGTCCCAAGTCTAAGGTTATACCTTATGCCAGATAGCCTGAGGATAACGTTACGCAATTTTTTTGTATTGCGGCTTTTTGTCTGCAGCTCATCACTTGTCAAGTATGGGATTTTTTTAGTTGTGGCCTCGAGTTTTGGAGCATCTCAGATTTCGGATTTTCATATTAGGGATGCTCAATCTGTACACGCTACAAGTAATTTTAAAATTGTGTCAAGGTGCAAAACAATGTGACAAAAATAAAAAGGCTATATGCACATTTACACATATAAATGTATATATGCTTGCATACATGCCAGTATTATCATTTGATAGCGTAGTTTAGACTGAATGCCAAGTATTTATTTCCACTAATCAAACTTTCCTTTTTTTTTTTAAAGGTTTCTGCCATAGGGCACATGTGCTCACCAGAGACAGAGAGAGAGGGAAAGTGAGAAATCACCCCCTACCTCCCAGGATGAGAAATCACCCACTCCCCCTGGCAGGATGGACACGCTGCAACCCCTTTTCCTTTTGGAATTTCAGGCTTGCATATACAGATGCCTGGCATGATTTTTGAGCTGCTAGGTCCAGGGTTCATACTACACTGGTAATCCAGTGCCTTAACCACCATGCCACCTGCCGGCCCCTCAAGCTTTCTTTTACTGAGATTATTTTCTATAATGTTTTTCAGGTATTGGTGTCTTTTAGGTTGTATACTGGGTGTTTTAAAAAATTATTATTATTTTAAAAAATCTTTTTGGCTTTTTTGTTTGTGTTTGTTCCTTCCTTGAGCAAGAGAGAGAGATAATGAGAGCATCATAACAAGGTCTTGAACTCATAGTCCACCACTGGCCTCAGCTAGCCGGAGCCCAGACCTTGCACCTAGCTTGTGCTGGGAAGCCTAAAGACTTGCCGGTGTGGACCTTAGCACTTGGGAGCATTGCATGACACTGCATTCCTGCAGGTGGCCATAATACTTTTTTAATTGCTTGTTACGATCTGTATTTTGGAATGCATTAGGATAGATTATTCACGTTAGGAGCTGTGATGGAAAACCAAGAAAAATGGATGGCCTAGCCATGCATGAGTTTTTATGATGTGTTAAGAGAGAATGTGATAATTCATGCCTAACTGTTTTTGTAGAAGATCTAGAATAAATTAATAGATTGATTCTCTTTGTTCAGGCAATATTAGTTTATACCAGCTATGTTACAGACCCTTTTCTGACAGACCCTCAGTTACCACTGAGGTAACTGAGGCAAACTTTTCTTTCCACACAGAACTGAGTGATTTTTTTTTTTTTTTTTTTTTTTTTTTTTGGGAGAGGTTTTTGCTATAGGGCGCGTGCGCTCGCCAGAGAGACAGAGAGAGACAGAGAGATAGAAAGCAGGAAATCACCCCCCAGGGGGGATGGCCACGCCGCAATCCCTTCTCCTCCATTCTCCTCTCAGGATCTTGGGCACGCACGCACACGCGCCCGGTGTGAGTTTAAGCCACCGGGTCCGGGACTCGAACCGCGGTCGACTACGTGGGAGTCCAGCGACATAGCCATTACGCTAACTGCTGGTCCCAGAACTGAGTGATTTTTTAGAGAGACAGATACATAAATATTGGGAAGGGAGAGGTGAAGTGATGAGGGTATAAAGAGCATTGAGTACACAGAAAGGTAACTTCGTTATAGTCTCTGCTCTCATTCATTATGCATTTATGCTGTAGTGATCTACATCTCTGCATCTGCACTAGATTTACCTTGAATTAAACAGCAGTCTATTTTGATGATATTGTAGAAGTGGTACAGATGTTTTTATTAAAATGCAGAAATGCCTCAGAGGCTGCAGAAAGACCAGTAAAATAAATAAAAAGACTAATATTCTCATTGGAGTCATCTTTGTCCTCACCCTTGACAGAATTGTACATCTGCTGAGCTTTTTGGAACATACTTTTTACTTAGAGTCACTTTACTATTGTATTTTTCTGATGACTTGATATACTATGCCTTAAGGGTAACAGACAGACTACATTTTTCACATTACCCTCTTCCTAAATTGTATATTTCCTCCTGCTACAAAAATAAGACAAACGACAAAAATGAAGTTGGAATTGAGACAAGATGTACAGAAACAAGGTAGAGTTGACAGATGAAGTGTTATGTTGGAAAGATGAGGGTTTTAATTTTACATCCGTGTATTCTAGCTTCAACCTTATGTTTTCTGGAGTAGAGCAAGTCAGTTCATCTTTTTTTTTGTCTTTTGTCTTTTCTTTAAGTTTATTCACTTATTTATTCCATGAGAGAGAAAGATGAGCACCCTCAATGGGGTTCTCATGCCACAATCCGTACCCAGTCTCAGACAGCCTGAATCATGGGCATGCATGCCCAGCATGCTTAGGGAGTTCCCAGGTTGTGAACCCAGGCCCTTTCCCTTGTGGATCCAGCTGTGCCACTTCTACACTACCAGTCAGGCCTTTGTATTGATTCTTTAGTTTCTTTTCTTTCTTTTTTTTTTTTTTTCACTGAAATGGGAGTAATATAATGGTACCTAGCTAATGCAAAGAGATTTAACTAATACTGTTGTTGTAGGAGAGAAGTTAACCTTGAATTTCATTTCACTTGCAAGCCACTTAGTCATTAACAGATCTTCAGTGACCATTCACCATCAGCAGGCAGTGTTATCAGATGCCAGGTATACGGAGACCAATAATGTAGAATTTTGGGGCCAGGAGATGGTCTTGAGGTTAGGGCAGCTAGATTCCACATGGCGGACTGCTAGTTGAAGTCCCAACAGTAGCTAGGAAAATATATTGGGCTCATATGCATTGGTGGCCAAAATCCCAAGAGAAGAAAGGGTTCCAGCATAGCCATTCCCCCTGCAGGTACTTTCTCACTTTCCCTCTGTCTCCAGTGAGCACATGTACCTATAGCAGGGGGAAAAAAAAGGCAAAAACAGTTCTTAACCTCAAAAGACTCAAATTCCTAGTTTTGAGTTGTGTAGAGTAGCAAGGGTACATTGAATGGGTGGATGGTAAAAATTTTTAGCTCTATAAAGCAGGAATTGGGTCTTCAGTTGACTAAAAGGTAGAAGTAAAATTTGTGACTTTGATATGACTCAGACACCAGAGAAGCATATTGTCTTGAAGAGGTAGACTGTGAGGCTAATAGTGGTTTCATTCTCATGCAAGTGAATTCGTTTCAAAATCTTTGGATTTTGGGACCAGCAGTTAGCGTAATAGCTATGTCGCTGGACTCCCATGTAGTCGACCACGGTTCGAGTCCCAGACCCGGTGGCTTAAACTCACACCAGGCATGTGTGCATGCGTGGCCAAGATCCTGAGAGGAGAATGGAGGAGAAGGAATTGTGGTGTGGCCATTCCCCCCTGGGGGGTGATTTCTCACTTACTGTCTCTCTGTCTGTCTCTGTCTTTCTGTCGAGTGCATGCACCCTATAGCAAAAACCTTTCTGAAAAAAAAAATCTTTGGATTTTAAAGCAATACTTTGATACATTTTTGAGATGTTATCAAGTATAAGGATCTAGTCAGGAGAAACTAATATTTGAAATAGAAGTCAAGATTTTTTTTTGGGAGGGGAGAGGTTTTTCGCTATAGGGCGCGTGCGCTCGCCAGACAGAGAGAGACATAGAGACAGAAAGCGAGAAATCACCCCCCAGGGGGAATGGCCACGCCGCAGTCCCTTCTCCTCCATTCCCCTCTCGGGATCTTGGGCACGCACGCACACGCGCTTGGCGTGAGTTTTAAGCCACCGGGTCCGGGACGCGAACTGCGGTCGACTACGTGGGAGTCCAGCGACATAGCCATTACGCTAACTGCTGGTTCCCCAGAAGTCTTAAGATTTTAAAAGAAGAAATTTATTCAGTATGGAAACCGGAACAGCAAGATCTGGTCACTGATAAGAATGTAGGTGACAGAAGACTGTATATTAGACAATATCAAATGCTACAAAGAATTTGAGTACAATGGTGAGTAAATAGGCCGTGAAATATGTTATAATGATACCTGAACAGTGTCATGGATTTGGAGATTGAATAATGAAATCAAGAAAATAAAGATACTAGGAATATCCACGGCAGGCCAAGATCCCAGGAATATTTGAAGGGAACACTAATAAGGTATAAAAACAACACAGGCAAGTGGCCAAAGTACACATCAGACCTGGTAAATCTTGAAGAGAGGAGCAGAAGCAGTTACACATTTTCTTCTATCATGTGTCCCATTCTGGAACAGAACTCAACCATCCTGTGGGACTTTTCGGGTGCATACTTTAGGAAATATTACATCTTCATCTGAAGGTGCTATAATGACAAAAGCCTGGGTTTAGAGCTCTTTTTCCAGCTACACATACATGACTGGAATCACCACTTCATGTCCTGGTATAATTGGAGGCTTGGTGTCCAATCCCTGTTGCAGAAGTCTAACATGACAATCCTGTGGCATCATCCATGACCTCAGAATCATGGTTTGTAGCCCAGCAACTACTTTTTGGAATGCTCAAGAACTGAGGTCAGCTTATTTGGGACCAGCAGTTAGCATAATGGCTATGTCACTGGACTCCCATGTAGTCGACTGTGGTTCAAGTCCTGGACCCGGTGGCTTAAACTCATGCCGGGCATGTGTGCATGCGTGCCCAAGATCCCGACAGGCAAATGGAGGAGAAGGGATTGTGGCATGGCCATCCCCCCTGGGGGGTGATTACTCACTTTCTGTCTTTCTGTCTGTCTCTTTCTGGCGAGCGCACACGCCCTATAGCGAAAACCTCTCTAAAAAAGAAAAAAAAAAAAAGTCAGGACATATTTTCCCATAGAAAAATACTTAAGACTTCCAGACAGCCTAATAGTAAGGAGACACGCTGTCAAGCTGGTAAACCAGTTCAACACTACCCCATTGGATGGTTTCCATTGAGCCACTTTACCTTTGTTCAAAGCAAGACTACCTTAGTTACTATAGTTTTCTGATATCTCAGTATTACAAATCCACTAACTTTATTCCTTGTCAGAGTTATACTGGATTTAGGCTACCCCACAGGCTGAGGCCACATGGGAGTTGCTAGTCAATTCTCAGCCCACCCTAGGGGGAAAAAAAGCCAGGTGTAGTGGCATATACCTATAGTCCCAGTTACTTGGGGCTGAGGTAGAAGAACCTTGACATATTAGGATCCTGACTTTGAAGAAGTTATATTGGCTTTTCTTGGCCTTTGGATATTTGTGTGTTTTCTGTACACAATAGGTATTTGATCAATGAAAAATTAGATTCTTTTCTCTTTGTAAATCTGATAGATGATGAATTCATATAGGTTAATTTTCCTATAAATATTTAGAGCACATAATTCTTAACATTTTAAAATTCACCCAAATATGAATTACACGTAAATTTTTATCATATATAATAGATATACCTGTTCAGAAAAGTCAGATAGTATGTTTGAGGAGCAACAGAGAGGTAGACTGTTGTTAAAATACTTTAACAGTGGGGCCAGCAGGTGGCGTGGTAGGTAAAGGCCCTGGACTCCCACATGGACAACCGCAGTTCAAGTCCTGGACCTTGTAGCTTGCTTTCTCACTGGCCCTTTCTCTCTCTCTCTCTCTCTCTCTCTCTCTCTCTCTCTCATCAAACTGGAAAATAATAATAAAGTTAAATAATTCTTTCAAAATATTTTAACTAATGATTGTGAAAATAATAGACTGGGACCAGCAGTTAGCGTAATGGCTGTCGCTGGACTCCCATGTAGTCGACCGCGGTTTGCGTCCCGGACCCGGTGATGCCGGGTGCATGTGTGTGCATGCCCAAGATCCCGAGAGGAAAATGGAGGAGAAGGGATTGTGGTGTGGCCATCCCTCCTGGGGGGTGATTTCTCGCTTTCTGTCTCTATGTCTCTGTCTGTCTGGCGAGTGCACGCGCCCTATAGCAAAAACCTCTCCAAAAAAAAAAAAAAAAAATAGTGAGACTTTAGTTTTCTCAGTGGCTAACTCATGGATTTAGCAACAGGAAATCTAGACCATTCCCCATTCTATAACAATACTCCCAGAAAATGACTAAAGAGAATTAGTGTGAAATCCTAAAGGACCAAAAAGACTAAAACACTTGTTCTGTCTTTAAGTCTTCATCTTTAGATCAGGACATTGAGTATACCAGAGAAACTTCCTATTCTGTTTTCTCTTCTGTCCAGTCTCCAGTCACGATTTGAGGATGATTTTCAAGTTGAGTTGTGTTTCATTTGTTTGTTTTGGCCCTTTTTACATACTCTTGTGCTAAAATGGTGACCTAATAATAAAGGCATCTACTCAGTATATTAACAAGAATAAAAGTGTGGAATTTTCCTACTTGAAGTGCTATTGTAGGGCCAACAGATGAGGTTAAGGAGGCTGGATCTCACATGACTGACTGAGCAGTTTGAGTCTTAGACCTGGCGGCTTTAAAACACACTGCGTATGTGCTCAAAATTCCTAGAAGAGAATGGAAAAGAGATTGCAGCATAATCATCCTACCTGAGAGGTGATTTCTCTCTGTCTCTTTCTCTCTCTCTGACGAGTGCGCACATCCTATGCAAAACTTTTTTTTTTAAGCTAGGTTTTTTGTTTTGTTTTTGGGGGTTTTTTTTAAGAAGTTTTTACTTTAGGGCATGTGCGTTTGCTAGAAAGAAGAGACAGATAGCAAGAGGGACAGTTAGAAATCACTCCCCAGGGAGGGATGGCCACGCCGCAGTCCCTTCTCTTTCATTGTCCTCGGAGGATCTTGGACATGTGCATACATGTGCCTGGTGTGAATTTCAAGCCACCAGGTCTGGGACTCGAACCGCAACTGGTCATGTGGGAGTCTAGTGATATACTGGTCTGCTGGCCCCAGCATTATATTATTTTATTGAGATGACATGCAGTTAATCAAAATTTTATTTGACAGTTAGATGCACCAATCAGTTTTATTTGTGCAATAAAATGAAATTTGTCTCTAGAGAACTAACTGAAGTTATCACATTAGAAAATAGCATTCTAGCTGCTCTGACATGGTGGTAATGCAAGTGCTGTGCAAGGCTAGAAGCCTGACCTGTGGCTGACCACAGGTTCAGATCCTCAGGTCAGCCTGAAAACGGGATGCATGAGTGCCCAGGATCCTGAGACGCTAGAGAAAAGGGATAGCAGTGTGACAAGACCCTGTCAAGAGTCCTCCCTCTCTCTCTCCCTCGCATGAGCGCAAGCTCTCTATTGTTTAGAAAAAATTGGGGCCAGCACGGGATGTGGTTAAAGGTGCTAGACTCCCATATGGCTGACCATGGTTCAGGTCCGGGATCTGGTGACTTGCTTCTCACTGCCCCTCCCTCTCTCTCTCTTTCTCTCTCTAGTCAAATTTTAAAATAATAGCAATAATAATAAATAAAATTAAGTCTTTAAAAAACAGAAATGATAAAATAACATTCTGATTTTGGTATCTAGATTATCACAGTAGGAAACAACTTTATGACTTTCTTCTCTAAAGGAGGGTTTTTAAATTATTCTTCCTTAGTAATTCTCAAAATCTACATCTAGAATGAAATAACCCACTTGCTGAGCAAAAGTGCCAGGTTGTAAACTTTTAAGATGCTATATCTCACTCCTTATTTACTTTATGACATATATAGAAAGGAGGAAAAAGACTTTTTCTTTCCTTAATTTCAAATTAATTAAAATAAATGTTTTTCCCCTATTCATGTTGTTTCCAAAGATAGTACATATTCACTGGAGCACTGGAGAACATAAAAAAATAAGTAAAAAAAAATAAAAAAACAGGAATATCTACAAGGTAAACCTGTCTATAGACAATCACTGCAGGTTAAAAAGAAAGGCAATATAATAGAAGTTTAGGTAAAGGATAAAAGTAACCAATTCAAAGAAAAGAAAGACATAATAGAAACAGGAAAAGATGCTCACCCTTGTTCTTGATTACAGACACCATGTTTTGTCTAGTAGTACTGGTAAGAATGGAAGACATTCTTTTTTTTTTTTTTTTTTTTTTTTTTTGAGAGGTTTTTGCTATAGGGCATGTGCACTCGCCAGACAGACAGAGAGAGACAGAGAGACAGAAGGCGAGAAATCACCCCCAGGGGGGATGGCCACGCCACAATCCCTTCTCCTAGAATGGAAGACATTCAGTATTCATGTACTTGTGAGAAGAATCTTGAGTTATTTTAACCTTTTTGGAACTAAATCTGACAAATATATTTTTTTAAAGAATTATTTAATTTTATTTATTATAATTTTTTATTTTTTAAATTTGACCAAAGAGAGGAAGTGAGAAAGCAAGCTGCTAGGTCTGGATTGAACTGCAGTCAGCCACGTGGAAGTCCAATGCCTTAACCACGAAGCCACCTGGTGGCCCTGACAATATCTATTAAATATACGTGGGCTAACTCCATAACACAGGGATTAAGGGAGCTAGATCCCACAAGACTGGGCTGTGATTTGAATCCTGGCCCTGGCAATTTGAAAACATGCTGGGTACATGCTCGTACATGCCCCAGATTGTGAAAGGAATGGAAGAAAAAGGATTGCAGTGTGACCATACCCCATTGGGAGGTGCTTTCTCTCTCTCTCTCTCTCTCTCTGTCTCTGTCTCATTAGCGCACTTGCCCTCAGACAGCAAAATAAATAAATAGATATGTATGTGTGTGTTTCCTTTTTTGGATCAGTTTTGGAAATATAGGTACCAGTAGATAAAGATATGCTTAAGAGTGGTTTTTAAAACAAAAGTAGCAAAAAATGTTAAAGTCTTACAAGAGGAAGTGTGCATAGAAAGTATGTAATACTGTGCAAGTGATTTGAGATAGGTCTGTGTAATGAGCAGGAAGGGTTTCCATAATGGATTAAGTAAAAATAAAGCTTTTATCTTTTTAAGAAACTGCAAATTATTTCCCAGAGTACTTGTACAATTTTATATACCCACTAGTAATGTACAGTAATTTCAGGCCATCTTTTTTTCTGGTAAGTAACTTTTGTACCTTTTCCAAAGCTGTGTTGTGCATTGGGTTGTCAAAAAAGTCATGGTCTATTTTTTCTGTAGTTCTATGCAAAACTGTGTCATGACTTTTCCAACAACCCAGTATTTCTTAATTTATTTTCTTCTGTTGATCTAATTGTCTTTTTTATAGTTTCCCTTTATTTCATGATAGACTATATGTACCTGAACATGAGAGAGAGAGAAGCAGAGGGAGAGGTGCTCCCTCCACTGAGTCTGGTCACACCATGATTCCTTTCCTTCAGTCCCCTAGCGTATCAGATCTGGGGCACTTGAGCTTGTGCCTGGTAGGTTTCAGGCCAACTGGGTCAGAGATTTGAACTGTGATCTCCACGTGGGATCCAACTGGTCTTGAGCAGCACCTTACCTCTGTGCCATGGAGCTAGCCATAGAGTTAGCCATGGAGCTGATCTTTCTTGATGCCAGTACCACATTGTCATGATTAGTTTTTGTAATTTGTCTTGAAATCAAGCAGTATTAAGTCCTCCAACTTCATTCTTTTTCTAAGTCCTTTTGAAGTCCTTTGCTTTTCTATATTTTATGATCAATTTGTTCAACTTTTTTTTTCTACAAAACAGCCTTTTGGAATTTTTGCTTCCACCAAATTTAGACAGAATTGACATCTTGGGTTATTAAATTTTCTGACCTATGAACATGGTGCCTTTCACCACTTATTTGTCTTCTTTAATTCAGCAGTGTTTCAAAATTTCTAGTGTACATGTCTGTTGTAACTTTTATCAGTTCATATCTTTTGATGCTGTTGTAAAATATATTTTTCACTTTTTGCTTCTAGTATGTGGAAATACAGTATATAATAGACATTGTATTTTGTTTTTAACTTTGTATGCATGATAGAGCATACACATGCATGCACAACAAAGGAGAGAACTGGAAAGAAAGAAAGCACCCTCCAGTGGGGCTAGTCATGCTGCATTCCTTTTTCTTCCATTTCTCCACCCTGTCGCACACATACACGTCCAGCATGTTGTCACTAGGGCTGGAATTTGAGCTGTGATTAGCATGTGGGATCTGGACTCTTCTATACAACATTTAACTGCTGGACCTGTGGGGCCAGCCTCTACAGTAGACATATATAGGCCAGCCATTGGCATGGTATTAAGACAACTGGATCTCTCATGGTCGACTGCACATTCGAGTTACAGACTGGCAGCTTGAGAAATATGCTAGGTGTGTGTGCCCAAAATCTTGAGAGGATGGAGGAGAAGGGATTGTGCCATGGTCATACCCTCTGGGGTGGGGGTGAGGGTTATCACTTTCTCTGTTTTCTTTTATTCTCCCTTCAATGAACACATGTACCTATAGCAAAAATTTTTTGATATCTATATCAGCTTCATAACCTACAACTTTTCTAAGTTCACTGCCTAGTTTTATTAGCTTTTTTTTTTTATAGACATTCCTTTGGATTTTTTACATAGATCATATTGTCTGTGAACAAAGAGTTTTACTTCATTTCTAACCTTTCCTCTTTTGTTTCTTTTAAATGTGTCATATTAGCTACACTCACCAATATAATGTTGAATAGAAGTGACAAAAGTAAATATTCTTGCCCCAGATTTGAGGGAGAATGCATTCGATTATGTTTAAGTATGGTGTTATCTCTAGGTTTTGATTTTCCCAGTTGAGGAATTACTTTTTACTCCTCATTGACAAAAAATTCTTCATTGTAGTTAGGAATATATATTGGATTTTGTTAGATGCTCTTTTTCTGTACCTGTTGAGCTAGTCATGTGGTTTTCTGATTCTCTTTATTCAATTAATTATACTTGATATTTGAGTCCTGAACCAATTTTGCTTTCCTGGTATAAAACTTGGTCATATCTATTTTTAAAAATATGTTAATGGATTTTCTTTCTAAAATTGGTTTGGATTTTTTTTTTAATCTAGATTCATGAGGGATATTAAACTGTAGTTTTCCAATAATTGTTGTGTTTGGGTAGCTGATAATGCTAACATCATAGGATAAGTTAATAAGTATTCCTCTCCTCTTCAGTATTCTGGAAATGTTTACATAGAAATGATATTGCCTCATTCTCAAGTATTTGGTAGAATTCACTAGTGAAACATGTAAAACTTATGAGCCATAGTAAGGAGAAAATAAATTAATTGCAGCTACCTAAAAACAAACATAATTATTAGGATTAGCAGGCATAATAATTAAATGGTTATTATGTATGGTTATTGTAACTGTACTTAATATATTCAAAAGTAGAGACATGGAATTGACATAACTGGAAAAACACAGGCTCAATAGAATAAGTAAACATAAAACTCAGATATAAATATCTTGGGCATTATAATTAACCAGCTTGACCTCATTGATAACTAAACACTCAAACAACAGACACATGTTCTTTGATGGACATGTAGCAAATTTACCAAGATTGACCACATTGTGGTTCACAAAACAAGTCTTAATAGAAAGGTTCAAATCAAAACAGGTTTGTTCTCTGACCACAGTGCAATTAAAGTGCTGGAAGCCACACAGTCAGCTACAAGTACAGATCCCAGATCACTTGAAAACACACTGGGCATATGCACACACACATGCTCTGCCACTAATAAAATAAAGGGAGACTTGCTATTGTTATAATTACGGGAACATTCTCAAAAACATCCAAAAAGTAAAATCGAAATATCAGGAGGGGGACCAGCAGTTAGAGTAATGGCTATGTCGCTGGACTCCCACGTAGTCGACCGCGGTTCGAGTCCCGGGCCCAGTGGCTTAAACTCACGCCGGGCGCATGTGCGTGCGTGCCCAAGATCCCAAGAGGAGAGTGGAGGAGAAGGGATTGCGGTATGGCCATCTCCCCGGGGGTGATTTCTCGCTTTCTGTCTCTCTGTTTCTCTCTGTCTGTCTGGCGAGCGCATGCGCCCTGTAGCAAAAACCTCTCCAAAAAAAAAAGAAAAGAAATATCAGGAGGTCTGTATTTACTGTGGAGGTTTTGTGGTAAATCTTTTTCCTTACCTTTTCCATCTTTTAGAGCTTACCTGCATTCCTCGGCTCAGGCCCCTTTCTCCATCTTCAGACCAGCTTCAAGGTATCTTCAGATTTGTCTCAGATTCTCCTGACTCTTTCTTTCACTTGTAAGGACCTTTTCGATTATACTGAACCTACTGCGTTAATCCAGGGTAATAGTCTCCCCATCCTTACTTTTCACATATGCAAATTCACTTTTGTTATATAAGGTTACATATTTAGAGTTGAGGGATTAAGACATGGGCATTTTTGATGTTCTGTTATTCTGCCTACTGCATTGCTAAAGCAGTACTTAGATTGAAATTTATACCACTATACTGCCTATATTGAGAAAATAAAATTCTCAAATTATTGATCTCAGTTTCTTCCTATAGAAACTACTAAAACAAGTGCAAACTCAAAGAATGTGAGTGGAAATAATGAAGATACAAATAGAAAACAGTAGGGGAAACCAAAAGATAGTTATTGAAAATATCACAATTGAACCTAAATTTGATATCTTACATCAATGATATTTAATGTTAAGGCTGGAAAAATTAAAATATCTAATTGTGGGGACTAGCAGGTGGTATGGTGGTTAAGGATGCTGGAATCCCACGTGACCAGTAGCAGTTCGAGTCCCGAACCTGGTGGCTTGCTTTCTCACTCTCTCTGTGTCCCTCTCTGGTTAAATTAAAAATAAAGTTAAGATAAAATAATTCTTTTTTAAAAAAACTAATTGCATTATAGATGTCTATTTTTAATAAAATTTATGTCTAGACTCCTCATTTTATTATACTTTTTCTTTCTAGTGGTAGGCTCTGGGAGACAAGCTTATCACACTATTCAAGTTTCTTGCGAAGCAAGTCATAGAGCAGAAAACATACAATGAGGCATTATTACCAAGCCAATGTACATTTCAAAGAACAACCCTGGAAGATGCTGGAAAACAGTGGTAGACTTACTCTCTAGTGTTTCTTCGGGTTGACATCTCTTAATAACCCATCATTTGTGTATATTTTATCACCATCTTTATTCCTCCAGTTCATTTACATCTCTGCAAAACTTGTTCTCTTACCTGGTTTCTTCTTTGTGCTACACTAGTTTCTTAGATAAATCATCACATTTTCCTAGATTCCCATTAGTATCTGTGAAAGGAAAACAAGTGGATAGGGGGAGCAACTGAATAGGATCCATAGTCTATAGAAACTCTATGTAGAAGAACAAATTTCTTGAATATAATATAATCAGAATGACTTAGTACCAACTTGTAGGATCTCAAAGTCTAAGGAAAACAGTAAATGATGTAGAGAAATGTCAGGGATGAACAGGAAGGGATTAAAACTAAGTGTTTAGGTTGGGAACTCTTAACTGAAAACTCCATTATTAGAACATTCTGTTCTGTTTATGTACACCCTATGGTGTACATATAGAGTCACCAGAGACCTGAACTCTGGCAACATTGGTCTCAAGTTTTAGAATGAAGATCTCAATGTATTCCAAGAGAATGGAGAGCTAAAGAGAGACTTTGTAACTCAGGGCCAGAAGATCTTCAGCTAGGCTGTTCAGTTCAGGAACTCTTAGGCTTCCCTTTCTTATTACCAGATTGTTGGGGTATTTTTGTTTTTGTTTTTTCCCTAGATTTTTGCCAAAGGACATATGTGCTTGCCAGGGAGGAAGGAAAGAAGGGAAAGAGAGAGAATGTGAGTAATCAGCCCCCAGGGGGATGGCCACACTACAGGCCCTTCTCTAGTCTCCTTTGGGGATTTTGGGCATGCAGGCTTGCACGCTGCAGCGTGTTTTTCAAGCTGTTGGGTCTGGGACTTGAACTGTGGAGTTAGCCATGTGGGATCCAGAACCTTGACCACCATGCCACCTGCTGATCTCATGATGACAAACACATTTATGGTGTAAATATTTTATATGCATTAAGTTCTGTGGTCCCAGGCTTGAACTAGAAGTTGGACATGGGAGATCCAGTCGCTTTAACACCACCTGCTGGTGTTTTAAATTTAAAAAATGTAATGAACCAGGACCAGCACATGGCATAATACTTGCATCACTGGACTCACACATGGTTGACCATGGTTCAAGTCCTGAACCCAGCAGCTTAAAACTTGTGCCAGGTGCGTGTGCATGCATGCCCAAGATCCTGAGAAGAGAACAGAAGAAAAGGTATTGCAGCGTGGCCATCACCCTCTGGGGGGTGATTTCTCACTCTCTATTTCTCTGTTTACCTCTGTCTCAGCGAGCGCACGTGCTCTATAGCAAAGATCTCTTCTAAAAAATAAAAAGTTAAATCAGCCTGCCAACCCAGCAAGTTCCTATCCACTAATTTAGGAAAGAAAAAATTTAGTATTGAATAAACATTAAAAAAAAACTGCAGTGAACATCACAGGAAACACATTAATGAGAATTGTAGACTAAAACAAATCTCACTTTTATATAGTCTAGCCAAGTAGGTCTATAGACAGTTTCTGAGATATTATTATGGTTCAACTTAAGATTTTTTTTAGTAGCATGGAAGTGATATGTGTTCAGTAGAAACTACTTTGAATTTTGATTTCTTTCCTGGCCTAGTGATATATGTAGTGTCATACACACTCTCAGTGCTATGCAGAACCAATGAGCCACAGCTTCTAGTTATCTAGGCAGTCACTAACTACAGATACTCTGCTGTGCACTGTGTAAACAGATGGTTTTGCCCAACCATAGACTAATGTGAGTGTTCTGAGCAGGTTTAAGGTAGATAAGGCTAAGGGCCAGCAGGTTACATGGTGGTTGAGGTGCTAGATTCCCACATGGCCAACTGCAGTTTGAATCCCAGATCTAGAGCCTTGCTTTCTCACTTTCTCTCTCTCTTTGGTGAGTACACGTGCCCTGTGGCAAATTTTAAAATAACAACAATAAATAATAAATAAAAAAGGTAGACGAGGCTAGGCCTGGCCTCATGGCCTAGTGGTTAAGGGGCCTGGATCCCATATGACTCATTGCCTGGTGCTGGTGCCTGTGCCTGTGTGCCCCACATCCCAACAGGATGGAGAAATGGAGGAGAAAGGGATTGTGGTGTGACCATGCCACATTGAGGATGCTTCCACTCTACTCCCCTCAACATACATACCCGCTGACAAATTTTTAAAAATAAAAAGAAGAAAATCTTAAGATAGTCTGGCTGAGCCAGCTGGTGGAATGGTGGTTGTGATGCTGGATCTCACAAGGCTTACTATATGGTTTGAGTCCCTGACCCTATGGCTAAGAAAACATTTAGGGCGCTCTTGTATGTGAATGCCCAGAATCCCAAGAGAAGGGATTTCCATGCAGCCATCCCCCCAAGGGTGTTTTTCTGCTTTCCCTCTCCTCTATTATCAGCACCACCATGACCACCCTCCCCCGCAACAAGTGCACATGCCCTGTAGAAAGTTGAAATAAAAAATAGTGTAGGTTAAGCCATGGCATTTAGTAGGTTAGGTGTATAAATACATTATCAACATACAGTATTTTTAGTTTACTATGGATTTATTGAGATGTAACCCCATCATAAATCAAGGAGCATCTATAATTCATTACATATGTATTAATATAAGCTCTCATGTAACAGGACTTTGCCAGCACCATTTGCTATACCTAATTTTCCTGGTAACCTCATTAACTGTCTGTGATGCTTAATTGCCTTTCTCCAAATGGAAAAATAAAAATTCTAACTTTCTGAGGAGCAGGTGATTACAGGAACCTGCAGCCTAGGTGGAATTCCCATGAAGACAGACAGGGCTTTACTTTCCTTGAGGCAGAGATGGCTCTTAGGCTCCTAAGAAAAATATCCTGGACCAGCAGGTGGCATGGTAGTAGAGGCACTGAATTCTCACATGGCCAAACATGATCAGAGTCCCAAACCTGGTGGCTTAAAAGTCACATCAGGCAGGTGTGCATGCATGCTTGGAATCCCAGGAAGAGAAGGAATTGCAGCACGGTCATCCTCTCCTGGTGATTTCTTTTTTCTTTCTTTTTTTTTTTTTTTTTTTTGGAGAGATTTCCGCTATAGGGCGCATGCGCTCTCCAGACAGACAGAGAGAGACATAGAGACAGAAAGCGAGAAATCACCCCCCAGGGGGGATGGTCACGCAGCAATCCCTGCTCCTCCATTCTCCTCTCAGGATCTTGGGCACGCACGCACACACGCCCGGTGTGAGTTTTAAGCCACTGGGTCCGGGACGCGAACCGTGGTCGACTACGTGGGAGTCCAGCGACATAGCCATTACACTAACTGCTGGTTCCCATCTCTCCTGGTGATTTCTCACTTTATCTCTTACTGTCTCTCTTTTCCTCCAGTGAAACTACTTGCCCTATGACTAAAACCTTAATACAAAAATAAATAAATAAATAAAAATAAAAACATTCCTGAGCTACAATGCTAGTGAGAGGCTTAATATTTATGTATAAAAGAAACAGAGGAAGGATTTACAATGACAGGTTTTCTCTAGTCAAAGATCTGAGAAAAGGGAGAGGAAAAGGTCCCTTTTGGCTCCAGGAATAATTGAAAAAAAATTAAAAATCCCATTCAACTTTGGTGCCTATCTGATGAGTGCAGAAATAAAGAAGAAATTATCTCACAAAGAAAAGCAATAGTAAGTTTACCGACATGGCATCTTTATTAAAAATTGCTTTCAGATTTATATTGTATAGCTAATAGAGTACCTTGGGATTAAAAGGTTATCTGTCATATGTAATCACCACATTTTCTTTCAACCTATGTGGAATTATGATTGTACTTTCTTTAGTTCAAAATTAATAAGCTTTAAGAACTCCATGAGTTCTCGAGATCCTCTGGAGATCAAAATTATATACAAAGTTTTAATGTTCGTAGTAAAATTAACATAACGTTATGAATGTATTCTTATAAAGAGGAGTCCTAAAATCCAGAACATAAGGTCTCCACTTGAATCAATCCTACAAGGTGAAACAAGATTGAAACAGTGAATGACAATCAACTTAAAAGGTTTGACTTTATTTCTCCCAATAATAAGTTACTGTTATAAACCTTGAAGAACCGAGACAAGCTACCTATTGTTCAAATGGGTACTTTGAATATTAGCATTAAACTTTTCCTCATTTTCTTCCAGTTTATTTATTTATTTATTTATTTTTGGGGGGGAGAGGTTTTTGTTATAGGGCATGTGGGCTCACCAAAAAGACACAAACAGAGACAGAAAGTGAGAAACCACCCTCCCCCCTGGGGGGGGGTGGCCACACCGCAGTCCCTTCTCCTCCATTCTCCTCTTGGGATCTTGGGCACGCACGCACACGCGCCCGGCGTGAGTTTTAAGCCACTGGGTCCTGGACTTGAACCGTGGTCGACGACTACGTGGGTGTCCAGAGACATCGCCATTAGGCTAACTGCTGGTCCCTTTCTTCCAGTTTTTACATAAATATTTTACCTGGTTATAAATGTAGTATAGGTTTAATTTTATACTTTGCCTTTTGTTCTTTTTTAATGTTAACCAATCTCTTTTATAAATTTCTTAATCTCACTAGCCTACAGCCAAATTCCTGCTAAGAAAAGTAACTTATAAAAATCTGAGTAGTGCATAAATTGATTTTTTTGAGACCTTGGTTTTGACCCTTGCTGTCTTCAGGTTTCCAGAGATCTAGCCATGTCTTTGTATTTTGAATATGTTAGGAGACATTTGAATCAAGTAGAACAGGTTTGTTTTATTTTTATTTTGTTTTGTTGCTGTTGGGGTGAGAGGGGGAGTGAGAAATCTCCACCATAGACATGGCCATGTTGTAATCTCTTCTCCTTCATCTCTTTTCTTTCATGATTTTGGGCATGGATGCACAATCGCCAAGCATATTTTCAAGCTGCTGGGTCTGGTTTTTGAACTACTCAGTTTTGTCGGATCCAGTCACCCTAACCACCACACCACTAACTGGCCCAATAGAAGAGATTTTAAACAAAATTGTCTAATTATTTTCCTCATTGCTATTTACTTTCCAAACCATTGCAGCATACACACACCCTTATACTCATCTGCAGCCAATTTTGCAGCTCTCCTTGATGTTTCTTCTGTCCTCTTCCATCCTATTTTTTAAAATACACCTTTTGGGACCAGCAGATGGTGTAATGGTTATGTTGCTGAACTCCCAAGTAGTTGACCAGGTTCAAGTCATGGGCTTGGTGGCTTAAAACTCATACCAGGGGAATGTGCGTGCATACCCAAAGTCCCAAGAGCAGAATGGAGGAGAAGGGATTATGGTGTGGCCATTCCCCTGGGGAGGTAATTTCTCACATTCTGTCTCTCTGGCAAGTGCACGTACCCTATAGCAAAAATCTCTTAAAAAAAAAATCTTTTGCCTTTTTTAAATGACAGGACCAAAGAGAAACAGGGTGTTCTCCAGTGGAGCACAGTCGTGCTTTTCCCTCCATTCCTCCTCTCTACCAGTATCCTGGCATGTGCACACATAACGCCAGGCATATTTTTCAAGCTTCTGAGCCAGAATCTGAACTGTGGTTAGCCATGTAGTATCTGGCCCCCTCCATACAGCACTTAACTGCTGTGCTATGGGGAGGTCAGACCCCAAAATAGACTTCTGATTGTTTCTGAAAAAAAATCTATGCTATGGGGCCAGCAGGTGGTGTGGTGGTTAAGGCAGCTGGATTCCCACATGGTTCAAGTCCTGGACCCAGTGACTTTAAAATTGCTCTAGGTGCCTGTGCATGTGTGCCCACCGAAAATTCAGAGAGGAAAATGGAGGAGGCAGGATTGCTGCATGGTCACCCCCTCCATTCCCTTTTCTCTCTCGCTCTCCCCTTTCTGATGAACCCATGCCCCGTGGCATGCAAACAAAGCCCATGCCCTTAAAAAAGGCAAACAAACAAACAAAAAACAACAACAAAAACCTGGGACCAGTAGTTGGCGTATAATGGTTATGTCGCTGGACTCCCACATAGTTGACCATGGTTCAAGCCCCAGACCCAGTGCCTTAAAACTCTGGCAAGCATACACACCCTATAGCAAAAATCTCTCTTTAAAAAAAAATAAATTCTGTGCTATGATTTGATCCTTGTTAATAATGAAACTTAATTGATTTAACTTCATCTCTTTTTTCTGTTTGTTTTAGGTTTTTGCCATATGGTGTGTGTGCTTGCCAGAGAGAGAGAAGGAAAGTGAGAAATTAACCCCTAAGGGGGATGGCCACACCACAGTACCCTCTCCTCCAGTCTCCTCTTGGGATTTTGGGCATGCGCACACATATGCCTGGTGTGATTTTTAAGCTGCTGGTCCGGGACTTAAGCCACAGAGTTGGCCTTGTGAGATTCATCACCTTAACCTCCATACCACTTGCTGGCCCTTAACTGTTACTTCAATTTCATACACACATTTTGATGCCTCTTGTGCATGCTTATCATTTTATATTTCAAAGTAGTAGAAATTAATTATGCCGGAATGGGGAACCAGCAGGTGGCGTGGTGGTTAAGGCGCTGGACACTCCCACATGGCTGACCATGGTTCAAATCCTGGGCCTGGTGGCTTGCTTTCTTACTTTCTCTCTCTCTCTTTCTCACTCTGTCTGTGTCTCTCTCTGATCAAATTAAAGTAAATGAATGAATAATTTTAAAAAATAATTAATTAAAAAAAAAGAAATTAATTATGCCAATAGTTCTCATTGTGGGGAGCAAAGGATAAGGTAGACTTGTTTAGGTATCTGTGTATCTAGGTAATTACAAATCCCATGCAGAGGTTGTTGCTTACCCTGTGGTCTTTTAATGCAAAATAAGGAGAAATCATTTTGTGTCTTTGCTTTAGAAGTGTAAATAATACTTGTCACATACAGCTACTGTTAGTATATGTACAGTCAACAAATTTGCCGTGCTGTCAGTGGGCTAGAGGAAAAAAGAAGACATCTTAAGATTAATTTCCCTATTCCCTACTTATTCCCATAAATTCCAATAATAGGAAATTATGAAAATTCATGACGTATTTTTGCATACAAAAATGCAGAAAAACACATCGTGACTTTTCCAATCCATTATTTTGGTATTAACTATCCTATAAATCTGGAATTTGATGTCTCTGCCTCTCTCCCCTTCCTCCATACTTCCCTCACTCCCTTTTCTACCGCACTCACTCCACCCCAGCACACTTGCATTTTACCACCTCTGCCCATCAGTAATGATAGGAGATGGAATGAGTGTCATGATCTCTGGGAATTAGGTCTGTGTGTGTCTGTTTCAGTATTTTAAATAATGTGTGTATCTCCTAAAGAGGTGTGTGCCATTTCTGTCCACCTCTTTTTGTGAATTAAGACTTTAGTACTGCTTGAACAGGTGAATAATGATCCTATTAGGCAAGTAGCTATTTTTTTTTTTTTTGGAGAGGTTTTTGCTATAGGGCGCGTGCGCTCGCCAGACAGAGAGAGAGAGAGACAGAGAGGCAGAAAGCGAGAAATCACCCCCCAGGGGGGATAGCCACACCACAATCCCTTCTCCTCCATTCTCCTCTTGGGATCTTGGGCACGCACGCACACGCGCCAGGTGTGAGTTTAAGCCACCGGGTCCGGGACTTGAACCGCAGTCGACTACGTGGGAGTCCAGCAACATAGCCATTACATTAACTGCTGGTCCCGGCAAGTAGCTATTTAAAAAAAATAAAATAAAAACATATTAAGCACATGATATGAATCACAGAAGAAATGTTTTGTTTAATGTTTTGGGCTTGGTTGTATTTGATATATCCTTGGAAATTTCTGAGATATTTCTCTACATCTTACTACTTCTGAATTTGTATTTGACCTTAAAGAATCCTACAAAATGTGGTCTTCCTCTTTTCCATGAATGGAATTTAGAGCGAAGTTACATATGTGTAATATATATATTGCACATATATATGTATAACAAAATAAAATTTAAAATAAAATGTACGGTCTCCCCAGGCTTCATAACGCTTAGAAGGATTCTTCCATGGAAGAATTAAAATCAGGGACCAGCAGTTAGTGTAGTGGTTATGTCGACTGTGGTTCAAGTCCTGGACCCGGTGGCTTAAACTCACGCCGGGCATGTATGTGTGTGTGTGTGCCCAAGATCCCAAGAGGAGAATGGAGGAGAAGGGATTGCGGCGTGGCCATCCCCTCTGGGGGGTGATTTCTCGCTTTCTGTCTCTCTTCTCTGTCTGTCTGGCGAGCGCACGGGCCCTATAGCAAAAACCTCTCGGAAAAAAAAAAAAAAAAAAAGAATTAAAATCACGGGAACCAGCAGTTAGCGTAATGGCTATGTCGCTGGACTCCCACGTGGTCGACCGCGGTTCGCGTCTCGGACCCGGTGGCTTACAACTCACGCCGGGCGCGTGTGCGTGCGTGCCCAAGATCCCGAGAGGAGAATGGAGGAGAAGGGATTGCGGCGTGACCATCCCCCCTGGGGGGTGATTTCTCGCTTTCTGTCTCTATGTCTCTCTCTGTCTGTCTGGCGAGCGCACGCGCCCTATAGCGAAAAAACCTCTCCAAAAAAAAAAAAAAAAAAGAATTAAAATCACAAGCATTGGGACCAGCAGATGACATAATGGTTATGTCACTGGACTCCCTTGTAGTCAACTGCGGTTTGAGTCCCCAACCCGGTGGCTTAAAATTCATGCCAGGCATGTATGTGTGTGCCCAAAATCTGCAGAGGAGAATGGAGGAGAAGAGATTATAGCGTGGCCATCCCCTCTAGGGGTTGATTTCTCGTTTTCTGTCTCTCCAGGGCAAGTGCACAAGCCTTATAGCAAAAATTGCTCTAAAAAAAATCACAGGCATTTTGGAGGATGAATATAAAACATACTGGTTACATGAAGTCAGAAGCTCCATAAAAAATTAAGACTACATATTCAGTAGAAGGTTTTAAGGCTATAGCAAATTTAAAACTGCCCACAGTTTCCATACTTTGAAAAAATGGTTTACCTTGAATAAGCAAAGGAAGAAAGGTGGTCTAATGTTTTCCTTTCATTGTGGCCTCTGAGGGAAAGGATTGACAAAAATTGATTTGAGATGTATGTGACAGAGATTTACAAGAGTATTTTTTTGATGATATAGTATTATTGAGAAGAAAAATATTCAATATTTTCTTTACCTTTGTTCCTAAAATATTTGTTTACATTCTGCTGTTCTACCAGTAATGGTTTGTACCTGTTCCAAAGTCTCAGTGAGTGGTTTTACGTTTTTATAGGCAATCAGATGAGGCAGTAATGTTCAGTTTAATGTTTATTCCATTTTGGTAATATTTCTCAAGTAGCCTTTCTTTGACTTTTCTCCCTCCTTACCAATCCAACTATAATCTCTTTCTTTCTCTTTTTAAACTGCTGGAGGGCCCCTTTTTTCCCCAGATAGAGAGAACTCCCCAGTGAGGCATTATCCGGACACAGTCCCCCTCTCTCTCGTCCCTCCTACCAGGATTTGGGCTTGCACAGCACATCCCTGGGGTATGTTTCCAGCCTGTAGGACCGTCGACCATGTAGGCTCTGGCTCCCGTAGCCATAATGCTAAGGGGCAATCCTAACATCTTACTCCTATCCGTTGACTCATAAGTTGCTTTCTTAGGATCCTTTAAATATTTTCTATTTTAATGCACCTTAATGTACACCACCTGCTGGCCCCAGCTACTTGAATTTTTAAAAGTAAGCTCAATTCTCCACCTAGAATTCCTGATGAAAAAAAAAAATATTAAAAATGTCTTCTCTTAATTTGACCCCAGTTATATGAAAGGTCAGGCTACAAGTTTTGATCAAGATGCAAACTGAATGTTGTGTAAGTGCCTACTGTCACATGAACCATTAAAGTATCTTGTTGAAAGCTTTAAGAAAAAAAACTGAATCCTGGGCCACCTCCATGGCCTAGTGGATAAGGCAGTCATATTCCACATGACCAACCGTGCAGTTCGAGTCCTGCACCCAGTGGCATGAGAAACACATGCATGTGTACATGCATGCCCAAAACCTGAAAGGCGGGAGAGATGGAGTAGAAGGGATTCTAGTGTGAACATACCCACGGGGGTGCTTTTTTCTCCTCCCCTCTCTATGTGTCTCTCTGGCGAGGATACTTGCCCTCTAGGAAGAAAAATAAACAAGAATCCTTGACATGTCTTTTTCTAAGTTAAAGGAATCTTACCTTAATTTCCCTCTTTAATTTGCTATAGGGTGCATGCGCTCACTAGAGAGCAGCAGTGAGAGGGGGAGTCAGGAGGTGAGAGACCAGTCCCCAGGGGAAGGCCACACCACAATTCTTTCTCCTCTCCTCTCAGAATTTCGGACACACACACCCAGTGTGTCTTTCAAGTCTCCAGGTCCAGGACTTGAACTGCCAGTTGGCCATGGGATCCAGCCACTCCATCACCATGCCATCGGCTGGCCCTCTTGTCTCTCTCTTCATTTTCTTTGAATTTTACTTCATTCATGATAGGGAGCACATAATGTGCACAAGAGGGAAGATGGGAGGGAGAGTGGCGAAGAGAGGGGGGGAAGAGCACGCTCAGCAGGGTCTCCTCCTGCTGTGATGCCTTTCCCCTCTCCTCCATCTTCTCAGGATCTTGGGCACATGCACAGACTCCAAGCTCGTTTCCCAGCGTGTTCAGACCCCAGGGGTCTGTACCAGAGGTCAGCTGTGTGCCGTCAGCACTGCAGTTCAGTGTGCTACTGACTAAGCCACCAGGATGGGCCATCACTCTTACATCTTAGAGTTGAATAATGGCTTGGTTAAAATAAGTAGATCCAAACTTGAAATTGCCTCACAAGTCAGTTTTCTTATGTAGATACTCACCACACCCTGAATTACAAGCTAGGTATGTCTTCACAATGAAATAAGGAGGGGCCAGCAGATGGCCTGGTGGTTAAGGTGATGGACTCCCACACCCCTGGCTGGCAGATCTAGGACCTGAAAATCATGCTGAGTGTGTGTGCCTGCATACCCAAAATCCCAAGAGGAGAATAGAGAAGAGACTGTGGCATGGCCAGTCCCCCTTGGGGGGTTATTTCTCGCTTTCTCACTCTCTGTCTCTCTCTCTCCAGTGAGTGCACACACCTTATGGCAAAAAATGTGATGAAAAAATAAAACAGGAGACAGCAGATAACATAGTGGTCACATCACTCGACTTCCACATGGCCAACCATGGTTCAAGTCCTGGACCTGGTGGCTTGAAAAATCACGCTGGACACCTGTGCATGTGTGCCCACAGTCCTGGGAAGAGAATGGAGGAGAAGGGGTTGCAGCTGGCCATCCCCCATGGGGAATGATTTCTCACTTTCCCTCTCACTGTCATCCCCCTCCAACGTTTGTAAGCATGCGCCCTAAGGGAAAAACCTCTTAAAAACAAACTAAACCAGTCAAGTGAGGAGTCAGCCCTGGTTGTAAAGTTCTGAGTTTGTGCCTAAGACATTTGCCATGGTCACCTCTGAGCTACAACCCCATCATTGTTTGCTGAATATTCCAACCATCTTGGTACAGGTGAAGCCCCTTTGTCCTGCTGAATCTGAAAACAGGTATTGTTTAGATCTAATATTTCTGATGACTTTGCAGTCGCAGGTAATGGGTCTGATCTTGTATTTCAGCTCAAACAGCTATGACTGCACCAAAGACATGGAAGAAACCAAAAGATCGAATCCGAACCACTGAAGAGGTATTAGAGGCAGAATTGGAGGTAAGAGGCAGCAAGTCTGCCTAACTCATCTTCATGGAGGTGGTGCCATTTCATAAGATAGATGTGGCTTTACACCTTTCTCAGGATTTTGTTTTCCAAGTAAAGTTTCATATATCAAGCTAAGAGCCTTATTTTTTTCCCCTGCTATAGGGCATGTCCACTTGCCAGAGAGGGAACCTGAGAAATAACCCCCAGGGGAGATGCCCAGGCTGCCGTCCCTTCTCTTCTATTCTCTGGGGATTTGGGGCCAGTGCACACACACACACGGGCCCAGCATTGTTTCTAGCATCTTCTTTCTTTTTTAAGAATTATTTTATTTTGTTATTATTATTATTATTTTATTTTACCAGAGAGAGAAAAAGAGAAAGGGAAAGTGAAAAAGCAAGCCTCCACGTCCATCCGGGACTTGAACCAGAGTCGGCTATGTGGGAGTCCAGCATTCCAATCACCGCACCACTTGCTGGCCCGGGATCCAGCATCTTAACTTCCGTGCCACGTACTGACCCAAAAGCCTAATTTTTTCAAGTCTATTTACAGTAGAATTTTTAAATTTTATTTATTTTTTTTATCTTGACCAGAGAGAGAGAGAGAGGAAAACTGAGAAAGCAAGCCACCAGGTCTGCGACTTGAACCACAGTTGGCCATGTGCAAGTGCAGCACCTAGCCATCATGCCACCTGCCAGCCCATACAGGAGTTTTATTCTAAAGAACATACTTTATTTTGGGGTGCCAGCAGGTGGCATGGTGGTTAACAGCACTGGACTCCCACATGGCTGACTGCGGTTCAAGTCCCAACCTGGCAGCTTGCTTTCTTTCTTTCTCTTTCTCTCTCTCTCTCTCTCTCTCTCTCTCTCTCTCTCTCTCTTTCTTTGTTTCTCTCTCTCCCTCTCACTCTGTCCTTCTCTGGTCCACTTTTTTTAAAAAACAAAAAATAAAGTTAAGGAAAATAATTATTTTAAAAAATTTATTTTTCATTTTCCAAAAGCGCTAAAATAGCACACAGCATAATAATTTAGCACAGGGACCAGTAGTTAGTGTAACAGCTATGTCACTGGACTCCCACATAGTCGACCGCGGTTCATGTCCCGGACCCGGTGGCTTAAAACTCACGCCGGGCATGTGTGCGTGCGTGCCCAAGATCCTGAGAGGAGAATGGAGGAGAAGGGATTGCTGCATGGCCATCCCCCCTGGGGGATGATTTCTCGCTTTCTGTCTCTCTGTCTGTCTGTCTATCTGGCGAGTACACGCTCCCTATAGCAAAAACCTCTCCAAAAAAATAAATTTAGCACATATATAAGCTGATATATGCGATTAATAATCTCCAAAATGGTTGTTTTAGGTAAGTTTCACTTAGAGAGTCTTTAAAAACTCATGATCTTGGGGTCAGCAGGTGGCATGATGGTTAAGTCACTGTACTCTTACATGGCTGACTGCAGTTCGAGTCCCAGACCTGGCAGCTTACTTTCTCATTTCCCTTCTCTCTTTCTCTGATGAGTATGAGTGCTCTGTAGGAAAATTTTTAAAACAACAATAAATAATTCCTTTCAAACAAACAAACTCATGAACTTAAGGGACCCAGTTATTAAGGGACCAGATCTGTTGCTTGGTGCTTAAAGCAGCTAGATCCCATATGAACAGTGTCACAAATGAAATCCAGGCCCTGGCAGCCTGAGAAACACTGGGCGTGTGTATGTGGGTGCCTACATCCTGAAAGGAGGGAGAGATGGGAGAGAAAGGGTTGTGTGTGACCATTCCTGTGGGGGGGAAGCTTTCTCCTTTCTCTCTCTACCTGTCTCTTTTCTTTCTAATGATCACATGCACCCTCTAGCAAGAAAAAAAAGAAAAAGTTACTAACAACAAAAATAGTTATAAGAAAAATCCTGGTATAAAAGATCTCTCAGTTCTTCTAACCTGGGAACATTTTATTAGGGATGTGCTTCTCTGAGGCTGAGCTATTGGGTTATCAGTAAAAGTATATAGTTTTTCTGTGCAAAAATGCAACATGACTTTCTGACACCCCAGTATATCAATTGGTCTCAATCTTATTTAAGTTAACAGTGCTATGGTTCCTAGTTTGAGAAAGTCATTCAGAAGATAACTTTAATATTGCAAGTTCCTTGGTAGAGCCTCCATTTAAACTGTATACCAGGTGGTGGAAGTAAAGGGGTAGGTATAAGAAATCAAATTTTGCTGCAGACCAAAATTGCTCTACAGCATCCAGAAATGGCAACATCTTACTGTGAACTCCTCACAGCTTAGTCAGAGTGTAGTGGAGTAGACTTTGCAAATGTTCACCTTCATCAGATGATAAAGAGACAAAGTGTAGAAACAAGCAGTATCTGGAACAGTGGCTCTTCAGAGTAGATAATGAGATTCACAAAGAATTTCATGTTACATCATTATGTTTTAGTCTGATATTTAGATAGGATAGATCAACTTTCTATAAAATGATTTCCCAATTCTGAATGTCTTTTAAGCACAATTTAAAATATGCTCAACATTTCCTTCTGCATCAGATAGTTTTTAGTGAATTTAAACTTAATTTACTTCGGTCATATGAGTCTAAGTAGGGACTTAACAGCTAACACTGTTTAGATCCAGCCTTAATATGAAAGAAATCATTCTAAGATTGCTTTTTAAATTAATCTATTTTTATTTTTCCTCTTGTACCTCTACTATGGCATAATGAGTTTACTATTTCAAAATATCTTAAAGCTGGACCAGCAGATGTCATAGCTATTACATCGCTGTCCTCCCACATGGCTGACTGCGGTTCAAGTCCTGGACCCAGTGGCTTGACTCTCACGCCAGGAGTATGTGCGTGCCCAAGATCCTAGAAGGGGAAGGGATCATGGCATGGCCATCCCCCTGGAAGGTGATTTCTTGCTTTCTCTCTCACTGTCTCTGTCTCTCTGGTGAGCACACAGGCCCTAGGGCAAAGACCTCTTTAAAAAAAATAGTAAAATGGCGGGAACCAGCAGTTAGCGTAATGGCTATGTCGCTGGACTCCCACGTAGTCGACCGCGGTTCACATCTCGGACCCGGTGGCTTACAACTCACGCCGGGCGCGTATGCGTGCGTGCCCAAGATCCCGAGAGGAGAATGGAGGAGAAGAGATTGCGGCGTGACCATCCCCCCTGGGGGGTGATTTCTTGCTTTCTGTCTCTATGTCTCTCTCTGTCTGGCGAGCGCACGCGCCCTATAGCGAAAAACCTCTCAAAAAAAAAAAAAAAAAAAATAGTAAAATGTCATGAAGCCAAGCCCATTGTGATGCCTTGGTTAAGGTGGCTGAATCCCACATGGTTGACTGCAACAGTTCAAATCCTGGATCCCCTGCAGCTTAAAAAACATTCTGTGCACCTATGTGTGCATACCCAAAATCCCGAAAGGAAAGTGGAGAAGGGATTGTGACGGCCATCCCCACAGGGGGTGATTTCTCACTTTCTCTCTTCCTCCTTCTCTCTGTCTCTGTCTTTTCTTTTTTTATTTGAGCATAAGTGCCTTGTAGCAAATTAAAAAAAAAAGAAAAAAAAAATCACATACCCAGTAACCCAAGTGTTATCTGCAGGTCATTTGAGGTAATTTTTTCTCTTGCAAGCATTTTCTTGTTTTCTGTCGCTTTCTCTGAAATAGTCAAAAAAAATCTTTTTTGTCTCATTATTCAGGAGCTTAATAACATAATGTAATTGAACTCTTGTCTTTGTTTCAAATATCTCTACCAATCAAATGGCAAACATTTGATTACCAACTCCCTCTCCCAGTTAAGTTTTTCTTTGTATTAACCTGTTAGAATAATCTGGTAAATAAAAATGGAGAGATTTTTAAAAATACCCATGTGCCGAGGACTAGCAGTTGGCCTAATGGCTATGTCGCTAGACTCCCATGTAGTCAATTGTGGTTCGAGTCTCAGACCCAGTGCCTTAAACTCACACCGGGCGCATGTATGTGTGTGCCCAGGATCCTGAGAGGAGAATGGAGGAGAAGGGATTGCGGCGTGGCCATCCCCCCGGGGGGGGGTGGTGGTGGTGATTTCTCACTTTCTGTCTCTCTGTCCCTCTCTGCCTTTCTGATGAGCGCATGTGCCATATAGCAAAAACATCTAAAAAAAAAAAAAAAAAAAAAACACCCATGTACCAGCAGGTGGCATGGTGGTTAAGGTGCAGGACTCCCACGTGGCCTACCGTGGTTCAAGTCACAGATATGGTGGCTTGCTTTCTCTCTCTCTCTGGTCAAATTTTTAAGATAATAATAATAATAAGTAAATAAAATTAAATAAATAATTCTTAAAATACTCATTAGTCAGGTGGTAGAAACCATTCGATATATTTTAGTAAAGTCTGTATGTCCATGTGTCCATCCGTCCGTCCATTTTTTTCAGAGAGTGCTTGTGCTTGCCAGAAAGAGACCAAGAGACAGAGATGGAGGGAGGAGGAGAAAGCACCCCTCCAGTGGGACGTGGTCAAAGTAAAATTCTCTCACCTCCTCTCTCTATCCTGTCAGGATTTGGGACATGTACGCACATGTGCTTGGCATGATTTTCAAGCAACTGGGGCCAGGACTTGAACCTCTGGTCAGCCATGTGGCTTTTGGCTCTCTTAACCTCTAGGCCATGGGACTGGCTTAGCAGTCATAGTTTTATAAACTAAAGCTTATCAATAAAGACTAGTACAATTTGAATGTAGGTTTTTTTCTTTTAAAAGTATTATTATATATACTTGATTAAAAATAATTTTTATTAATGGTTTGAATTATTAAAATGTAAAAATTATTTTAAGGTAACTTAAATGCATTTATTTCATAAGACTTTTCTAGCTAGTTATGATCCTTACCCTTTTCAAGCAGTTAACAGTAACCTCTCATTACTCCCTGTCCTGCCACTGCTCTTTCATGATACTTTGTTGATGTCACAGTTAGTCCCATAGCAACCACTAAAGTGTTGCATAGGTATGGTTTCATTGTGGCTTTCAAGGGTAAGGTCTGGCAGTAAGTTATAGAGGTGCACATAGTTGCAACTTCCTTGCATCTGAACCAGAAAATGTTGCTCCTAGACAGAGTAAAGTATCTTCCAGAGGCAGGAAAGTCACATACATTCCTGGTATGGCTGTAAGAGCTTCATAAACTGGTTTTTCTTTAGATTCAGCTGGTTTTCATTACTTTTCTTTTGCTATACTTCATGTTCCTTTGCCCTGTGGCTAGATTTCTGAATATTATTGAATATTAAATAGATAGGCCACCACTCTTATGCTTTCAGATATTCGTCCTGTTCTTTAGCATTGGGGATCAGCAAACTTGTACCTTTAAAGATCCAGAGTGTGGGGCCAGCAGGTTGCATAGTGGTTAAGGTACTAGACTCCCACTTGGTTGACCGTGGTTCGAGTCCCAGGCCCGGTGGCTTAAAACTCATGCTTGGGCACATATATATGCATGCCCAAAATTCTGAGAGGAAAATAGAGAAGGAATTATGGCATGACCATCCCTTCTGGGTGGTGATATCTTACTTTTTGTCTGTCTTTCTGGCTAATGCACACATCCTATAGCAAAAATTTCCCCTCCACCAAAAAAACATACAATGTATAACTATTTTAACTCTTGTTACCTGTATCATCCTCAGCACTGCTTCTGTAGGTCAGAAACTGCCAACAACAGTATGTTAAAATTTTAAAAAAGTAGAGCTGTATTCCAGTAAAAATTTATTTATAAAAACTGAAATTTGAAATATGTCATGAAATATTCTTCCAGTTGTTTTCGACCTTTACAAATGTAAAAACAAAATCCATTTTTACCTTTCTTACTGTGCAGAAACAGGTGGTGGGCCAGAATTGTCTCACAAGCCACAGTTAGCTATCAGACTGTTTTATTAGCTTGTTATTCTTGAAACGTTGTAACTCTCTAGATTCATTTTGAACCAATGAGTCACTTTTTTTCTAGTAAAGGTTTTCATCTTAGGGTGCATGCACTCTCCAGAGAGAGACAAAGACGATGAGAGGGAAAGTGAGAAATCACCTCCTGGGGGGATGTCCATGTTGCAGTCTGTTCTCCTCCATTCTCCTCCTTGGATCTTGGGCACACATGCACATGTGCCCAGTGTGAGTTTCAAGCCACCGGGTCCGGGACTTGAACTGTTGTCGGCCATGAGGGAGTCCAGAGATATAACTACTACGCCATCTGCTGAACCCTCACTTTGTTTTTAGCTTAATACTTTTAAAATAAAAGGGCCAGAGAGTGGCACAGTGGTGAAATATGATGCACTGTGCACTTGCCCACCTGGGAAAGTTCTGGGTTTGTATTGGAGACCTCCCTAATTATGCTGGGTGTACGTGGGCTCGTGATACAGGACTGCCCGAAGGCTAGGATGGACCACAGTGTTACAGTGTCGAGACCCTATTGAGAGTGCTGTCTCTCTATCTCTCTTACTCTTCGAAGAAATGGATGAATAAACTTAAAAAAAAAAATTTAAGTAAAATTAAAAAGTATTTGATCAGAGTCAGCTCCATGGCCTGATGATTAATGCAGCCAGATTCTACATGGCCAGGTGTGTGGTTCGGTTCTTGGGCCTGATGGTGAGAAACATTTTTGGCACGTGTGTGTGTGCCAGAAATTCTGAAAGTGGGGAGAGATCTTGGAGGAGAAGGGATTGTAGAGTGACCATGCTCCACATGGAATGCTTTCTCTTCTCCCTTTGTCTCCGTTTCTCTGGAAAGTGCGCATACCTTCTAACAACAACAAAATATTTGGTCGTTTGCATAGAAACTTCTTTCAGAAATTCTAGTCCCTGGCTCTTGCTAATACTGAGCATTTGGTAGAGTGGTTTAGTGAATACTGGCTGCCATGTCTTCACTTCCCCGGTCAAGCTTTCTCTTTTTCTTCTTTCTTTTCTTGTATTGTTAGAGAGTGTGTATTCTTGCCAGAGAGAGGAGGGGAGAAATGTAAAAACACCCTCCAGTAGGTGGTCACCGCCACAGTCCCAGTTTTCATTCTGTCAGGATTTGAGGCACGCATGCACACACACTTGGCATGTTTCTTAAGACACCAGGGCCAGGACCTGAACTGTCTTCAGCCATGTAGGATCTAGTTCTCTCCACACAGGACTTAACCACTGTGCTATGGGGTCAGCCCAGACTTTCCCTCTCAGATTATTTTCTCAGACATGGGAATGTTTTTCAGGTATTGGCCTATTCTAGGTTATACATTAGTATATATACATTTCTTTAATCCTTCACTTTGGCCTGTCAGTAGCATGGTGTGTAAGGCAGCTCGACCCCACTTGAATGTCCGTATGGTTCAAGTCCCAAATCCAGTGGCTTGAAAAACACACTGGGTATGTGTATGTGCATGCCCAAAATTCCAAGAAGAGGCTGGAGGAGGAGGAATTGCAGAGTGGCCATCGTCCTGGGGGGTGCTTTCTTTCTTTCTCTCCAGAAAGCGCATGCACTTAATAGCAAATTTAATTTTTAAGTTTTATTTCTTCTCTGAGCACGAAACAGACAGACTTCCAGCAAGGTCTCAATACCATAATTCACCCCCAGCCTTAGCTTGCCCAGCCTTAGATCTTGGGTACATGCAAGCCCAGCATGTTACGGGAGGTTTTAAGACCTGAGCCAGGAACCTTCCTATGGGAAGACCTTGCAGACCACCTCTTACTGCCATACCACTGTCCTACCCCTATAATGAGTTTTTGTATCATTATGCATATTTAATCTTATTTTTAAACTATAGCCTAGAAAATAATGTGAAAGATATAATTCACCTTAAGTTGCTGGTCAAGGCACCTTAAAATTTATTTTAAAATTTTATATCTCATCAGTTGTTACATACACAGTTGTCAAATTTTCTAACACTTTAAAAAGTGACCACATTAGGCGAGTCGGTTTTTTCAAGTAAACTTGTCCTTCAGTAGGTTCCTGTAAAGGTTGGCCTTAGCACGTGGCACTGGATGCTGCTGCTCAGCAGGTGAAGCCACAGGGGACCCGGTTTTATTCTGACCTACTTGAAGAGGCAGAGTGTGTGGGTATGGGCCTGTGACTTGAGAGGCTGAGGCAGGAGGGCCTCAAGGGAGAGACACCCTTTCTGAAGAAAACACCAAACAGGCACCAGATGGTGACAAAGCAGTGAAGTGCTGTGCTCTACAAGGCAGTCCCATATATGGAGGTTTCAGGTTCAAGTCTGGAGACCTCCCTGGATACGCTGGGTACATGCTAGTTCATGATTCAGAGCTGGCCAAAGGCTGGGGGATCACATTGTCAGTGCCCTGTTACGGATTCTCTCTCTGTGCCTCTGTTGCTCATGGAAGAGAAACATGAACTTTAAAAAGTAAGTAAGTACCCCTCCCCCCGAAAGTGCGCCTTTGACTATCTAGCCAATAAACTGCTCTCTTTCTGCAATTTGGTTTTCTCAGCAGATAATTTAAGAACTGTTTTGCTAAACACTTAGACTAGGTGAATAGGGTTTAATCCTGCTGAAAGAAAAGTAATCTTCAACATTAAATTCAGCTTTTTAAATTCTGTTGTTGATTTTCTTAAAATGTCCCTTATAATAGTATGACTGGACATGCTTGTTATTCATAGAACAAGTCCTTTATACTTTTTAAAATTTTTATTTATTATTTTTTAAGAGAGATTTTTGCTATTGGCACATGTGCTTGCCAGAGAGACAGACAGAAAGCGAGAAATTACTCCCTAGGGGGATGGCCACACGGTAATCCCTTCTCCATTCTCCTCTCGGGATGTTGGGCATGCATGCACACGCGCCCAGTGTGAGTATTTAGCCCCTGAGTCCAGGACCTGAACCGTGGTCAACTACATGGGAGTCCAGCAACATAACCATTACGCCATCTGCTGGTCCCTTTGTACTACTTTTTCCAGTTAGAAATTAATTTCTAAGTAATACACCCTCTGTTTATATGAGATAGATTTTCTGTTGTCGATTTTAGGTACAGAGAAGAGGACCCAATATATTTTATTCTCTAAAAGAGATTTTTTCCCCACATTCTACAGGATCTAAATAAGAATTCCATGTAATTGTGGAATGTAGTAAGTTTAAATACCATTTACATACTCATGCCCCAGATTATTAAAGATCGTCTTGACAATCTATATTTAATTATAAGATGTTTTTAGAAGGCAATTATGAGTTAATTTAGACTATAGTGGAGTAAGAAATTTTAAAAAGTGAGGCTGCTGCTTGATGGTTCAAATGTGGAGATCTGTTTTTCTCCAAATTTAAAATGTGTTGGCTTTCTGCCATGTTTTATAAAAAGAAGTTTTCAGACTTTGTTTTCTTAGAATTTTATGTCTTTCTTTTGATGGTTTCCATAGACTGTCTTTACCAAGATGAGATGGGGCAGGGGAGAGGGTTTTGTAGTTGTTTGCATGAGCTTTTTATTATTGTTAGAGAAACAGGACCCGAAACTATTGGTAACATTTTACCATTTAATGTCTTTTTTCCATGGTCTGATGTATAATGGAAGAAAATTTACTAGCATTTATCTGTTGTATTCTCTTATGTAACAAAGTAGGATTTGTTACATTTCTTTTTCTTTCTTTTTAATTTGCTAGAGGGTGTGGGTGCTGACTGGAAAGAGAGCAAGCAAGAAAGCATCCCCCCATAGTAGGAGGGCTGTCCACACTTCAATTTCTTCTCCTCCATCTCTTATCTCAGGATTTGGGGCTTGCACACACGTGCCCAGTGTGACTTTCAAGCTGCCAAGTCCAAGACTTGAACCATGCCATCAGCCTTGCAAAATACAGCCACCTTAACCACCATGCCAGGGGTTGGCCAAACTTTTTTGAAAACATGATTTCATAAATTAATGGGAGTTAATCACTTCCTGGTATATATGACACTCTTTTTAGAGGTTTTTGCCTTATGGTGTGTGTGCTCGCTGGAGAGAGCGACAGAGACAGTGAGAGAAAAAGGGAGAAATCACCCCCCCAGGTAGGATGGCCACGCCACAATCCCTTCTCCTCCAGTCTCCTCTTGGGATCTTGGGCACGCACGCACATGTGCCTGGTGTAATTTTCAAGCCACTGGGTCCGAGATTCAGACTGTTTCAGCCATGTGGGGAGTCCAGCGATGTAACTGCTGTGCCTCTGCTGGCTCCAACACTCTTCCCAAAATCCTTTTATTTTAAAAGATTGTTTTCAGAGTGTTTTTATCCTTCATGAGAAAGAAAGAGACTTAAAGTTTATGGAGAATTTTTCCTCAATGAGTTTGGTAGTTCTTGAGGCTTCTAGAAAGCTGTTTTTATTTGATATCTGATACCAGGATGGTAAAAAGTAATCTGAGGCATAAGTTCAATTCTTTTTTGCCTTTAAAAATAGTCTTCATACTCCAGAAAGCAGACTTCTCCCCAGGAAGACGGGTTGTGCCCTTCTCTGTGATAAGATTTTTCCTGTGTGTGAGATCACAGCCTCAGAAAGTCCTAAGTACCCATAAACAAACAGAGTTAACTAACAGCTGGCTTCCTTGTCAAAAGAGACATGACCAGTTTTATAGGGCTTCGATACTTTGAACTATTCCCCAATTCTCTATTCCGCAGCTAGAAGATAGCACAAAAAAGAAACGCGTAAAAAGCTGTTTCTTCTTATATCTGCTGAGCTCTAGACGGAGCAAGAGTGTGTGCTTTAGGTTCTGACTAGGCCTCTTTCATGAGCATGGCGTTCTGAGGTTAGCGGTTCTTTCCATTCTCCATTCTAACCTTGGGTGCATTTAGATTTCCTTGGTCTCACGTTTAGGCATTTCTGTGGCTATTTGAATTGTCTGCCTTTTCCAATTTTAAAGAAAACGTAGTATTCTAATGCCATATGCTGTACACGGACATCCCTACTGTGGATGATGGTTTTTGAGTGGGTTGGTAGATGTCTTTGTGCATATTTACGTATATAAAAAAAATACAACTTCTCTGTTTATTTACTATGCTTTAGCCCAAAGCTGAAGAGGAGTTTTCAGTTGACAAAGTACTTGAATCTGAACAGGATAAAATGAGCCAAGGGTTTCATACGGAAAGAGACCCTCATGACCTAAAAAAAGCAAAAACTGTGGAAGAAAATGGAGAAGACACCGAGCCTGTACGTAATGGTGCTGAGAGTGTTTCTGAGGGTGAAGGAATAGATGCTAATTCAGGCTCCACCGATAGTTCTGGTGATGGGGTCACATTCTCATTTAAACCAGGTAAGTTCATCCCTACCTTCCTGGGTATCTCTTTCTTTTTTTGGTTTGGTTTGATTTGGTTCTTTGTCTTTGCTATACTTCAGATGTGCTTGCTGTAGATAGACAGAAAAAGAGAGAGAGAGGAAAGTGAGAAACCACTGCCCTTAGTGGGGATGTCCGCACTGTAATCCCTTCTTTCTTTTCTTTTTTTTTTTTTTTAATTATCCACTTTATTTTATCTTTTTTTTTTTTTATTATTATTCAATTTCATCCTAGAGAGAAGAGAAAAGGGAAAGTGAGAAAGCAAGCCATCAGGTCTGGGACTCAAACTGTGGTCAGCCATGGGGAGTACAACACCCTTCACCACACCACCTGCCGGCCCCCACACTGCAGTACCTTCTCCTCCATTCTCCTCCTAGAATTTTGGACATGCATGCACAGACATCTGATACTTTCTTCAAGCTGTTGAGTCAGGAATTCAAACTGCATGATTGGCCAAACAGGACCAAGCCACCTCAGCTACTATGTCACCTAGCTGGCCCACAACCCACATTTTATTTTAATGTCTGCCATGAGAGGAGACAGAAAGGCACTCCCAAGAGGGTCCTCATGCTAAAATTCACCCCTAGTCTCAGTGAGCCAGGTCATGGTCAGAGGCATACTTAGGTCGGTCCAGGGTTGAGAACCCACGACCTTTCCCATTTGAGTCATTTCTTACCATGCCACTGCCTGACTTGACAACCAGCTTTTTTTTTTCTTTTCTTCCAGTACATCAGCACTTTTTTTTTTTTCTTTTTTAATGACAACCAACTTTTTTTCTTTTTAGAGAGTTTTTTTCTGTTATAGGGCATATGTACTTGCCAGGGAGACAGAGACAGACAGAAAGTGAGAAACCACTCCCCAGGAAGTATGGCCATGCTACAGTCTCTTCTCCATTCTCCTTCCAGGATATTGGGCACACATGCACATGCGCCCAGCATGCGTTTTAAGCTGCCAGATCCAGGGCTCAAACCATGGTCAACTACATGGGAGTCCAGCAACATAACCATTACACCATCTGCTGGTCCCAACAACCAACATTTTAATAAGGAGAATATAGTAAAAAATGTCAGTGTGTTACATGACACAAGGGTGGCTTTTTTGAGAAACTTTTATTTCAGTTATGTAAGTGTTTTATGTTTGTAATGGGTCATGAAATGATTATATTTCTTATTGTGGTTGTTGAAAGAAGTTTTTGAAAAGCATTGACCTATACTTACCACTTTAACATACTGATCTCTTTTCACTACCAGTAAACTCTTTATTAGTGGACTTTATGAAATTTTACAAGTGATGCTGTTGTAAAACTTTCTTTTTAACTTTAGGACTAAATGTATTGAAATTGCTTTTAAAGATCTGGGCTTGTAGCAGATCACCAAGCACTTGTAGCTACCCTCAATCCTTCTTTAGGAAATTGAGATACTGTTACTTATTTTTAGAACTGTGTAGATTATATTTTATCATTCACTTTTGCAAGAAAATAGTACATACTTAGAGATCCCAACTCTTGATTGATAGAATGCCTTTAGTACACATAATATTCAGCAGCAGCATTTGGTGGAATGAAGAAAGGCCATTCAAAATTTAGATCCCAGGGCCAGCCTGCCACCTAGTGGTTAAGGATACTGGGGCCCACATGGCCGATTGTGTGATTCAAGTCTTGGCCCTGGGGGCTTGGGAAACACATGTGGGTGTGTGTGAGTACATGCCCCAAATCCCAAGAGGACAGAGAAATGGAGGAGGGGGCTTGCAGTTTGACCATGCCCCATGAAGGATACGTTCCTCCTCCTCTCTGGCAAGTGTACATGCTCGCTGGAATTTTTTTTTTTTTAATGAAAATTTAAATCCCAAAGAAGCTGTCTACTGTTTTTTTTTAAGAATTATTTATTAGGACCAGCAGTTGGCGTAATGGTTATGTTGCTAGACTCTTATGTAGAGTCCTGTACTCACCAGGGCTTAAATTCACCCCGGGCATGTGTGTGTGTGTGCCCAAGATCCCAAGACGAGAATGGAAGAGAAGGGATTGCATGTGGCCATCCCTCCTGGGGGGTGGTTTCTCACTTTCTGTCTCTCTGGTGAGCGCATGCACCCTATAGCGAAAACCTCTCAAAAATATATATGTATTTAATTCCATTTGTTGTTATTTCTTTCTTTCTTTCTTTTTTTTTTTTTTTTTGGAGAGGTTTTTGCTATAGGGCACGTACGCTCACCAGACAGACAGAGACATAGAGACAGAAAGCGAGAAATCACCCCCCAGGGGGGATGGTCACGCCACAATCCCTTCTCCTCCATTCTCCTCTCGGGATCTTGGGCACACACGCACACGCGCCCGGCGTGAGTTTTAAGCCACCGGGTCCGGGACGCGAACCGTGGTTGACTACGTGGGAGTCCAGCGACATAGCCATTACGCTAACTGCTGGTTCCCTCATTTGTTGTTATTTTTTAATTTGACCAGAGAGAGACAGAAAGGGAAAGTGAGAAAGCAAGCCGTCCAGTCCAGGACTCGAACCATGGTCAGCCATGTGGGAATCCAGCATCTTTAACCACCATGCCCCTGCTGGCCCAAGCTGTCTACTTTTTTTTGTTTGTTTTAATTATTATTTAGGGACCAGCAGTTAGCGTAATGGCTATGTCACTGGACTCCCACATAGTCGACCGCGGTTCGCGTCCCAGACCCGGTGGCTTAAAAAACTCACGCCGGGCACGTGTGCGTGCGTGCCCAAGATCCCAAGAGGAGAATGGAGGAGAAGGGATTGTGGCATGGCCATCCCCCCTGGGGGGTGATTTCTCGCTTTCTGTCTCTCTTTCTCTCTCTCTGTCTGTCTGGCGAGCGCATGCGCCCTATAGCGAAAGCCTCTCAAAAAAAAAAAATTTAATTTTACCTATTTATTTATTTATTTATTTAAATTTTGCCAGAGAGAGAGAGAGAGAGAGGAAAAGTGAGAAAGCAAGCCACCAGGTCTGGGACTCGAACCATGGGTAGCTGTGTGGGAATCCAGTGCCTCACCTACCACACTACCTGCCAGCCCCACCTTCTACTTTTTAATAAATATACGGTAGTATGGATTTGAATGAAAACATCTGAAATTCTCCAAGAATGTCAGTTAGTCTATAACCTAAACCTTAAGAACCACTAATGCTAGGAGGTTTCATTCTGCTATAATGAAACGATCTGATGCCTTTTGTTGAGTTTTGTTACTCAAAAGAAAAACTTGTGACTTGCTTATATTGTAAAATTTTCCAAGTTAATATGAGAGTAGAGTTGAGTAGTGGTATCTCTAACAATATTAGCAAAGCACATGCTTTGATAGAAATCTAATATAAAATTTATATAAAAAATATGAACTAAGACAGGCCAGCAGGTGGCGTGGTGGTTAAGGCACTGGATTCCCACATGGTCTACCACAGTTCAAGTCCTGGAGCCGGCAGCTTGAAAATTACACTGGATACATGAAGGCAATTTCTTCCTATCCATCTCTCTCAAGAGAGCGCATGAGCCCTATGGCAAAAACCTAATATATACACACACACACACACACATATATATGTGTATATATATATACACACATATACATATATACATGTATATAAGCTAAGAGTATATTTAATATCAGGATATCTAGAAAAAGACAGGTACATTCCGAGTTTCACTGGCTCAGCAAACAAGCACATTATTTTATTTTCTTTGTTTTAAAATGCAAGTGGGGGAAAAAATCTGTATATAGCTGCTTGTACTTTTTATTAAAAGTCGATTTTCGGGAACCAGCAGTTAGCGTAATGGCTATGTCGCTGGACTCCCACGTAGTCGACCGCGGTTCGCGTCTCGGACCCGGTGGCTTACAACTCACGCCGGGCGCGTGTGCGTGCGTGCCCAAGATCCCGAGAGGAGAATGGAGGAAAAGGGATTGCGGCGTGACCATCCCCCCTGGGGGGTGATTTCTCGCTTTCTGTCTCTATGTCTCTCTCTGTCTGGCGAGCGCACGCGCCCTATAGCGAAAAACCTCTCCATAAAAAAGAAAAAAAAAAAAAGTCGATTTTGTGTTTTGTGTTCTTTCACCGTTTTCTTTTCTTGACAATAAATTTCCAAGATGATAACCAGAGTACCTTTTTTAGAAAGGTTTATTTTTTCCATGAGAGAGAAAGACCATGACAGGTTCCCGCAAACAGGATATTCACACCCAGCTCCTCGGCTGCCCTGGGTCATGATTATGCACAGGAAGGGTTTAGGGTATGAACCCGGGACCTGCCCATGTGTGTCCAGCATCACATTGTGTTGTGTTACCTCCGAGCTGCTCACTGGCCCCATCCTTCTTTTCTATGAAGCTAAGATTAAATTCCTTATTTCTGAAGTCTTTAAAGGCTTGGTAGCTTATTTAATGACGATTATTTTATGTACCCTGGCCAAAGGTGGCTTAGTATGTATGAAGTGGTTCCTGTTGCTTCAGATTGTTCTACTATCCAGAGGTATCCAGAAGTGGTAACAAAACAAGTGAGAGTTTTAAATCTTTACATGATAGTTTCTGACTTGGCTTTAGTGTTTCCTTTGGTGTCTAGTAGTAAAGTAAATATTGGTATCTGGTTCATATTCTTACAGGACATGTAAGTAGCACCCTATAAACAGTTGTCTGCCTACACCCCTCTTTCTAGAATCCTGGAAGCCTAGTGATACTGAAGGCAAGAAACAGTATGACCGGGAATTTCTGTTGGACTTCCAGTTTATGCCAGCCTGTATACAAAAACCAGAGGGCCTGCCTCCCATCAGTGATGTGGTTCTGGACAAGGTAAGCTGCATGCTCAGAGAACTTTGGGGTTTTTAGTGGAAGTTGATTTTTAACTATCGGTGGAAATGCATGAATTACAAGCAGTTTTTAGGAATTGTTAGACTGAGTGGTATCTAGCTAAAAGCATGTTGAAGAATTATTTTTCTTAAACAGTGTTAAGTTTTAGCTTTCTTAACAGATAGTGGTGTTGGGATTTGGCCCATATTTGAGGGGTGATTCTTTTTTAAATGTATCAATTTATCTGTTTATTATGATGTTTCCTAGAGATGTGAAAGTTGTGTTTTTATTTGGGGGAACGTGGATGCATTGATACGGAGCTCTTCCTCCACTGTGGCAGAATTTCACTGTGCACAATAGTGACGTTAGGACAGATCAGAAACCTCAGAAGGTGTTTGGGAGATGAAACTTAAGTGGGTCAACATAATTCAAATACTTTATGAGGGGGTCTTTAAAAACCACCTGTCAAATATATTATTATGAAAAAACCATGCATGGGTGTCAACTTTTTTTTGCTCCAAGTAAACTTTCACTTTCTCTTTTTTTCAATGAGTTTTTTGTTTTGTTTTGTTTTGTAAAATAGCCATGTGTACTGCAACTTATTTTTCTAATTAAGTTCATTTATTTTATTTATGGTGAAGAGAGCAAGACAGAGGTGTACTCTCTTGAAGTTCGTGTACCATGACCCCCTTCTCCTGGCCCTCTAGCTTGCCATCGTCTTAGGCACCTGTGCATGCACACAGTGTGTTTTCAGGCTGACCAGGGTTTTGAACCTATACTTCTGGGACACCCATGTGTCTAGCACTGCAATTCAGTTGGCTCCGATGACTGTACCACCAGACCGTACTTTCACAAACTTTTGGAAGTCTCCCTGTCAATCTCAAAATGTCCTTTGTTGGGACCAGCAGTTAGTGTAATGGCTATGTCGCTGGACTCCCATGTAGTCTATCACAGTTTGAGTCCCGGACCCAGTGGCTTAAACTCACGCCAGGCACATGTGCATGTGTGCAAGGTCCCGAGAGGAGAATGGAGGAGAAGGGATTGTGGCATGGCCATCCCCTCTTGGGGGGGGGGGGGGGGCGGGTGATTTCTCGCTTTCTGTCTCTCTGTCTCTGTCTTTCTGGCAAGTGCATGTGCCCTATAGCAAAAACCTTTCCAGAAAAAGAAAATAAAAGGTCCCTTATTGGCACTTTGAGTAATTATAGTCCCTAATCCTGTACAGATAGATAGGAATCCTTCCTCTTTATACTTGACCTCAGTGGTACACACAAAAAATGAGTGTAGTCAGTGTTGTGTGTTTATTAAAGGAGTTAAGTCAGATATATTCATGCTGAAGTAATTTCCTGAAAATCGCAGATGAACCAGTACTGGTGACTAAGCAGGAAGTGTTTTTGTTTTGAAGAAAAACTGTATCCCTCATTAAAATCTTGAAGTTAACTGTTCTGAATGAGAGAGGGCTCCGTCGTGGATGTCCAGCAGCCAGTTGCCCACACCCTATCTGTATTGTTTAACCTCCTTATGGCAGCAGGTCCTCCCCTCAGAGTCTCAGATGAGGAGAGTGGAATGGCTGCATGATGGTACTAATTTGAGGCTACTTCAGGATTTCGGAGGACAAGTGTCACATCCAATGAATTAGATTATCTTCTTAGAAAACATTCCTGCTTGTCTTAGTACTTATCTGTTTCTGACTTTGGCCATTAATTAGTTGATTTCTCACTGAGCTACGTTATTTTGCTGGGTCCATCATTATATATATGCTTACACAGAGTCCGATATCATTAACAAGACAGACAACGTGAAACTTTAAATTGGTCATTCTACACGAAACATCTCTTTTTGAGACTTACTCCATTCATAGTACATACTTTTTTTTTTTATTTTGGAGAGGTTTTTGCTATAGGGCGTGTGCACTCACCAGAAAGACAGAGAGACAGAAAGCGAGTAATCACCCCCTGGGGGATGGCCACACCGCAATCCCTTCTCCTCCCTTCTCCTCTCGGGATCTTGGGCACGCATGCACATGTGCCCTGCGTAAGTTTAAGCCACCGGGTCCAGGACTCGAACTGCAGTCGACTACATGGGAGTCCAGCAACATAGCCATTATTCTAATTGCTGGTCCCAGTACATACCTTATTAACCATGAGTTGGCGGCATCAAAACCAAAGTGAGCATTAGCAAGATTCCTGTTGGCGAGTGCTCTGATGTCCTGAGTAAATATCCTTTTTTAAAAATCCAGAAATTTGGTTCTAGTTCAGAAGATCTGAAAATAAGTTTTTTTTGTACCATTCCTAACTAGTGAGTAAGCTAGTCCACTGATTGTGTGTAGCTTCTCCTTGGGAACTGAAAGCCTAATTGATCCCAGAAAACCAAAAAACCATTGCTGTCCTAATGGCTCTAAGGCTAGCCTAGAAGTTACAGTGGTTCAGATTTGACTTTTAGTGGTTCGGCAGTCAGTGTTCACTGTTTGATGACCGCGTACTCTGGATGGTGTATGTTAAGCTTTCTTTTGTTTCTTCCTGCAGATCAACCAACCCAAATTGCCAATGCGAACTCTGGATCCTCGAATTTTGCCTCGAGGACCAGATTTTACTCCAGCCTTTGCAGATTTTGGAAGGCAGACACCTGGTGGAAGAGGTGTACCTGTAAGTGCAAGTTCCCTACGACCCAGTTAGTTACAAACTGTCGTAGACTCCATGACATCTTGCCTAATGACAAGTGAACGGCTTTTATTCGTTGATTCCTCTAATCAAGAAGAAGAACTAGAAGAGTTGAAGATTATCCTTTCCATCCTAATATTAAAACAAATAAAAAATATACTCGAGTTGTTGTCACTTGAAAGAAGCTAGTCTGTATTAATTGGTCTTGTTTTGTTTTGTTTAATTGCCAGAAGATATGTGCGCTTGCCAGAGAGAGAGAAGTAGAAAGCACCCCTTAGTGGAGCATGATCATGCCACAGTCCCGTCTCCATTTCTCCATCCTCTCAGGATCTTGAATACACATGAACATGTGCCTGGCATGTCTGTCAAGCCACTAGGGGCAGGAGGGTAGGATTCAAACTGCAGTCAGCCAAGTGGAATCCAACTCCCTTAACCTTAACCACTAGGATGCGAGGACAGCCCTTGATTTTAAAATAACTATGTATACATGGAGGTATATATTAAGTTGTCAGGATGTATCTACTAGGTTTTGCATAGAAAAACACGTCATGGCTTTCCCAACAACCCAATATGTATACGTGTATGTGCGTGTGCGTGTGTGTGTGTGTGTGTATACTTATGTATACATGTATATATGTATATACCTATGTATACATATATATATGTATATACACACATATATACATGTAAATATACTTAAATACTTTAGTTAACATGATCTGCAAACAGATTTAAAAATAGAGCTAACCTTGCTAGGGTTCCTGTTTTGTTTCGAAGTTTCCTCATATGCTACAGATCTCCAATGATATTCAGCTAATTGCTATCTCTTTGTCTTATTTCTACAGATTTGCAAAGTGCAGAGCAGGCATGTATTGCCAATTCTGGAACAGAGCAAAGCCCCAACTTGCACTCCACTGGCGATGTCGCACCCGCCCCTGAAGAGCCTGCCTCTAGGGGTGCGCTGAATCCTTTTTTTTTTTTAAACAATAGTCTTTGGTATTATAGCATTTTCTGTTTTGTTCTTATTAACTATAGGTTGTGAAGTCAAAATGTGAACACATGTACAAAAGAGTGCAGTGTTGTTAAACTGCAGGCTGCCTTACACCCCAGGGGCTGGCTCTTCAGCGGTGGAAGGGGCATCACCACTGGATTAAGCGAGGGCGCTGCACTGTGCAGGATTGGGCAGGCTCTGCCTGGTCCACGTGTCGTGGACGCGGGGAGGGCGTGGGGGAAAGTTGCCAGTGACGTGAAACTGCCGCTTTTCCCCAGTTTAGGGTGGCATAGAAGGCTTGAAGTTTGATGTACATTTGCAGATCACCCTATTAAGACTATGTTATGCTTGTAAAAATAATTTTAATATAAGGTGACACTTTCTATTTTCCCATCACCTTTTTATTTCTGGAATGGCAACTTTTGAAACCTGCTTTGAAATAAGACTTCACGGTCTGAAAACATATCACTACTTTGTAGAGACTTAACTTATTTGATTATCTGCCTGCATCCAAGCTGATTCAATATAATTGAATGCCTACACTGTGTTGAAGGCTTTTCAAACCTACAGAAAATCTCCTTAACTTGAAGCATATTGTTTAGTAAGCATCACCATTTTAAAGTTCTCTGTGTATATATGTCATAATATGTTCTCACACGGATTTGAAATTCAACCTTTATCTTCTTTAAATGCTAAATTAAGATTTTCCTAAAACTTGAAGTACCTCACCAGAAAGTCTTGGGAAGCAGCTTTCTAGAAACCATTTTATACATTTTGAAGTATTATTTCACTTTTTTAATGTTGTAGGTTTATATTTGTGTTATATTTGTTTTGACTTATATCTTTGTTTTCCTGAACATTTGAAATAATACTGTTGCCATTTGGATTAGAACAGTATCTGTGGTTGTTATCAAATTGCTCAATTTTGTTTACATGTCACTCACAAGGTATTGGCCCATCTCCTCTTCCCACGTATATTGTCACTTTTCATTCCACCTTGCTATTCATTGCTTGCTAGTAATTAGTTACAGAATAAAAGGAAATACTCTGAGTTGAAAATAAGCTTTATCTCTTTTAAAGTACAGTTTGAGTATCCCTTATCTGAAATGCTGGGGGCCCAAAAGAATTTTGGATTTTGAATTTTTTTTCATATTTCATAATGTTCACGTATACATAGTGAGATATCTTGGGAATAGGACCCAAGTCTAAACATAAAAGGTGTCCATGTTTCACATATATCTTAGACACATAGACTGAAGGTAATTTTATACCATGTTTTTGTTTTGATTGTGATCCATCACAGTAAAATTTTCTGCTTATGGTGGTGTATCAGTGCTCCAAAAGTTCAGATGTTAGAGCATCTGAGATTTCAGATTTTCAGATCAGGGATGCTCAACCTATATTGAAAATAGAAAATTAATTTTAAAACTGACTTTATCACAGTGTGTGTTTGCTCACTCTTCTGTATGCCTGCACATATCAGGTAGCGTTCTTCTGGTTCAAAGTAATGTGACTAGAAATGAGACAGGATCTAGAATTTATATTATCTCCACAATGCAGCAGCTTTCATTATTTAATTTACTTTCTTTAACTCATTTATGTGTCAGAAGTTAGTTTTTAAGTGAAATTGTGATCATGGTAATCTCTCAGGGTGAGGAAATATGTTAAACCTTCGTGTGAGTAGTTACTTTTTGATCTTTCTCCTAACAAGTATTCTCTACTTAATTTGCCCAGCTTACTTTAGTATATTGATGTAGATACAGATGGGAATGTTATAGGACATAAATATCTACCATAGAAAGAAAGAAAAAATACTGTTTGGTGAGAAGCAATAGCCCCTATCCTTTGTTGTTTCTGTTTTATACCTCTAGTCAGTTTTGCCAGTATTCCAAATTGGCTTATACTTAATTAACACCCACTGATACTAAAAACTGCTAGGTATGCTCCATAGTAGTTAAGTCCATAGACTTAGGTAGCCACAACTTCTAGTATAAATTTTCCTGCAACAGACTTGTTAGAAAACATTTTTAATGTTTGGCAGTTGTTTTAAAATGTTACTTGCAACTATATACAGTTTTCAAAGGTAAATGTCCTTCAGTGGACAGTAAAGTATGTATCTATTGAAAATGCCCAGGAAGTATTTCTTTGTTGTTATTTTTAATCAAATTACTTGGCAGTTATGTTACTGTAATTATAACCTGTTTACAGATATCAGAAAGAACTCCAAAAGAAATACCTTAAGAGGAGCTATGGACCTACACTAGTAGCTCCTTCAGATTTAACTGACTTTGAGTTTGGTTGGTCTGTTATAAAAGTCCTAGGAGCAACGAAGTTTCCTGAGTTCATTCATCTCTCTTTTTTCTTTAAAAGGAACACCTGATTGTGTGTCTTCTTTAAAAATTGCTGGGCCAGCCAGCAGCATGGTGGTTAAGGTGGCTGAATCTCACATGGCTAACTGTAGTTCAAGTCCTGGACCCAGTGCATATTCTTGGAGGAGAGGGAATTGCGGTGTGTCCATCAACCGGCGGGGGGGGGGGGGGGGGGGGGGGGGGGGGGGGGGGTTCTTTCTTTCTTTTTCCTCTCTCTCACTGGTGAGCACATGCACCCTATAGCAACAATATAATCTTTTTTTAAGTTGCTGTTGCTGCCCAGTCACTGTGGCACAGGTGATGTAGGTGCTCTGCAAGGCCGGGAACCGCGTAATTGACTGCAGGTGCAGGTCCCATGGTCACAGTGAAAACACACTGGGTGCCCAGGAGCAGTAAGTGCTAGCTGGCTGGGAAAAGGGGACCATGCCTGATGAGACCCAGTCAAGGGTGCAGCACTCTCTATCACTTAAAAATATATATTACTAGGAGCAATACTGATTCTAATTTTTTTTTTTATTATCTCAGCAGAAGAATTCAAGGTTATAATCTCTGAATGAGAGAAAGATATTTTAAATTCTAGAACAAAGTGTATTTGACACAATTTTGACACATGAGTATGAATAAAAAATATAAATGTAACAGTTCAGTTGAAAAAAATTGTGACTCATAGGTTAATCAGCCCCCAAGTATGTTTCTGTTTCTGTTTAGTTTTGTTTTGTTCGTTTTAGAGATAGAGTCTCTTGATGTTGCCCAGTCTGGCCTTGAGCTCATGATCCCCCTACATTAGCCTCCTGATATCTGGGATACCTAGACAATGCTTCACTGTGCTCAGCAAAACTCAGTTTTAATTTAAAAGTGTGTATATATGTATTTCTTCCATGAACAGAGATACAGAAGGAGAGCATCCCATAGAGCTTGTTGAAACCATGATCCAACATCAGCTTCATATCATGGGCATGCTCATACCCCTTGTACTCAGGGAGTCTCTGGGATGCAAGCTCACAACCTTCCCATGTAGATCAGCCTCACAGAACAGTGCATTAGGCAGCTGTCCCACCAGATGGCCCCAACTCCAAATGTTGCTGCTTCATTTTAATGTTGACATCTGTAGATGTTGAGCACAGTATACTATAAAGTTCTTCCTTTAGCCATTAATCAAATCGTCTGTCTTTCAAGCATAGAGACCCAGCTTCATTTCTTTTTGGATATCCCATAACCATTAACATAGGACCTTAGACTTTGCTTGTCATTAGTAAATGATAGTCATTCATCATATGGTGCTGCTTTGGAAGGATACGATAAATTTAACAATTGCTTTACATTTTTCATGTGCAAAAAGGGATGTGAAATATTTAGATCTACATATCACTTAAAAATTCCCTTTAGTCCTTTGGTATGGATGACTATACCTTACGTAGGTTTTAGATCCTTTTACGTGCCTCACATGCTGTGATCCTCACAGTGACTTGTAACTCAGCAAAGAGACTTAATTCACAATACCTTTTCTTGTAAGTAGCAGATTTAGATTCAAGAGTCCAGTTTTTCTGTCTCCTAATCTGCCTCTTTTCTCCACAGAACCACAGTTATTCCAGGCCTTAATGTGATGTTCTAGAAAATAAATTCCTTCCCAGAGAGTAAATATGAAAATGCTAGAGATTAATTAAAGATATTAAGAACTTACAAGTATATCAAAGCTATCAAGGACTGGGGCCGGCAGGTGGCGTGGTGGCTAAGGGTGCTGGACTCCCCCATGGCCGACCATGGTTCAAGTCTCAGACCTGGCAGTTTGCTTTCTCTCTTTCTCTCTCTTGCTCTTTCTCCCTTTCTCTCCTCCTTCCCCTCCCTCTCCGGTCGAATTAAAATAAATAAAGTTAAAATAAAAAAGCTACCAAAGACTCAATATACTCGGTAAATATTTCTGAATGTTTTATATCAGTTATATCAAGAGATACAAATATAATTTTTGAATTTACTTTTTTGGGAGCTTACACATGGATTTTAAATTCAGCTATTTTTTTTCTCCTGCACTAACAGTTTATTGTCTTTTCAAAACTTTCCTTTTCCCTTTGGAACATTGTTGTTACCTACTTAGTAATGTCTCTCATATCGCTTTGATGCTCATTTGAAATTTACACCTATTTCTCCTGGGGTGAATAAAGAGATGTGGCATAAATCATACCTGTCACAGTCTGGATTCAGATCTCAAGATATCTTCCTTGGCATATTGCACTAGTTTTTGGAAAAGGACATTTTCTGATTTATCTCAAATATGCATACTGTGATGCTCATATGATTTATAATTTCCTTTCATTATATCCAGAAACATTTGTTCTTGACAAGTTTTTTCATAAAAATGTATACATGAAATTGTCTTTTGATACAATTGTTTATTTGAAATTTATGTAGGCATTGGAAAAAACAGCTCAAGTCAATGTCAGAATATAACCTGAATTATAAAACCAGACAGTACTTGGTTTATACTGCATTTTTATAGCAGAATTGTTTGGTCTGAACTGCCATATCAAAGTTAAATGAATGTTCTTATTGTAATATTGTCTGGCTTAGCAACTGTTCTCTGTTGGTATTTTTCCAGTCTAATGATCGTCTTTTGTTTCCTTCAGTTATACCGTGCTTGATAGTCCTGGGTTT